>CM051236.1:416105788-417348288 GCA_027917425.1 Gastrophryne carolinensis | reverse complement strand
GAGCTATCTAACTCTATGTAACTCTATGGTTCAGCAAAGCTTGTTACTGAGTGATGATGAGACATTGCAACTAATGCAGGGTCAGAGTGATGTACAGAAGGGATGCAGGGTCAGAGTGATGTACAGAAGGGATGCAGGGTCAGGGTGATGCACAGAAGGGATGCAGGGTCAGAGTGATGAGCAGAAGGGATGCTGGGTCAGAGTGATGCACAGAAGGGATGCAGGGTCAGAGTGATGTACAGAAGGGATGCAGGGTCAGAGTGATGTACAGAAGGGATGCAGGGTCAGAGTGATGCACAGAAAGGATGCAGGGTCAGAGTGATGCACAGAAGGGATGCAGGGTCAGAGTGATGAGCAGAAGGGATGCAGGGTCAGAGTGATGCACAGAAGGGATGCAGGGTCAGAGTGATGCACAGAAGGGATGCAGGGTCAGAGTGATGTACAGAAGGGATGCAGGGTCAGAGTGATGTACAGAAGGGATGCAGGGTCAGAGTGATGCACAGAAGGGATGCAGGGTCAGAGTGATGTACAGAAGGGATGCAGGGTCAGAGTGATGTACAGAAGGGATGCAGGGTCAGAGTGATGAGCAGAAGGGATGCAGGGTCAGAGTGATACACAGAAGGGATGCAGGGTCAGAGTGATGAGCAGAAGGGATGCAGGGTCAGAGTGATGCACAGAAGGGATGCAGGGTCAGAGTGATGCACGGAAAGGATGCAGGGTCAGAGTGATGCACAGAAGGGATGCAGGGTCAGAGTGATGCACAGAAGGGATGCAGGGTCAGAGTGATGTACAGAAGGGATGCAGGGTCAGAGTGATGCACAGAAGGGATGCAGGGTCAGAGTGATGCACAGAAGGGATGCAGGGTCAGAGTGATGTACAGAAGGGATGCAGGGTCAGAGTGATGAGCAGAAGGGATGCAGGGTCAGAGTGATGCACAGAAGGGATGCAGGGTCAGAGTAATGCACAGAAGGGATGCAGGGTCAGAGTGATGTACAGAAGGGATGCAGGGTCAGAGTGATGCACAGAAGGGATGCAGGGTCAGAGTGATGCACAGAAGGGATGCAGGGTCAGAGTGATGCACAGAAGGGATGCAGGGTCAGAGTGATGTACAGAAGGGATGCAGGGTCAGAGTGATGTACAGAAGGGATGCAGGGTCAGAGTGATGCACAGAAGGGATGCAGGGTCAGAGTGATGTACAGAAGGGATGCAGGGTCAGAGTGATGAGCAGAAGGGATGCAGGGTCAGAGTGATGAGCAGAAGGGATGCAGGGTCAGAGTGATGCACAGAAGGGATGCAGGGTCAGAGTGATGTACAGAAGGGATGCAGGGTCAGAGTGATGCACAGAAGGGATGCAGGGTCAGAGTGATGCACAGAAGGGATGCAGGGTCAGAGTGATGCACAGAAGGGATGCAGGGTCAGAGTGATGCACAGAAGGGATGCAGGGTCAGAGTGATGCACAGAAGGGATGCAGGGTCAGAGTGATGCACAGAAGGGATGCAGGGTCAGAGTGATGCACAGAAGGGATGCAGGGTCAGAGTGATGCACAGAAGGGATGCAGGGTCAGAGTGATGAGCAGAAGGGATGCAGGGTCAGAGTGATGTACAGAAGGGATGCAGGATCAGAGTGATGCACAGAAGGGATGCAGGGTCAGAGTGATGCACAGAAGGGATGCAGGGTTAGAGTGATGTACAGAAGGGATGCAGGGTCAGAGTGATGCACAGAAGGGATGCAGGGTCAGAGTGATGTACAGAAGGGATGCAGGGTCATAGTGATACACAGAAGGGATGCAGGGTCAGAGTGATGTACAGAAGGGATGCAGGGTCAGAGTGATGTACAGAAGGGATGCAGGGTCAGAGTGATGTACAGAAGGGATGCAGGGTCAGAGTGATGCACAGAAGGGATGCAGGGTCAGAGTGATGTACAGAAGGGATGCAGGGTCAGAGTGATGTACAGAAGGGATGCAGGGTCAGAGTGATGTACAGAAGGGATGCAGGGTCATAGTGATACACAGAAGGGATGCAGGGTCAGAGTGATGCACAGAAGGGATGCAGGGTCAGAGTGATGAGCAGAAGGGATGCAGGGTCAGAGTGATGAGCAGATGGGATGAAGGGTCAGAGTGATGCACAGAAGGGATGCAGGGTCAGAGTGATGTACAGAAGGGATGCAGGGTCAGAGTGATGAGCAGAAGGGATGCAGGGTCAGAGTGATGAGCAGAAGGGATGCAGGGTCATAGTGATGTACAGAAGGGATGCAGGGTCAGAGTGATGTACAGAAGGGATGCAGGGTCAGAGTGATGAGCAGAAGGGATGCAGGGTCAGAGTGATGAGCAGAAGGGATGCAGGGTCAGAGTGATGCACAGAAGGGATGCAGGGTCAGAGTGATGCACAGAAGGGATGCAGGGTCAGAGTGATGTACAGAAGGGATGCAGGGTCAGAGTGATGCACAGAAGGGATGCAGGGTCAGAGTGATGTACAGAAGGGATGCAGGGTCAGAGTGATGCACAGAAGGGATGCAGGGTCAGAGTGATGTACAGAAGGGATGCAGGGTCAGAGTGATGTGCAGGGTCAGAGTGATGTACAGAAGGGATGCAGGGTCAGAGTGATGCACAGAAGGGATGCAGGGTCAGAATGATGTACAGAAGGGATGCAGGGTCAGAGTGATACACAGAAGGGATGCAGGGTCAGAGTGATGAGCAGAAGGGATGCAGGGTCAGAGTGATACACAGAAGGGATGCAGGGTCAGAGTGATGTACAGAAGGGATGCAGGGTCAGAGTGATGCACAGAAGGGATGCAGGGTCAGAGTGATGTACAGAAGGGATGCAGGGTCAGAGTGATGCACAGAAGGGATGCAGGGTCAGAGTGATGTACAGAAGGGATGCAGGGTCAGAGTGATGCACAGAAGGGATGCAGGGTCAGAGTGATGTACAGAAGGGATGCAGGGTCAGAGTGATGTGCAGGGTCAGAGTGATGTACAGAAGGGATGCAGGGTCAGAGTGATGCACAGAAGGGATGCAGGGTCAGAATGATGTACAGAAGGGATGCAGGGTCAGAGTGATACACAGAAGGGATGCAGGGTCAGAGTGATGAGCAGAAGGGATGCAGGGTCAGAGTGATGAGCAGAAGGGATGCAGGGTCATAGTGATGTACAGAAGGGATGCAGAGTCAGAGTGATACACAGAAGGGATGCAGGGTCAGAGTGATGTACAGAAGGGATGCAGGGTCAGAGTGATGAGCAGAAGGGATGCAGGGTCATAGTGATGTACAGAAGGGATGCAGGGTCAGAGTGATGTACAGAAGGGATGCAGGGTCAGAGTGATGAGCAGAAGGGATGCAGGGTCAGAGTGATGTACAGAAGGGATGCAGGGTCAGAGTGATGCACAGAAGGGATGCAGGGTCAGAGTGATGTACAGAAGGGATGCAGGGTCAGAGTGATGTACAGAAGGGGTGCAGGGTCAGAGTGATGTACAGAAGGGATGCAGGGTCAGAGTGATGCACAGAAGGGATGCAGGGTCAGAGTGATGTACAGAAGGGATGCAGGGTCAGAGTGATGTACAGAAGGGATGCAGGGTTAGAGTGATGCACAGAAGGGATGCAGGATCAGAGTCATGTACAGAAGGGATGCAGGGTCAGAGTGATGAGCAGAAGGGATGCAGGGTCAGAGTGATGAGCAGAAGGGATGCAGGGTCAGAGTGATGCACAGAAGGGATGCAGGGTCAGAGTGATGCACAGAAGGGATGCAGGGTCAGAGTGATGCACAGAAGGGATGCAGGGTCAGAGTGATGTACAGAAGGGATGCAGGGTCAGAGTGATGCACAGAAGGGATGCAGGGTCAGAGTGATGCACAGAAGGGATGCAGGATCAGAGTGATGTACAGAAGGGATGCAGGGTCAGAGTGATGCACAGAAGGGATGCAGGATCAGAGTGATGTACAGAAGGGATGCAGGGTCAGAGTGATGCGCAGAAGGGATGCAGGGTCAGAGTGATGAGCAGAAGGGATGCAGGGTCAGAGTGATGCACAGAAGGGATGCAGGGTCAGAGTGATGCACAGAAGGGATGCAGGGTCAGAGTGATGCACAGAAGGGATGCAGGGTCAGAGTGATGTACAGAAGGGATGCAGGGTCAGAGTGATGCACAGAAGGGATGCAGGGTCAGAGTGATGCACAGAAGGGATGCAGGATCAGAGTGATGTACAGAAGGGATGCAGGGTCAGAGTGATGAGCAGAAGGGATGCAGGGTCAGGGTGATGCACAGAAGGGATGCAGGATCAGAGTGATGTACAGAAGGGATGCAGGATCAGAGTGATGAGCAGAAGGGATGCAGGGTCAGAGTGATGCACAGAAGGGATGCAGGGTTAGAGTGATGAGCAGAAGGGATGCAGGGTCAGAGTGATGCACAGAAGGGATGCAGGGTCAGAGTGATGCACAGAAGGGATGCAGGGTTAGAGTGATGAGCAGAAGGGATGCAGGATCAGAGTGATGCACAGAAGGGATGCAGGGTCAGAGTGATGTACAGAAGGGATGCAGGGTTAGAGTGATGAGCAGAAGGGATGCAGGGTCAGAGTGATGTACAGAAGGGATGCAGGGTCAGAGTGAAGCACAGAAGGGATGCAGGGTCAGAGTGATGCACAGAAGGGATGCAGGGTCAGAGTGAAGCACAGAAGGGATGCAGGGTCAGAGTGATGTACAGAAGGGATGCAGGGTCAGAGTGAAGCACAGAAGGGATGCAGGGTCAGAGTGATGCACAGAAGGGATGCAGGGTCAGAGTGATGTACAGAAGGGATGCAGGGTCAGAGTGAAGCACAGAAGGGATGCAGGGTCAGAGTGATGCACAGAAGGGATGCAGGGTTAGAGTGATGAGCAGAAGGGGTGAAGGGTTAGAGTCAGTCAAAGAAAGGATGAAGGGTTGGAGTGATGCATGGAAGGGCTGTGGGTTGCAGGGAGGCATGGAAGGGCTGCAGGCTGGCGTGCATTAGGGTGGGTCGCAGGGCAGGCCCTGTACAGAAAAATCTCTATAATGGCGATGGCAGTACTGGGTCAGTTGGATGGACCAGTCCGACACTGGGCACATTTGTGATCTGATATCAAAATCCTTCGTTAAACCCTTCTTTAAACGTGCTCCAGTTCTGATTTGTCCTTCTTAAGCACAGGTGCCCAGAACTGTACACAGTATTCCATATGGGGTCTGACCAGTGACTTGTACAGGGGTAAAATGATGCTCTGGTCATGAGCACCTATGCCCCTCCTGATGCACCCCATGATCCTATTTGCTTTGGCAGCTGGACCTCAGGAAGAAAGCATGGCAACCACATGCCTCCGAGCAAAACACAACTTCTACCCAAGACCAGGAGACACAGACAATTAAAAGAAGGAAATCGCTGAACAATATGGTCTGCAACTTTTTCGGGTTAAGGAAATAGGTGTAAAGCATGGCTGGCCTTTAGGGTGTGCAAGGTGTGCGGTCGCACAGGGTGCCATCCCAACTTCCCTGTAAGGTGGCACCAAGAGCTCTCACATGTAGCAGCAGGCCTCTCTTTTTTTTTTTCGAAATACCCCCATCTCTCTTATTTATTTTTTGCACATCCCTGCCTCTCTTTTCAGCCTCTTCAAATATTCGTCCTGTTTTATCTTCCCTCCATCTTTTCAGCAAGGGGGAACCCATGCCTTTTTCTTTAATTTTTAAGGGCGAAACCTTTGAACATAGGGTGGCCCTTTCCAGGTGAGGGGGTCCCCCTATCCAAGCAAAAGGGGCTGGTAGACCAGGGCGCGAAGGTTGAGCGGCCGCCCCCCCTGGCTACCAACCCGTATAGTCCATATAGCCACGGGCTCTTCTGCACCCCCCTGAGCTTTGGGGTGGGGGTTAATTCAAGTTCCCCCCTTGCTGGCAGGTAACTTGCCTGCCCCTCCTGCCCTGTGAACTGATATACCAGTTTACAGAGGGTTACATGTAATAAAAACACACACAAAAGTTAAAAGTAATTTTTTTTACATCCCCCCCCCCCCCCCCCCCGTTGTTGTCCCACGCCGATCAACACAGCTTCGCTCAGCTTCGGCCGATATCCCGGCTTCTGACACCTCGCTGCCTGCTGCAGGGAGGGGCATTTTATAATGGCAGAGTGAGCCGATAGCGACCTGAGAATGGCGCGGGACAGTGACTGGAGGACACAGAGAGAGGGTGAGTGCTTTACTTCAGGGTCAGCACGAATCCCAAGAAAATTCGGATTGTATCGAATAGTGGACCCCGGTTCTAACAAAGCGTTTCTATTATCTCGAGTTATCACCTACCCTTGTTAATGCAAGTTCCCTTGTAGGTTGCAGTTTAGACCAGCAATGCTAGGATAAGGGCAGTTAACATGGCTGGTAAGAGCACACATAGCATGATTTTAAAGTATGATCACTACAGAGACTATTCACTTACCTCTTCATCTTTTTCACGGATGAGTCTCAGTGTATCATGGTCCGGCGATGGAGGCATGCTGGGTATTGGAAAATCCGTTCCGCTCTCCCTTGTCAATTTACTGCATGTGCAAAATATTATTATTATAAAATAAATCAGATCAGTTTTGCTTATGTCAAAACTTGCCACCTGATGGACGGATGAATGGACGGACAGACTGGCGGGGGGGGGGGGGGGCGGGGCGGCACACATGGGGGCTGCATCTGTCTGCTCATATGCGCATAAAGCTTTTAAGTACAGTGCTGATCTAAATCTCCAGAAATTGTTGCATGACAAACCTGTTTGTTGTTCTCAAGGAAAAGAAGGATCTAACCATTAATAACTTAATCAATCTTGTCCAGCCTGAAAATAGTGAATGCTGCAAATAGTGAGTGTTGCAGGAAAGTGTACCGGGTGGCAGGGGTAGAAGAAGGTGAAATGGGTGAAGGTGAAGAAAGAAAGTCGACCGGGCAGTGAGGACGACATCATCAGAAGAAGCGGGAAGCCTGGCGCTAAAGAACCCTGTGGAAGGACCTGCCACTGGTAGGCCCAGTAGGGACCAGTTATGGAATTGAAGGCAGTGGTGAGTATTTTCTTGCAATGCAGCATTTCCCGAAACGCTCAGCAGTCCCGGCACATATATGAAAGACCTTATTTGTTTGAATGGGAAGTATTCTCTGTCCGATTTTATCGCATTGGAGTATTTCCACTACAACGCAATGCAATCGGGTAGGTGTAAATAGGAGATACATGTGGAACCAATGAACTGCTGTAGCTATTATAAACATGAAAGAGTGATAAAAAGATAACTCTGACATTACAGAGGATCATTGATTATTGGTTATTGCACATTGCTCAGATACAAATCTTAAAGTGGACCAACACCCAGGATATAAGATTCCCGGGCTGATCAGATCCCTCCCCACGGGGCATCCGAAATTGGGATGTCCCGCGTGGTGAAACCCCCCAGGAAGCCCACAATCCTACCTTTTCCACGTTCCAGCGGCGCATGCGCGTCCGCCGCCTCCCGCGCGTCCCTCTAGCAGGGCGCGCTCCCGCGCCGGCCGTTTGTGAATGGCCGGCGCGGGTGCGTTCCCTGTAAGAGGGACGCGCGGGATGCGCTCTGCTTGTCCGGCGCTGCCTCTCGCTTGTCCGGCGGCGGGGATTGGCTGCAGCGGTCACGTGGGAGCGGGGTGAGGTGAGTTTTCGGGGCTTTCTGGGGGGTTTCACACATCGTGGCACCCCCGATCGGGGTGCCCCACCGAAGTGGACCAAAACCCAGGATAGTCAAAATCCTGGGGGTGGGTCCACTTTAATATGATGTCCTAATTCAGTTTCTAAAATGATCCTATACCCAGAAAGGAAGTTTATGTCATCACCTTCTTTGATGATTGCACGGGTTGATAAGACCTCTTGATCATTCATCTGATCAAACCGGCGAATTGCACCCCATGTGTGTCACCACGATGTTAGACGCCATGGAGGGAAAGGGCAAGAGATGGGCACTGTCTCTGCTTTCCATGGTTGGGTGATTTGTTCCGATATCCCTTTGTTTATGCTGGGGAGTTTATGAGGGGATAAAGTCATCCCAGCTGACCCTGTGTGCATGCAGAGGGTTATATGGCACGCAGGTAGGAGGGGGAGACAAGAAATAAGTGGTTTATACCAAGCAGGCAGGTCAGCCAAGGTCCATATAGATCATTATATATATATATATATCTATATATATATATATATATATATATATATATATATATATATATACATACACACAAACACATTCATTTGGTTATACCTTCTATCCTCAGCCTAGTGCCCCAAATCAGCCTTCTTTTTTTTTTTTACTATATTCACTATACTATATTTTTTTTTACTTTTACTACTAAATATTTAAACTGTATTCATAACAACACAAACGGGTGCAGTCGGCCATATTGCTCTCTAGCCAAGCAGCCCCGCCCCCTGGTGTTTCCAGTGATGATACAATCAGTTACTCGTATACAAAGCTCAGCATTGGATGTCAGCATTATCATTCATAATACCTGCCATTATGTGACAGTTTATATTAGAGCTGAATTAATTATCATATGGCTGGCATTTGGACATCATATTGCTTCCTGTTGGTGTTTTTATGAATAATGGACAAAGGCTTTAGAGAAAGAAACAGAGGCACTGGGTTAGGGATAGAAAGTGAAAACGTAAACTTTCTATCTGAGTATAGGTACATTTAAATTCCTAGAATCAGCATTATGACTAAGCTTCTTCAAGCTCCTGCCTAGATAAAACAAAAAAGCACATACTCACCTTTTTTTCCCTGCCTTTGCCTCCGGATGAGGTACATTTTATGCTACTGGACTACGATGAAACGCAACATAAGTGCTTTTTTGTTTTGTTTGGACTGTCACTTTAATTTAAATATGCCTTATACAATACAATTCTACCTACCAAGTTCAGTGGTAACTTTTTTCACCAGTGAATCAACTATAAATCTGACTACACATGGGAAACAGAGTTGTGCAAAGGAGGGGTGGCAGCCGCTCAGACCATTCTATAACTAACCTGGGAGGTGCCCGTTAGCAGGGCAATTAGGATACACAAGTCTCAACCCTGTTAGCTTGCAGACCAGCCTACAATCTGTCTCTAAACTTAGGCCCTTATTTAAGAAGGGATAGCGTCAGGTAGTGGCTGGTTAATGAGAGGTAGCGACAGGTAGCGACTGGTGAGCGCCGGACACGGCACACAATTACACATTTATCAAGCAGAACCTGTTTAGCGACTGGGATAGCGCCATGTAGCGTCTGATTCATCATTTTCACAGCCTCAGCGAACAGCGCCAGCGTTCAGCCTTGCACAGCGCCAGGTATGACCTCTCGCTACCTGGCGCTCTCCCATACATTTCAATGGACGATCCTTTTCTTCTCTTTAAACGGGGTTTTCGTTTTTTTTTTGTTTTTTTCAAAAAATCACAAATAATAGATAATAATCTGTGACCTATTCTGGCTTTTTCATTTTTTATATATTTCTTCAGAAATGACAGTACAGGTCTGGCATTAAAGTGTTCATGTTACAATGTTGCTACAATGTAATTCCATATGTTTTCGCTTTGTTACTAGTTGATAGATGCTGGAAAACAGACTTTAAACACACCGCCTCCTGCGCTCTGGGCTTCAAACAAATATTTTTCAGCGCCAGAGATTTGTGAGGCTGTTTTTTTGCTGAATATGGTGTGAGTTGGTCGCTATGAGCAGTCGCTAACATGCGCTCCCATACAGCGCTGTACTGGTCAAATAGCAACTCCTCACAATGTATTCAACATTACTGAACAGCGAGTCGCTAAAAAGTAGGGACTCACGGCCGAGCACTGCGACTACTAGCGGGCGCTCTGAAAATGCCTGCTACAGACGCTCATCTGTCGCTACCTGGCGTTAGTGATGAATCAGCCTGCCGTTAAAAACAGAGGGCTAACAGGGTTGAGTGCTGTGGCTCCTTTAAGAATTTTGTATCCTAATTGCCCTGCTAACGTGCACCTCCCAGGTTAGTTATAAAATGGTCTGAGCGGCTGCCATCCTTCCTTTGTTTCTTTTGAATTTGTGCAAGCACATGGTGTGTGGGGTCTAGGCTGTATTGCAAGGTCTTTGACCCTTCCACCCCATGGCTTGCACTTGAGGTTTAGGGCAACCTCAGGTAAGCCTGCTCCCAATTTATCTATTGCATTGTATGTCCCAAATGGGGCTCTCAGAGATTAAAGCTAGGACTGCACCTCACAGGGGCACCTTGGCGTGGTGGTGCAGCTTAAAGTGGACCAACACCCAGGGCCGATCAGATCCCTCCCCGCAGGGCATCCGAAATCGGGATGCCCCGCTGGGTGAAACCCCCCAGGACGCCCAGAAACCTTACCTTGTCCCCGTACCAACGGCACATGCGCGGGCCGCATCTCGCGCTTCCCTCTAGCAGGGTGCGCACCCGCGCCGGCCATTTGTGAATGGCCGGCGCGGGCACGCTCCCTGTTAGAAGGAAGCGCGAGACGCGGCCTCCAGCGTGCTCAGAGCCGCTGTGGTTGTCCGTCGCTGGTCCGTACATACCACAGTGGCTCTGAGCGCTCTGATTGGATGAGCGCTCGCCTAGGAGCGGGGTTGAGGGGAGTTATTTAGGGCGATCGGGGGGGGTTTCACGCAGCGGGGCACCCCCCGATCGGGGTGCCCCGCGGAAGTGGACCAAAACCCAGGATAGTGAAAATCCTGGGTGTTGGTCCACTTTAAGCATACTTCTGCAGATGTGTGAGACCGAGCCCTCTGTTAGAGACAGATTGTAGGCTGGTCTGCAAGCTAACAGGGTTGAGTGCTGTGGCTCCTTTAAGACTTGTATAAACAGAGTTGTGCAGCCTTCCTAGGTGGCAGTCATGTAAATCCCCAGACTGTCCCTTTAATCTTTACCTACAAATTTGCATAACCCTTTTACTAAATCCTTCCTCCTAATCATATATGTGAATTTCAGGAGCACATTTGCCTTACACAAAACAATTCTAGTGGTAACTTCCTCCACCATTGATTCAACTATAAACATGACCATAGAAAGCAGAGTTGTGTAGGCAGTCAGGTAGATACCCAGACATTAAATAAGTATTCAATTCATACTTGCGGTTTCTTTCTCTGACTACCCGTTGGGTCAGGCTCTGGATACATTGGGCGCGGTAGTTTTCATAGTGGGTCTCTCGTGTCACATCTTTCAGATCTTGCATGTGAGTGCGAATCAACATTGTGCGAAGTTTGACAAAGTCACAGTGCTGCTCATTTTCCACTTTGAAAGACAAAAGAGTGTTTGAAAATGATTCTCCTCCTGTGTTTTATACAAAAGGCTTTAACAATTCTCATACTCACAAATCTATCTATCTATCTATCTATCTATCTATCTATCTATCTATCTATCTATCTTCTATCCAGACATCTATCTATCATCTATCCAGACATCTATCTATCTATCATCTATCCAGACATCTATCTATCTATCTATCTATCTATCCAGACATCTATCTATCTATCTATCTATCATCTATCCAGACATCTATCTATCTATCTATCATCTATCCAGACATCTATCTATCTATCTATCTATCTATCTATCTATCTATCTATCATCTATCCAGACATCTATCTATCTATCTATCATCTATCCAGACATCTATCTATCTATCTATCTATCTATCTATCTATCTATCTATCTATCATCTATCCAGACATCTATCTATCTATCTATCATCTATCCAGACATCTATCTATCTATCTATCTATCTATCTATCTATCTATCATCTATCTATCTATCATCTATCCAGACATCTATCTATCTATCTATCTATCTATCTATCTATCATCTATCTATCTATCTATCTATCTATCTATCTATCATCTATCCAGGCATCTATCTATCTATCTATCTATCTATCTATCTATCTATCATCTATCCAGACATCTATCTATCTATCTATCTATCTATCTATCTATCTATCTATCATCTACCCAGACATCTATCTATCTATCTATCTATCTATCTATCTATCTATCTATCATCTATCCAGATATCTATCATCTATCCAGACATCTATCTATCTATCTATCTATCTATCATCTATCCAGAAATCTATCTATCTATCTATCTATCTATCTATCTATCTATCTATCAATCATCTATCCAGATATCTATCATCTATCCAGACATCTATCTATCTATCTATCTATCTATCATCTATCCAGATATCTATCTATCTATCTATCTATCTATCTATCTATCATCTATCCAGATATCTATCTATCTATCTATCTATCTATCTATCTATCATCTATCCAGATATCTATCTATCTATCTATCTATCATCTATCCAGATATCTATCTATCTATCTATCTATCTATCTATCATCTATCCAGATATCTATCTATCTATCTATCTATCAATCATCTATCCAGACATCTATCTATCTATCTATCTATCTATCATCTATCCAGATATCTATCTATCTATCTATCTATCTATCTATCTATATATCTATCTATCTATTATCTATCCAGACATCTATCTATCTATCTATCTATCTATCTATCATCTATCCAGATATCTATCTATCTATCTATCTATCTATCTATCTATCATCTATCCAGACATCTATCTATCTATCTATCTATCTATCTATCTATCTATGTATCTATCTAACTATCTATCATCTATCCAGACATCTATCTATCATCTATCCAGACATCTATCTATCTATCTATCTATCTATCTATCTATCTATCATCTATCCAGATATCTATCTATCTATCTATCTATCTATCTATCTATCTATCTATCTATCATCTATCCAGACATCTATCTATCTATCATCTATCCAGACATCTATCTATCTATCTATCTATCTATCTATCTATCTATCATCTATCCAGACATCTATCTATCATCTATCCAGACATCTATCTATCTATCTATCTATCTATCTATCTATCTATCTATCTATCATCTATCCAGATATCTATCTATCTATCTATCTATCTATCTATCTATCTATCTATCTATCATCTATCCAGACATCTATCTATCTATCTATCTATCTATCTATCTATCTATCATCTATCCAGACATCTATCTATCTATCTATCTATCTATCTATCTATCTATCATCTATCCAGACATCTATCTATCATCTATCCAGACATCTATCTATCTATCTATCTATCTATCTATCTATCATCTATCCAGATATCTATCTATCTATCTATCTATCATCTATCCAGACATCTATCTATCTATCTATCTATCTATCTATCTATCTATCTATCATCTATCCAGACATCTATCTATCATCTATCCAGACATCTATCTATCTATCTATCTATCTATCTATCATCTATCCAGACATCTATCTATCTATCTATCTATCTATCTATCTATCTATCTATCATCTATCCAGACATCTATCTATCTATCTATCTATCTATCTATCTATCTATCATCTATCCAGATATCTATCTATCATCTATCCAGACATCTATCTATCTATCTATCTATCTATCTATCTATCTATCTATCTATCTATCATCTATCCAGACATCTATCTATCTATCTATCTATCTATCTATCTATCTATCTATCTCTCTCTCTCTCTCTCTGTCTCTCTCTCTCTATCTATCTATCTATCTATCTATCTATCTATCGCCATTTCAGAGCAAATTGGTGTAGTGAAAAATATGACTTATAATTTTTTCAGCATGTTGGTGCACTGCTTATGTTTTAGTAAATGTGCTTCTTGTAGTGCACCGACATGTGCAAGTGTGAATAATATATATTTTATTTTATTTTTTACTTCTCTAATTTGTACCGATGTGGCACTGTCTGGCAGAAGTGCTTGATAAATTAGGGCCATCATCTTTTTTCATTATAAATTTGTATTCCATGTGGTGTTTGACAAGTTATGTGAAGTCATGTTCTCATTCTGTTTGGGGCACTATTTTCTTTAAGTGTAAGACATTCCTTTTCAAGCTTCTATCATTTCTAAACTCTCCACTTCAAAACACAATATTTAAAAATGTTAAAAATCTCCGCACATACATGTGTTATGAAAAGCATTCAGACATTTTTTTTAATCATTTATAGAAGTTCTACTCACTTGAATAAATAGCCCCATTACAAGGTTTGAGATATAAATAATGTCATACCTTCTACAACTCCCCAGGGGTACAGCCGGCCTCTAACACGCTTTCCATTGACCTCCACAATAGTGTTAGAACCGATCACAGCAAATGGAATACTTTTCTAGTCCAAAAACAAGAAAATGCCGAAGTATTAACTAAATCACTGTGTTGTCATCTTCCAGTCTAGAAGTCTGGAAATATGATACTTTGAGGCTGATTCATTAATAGCGGCAGGTAGCGACAGAAGAGCGTCTGTAGCAGGCATTTTCAGAGCGCCCGCTAGTAGTCGCTTTGCTCGGCCGTGAGTCGCTACTTCATAGCGACTCAGTCGCTGTTCAGTAATGTTGAATACATTGTGAGGAGTCGCTATTTGACCAGTACAGCGCTGTATGGGAGTGCATGTTAGCGACTGCTCATAGCGACCGACTCACACCGTATTCAGCAAAAAAACAGCCTCACAAATCTCTGGCGCTGAAAAATGCTTGTTTGAAGCCCACAGCGCTGGAGGCGGTGTGTTTAAAGTCTGTTTTCCAGCATCTATCAACTAGTAACAAAGCGAAAACATATGGAATTACATTGTACCAACATTGTAACATGAACACTTTAATGGCAGACTTGTAATGTCATTTCTGAAGAATTTTTAAAAAAATCATAAAAATGTGAAAAAAACTGCCTTTTCAATGTCAGAAGAGGTCACAGAATTATTTGTGATTTTTTTGCAAAAAAAATAAAAATAAACCCGGTTTAAAGAGAAGAAAAGGTTCGTCCATTGAAATGTATTGGAGAGCGACAGGTAGCGAGAGGTCATACCTGGCGCTGTGCAAGGCTGAACGCTGGCGCTGTTCACTGAGGCTGTGTAAATGATGAATCAGACGCTACATGGCGCTATCCCAGTCGCTAAACAGATTCTGCTTGATAAATGTGGAATTGCGTGCCGTGTCCGGCGTTGACCAGTCGCTATCTGTCGCTACCTGTCATTAACCAGGCGCTACCTGACGCTATCCCTTCTTAAATAAGGGCCTTTGATTAAATTAAATTATTTATTTAAATTTACCCCCGCCCTTCTTCTCCCCTTTAACTTAAACCGGACCTTCACCATGATTTATTGAAAAGCTCAAACCCTTAGAAAATTATTCCCCAGCATCTAAAATTAATATATTTTAAGTTTTTAGTCACTTACTTATTATTCTTTCCCCCACCGTGCTGCAACTCTATTCAGGACTTTAGGATACGGGCGCCGCCATCTTGACTCGGAAGCATCACACATACTGAGGAGAAGAGAGTGGGATAAAGTACAGGGAGGCTAGTTATAGCTGTGCTTTTCTCAGACTGAGCAGAGCTGGGGTCAGGAAAAGGTCAGCAGTCCCAGAATGCAGAGCAGCGCAGTCAGAAGGCACTTCCTGTTTGCAGGCTGCTTGACGACCCATGAGCCACCATCTTGGATGTTTAAAGGCTCAAAACATGCAGTAGATGCAGGTAGGATGATTTTTAATGTGAGCAATCTGTATGTACAGGGTGTGAGAAACATATAAGATATGCTCTTATTCAGAGTGAAGGACCGCTTTAAAGAGGAGAAGAGGTCCAAGCTTTTTGTAACCCCCCAACCTCCCGTCCCCTCCCCTTTGCTAAGCCATATTTGGCCATTAATATAATAAAACATATAACTTGATAGTCAAAATCCTCCCCTGATGCTGGCGGGAGGTGGGGCTCTGCATGGCAGCTGTAGACTGGAGTGACAGTTGGACTTCAGGGACAGACCAGTACAATTACACTGCAGCATGGGATTGGGTGACTGAACTGTCACTCAAGGTCCCAGTTTCGGCTTCTTTGCAGATTACTTGCCCCCTAATGAGTTGCTTTTATGCTAGGCCAAAATTGTGCTTCACACAGTGGGAAAGAGGGGTAAGTGGAGTGTTACAAAATGCTTGGACTTCCACTTTAAAGAGGAACAACACACAGGAATTTCACTTTCCCATGTGTTGTTCCTCTGTGCAGCCGCATCCCGAATTGGGATGCCCTGCTGTGTGTATTTCCTCAGGTCGCCTTATTAACTCACCTTCCAGTCGCTTCCACGGCGCAGACTCGAGCTGACAGTGAGTGCGCTGATTGGCTGAGCATCTCCCTGTCACTCGGCTGACTTCAGCGCTGGACGGCTAATCACCCGAACAGTGCCAAAGTGAGCCGAGTGCACCGCCAGCCGCATCCCCAGTTCATCTTGGAGCCAAAATGTGCCCCCCCCCAATCAGAATGGGTAGGCGTGCGCACGGCTAGAGGTGTGCGGGAATGTGGCCGCAGCGCAGAGACGCGACGAGATTTCGGGAGAAGTGTTCCTCTTTAAGCAGTTACTATGTACTCAGTAATTCTGCATCCTACATCCTTTACAAGCATTAGGATATATTGTAGAGATTTGGGTACACTGAAACCTTACTTTGATTATCTAATGTTTCATTTTCAAAACAGGAAAAGGTTGAATTTGTGTTGTCACTGCAGAACCTTTACTTACAGACAAAGGTATTTGTGTCACAAAAAGTATGCTCCTGCAAGCAATGGAATCTGCATGCAGTAACCTGTGTTACATCCATTACCTTTAATTCCATATCCTGAATCTTAAAGTCTTCATCCTGGTCAGAATCACACTCAGGAAACTGATATATTCGAATTCCAAAATAATCTAGCTCCTCCCGTATCTGGAAAAATAAAGGGGCAATACAAGCAACATTAGTTGAAAACTATGGCATCAAATTGGTTGTGTAAACTAGCCTTACAAAGGGGGGGTGTGGCCAAGATGGCGTACTGAGCGGACGCACCTGTGCTGGGCTCCGCATATTATCCTGATTTTACCCCTTCCTGGTGACTGGGCATCATCTCTAACCCCCTCCCTGGAACCCCCTTGGCAGTGAGCTCAGGCTAGAGCGCAGATCGGCGGCTGTGGAGGCCCTGTGAACTGCTGGCGGACGGAGGAAGCGGAGCAGAGGTACTGGCCTGATCTGGGCACGTGCGCTGCGGGGAGCGACAGAGGGAGGCGGCGGCGGTGACTCACTGTGCTGCGGAGCCGGCGGAGGAGGTGTCCGCATATCCGGAGCGGCGGCGGTGTGAGCGGCGAAGCCCGGAGGTGAGCTGTGTGTCCCGCTGCAGTGTCTTGGCGGGCTGAGGCGGAGGGAGGCGGCGCCATCTTAACTGTGGGCAGCTGGAGGGGAAGGAGAGAGACCGCGAAGCTGATCTATCCCGGGCTGCGGCGGTGCTGAAGAGAGACTCGCGGGGGGAGAGGCGCCCCGTCGGCAAGCGCATTGCGGCCAGCCCTGGTGCCTGCGAGACCTGGCACGGCCCTGCAGCGGAGGTGGGAAGGGACTGGTGCCATCTCATCGCTGTTCGGAGTGAGGGGGATGCGGTGGCCCCAGGCGTGGAGGCGTGAGTTCGGTCTCCTCCAGGTGACAACTGCATCTGATCCTCAGGTCAGTGAGTGGATGATTGACTGTGCCTGCGCTGAACTGTGAACCTGTACTGATTGGTGCTGGACCTGTGGGTAGAGACCTAGGCCCCCCTGACAGGGCATCTGGGAGACTTTCTCAGGATCATCCCCAAACCTCCCTGCGGCTGGTGGAGAGGGGCGGCTGATCATTCGGTGACCCCCCCCCCACTTTCCTGGAACGTCCTGCGATTGCCTCGCCTGAGTTTGAGGAACTGATCTTCTATATAAGCCGTACGGCGCGGTCCCCCCCCCTCTGGCTGCTGTGTTGTGCGGGCCGATTTGGGGTCCCCCCCCCACACATGAAAGGAAATAAAAAACGCAAGTCGACGGCGGTCACCTGCAGCACGCAAACAATGGAGACCCTGAAAGGGGTGGAGCAGGAGCTCTCTAACCCTGACACCGCAGTCATAATGGCAGCTATTGCCTCATGTCAGAGTGCCCTCACATCCAAATTTGACGCCCTCCAAGAGCAATTTAATTATGTGCGGCACGATCTGGATAAAATCCGTGACCGCACTGGGGAGGCGGAGAGGAGAATCGGAGAAGCGGAGGACCGGCTTTCAACCCACGCCGGGGACATTGCGCTGCTGAGGAGGCAAGTAGCCACCTTGATGGGAAGGGCTGAGGACGCTGAAAATAGGAATCGGAGGAACAACATTAGAATCCTTGGTCTCCCCGAAAAAGCGGAGGGCCCCTCCCCAGAACAATTTGTTGAGAATCTCGTGAAAGAGTTGCTAGCTCCGGTTAATTTGACCAAATTTTTTACGGTGGAGAGGGCGCACAGGATCCCTATGAGACCCCTCCCTCCGGGATCGCCGCCAAGACCCTTCATATTTAAAGTCCTCCACTACAAGGACAGGGACGCTATCCTGGCCGCAGCAAGAATGAAAGGGGCGGTGACCTATGAGAATAGCCGTCTGTCCTTTTTCCCGGATTTTACACCTGAAGTCCAAAAGATGCGCCGCTCCTTTAACGGAGTAAGAGAGAGGCTCCGGAAGAAGAAAATCAAGTACTCCATGATGTTTCCGGCGCGGCTACGTGTGCAGGACGGGGAATCTACTAGGTTCTTTGTCTCTGCCGAGGAAGCTAATGCTTGGCTGGACTCTCTGCCTGGGGCCTGATGGACTGGGTCCTGGATCGGAGAGAAGCCTAGAATTATCACTTTAATCTTAATGTTGGTTTGTGGCCGGGGGGGCGCCGGCCTCTGATGGGTCCCCCGGATGGTGGACCTAAATGGTCGTCCTGGTCCGGCTCTGTTGGGCTGGGCTGGGCTGTCAAGTTGAAAGTTAAACGTTGCTGGTTGTTACGCCTTAAATAATGCCCAAGTCACCAATGTATCCTGATCTGATTGTCGCGGGAGAGGTGGCGCTCTGGTTCCCCGGGGAAGGTTGCAGGTTCCTTTCCACGTCCCTTTCCCTGTTCCCTCTCCCATCCCTCCCGTCCCCTCCCCTTCGCTCCTTAGTTTGTCCTTTCTCCCCCCTCCGTCTGCTTCCATGCGACCCCGGGAACCTGAGGCTGCCAGCATGCCTCCGAGTGATAATTAAGTGGTTAATCCTACGTTGCAGGCCCACTAGGCGTTGGTACCTGCACCCCAGTTGCAACAAGTTACACCTATGTTGTTGTTTTCGGTTGGGAGGGTTTTGATGCTCGCCGGTGTTTGGGGGTGGTGGAGCTGGGTGGGGGGGAGGGGGGCGGGGAATTGTTGGTTTGATGTTAATTGCTACTTTATCTGTTTTTTGAACTGTTGTATTTGTGTTGGTATGACTGTGAAGTGTGATTGCTGGACCCAAATTACGGTTGGCTCCCTGGGCGGGACGGCGGGCCACAGGGATGTAGCCCCTGATAGGAACGTTTCAAGAGGCAATGATGGGTGAGTGTAAATTTCTCTCCTGGAATGTCCGGGGGCTTAATGATAAGATTAAGAGGGCTACTGTCCTCCAGTTTGTGAAGGCCATGGATTCAGAACTCCTTTCTCTCTGGTGCAATTAAAATGCTCTCTAGTAGGAGGGCGCCGGGACCGGATGGGATGCCGGCTGAGTGGTACAAACAGGACCTAGAACAAGTGACCCCCAAGCTGTGGGAGGTGCTGAAACAAGCCCTGGAAAGTGGGTGCCTACCAGCCTCTTTTCGTGAGGCGCATGTGGTCCTCATCTACAAGGAGGGGAGACCCCCTGACTCCTGTGCGTCTTATCGTCCCATATCCCTGCTAAATCAAGATGCCAAAATATTAGCTAAAATACTGGCCACTAGGCTGAATAAGGTTGTCTTGCAGTTGATCGGGCCGGACCAGTCAGGGTTTATGCCAGGTCGTACCACGGGAATAAATCTCCGCAGACTGATGTCAAACCTCCAAATTGTACATGATAACCAGGGGAAGCGGGTGGTTATCTCGTTAGATAATGAGAAGGCTTTTGATTCAGTGGAGTGGGAATATCTTTGGGCGGTCTTGGAAAGATTTGGGCTTCCTGCGAATTTTATTACATACGTTAAATTGCTCTATGACCGGCCAACAGCCCGGATACGGGTCAATGGGTGTTACTCGGACTCGTTTGAGTTGCATAGGGGGACAAGACAGGGGTGCCCGCTTTCGCCACTGCTCTTTGCCTTAGCTATCGAACCCCTGGCGATCATTGTCCGGAACTCCCCAAGCATCTCGGGCTGGAGATTGGGAGCGGTGGAGGAGAAAATATCTCTTTACGCTGATGACACGCTATTGTACCTGGCGGATGGCCATGGGTGCCTTGACGCAGCCCTGGACGCTATTGAGACCTTCGGGGGGTTCTCGGGGCTGAGGATCAATTGGGATAAATCTAGTCTGATGTTGGTGGATGAGCCTGGGTCCCCCGACATTTCCCCAAGATCCCAACTTAAAATCGTCCAACATTTTAAATACTTGGGGATCCTGATTAGTAGGCAACCATGCGAATTCATACCCCTAAATGTCGCCCCCGCCGTGTCCAAGCTAAAGCAACGGGTCACACAGTGGGCAAGCCTGCCGCTGTCAGTGATGGGCAGAATTAACATATATAAAATGATATTCCTTCCAAAATTTCTGTATATATACCAGGCCTCGCCAGTCTTACTACCTGTCTCCCACTTCAAGACGCTGGACTCAATTCTGTTTAGCTTTATCTGGGGACAATCTCCACCTAGGCTCAACAGACAAATAATGAAAGCGCAGGTCACAGAGGGAGGACTGGCGGTCCCGCACATGCAATTATACTATTATGCCACGCAGCTTCTGTTTGTGCACTGGTGGCTCTGCCAGCCGCGCAGCAATCCAGCGGTGAGTTTGGAGGTGGAGGTGTTAGGCTCTTCTGGGAAGCTGTCCCTCTTGGTGTATAGGGGGGCTCGGGGGCTCCGCGAGGTCCCCGGCTGTATGAGGGTGTTGTGTAATATATGGGATAGGGTGGCTAGATTGAATAGTAATATGGGCGAGACACAGTGTTGGTCCCCCTTTGCTCCCCTCTGGAACAATCCCAAGCTCCCTGAACTGGTTACTATACAAGATCCGCAATTCTGGGAGGGAAGAGGTCTCCAGACGCTGGGTCAGGTGTACAGGGACGGTGTGCTTCTCTCGTTCGACCAGGTGAGGGAGACCTTCCACACTTCTCATCGGGACTTCTTTCGCTACCTGCAACTCAGACATGCTCTGCAGACCCAATTTCGTAGGGGCATCCCGAATTTTTCGGTGTCCCATGTGGAGAGCGTGGTGAGGGGGCCGGAGCTGGGGAAGCCTGTCTCCACTGTATACAAGTGTCTGGTCGCCGAACTGGAGTCCCCCCGGGGGAAGATTGAAAGTAAGTGGCAAATGCTAGACCAGACCTTAAACCCGGAGGATTGGGAAGAAATCTTAGACAATCTACATACATCGGTCATAGAAGCTAGGGACAGATTTATCCAGACCAAGTGGCTACATCAAGCTTACATCACACCGACACGCCTTCATAAGATGGGATTGCTGGCTAGTGACTTATGTCCCAGGTGTGAGAAGGAGGCTGGTACATGGGAACACATGATCTGGTCCTGTGGGATACTGGTAGGATACTGGGGGGAGGTGATGGACCTGATCGGTAGGGTGGTGGGTATTCGGCTTACGGCTTCGATCCCCTTGTGCCTCCTGGGGGTCGTGGAACCATTATCGGAAACTGGAGCGATGAAATCACTATTTAGGCTGCTGCTCTTCTATGCCAGGAAATGTGTTCTGCTTAACTGGAAACATCCGGCCAAACCTTCTGTGCGGGCATGGAGGGCTCTAGTTAATCAGAAACTCACGATGTACAAATTGACATATATGGCTAGGGGGGTGCCTGAGAAGTTTGAAAAGGTATGGGGTCCCTGGCTGCAGAACCAGGACACTGCATCAGAGGACGACTAAAGGTGGGAGTGGGTTAACTTAAGGGGCGTGGCCGCTCACCTGGGGTGGCCCGAGTCTCGGAGCGAGCTACAATGGAATTAAGGAGGCGGGAGTAGCGCCCGGAGTGAACTGACTACTTGATACATCTCTATATCCCAGGGAATAATGAACCAGACATCTAGGTCCAGATTGTATGACAGTGTGAGTGAATGGTTGTCGTGTCTAAATGTTCAATGAATAGATGCTAGTGATTATTGGTGCTTGCGGCACCTTACTGCCAATATTGAATGTTGCTTGTCTTGATTGTTTTGTTGTTTGTTGAATTGCAAATAAAAAGAAACTTTAAAAAAAAAAAAAACTAGCCTTACAAAAAACGATCAGTTCATGCTTTATTTTAAAATTAATAAAAGCATGATTCAGTAAAGGGAAGGAATGTAAGAGAGTGTGTTGCACCTAAAACTTTCAATAAAGTAATATGGAAACCTTTTTCATCCATGTTTTAAATTCAATTATAAGTAAACCTTAAAGCGATACTGCAGGCAAAGGTAATTGTTAGTGGACAAAAGGGGAGTGGCAGCTGCTCAGACCATTTTATAACTAACCTGGGAGGTGCAAGTCAGCAGGGCAATTAGGTTACTAAAGACTTAAAGGAGCCACAGCACTCAACCCTGTTAGCTTGCAGACCAACCTATAATATGTCTCTAAATCTGGTAAAAACAGAGGCTCGGTCACACACATCTGCAGAAGTATGCTAAGCTGCACCACCACGCCAAGGTGCCTCTATGGGTGCAGTCCTAACTCTAATCTATGAGAGCCCCACTTGGGACATACAATGCCAGAGATAAAAGGTATAAGGTAATTGTTACACCATTCCGTCAGGCTACATTTGGCACTGTCCTAAACTGTTTTCTGTTTTTAAATTGATGAAGAAATGGCCGAGATATTGAGATTTACAGGTTCAGCCAATGACATTCACTTTTTCATCCTGTCCCCTAATCAGCTCAGCAGAGTGGGACAGGATCGCTGGTCCCTCCCTCCTCCCCACCCTCCCATCACAGCATCTCCAGCATCACAGATCCAAGGGCCACACCCACTTTTTCCAAAGAAAAATCATGAGGAGAAAGTGTAAACCTCGAAATCTTGGCTATTTCTTCTTCAATTTAAAAATGGAAAACAGTTTAGGACAGTTCCAAATGCAACCCGATGCAATAGTGTATCAATTACCTTTGCTTGCAGTAGCACTTTAACTATTACAGTCAGGGGGAGATCTTATATAAAGCAAAAAGAGGAGTTTAATTATTTAGTTTGTCATGGGTGAAGAGAAAGTGAGTTTGGGGCATGAAGGGATCAGAGATTTCAGTGTAGAGGTATCTGTAGCAAATACAACTGTGGTGTCCTAGGCATTCATTTGGGGTCATGCTAAAGATCTGGTGAAGCAAGTTTACCTGTGCGTGCTTTCAGGTGCGAGTGAGCTTTTGTACTTGAACACACAAGGAAATTCTGTGGTCCAAAACCCACTCCAGTACAGGCATACTCACCCATCCCCCCCCCCAGGCATCCAGAATCGGGGTGCACCACTTTGTGAAACTCCCCAGGTCACCCGAAAACTCACCTTCATTCCCTGTCCAACGACGCATAAGCGATCAGCTGGTGCACCCCCGCTATCCCTTTAACAGGGCATGTGCCCGCCGCACCCGGCATTTGTGAATGGTCGGCGTGGGCATGCTCCCTGTTAAAGGGTAGCGGGGGATGAGTCTGCCTGCACATCGGATCCGCTTGCTTAGACGAGCTCTCGGACGAAGGGGCGGGAGCGGATCTGAGTGCATGCATGTATGACCAAGGATAGTGAGATTGGGCAACCTGGGGAGTCACACAGCGGGGCATCCCCGATCGGAGTTTTCGTCCACTTTCTTAACAGATAATATGTTTATCATAAAGTAAAAAAAGCATCTGACAACATTGGTTCTTATGACAACAATAACACATTTTCCTCTTACCCTCTGTTTTTTCTGAAGTAGCTCTTTAGGTGTCAGTGTGTCGGCCTTCCCTAGAATCGGGACAATATTCACTCTGTCCTGCAGTGCACGTAGGAATTCTATGTCTAGAGGTCGCAGTCTGCAAAAAGGTTATATTTTACATTCAGTATATGTTATAGATCATCAGCATCTGTATTTCGATATATTACAGTGGGTCACAGACACACAGCAAAACATTTGCTGATGATGCCCCCTGCAGTTTGCTGAGCTAGATTTGGGCAATTAAAATAAAAACCAAAGCTGCCCACTAACCTACAAATGGGCTGATTAGGCACGCCTTGCTGGAGGCTCAGGATTTAGACGTGATGCTCCTAGTGTGAGGGGGGTGGTAAGATTCGTACTAGTCTTAGCAATGGGTGGGGGCATCATTAGAACTTTACAGGCAATCCAACAGCACATGTGTGCACAAAGATGAATGGAAGCACCAGCTGATGATTGGTTGGCTACCCATGCACGTGGGATCACCAGATAGGTGAGTGTTTATGGGATGCCCTGCTGGAGAGGAACAAAGCCGAGTATAATCAAAATCCTGAGTTCAAGAGAACAGTAGCGGTTCTCAAATGTTAAAAGAGAAGCGAATTCAAGACTCTTGGGGGGTTGTTCTACGTTTTTTTTCTTATTCAATAAATGTTGAAAAATTTTCAAATACAATGACCATCTTGGTCATATGCAATACACACATTCTCTACAAAGCCAACAAACTTATTATTATTCCTTTTTTGTACCAAGCAATAGTCAAAATTACATACTGTGATCTGTTTAAAGTGGACCAACACCCAGGGGTGATCGGCCCGGGAATCTACAAGATTCCCGGGCCGATCACCTCCCTCACCGCGGGACATCTGAGATCGGGATGTCCCGTGGGGCGAAACCCCCAAAAAACCTTACCTTGCCTAACCTGCCGCCGCCTCCCGCGCACCCCTCTAGACTTGCGTGCGTGAATGGCCGGCGCGCGCCCTGTGAGAGTGACGTGCGGGAGGCGGCGGCGGACGCGCTGTCTTGTCCGTCGCTGTCACCCGCTTGGCCGTCGGCAGGGATTGGACACCGCGCTCACGTGGGAGCGTGGTGAGGTGAGTTTTTGGGGCTTTCTGGGGGGTTTCACACAGCGGGGCACCCCCAATCGGGGTGCCCCCCCCCCCCCCCCGAAGTGGACCAAAACCCAGGATAGTCAAAATCTTGGGTGTTGGTCCACTTTAAACATCAAAATATTATATCCTAATCCGTCCATAAAAACTGGACTCCCTCCTTATAAAGTAGAGAAAGAAACTAGTCCTCCTAAGAGGAAGTAACATGGGACCAAGTAGTAAGGAAAGGGAAAAAGGGGGGAGGAAATGGAAAAGAGGGAGAGGATGTGACTGATGGCACTCATTCTGTTCATGTCAGTGGGGTTAAGGAAATCTAAATGGAATGAGCACTGCTGGCTAAGCAGCCCTCGCATGCGCCATGGGAACAGCGATCCCGGGGATACACACAATGGGGCATCCCAAATTTGGATTCCCCGCCAGTAAGGAACAAAACCTAAGACAGTCATTTTCTTGGGTGTTGCTCCTCTAGTAGATAGCTGCTTTTTATAACTAATCTCACACATACCCATGTCCTAGAGGTGAGAAAAAATACAGACAGCAATGTACGCGGGTATCCAGAAGATTCTTGCGGTTCAACCCACTCTCATCCCTAAAGTATTGTTCAAATTGTTGGTCAAGATAATCAGCAATTGGCTTCCAGCTAAGACAAATAAGAACAGGAGTTTAGTGATTTTTATTAATGGTTGTGGTCAGAAAGACAAAACTGAGTAATAAAACTTTAATACTTGAATAATACATAAAGACTCCTTTAGGTGAAGGGTCAGAATGTGAAGATACTGTGGGGTGCATCGGGAGAAGATATCTAAAATATCATGTCCTACTCTAGTAAAAAAAAAAAAAAAAAACACGTTGTGTATGTGGTGCCTATACAGGGCTGGACTAACTGTGGTGGAGGCCCCTGGGCACAAAATGTTGAGGCCCCAGATACAGTATTTTTTTCCTTAAAAATAATAGTCCAGCCAAGTAACTGATTGGTGGTTGTCTGGCACCCGCCTTCTTACTGTCAGATCGAGTCCCTTGTGCCACCCTTGTGCGGGTGTGCTGCTCGGGAACTCTTTGCCATTCTGGGTGGGGGGTAGTGTAGCCGCCCAGCTGGTGCAGCAGAAAACAGTTCCCTGCATTGAGCTGCCAGCGGCTGTGCTTTGTGACTTATGTGCAGTGAGTGTCCGCCAACAGCTCTGCACGCACCCATCACTGTAGCGTGGCTGGTGGCGGCTTTGCTGCTCTAGACTCTCCATCCTGCCCTGTGGTGGCTTTGGCTGCAGGTTTGCAAACAGCAAAAAAGGCTTGCCCAGGCGCGGGGGCCCATGGAAGACTGAAAAGCCTCCTGGACCAGACCATAACCAAAAGGTTGGTGGAGGCTCCCTTTGCAGGGCAAGTAGTGGAGGCCCCGGGACACGCGCCCCTTGTGCTCCCCTCATAATCTGACACCAAAAAGTGGTCTAACGGCCGCTCTGTCTCTTAGTGCTCTCAGCGTGCGGAAGCCTAGAAAGCCAGTTGTCCCACCACTGACTCTTTATTTATTTTATTTTGTTCCTGGGCAAGAAAGTCTGGTTTTAGTGGACTTAAATTGTGTGTATTCTGAAGAAGCAAGAGATTTAGGGGTGTACTTCAAGGTTCTGTCCTGGGCTCCATTCTTTTATTTTTTGAAGTAGGAAAATAATTGGTATCTACCGCATTTGCCGGCGTATAAGACGACTGGGCGTATAAGACGACCCCCCAACATTTCCACTCAAAATATAGAGTTTGTTATATACTCACCGTATAAGACTACTCCCTCTTCCGCACACCAAATAAAACATAAAAGAACATCAGATTTTATTTCAACATGTTAATTCCCTTCCCCAGAGTCCCTGGGTGGCTTTTTACAGTCATACTTTCTGGCTTCTTACAGTCATACTTTCATACAGTCATGGGGGCATCCCTCAATACAGTCATGGGGGGCATGCATCAATACAGTCATGGGGGCATCCCTCAATACAGGCATGGGGGCATCCCTCAGTACAGGCATGGGGGCATCCCTCAATACAGGCATGGGAGCATCCCTCAATACAGGCATGGGGCATCCCTCAGTACAGGCATGGGGGCATCCCTCAGTACAGGCATGGGGGCATCCCTCAGTACAGGCATGGGGGCATCCCTCAGTACAGGCATGGGGGCATCCCTCAATACAGGCATGAGGGCATCCCTCAGTACAGGCATGGGGGCATCCCTCAGTACAGGCATGGGGGCATCCCTCAGTACAGGCATGGGGGCATCCCTCAGTACAGGCATGGGGGCATCCCTCAGTACAGGAATGGGGGCATCCCTCAGTACAGGAATGGGGGCATCCCTCAATGCAGGTATGGGGGCATCCGTCAATACAGGCACGGGGGCATCCCTCAATGCAGGCATGGGGCCATCCCTCAGTACAGCCAGCGAGTGGCCCCACTCCCTCCTCCCCCTGCCCGGCCACTCACACACCCACACACTTGCCGATGGTCGGAGGGCCGGTCTGCCCGTCCCTGCTGTTCCTGTCGCCACCGCCACCTCTCTCATACACACAAACATGCACACACATTCATGCTTACCGGCACTTCCTGGCTGTTGCGTGCTGGTCGTCGGAGGGCGTGCCCCAGATGGCTGGCGTCCATTGTTTTCACTGGACGCCGGCCATCTGGGGCACGCCCACCGATGACCAGAGCGCAACAGCCAGGAAGTGAGGTAAGCATGAATGTGTGTGTGTTAGTGTGTATGAGAGCGGCGGCGACAGGAACAGCAGGGACGGGCAGGCCAGCCAGCCACAACGGCCGCCCCTCACCCTCTAGCATCTGTTGTTTTCAGGTTTGTGGCCTTCCCTGGCACCGGCCTACCGGGATATTGCCCGGTATGCCCTATGGCCAGTCCCAGGTGCCCAAGTGCACCCGGCGTGCACCCGGCGTGCACCCGGCATATAAGACGACCCCCCCCACTTGGAGGTATGTTTTACAGGAGAAAAAGTCATCTTATACGCCGGCAAATACGGTAGGTAAAGTTTACAAATTAAAAAGCTGTGTAAAAGGTAGAACCTTTTTAGGATTACAGAGTTGCACGTGCTTGTTTAGCTTATTATTTGCTACAGTAATGAGATGCAGACACTACTTGTGTCACCCTCTGTAGCCAGACCATTTTTCACTATTTTGCACTACACATGTTCAACTGTGATTTTTGAAGGGATTTCCCAGAAAAAGGTATATATTGTTTTTTTCCAGCAGAGTCTGGGCTTTAACATGAAATGTTTTGTTTTCTTGTTTGTAAGTTTTTTTAATAAAATCATATTGCGTGTAAAAGCCTAAATTCTCCCAGGTTACAAAGGTACCACATATGCATTGGTAGACACCCTTTCCTGCCCTGGAGACTCCCCTAAACTGAAACAGCACTTTAGGAGATATGCGGATAAAATACAACTACTAAGTGTACCTTGCAGTTTTTCAAGAAAAACAAACCTTTACATAAAAATCCCCCCAAACTATTTATTCTCTGGATGTACACACCTCAAGCTTTCTAGGCGTACCAGGCTTGTTGACGTGGGCGTAGTTTTCTAAAAGTAATCCGTCGATAAATTATTTAGTTGCACAGGGTTTCCCTAAAAGAAGAATAAAAAAGCAGACACCAATTCTCAGTTTTCTAAAAAAAAAAAACAATATGCAAACAATAAAAAACAAGTTAATTCTGAAAAAGCAAGGTCCCCCGAACAGAACAATACCCAACATGCATAGGTACTGTCAAGAGAAAAGTTGACAAACACCCCAAAGTAATGCATGCGCATAAGCCTAATTTTACTTTATTTCAAATTTCAGCTCTGCAGACAAAGTGCGCACCTTGCGCTTTTTCTACCAAAACAACTCTACACATTTGAAATACTCCCGCAAAGCATATATTCCCTGAAAGTACATATGTTAAGCTTTCTAGGCATACCCAGCTTCATCTTTGTGGAAGTAATCCTTTGATAAATTCTTTGGTTGCCCAGGGCTTCCTTAAATAAAGTTATAAAAAAACAGAATTGTCTTGTTCATTTGAAATAAAACATAGATTTTTTTTAAAGAAAACCATATTGCAAGTCAAAGCCCCATTTTTCCCTGTATTAGTAGTCCCCTGTTCCTGCCCAGGACCCCCCCCCCCCAACTAAAAAAGAGATATTTATAACATTTACAAACTACTATCCACACTATAAATGGTTAACCCCCCCAAAAATCCTTAAAAATCCCCCCCCCAAAAAGGCATGGGGTCACCCCTATCCAGCATATCCAGCCCAGGGACCAGCTATGCAGGGCTTGTAGAACAGGGCACAGGGACCAGCTTTGGTGGCCAAAAGCCTGCACAACCTGAATGGCCCTGGGCTTTTCTGCCCCCTCAGGCTTTGGGGAGGCAGATAATGGGGGCCGAAGGTGACCTGCCAGCCCCCCGAGCTCTGTGAACTGGTATAGGGTTCTCATGGATCCCTTACTAGTTCACAAAGGGTTAAATGAAAAAAAAAGACAGCGCATACAGAAAAAATGTAATTTATTTATTTTTTTTACTCACCTCCGATCCTCAGAAGTCCCCCGGCAATCTTGTCCCACGTGATCTGATGACAGGTGGTGGGTGATCAGTGGAGGGGGGCTGGGGAGGCCCCCCTAACCCTCTCCCCACCAATCACCCAGCACTACTGAGTACCTTCGGATGGGTGCGGGATGGATGACATCATCCACCCCACCCACAAAAAGCAGGGCTAGCGGCGACGATGGAGAAAGTGGGGGAGAGGGCCCTTTCCTCACCATGGAAGAGCCCGGTGGGCGAAACCAGGGGCCCCCTTGGAGAAGAGGAGGCCCGACGGGGGGGATCGCGGATGCAGGTAAATGTATTTTTTGGCCTCAGCAGCACTGATTTAGGAATGAAAAAACATCAGTGCCAATGTGGCAGCAGCTAGCATCTTATTTAACACTAACCTGGCACTGTAGGTCAATATTACCTAGAACACAATGTGCAGATCTGGATTTGGTGATGTTTAATGCTTATAATTAATATAAAACACATTTATTTGTACAGAACTTGCATTGGGACTTGTCAATAATTGAAAAGCATGTCAGAAAATTAACATTTTGGGGGGTTATTAAAATGTATTTTAGTGGCTTCTTTTGCTTAACAATGTGTAATTTGGACAACAACTAAAATGCAGCCTAATCGCTCTGTAAAGTTTGTCCCATTGGTCCCGAGTAGTGATTTCCTGTAACCATAATGATAAAAATGCTGACCAGCACCAGACAAATACCAGACCAAACAAAATTATAAATATGCTGTTAAGCGCTGGAAAAAACGGCAATACAAAGTGGCGCTCACTGGCGCTAGGATGATCGGCCGGAGGTTCCAACAGATGCTGACATAGGCCGGCCAATACCTAGTGCAACAATCACGGATAATTAGTTGACGTGCTATGCATCGACTGCTAGCGTATGCAGTGTAGTCCACAGGGCCAGATAATATCAAAATGGCAACGCTCCGGAATTGCCGCTATAGCCACAAAGATGCTAAATGGCGCACAAGACCCCCAAATCTTCATATACATACCATTCTTCATTATTTATAGCATCTCCAAAACCTGGTGTATCCACCACCGTGAGACGTAACCGAACCCCCTTCTCCTGAATGTCCACAGTCTGCTTCACAATCTCCACAGTCTGGACTACACGTTCTGTTGATAAGGAGAGGAATTTGACTTTTTACTGGTATAATATCTCAGGAGAGACTTAAAGAACTTAATTGGTACAGTCTGGAGGAAAGAAGGGAGAGGGGGTGACATGATTGAGACCTTTAAATATGTGAAAGAATTGAATAAGGTTCAGGAGGCAAGTGTTTTTAAGAAGAAGCTTAATGATAGAACAAGGGGGCACAACCTGAAGCTAGTCGGGGGGAAGATCAGGAGCAATGTTAGAAAATATTATTTTACAGAAAGAGTAGTAGATGCTTGGAACAAACTTCCAGCAGAGGTAGTTGAAAAATCAACAGTCACTGAATTTAAACATGCCTGGGATAAGCACACATCTATCCTAAGATAAAGAGTACATACAGTATGCACATAAGGGCAGACTAGATGGACCGTATGGTCTCCTTCTGCCGTCAACCTTCTATGTTTCTATAATAAAGGGGTTCCCAATCTTCCTTTATTGGGTACCACTTTCTATTTTCTGGATGGCACATATGGGTTGTCATGTAAATGTGTTAAATATGCACAAAACAACCATTTAAAGTATACAACATGAAATTCCACATAAATAGTTTAGTCATCGCCTTATTGGAGCAGTTTTGTACTTATGGAGCAAATCAGGCTTAGGCAAAGTAAATATTGCAGCAGATCAGGTTGGGCTACAGATCCATAGATGCACAGTACCACTGGTTGGAAATCTCCTGACCCAAAACATATTCACATATTATCTCATTTTATAACTTCTCCTTTAAATAGAATCTTTCCTTGGTCCAATGGCACATGGTCCTACAGCCCTTTCGGCTAAGAAACGGCCAAATGGAGCCAAAAAGATGCATATGCAGCCAACTGCTTCCCCACTGGCCTCTAGCAGGAGGCGTGCCCGTGTGGCCCATTAGCAAGTGCCTGGTGTAGGCACTTGCCTGTCTTAGGGTATAGGTTGACACAGCTCATGTAGGTTTTACTGGAGACTCACCCAGCAGGGCATCCCGAATGGGGATACCTGGGAGGGAATCAAGCAGCTCTGGAGTCTTATAGATTCCAGGGCCGCCAAAGGTTTTGCTCCACTTTAAGAAAATTCCCTGCACCTGTGATGTGGCAGTTCCATAGGTGAGATATATGTTTTCCACCTTATTGTGTGTTAAGTCTGATATCCACATCATGTATGTTTTAGTTTACCAGTTTACAACGGCTGCATTTTCAAATGACCTGGTAACACCATCATAGTCTCACTAGATCACTAGATCCTCGATGCTGTCCTGCGTGCTTACACATGCCTACACTGCTCTTGTTGTGTTCAGGTCTCAGGATTATAAACAAGGGAGTTGGAGTCAGTACATTTCTACCAACTCTGACTCCAGCCAAAACTACCGTAGCTGCAATTCCCATTCCACAGACCTGGTTCTCAGATTCCAATGGTGTCATATATATACAACTTATACAGTATTTATGGTGTTATTAATTCCCCTATTCTATCAGGCATACATATTCACAGTATGCTTAAAGTATATTTTCATAAATAGCAGAATATATAACCCACAGAAGGCAAATCGCCACTACCATTAGTTTGGAGGATCTACGACAATGCAAAGAAAACTGTCCCATTGCTTTAACAAAGATATCTGTAGTCTCAGTGTGAACTGAGAACATATCTACTTCTACATCTATCTTTTAGCTAATAACGACACAAGTAAGAAAAGCAAGACTTGCTGGGTTGAGTTTTGAATAGGGCAAACAAGCAATATCTTCAGTTAAATACCTTCTGGGCTTGGCAGTTGGCGGCCCCGGTAAAGGTCTGTCAGGAAAAGACTGTTTATAAGAGTGGACTTTCCAAGACCAGATTCACCTGGAAGAGAGGAGATGATGTAAGAATACGTCGTAATAAGTGCAGAACTGCAACCATTTCATTTTTTATTTTAAAATCTCTCGTACATGATTTGGTGTTGATGCTAAATGGAGAAGATCTTTAAGCTTTAAATATTATTGTAAGAGTGTATTTTTTTTTCACTACTGTACATCTACTTTTCCTGGACCATTTGAAACTTTGTCTGCCTATAACTCTTAAAGTGGACCTATCACTATCCTACTGATAGGTCCTTGTCCCTGGACAACTAACTTTTCCTCTGTTCCCACGATGCATGCGCAGACTTGGACACAGACGGTTCCAATCTGCACTTCATGCCATGCATACTAATGCATGTCATAAAACCTTGTTTTGAACTGAGAACTGGCATAGGGACTGGGAGCGCCCGCATCTCTGGTTTTCTTACGATGTGCTGTATTGAGCCATTGAGACAGGCTGGGTGTGGGACCCAGCCTGTCTCAATAAAAATAATTTGCCCCTCGTCTTCCTTATCTCATGTGTGGGGAATTTTAATTTTTAAAGAGGAACATCGGACCAAAAATAAAAAGGGCCCAATCCCCTGTCCCCATTGGCCCCTACATACCTTTTGGATGCTGCCCACTGCGGAGACATCCGGCTGCTTCGGGGCCCGATCTTCACCCCGACATCTGCTTAGCTGCCTGTTAATGACAAGAACGGTCTTAGCCATGCTCGCCAATGTCCCACAACGATCTCGCAGCTCAGAGAAATCTTGTGGGATTTTGGGTGACCACATTGCATCCTATTCATGAGCACTGTGCAGACGCCAGATCGGAGACTGTGCACAGTGCCTGATGGGATGCAAGGTGGCGCCACCTGTCGGGAGGTGAACTGAGGGACCTAGAAGATGGATCCCTTGCCGAGGTGAGTAAATAATGCCCCAAGGTAAAATCAGAGGGGGGGGGGGGGAGAAGATCATTGGGGCTTGGGGGAGGTTTTAACCTCCCCCGATGTTCCTCTTTAAATAAGAGAAAACTATGTTTTATTTCACTTTATTATGTGCTAACGGGGAAAATATCTGGCTGCCTCTCCAAACAGATCGCACTGCTTTATTTTCGGAGTAAAACGCTGGTAGCCCATTCAGGTCAGGGTAAAGTCCCACTTTGATTCTATTCCATGGCAAACATCGATACCATACTCAATATGTACACTTTTTATACACTATCACTTCCTTTTTTAGAAACAAGAGACAGGTGATCTATCCAGGCAAACAGTAGAATGATATGAAATAAATGTTAACTTTACCTGCAACCATGAGAGTAAATTCAAAGCCTTTCTTCACATACTTCCGATGCACTTGGTTGGGAAGAGTTGCAAATCCAACATATTCTCGGTCTTCCTGTTTAGAGAATACATTTCAGTGGTATGGATATTTAGTATACACAGAGGGGCTGTTGATGTTGCTAGAATTTCAATCAATAGGAGTTAACATCTAATATAATTCATGAACTTCATAAACTACTAATGCACAGAAAATGTGTTCTATCCTGTGTAGCCAACACTTCAGTTGGGAAAATGATACAGACAATGTTAACGACTAGTTGTATACTTTATATACTAATATATTATATAATGATATATCTAATAATACTAATATATTATATAATATATTTATATTAGCCTATTATATTTATATATATATATATATATATATATATATATATATATATATATATATCAGAGTTCCACTTACCAGGCAATAACCAGATAACTAGTTTGTAAGCAATATTACCTCACTAGAGTCATAGGGGTCAAGCCTTCCCCAGGGGCTTTTCGGTCTAGAAGGGCTTGGAGGAGGTATCAATGGGGGGCAACACCATGCTGGAGACAGAACAGGAAGGGTCTGGGTGACATCTTTCCCCTCTTCAACATTTTCCTTTTTACGCCTAGGAGGAGGAAATACTGAGTCTACATGAGGCTGCATGGTCTCAATATAAGAGGCCTTCTCTGGTTCTTTAAGAGAGAGTTTAATGTGTTGCTCAATAGAGGATTTTTGCTCTTCGCTTTCTCGTTCCCACCAAAGTTTGACACCCAGATGATCTTTACAGGATTTCTCCCCTTGCTGCTCCCAGCGAAGCCTAATTTCCTGTTGCCGCTCTCTACGTTGCCTCTCCTCTTCCTGTTGCTCCTTTCTGAGAGCTTCTTGTTGTTGCCAGTGAAGTCTCCCCTCTTCTTCACGTTGCTGCTCCCTGCGGAGCTTTTCATCCTCTTTGCACTGCTCTCTGCGCAACTTTTCTGCTTGATACTCGCGACGAAGCTTCTCTTCCTCTTGTTGTTGCTCTCTTTGTAGCTGCTCCTCTTCTTTCTGCTGCTCACTTTGGAGCCTCTCCTCCTGGTGGTTATCGCAGTTAGGATGGTTCTCCTTTTGCTGTTTTTGCTCCTTTTGGAATTGCTCCTCCTGTTGTTCACTTTGGTCTTTTGTTTCTTTCTCTGGTGACTCGGGGTATTGTTCTTCTTTTAGCTTTTGTGATCTATTGCTATTTTCTTCAGGAATGGCACGGATAATTTCTTTTAACTCCTCATCTTCTGAGTCATTAAGAAGAAAATTGCAAATCTAAAAAATGATGGTAAATTAATTATTTAAAGTAACCATGGGAGGAGCTAGAGAGATGAGACCATACACAAAAAACCTTCTGCACTAAGTAACATTTGTTAATCCCACAGCACATTCCGGGTGTCTCGGGTCTGTGGTGCTCTCCAACCAGCCATTCTGATAGGCTGGAGGTGGGAGAATGCCTCAGACTGCAGGGAAACTGGGGATGCGGGAGTTCTATGTCACCCGGCAAAGTCATCATCCAATCAGCAATCTCAAATTTCCCGGGTGGGAAAATAGTCCCATAATATTATTATATAAATATATATACACACATATTGTAATTTAAATGAATATATACTGTACACTATAAGCACATTATTTATATAACATAAGGCAAACACTAGACAAATATGGCAATAATATTTTATTATGTGCATTTATAAACTGTTACCAGTGTTCTAATGCAGTGGTTAGAATCAGTTCGGACACACCAGTCCAATGATTACTGGTGCAGGCATTGTCTTACTCCAAATCACAACTACTGTACAACCACATAGGCAGCCATGAGCTATACAAGTGCTAATTAAGTGTGACTGTGATTGGAACACTAATTAGGTGCAGCAACTATTCATATGCTAATTAGGGTGAAAGGCATGGCCGGGGGTGAGAGAGGGAAAGACAGGCTGAGCTGACGAATGGGGTGGAGCTATAGACCACCAGCCAAGACTTATGATTGGTGGTCTATGGCAAAGGGATGCAGGGGGTGTGCCACTACTTTTTGCCTTGTTTCTAGTTCCAGGAAGAGCTGCATTCTGACAGGAAGGGAGAGGGGCAGCCATGAGGAGGTGAGCTATTGAATGATTGTTTGTGCACTTTGCCTACCTTGTCCCTTTAAGCTGGGTTTGCGCCACCCCCCCATCCACTACTAACAGCTGCCATATAAAGGCTTTGCACTGGGGTTTTGTTTGAAGGAGCTGACTATGGAAGGTTGCTTTATATGTTGTTAGCACTTTTAGCCATGTAGACTGAATATAAGCATTGATTGTTCAGCAGGGCACATCCAGAGTGCACTGACAAGGAAACAATCAATATCTTCAATGTCAGTGACAAGGCAGTGATCTTTAGTACAGTTCAGGGCACTGGAGAGGACATAGTGACACTGTCTCTAGAGCATGAATTATCTATTTGTGCTATATTTTTGCACTAGTGAGTAATGTTTACATTATTACTTTGATTCTATATTGCAATGTTCCTTTAATAAAATGTAATCAGTGATAAAAAAAAATGACTATACAGTATGTGTGTTTAGGGTGGTGGGTGCCATCCTGAAATATTGCACAGGGCCACACTCCCAAGACAGGCCCCAACACGTCACACTACAAATAAATAAATGAAACTCTGGCCCTGATTTACTATCGCTTTATCGGTCTACTCCAATCCGGCATAGACCTGCACAGCGGACAAAGCAGTATTCCCTGAGCTATGCTTGTCATAGCGTGCTCACTATTGCATTAATGTGCTTTAAAGTGGACCAAAACCATATTGCTTCCCCAGGGGCATCCAGATCCGGGATGCCCTGCTGTGTCAAATCCCCCAGGTCACCCGAAAACTCACATTTGTTCCCGGTCCAACGGCGCATGCGTGATCAGCGGCCGCATCTCTGCTATCCCTTTAGCAGGGCATGTGCCCGTGGCAAGCATTTGTGAATGGTTCGGTGTTGGCACACTCCCTGTTAAAGGGTAGCGAGGGATGCAGCCGCCAGCCTGCACAGAACACATTAGACAAGCTCCTGGACGAAGGGCCTGGAGCGGATCCGAGTGTGCCGATTGGACAAGTAGGCTGCGCATGCGCCGTGGGACCGGGGAAGGGTAAGTGAGATCGAGTGACCTGGGGGGGGGGGGGGTTCACACAGCGGGGCATGCCCGATCAGGGTGCCCAGGGGGCAAAGATCAAGACCCAGTATAGTCAAAATCCTGGATTTTGGTCCACTTTAAATACAGCTTCATAAGCCATCAGTTAAACATAACTGGATACTTTTATCGCCCTCTGCAGTCACACATTTGAATTTGGTTTCCAGGCTGCAATTACTCTATTGATTGATTTCATGTCCTCTGGCGCTGACCTTCACACTGTCCTAACCCACCCGCTTTAATCAGATACAGCCCTTCATCTCACTCCTGCTCCAGCAAAGCCATCAGAAATCCAATTCTATATATAACTAGTTTGCAGTATCACTAATGTACTGAGCCATTGCTCATTTTAATAAACTGATACCCACCAGACACAGGGGGCAGCTCATGCCAATGTGAAAAGGTCTCTCAGGTCTCAGTATATTGGCCAGTGATGAGCTTTGGATTCTGGTCATTGTTACATTTGACTTGTCTATGCGGTTTGACCTGGCCAGACCTGAAAAGCCTTATTATCCAGATAAACAATTAAAGAAATAATAATAATAATAAAGACAATGTGGCCCTAGGGTAGTGCTACTCAACTGGCGAACTGGGTCCAAATGCAGACCTCGGTGCCAGATTTTCTGGACCCCTGCCCTCAGTTGCTTCTGTGTTGCCATGCTCAGTGCTGCCCCCCTGATTGGTGATGTAATGCTTAGTCTCCCTGCCAGCTAGCATTGCAATATGAAGTACTGCACGGGCAGGAAGTGGCATTGCAAGGTGCACAAACTTTGTTTCTCTGTCTCTTTGCCCCATCTATTCCTGTCCCGCCATCTCGTTACCTCAGCTCAGCCCCATCTATCCCTGTCCAGCTATCTTTGCCCCATGCATCTCCGTCTCCCAGCTCAGCCCCATCCATTCCTGCCCCCCTGCTCTACCCAATCCATCCCTGTCCCCCCAGCTTTGCCCCACCAATCCCATCCCCATCCATTCCTGTCCCCCTGAGCCCTGTCCCATCCATTTCTGCCCCCTCGAGCCCTGTCCCATCCATTCCTGTCCCCCGAGCCCTGTCCCATCCATTTCTGCCCCCCCCAGCCCTGTCCCATCCATTTCTGCCCCCCCCAGCCCTGTCCCATCCATTTCTGCCCCCCCAGCCCTGTCCCATCCATTTCTGCCCCCCCCCGAGCCCTGTCCCATCCATTTCTGCCCCCCCCCGAGCCCTGTCCCATCCATTTCTGCCCCCCCCGAGCCCTGTCCCATCCATTTCTGCCCCCCCCCCCGAGCCCTGTCCCATCCATTCCTGCCCCCCCCCCCCAGCCCTGTCCCATCCATTTCTGCCCCTCCCAGTTCTGCCCCATCCATCCCAGCCTTTTTTAGATTTGCCTGTGGAATCTAAAGCCCCCCCAGTGCGCGGATGTCTAACAATCCAAACCCCCGCGACAGCCCTCCGCCCGGACCTTCACCTCTAACCGGATACCTGTATATGGACCTTTACAAGAGGTGTACCCCTGCCCTAGGGGTTGGTAAGCCAGTGCTCAGAGGCTTAATGGACGCCTTTGACCCGGCAGGTGGACCAGCCCCTATGCCCTTGGACACAGATTTGGTGCTCTTCAAAACCCTTTGGTGACTACCTGGTAGGTTGCTTGCTGACCTTCCTAACCTTTGAATTAGTACAAGGGTCGTTATGACTCCTTATCAGTTTAAAAGTAGTGTAAAAAATAAACATGCCAACCTCATATAAAAACACATTAATAAAAAAAGTTTTACTTACTGCTGGCGCCTTCATCACATTCTTCCAGCGGCTTGATCTTCAGTGCTATGCAAGCAAGCTTTAATGATTTAAATCCCCCTAATTGAATGTGTACCAACTCGTACTTTTCTAATAAGCCTTTGCGAGGAAAGGGAAATGTATTTAGGAGGGCTCAGAACGACAGCTACAGACTTCGGGGCCTATAAAAAAACTATGTACTTTAAACTGTACCTTCAGCATCATTTAATGAAAAGCCCAAACTCTTAACAAACTATTCCCCAGCATCTAAAATTAGTATATTTTATGTTTTAGTCACTTACTTATTATTCTTTCCCCCAATGGGCTGCAACTCTGTTCAGGACTCTAGGATACGGGCGCCACCATCTTGCCTCAGAAGCATCACATATTGAGGAGAGAGGTGAAGAGTACAGGGGGGAGGGTTATAGCTGTGCTTTGCACAGACAGAGCAGAGCTGGGGTCAGGAAAAGGACAGCAATCCCAGAATGCAGAGCAGCACAGTCAAGAGACACTTCCTGTCTGCAGGCAGCCTGAGACTCCATGGGCCACCATCTTGGATGTTAAATGGCTCATAAAATGCAGTAGTTGCTGGTAGGATGATTTTTAATGTGAGCAATCTGTATGTACAGGGTGTGGGAAACGTATGCTCTTATTTAGGGTAAAGGTCCGGTTTAGGCATTAACCTTTTTTTGTTTGGTGGAAAGAAAAATACATCATCCTTAAAGCAGAAAGTCAAACTTTTGGTCCACTAGGGGTCCTAGGGGACCCCCGATTAGAGATGCTCCACAGTATAAATGCTGATGTAACCCCTGCAGCCCAAACAATATACTAATGACATGGGACAGAATAGCTTCACGCTGCAGCCATGTTCCCCACTTTACAAATCAAAAGGAGGGGGATGCTCTTTGCTCTTCCCCAGCCTAATTTGATCATTGTTGGATCCCAGAGAAGTGAGTGTGATATTCTGACAGAATGGTTAAAGTGGACCAAAACCCGGGATTTTGACTATCTTGGGTTTTGGTCCTTGCCCCCCGGGCACCCTGATTGGGGATGCTCCACTGTGTGAAACCCCCCTGGTTGCCTGATCTCACTTAACCCTTCCCCAATCAATGTTCCCTCTAAGCCAGAGCAGCTGCTGTTTGTAGCAGCGAGTAGCGAGGGAGCTGGGCAATGCCCGAGTGCGCTGGCTGCTCATCCCCCGCTACCCTCTAACAGGGAGCGTGCCCACGCTGGCCATTCTCAAATGCCTGGCGTGGGCACGCACCCTGCTAAAGGAGTTTCAGATGATCTTGAGGGCTCACACAGTGGGGCATCCCTATTTGGCTGCGGCAGTGATTGGTCCCATTTAAAGAGGAACATGCCCTATAAGCCAGCCGGTTGACTTACAACCCCAGGGGGCATCCCAATTTGGTGTCAGGGCAGGAGATCGGCAGCTGGCAGGATAACAGCAGCCGCGCGGTAGATGCTGGGGATGCAGCCGCATTGTTTACACCGCCCTTGAAGAAATCACATTAAAATATAAGGAATGAAGATAGTAGAAGGCAAGTGCATAGACTAACAGGGAGAAAGGGCTGCTGGGTTAAGCTGACAGGGGGTGGGGGCAAAATTAAAGTGGACCAAAACCCAGGATTTTGACTACTCTGGGTTTTGGTCCTTTCCCCCGGGGCACCCCAGTTAGGCGTGCCCTGCTGCATGAAACCCCCTAGATCGCCGAAGTCAATCGGGGAATTATTATTATTATTATTATTGTTTATTTATATAGCGCCATCAACTTCCGTAGCGCTTTACAAGGTATGAATGCAGACAGGGTAAAACATATAGTACAGAGAACAATACAAAATTAGATGCCACAGGTTAAAATCAGCGAGCACAGGAGACAATAGGGAGGAATGCCCTGCCCTTGCGAGCTTACAGTCTAAAGGATTGGGGTGGAGACAAAGGGGGCGGGGTCACAAGTCGTAGAGCTTGAGTATGGCTGCATGTGCCATTGAAGATTATAGAAGTTGCTTAAGCCAGGTCATATGCTTGTCTAAAGAAGTGAGTTTTGAGTGCGCTTTTAAAGGCTTGGAGTGATGGAGAGTGGCGGATCGAGCGGGGAAGTGCATTCCAGAGAAGTGGGGAGGCACGGGAGAAGTCTTGAAGGCGGGAGTGCGAGGAAGTAACCAAGGAAGAGGACAGGAGAATGTCAGAGGCAGAGCGGAGGTTGCGCTTGGGTTGGTAACGCTGGATCAGAGATAAAATGTAGGAAGAGGCCCGGTTAGAGAGAGCTTTGTAGGTTAGCATTAGAAGTTTGAACTGAACTCTATGGGAGACAGGTAACCAGTGGAGGAATTGACAGAGGGGGGCAGTGCTGGAGAAGCGAGAGGCGGGATGAATGAGGCGAGCAGCAGAGTTTAGAATAGATTGGAGGGGAGCCAGTCTGTTTGTTGGCAAACCATAGAGGAGGGTGTTGCAGTAGTCCCGTCGGGATATGACCAGGGCGTGCACTAGCATTTTAGTGGTGACAGGTGAGAGGAAGGGACGTAGGCGGGAGATATTTTTGAGTTGGAGACGACAGGAGGTGGCTAGGGAGTGAATGTGAGGTGTGAACGAGAGAGAGAGGAGTCTAGAATGATGTCCAGGCATTGAGCTTGAGGAGTTGCAGTTATTGTAAGATTATTTACAGAGATTGTGGTGTTAGAGAGGGGAGGGGAGTGAGATGGTGGGAAAATGACCAGTTCTGTTTTGTCCATGGTTAGTTTAAGAGAGCGAGATGTCATGAAGGAAGAGATGGCTGTTAGACAGTCAGGAAGGCGAGAGGAGCAAAGAGAGATTCAGGCCAGAGGGATAGATCTGAGTGTCGTCTGCATAAAAGTGATATTGGAAGCCTAGCGAGGTTATTAGTTGTCCTAGACCAGAAGAGTATATTGAAAAAAGTAGGGGTCCTAGGACTGAGCCCTGTGGTACCCCAACAGACAGAGACTGGGGAGAGGAAATGGTGTTTGCGTAAGATACACTAAATGTGCGGTGAGAGAGATAGGAGGAGAGCCAAGAGAGTGCGAGACCATGGATTCCAAGAGAAGAAAAAATATTGAGAAGCAGAGCATGGTCGACAGTGTCAAAAGCAGATGATAAGTCGAGAATAATGAGAGCAGATAGTGGCCTTTGGATTTGGCTGTCAGTAGATCGTTGGTGACTTTGGTGAGTGCAGTTTCGGTGGAGTGACATGAGCGGAAACCAGATTGGAGGGGATCTAGGAGGGAGTTTGTAGACAGATAGTTGGTAAGTTCTGGATGGACATGCTTTTCAAGAAGCTTGGATGAGAAAGGGAGCAGAGAGATTGGGCGGTAACTGGGGAGGGCAGAGGGGTCCAGAGAGGGTTTTTTGATGAGTGGAGTTATAACAGCATGCTTATAGGCGGAGGGAAAGGTACCAGTGGAGAGGGAGAGGTTGAATAAAGATATTAGGGCTGGAATGACAGATGGAGACAGTTGAGGGATAAGGTGGGATGGAATGGGATCAAGGGAGCAGGTGGTCTGGTGAGCCTTTGAGACCAGAGAGGAAAGACCTTGAGCAGTTAACTATGTGAAATGAGTTAATGAGTGGGGCAGGGGGGATGTTGGTAGGAGAGAGGTGTTCTGAGGGATGAAGCCACTTCGAATCCTGTCAATTTTGTCTTTGAAGTATGTGGCAAATTGCTCAGCTGTTAGCTGTGAGGATGGAGGAGGTGGCGGTGGGCGGACAAGGGCGTTGAAAGTGTTAAATAGGTGTTTTGGATTCCGGGCCTGTGCCGATATGAGTGATGTGAAATATTCCTGTTTAGCGGATGAAAGGGCAGTCCTGAGTTCCTGAAGGGCTTTCTTGTATAACAGGAAGTCCTCCTTGCTTTTGGATTTCCTCCAATGCCGTTCAGCAACTCGAGAATGTCGTTTCAATGTTGCAGTGTTAGTGTTAAGCCATGGTTGTCTTTTTTTGCCCTGAGGGCGACTGTAGTTAAGGGGAGCAACAGAGTCAAGGGCAGCAGTTAGTGTATTATGGTAGTATGAAGCAGCAGCGTCTACATTGGTGAATGAGGGCAGGGTGTGAAGGGGATGTAAAGCATCGGAAAGAGATTGAAGGTCTAGGTTTCTGAGGTTCCTGCAAAGAATTGCAGGTTTGTGTGCAGGGTTTTGGTCCACTTTAAGGCACAAACATAGGACCAAATAAAACAACAGATATCTTAATATACATCATGCCGAAAGGAAAAAGTCCTAAGGACTATGTAATCACATATAAATATAATATTTTGATCATCTGGATTATTAAACAATTATTAAACTAGAAACAGAGCTTTAGTGCCTCAGCCGCACTGCCAGCCACAGGGAGACGGCGCTTAGTGTTCGGCGTTGTAGGCCCGTGGCGCTGTGGCTTGTTTGTTTTTTCCAGTGGAGCTAGCGACAGGTAGTGTCGGTGGGTAGGGCCAGAAATCAGTTGTATTTAGCATGTAAATGAACAGCACCAGAGGCAACATTTATGGCGGAACATAGAAAGGAGGAGCAAATGAAAAACTATTATAGCTGATGCTCACTGAACCCATGGGCCAACTGATTCTTCTTTCATCAGCTCTCACCTAAAACCCATGTCTGTTTGCCTGCTCCCCTTGGTCTGGGTGTGTTCATTAGGACAGGAAAGCAAACTAGGACAAGCCTGAGCAAGCGATAATAGAAGAGAAAGTAATGGATCAGTTAGCCCTGCAATACTGAGTATAGCCTAAAAAAGGCGTGCACACTGATTCACGGCTAACGTCAGGTAGCAACAGCCGCTGGCGTTCAAAAATGCTTCGCTGCAGCCCAGAGCGCCGGAGGCTGTGTGATTAAAGGCTGTTTTTAGACATGTATCCACCAGTAACAAAGCGAAAACATATGGAATTACATTGTTATAACATTGTGACATGAACACTTTAAAATCAGACCTGTAATGTCAATTCTGCATAAATATATAAAACATGAATAAAGTTTTCAGAAATGGATTTTTCTAGGCCATGAGAGCTCACAACATTATTTGAGAATAAAAAAAAAAAAAATAAAAACCCCCTGTTTAAAGAGGAAGTAAAAGAACGTCCATTGAAATGTATGGGAGAGCGACAGGTAGCGAGAGGTAATACCTGCCGCTCTGAAAGTTTGAACGTCGGTGCTGTACGCTGAGGCTGGGATAATGATGAATCGTACGCTACATGGCGTTATCCCAGTCGCTCAGCAGAATCGGCTTCATAAATGTGGAATTGCGTGCTGTGGCCGGTGTTCACCAGCCGCTTAACAGCCACTACATGTTGCTATCCCTTCAGGAATAAGGCCCTACAGTAATTTGGTATTTTAATACTAGGACATTTTTTCATAAGGAAAGTTTTTTTGCATGGAGGCCATAATCCTCTGATGTTGCCAAGTGCTTTACTGGATGTAGCTTCTTCTATTGCTAATGTCAGTAGAACTACTTATCCATGGCTTTTTGTTAAATATAATTAAAAGTAAATTGTCAAATTGTATTATATATAAAAATATAAATATATATATATATATCACGAGGGCAGGGCTCTCTCGCCTATTGTCTCCTGTGCTCACATTTGATTTAAACCTTGTAGCATCTAGTGTGTTTTGTTCCCTCTACTATATGTTTTACCTTGTCTGTAATCATACCTTGTAAAGCACTATGGAAGATGACGGCGCTATATAAATAAATATTATTAATAATAATAATAATAATAATAATTAATATATATATATATATATATATATATATATATATCCTGAAATGATTAGTATATTTGCTTTGTGTGCTGTATAAGTAATGGCAGCCATAAGCCCACAAGTGGATAGATTCCTCCTTACCTGGTTCTCCTCTTCCCCATCACTCCCTGTCTCCTCACTGCTGCTCTCCATATTCTGCATCTATATCCCTGGGGAGTGTTGGCTTGGCTTATATATAGATCAGTTCAGCCACATCAGGCACAGCGACTGCCCGGAGATACTCTTCATTAAAAAAAATCTCCTCCTCCCCCATCAGCATCAGGTTTACCACAACACACAGCAATCCTTTTACAGTGTTTAATGGATGGTTGACAAGCGCCAGAGATGTACGGTAACACTGCTCGCTCAAAAATCAATGTAATCATATTCAATACAAGTGTTGTAGTAATTATCACGTATCCCTATATTAAACTAAATCAAACTATACTGGCACCAGAAAGTTCTCTGTACTGCATGTACAACGCTACAGGGGTTATGACCAGGGCCGGATAAAGTGTGGTGGAGGCCCCAGATACAGTATTTTTTTTTCCTTTAAAATAATAATCCAGCCAAGTAACTGATTGGTGGTTGTCTGGCACCCGCTTACTTACTGGAACCTCAGATTTAGTCCCTTGTGTGGGTGCGTGCAAAACCCTGCTTGGACAACCCTGGGGTCTATAAGATTCCAAATCTGGGTGCCCTGCTCTGTGATACCACCCGGGTCACCCCAAAACCCACCTTTGTCCTGGCTCCCACAGCAATGGACTTTCTCTTTAAAGCCACACTGTAATCAAATATTTTTTAGCTATATATGTACCTGCCCTCCCACTGCATGGATTGAACGATGTCTGCAGATTTGTTGTTTTTGCTGCTAGTGGCAGAGTATAGAGCTGTCTGCGCTTTATTGTGCCAGTTTATATCAAATGTCTGGAATTTTTCTTCCTAAAAAAAAGAATGGGGGCCACATGTGGCCCACAGCCCCCAGCACCTCTGCCTACATCTACCCATGTCTTCACACCTCACCTCTGCGTACCTCAGTCCATCTCACAACTTCCCACCTCTTCCTGCCTGACCTCAGCCCACCTAACTTCTTCCCACCTTAGCCTACCTCACTTCTTCCCACCTCACCTCAGTCCATCTCAATTTTTTCCACCTCACCTCAGCCCACCCCACTTCTTCCCACCTAAATTCTTCTCACCTCACCTCAGCCCACCTCACTTCTTCCCACCTCACCTCAGCCCACCTCACTTCTTTCCACCTCACCTCAGCCCACCTCACTTCTTCCCACCTCACCTCAGCCCACCTCACTTCTTCCCACCTAAATTCTTCTCACCTCACCTCAGCCCACCTCACTTCTTCCCACCTCACCTCAGCCCACCTAACTTCTTTTCACCTCACCTCAGGCCACCTCACTTCTTCTCACCACAGCTCAGCCCACCTCACTTCTTCCCACCTAAATTCTTCTCAGCCCACTCCACTTCTTCTCACCTCACCTCAGCCCACCTCACTTCTTCCCACCTAAATTCTTCTCACCTCACCTCAGCCCACCTCACTTCTTCCCACCTCACCTCAGGCCACCTCACTTCTTCTCACCACAGCTCAGCCCACCTCACTTCTTCCCACCTAAATTCTTCTCAGCCCACCCCACTTCTTCTCACCTCACCTCAGCCCACCTCACTTCTTCCCACCTAAATTCTTCTCACCTCAGCCCACCTCACTTCTTCCCACCTCACCTCAGCTCACCTCACTTCTTCCCACCTAAATTCTTCTCACCTCACCTCAGCCCACCTCACTTCTTCCCACCTCACCTCAGGCCACCTCACTTCTTCTCACCACAGCTCAGCCCACCTCACTTCTTCCCACCTAGATTCTTCTCACCTCACCTCAGCCCACCGCACTTCTTCCCACCTAAATTCTTCTCACCTCAGCCCACCTCACTTCTTCCCACCTCACCTCAGCCCACCTCACTTCTTCCCACCTTAATTCTTCTCACCTCAGCCCACCTCACTTCTTCCCACCTCACCTCAGGCCACCTCACTTCTTCTCACCACAGCTCAGCCCACCTCACTTCTTCCCACCTAAATTCTTCTCAGCCCACCCCACTTCTTCTCACCTCACCTCAGCCCACCTCACTTCTTCCCACCTAAATTCTTCTCACCTCACCTCAGCCCACCTCACTTTTTCCCACCTCACCTCAGCCCACCTCACTTCTTCCCACCTAAATTCTTCTCACCTCACCTCAGCCCACCTCACTTCTTCCCACCTCCCCTCAGGCCACCTCACTTCTTATCACCACAGCTCAGCCCACCTCACTTCTTCCCACCTAAATTCTTCTCACCTCACCTCAGCCCACCCCACTTCTTCCCACCTAAATTCTTCTCACCTCAGCCCACCTCACTTCTTCCCACCTCACCTCAGCCCACCTCACTTCTTCCCACCTAAATTCTTCTCACCTCACCTCAGCCCACCTCACTTCTTCCCACCTCACCTCAGGCCACCTCACTTCTTCTCACCACAGCTCAGCCCACCTCACTTCTTCCCACCTAAATTCTTCTCAGCCCACCCCACTTCTTCTCACCTCACCTCAGCCCACCTCACTTCTTCCCACCTCACCTCAGGCCACCTCACTTCTTTTCACCACAGCTCAGCCCACCTCACTTCTTCCCACCTAAATTCTTCTCACCTCACCTCAGCCCACCTCACTTCTTCCCACCTCACCTCAGGCCACCTCACTTCTTTTCACCACAGCTCAGCCCACCTCACTTCTTCCCACCTAAATTCTTCTCACCTCACCTCAGCCCACCCCACTTCTTCCCACCTCACCTCAGGCCACCTCAGTTCTTTTCACCACAGCTCAGCCCACCTCACTTCCTCCCACCTCACCTCAGGCCACCTCACTTCTTCCCACCTCACCTCAGGCCACCTCAGTTCTTTTCACCACAGCTCAGCCCACCTCACTTCTTCCCACCTCACCTCAGGCAACCTCACTTCTTCCCACCTCACCTCAGGCCACCTCACTTCTTCCCACCTCACCTCAGGCCACCTCAGTTCTTTTCACCACAGCTCAGCCCACCTCACTTCTTCCCACCTCACCTCAGCTCACCTCTTCCTGCTAAGATTCCATCTGGTCGATACGTTACCTGCTGAGAAAGGGAAATTATACTAACAATTACAATTAACAGTGAAAAAAAAAGTCAATGACAGGTCAGTGTCCAGTAAAATAAAAAATACAGCCAGATGGCAACTTTGCTTCCTGCCTAACCTCTGATTTCTCACTGTCCTCAGCTCTGCTCACTTCTTTCCACCTCACCCAAGGTTAGAGGGCAGTCATGGTCTAGTGGTAAGGAAGCGGCCTTTGACATGACTGAAGTGTTCTTAAAGTGATCCTTTACCCAGAAAAAAGTTTATTGTGTCACCTTTTATCCCCTGCTCAATGCCCCAAAAAAGCTGGTATTTCTTTTTTTTACTAAAGCTTTTGCTCAATATTAAAAAAAAAAAAAACACTAACAGAAAGCAGCATGATGGTGAATGGCTGCCATATACTAATTACGGCCTTATTTATCAAGGGCTAGCGCCAGGTAGTGTCTGACGAGCGCCAGGTACCGCCAGCTAACGGCGGCTACCGAATCAAGTACGCCCAGCGGCGGTCACAATGACGCATTTATCACGCTAAATGAGGCTAGCGCCGGCGAGAGCGTCAGCTAGCGCGGGATTCATCATGTAGCCGACTGCAACGAACAGCGCCGCTGCTAATCCCATCACAGCGACAGGTATGACCTGGCGCTCCCTGGCGTGGTCCAATGCATTTCAATGGAGCAATCTTTAAATAATCATAATTAATTGCTATTAATGTTTTTTTTTTTTTTTAATGTCAAAAATTCTGTGACCACTTCTGCAATGTTAGGATTTTTTGTGCAGAATTGATATTACAGGTCTGATATTCATGTATTCATATTACAAAATGTTTAGAAAAACTTGTATAATTTTTACATATAAAAAAAAGGTTGTTTGGAGGTTAAAAACTACTTTACACACATCGCCGCCAGCGCTCTGGGGTTTAAACAAGGAATTCACAGCGCGAGAAATTTTTGAGCGTGATTTGTTAATGAATCTGCAGCAAGCCGTTCGCTCTGGCCATTCGCTGTCAGGCGCACCCATACAACGCGGAACCTGTGAAACAGCGACCCCTAACCCCGTATTCAACATTACCGCACACCGACTGAGTCGCTGTCAACAAGCAAACCCCGGCCAAGCACAGCGAATACTAGCTGGCGCTGTGAAAATCACGCTACTGGCGCTCATCTGTCGCTACCTGGCGCTATTAATGAATCGGCCTCCCCGTTTAGTTACAACTGAATTGTCACATAATAGCAGTTAGGGTGAAGCGCTCCCCAATGCTGAGCTATTTGTAATGTAACTGAATGTATTATTGCTGGAAAGCATACTGACACACCCAAGTGGTTTGTTCAAATAGTAGTAAAGAGTATTGACATACCAGTGGTTTGAGCAAGATATATTAAAAAGTACTTACTCCCAAGTGGTTTGAGCAAGGGGTAATAAAGTGTACTCACACCCAAGTGGTTATAGCAAGTGTACTGACACCCAAGTGCTTTGAACCAGTGGTATTAATGAGTATTGAAACACCAGTGGTTTGAGCAAGTGGTATTAAAGTGTACTGATGCACCAGTAGTTGGATCAAGTGCTATTAAAGAGTACTCCCACCCAAGTGGTTGGAGCCAGCGGTATTAAAGAGTACTCACACCCAATTGGTTATAGCAAGTGATATTAGAGTGTACTGACACCCAAGTGGTTTGAACCAGTGGTATTAATGAGTACTGAAACACCAGTGGTTTGAGCAAGTGGTAGCAATTTGGCTGACTGCATCCTGTTCCTGTTATTATGCATGCAAGCCCCCATGCATACATACAGACAAGCCCCTGGTGCGCATGCATACAGTCAAACCCCCCTGCATGCACACATACAGGCAAGCTCCCCAAACACACATGCATACACACAGGCAAGCCCACATGCACATGCATGCATACAGGCAAGCTCCCCACACACATGCATACAGGCAACCCCCCCCCCCCACATGCACGCATACAAGCAATCTCTTTCTCGACCAACTCCCTCTCTCTCTCTGCGTGCAAAAGAAAAATACACTAACAGCGGCTGTACTCTCCACCCCAACCCGCCCAGCACCACCTCCTCCCCATTTCCCTCAAATGAGAGTGCCGCAGCCACCCCCTGGAAGTCCCGGCCACGGCCACTATCGCCAGCTACCTCACAGCTGGGCAGCAGCGTGGGACAACGGGACATGGGCCCCAAAGCAGGATTGTCCCATGAAATTCAGGACACTTGGGGGTATGAGTATACAATGCAGGCAGAACGTGCTACTAATGCAACCACTTTTTTCCCCTGCTCTGCTCTAAATGTGAACCTGCCTGTTGGCAACGATGGACGGGCTGTGGAACTGCATAGGTGTAAGCACAGCCTGAATCCTAGTGCTAGAAATGATAGTGATGTATTCTGGTAGCAGCCGGAAAACCTTACTGTGACCAAGTCACTTCCTTTCTTACTACAATCCAGTACAAATGATCAGCGCTAACTACATAACCAAGGGAAATCCCATAATCCTCTTTGTGTACAAGGCTTTGGTTGCTATAGTCGCAGGTGGTCATGTGTCACTTCCACCTGGGACGCTTTGTCTTTTGGCTTAGTCATAGATTCTCTATTTCCTTCGGTTTCAGCAAGTATTCTTTTAAATAAACTAAACAGCAAGCTTTCTATTTGTGTAGCATGTTGCATGTATAATAATGAAGTGTGTTGTTTATTGGTTTTATTAGTATGAATATCTACATGAGATTTTAACACACATCGACTACCATCATGTTAAATCCCAATTCCCATGTCACATTGATGAATATAACATAATGATGCCTGCAACTAATGGTATATTCCCATCACATCATAAATCCCTTTATTCCCATGTTGATTTTAGTAAGACTGGGCAAGAAAATGACAAGCAGGGGAGAATTAGTTATAGAGAAAGCTGAGAGAATTCCTGGTGGGCCTAAATGCTTTGGGGCCAGGTGGACTGGGTGTAGTGCTTCACCTGGGGCCTGTGCTGAAATTCAGTCTACCCTGTGCACTGTTGCTTCTAATACCCACCCTATACACTCTGTATCCAAATCCCCTTCATGCCCCCGTACTCACCCCAACTGTACCCCTAAGCCACATCACAGATTGGAATCTCATTTGCTTTAAGAAGTATTGTTTTTTTACCTCCATAGTTACCTATACTTAGCAATTTATGCCTTTTGTGAACATATTACATAAGGTTGGTGAAATAAGTATTGAACAAATCACTATTTGTCTAAATAAATATATTTCTTTAAGTGGACCTATCGTCAGGATTTTGACTATCCTGATGATTGGTTCTTGCCCCGGGGGCATCCCGATTTGAAATGATGCACTGTGTGAAAGCCCCAGATCGCCCACGCCACTCACTATTCTGCCGTTTCCACGACCCATGTGTGGGCACAAATTCAATCAGTGTTTTATGTCGTACATACTAATGCCCGGCGGAAAGCTGTTGTTTTGTATGACGCATTGGCATACGGAGCGGGGGCGGCCGCATCCCCCGGGGTTCCTGGTGGAGTGCGTGCTCCTTTGTGTGTGCAATCCCCCACCTCAGCAGCAGCAGCCATAGCAGCAGTGTTCTCAGTCTACAGGGCTCACTTCTCTCTTCTTGGTGTACAGACTTGGTGTATGTTGCCAATAGCAACAGATTGCACATAGTAAGGAAAGTGGACTTGCCCTTTAAGAGGAAATCCTGTCATTTCTAACTGGATTCTTCTTTAGAGGAGCTTCAGGGCAGCCCGGTCAGGCTGTCCCGCTGTGCAGTGCCGCCATTTAAAGGAGGAACCGAGCCGCCAGGACACCCACCTTTTCCCAGTTGTGCGTCCCAAAATTAAATTACTGTGCAGCCACTGGCCATGCAATTTGCTCCACAGCTGCCATAGAAGGATACCAGAAGAGGTGAGTACCCGGGCGACCCAGGTCTTTCTTTTAGTAACAGTGATGCATAGCAGGGCAGCCTGACCTGGGCTGCCCCACTGCTACATATTGAAAATGGACTCATTTCTGACCATAGTTTCTTTTAAAGATCTGCAGCAGCTCGACAGACCAAAAGCTGAAACTGCAGCACCAAGCTTCAGACATGGGGGCAGATAAAAGCCGGGACCGGGTTTTCTAGGTGTACCAGGCTTGTTGACATGGGTGCAGTTTTCTGGAAGTAATTCCTCAATTAATTCTTTGGTAGCACAGAGTTTCACAAAAAAAGAATAAAAAAGCAGAATCAAACTCAAAAATCAAAAATATTTTCCTAAAAAAAAATATGCAAACAAGAAAAAATAAACCCAATCTAAAAAAGCGACATCCCCCGTACAAAACAATACCCAACATGCATAAGGAAAGCGTTGTCAAATACCCCAAAGTAAAGCATGTGCGTAAGGGTAATTTTACTTGAAAATTTCAGCTCTGCAGACAAAGTGCGCACCTTGTACTCTTTCTACCAAAACAACCCCTTGTTTTCAACAATCCCTTGAAGAATTCTTAGGTTGCACAGGGTTTGTTCTGTCCCCACATGAAGGCGATTGAAGGTGTAACTGATGTGACTGTGTGACTTTCCTACCTTCGTATCCAAGCAGTGGAGCAGACCGGACCGGCAGGAGCTCAGGCTGATGGAGTCAGAAGTAGACACGGAGATTTCAACTAGAGATGAGCGAACTTTTGAAAAATTCGATTCGACTGATTCGCCGAATTTTCCGACAAAAATCGTTTCGACCCGAATAAATTCGCGACGAATCGCTATTAAAAACGGCTATTTCTGAGCCTCCTACAGCCTCAATAGGGTTGTAAACCATTCAGCCTTGCTGTAACACGCACAGGATGCGTGCTGGGTTAGTTAAATAATACTTTGAAGAAATATCACATGCAGATCAGAGGCATCGCTAATAGAATCGCAGAGCGGCACAATTGCAGAGAGTTGAAGTGGCATCACTATGAGGGGCAGAAGGAGCCCAAATATACACTGGAGTTGGCCTCAGGAGCCCAAAAATTGGATGAATCACACCCTGGAGTTGGCAGAAGTTGGCAGCAGCAGCAGCAGGAGCCCAAATATACACTGGAGTTGGCTTCAGGAGCCCAAAAATTGGATGAATCACACCCTGGAGTTGGCAGGAGTTGACACCAGCAGCAGCAGGAGCCCAAATATACACTGGAGTTGGCTTCAGGAGCCCAAAAATTGGATGAATCACACCCTGGAGTTGGCAGAAGTTGGCAGCAGCAGCAGCAGGAGCCCAAATATACACTGGAGTTGGCCTCAGGAGCCCAAAAATTGGATGAATCACACCCTGGAGTTGGCAGAAGTTGGCAGCAGCAGCAGCAGGAGCCCAAATATACACTGGAGTTGGCCTCAGGAGCCCAAAAATTGGATGAATCACACCCTGGAGTTGGCAGAAGTTGGCAGCAGCAGCAGCAGGAGCCCAAATATACACTGGAGTTGGCTTCAGGAGCCCAAAAATTGGATGAATCACACCCTGGAGTTGGCAGGAGTTGACACCAGCAGCAGCAGGAGCCCAAATATACACTGGAGTTGGCTTCAGGAGCCCAAAAATTGGATGAATCACACCCTGGAGTTGGCAGAAGTTGGCAGCAGCAGCAGCAGGAGCCCAAATATACACTGGAGTTGGCCTCAGGAGCCCAAAAATTGGATGAATCACACCCTGGAGTTGGCAGAAGTTGGCAGCAGCAGCAGCAGGAGCCCAAATATACACTGGAGTTGGCCTCAGGAGCCCAAAAATTGGATGAATCACACCCTGGAGTTGGCAGAAGTTGGCAGCAGCAGCAGCAGGAGCCCAAATATACACTGGAGTTGGCTTCAGGAGCCCAAAAATTGGATGAATCACACCCTGGAGTTGGCAGGAGTTGACACCAGCAGCAGCAGGAGCCCAAATATACACTGGAGTTGGCTTCAGGAGCCCAAAAATTGGATGAATCACACCCTGGAGTTGGCAGAAGTTGGCAGCAGCAGCAGCAGGAGCCCAAATATACACTGGAGTTGGCCTCAGGAGCCCAAAAATTGGATGAATCACACCCTGGAGTTGGCAGGAGTTGACAGTAGCAGCAGCAGGAGCCCAAATATACACTGGATTTGGCTTCAGGAGCCCAAAAATTGGATGAATCACACCCTGGAGTTGGCAGGAGTTGACACCAGCAGCAGCAGGAGCCCAAATATACACTGGAGATGGCTTCAGGAGCCCAAAAATTGGATGAATCACACCCTGGAGTTGGCAGAAGTTGGCAGCAGCAGCAGCAGGAGCCCAAATATACACTGGAGTTGGCCTCAGGAGCCCAAAAATTGGATGAATCACACCCTGGAGTTGGCAGAAGTTGGCAGCAGCAGCAGCAGGAGCCCAAATATACACTGGAGTTGGCCTCAGGAGCCCAAAAATTGGATGAATCACACCCTGGAGTTGGCAGGAGTTGACAGTAGCAGCAGCAGGAGCCCGAATATACACTGGAGTTGGCCTCAGGAGCCCAAAAATTGGATGAATCACACCCTGGAGTTGGCAGAAGTTGGCAGCAGCAGCAGCAGGAGCCCAAATATACACTGGAGTTGGCCTCAGGAGCCCAAAAATTGGATGAATCACACCCTGGAGTTGGCAGAAGTTGGCAGCAGCAGCAGCAGGAGCCCAAATATACACTGGAGTTGGCCTCAGGAGCCCAAAAATTGGATGAATCACACCCTGGAGTTGGCAGGAGTTGACAGTAGCAGCAGCAGGAGCCCAAATATACACTGGAGTTGGCCTCAGGAGCCCAAAAATTGGATGAATCACACCCTGGAGTTGGCAGAAGTTGGCAGCAGCAGCAGCAGGAGCCCAAATATACACTGGAGTTGGCTTCAGGAGCCCAAAAATTGGATGAATCACACCCTGGAGTTGGCAGGAGTTGACACCAGCAGCAGCAGGAGCCCAAATATACACTGGAGTTGGCTTCAGGAGCCCAAAAATTGGATGAATCACACCCTGGAGTTGGCAGAAGTTGGCAGCAGCAGCAGCAGGAGCCCAAATATACACTGGAGTTGGCCTCAGGAGCCCAAAAATTGGATGAATCACACCCTGGAGTTGGCAGAAGTTGGCAGCAGCAGCAGCAGGAGCCCAAATATACACTGGAGTTGGCCTCAGGAGCCCAAAAATTGGATGAATCACACCCTGGAGTTGGCAGGAGTTGACAGTAGCAGCAGCAGGAGCCCAAATATACACTGGATTTGGCTTCAGGAGCCCAAAAATTGGATGAATCACACCCTGGAGTTGGCAGGAGTTGACACCAGCAGCAGCAGGAGCCCAAATATACACTGGAGTTGGCTTCAGGAGCCCAAAAATTGGATGAATCACACCCTGGAGTTGGCAGGAGTTGACACCAGCAGCAGCAGGAGCCCAAATATACACTGGAGTTGGCTTCAGGAGCCCAAAAATTGGATGAATCACACCCTGGAGTTGGCAGAAGTTGGCAGCAGCAGCAGCAGGAGCCCAAATATACACTGGAGTTGGCCTCAGGAGCCCAAAAATTGGATGAATCACACCCTGGAGTTGGCAGGAGTTGACAGTAGCAGCAGCAGGAGCCCAAATATACACTGGATTCGGCTTCAGGAGCCCAAAAATTGGATGAATCACACCCTGGAGTTGGCAGGAGTTGACACCAGCAGCAGCAGGAGCCCAAATATACACTGGAGTTGGCTTCAGGAGCCCAAAAATTGGATGAATCACACCCTGGAGTTGGCAGGAGTTGACACCAGCAGCAGCAGGAGCCCAAATATACACTGGAGTTGGCTTCAGGAGCCCAAAAATTGGATGAATCACACCCTGGAGTTGGCAGAAGTTGGCAGCAGCAGCAGCAGGAGCCCAAATATACACTGGAGTTGGCCTCAGGAGCCCAAAAATTGGATGAATCACACCCTGGAGTTGGCAGAAGTTGGCAGCAGCAGCAGCAGGAGCCCAAATATACACTGGAGTTGGCTTCAGGAGCCCAAAAATTGGATGAATCACACCCTGGAGTTGGCAGGAGTTGACACCAGCAGCAGCAGGAGCCCAAATATACACTGGAGTTGGCTTCAGGAGCCCAAAAATTGGATGAATCACACCCTGGAGTTGGCAGAAGTTGGCAGCAGCAGCAGCAGGAGCCCAAATATACACTGGAGTTGGCCTCAGGAGCCCAAAAATTGGATGAATCACACCCTGGAGTTGGCAGGAGTTGACAGTAGCAGCAACAGGAGCCCAAATATACACTGGATTTGGCTTCAGGAGCCCAAAAATTGGATGAATCACACCCTGGAGTTGGCAGGAGTTGACACCAGCAGCAGCAGGAGCCCAAATATACACTGGAGTTGGCCTCAGGAGCCCAAAAATTGGATGAATCACACCCTGGAGTTGGCAGGAGTTGACAGTAGCAGCAGCAGGAGCCCAAATATACACTGGAGTTGGCCTCAGGAGCCCAAAAATTGGATGAATCACACCCTGGAGTTGGCAGAAGTTGGCAGCAGCAGCAGCAGGAGCCCAAATATACACTGGAGTTGGCTTCAGGAGCCCAAAAATTGGATGAATCACACCCTGGAGTTGGCAGGAGTTGACACCAGCAGCAGCAGGAGCCCAAATATACACTGGAGTTGGCTTCAGGAGCCCAAAAATTGGATGAATCACACCCTGGAGTTGGCAGAAGTTGGCAGCAGCAGCAGCAGGAGCCCAAATATACACTGGAGTTGGCCTCAGGAGCCCAAAAATTGGATGAATCACACCCTGGAGTTGGCAGAAGTTGGCAGCAGCAGCAGCAGGAGCCCAAATATACACTGGAGTTGGCCTCAGGAGCCCAAAAATTGGATGAATCACACCCTGGAGTTGGCAGGAGTTGACAGTAGCAGCAGCAGGAGCCCAAATATACACTGGATTTGGCTTCAGGAGCCCAAAAATTGGATGAATCACACCCTGGAGTTGGCAGGAGTTGACACCAGCAGCAGCAGGAGCCCAAATATACACTGGAGTTGGCTTCAGGAGCCCAAAAATTGGATGAATCACACCCTGGAGTTGGCAGGAGTTGACACCAGCAGCAGCAGGAGCCCAAATATACACTGGAGTTGGCTTCAGGAGCCCAAAAATTGGATGAATCACACCCTGGAGTTGGCAGAAGTTGGCAGCAGCAGCAGCAGGAGCCCAAATATACACTGGAGTTGGCCTCAGGAGCCCAAAAATTGGATGAATCACACCCTGGAGTTGGCAGGAGTTGACAGTAGCAGCAGCAGGAGCCCAAATATACACTGGATTTGGCTTCAGGAGCCCAAAAATTGGATGAATCACACCCTGGAGTTGGCAGGAGTTGACACCAGCAGCAGCAGGAGCCCAAATATACACTGGAGTTGGCTTCAGGAGCCCAAAAATTGGATGAATCACACCCTGGAGTTGGCAGGAGTTGACACCAGCAGCAGCAGGAGCCCAAATATACACTGGAGTTGGCTTCAGGAGCCCAAAAATTGGATGAATCACACCCTGGAGTTGGCAGAAGTTGGCAGCAGCAGCAGCAGGAGCCCAAATATACACTGGAGTTGGCCTCAGGAGCCCAAAAATTGGATGAATCACACCCTGGAGTTGGCAGAAGTTGGCAGCAGCAGCAGCAGGAGCCCAAATATACACTGGAGTTGGCTTCAGGAGCCCAAAAATTGGATGAATCACACCCTGGAGTTGGCAGGAGTTGACACCAGCAGCAGCAGGAGCCCAAATATACACTGGAGTTGGCTTCAGGAGCCCAAAAATTGGATGAATCACACCCTGGAGTTGGCAGAAGTTGGCAGCAGCAGCAGCAGGAGCCCAAATATACACTGGAGTTGGCCTCAGGAGCCCAAAAATTGGATGAATCACACCCTGGAGTTGGCAGGAGTTGACAGTAGCAGCAGCAGGAGCCCAAATATACACTGGATTTGGCTTCAGGAGCCCAAAAATTGGATGAATCACACCCTGGAGTTGGCAGGAGTTGACACCAGCAGCAGCAGGAGCCCAAATATACACTGGAGTTGGCCTCAGGAGCCCAAAAATTGGATGAATCACACCCTGGAGTTGGCAGGAGTTGACAGTAGCAGCAGCAGGAGCCCAAATATACACTGGAGTTGGCCTCAGGAGCCCAAAAATTGGATGAATCACACCCTGGAGTTGGCAGGAGTTGGCAGCAGCAGCAGCAGGAGCCCAAAAAATGGCCTAAAGACATAGATATGTTTTGCACCATTTGGAAAGTGTAAAACGTGGCACCATGCTGAATCTAGTCGCATGCATCAGGCATTGGTGGGTGGAAATCCTGGCTGATCCATCCCTGATTCATTTTGACAAAGGTGAGTCTCTCCACATTTTTAGTTGACAGACGAGTTCTCCTCGCCGTAACTATGGCCCCCGCCGCACTAAACACCCGCTCAGATGGCACGCTACTTGCCGGGCAGGACAGCTTTTCCAGGGCAAACTCTGCTAGTTGCGGCCACAAATCAAGTTTGGCTGCCCAGAAGTCCAGCGGATCCTCAAGGTGTGTTGGCATGGTCATGTCAAAGTATGACATGACCTGCTGGTTCAGGTCCTGCTCCAGGTCTTCCTGCTGCTCATGAGTAGCCTCACTATGCGGGTGTAGAAAGCTACTCATTAGCGACTGAAGACTGAGGCTGCTGCTGCTGATGGAGCTTCTGCTGCTGCTGCTGCCAACCCCCCCAGCGGCCATGGCAGTGGAAGGTGAGCGCAGAGGTCCCCTCGAGTCAGACCTGCGAGAGTATGGACCATGGCGCAGATAGGCATCGGCCAACTGCCTACGTAGAATGTCTTTGTAGTAGTTGAGTTTGTCCTCCCTCTCGGTGGGTTTAAAAAATGCCCCCATTTTGTGCCGGAAGCGAGGGTCCAATAAGGTGGACAGCCAGAAGTCATCCCGCCGACAGATGGAAACAATTCTGGGGTCACTACGCAAGCATGTGAGCATGCTTCGTGCCATTTGCGCAAGTGACTCGGATGGACTACCTGTCTCCATCTCCACTGCATACTGCCACGGTGTGCCCGGGTCCTCTGTCTCTCCTTCCTCAAAAACCTCTAGCTCCTCTGGCTGCTCCTGCTCCTCCTCTCCTGTCCGCTGACTAGATAAACCAGCCATTTCGCCAAGCCTAAACTGTGTTTCGCTGGGCAACTCCTCCTCCTCCTCTTCCTCCTCCTCCTCCTCCAGTTCAGCTCCAACGGGGTTCATGTGGCCGTAAGATGTAAACGCCATGTCTCCAGTGCCCTGACCAGCCATGGTTTCCAACATGTGCTGTAGTACATGAAGCAGTGGAATCACGTCGTTCATCCCGTAATCCTGCCGACTGACAAATAAAGTGGCTTCCTCAAAGGGCCTGAGCAAACGGCAGGTGTCACGTATGAGCTGCCACTGGTTGACATTGAAGTTACACAGGGGAGTCCCCCTATCTGCTTGGATCATCAGGAAATCCGTGATGGCTTTTCTCTGTTCATATAATCGGTCCAACATGTGAAGGGTGGAATTCCAACGGGTGGAAACATCGCAAATCAGACTATGTTGGGGGATACCATTCTGACGCTGTAGCTCAAGAAGGGTGTGTTTGGCGGTGTAGGAGTGGCTGAAGTGCATGCAAAGTTTCCGTGAAGTTGTTAGGATGTCCTGCAGATGGGGGGAACACTTCAGAAACCGCTTGACAACCAGATTGAAGACGTGAGCCATGCAGGGGGCATGGGTCAGGCTTCCTTGGCGCAGCGCAGACAAAATGTTCTTCCCATTGTCGGTAACCATGATTCCCATTTTAAGTTTTCTCGGAGTAAGCCATGTTTGGATTTCCTGATGAATACATTTAAGCAGTTCCTCCCCTGTGTGACTCCGTTCGCCAAGACAAACCATGTGAAGCACTGCGTGACACCTCCGTGCCCTGCACACATGGTAGACTGGAGGGGCACTGAGACTTGAGCCTACAGTGGAGGGTGAGGAGATGGCGGAGGATGAGGAGGCCGAGTCGCACGGTGTCACAGGCCCAATGGGCAGAGAGCGCGGAGGCCGAAGCGGCGTGACCTGTCCAAGTTGCTGCTGCAAAGGGACCACATTCACCCAGTGGGCCGTAAACGACATGTACTGCCCCTGACCGTAGTTACAGCTCCAGATGTCGGCGCTGCCATGTATTTTGCTACACACCGACAGGCTCAAGGACTGGCCCACCTTCTGTTCAACAAAAGTGTGCAGCGCTGGTACTGCCTTCTTGGCAAAGAAATGACGGCTTGGGACTCTCCACCTCGGCTCGGCACAAGCCATCAGTTCTCTGAAAGGTGCAGATTCCACCACCTGAAAAGGGAGCGACTGCAGCACCAGCAACTTGGACAGGAGCACATTCAGCTTCTGCGCCGTAGGATGAGTGGGCGCATACTGCTGTCTCTTGGACATGGCTTCGCTGATGGATTGCTGGCGGGATGCATGACTTGGAGGAGGAGGAGCAGGAGCGACAGAGGATGGGTATGACGCACAGCTGCCTTCGGCTGAGGTGCTGGAGCCTTGGCTGGCAGAAATTGGGAGCTCACTTGGTGAGGAAGCAGACTGGACCACCCCTTGGGAGCCTCGGTTCTCCCAGGTCGTTTTATGGTGACGCATCATATGTTGACGCAGGGCCGTGGTGCCAACATTTGGACCCTGGCCACGCTTCACCTTTTGCCTACATATCTTGCATGTGGCCATGTTACCCTCCTGCGGATGCCTCAGGAAAAACTGCCACACTGCCGAGTAGCTACTTTTCCCACCCCCTGGCCTCACTGATTCATTGCTGCTGTTGCCAACTCCAGGAACCCCTGCTCCACTACCTCCCGATAAGGTAGACTGCCGCACAGCAGGTGCTCTACCCCGGCCCCGGCCCCGGCCGGCTCCAGCCTTTGGAATTGTGCCCCCATGCTGACTGCTACCACCTTGCTGCCTCAGCTGCTGACTCCGGGGCAACCTGCACCCCTCTTCTCCTGATGATGACGATGAAGCCCCTTCATCACCCGGCTCCCAAGTGCGATCGGCTTCATCGTCATCATCATCATCATCACCGAGTTGTGGCTGTACGTCACTGATGTTCGTGGATTCGTCAACAGTGTCTGGCGCAGGAGCTGGAACGCTCGCAGCACCCACGACACTGTCCACATCACTATTTGTCTGCCTAGCTAAAGAAGCCACCTCCATTTCTTGGCTGGGCAGTAGCTGCTGACTCTCCTCTATCTGATGGTCCTCCTCACTAAAGAGTGGAGCTGAACCCAAAGCATAGGATACGTCGCTGGGGGAGGGAACGGCGTAGGCCAGAGGCAATGGGAGGACAGGGACTGCTCTCGGGGCATGCCAACTCAGGGTTGTGTCAGAGGAACCTACCGACCCTAGACTGGGGGTCTCAGACGTAAGTTGTGATGATGTTGTTGATGAGCGCGTCAACCAATCTACCACGGCAGATGCGTTACTGGTGGAGACCCGACCGCTAGCAGATACTGGCAGATTAGGTCTCTCAGCGTGACTCCTGCTGCTACTGGCCCCCAGTCTGATGCGAGCTCTGCCTGCGGAATCTTGGCCTCTGCCACTCCTCTTTTCACTTCCAGGCACTTGTCTGCCCGACATAGTCTAACTGGCGTGGTAGTAGGTGATATTTAAAAAAACCCCGGGCAGCGGTGGGTCTATATGAAACAGAATATAATGCACACCAAAAGTGAGCAGTAACACTCAGCCTCCAACAGGCCTGCTTAGTGTAAATAAGAGAGCTGCTTAGTGTAAATAAAGAGGGGTATGCTATGTTACAGAATGGGATGCCTCAACAGAAGTGCACCTGGCAGGCAGCAGTAAGCCTATGCCCAGCAAAAGTGTCTTATAATATAAATATAATAAGAGCAAATGCTTATATGGTCTTAAACAGAGGCTGCTTTAGTCACAGAATGGGATGCCCTGGGCAGGAATGGACCTGGCAGGGTCCAGTAGTGCTTTGGCCAGCAAAAGTGTCTTTATCAGGCTAATTTCAAATATGATAAGAGCAAATGCTTATATGGTCTTAAACAGAGGCTGCTGTAGTCACAGAATGGGATGCCCCGGGCAGGAATCGACCTGGCAGGGTCCAGTAGTGCTTTGGCCAGCAAAAGTGTCTTTATCAGGCCTAATTTCAAATATGATAAGAGCAAATGCTTATATGGTCTTAAACAGAGGCTGCTTTAGTCACAGAATGGGATGCCCTGGGCAGGAATGGACCTGGCAGGGTCCAGTAGTGCTTTGGCCAGCAAAAGTGTCTTTATCAGGCTAATTTCAAATATGATAAGAGCAAATGCTTATATGGTCTTAAACAGAGGCTGCTGTAGTCACAGAATGGGATGCCCTGGGCAGGAATGGACCTGGCAGGGTTCAGTAGTGCTTTGGCCAGCAAAAGTGTCTTTATCAGGCTAATTTCAAATATGATAAGAGCAAATGCTTATATGGTCTTAAACAGAGGCTGCTGTAGTCACAGAATGGGATGCCCCGGGCAGGAATGGACCTGGCAGGGTCCAGTAGTGCTTTGGCCAGCAAAAGTGTCTTTATCAGGCCTAATTTCAAATATGATAAGAGCAAATGCTTATATGGTCTTAAACAGAGGCTGCTTTAGTCACAGAATGGGATGCCCTGGGCAGGAATGGACCTGGCAGGGTCCAGTAGTGCTTTGGCCAGCAAAAGTGTCTTTATCAGGCTAATTTCAAATATGATAAGAGCAAATGCTTATATGGTCTTAAACAGAGGCTGCTGTAGTCACAGAATGGGATGCCCTTGGCAGGAATGGACCTGGCAGGGTCCAGTAGTGCTTTGGCCAGCAAAAGTGTCTTTATCAGGCCTAATTTCAAATATCATAAGAGCAAATGCTTATATGGTCTTAAACAGAGGCTGCTTTAGTCACAGAATGGGATGCCCTGGGCAGGAATGGACCTGGCAGGGTCCAGTAGTGCTTTGGCCAGCAAAAGTGTCTTTATCAGGCCTAATTTCAAATATGATAAGAGCAAATGCTTATATGGTCTTAAACAGAGGCTGCTGTAGTCACAGAATGGGATGCCCCGGGCAGGAATCGACCTGGCAGGGTCCAGTAGTGCTTTGGCCAGCAAAAGTGTCTTTATCAGGCCTAATTTCAAATATGATAAGAGCAAATGCTTATATGGTCTTAAACAGAGGCTGCTTTAGTCACAGAATGGGATGCCCCAACAGGAATCGACCTGGCAGGGTCCAGTAGTGCTTTGGCCAGCAAAAGTGTCTTTATCAGGCCTAATTTCAAATATGATAAGAGCAAATGCTTATATGGTCTTAAACAGAGGCTGCTGTAGTCACAGAATGGGATGCCCTGGGCAGGAATGGACCTGGCAGGGTCCAGTAGTGCTTTGGCCAGCAAAAGTGTCTTTATCAGGCTAATTTCAAATATGATAAGAGCAAATGCTTATATGGTCTTAAACAGAGGCTGCTTTAGTCACAGAATGGGATGCCCTGGGCAGGAATGGACCTGGCAGGGTCCAGTAGTGCTTTGGCCAGCAAAAGTGTCTTTATCAGGCTAATTTCAAATATGATAAGAGCAAATGCTTATATGGTCTTAAACAGAGGCTGCTGTAGTCACAGAATGGGATGCCCCAACAGGAATCGACCTGGCAGGGTCCAGTAGTGCTTTGGCCAGCAAAAGTGTCTTTATCAGGCCTAATTTCAAATATGATAAGAGCAAATGCTTATATGGTCTTAAACAGAGGCTGCTTTAGTCACAGAATGGGATGCCCCAACAGGAATCGACCTGGCAGGGTCCAGTAGTGCTTTGGCCAGCAAAAGTGTCTTTATCAGGCCTAATTTCAAATATGATAAGAGCAAATGCTTATATGGTCTTAAACAGAGGCTGCTGTAGTCACAGAATGGGATGCCCTGGGCAGGAATGGACCTGGCAGGGTCCAGTAGTGCTTTGGCCAGCAAAAGTGTCTTTATCAGGCCTAATTTCAAATATGATAAGAGCAAATGCTTATATGGTCTTAAACAGAGGCTGCTGTAGTCACAGAATGGGATGCCCCGGGCAGGAATGGACCTGGCAGGGTCCAGTAGTGCTTTGGCCAGCAAAAGTGTCTTTATCAGGCCTAATTTCAAATATGATAAGAGCAAATGCTTATATGGTCTTAAACAGAGGCTGCTGTAGTCACAGAATGGGATGCCCTGGGCAGGAATGGACCTGGCAGGGTCCAGTAGTGCTTTGGCCAGCAAAAGTGTCTTTATCAGGCCTAATTTCAAATATGATAAGAGCAAATGCTTATATGGTCTTAAACAGAGGCTGCTTTAGTCACAGAATGGGATGCCCTGGGCAGGAATGGACCTGGCAGGGTCCAGTAGTGCTTTGGCCAGCAAAAGTGTCTTTATCAGGCTAATTTCAAATATGATAAGAGCAAATGCTTATATGGTCTTAAACAGAGGCTGCTTTAGTCACAGAATGGGATGCCCTGGGCAGGAATGGACCTGGCAGGGTCCAGTAGTGCTTTGGCCAGCAAAAGTGTCTTTATCAGGCTAATTTCAAATATGATAAGAGCAAATGCTTATATGGTCTTAAACAGAGGCTGCTGTAGTCACAGAATGGGATGCCCCGGGCAGGAATGGACCTGGCAGGGTCCAGTAGTGCTTTGGCCAGCAAAAGTGTCTTTATCAGGCCTAATTTCAAATATGATAAGAGCAAATGCTTATATGGTCTTAAACAGAGGCTGCTGTAGTCACAGAATGGGATGCCCTGGGCAGGAATGGACCTGGCAGGGTCCAGTAGTGCTTTGGCCAGCAAAAGTGTCTTTATCAGGCTAATTTCAAATATGATAAGAGCAAATGCTTATATGGTCTTAAACAGAGGCTGCTGTAGTCACAGAATGGGATGCCCCGGGCAGGAATGGACCTGGCAGGGTCCAGTAGTGCTTTGGCCAGCAAAAGTGTCTTTATCAGGCCTAATTTCAAATATGATAAGAGCAAATGCTTATATGGTCTTAAACAGAGGCTGCTTTAGTCACAGAATGGGATGCCCTGGGCAGGAATGGACCTGGCAGGGTCCAGTAGTGCTTTGGCCAGCAAAAGTGTCTTTATCAGGCTAATTTCAAATATGATAAGAGCAAATGCTTATATGGTCTTAAACAGAGGCTGCTGTAGTCACAGAATGGGATGCCCTGGGCAGGAATGGACCTGGCAGGGTCCAGTAGTGCTTTGGCCAGCAAAAGTGTCTTTATCAGGCCTAATTTCAAATATGATAAGAGCAAATGCTTATATGGTCTTAAACAGAGGCTGCTTTAGTCACAGAATGGGATGCCCTGGGCAGGAATGGACCTGGCAGGGTCCAGTAGTGCTTTGGCCAGCAAAAGTGTCTTTATCAGGCTAATTTCAAATATGATAAGAGCAAATGCTTATATGGTCTTAAACAGAGGCTGCTGTAGTCACAGAATGGGATGCCCCGGGCAGGAATTGACCTGGCAGGGTCCAGTAGTGCTTTGGCCAGCAAAAGTGTCTTTATCAGGCCTAATTTCAAATATGATAAGAGCAAATGCTTATATGGTCTTAAACAGAGGCTGCTGTAGTCACAGAATGGGATGCCCTGGGCAGGAATGGACCTGGCAGGGTCCAGTAGTGCTTTGGCCAGCAAAAGTGTCTTTATCAGGCTAATTTCAAATATGATAAGAGCAAATGCTTATATGGTCTTAAACAGAGGCTGCTGTAGTCACAGAATGGGATGCCCCGGGCAGGAATGGACCTGGCAGGGTCCAGTAGTGCTTTGGCCAGCAAAAGTGTCTTTATCAGGCCTAATTTCAAATATGATAAGAGCAAATGCTTATATGGTCTTAAACAGAGGCTGCTTTAGTCACAGAATGGGATGCCCTGGGCAGGAATGGACCTGGCAGGGTCCAGTAGTGCTTTGGCCAGCAAAAGTGTCTTTATCAGGCTAATTTCAAATATGATAAGAGCAAATGCTTATATGGTCTTAAACAGAGGCTGCTGTAGTCACAGAATGGGATGCCCTGGGCAGGAATGGACCTGGCAGGGTCCAGTAGTGCTTTGGCCAGCAAAAGTGTCTTTATCAGGCCTAATTTCAAATATGATAAGAGCAAATGCTTATATGGTCTTAAACAGAGGCTGCTTTAGTCACAGAATGGGATGCCCTGGGCAGGAATGGACCTGGCAGGGTCCAGTAGTGCTTTGGCCAGCAAAAGTGTCTTTATCAGGCTAATTTCAAATATGATAAGAGCAAATGCTTATATGGTCTTAAACAGAGGCTGCTTTAGTCACAGAATGGGATGCCCTGGGCAGGAATGGACCTGGCAGGGTCCAGTAGTGCTTTGGCCAGCAAAAGTGTCTTTATCAGGCTAATTTCAAATATGATAAGAGCAAATGCTTATATGGTCTTAAACAGAGGCTGCTGTAGTCACAGAATGGGATGCCCCAACAGGAATCGACCTGGCAGGGTCCAGTAGTGCTTTGGCCAGCAAAAGTGTCTTTATCAGGCCTAATTTCAAATATGATAAGAGCAAATGCTTATATGGTCTTAAACAGAGGCTGCTTTAGTCACAGAATGGGATGCCCCAACAGGAATCGACCTGGCAGGGTCCAGTAGTGCTTTGGCCAGCAAAAGTGTCTTTATCAGGCCTAATTTCAAATATGATAAGAGCAAATGCTTATATGGTCTTAAACAGAGGCTGCTGTAGTCACAGAATGGGATGCCCTGGGCAGGAATGGACCTGGCAGGGTCCAGTAGTGCTTTGGCCAGCAAAAGTGTCTTTATCAGGCCTAATTTCAAATATGATAAGAGCAAATGCTTATATGGTTTTAAACAGAGGCTGCTGTAGTCACAGAATGGGATGCCCCGGGCAGGAATGGACCTGGCAGGGTCCAGTAGTGCTTTGGCCAGCAAAAGTGTCTTTATCAGGCCTAATTTCAAATATGATAAGAGCAAATGCTTATATGGTCTTAAACAGAGGCTGCTGTAGTCACAGAATGGGATGCCCTGGGCAGGAATGGACCTGGCAGGGTCCAGTAGTGCTTTGGCCAGCAAAAGTGTCTTTATCAGGCCTAATTTCAAATATGATAAGAGCAAATGCTTATATGGTCTTAAACAGAGGCTGCTTTAGTCACAGAATGGGATGCCCTGGGCAGGAATGGACCTGGCAGGGTCCAGTAGTGCTTTGGCCAGCAAAAGTGTCTTTATCAGGCTAATTTCAAATATGATAAGAGCAAATGCTTATATGGTCTTAAACAGAGGCTGCTTTAGTCACAGAATGGGATGCCCTGGGCAGGAATGGACCTGGCAGGGTCCAGTAGTGCTTTGGCCAGCAAAAGTGTCTTTATCAGGCTAATTTCAAATATGATAAGAGCAAATGCTTATATGGTCTTAAACAGAGGCTGCTGTAGTCACAGAATGGGATGCCCCGGGCAGGAATGGACCTGGCAGGGTCCAGTAGTGCTTTGGCCAGCAAAAGTGTCTTTATCAGGCCTAATTTCAAATATGATAAGAGCAAATGCTTATATGGTCTTAAACAGAGGCTGCTTTAGTCACAGAATGGGATGCCCTGGGCAGGAATGGACCTGGCAGGGTCCAGTAGTGCTTTGGCCAGCAAAAGTGTCTTTATCAGGCTAATTTCAAATATGATAAGAGCAAATGCTTATATGGTCTTAAACAGAGGCTGCTGTAGTCACAGAATGGGATGCCCTGGGCAGGAATGGACCTGGCAGGGTCCAGTAGTGCTTTGGCCAGCAAAAGTGTCTTTATCAGGCCTAATTTCAAATATGATAAGAGCAAATGCTTATATGGTCTTAAACAGAGGCTGCTTTAGTCACAGAATGGGATGCCTCACAGCAGACTTAAGATCAGTTCAGTATATATGCACAGTTAGTTACTATAAGCAGCCTGAAAACGCTAACAAAGGCTGGATGAAAAAAAAAAAATCTCCCTGTCAGCCAGCTCCGTTTTTCCTACCTTTCCCTGGCTTTCTGTCTGTCTCCTGTCTGTCTCCTGCCTGTCTCCTGCCTGTCCCTGTCTGTCCCTGTCTCCAGCCTGTCTAACTGCCTCAGCTACACAGCGTTCTGTCTGTCTGTCACGAATGCAATAGAGAAATGAGGAAAAGCAAGATGGCCGCCGTTAAATACCGCTGTGTGACGTCACCGGGCTTGCTGGCTGCTGATAGGCTGCATGTGACTGCCCCAGCTTGCACTGGCGCGGGATACATGTCCAGACATGTCCCGTCCGCCATCTTAGAATGCCTGTAAATGTAAATGAATGGATGTTAAAGGAAAACTTCGAGTGATCGAATCGCGGGGAAATTCGGATTCGATCCGAATCGAATTTTTCCTGAAATTCGGATCGAATCCGGGTTCGTCCGGATCGATTCGCTCATCCCTAATTTCAACCAATGAGGGTTTATTTCACCCAAATACAGCAACAAGCAGTGATATAATACTGTAGAGGTAGTAGTGGTATTGATGCTGCCCTGTAAGAGTCTTTCCTGAGGCTACTGCTGGTCAAAAACTGATGCCTTCACGAGGCCAAGAGATGAGGTCCGGTCACACAGCTATGCAGAGTAAAACTAAAATGGCTGCAGGAAGTCACATGGACCTGGGTTGTATAAAACCACACCCAGCATAATGAATAGGACAGTTAAATAAACGTGAGGAGAACAGCACAGAGTTTCCCTCAAATAAAGTATAAAAAAGCAGAATAAAAAACACATTTTCTTAAAAAATCAATATGCAAACAAGAAAAACAAGCTAAATCTGAAAGCACAAGATACCCCCTGAGCAGAAAAATACCCCACATGCATAGGTACTATTAACCCTTTTAATTGCCCGTCTACTTGAAATTTTTTCACCCTCTGTTGACAGGTAATTTTTCACCATTTTGCACCATGTTTAACCGTGATTTTTGGAGGAATTTCCAGGAAAATTATAGATATATTTTTTGCAGCAGAGTTTAGGCTTTAACATGAAATGTCTTGTTTGTAATTTTTCTACTGTTTTTTAAAATATTTTTGCGTAAAAAGAACAAAAAAAAAAAAAAATATTATTTAGAAAATTGTCTCCTTTATTTTAAATAAAACATTTACCTTATTAGAGAAAACCATATTGCTTTGAAAGCCCTATTTCTTCCGATTACAACAGTACCACATATGTATTGGTAGCCCCCATTCTTGCCCAGGAGACCCCTCAAACTGAAAAGAGCACTTTATAACATTTACAATTAAAATACAACTACTATCCACACTATAAACATAAGGGGTTAATTTAAAAAAAATGACATTAAAAACCCTTAAAAAACAACAAAAAATTGACATGGGGTCCCACCTACCCAACATACCCAGCTCAGGACCAGCTATGCAGGGCTTGTAGAACAGGGCACAGGTGCCAGCTTTGGTGGTCCCACCCTGCCGGCTACAAGCCCACATAGCTTCTGTGGCCCCGGCTCTTCTGCCCCCCCCCCCGGCCGTTGGGGAGGCAGGTAATTGGGGGTGGCGGGGGCTAATGGCAAGTCACTCGCTAGCCGCAGGTGACTTGCTAGCCCCCAGCCTTGTGAACTGGTATAGGGATCTCATGGACCAGTTCACAAGGGGTTAACAGTAAAAATAAACAAATTTATCTATTTTTTTTTTTTTTACTCACCTCCGATCCCCTCTGTCCCCCGGCGATCCCTGATGACAGGTGCTTGGTGGAGGGAGGCTGGGGGGGCGAGGGATCACAGCCCTTTCCCTACCTCCAACCTCTCTCTTCCCAGCACACGACAAGACTGATCATCTGGGGTGTGGGTGTTAAGAAGCCAGCTGCCGGGTGACATCGTACTGACGTCACCCGCCCCCGCCCCAAGAGACAGTATACTCCCCATCAGCTCACAAGTATAATTTTTCTCCAAATGTGATACCTAGCGAGGGCAGGTAGGGGGTTTGCTAGATTTCAATTTTAGATTTGATTTGTAGGGCCACATTAAACCCATGCTGTCTCCACATATACCCCTCGATTCAAAGAGCCAAAGTTAATTGATTTCGTATTGAGAATCGTAAGTTTGGGTGGGTGTTTGTCATTTTTTCTTGTTTTTTTGGCCATTTCGTATTCGCACGATCGTTCGCGCATAGACGTATATGAACATACGCATTTCGTACGAGAATCGTATAATTTGCGTTAGTTCGTGTGTTTTTCCCGTCCAAATCGTATTATTTGCGTCCGATCCTATTTTTTACGTCCTTCACATGGGCTTGCGCCCAATTCAGAGAGGTGATTGCTAATTGTTTTGAAGCCCATTAAAGAGCTGCTTTACGAAATGTTTGCCGGCAGCTATTTGGCCTCGGGAGTAGGATGGAGCGGAGCGAGTTTGTGGCACATCAAGGGCTTATGCTTTTTGGCATTGAGTTGATCGAGATGTCTGAGAGCAGATTGCCCCTGCGTCGTCGCATGAACATCGATAGCATGAATGATGTTGAGCTGTTCGAGCTGACCAGGCTTAATCGCGCTTCCCTCCATAAATTATATAGTGAGCTGCGGCCATGGTTAGCCCGCACCACAAGGAAGGGGCATGCAATTTCAGGTATGACCAAGATGCTTGGCTGCCTGCAATTTTTGGCGAACGGCTCGTTCCAGAGGCTGGGTGCCCTCTCTGTGGGGATGTCACAGCCTACGCTGAGCCGCGCACTGTCTAAATTTTTGGAAGGCATGGCTGCCATAACTCAAAAATATATTTATTTTCCTGATGATATGGCAGCCAGAAACGCCATTAAGCTTGGGTTTTATAATGTGGCCGACATGCCCAACGTTATTGGTGCAATTGACTGCACACATGTGGCACTCGTACCTAGGGCAGCCGACGAGTATATATATAGGTATTGAGATTGGTTATTATGTTGCCCAACGTGTCATGTAACCTGTTTTCCTTTGCGGCAGCATATTTGGTTATCCCTCATTTGTGTAGCTGCTTTATCTCGGCTTTTCATTAGTCTTTCCCAATAGAGTGCAGACATGTTTTGTGGTTAATTTATTAGTTTGGGTCAAATATCAATTACCCTTTTTGTATGTTTTTGCCTTAAGGAATCGTAAAATGGGACACTCACTTAATGTCCAGGCCGTGGTTGGTCCGGATATGCGGTTTATGAGTGTCCTTGCCGGCTACCCCGGATCGTCCCACGACTCCTATATCCTCCGGCGATCTGGGTTGTTTCGGAGATTTGAGGCAGGTGAATTTTCGGGCGCATGGCTGCTTGGTAAGTGTGTCCTATTTGTGTGTTATTAAATGTGGCATTAATCTTGTATTTGTTGATATGTTTGTTTTTGAAAACTTTACATAAGCGTCCAACTGCCTTTTTCTTGGCTCATATATTAGGAACTTACCAAAAAAATGCTTGTCTCGCTTTGGCCTTCAGAATGTTTTCCCTTTAGTTAGGATGTCTGTAAGTTCCTTGTGCCTAAATATATTGGTTTGGAGTTTATACCCAAGGATCTTTGACCTTTGGCTCCTTTTGTACTATTGGTCTTTAAATGTCAAAGTGGACTTAAACTGCATACATTGTAGTTTCCAGAGAAATGTGGATAGGCCCTCAGCAGCATCCTAATTGTAACATGTCTGAAAACTACAAATATATGTAAAATACAAATACCCTTGGCCGTGCAGATGTTTGTTAATTAATTGGTATATAGAAGTGCCATTTTTATTTAGGTTATACCTTAGTGGAATTTTTGGGGGCCCTAATGTGCCCTGTTTTTTTTGGGGAACACTTTACCTTACATCATTATGATATCTGTGAAATTTTTGGTGTTGGTTGTGTTGCCTTTTTAATTTTGATTACATTTAATTCTCTGTTTAAGGTGATTCCGGGTACCCACTTCTACCCTGGCTCATGACGCCTGTGCTGCGGCCCCAGGATGCCTCTCAGGAAGCGTATAACCGTGCGCATCGCAAGACCCGGGCTGTTGTGGAGAGGGCCTTTGGTCTGCTGAAGACACGTTTTCGTTGCCTTGACCATACTGGGGGGGCCCTGCAATATGATCCCAAGAAAGTGATCGACATTATAATGGCATGTGCTGTTTTGCACAATTTTGCCATCATGGAACGTGTCCCACGTTATGTGGACAGCCTGCCCTCTTCAGCCGTCGAGGATGAAGTCGAGAATTTTGAGGGGCCCCCCAGTGAGTCTGGCCAATCTGTTCGAGCCAACCTGATCAGCCAGCATTTTACTTAACTTTTTTCCCTGTCTCACCATTCTGTATGTCTGTGTTATCCTTTTTGTTACATATGTTGTTTTGCCGTAATGTGGCATTACCTCTAAGTAAAACATTTAGACCTTAATTGTTGCCTAATGTATTTCATGTAGTTTCCTTAGCTTTAGCTTTGCATTGTTACACCTCTTCAAACCCAAATTATCTGGTTTAGCCCAAGCTGTTTAAAATGTCTTCCCACTAAAAACGCCACAAGTATTGTAAGTGAATTTTTTTTTTTACTTTGAAAAGGAAAAATTATAGTGCTTAACAGAAATCATTCCACATACATCTGTGGTTAAAAATGGATAACATTACAAAAAAACATCGAGCACATCTACACCTGGAAGTGAGTGGCACAACCAAACAAGGACACCCAGTCCAAAGGCCAGCCTAGTCCAGTCATTAATATTGCCTGTGCCCAGGGATATTTGGGCATGGCCATAATGTCACACAAACATGTCTGCAAACAGGAGGAGCACCAACCAAATACATAGGTAAAGCCATAAGTGGCCAGATACACTCCACATAGACCTATGGCATTGGCTAGTGGCCTTAAGCATTACTCTAAGGAGCTATATGGGAGCAAATACAAAACACAACCTGCCAGAGCAACACAAAATGGATTGTTTGAAACCTCAAAGGACAAGTAAATACAGTGGGGGTTAAGAGAAAAGATGTCCCACACACCCATGGCTTAATAGGGTGGCTGCCCATAATACCCAGGTGGAGGTCCAGGTGGAGGTCCATGTGAATGGGACCTAGCCTGGGCCATGGCAGCATTGTGAATTTGAAACTGCTCCACAATGTTTCTCTGCATATTGGTCATCTCAGCCATGGCTGACTGGATGCCATTACTTGCATTGGCCACGTTGCTGTTGAGGGTACGCAACTCCGCGAGGATGCCCTGTAGACTGGTATGGATGTTGACCATGTCGGCATGCCTTTGCTCACGCTCTGTAACGAGCTGGGCGTCATAAGAGTCCCTTTGTTGGGTCCATAATTGAAGCAGGGCACTCTGCCTCCCCTGGGAAATTGTGGGGCGGCGTAATGGCGTCCGCCGCACAATTACCCTGGCTCTTGGGCGTGCCCTGCCGCGTGGTGTCGTACCCTCAACAGCAACCGGCCTGCTTTGCAAATCCTCAGCAGCAGAGTGAACACTGGGGACTGTGTCAGTCTCCCCATGTGCAAGCACAATGGATGGAGATTCACTCTGCTGCTGAGGATTGGCCAGAGAAACATTATGGAGCAGTTCCAAATTGGGACCCAGGGGGAGTTCATCCGACGTGCCCTGCACGGAGACATCATCATCTTCCTCCATGTCCTGGATCTCTTCCATGAGTGTGCGGGTCTGTAGGGACATATAAAAAAAAAAAGTGTAAGTTGGCGTCCAAATTTGGAATTTCAACAGTTTAACACATTCTTAAGCACTTGGTAGTATTTATGCTACTAAATTAACTTACCGGAAATCTCTGATCTGGGCTCCTATGCTGTACGGACCTGGTAGGCATAACCAAACTGGGGGGTGAGTTTACCCTTGCTGAGGGATCATGCTGGGCTGAAGAAGAGAAAAACAAACCACGTAAACACACACACATAACCTTTTTTTGGATAGGTAATCAAATATAGCTCTATTTGTAATATTATTCAACTCTAGAGCAATGGTGACCTTTGTTCAAACACACGCAAGTTTACATAGGTGCAATGGCTCTGACAAACTGCTAACTGACCTCAGTTCTAAGTCAGGAAGTGTACCCAGTCAGCATACAACGTTCAAGGCACATTTTGGGATTTAGCCTACCATTCGCTAGGTCCGTGGTACTCAAACAATTGTTGTAAAGGCCCATTTCAAGGTATGTGGTGAGAGGTGAATGTCTGGCCATGGGGCTGACGCAGGGGGTGTCTAGTTAAAAATAAATACACTGGTGGAGGGGCTGGAGATTTCAAAGTGCCAACTAATAAAGGCTGCTTGCCCTTGCTGGGCTGGATGGGCCAGAGCTGAGGGGACAGGGATTGGATGGCTAAAGGGGGGAGTTAACGTATTGATGGTGATGGGATGGATGGAGCCAATCTGTTACAAATGTATGGGGCATATGTGGGGGGGGGCATGGGGGGACTGTGGCAGATGGGCCAGAGCAGGGGCAGCGGGACACGATTGTGGCCAGATAAATTTTTACAAAGTTACTGTGTACCTTGCAATGCCACTTCCTGTGCAGTACTTCATATTGCAATGCTATGTTTCAGGGAGCCATGACATTGGGCAGGAGACCAACCACTACATCGCCGATCAAGGGGGCAGCTCTGAGCACGTCAACACAGAAGTAACTGAGTGCAGGGCTGTCTGGGCAGGGTTCCTTGAATGTGGTGCCAAGGTCCGCATTGGGACCCCGGGCCGCCAGTTGAGTCTCGCTGCTCTAGGTCAGATATGTTTGTGGGTGGCTAATTAAATTGTTAACTCAAACACAACTCACACAACCAAAAGGCAACCCATACATAATGATGTGTGTTTTGTGATTGATTCCAAATATATCACTTATCTTGCGAAACTTCATGACTTTAACAATCCAATTGGACATTTGATCTTTGCCATAATGGCTGTGGGCCTAAATGTGTGATTCCCAGGGACCAAAAGAGGACACAAACAGCCACAGTAGTGCGAGGCCAAGCAAGGCAAACCATAGGGGCATCCCGTTATCTTGTTACTAGTGAACTGTAGATTATTTAGCAAACAGGCAAACATGCAGATTTAAGAGTACTCACCGTGGGTACGGGTCGGTGAGTCTGTGTCCCTTAGACCAGCATGTCCACCGACCGCGACCGGATGGAGAAGTCCAAGCACAATCTCCTCAGCAGGGGTAAACTCCAATTTAGATGGAAAGCCACCTCCAGTTTTCATGCTGAAAAGAGAAAATCGTTTGGTACTCAGAAAAGGTGCATACAGTACATCCAAAACATTATATTTAGCGAAAACATTTATTTACCTGTAATTATGCCTTTTAATTTCTTTTTGCCGTACAGCATACTTCAGATCAGAGATTTTCTTCTGAATTTGGGACACATCTTTCCTCTCTTCCCCCGCTGCATTTACTTGTCGGAGGATGGTTTCAAACAATTCCATCTTGCGCTGCTTGGTGGTGTGTTTGGATTTGCTCCCATATAGCTCGTCATAGTATAATGTAAGGCCACTAGCCAATGCCATATTTTGGTCATGGGAGAATCTCCCACTCAACTGGCCGCGGCGCAATGTGCGGCCAGATGGTTGGCTTGGCTGCTCCTCCATGTGTGCAGACACATGTGGTGACATTATGGCCTGGGGCTGGGTAGGGGAATGGCCGGATTGGTGGCTTCCCAATGACTGGACTGGACTGGCCAAGGGACTGGGTGTTCTTGCGTGGCTGGCCACCGAACTTCCAGGTGTAGATGTGGTCATGGTTGCAATTCGGGGCCCTCTTGGGGGGCTAGTTTCCCGGCTGGTGCCAGGTCGGGGGCTCTGTTCCCGGCTGGTGCCAGGTCGGGGGCTTCTGGCCCTGGATTGGGTTCGGCGGGCCCTGTAGGGGCTTCTGGCCCTGGATGGGGTTCTTCGGGCCCTGTAGGGGCTTCTGGCCCTGGATTGGGTTCGGCGGGCCCTGTAGGGGCTTCTGGCCCTGGATTGGGATCTGCGGCCTCTGGCTGGGCTTCTGGCCCTGGATTGGGTTCGGCGGGCCCTGTAGGGGCTTCTGGCCCTGGATGGGGTTCTTCGGGCCCTGTAGGGGCTTCTGGCCCTGGATTGGGTTCGGCGGGCCCTGTAGGGGCTTCTGGCCCTGGATTGGGATCTGCGGCCTCTGGCTGGGCTTCTGGCCCTGGATTGGGTTCGGCGGGCCCTGTAGGGGCTTCTGGCCCTGGATGGGGTTCTTCGGGCCCTGTAGGGGCTTCTGGCCCTGGATTGGGTTCGGCGGGCCCTGTAGGGGCTTCTGGCCCTGGATTGGGATCTGCGGCCTCTGGCTGGGCTTCGTGCCCTGGATTGGGTTCGGCGGGCCCTGTAGGGGCTTCTGGCCCTGGATTGGGATCTGCGGCCTCTGGCTGGGCTTCGTGCCCTGGATTGGGTTCGGCGGGCCCTGTAGGGGCTTCTGGCCCTGGATTGGGATCTGCGGCCTCTGGCTGGGCTTCGTGCCCTGGATGGGGTTCGGGCCCTGGATGGGGTTCGGGCCCTGGCTGGGCTTCGTGCCCTGGATTGGGTTCTTCGGCCTCTGGCTGGGCTTCGGGCCCTGGATGGGGTTCGGGCCCTGGATGGGGTTCGGGCCCTGGCTGGGCTTCGTGCCCTGGATTGGGTTCTTCGGCCTCTGGCTGGGCTTCGGGCCCTGGATGGGGTTCGGGCCCTGGATGGGCTTCGGGCCCTGCTGCGGGGCATGGGTTTCCGAACTGCCCTACTTGAAGGCATGGCCGGTGTGGGCTCACTTGTGCTGCCTGTTCTGGGGGCAGAGGTGGTGGGTGCTGCAGTTGCCAGCTTTTTGGCTGCAGGGGCACGGGGCTTGGGGCCCCTTTTTTTGGTACCTGAGGGTCCAGGGTCCCTTGGTGGGGCCGAGGTGGGAGTCTTGCCTCTCAGTTTTCGCCGACCTTGCTGGGACCTTGTTGTTGGGCCCTCCGCGGTCTTGCTTGGCTGGGGTCGCTTGCTCATCGCCTTTTTCGGTGCCATCGTACACAAATGCTCAAAGAGAATGAGCTTTGGGTGCAGGGACCTTTAAATAATGAGCCCAGCGTGTGACGCCTATGCGCACGACTACGCGCTCGTACGAACGTACGTTCGAGCGGAACCAGGAAACCGCTGGGGTTTCACTTATCTGCTGCCTTGAAGAAGCAGAAAGATGGCGCCCACTATCTTCACCCGTCAACAGGAAGAGATCCTCATGCTGGTAAGTGGCTGCCTGTGCATTTGAATCTAATAGTCAATGATGGCCTAAATGTAAATGATGCGTTTGGAACTAGTTTGGGGTCTCTTAATGTTTAATCACTGGCTCCTCACACTTCATCCTCAAGGGCCGAGCCTGGCCACGTTTTCAACTGTCTATGCTGATGTCCTAATTCGGCCAATTGCTCCGGCTTAGCAACAGTTAATTAACCTGTGGAGTAGCGGGGCGAGCTGGCAAACCTGGCCTGTCTCGGACCTTGATGCGGATGTTTGAGGAACACTGTTTTCCTAAGCCATAAAAACACAACGGGAAGCCACACACGTGGTCCAAAAGCCTAAGCATTAGGCTACATCTTGGATGTTTAAACCATCCTAACATGCCATAGATGCAGGTGGGCTGATTCTTGATGTTGGCTATTATCTGTATGTACATGGTGTGTGATACATATAACATAAGACCAGACTGTCAATCACAGTCAACGTCCTCTTTAAGGCACTCCCCAAAAATGGCTGCCACTCGAAATGTGTGTGTTAATGACATTAAATTCTCAACTTGTGATGCAACACATATGGGTCTGTGTGTAAAAGTAAAAGCTCTGTGTCCATTATGTTTTTCAGATCATGCTTCAGCGCCGGTATGACTTCGCGCCCAATGTGTGCGAGAAAAGGGACATCGCCCGGGAGATCATCGCGGAAATCCACCGTGTGACCAGCACCACCTTCACTCACACCCAGATAATGCAGCATTGGTCGGACCTGAAACGTCTGCACATGCCCCGGGTGCGGAGGTTTTTTGGGATCCATTTCCCAAGTAAGTACAAAGCAATTGCATGGTATATGTTCCAAATGTATAAGTTATGCCTTTATTTATAATGACTTTTCTTTGGTAGTGTTGGAAATGGATTTCAGAATTCGCCGCACCCGGAGACGTACAGGCCGACCAGTGCTGCATGACTCTGCATCTGTGAGTGAAGGTGGTGGATCTCCCGGGCGACGGACCTACCCCTCCTCTGTGGCCTCCTCAGACCAGCCCCTGGACCTTACCACAGAGGAGGGGCCAAGCCGCGTGGGCGTGGAGTCATACCTGGCCACGCATGGGGAAGGCTCTGGTATGTCACTCTTCATGTATAGGCACAAAGATATACATGGCAGGCCAAAAACTAAGTTATCCTTTATTATGTATTTGTAGAAGCTTCTGGAGCGGGTGAGATAGTGGAGGAGGAGGCAGCAGAGATGCTTGAAGTCGATCCTGGCGAAGGTGAGTGATGTCAGCCAGACTGGGAGCCAGATATGTTGGGAATAGTGACTCTCTACAAGTACTAACCAAATGTCACATGTTTCTCCAGGGACTTCTTCACAGCAGAGCCAGGACCAAGGGCAGCCTGTTGGCCCCAACCAGCCATCTGTCGGCCACCAACTCCGTAAGTCTCCATGCCATTATTCATCTTAATGTTTGGTTAGCTAATAACACACACATAACTAAAGGCGTAGCCAATGTGTAGTTCACACTTTCATGTGGGCACTTCGTTAGCTTAAAGAGGACCCTAACTAGTATTAAGAACCAAAGAATTAGCCATCACACTGTACCTACAGATTAGAACCATGGAAAAACACCCTTCATCCATCTAATGCATGTTATTAGACTGAACAAAACCAATATTGGGGAATATGGAATGCGCAATATTTACAGGCAGCATGGGATACAGATTGAAAAAAGGAAGGTGCTGCCATGCATTGTGTGAGTGATGACCTTTCCCTCAACCCAGCTATGCTCGGGATTCCCAACGCACCACTGTAACCTACTCCCCTGTACTTTATCCAACTCTCCACTCCTCATTAAGTGTTATGCTTCAGAGTCCAGATGGCGGCGCTGTAATCCCAAAAAAACCCCAATTAACTTTGATCTGGTGCAGAATCATTTGTGAATAGTTATTGGTTTTCATTAAATAATGTTGAAGGTCCGGTTTAAGGAGTTTAAACACTTACCTGTGGGAAATGCATTAACTGTATCCCTTGGAAGAATGACATATGTCATGCATTTACATGTATTTGATTAACCCTAAATCTATTTCCAGCATACAAACCGGTCTGGGACTCCTATTTATGTTTCTTTCTCTATTGGTTACAGGGATGATCCCCCAAACATTGGCGGGCAAAAAAAAAAGAATTAAGGAGTTGGTGGCCGAGCTGCTGGCCATACAGGCGACGTTGGGGCCAACAGATGAAGAAGAGGATGATGAATAGTGCCCTTGGTCCTGGCTCCTTTCTTTAACTTGTTTTTATAGTTGTTGAAATTTTTAAAAGGGTTTTATGGTTGTTTAAAAAAACCAAAAAATATGTTTTTAAACAAAAAAAAAAAAAAAAAAATATTATATGTGTTTTACTCTAAAAAAAAAAAAATTAAATTTATATGTGTTTTAACGAGAAGAAAAAAAAAAAAACAGTTTTAAAAAAAACAACCCAAAAAAAAAAAAAAGGTTTGAAAATTACTTAAAACAAAACAAAGCAAATAATTTAAATAAATGATATTTTAAGCCTTCCTAAATGTGTCTTTTCTAATATGCACACACCCAAAAAATTACACAAACCAGAAACAACACGCTTAGAAACATATAGACATATGTACATTATGTGATTTTCTTACGTTTTAGGGACCGATAAATGAAGTTGGATGCAGCCGCTAAGGGGTTTAGGTAAGTTTGAGGGACCGAGAAATGAAGTTGGATGCAGCCGCTAAGGGGTTTAGGTAAGTTTGAGGGACCGATAAATGAAGTTGGATGCAGCCGCTAAGGGGTTTAGGTAAGTTTGAGGGACCGAGAAATGAAGTTGGATGCAAGCGCTAAGAGGTTTAGGTAAGTTTGAGGGACCGATAAATGAAGTTGGATGCAGCCGCTAAGGGGTTTAGGTAAGTTTGAGGGACCGAGAAATGAAGTTGGATGCAAGCGCTAAGAGGTTTAGGTAAGTTTGAGGGAACGATAAATGAAGTTGGATGCAGCCGCTAAGGGGTTTAGGTAAGTTTGAGGGACCGATAAATGAAGTTGGATGCAGCCGCTAAGGGGTTTAGGTAAGTTTGAGGGACCGAGAAATGAAGTTGGATGCAAGCGCTAAGAGGTTTAGGTAAGTTTGAGGGACCGATAAATGAAGTTGGATGCAGCCGCTAAGGGGTTTAGGTAAGTTTGAGGGACCGAGAAATGAAGTTGGATGCAAGCGCTAAGAGGTTTAGGTAAGTTTGAGGGACCGATAAATGAAGTTGGATGCAAGCGCTAAGAGGTTTAGGTAAGTTTGAGGGACCGATAAATGAAGTTGGATGCAGCCGCTAAGGGGTTTAGGTAAGTTTGAGGGACCGAGAAATGAAGTTGGATGCAAGCGCTAAGAGGTTTAGGTAAGTTTGAGGGACCGATAAATGAAGTTGGATACAAGCGCTAAGAGGTTTAGGTAAGTTTGAGGGACCGAGAAATGAAGTTGGATGCAAGCGCTAAGAGGTTTAGGTAAGTTTGAGGGACCGATAAATGAAGTTGGATGCAGCCGCTAAGGGGTTTAGGTAAGTTTGAGGGACCGATAAATGAAGTTGGATGCAAGCGCTAAGAGGTTTAGGTAAGTTTGAGGGACCGAGAAATGAAGTTGGATGCAAGCGCTAAGAGGTTTAGGTAAGTTTGAGGGACCGATAAATGAAGTTGGATGCAGCCGCTAAGGGGTTTAGGTAAGTTTGAGGGACCGAGAAATGAAGTTGGATACAAGCGCTAAAGGGTTTAGGTAAGTTTCTGTTTGAGGGTGCGCATGCGCAAGATCTTATAAACATACGAACGCACGAATCTAAGAGGCCAAAAACCACTGAAAACCAGAGGCAAACGCAAGTAATTGGAAGAGGTTGACGATGGAAGCAGCCGAAAAAACAGGCTGCCGCCGCAACAGGTGAGCACATGAACGTGATTTTTACGATTGGCAACTGACTGAGGCAAGTTCGGGAGATATCATACGAACGGACGTATCTTTTAGGATAGAAACGTATTTGCTTATTGAATCACTCGCAAGTTCATACGAACGCACGAGCGGACGTGAAAAATAGGATGATCGTGAGCCAAATCCAACCTGTTACATGTTTCTTTGAATCAACCCAATAATGTATGAAATCCAGCACCATTTAAAGGAGCACTGTTGCAAAAAAATGGCCCAATAATAAAAATCCATATAAATGTGCAGGATGGCAAGTGGAGGGGTCACTTATACACCCGGCATCAAGAAATATCCAGCCAGTCATGTTTTTTTTATTTTAATGGAAGAAAAAGGAAATCCTGGGTGACAGGCTCTGTCACCCATCATAATAAAAACCTATCACCCCTGGATTTTATTCTTACCGGGGAAAGAAAACCACAAGCTTGGAGGGAGTTTTATTTAGTTCCAATTTTGCAATAGTTTTATTTAGTACAATTTTGCAATAGTGCTCCTTTAATACTAACCCCCTGTACACTAGAAAATAGAGGCGATCAGTGTATGAGCCACTGCAGAGCCATCCTGGAGCCAGTGACACTGAACCCCTTGAAGTTACACCGCATTAAGGAATTTCAGAGCAGAGCGGTAAATGACAGCGCGACATCCCAAGAGGTTATAAAAGCCATCAATAACCACATTTTTCTAGTATTTCAATGTGTCCTTCAATATAAACTGTATTAGAATTCAACCTGCCTCTGGGATACACCATTGACTGTAGTGAGTAATAGGAATTTATAGCAAAGGCTATAAACACAGCTGACGTGCCTTGGCATTTATTTCTTATAATGTAAGAAGCATGCAAATAACAACACAGATTAGATTGTGGGATTCCTTTGAGATGGAGAAGCTCTCCTAATAAGATGCAGAAGTTTTCCATTGAGGTAAAGACATTCTGCAGAAAGAAGTAAATCAAATCTGCTATGGGGTATTTAGTGCATCATGAGGTCATGAAAAAAAACCCTACACACCTTAAAGAGTTTATGCTGATGCCTTTTGATATTTTAAATCTAAAAAAAATACAGACTAAAAGATATAACACTTGAATGAGAATATCAAGCCAGAACATTGCATCCGATCCCCCAGGTTTCTTTGCCCTTGCAGTCTATCAGCCATCCTGTCTCTACTGCACAGCATCAATAGAGCCCATGATGAAGCTGCTGCTTGGTACCTAGCAGGGTCCCCTTTCTGTATTGTCTTGGCAAGATGTGACAGAAGAAGACATCCTTACCATTTGCTGCAGTGCTGTGTGTGTTTTCCTGCACCTCGCTCCTTCCCTGCCAGTCTGTGTATTGCTACAGCAATGTACGTCACTCTACTTCACTATGTCCGGATTGCTCTTCCAGGCACATAGCACTGGCAGCAGTAGAGAGCTCTGAGCCGATTGCCTGATGGGAGAGTTTCTAAGTTTCTGCCAGTTAAAGTCCGTTTTCCATCACTCTGTATGTAAGCGAGGCCCTGCCATCCATGGGGAGAGCTGGCCTTGTGCTGATTAGCAGGGATGATGGAAGCTAAGACTGCTGAGTCTGTCGCCTGCCAGCTGCTCCCGTTCCTGTCTCTCAATCCCTTTATCTGACTCGCTGTCTTCCCTTCTCCTTGCATTCAGTCTTTAAAGTGGACTAAAACACAGGATTGTGACTATCCTGGGTTTTGGTCCTTTCCCCCGGTGCCCCTCTGCGTGAAACCCCCCAGATCACCGAAGCCAACTAACCTCTTCCTGCACTCTGAGCCGCTGACGTCATGTCGTCTAAGGTCTAAGCCTTCGTCTAAGACCAGTGGCTCCTAGCACGCTGACGGCCGCATCCCCCTGCTACCCTCTCACCGGGAGTGTGCCCGCACCGGCCGAATGCCTGGCACAGGCGTGCTTCCTGCTAGAGGAATAACCGGGATGCGGCTCGTGCATGTGCTGTTGGACAGGGAAACAAAGCAAGTGTATGGGCGACCTGGGGGTTTCACACAGCGAATGCCCCGGGGGGAGGGAATCGATTGGCCCGGGAAGATCACCGTGGGTTTTGGTCCACTTTAAAGCAGAAGAATACTCTAAGCACTCACCTTTCCCCACTCAAACGGTGCATGCGTGGGCTCTTGTCATTCAGCAAACGGCTCTCATTGTTGTACGCACTCCCGCTTCTGGCATTAGATGTCAATGAGAGCCATTTGCTGAATGACGTGGAGGCTGAATCATTACGAACACCAGGTATCGGCAGATGAGCGTCTGTATAGCGGCGCTTAGAGCGACCGCTAATAGACGCTGTAAGCGGGTATGGGGCGCTGTAACAGAGCGTCTCAGTCGCTGTAGTAACCTGGCCCGCATTGATGAATGTGATGTGTGTTGGGCACTCTAATACAGCGCTGCAGGGAGCAAAAGGTAGCGCCAGCTCAGTGCGACTGACTCTTGCTCCGCACCATACTTATGAAAAAAAGACACACACACAGCGTCAGCGCTCTAAATCTGGTTGCTATAGCATAGAGCGCCAGACGCTTTGTGATTAAAGTCTGTTTTTGAACACATGTGACAATAACACTTTAGTGCCAGACCTGACAATTCTGCATAAAAAATATAAAAAGTAAAAAAAGTTTTTAAATGTGTTTGTTTGCAGCCAGGAGAGGTCACAATGATTTAAGCAAATAAAAAAATGTAATTGCCAAACACACTGTTTAAACACAAGCAAATGAACGGCCATTGAAATGTATGTGAGAGCGACACTGAGCGAAGGGTTATATCTGGTGCTCTGGAAGCTAGAGCACCAGAGCTATATGCTGAGCCGCCTGTAATAATTAATCGGACGCTACATGGCGCTGTTAGAGTCGCATACCAGATTCGCTTTCATAAATGTGGTTTTGCGTACAGCGCCCGGCGTTCACCAGACGCTGCCTGCCGCTACGAGGCACTACCTGGCGCTATCCCTTCTTCTATAACCCCCATAGTCACCGCAGACGTCTCTCACTGGACTCTTGTGCGTGCTCTGTTGGAATGAAGAAGAGGTGAGTGAATATTGGAGTTCTGCGGGATTTCACACAGCCTGCAATTCGTGGGGGAACGGAACAAAACCCTGAAAAGTCATATTCCTGGGTTTTGTTCTGCTATACTGCCTTTACCTCCTCCCTCCGTGCCTGTCATCGAAACGTAGAAGAATGAGAGCAAAAGGAGACCACATGGTCCATCTAGTCTGCCCTTATGTGTATACTGTATGTACTTTTTTTCTTATGATAGATGTGTGCTTGTCTGGGCATGTTTATTTAAGAAGGGATAGCGCCAGGTAGTGCCTCGTAGCATCAGGCAGCGTCTGGTGAACGCTGGGCGCTGTATGCAAAACCACATTTCTATAAGCGAATCAGGTGAGCGACTGTAACAGCGCCATGTAGCGTCCGATGTATTATTACAGGAAGCTCAGTGTATAGCGCCGGCGCTCTAGGCTCAGGAGCGCCATGTAGTACCTGTCGCTCAGTAGCGCTCTCCCATACATTTCAGTGGGGCTTTATTAGTTGTGTTAAAATAGCGTGTTTGTCTTTTTATGCAGAATTGTCATTACAGGTCTGGTACTAAAGTGTTAATGTCACAATGTTACAACAAAGCAATTCCATATGTTTTTGCTTTGTTACAGGAGGATATGTGTTCAAAAACAGACTTTAATCACACTCTCTATGCTCTATGCGACAGTGTCCAGATTTAGAGCGTCGACGCTGTGTAGAGTTTGTTAAATATGGTGGGGAGCACCAAGTGCAGGATGCACTGAGCTGGTGCTACCTGTCGCTGGCTTCAGCGCTGTACTGTTGTTAGAGCGCCCAACGTACATCACATTGATCAATGCGGGCCAGGTTACTACAGTGACTGAGGTGCTCTGTTACAGCGCCCGATACCCGCTTACAGTGTCAACTAGCGGTCTCTCTAAGCTATACAGACGCTCATCTGGCAATACATGGCGCTAGTAGTGAATCAGCCTCCACCTGTTGATTTTCCAACCAGCTCTGCTGGAAGTTTGTTCCAAGGATCAGGGGGCCCCATCATTGTTGCACATCCACCTTATTTATCTAATTTGTGCTCACATGGCATCATTTAAAGAAAGGAAGCACCATTCATTATTCCTGTGTCTAGCTGCAGCTAGTTAACTTATAGAAAGTTTACTGTATGAGCCTTGAAAGGACCCCTTTGAAGTTCGCACCAGGACCCCATCACATTTAGTTACACCACTGGACACAAACACACCCTAGTGCCACTGGTCTCCCTTTGTGGGGTGATGCACTGAATTGTGAGTCTCCCTCTGCCCTTTGCCCAGGGACCAGCCTGCCAGGGACCCATGGCACATGCACAGCCCATGGTAACAACCCAACACCGGTGGCAAGTTGATGCACATCCACTATATTTATTGCAATGGAGGGGCATGCCAGTGCCTGACACGCTCCCGCCATTGCAATACATGAAGTGGGCATGCTGAAGACACTGTGGCTGACACAGAGGCCAGTGCTCATCCCCAAGATCGTCCAGTGAAAGGTGGGACAGGTCTGCATGCTACAGGACTTGATCTCATGGTTTCAAACTGCTGGAACAGCTGCGGGGAACAAAAGGTGAGCAGGGTTTTTATTCTCTTATTTGCCTACATAGACACTTTTGAATTTTGAAGCAGGAATGATCAGCCTGCAGGCTTGGCCACATGTGGGCACACAGACAAAGAGGAGTGGCAGTGGCGGGTTGGAGGAACGCAGTGACATTTATTGGCAGTGGAATCCTTAGAGAAGCTCAGAAAGCAAGGGGGGAAATTCCTTGTATGATACCACCAGAGCCCCTGGATGGGCTGTGGCCACATCTCTGGCCTCTCTGCAGCTGAGACTCGCTCCTATGCTCGGCCATTCAGATAGGCTGGGGGCAGGATTGTGCCGTAGACCGCAGGGAGCCCTAAGATGCGGCCTCATGCATTTCTCTATGCTGGTGCTTTATTTGGTGCATTAATATGATTGGATGAGAACCCACACATGGGCTGTGGGACCAGCTGAAAGGTATGTTTTGAGGGACATCTGGGGGTTTCACACAGCAGGGAACCCCAGAGACAAGGACCAAAACCTGGGATAGTAACAGGCTTTGGTCCATTTATTCTAATTCAAGTGTGACTATGGTCCTGATTTCAGGAGATATTTTGAAGAAGGTTTATTGAATTGAGGTAAAGGATAAGAGGAGCTTTCCTAAGTTAGTCCGCTCTTTGTCAGATTCATTTGGCGGCATTCATTGAGGCCCGATTGATGCTGCAGCCTGGCTGGTGGGCACTGCTGCACCCCTAGTAATTAAACATCCCACAATAGGTGCCACACTTAAGGTCTGTCAGCAACCTCCGGGCCACCCAGACTTCTCCCCGGCTCCTTCCGCAATGTTCCCAATCCTGGGAAATCCCTGCTTCCCCCCGGGAAATGAAGGGCCAAAAGCTAGAGAGTGGAGAGAGGCGGGTCTTTGCAGAGCAGGTCACTTCTGGGCGGGTGAAGGGTGGTCGAATTTGGAGGCCCTGGCCCAGACAAAAGGTCTAACAGCTTGGACAAGCTGGCAGAGGAATCAAATCACCCACTTTCTCCACTCACTACTGGAGTTTTCCGAGGGCATGAGATTGACGCCTTTTGAAAGTCTATGCTCTGGCGGTCGTGCAGCGAAGCACTCCCTTTCTTATATACATCAATTGCTGGTCGCCCCTCAGGAAGGTGATTCTCCTACCTTTCTGAGGAAGTGGGAGGCGAACTTAAATGTTTCCTTTACCCCAGACCAGAGAAAAAGGCTCCTTGCCATGCCATACAAAACTTCTATCTGCACTCGTTATCAAGAGTGCAACTATAAAATTTTGACACAATGGTACAGAGTGGCAGTGTCAATTAATAAATGGTTTCCAGATGTCTCAGAGAGATGCTGGAGATGTGACAGGGCAAGTGGAGACATGCTTCATATATTCTGGTCCTGCCCGGTCCTCAGGCCCTTCTGGAACTCGGTGAGAGTCGGAGGTGGTTGATGACCCGGGTGTCTGTCTTCTCCACCTGACAAAGACCCCTTTGAAATCCTATAAAAAAATCTTTGCTGTGTCACCTTTTAAATGCAGCAAAATTTGCATCCCACAAAAATGGAAAAGTGCTGACCCCCCCTCAATCGCTTTGTGGATACTGAGGGTAAATGAACTGATGCGTTTTGAAAATGTGATTCTCTCCCGAGAGAACAGATTCGATCAGTTTACATGCACCTGGTTTAGTTGGCTGAAATTTTCTGAATCCGATGAGTGCAGAACACTTCTGGGAGAGCCTCAGAGATTCGCACAACCCCCCTCCCCCTCGACGACCCTAAATAGGGTTCTTTAGGTCTAATTCAGAACCTGATTGTCATGCCTTATCGTGTTACCCCCTTGCTCCTGTATCTTCTCTACATAACTTTTACGGCGCTGACTTGATACTGTATGGATATATTGTTACGCTGTATTTGTCTTTGAAAACCTTTAAATAAAGAATGTTAAAAAAAAAAGAAAAAAAAAAAAAAGAGGAGCTTTCCTAGAACGGAAAGTATTTGCACAGTACCCAGTGCAAGGACAGATAGCATTACCCATCTACCCTTGCAGTAGGCGGAGCTATGCAAATCATCTCTCTATGTCTCTGTGCCATCCAAGGCCCTTAGAAACGCTAAGGGTGCAATGCCAAGGATTATCAGGATTTAAAGCTAATCCTTTCTCCCTTACACCCTTAGCGTTTCTAAGGGCCTTGGATGGCACAGAGACTTAAAGAGATGATTTGCATAGCTCCGCCTACTGCAGGGGTAGATGGGTAATCCTATCTGTCCTTGGACTGGGTACTGTGCAAATACCTTCCGTTCTAGGAAAGCTCCTCTTATCCTTTACCTAAGTAGAGGGTTTTTTGGTCTCTTTATCCCCCTTACATGGGTCTCTCCACATACTGGCTTGCGACTATGTTTTGAATCAAGGTCAAAGGGTTGTTGTAAATAGAACACATTCAGCAATGGCTAAAGTTAGCAAATGTGGTTCTTCAGGGTTTGGTGCTGGGTCTTATCCTGTTTAATATTTCTGTTGAAGTGAAACCAGAGTCAAGCGGAGGCTGGATTATTAGTTTAAAGGGCATTTGTAGCCACAGCAGGGGAGCTTTACAAGGCAGTGCTTTTTACTCCATACACACAGTGAATGTACCAAACAGGCTTGGATTGGCTCACAGGGTTACCAGGAAATCCCTGGTCCTAGCGGCCCCTTTGAAGGTCTTCATCACCAAAATCTAAACTATGTGTAGCTTATTTGTGGCATTCAAAGAGCACACACAAACAATACACTTTGGCATAATATTTCAGTTCATGGACCCTGAATATACAGTAAGGGGGTAATACTTGCATCTAAATGTGGGGTGGACACCCAGAGTCAGTTCTACTGGTGGAGTCCACAGGGGAAGCCATGAATCTGGATGACAAGAGCCCGGGGACCATGTCCAAAAATCAGGCAGTGTGCCTGGACAAAGCATATGCAGGGGAGCTATGGTAAGAATACATTTTATTTTTAAAGACAGGTGTCCTTTAATAGTGATGATTAAAAGCAAAAAATAATATGACAATTTTAGCGAAGACAATACAATGTGCAGAATTATTTAAAGTCCAAAAGAACAGAGAAATATTACAGAAGGACCTAAGCAAATTGCCACTCTGTGCCCATACTTGATACACAATGATAGGTTATGCACCTAGGTCCTGCCAATAAAGCTTTCAGATATAAATGAAATACAATGAATATGGGCAGAACAGAACTGGAGAAGGACTTGGGTGTACTGATCAAGAAGTACCCACTGCCAAAGTGTGAACTGGCACTGGGAAATAACTAGATTATTAAGGACAATGAAAGGTTCGAGAAATTGAACATGGTGATGTTTAAAGGGTGTGATTACTCACCTGTAGAATTGGTATTATGAGTATTATGAGTATACGTAGTACGTCCTGCTCTAAATATAATACTTACAATCGGGTTATACTCCGCCAGATGGCGCTGGACTGCAAAGACATCGAAAATAGGCTCCTCCCGGCCCCTCAAATACCCAGGGACCTCCCACAAATCCTCAGCATTGAAAAGCAGTTAACGAGAAGCCAGAAGAATTAATCCACCCAAACTATCAACAATAACAATGATAACAATCACCATACAGGGGATCCAAGATAATGCAAAGCCAAGGGTGGGTTGGAGCAGGACGTACTGTATACTCATAATAACAATTCTACAGGTGAGTAATCACAGAATTGTATTATTCTTAGTATACAGTACATCCTGCTCCAAATATAATACTTACACGTGGGACATCCCATAGCAGTGTCCATAAAGTAGGGTGGGATCCCCAAGAAAAAAGGCAGCAGCAGACAGTTTAAACCACTGCCGCCTGCAGAACCTTATGGCCAAAAGCAGCATCAGCTGAGGCCCTAACATCAACCTTGTAAAACTTTGAAAAGGTATGAACAGCGGCCTTGCAAACTTGTTCAACAGAAGCCTGGTGCTGAAAAGCCCAAGAGGCACCAATAGCACGAGTGGAATGAGCAGTAAGGCGGAAGGGAGGATTCTTCCCCTTAGCAGAGTAGGCCTGAATCACAGCCTGATGAATCCACTTGCTGATAGTAGACTTGGCAGGAGCCAAACCCTTCCTAGGACCAGAAGGGACCACAAAAAGAGCATCAGTTTTCCTGAAAGGTGCAGTAGCCACCAGATAGTACTTCAGACACCTAACCACATCCAAAGAGTGCAAAACCCTCTCCTTAGCATTACTAGGATTAGGGCACAAAGAAGGAAGAACAATATCCTGATTCAAATGAAAGACAGACACTACCTTAGGCAGAAAATCAGGTTTGAAACTAAACACCACCTTGTCCTGGTGTCTCTCATAGTAGGGGGGCTGAATGGACAGCGCCGCCAACTCAGACACACGCCTGACAGAAGTGATAGCCACCAGAAACACAACCTTGAGCGTAAGAATGGCCAAGGCAGCATCCTGCACAGGTTCAAAGGCAATACACTGCAAGGCTGACAGGACCAAGTTCAAATCCCAAACAGGCACCATAGGCTTACGTGGGGGACGCACATGAGTGACCCCCTGGAAAAAAGTCCTGATCAGAGGGTGCTGAGCAAAGGACTTCTGGAAGAAAATAGCCAGGGCAGAAACCTGACCCTTCAGAGTACTGAGTTGGAGCCCCATCTCCAACCCATGCTGCAGGAACGCCAGAATCCTGGGAATAGAGAACACACGACAGGGAAGAGACTTAGACTCACACCAGTCAATGTAGGCACGCCAAACCCTGTAATAAATGGAAGAGGAAGACTTCTTCCTAGCTTTAATCAAAGTATCCACAACCGAGGAAGACAGCCCCTTCTCCATCAAGATGGAGGCTTCAGCAGCCAGGCCGTCAAAGCCAGAGTTTGTAAACTGGGATGGCGTAGTGAGCCCTGAGTGATCAGATCTGGCACCAAGGGCAGAGCGTACTGATCTACTGCCAGCTGTACCACGTCTGCGAACCACACTCTTCTTGGCCACCTGGGGGCCACCAGAATTGCTGGCTCCCCTTCCAGAGCAATCTTGCGCAGAACCCTGCCCAGCAGGGGATTGGAGGGAAGACATACAGGAACTGAAAGTCCTGCCATGACATTGCTAGCACATCCGAGGTCAAGGCCAGAGGATCCCAGGACAGAGAGACAAAAGCTGGAAGCTTTGATTGTTTCGGGACGCAAACAGATCCACATCTGGTTGGCTCCAATGGTGACAAAGAGATTGGAACACCCTGTTGCTTAGGGACCATTCTCCCTGGCGAGAGGTCCCCCTGCTCAGAGAGTCCGCCAGGCGATTTTCCACCACCGGATGTACACACCTGATATGCAGGGGACATTGGCCTCCGCCCAAGTCAGGATCAGAGACGCTTCCTGGAGGGCCCCCTTGCTCCGGGTCCCTCCCTGATGATTGATGTAGGCAACTGCCGTCTGGTTGTCCGAGCGCACCTGAACAGGCAGGCCCCGAAGGTGAGTAGTCAAGTGAGCCAGAACTAGCCTGATCGCTCGCAGCTCCAACACATTGATAGGTGTGTGGGCCTCCTGAGGGCCCCACCTCCCCTGGAACCGCAGGGACTTCCAGAAACCCCCCCAACCTGACAGACTTGCATCCGTGGTGATGGTCTCCCAGGAAGGGGCAAGAAAGGATGTCCAAGGACGCTGGGTCCTTGTCCCATACTGACAATAGGTGAAGTTGCAGAGGCCTCAAGTGGAACTGAGCATAAGGGACCACTTCGAAGCATGCCGCCATCAGGCCCAACAGCTGCATCCCCTGCCTGATGGAGGGATGGGGACAAGCTAGGAGGGACTGAGCCTGTGCAATCAGACTGTCCACCTTCTGCTGAGGAAGGAAGATCCTTGCCTGAACTGTATCCAGATTCATTCCTAGGAATGGAGTTACCATGGAAGGGGACAGTGAGGACTTGGGGTGGTTGATCACCCATCCAAATGACTCCAGAGTGGACACCACCAGCTGAGTATCCAACTCTGCCTGATGTAGAGACTGGGAAGTGATGAGAATGTCGTCCAGATAGGGAAGCACGCGGACTCCCTGACATCTGAGCAGGGACATCATGCCAGCCAGCACCTTGGTGAACAGTACACCCTGGGAGCTGAAGTGAGGCCGAAGGGCAAGGCCATAAACTGGTAGTGTTGATCCATCAGAGCGAACCTGAGGAACCTTTGATGACCTGGGAACGCAGGAATATAAAGGTATGGCGCAGGGGCCTGATGGCAGAGCGCAGAGTTTCCATGCGAAAGCGCCTGCCCCTGACAAACTTGTTGAGGATCTTCAAGTCCAGGATGGGCCTGACTGAACCATCTTTTTTGGGTACTGTGAATAGGTTGGAATAAAAGCCCTTGCCTTTCTCTCTTAAGGGGACCTGGCAGATGACCCCCAGCTTCAGGAGGCCTTGCACTGCTTGCACTAGCTCCTGAGCTGACACAGGGTCCTGAGGAATCCGGGATCTGATGAATCTTGGAGGGGGATCGGCAGCAAACTCCAACTTGTAACCGGAGGACACTACCTCCTGAATCCACCGGTCTGAGACAAGAAGCCTCCAGACGTGAGCGAAGTGCTGCAGCCGTCCCCCCACCCGGATGGGTGAGGGCGCCCCATCATGCCTGAGGGGGCTTGGGAGAGGATTTAGCTTTGGGACCCCAGGAGGAGCCAGGACGTCCACGTCCTCTGCCTCTACCCCAGAAATCTCCCGGGCCCCAGGAAAGGAAACCCCCCTTCCCTGTCTTGCACCACGGTAAGGGGAGGATAAGGAACCCTGACCCCGAAAGGGCCGAGATTGCCGCCTGCGCTGGGGTAACCTGCCTCCCTTAGCAAAAAGGTCCAGGCAGTCCCCAAACAGGCGCAGTCCTTTAAAGGGAAACCCAGTGAGGGCCTTCTTGGCAGCATTGTCAGCAGCCCACTGGCGCAGCCAAACCGAGCGGGGTATAGCCACCACAAGGGCAGAAGTTCTGGCACACATTCTGATGGTGTCATCCAATGCTGATAGGACAAAATTGATAGGAGAGTGCATTAAACACCTCACAAGGCAAATCATCAGGGGCACTATCAAGCATATTTCTGATAAGGGTTCTAGTAGCCACAGCAGTAATGGCAGAGGCACAGACCGGGCGCAGCGACGTCCCCGCACATGCAAAGGCGTGGGATGCCAGCTGGCCAATACGCCGGTCCTCAGCATCCCGCAGGGTAGTAGAGTCAGGGGAATGCATGACAGAGGTGTTAGATAGCCCTAGGATCGGAGCATCCACCCTTGGGTGGGTGGGGGTTTTGGCCAACATTTAACCACCTCAGCAGGAAAGGGATACTTCCTATCCCAACTTTTTGGAACCCCGGGAAGTTTACTGGGTCGCTCCCATTCCTTGAGCACAAGGTTATGGAAATGTGCCTGCTCGGGAAATTCCAAACGTGATTTTGCTGAATGGAAAAGCTCCCCTCTTTGCCTGGGAGCTTCAACAGGGAGAGAGATGGACAGAACCTCAAAAATCTGGGTCAAAAATCTGTCAGTGTCATCCGGGGCCCAGAGGTCAGAGCCAGAATCGTCATGACCCCTTGGTCTCTCATCAGATGAGCCTGAATCAGAAAAGAGCTCCCCTTCATCAGACGGGGTATAGCCACACAGATTCCAAAACTCCTCAGTTCCCATAGGGAAAACAGTGACATTAGGCGTCAAGTGCAGCTTCTTAGCAGGGGCCTTACGCGCTAAGGACTTAGCAATCAACTGTTCAACAGTAGCCAGTCTAGAAGACACATCAGGCTGAGAATCCCCACTAGTATGCAACTCAACAGAAGTGAGATTTAAGCTTGGGGGAGTAGGCGAAGCGAAACGAGGTGCAGCCACTGGCAGGCCAGATTGCAATGCAAGCACCTGCTCAGCACAGGGTACACAGACCCGTGCCTTGTCAGCGTCAGCAAGAGGCTTCCCACACGCTACACACAGCCGGTCTTGTCCCGAAGGGACCCCGGTCACATTATCCTGAGATGCCTCCATATGGTAATTTTAGCTGCGCTATACGCCGATAGTGAATAATGCTATATAGCGACCCTGGATGCCCCAATAACCCGCTAGGGAAGTGGGAGTATTAAATTTACAAGGCCTACAAGTTATATACTAATACAGGGCCGGGAGAAGCCAAAAGGGTTCGCCCCGCCTGAAAGACATAAGCAGACAAGACCTGTAAGCACACAGTAACAAAAGTGAAAGATATAAAGCCGCCTGCGAGGGCACTTACGGACCGCGGTTGGTAGGGGTCCGTCGGGCATGGGCCAATCAAGGATAAAGATGGCGTCGGTATACCTCGAGGGGCGGGCTGGTAACAGCGATGATGCGGAGCACGCCATAGACGGGCCCCGCCCCCCCCGAAGAGCACGAAGCCAGAACGTGCAAGCAGCCAATGATGGCTCACCAGCGCCTGAGGTAATGCCTCCGCCAAGCACGGAACCAAGTCAGCGCGCGGCGGCAATTTTAAAAAGGCCAGTAAAGACAAGTCAGCGCGGCGGCTGACACAAGACTAAACAGAATGGAAAAAAGAGTGTAAAACACAGAATGCATAGCATACATATTTACACCCCCCCCTCTTTTCCCCCGAAGGCTACAAGGAGGATGAGGGGGGACAGCGGCCACTTAAACAGGGCCCACCGATGGGCAGGGGCAAGGGGGCACTAGTGCGGGAGGGGCATCCCATAGAGGCTCACCATAAGCCTGAACCACCTACCCTTTGGTGGGGGATTGCAGTGGAGCAGCGCTCCTAAGCACCTAACAGCGGTGCTTCCTACCTTCACCCGACCAGCGCAGCCAAGGCTGGGAGGCATATTACTAATGGAATGGGTGGGAATAGACCTACAGGGCCGCGGGCTAATAGCCCCGCTCACCTGCGAGTAGAGAGCCATTTCTCGTCCTTCGCAGCCAGACTGCAGAGAAATTTTGGGGGATTTGTGGGAGGTCCCTGGGTATTTGAGGGGCCGGGAGGAGCCTATTTTCGATGTCTCTGCAGTCCAGCGCCATCTGGCGGAGTATAACCCGATTGTAAGTATTATATTTGGAGCAGGACGTACTGTATACTAAGAATAAACATATACTTACCTTCTGTTGCCCCCCCCCCCCCACTTACCAAAATTAAGTACCCCGCAGCTTCAGTCTTCATTCACAAGGGAATGGGCTCCTGCTCCAGGATGGACGTCCACTACATTCAATGCAATAGTGGAGGTGTGCTGAGACATGGCAAGCCCCCTCCAATTTGGTTCAAGGGTTTGGTCCAAGGGTAAGTAGAAGATCCACTTACCTTACCAGTGCTCCTGTGCCACCAATTGGTCTGAAGCCAGGAGCTGCACTTTCAGCTGGTGGGTTAGGGCGGCCCTGTTCGTCCATTGAAAACTATGGGGGCCCCATACACCAGCAACAACCAGGGCTTGGGAAGACCAACCGGCGGTGCCGGAACAGTGGGAATGTAAGCAGATCTTTTAGTTACCCCCTTGGACTGCCTAGCACTGGAGTATTATTACAGAAGTTAACTTTTCCTTTAACTTTTTGGGGGCAATATATTTGTTCTATCTTAATTGTGTTACTATAGGGATTGGCCAAACCCCCCAAAAATTAAGGGATACTCACGCTTTGCCCGCATCTGATCAGTCCTACTCCATCGATCAGAACTCCAGTCCCTGGCATTTCCGTTTGGGGATTGCATCTTTCTGCCATCAGTCACAGTGACTACATAGGAGCGGGCGTTTCATGCCTTGGTACAACCCCTACATTGCAGTGAATGGAGAGTGCATGGCGGTGGTTCTGTAACTAATGATGGGGAGGTGCGATCCCGACACGGAAGCGGCAGTAACTGGAGTTCAAGACAAAAAGTAAGTGCCCTTTTGTTTTATTTTTGTTGGTGGTCAATCACTTGAAATTACTGATTGATAGGTGTTATAACAGCATAGCATGTGGCAGATTATGCCCCATTTGCTTACATACAGATGTAGCATTCTTTAGGGGGTAACGCTTTAAGAAACGCTAACGCCACATAGTACCACGTATCACCAGGTGAACGCCGGACGCAGTATGTGAAAACCATATATATGAAAGTCAATCTGGTGAGCGCCTCTAATAACGTCATGTAGCGTCACATGTATCACTTGCGGTGGCTCAGTGTAAAGCGCCGGCGCTGTATGTTCAGCACCATGTAGCACCTGTTGCTCAGCAGAGTAATCCTATACATTTCAAAGGTGTTTTTTAGCTTGTGTATAAATAGTGTTTTAATTAATTATTTTTTCTCAATTTTGGGATCAAATGATTGTGTGACATCTCCTGCCCAGCAACTAAACACTTTTTTAATTTTTTTTTTATTTTTATGCAGAATTGTATGTGCGGGTCTGCCATTGTATTTTCATTGTTACAGTATTAAAACAATGTCATTCCATATGTTTTCGCTCTGGTGCTGATGTATATCTGCTGAGAAATAGACTTCTTTCATATAGCGTCTGGTGCTCGACACTAGAACCCCCAGTTTCAGAGCGCCAGCGCTGGTTTTGTGTTTGATTTTCCTTAATATGGGCTTCAATGCCAAGTGCCAGATGCACTTAACTGGTGTTACTTATCGTTGGCTGCAGCGTTCTGTATTCAGATTGTTAGCTTCTGCTTCCTGAAAGTTGTCAACCAGTCCGTACTGTCAGATGTGGGAGATTCTGGTCTGATGTTTGGGGCAATTAATAACAATTTACTAACAGGATCAGGTGTCATTTGACTTGTACACTAACTGTTGTGCAGGAGAGGGGTAAAACCCCTACAGGAGAGGGCTTTATTAAGGAGGACCAAAACCCACATCCCATCGACTCTGAAATCTATAAGATTCCAGGGCCGCTGGATTTCCTCCCCTCCGGTGCCTCCAGAATCAAGACGCACCGCTGTGTGAAACCCCCCAGGTCATCCGGAAACTCACCTTGTTTCTCGGTCCAACCGCGCATGCACGAGCTGTGGTCGCATCCCCGCTATGGCCGACTGAGGCACGCTCCCTGTTAGAGGGTAGCGGGGGATGCGGCTGCCAGTATGCTTGGATTCGCTTGGATTAGACAAGCTCCTGGATGTAGTGGCTCGAATGGATCTGAGCGCATAGCTTGGACAAGCAGAAGCATATGCGTCGTAGGACATGGAAGAGGTGAGTTTGTTTGGGAGACCTGGGGGGTTTCACACAAGGGGGACACGGACCAAACACCAGGATAGGTCCACTTTAAAGGTAATGGTCTGTTTAATATTAAAAGGTGTCTAGAAAACGAGGTAGAATATTTACTGCAGTGCATCCACACTTTCTGCCCTTGATGACATGAATGAGAGAAATAATAACACAAACCACAAAGAGGCTTCTGAGACAACTTCATGTATTCAGACTTGATTGGTTTGGCAGCAAAGTGTAACAGAACAATATCGAGCAGAGTGTGGTTTCAGAGATCCCAGATATACAGTACAAAGTAAATCATGTGCCACAATTTTACATCCAACCACTAGCCTAGACCTATACATTGCTTCCAATCGCTGTGCTGCTTGCCTCTTTATTCTAATGCTATAGAAATATCCTGTAAAGCAGCTATTTATGGGAGGAACCAGGCAGAGAAGCTTTGAGTACAGTGGTCCAATGATTGCTTGAGAAGGATACATGATCTATTAGCAAATCATCTACTTTCTAATTGCATGGTGACTGGTCTCTTTTAGATGAGTGGGACATAAGTAATTTTAACATCAAGGTCTGTCCGGGTAAAAAATCCTTTGTCCTCCAGATCAACTCCAGCTTTGAAAACTAATCAGGTTCTGAGATTGAGGCATGTAGACTCATCCCACTGTTTACTGGTGACCTCTAGGACAAATGTCTGTCCCACAGTCAGTGTCTGGGCCACTCCCTCGCCATTCACTGCAAGGGGGGGTCACAGCAATCACTGTGACTAACGGGGCATTCGTCCCAGAGGTCACTGGTAAATAAAGCATACGTCCCAACTTTACAGGGTGGGAAAGATGGACAATTGTTAAATTAAGTTATGCCCCCTCACTGACGGATGAATAGGAGAGTGTGTAACAGTTAAAACAATATAATATATATATACACATATACACTGAATAGGCAAATGAATAATTTATTGATGCAGATCTGCATGTTACACCTCAAAGATGGACAGAGAAGAACGACGGACATGGACTCAAAAGAGGGACAGTCCCTCCAAATCAGGGACACTTGGGAGGTATGAATAAAGTATGGGCCTGAACGCCACAGGACACAGTCTCGGGACTCGGTAAGTTTTAGGAAGGTGGAGCAGTATTGAACAGCTTTCTTTATTTGCCTGGACAGACCTTTTAGGTACCACATTAACCTTGCCTTTTATTTTTCCAAAATATTGACATTCCCAGAATGCATGACCTTTGCCCTATACGGCAGAAGTAATGTGACATTAGTTTGACCTCTGGACCAAAACCCACGCCACCCCAGTCCGATCAATCCCCCCCCCCCTCGGGGCATCCAAAATCAGTATGGCCCGCTGTGTGAATCCCCCAGGTCGCCCCATTCACTTACCTAATTTCCCAGTCCAACAGCCCATGCGCAAGCCGTGGCCACATCCCGCTATCCCTCTAGCATGTGCCCGCGACAGCCATTTGTGAATGGCCAGCGCGGGCACGCTCCCTGTTAGAGGGAAGCAGAGGTTGCCGCCGTCAGGGTGCTCAGAGCCGCTGCTCTTAGACACTCAGTGGGACCAGAAAGAGGTGAGTTGGTCTTGGCGTTCTGGGGGGTTTCACGCAGCGGGGCAAAGTTTTAAGCTGCCCCTGGGGAAAGGACCAAAACCCAGGATGGTCAAAATCCTGGGTTTTGGTCAAATTTAAGCAGAGTCTAGGAACAGCAGGGCACTTTGAAGACAAGTAAATTTAAGGCCTTGACACATGTGCATCGTATATAAAGAGTGCCTCATTTCTGCCTGTTATTTGTTCAATAAAAAAGATATGCAAGGGTCTATATTTGTTCTTAAAGTAAAGTACCCCTTCCTGAGCCAACCAGCCAAGTGTATCAAGCACAAAGACTGGCAAGTTGGCAGGGCCAGGATGCATCTGTTCGAGCCCTGGGATACCTGCCTGGTAGATCGGGCTGGCTGGCTCAGGGAGAGGGCACTGATAACGCTAAAAAAAAGGTCTTTACAACAGATCTAAATCTCAATGATAGGCTCACAAATGGCAAAATAGTATATACCACTGGCCTCAATCCTTCCTTACTTTACCTACAAGAGCTTACATATCACAGAGGAGCAAAACCCACAATGTATAAGATTCCAGGGCCGCTAAATTTCTTCCCCTCAGGGCATCCCAATTCTGGATGCCCCGCTGTGTGAAACCCCCCCAGGTCGCATAGAAACTCACCTTCTTTCACAGTCCAGCGGCACATGCACGAGCAGCGACTGCATCCCCACTATCCCTTTAGCAGGGCGGATGTCCGCCTCATGCCTTTGTGAATGGACGGCGCAGGCATGCCCCCTGTTAGAGGGTAGCAGGCGATGTGGCCACCAGCATGCTCGAGTCCGCTCGCCTTAGAGGAAGGGATGGGAGCGGATCCGACCACGCTGATTGGACGAGAGGCTACACATGTGCCATAGGAGCGAGGAAGGGTGAGTCAGATCGGGCGACCTGGGGGGTTTCACACAGCAGGGCATCCCTGATCGGGGTGCCCTAGGGGCAAGAACCAAAATCCAGGATAATCAAAATCCTGGGTTTTGGTCCACTATAAAGTAGTTAAAATAAGTCAGTGCAAATGTGGCTGTTCAAACTGCATATTAACTCTGTAATTTTCCCATATACTTGTTAGGAGAGCATCTCTAGAACTCACCTATTTGCAGGTCTGATATCTTAATAATAGTAAGCTAATTTATATAGACTAGATATAACTAGAAGCAACCCCTAATAAAAGCCAATCATTATGCGAAGGCTCCACACTGGTACTACCATCCATATGCAGCTTTGTAAAGGCTTTATTTTCCATATACCTACTCTTGTTCCTTAAAGTGGACCAACACCCAGGATTTTGACTATCCTGGGTATTGGTCCACTTCCCTGGGGCACCCCGATTTGGGGTGCCCCGCTGCCTGAAACCCCCCAAACACCCCGAAAACTCACCTCTCCACGCTCCCACGTGAGTGCGCTGTCCAATGGCAAGGGATCGCGCCCGCCGCCGCCTCCCGCGCGTCACTCTTGGCGTGCGCGCGCCCGCGCCAGCCGTCTCTGAATGGCCGGCGCGGGCACGTCTAGAGGAGCGCGAGAGAGGCGGCGGAAGCAGCGGCTGGAGAGGTAAGGATTTTTCGGGGTTTTGGGGGGGTTACACCCCGCGGGACATCCCGATCTCGGATGTCCCGCGGTGTGTGAGGTGATCGGCCCGGGAATCTTATAGATTCCCGGGCCGATCACCCCTGGGTGTTGGTCCTCTTTAAAGGGGAAGTGCAGTCTCTATGTTACCCCCATGCTATGCCTCCTTCTCTATGAACTTAACCAGACCAACAACCTGATACAGTTGGAAAAGAAAGGTAGCAGCTAATTTGGATCTTCCTCTTTCAACTGACATAACTGAAATGCACAGTAACAGGAAGCCCAGCATTAATTCCTGTTTACAGGTGGCCTGCAAGCACATGAGCGGCCAACTTGTTTTTAAAATTTATCCCAGTGGTCATTAGAAAAAGCAAAATTATTTTGTATGTATGTAATACCCTGGGGAGGGATGCATATGAGCACTGTTTGTTGTGTTGGTCTGATTTAATTCATTTTCGACTGACTGTTGGTTCGCTTTAAGCAAGACGGGGCATGGGGGTAGGAGTTACAAAAAAAATGAATGCCTTCCATCACTCAGGATCCAGTGCTGCTCCCCCAGCACCTGCAGTTCTGGGCGCAGCCATCTTGGAGGGAATACATAGGTGACAGGTCTGTCACCCAATCCAGTGCAGCTGAGTGACTGCACTGGTCATTCACTCAAGTCCAACTGTCACTCAGGTCTATGGCTGCCTGCCCCCTGCTGGAATCAGGGAAGGAAACTCAGGTGAGTTTTATTATTATAACGCCCTGGGGTGCCTGTGGGGCAAACAGCTTGGAGTTCCTCGGTAGGTTGCCTTAGCTTTAAGCTTGAATCGAGCTAGATAGGCTGCACATGGCTTATTGGAAGCTGTGTGTACAGGATGTGATTATTACTGTAATTATTTACAGATTCTGGGTTAGGCATGAGCAATGGGCAGGTCAGCATCCCCCCCAAGGACAGGGGTGAGGAATTTTAGTGTTAGCCTACAATGGCAATTTAACTCAATAAAATCTATAGGGCACACCATTGCATGCAGTGGAAATAATGCATGCGCTGCTATGCTGTATGTAGGGCACAGCTGGTAGGATGTCAAGCCTTTCCCTAGGATGTACATGATCAATATTCATCTATGGTATCCAATCACTGTAGAGGCAAAACACAATTAGTTTAGATTTTCTATCGCCCATCAAACCAGCCCAGTCACCATAAATCATATCAAATCTGTCTCAAAGCAAAACATTTTAATATTCAAATGTAAAGCGCCCTGATATTACATTGTGAATAAATATCCAAAGGAATCCTACAAAACAGTGTTTACAGGCATAGGGTCTGAATGGCTCATAGGATTATTAGAAAACTTTAGATTTTGGCTCTGGTCATCAGCCATGCTCTCACTGGCTCAGCTAGTCCAACCAGAAACCACTAAGAGCAGAGCCGTGGCTGGAACATTGCCCCCTGCTGACATGGCAATGTGTGTACAGGCAGAAGGGAGTGCCAAGTAGAGCCTCTGTGTGCTTCTTCTGTGACTCTTGACTAAGTCCCTGAACAGGTAAGTTTTGATGTAGCCCCCCAGGCTACAGTTACTCTTTGTATACAGGAGCAGAATTTGCATTAGTAGGTGTGGGAGGGTGAATAGATCGTCCCACAGCAATTGTTGGCTCACGATGTTGTTCCTCTCTGATGGGGTATCCCAAATGCTAAGCGGAGCTGACTGCACCCCCAGCCGCTCAGTTTCTAGCTGTGGGCATGTCCGTACCGCCCTTTCCGAAAGGCCTGGAGCAAATAAACACACAGCTAGAGGTGAGCGGGAATGTGACCACCGCGCTGAGATGCAGCGAGGGCTCTGGGAGCAGGTGAGCGGGTGACCGGGGGGGGGGGGGGTTGGACGTATTCATGGGTTGTTTCACACAGTGGGGCAGCCCAATTCGGAATGCCCCAAGGGGAGGAACTTAGATGGCCATGGAGTCTTTTAGACTTCAGGGCCTCCGAAATTCCTCTATAAACCTTGAGCTTCCTACCCCCAATTTAGTAATAAACTGTGAGATAACCCAAATCAGGATGCCCATGTGAGACTGCTACCAGGGTGCTGTAGAGACTCAACTTCATGGCCAACTAAGTTGGATCAGTGGCCCAAGACACTCTTGGCGGAACAGTCCGTGTGCAAAATACGTTGGGTACTATATTGATTGCTCAATAGCTGCTTGATTGTATTTGTCAATGAAAGGTATTAAAATCCTCTCCAGAAGGTTGCAAATTGCAGGATCTGTGATCATTGACCCTCCTACATAGTGAAATAAGCTCCTGTCTGCAAAGGATTAAAGCACTTCAAGATTTAAACAGGTACCGTATACTATATATGCTTCACAGACCTCAGAAAATATCTACTGAAAATAAGGGCCATTACAGGCTTAAAGTGGACCAACACCCACCGCTGATCTATAGATTCCCGGGCCGATCAGCTCCCTCCCCGCAGGGCATCCGAAATCGGGATGCCCCGCTGTGTGGAACCCCCCTGGACAAACCTTACCTTTTTCTGTTCCAACGGCGCATGCGCGGGCCGCCGCGCGTCCCTCTAGCAGGGCGCGCACCCGCGCTCCCTGTAAGAGGGACGCGCGAGAGGCAGCGGCGGCGGCCTCAGCTTGTCCGTCGGCGGTGAGGTAAGTTTTTTTGGGCTTTCTGGGGGGGTTTCACACAGAGGGGCACCCCCGATCGGGGTACCCCGCAGAAGTGGACCAACACCCAAGATCCTGGGTGTTGGTCCACTTTAAAAAGTCAGTTATTATACCTGAAATTTTCACCTCAGGCCGTAAAAGATGTACTATTTTCTTTCAAAAATGTTTAACATTACTTTAGTGAAAATTTTAGATGCAAAGCATATTCTAATTTCCTTCCTTCACTGAATCACAATCTATTCGAAATCCTTATTCTGAAATAAAGCAGGAAAAAGTCCTTATTTTCAGGAGATATTTTCAGTCAGGTTTACAGAATCGAGGCCTTATTGTCATTTTTTACAAATATAAATACAACAGCTGCCTATAGGTAACAAAGGCCTTACAAGTCTTTGTAACTGTCACAAATGAGTAGGGAGGGGAATGGTTTTCGCAATTGCATATTTTGAGGCTATTGAAATCAGCATCTGATTTGGCATTACTCTCTGTTCCTTCGAGAGCTGTAACATCGCTAAATTATGTGATTGTCCTGTTAAATAAACGATCTATCGCTATTGTATTTCTATACTTACGTTTCCTCAGAACAGATAAACAAGAAAAAAGAAAACACTGCCCTCTAGTGTAAAGAGCATGGCCTGCAAAATCCACAGTGCTGATTTCACAAACCTACATTCAATAATACATGGCATTGAGGTTTCAGTCTTAAAACTCAATTGGAAATCCTAAGAAAACAACAACCGTATTTGTATTCATTTTGAAATTCTTTCCTCTTACACAATATAAGGCAAAAACGTGGATTATTTAAATGTGCAAATCTGCTGCACAGAGGAACACAAAGACTATGGAAGTTCATACAATGGAAAGGAATATGTATGCACCTAAGAAGCACACTAAGCCTAAAGAGAAGAGCACTGGAGGGAGCTTCAAACATGTCTATTAAGCTAATCTATGGTAATTGCTAAAGCTGCACATCTATTACATAAGTGGTATTTGTATCATACTGGCCTTTAAGCAGCTCGCCAAATACATGTGTTTCATGATGGAAGGACAGTTGTCATTTTTCAAGCTATATATGAAAATATAGAGCGATTGGCTGACACTTAAAGTGGAACTTCACTCATCTAATGACCCCCCACCCTGCCACTGTACCCTGGCGATGAGACAAAAGGGGGGGTTACAAATAAAGAAAGCTGCTCCTCTGGCGCTCCAGATCCTGGTGCCATCATCTTGACCAAGAGAGACAGAGCCGCATCCCTGCCCGCCCATTCAAGTGCATGAGCAGCAGGAGAGCGCTCGGACATGGGGGATGGGGCTTTGTCTCTTTTCCTACCGCCACCGATGGGGCCTGAGAGGAGCGGTGTGGGCGCTTGCCTAAGGTATGGGCTTTTTTCTATTTGTAACCCTCCTGTCCTGCCTCGTCGCCAGGGTAGGGTGGCAGAGAGAGGGGTCATTAGATGAGTGAAGTTCCGCTTTCATATTTTTTCCCAGTCGGGCTAAATCGAGACCTCTTTAGGTGCGACACATAAGAAAGTGAGTAAACATATGCAGACATTTGTATGCTGGTGGTTGTAAAAGCTTCTAACCTATCTATAAGTGCTAAATGTGTAGACAAATCTCATTAAATAAAATGTGGCATGTTATTTTGTGTAAGACAGACAGCCTACATTACAAATCCTTCCCCATCTAGCCCCTAGTGCATGATGGGGCACGGGCCACAATGCTTCAGGGGGCAGACAGAGAAAAATCAGTAAGACCTTAATTGGCAACAAGAACAAGTGATCATGGATGAGAAGCCCACGTCACAAACATCCGGAGTATATACAGGAAACTATGCACAATCTAAATATACATATAGATATTTACACAAGGTGCAGGATGCTCCAGGAAGTTGAAGAAGCCTGGCGTCATGCAGGGTGGGTGCGATGAAATGACGCCTTTAAAAATCACATACATGATACTGGCTTCTTTAAGTGAGTTGCACACCTTTAACCAGTGACAGTCCAAACACCATTACAAGCGAAATAACTAGTAGGCACCCAATGAAACTGCAATGGCATATCTTTGGATTCCCCTCCAAGCTTGCAAGCAGTACCAGCAAGCTTGGCTCAACCAGTCCCCTTCATTTAACTAAGATGGGGGGTTATATTATCCCCACTTCCTGCCATGTAAGCAACAAAAGCTTCTCCTCAGGACAACATTGAGGCATCTGGATCTTGTCATCTTCCACATCACCAGATATGTTATTCAGGGATTTCAGGATGGGCATGCAGGGTACTTTCTCCTCGTCGGTAAGTCTCCCAGAAGCTTTGCTCCAGCTGTTCAACATGTGGGGTGAGGGGAATCTGCAGAGTCAAGTGCTTGAAGAGCGAATCCAGCCAAATGTGAAGCTGTGAAAAGCTGGGCCTGCAAGATAGTAGAGAATCGTTTACACAAGACAAATCTTACAATGAGAACCCCAATAAATACTTGGGACCTGATCCACCAAACTGTATAACTAAGGGGGTAATCCATGTGTAATGTGAGGTGAGGTTTACTTTGGGAGTGTCTTTCCAATTTTTGTGGATATATGTGCAATGAGTTTAGTGAATCTTTCAAACCAACACCAAATTGGGTGCTGAGTAGAGATGAGCAAACAGCCCCAAAGTTCGGGTCCAGCAAAATCTTAAAATCAAATGGGGACCCGAACTTTGGGGGGTGATTCTGCCTCTGGGGGCCCCTCCGTCTGGGTGGGGGGCAGTGCTGCCATTAGGAGTGTCCTAACACCCAGTCACAGGAAGGGGAATGCAGGGCTCAGGTAAGTTTTACAGCAGCTTTGGCTGCCTCATCCTTCAGATGAAGCTGGTTGATGGGCTGCTTAGCTTTTCCATGTTCAGCGCAGACGCCGAACTCGAACACAGACTTCTGGCTAAAGTCCATGTTCGGGTTTGGGAACCCGAACTTGCAAAGTTTGGTTTGAACTCAGGTTCGCCCATCGATAGTGCTGAGAAGTTCTTCAAGATAGGTGCAAATAATTTTCCAACATTTTGGATTATCCCCATGGTCTTGCAGAGGGGATTCTTTAAGAAAAGGGAGCCATAGATTAATCTATGGTTATGCTCAGCGCAAGTAAATTAATCAACAATCTTAATCATATAAATTTGAAATGTAAAAGTCAGTCCAAAATATTTCTTTCTTTTCAAAATACTTGATTGGATCACCTCAATGTGCCATGCAACACACTTCAAACACTTCGTGTACCAGGGCCCATCACCAAATTTTGCACGTACCAGAATAAAATGATTGTATACTTTCCTTAGATAGACAATTAGTGTGGATCCACTTGAAATAAAACCTCCTTTTCCTCTATTCATAAATCAATAATTATTATTATAATAATATTATTTCCCAAAGACTCATACATGCAAGGGAAGTAAAGATAAAAATGCAGAAATAGTGTGATATTGTTTAAAAATAAGTGCCAAAATCCAGTTTTTTATTGTGCTTACCAGATACAGCTAAAAACTCTAAAAGCTTTAAAATCAACTCACAAATGGTTCAATATCAGTGAGTTAGGTTTCTGGTAGTGAAAACTGCTTCCATAAAACACAAAAGAAGCTTCCATAAAACACAAAAAGAAGCAGTTTACCTTTTCTCAGGATCCAAGTCACAGCATAATACAGCACTGGGGAAAAAACCCGCTGGACAATTCGAGGGGCAAAATCGGTCCAAGAAGGCACGAACATTAAGCCCAAAATCCAGAGTGCGAGGGAGATAATCAGGGTCAGCACTAACCTGTCCAATTATCTAGGAAAAAATATATATAGAGAGATTAGTCCATGCAGAATGGACTGGGTGGAATATGGATGTTGTAGAGTGCAGACAAAAAAAGCCCTGAAGTTCTGAATACAAAAAGCAATACCTCACAAATCACAATCCCAAAGGAGAAAACATCCACTGACTCGTCATAAATTCTCCCTGAAAGAAAAAAAAATATGATGATAAAGCTAATGTGGCCATACACCCTCTTTGTATTCAAATAAGCATTGGATTAGATATAGTTCAATCATTGTTCCAATGACTTCTCATTTACAATGAAGAATTTCAGGTGACATAACATTTGAATAAAAACACAGATTCTAGCTGTTTTTAGGTTGAATTCTGGTTTTCCTGCTATTTAAGGTGGACCTACCTGAACATTTGTTTCTGATTTCACACTTACTTACGGCGTATGTGCGGCTCTCTTCCAATCAGCATAGATTGCCAGGTGATGCCACTAATTAGAATAGATTGCATCACCTGGCAATGTATTCTGAATGAATGGCCTCCCGCCATGTGCTCTCGTCCAGCTGATGCGTGCCCATGCCAGCCATTCAGATAGGCCTGGCACAGGGGAGCGCATCAGCATGGAAGGGTGCCGGGGATGCAGGCCTACGACTCGCACATGAGCCATGGGATCTCGGTCAGTATACTGTTCGATCTGGAGGTGGGTCCCAGAGCGGGATATCGCAACTCGAGACAGAGGAAATCCCCACTTTAAGTGCTACTATGGTAACGGTTTTCTTACCATTTATCATTTCTGGTGCCATCCAATATGGATTGCCCACCACAGTGTACCGTTTTCTTCTGTCTTTTCGCAGATCCCGAGCCTCTTCTGTCAATCGAGACAACCCAAAATCTGCCACTACAAGGCTTCCATCCTAAATGTGAAATAGAATATAATAATAACAATATGTTATAATTGATGTCATTATATAGTTAGTTTATTGGCTTTACAAAATACTTTTTTTTCAATGTTGTGTTTTATATATTATTAGGCAGACCTAATACATAAGTCATGATTAAGGGTGAGAACCCGAAACGCGTTGACGTGTAAGGATACCCTATATGCTGCTCTTATCTACACCACTGTGATGGATCTTAACCAGTTTTGAAATAAATGGATTTTTAAATTTGCTCTACTACTATGTGGCTGGCTTTTCCATGGCTTTTGGACATTACCAATTTTCGAGGTGAGCACTCCAGCCCTGCCTGAGTGGAGAGCTGTATTTCCTGGTGATAAATCTAATACATAAGCACTGCTTACTGTAAAGAGTGGTTCCAGCGTTTTTAAAGTGGAGTGAAAGTCCCAAAGGTCAACACAATCCCTCTATTAAAAAGCATGTAGTAGGCATGCTGGGGTCACTGTGACTGATGGTTGGTGACACAATCCTATAATGTGGTAAACAGGGGTGAACTGGCCAAAGGGGACACTGCTTTGGACAGTGCTTTGGAGGTAGTTGGGCTGCTGCCTCTCACACCACTAGCGTTTAGACTCAAACAAGTGCAAAAAAAATGTTTTCTCAACTCTTTTCCCCAAAATGACCTCAAAACTGCCGCTGTGACGAGGTGTATCCGGCTGCTGAATCATGTGGTGGAACCCGCCGGGATCAGGTGAGATCACAGGCGCCCCGGGGGGTTTTACACAGAGGGGCATCTGGTGTAGGATGCCCCGAGGGTAGGCTAGTGACCGGGCTTGGAATCTTTTAGATTCCAGGGCCCGGTAATGTGGGTTTTGACCCACTTTAGAGACGGTTTTCCGCCCTCAGCTGTATAAGTCATTGTTGAAGAAAAGAACGTATGGTCAGAAGGTCTGATTAGATCCCTGATGCATGGCCAGCTTTGGAATTCAATAAAATAGGTCTAATCTGCCATGAATAGAGTTGTCCACGTTATGTACAACATGTATATTTTCAATAATGACTATACTATGGTGCTACATAAATAACTAATAATAAATATGCCTTTTTGTATTATTATTTTCTTACCTCCCGGACAAGGCAATTGTGAGAATTTAAGTCTCGATGGATTATATTCATAGAATGGAGGTAGGTCTAAAAAAAAAAGAAGTCCGTGACAGATATGTACACATGAATGTTCTTTATAATTGTGAACATATGACAATGGGCTGATTCACAAGGATGAAGAAATAGGTGTCACAAGTAAAATACATAATAATCTCTCACCATTCCAGCGGCTATGTCTCTGGCTAAGCTCACTCTCTGACTCCAGGGATACTGGGCATCCTGTTTTAATACAAAGGAAATTATTATTTATGCATATTTAAATCATTTACTCATCTCAGCTAAATAAGTTACACATGCATAGCTCCTCCTCTTTGTCTAAATATTGTACATAAGAGGAGGATTAGGAAAAAAAAAAGCAACCAAAGAGATTTTAGCCTGTATGTAAATTGAAAACAGCCATATTGTAAAACTAAATTTATGTGATGGGTGGAAACTATGAGCAACACTACAAGTAGGAACCATTAGAGCCCTGTCAGTGGAATAGGCCCCTGAAAGTGATAGAAATCTTAAATAGTTTTGGTTGGAAACCTGTTAGATGCATCTCTTGGGAGTCATTGCATCATGAAACCACATGATGGCAGTGTTGCCTAAGGAATGGACCTAACTACACTTAAATGGTCAGGCGTCCCGCTTTATTTTGGTAAATAGAGACTTAGCCAGGTGGCATTGGCAACATTATCTGTCCTGCTATTGGTTGGGACTCGCAACTAGGTTGTAGTGGCAACAATACAGAGGTTATATAAGGGAGAGACCAACCCTTCTAGAGTGTTCTTAAGTTTGGAGCTTGTCATGAGGGGAAGCGTTTCAATGTAGTGGAGGAGCTGAGAGACAGCCATGGAGGAAACCAATGGATTGTACTGTTTGCTGTAACCTTTGGATTATGCCTGTACTTAACTGTTTGCTGTTGTTACCATGGATGGAAGCCAATCAAAAAAGACCATGTTGAGTTTACCCAAGAGTGTCATCAATGGAGACCAGCGACGACTGAAGCCAGTAAGTGCACCTCCACCCACACACGCCACACCAACATGGGATGCCCTACCCTAGGTCCAAGAACCCTCCTCTCTCCCCAGAGCGCGTGCTACAGCCAGGCACGCGCCCACTACATTTAGAAATGCCTGCTTCCACCTACACCCAAAACTGCATGTCTACCTTTTAAGGCGTTGTCCTGAAGCAGCTGCCTGCTAGAAGTGTTAATTTCATTGTTGGTGGTTACTCCATGTAACTCCTGCATTTAACACTGCAACAGGTCCTCACAGACATTCACAAGCAGTCATCAAAGCAATGGGGTAACAGGAATTTTCTTACACAAAGCTGTCCCTTTGTTCAAGCAAAAACATTGTAAAACACAATGCAAACTACCTACCATGGACTTGATCACTCTGCGCAAGGTTCCTCCAGGAATGTACTCTGTGATGAAGTTTAGTCTCTTGTCCTTATAAAGTACACCGATGAACTTCAGCACATTTGGGTGGTCCAAACAACGCATTACTTTTACCTGCCATACACAGAACAGACAAGTGTAAATATCCTAGAAATCAGTTCCTGATCAGGCTTGTTGATCTGTACATTCAGGTACAATGATTAAGTAGACCAGCTTGTAAATACTCCATAAGAAACACTTATGTTGGTGCTGTCCGCTGCGCCACTGATTGTCCTCTGATGGGGGAAGCGCCCATGTAGCAGCAGACTTTTCCCTTTCTGTGCATGTGCCTTTCTGCCCATTAAGGGTGGGGGAAACTGTGCTGTGTCTTCTTCCTGCACAAGCTGCTGACATTGATAGATTGCCAGATGAGGTAAGTTTATTTTTTTAACTTCCTTGGCAGGAGTCTGTACACTGCCTATTAACCCTTTAACCCGCCAGCCCAAGATTTTGTCACCCTTTGTTGCCAGACCATTTTGCACTATTTTGCGCTCCACATGTTCAACTGTGATTTTTTAAGGGGTTTCCCAGGAAAATGATATATTGTATTGTCTGGGCTTTAACATGACATGTCTTGTTTGTAATTTTTAGGTGTATTCTCAATACTTTTGGGTGAAACATGTGCAAAATAAATAAAAAAAAAACGATTTTTTACAATTTGTAGTGTTTTTTTGTAATAAAAAATGTAAGTTTGTCAATAAAATCTTATTGCGTGTGAACTCCCAATTTCTCTTGGTTACAGATGTACCACATATGTATAGGTAGACACCCTTTCCTGCCCAGGAGACTCTCCCAAACTGAAACAGAGCTTTTGGAGAATTTCAGATAAAATACAACTATGCGCTATGCGTACTTTGCAGTTTTGCAAGAAAACCTTTTAATTGCCAGCCTACTTGAGATTTTGTCACCCTCTGCTGACAGGATATTTCTCACCATTTTGCGTGATGTTTAACTGTGATTTTTGCAGGAATTTCCAAGAAAATTGCATATTTTCTTTTTGTGGCAGAGTTTAGGCTTTTTTCAACAGTTTTTTAAAATATTTTTAAGTAAATAAGTAAAAAAAAAAAAATAAAAAAAATTATATATATATATATATATATATATATATATATATATATTAAAATGGTCTCCTATATATATATATGTATATATATTAAAATGGTCTCCTTTATTTTAACTAAAACATTTATTTTATTAAAGAAAACCATATTGCATGCAAAAGTCTCCCGATTACAACTGTGCCACATATGTATCAGTAGCCCCCTCGTTCCTGCCTAGGAGATCGCCTAAACTGAAAAGAGTACTTTATAACATTTACAAATAAAATATAACTACTATCCACACTATAAAAGGTTAAATAAAAAAAAATGGCATGGGGTCCCCCTTCCCGGGGGGGATCCCATGTTTTGCAGGAATTTTAAGGGTTAAATGTAAAAAAAACACACAGAGAAAAAAAATATATATATTTTTTTTAATACTTACCTACCATCCACCCCAGAGCACTGTGTCCCACGCTGATCACTTTGGCTTCTGCTCTCCTGCTGCTGCTGGAAGCCTTTTATACCTACTGGGTGACAAGTAACGTGGGGTTAATTTAAAAAAAAAATTACATAGGGTCCCCAGGGGACCCCATTTTTATTGGAATTTTAAGGGTTAAAAATCCAAAAGAAAACTGTGTGAGGTCCCCTCTACCCAGAATAACCAGCCTGGGACCAGCTATGGGGGCTTGTAGAACAGGGTGCATGGGCCAGCTTTGGCATAGCCTATGGCCACGGGCTCTTCTGCCCCCCCCAGGCTTTGGGAAGGCACGTAATGGGGGGGCTCAGGGTTAATGGCAAGTCACCCGCTAGCCGCAGGTGACTTGCCAGACCCAGAGCTTTGGGAACTCACTCTCATGGATCCCTTACCAGTCCACAAAGGGTTAACAGTAAAAAAACACCACACACTTTAAAAATTCTTCTTTACTCACCTCAAATTGTCAGCTCCTGTGTCCCTCGCCGATCCGATGACAGATGCCGGCCAGAGGAGGGGGGAGACAGGCGACCAGAGGATCACCTACCTCTCTCCTCCTCTGCTCAGCCGTCACCTGGCATCGGAGAGAAGAACCGCCGGGTGCCAGGATGACGCCCGCTGGGTGACGTCATCCGGAGGGCTGCCAGGTCCTCTGCTGAAGTCGGAAGAGCCGGGGAGGGAGGGGGTTTATCGGGCCCCCGCACCCCCGCGAAGATGAGAGCCAGTGGGAGTGATCGGGCACGAAGGCGAGTAAATGTCATTTAGCCGGAGGAGCACCAACAGGCGATCGGAGCCCCCCTCCCGGTTGAAGATAAGACCCGGCCGAATTGAACGAGGGGGTCAGGTAAGTGACTTTGTGTGCTAGCAGGGGGGAAAGTCAGGCACGTAGAATTTACGTGGCTGCCGTTAACTGACGGGGAGGCAGCCACATAAATTTTACGTGGCTGCCGATTAAAGGGGATTGAAGGAGTATGCATGCTGCCTATTAAAGGGGATTGGGGTGTCTGCACACTTCTTATTACATGGTATTGGGGGAGTCAGCACACTGCCTATTAAAGGGGATCAAATCCCATGCAGGCCAGCCCTGGAATCTAAAATATTGCAGGATGCCCCGCTGTGTGAAACCCCCCAGGGTGCCGGTAATCACTTATCTGATGGGGGAGTCAGCACACTGCCTATTAAAGGGGATCAAATCCCATGCAGGTCAGCCCTGGAATCTAAAATATTGCAGGATGCCCCGCTGTGTGAACCCCCCCAGGGTGCCGGTAATCACTTATCTTTCCGACAGGCCCAGTTTCACTGGGCAAAACGTGTGGGGGGGCCTGAGGGGTTGTCACACACAGCAGAGAATATAAATTCAGGATACCCAGAGGGAACGGAAACAAAACCCAGGAAAGGCACATTTCTGATTTTTGTTCCGCTTTACAGGGGATTGGGGGGGGGGGGGGTCTGCAAAATGCCTATTAAAGCAGATTGGGGAAGAGTCTGCTCAGTACCTAATAGTACCTAGGGGATTGGAGGGATTCTGCCACACTGCCTGTAGGTATTGGCCTATTATAGGTCTATTATAGGGTATTGGGGCACATTCTGCACACTGCCTATAATAGAGAATTGGGGGGAATTCTGACGCACTGCCCGTTATAGGGGATTGGGAGGGATTCTGCCACTTCCTGTTACTAGGTTCTTTGGACAGGGAGGGGGGGTGGTTTAGCTCACAATTTGGTTCAGAAGATTTTTTTTCTTATTTTTCTCTAAACCCTAGGTGCATCTTATGGTAAGGTGCTTCTTATGGAGCAAAAAAATGGCAAGTAGGTTATGTTTATTATCAAATCTAAAGCAGGAATGCCCTCCAAAGATAAATAGAGTGTCTATGGGGGTTATTTAAGAAGGGATAGCGCCAGGTAGTGTCTCGCAGCGGCAGGCAGCGTCTGGTGAACGCTGGGCACTGTACACAAAACCACATTTATGAAAGCGAATCTGGTGAGTGAATTTCTAACAGCGTCATGTAGCATCACATGTATGATTACAGGCGGCTCAGCGTATAGGGTCGGAGCTCTAGCTTCCAGAGTGCCAGTTATTACCTTTCGCTCAGTGTTGCTCTCCCATACATTTGAATGGCCGTTCATTTGCTTGTGTTTAAACAGCGTGTTTGACATTTTTTTTTTGTTAAAATCATTGTGTGACCTCTCCTGGCTGCAAACAAAACATTTTTAGAAACTTTTTTGACTTTTTAAATTTTTATGAAGAATTGTCATTACAGATCTGGCACTAAAGTGTTAATGTCACAGTGTTTAAACAATGTAATTCCATGTGTTTTCGCTTTGACCAGATTTAGAGCGCCGACACTCTGTGTGTGTCTTTTTTTGATAAGTATGGCGTGGAGCGCTGAGAGTCGGTTGTACTGAGCTGTCACTACCTTTTGCTCCCTGCAGTGCTGTACTGGTGTTAGAGCGCCCAACATACATCACATTCATCAATGCGGGCCAGGTTACTACAGCAACTGAGACGCTCTGTTACAGCGCTCAATACCCGCTTACAGCGTCTACTAGCAACGCTATACAGATGCTCATCTGCAGATACCTGTCGTTAGTAATGAATCAGCCTTCATGAAAAGTTCAGATGTTTTAAGTGATACCTACACTATACATGTTGCTTGAATTAAATCCTTATCTATCTATATGCTACTATTAGCTAAATTAGGGACAGGAACAGATCTCTCTTCTGTAATTATTCCTGATGAGAATCTGCCTGGGTATGTGTAGTGCAGCCTGGACATATGTAGAGCTCATAAAATGTCAATCTGTTCTCAAAATAGTGAAGCCCCTGAAGCACAACCTGTATCTTGGGAGCCACATGTAGCTCACACAGCCGTGCTTTGTGGCTCACTGACTGTTTGGGGCAGTGAGCTGGACAGGCATAGAAGCATGTCTACCTGTCTCTGCAGTTTCCAGCTCTTCACTCAATTTCCCAGTGTCCTATCTGGTGTCATGTGATGTGGAGGACAGTAGCTAGGACACCAAATGTGGTGCTGTAAGCTGCAAAGACACACTTCCCTGCCTGCCATTTAAAGCGTAAAGTTTTAAGTGTTGGATGCAGCGTCTTCATTAACCATGCCCCCTAGCGCCCCTGTGCATACACCCAAGAAAGTTTGGTTCTCTGCATGGAGAAATCCGGTCCTGTTTTTGGCTGTCAGCATATAGGCGATCCTGGTTTCCTTTGGCAAGAGAAACGTGACTGCTGGGGCCCAGTTTTGTTGGAGAGCACTGCATGTAAGGAAAACCTGCAGTGTGCAGGTATATGCACAGGTGGAGCGTAAGCAATCGGGAAATAGGGATTTTGTGTGCTCATTCATTTTGGGAATGGGATGAGAGGAGGATCACATTATACAAAATGATTGTTTAGAGATGAGTGGAGTTCATCTAAAGTTATGTAATTTACTGTATATGCACAATGACTGCAAACAGGCATTACAGTTACTAGTCTCTTTGTCTTGAATGTGGCTCATAATGTGGCTTATAAGCTAAAGGAATTTGGGGACCACTGGCAAAGCTCAAAACAAGAAAAAAAACTGCGAGATACTTCAGTTCGGGATAGCACAGGGGACTTACCTCTTTTAAAAATGCCCTTTGAGTTTCCTCATCAAATCGAATTAATTCTTTCATCACCATCACCTCACCAGTCTGACGATGTGTAACCTGCAACCAGTTAAAAGTGTGTCAGTTTTGTCCATGGCTATTGGAAAAAGGGGGAACAATAGGGTATACACTAAACCTAAAACAAGCACCTTTCTTACAGTGCTTCTTTAACTCCCTCACCATCAGTGAAAAAGCAATTCTGTGAGTACTCACCTGTAGAATTGTTTTTGTTCTTGCATGGCACGACCTGCTTCGGTATTCATATCAGTTGGGTTATTCCACCACAAGGTGGCGCAGTGGTACTGCAGAAAGCTGTGGCATCTCCCGGCCCCCTATAAAAAGGGGGATCAACCATAGAATTCCCAGCATAGACAAGCAGTGAGACAAGAAGCCGGGAGAGAGAATAAAAGTAAAAAAGGTAAAAAACCCAATTAACTTGGAACAATCACCATAAAGAGTCAACCAAGAAGAACGATAACAAGGGTGGGTCGAAGCAGGCCGTGCCATGCAAGAACAAAAACAATTCTACAGGTGAGTACTCACAAAATTGCTTTTTTCTTTATTGCATGGCACGCCCTGCTTCGGTATTCATAACAGTTGGGACATCCAAAAGCAGTGTCCAAAAGTAGGGTGGGATCCCCAATAAGCAACAGCCGGCAGTTCAAGTCACTACCGCCTGAAGCACCTTGCGGCCAAAAGCAGCATCCGCTAAGGCCTTAACATCAACCTTGTAAAACTCGGAAAAAGTATGAACAGAAGACCAAGTAGCGGCCTTGCAAACTTGTTCAACAGAAGCTTGTTGCTGAAAAGCCCTAGAGGCACCAATAGCACGAGTGGAATGAGCAGTAATTCTAAAGGGAGGTTCCTTCTCCTTAGCAGAATAGGCTTGAACCACCACCTGACGGATCCACTTGCTGATAGTGGATTTAGCCGGAGGTAAACCCTTCCTAGGTCCAGAAGTGAGAACAAAAAGAGCATCAGATTTCCTGAAAGGCTCAGTAGCGACCAAATAAAACTTCAGAGTCCTGACCACATCCGGAGAATGCAGTGTCCACTCCTTGGAATTAGCAGGATTAGGACACAATGAAGGCAAGACAATGTCCTGATTGAGATGAAAAGCAGACACCACCTTAGGCAAGAAATCAGGCTTAAGTTGAAACACCACCTTATCCTGATGCCTCTCAAAATAAGGAGGTTTGATGGAAAGCGCCGCCAGCTCAGAAACTCGCCTTACTGAAGTGATAGCCACCAAAAAGGCTACCTTAAGAGTCAGAATGGGCAAAGCAGCCCCACGAATAGGCTCAAAGGGAGGACCCTGCAAAGCAGACAACACCAGATTCAAGTCCCAGACTGGTAGCATAGGCTTACGAGGTGGATGCACATGAGTAACACCCGGGAAAAAAGGTGGTTGGCAAAGGATCTTTGGAAAAAAATTGCCAGAGCTGAAACATGGCCCTTGAGGGTACTTAGTTGAAGGCCAGAATCCAAACCATGTTGCAAAAATTCCAGAATCCTGGGAATGGAAAAAACCCGACGGAAGAGAATTGGACTCACACCAGGCAATGTAAGCATGCCAGACCCTGTAATAGATAAAGGACGAAGACTTCTTTCTAGCCCGAATCATGGTATCCACAACAGAGGCAGGCAACCCCTCCTCTGTCAAGATGTAGGTTTCAGCAGCCAAGCCGTTAAAGCCAGCGTTTGTAAATTGGGATGGCGTAGCCGTCCCTGAGTGAGAAAATCTGGATCCCTGGGCAAGACGTACTGGTCTACTGCCAACTGCATGACATCTGCGAACGACACCCTTCTTGGCCACCAGGATGGCTGACACCCCCTCCTGAGCAATCTTGCGCATGACCCTGCCCAGTAGAGGGAACGGAGGGAACACATAGGGAAGCTGAAAATCTGTCCAAGGCATTGCCAGTGCATCCGTGGCGAAGGCCAGAGGATCCTGTGACAGAGAGACAAACCTGGGAAGTTTGTGATTGTGACGGGACGCAAACAGGTCTACATCCGAGCGGTGACACAGGGAGAGAAACACCTGGTAGTTGAGGGACCATTCCCCCAGACGAGACGTCCCCCTGCTCAGGGAGTTCGCCATCTGGTTCTCCACCCCCGGAATGTATACCGCTGAGATGCAGGAGACTGTTCCGCCCAAGACAGTATCAGAGACACGTCCATGAAGGCTCGCTTGCTCCGAGTCCCTCCCTGATGGTTGATGTAGGCAACCGCCGTCTGGTTGTCTGAGCGGATCTGAACAGCCCGCCCCTGAAGGTGCGTGGTCAGGTGGGACAGAACCAACCTGATCGCCCTCAGTACCAGGACATTGATGGGAGCATGGGCCTCCTTGGCAGGAGCCAAACCATTCCTAGGCCCAGAGGGCACCACAAAAAGGGCGTCAGTCCTACGAAAAGGAGAAGTAGCCACCAAATAGTACTTCACACAGCGAACCACATCCAAAGAATGCAAAACCCTCTCCTTGTCATTGCTGGGCTTAGGACACAAGGAGGGAAGAAAAATATCCTGATTCAGATGAAAAGCAGAGACCACCTTAGGAAGGAAATCTGGCTTAAAGCGGAAAACAACCTTGTCTTGATGCCTCTCAAAGTAAGGGGCCTGAATGGACAAAGCCGCCACCTCCGATACACGCCGAACGGAAGTGATGGCAACCAGAAAAACAACCTTCTGAGTAAGCGCAGAAAGTGCAATATCCTGCAAAGGTTCAAAAGGCAGACAAAACCAAATTCAAATCCCAAACTGGGAGCAAAGGCTTCCTAGGAGGCCGCACATGCGTAACCCCCTGGAAAAAAGTCTTAACCAGAGGATGAAGAGCAAAAGAAACCTGCCCTTTCAGCGTACTCAGCTGCAAACCTTGGTCCAGACCATGTTGCAGAAATTCCAAGACCCTAGGGATAGAAAAAACCCTGCAAGGCAAGGCCCTAACCTCACACCAATCAATATAAGACCTCCAAGTCCTATAATAGATGACGGAGGAGGACTGCTTTCTAGCCCTAAACAGAGTCTGAACGACAGCATCAGAAAGACCTTCCTTCCTCAAGATGGAGGTTTCAGCAACCACGCCGTCAAAGCCAACATTGGTAAATTGGGGTAGAGCAGTGGACCCTGAGTGAGCAGATCCGGCAGAAGGGGCAGGTCTAACTGATCCTCTGCCAACCTTACCACGTCTGCGAACCAAACCTGTCTTGGCCACCTTGGAGCCACCAGGATTGCCGACGCACCCTCTAGGGCCAGCTTGCGCACCACTTTGCCCACCATGGGAAACGGAGGGAACAGGTACAGAAACCCCAGATCGCTCCAGTTCAGAGACATGGCATCCGCTGCCAGAGCCAGCGGATCCCGCGAGAGAGACACAAATGCCGGAAGCTTGTGATTGTGACGAGAGGCAAAGAGGTCCACCTCCGGAGTCCCCCACCGGTGACAAAGCGACCAAAACACCTTGGGGCTGAGCGACCATTCCCCCCGGCGAGATGACCCCCTGCTCAGGGAGTCCGCCTCCGTGTTCTCCACTCCCGGAATGTACACTGCCGAGATGCATGGGACATTCCCCTCTGGCCAATCCAGTATCAAAGACACCTCCCTGAGGGCCCGCCTGCTGCGAGTCCCTCCCTGGTGATTGATGTAGGCGACCGCCGTCCGATTGTCCGACCGAACCTGAACCGGTAGTCCCCGTAACTGAGGAGTCAAGTGAGCCAGAACCAGCCTGATGGCTCTCAGCTCCAGAACATTGATGGGGTCGTGAGCCTCCTGAGGCCCCCACAGCCTCTGAAACTGAAGATCCTTCCAAAATCCCCCCCAACCTGACAGGCTGGCATCCGTGGTGACCGTCTCCCAACAAGGGGTCATGAAGGACCTGCCCCTTGTCAGATTGCTCGGATTCAGCCACCTCCGAAGGGAACGCCGCACCCGGGGGGACATCAGAAAGGACTGATCCAATGACAGCGGGGACCCGTCCCAGGCTGCCAAGAGATGGAGCTGGAGCGTCCTTGTGTGAAACTGGGCAAAGGGAACCGCCTCGAACGACGCCACCATCAATCCCACCAGTCGCATCCCTAGCCGGATGGACGGGCGGGGGATGGATACGCTGAGTCAATTCCTGAATCAGAAGAACCTTGGCTCGGGGGAGAAACACCCTGGCCTGAGAAGTATCCAGAGACATTCCCAGGAACTCCACCACCCTGGAGGGAGTGAGGCAGGACTTGGAATAGTTGATCACCCAACCGAAACTCTCCAGAGTGGACACCACGGTCCTGGTATCCAGCTGCGCCTGACTGAGGGAAGACGCCATGATGAGAAGATCGTCCAGATAGGGCACGATGCGGATACCCTTGGCTCTGAGGATGGCCATCACTCCTGCCAACACCTTGGTAAACACCCTTGGAGCCGAGGTAAGGCCAAACGGAAGAGCCACAAACTGAAAATGCCGATTGTCCACGACAAACCTGAGGAATCTCTGGTGTGGTAGAAATATTGGAATATGCAGGTAAGCATCCTTGATGTCTATGGACGTCATGAAGTCCCCCTGACGAAGTGAATGGATGGCTGAACGCAGAGTTTCCATACGGAACTTCCGGGGACGGACGAACCTGTTGAGCAACTTCAGATCCAGAATGGGACGGACGGAACCGTCCTTCTTGGGCACCGTAAACAAATTGGAATAGAAGCCCAGGCCCCGGTCTGAGAGGGGCACCGGACAGATGACAGCCATGTCCACGAGACTTGCTACTGCCGCCCGAAGCCCCAGGGCGGCCAGAGGGTCTGACGGCACCCGAGACCTGAAGAATCTGGGAGGGGGCCGGAACTCGAACTCCAGCTTGTAACCGGAAGACACCACTTCCTGAATCCACCTGTCCGAGACCTGTTGGACCCAGACCCGGGAGAAGTGTTGCAACCGTCCCCCCACCCGCAAGGGTGAGGGCGCCCCCTCATTGCTGAGCCGGCTTGGCAGCGGCTCTAGGCTTGGAACCCCAACTGTGCCCTGGACGGGCCCGACCCCTGCCCCTAGGCCAGGAATCACTTCTGGACGAAGGGAAGGCCGAGCCCCTGCCAACTCTAGCCCCACGAAAGGACTGAGAGAAGGAAGCCGCCCCCCCGAAAGGGGCGACGCTGCTTCTACGCTGAGGTAACTTACCTCCCTTTGCCACTGAATCCAATTTTTTTCCAAAGAGCCGCAACCCCACAAAGGGAAGGGCTGTGAGTGACTTTTTGGACACAAAATCAGCCGCCCACTGGCGTAACCAAACAGACCGGCGGATAGCCACAAGCAGGGCCGCAGCTTTGCTACACATCACCAATGTGTCGTCCAGGGCGGACAGCACAAAGGACGAAAATAACTCACAGCGCTTAAGGTCGGCAAACTCCTCACTAGCCAGGTCAAGTCCGGAAGAGGTCAACAAGCCTCTAACAACTGACCTGGCAGCTACCAATACAAGCGCAGAAGCACAAACCGGCCGCAAGGCCGATCCAACACTGGCAAAACCATGACAAGCCATCTGGTCAATGCGTTTATCCTCACCATCCTTGAGAGTAGTGCATTCCGGAGAATGGAGGACTGAGGAGCTGGACAACCCCAAAACAGGAGCATCCACCTTGGGGGGAGACGACCAGTGCTTCACCGCGTCCGCCGGAAAGGGATATTTCTTGTCCCAACCCGGTGGGACACCCGGAAGCCGAGTCGGCCTCTCCCATTCCTTGAGAATGATACCATCAAAATGCATTTGATAAGGAAATTCCAAGCGCGGCTTAGTCACTTCAAAGAACTCCCCCTTCAGCGGAGGAGCTGCCTCGGGAGGAGAAATAGCCAGGACCTCAAACATATGAGCCAGGATCCTAGCGGTATCCAAAGAATCCCCCTGGCCCTGCTCGGTATCAGCGCCCACAAACTGCTGATCATCGGAGTCATCAGACTCCTCATACAACTCCCCTTCCTCACGCGGGGAGCAATCAGACCAATCCAGGGAGTCAAAATCCTCCCTATCAAAGGCCTGCGCAGCCGTATACAAATGTCTTCTCTTTGCCGTTGCCTTTTTAACAACGGCACTGGAAAACAATTTTTCAAGATTGGCCAATCTGGCACACACCTCAGATTGCGACCCCCCGCTAACGACCACATCACACTTACGTGTCAAGCGAGGGGGAGACGGAGAGGAGACTGGCGGAGCAGAACCGGACGCCTGAGATCCGGTCTGCCGCGTAATAGAACGCTGCGCACAGGGTACACATAGAAATACATCATCCCCCAAAAGGGATACCCCAAACCCCAAACACAGCCTGGATTGCCCCGAGGGGGGCACAAGCCCAGTGTCCGGGGAAGCCTCCATATGGTGATTTTTTAATAATATATATAAATATATGTGTACAATGCTCTTTTGCGCCAGCCCAAATGTTGAAACACACACATACAGTAAAACACACACATACACAATAATGTGATTGAGTCAGGATGGCGGGTAAAGAATACGTATGAATCCATAAGGGACCCGCCACCCCCCGCCCCCCCAAGGGTATCCGGGAGAGGGGGAATCCATGCCAGGGTAGGGCCAAGGGACGGGGCATCCCAAACCTGGATCACCAACCCGGATAGCCGCCTACCCCTTGATATGGGGTCTCACGGCTCCTAAGCACCATGGGTGCCAACTACCTTTGCCCGGACCAGCAGCCTAGGCTGGGAGGCAAGCACTTCAATTAAGGGGATCCAAGCAGGAATAGAAGAATAAAAAGGCCGGGAGTCATCCCGGCTACCTGCAAGGAGGAGACATCATCTTCTGACTTGCTCGCCTCTGCAGAGATGAAAGACTGGGTGATGAGTGGGAGGTCCCAGGTATTTATGGGCCGGGAGGGTCTTACATTTTTTTGATATCATCTCTGCAAGATCGCCATCTACAGGTCAGTATACCCAAGTGTAATGAATGTCTTGAAGCGGGGTGTGTGACATACTTAGAATAAGCATCCTTGATGTCCACGGTGGTCATGAAGTCGCCCGGGCGAAGGGTACTGACAGCAGAGCGTAGCGTCTCCATGCGGAAATGTTTGAATCTGGCAAACTTGTTGAGGCCCTTCAAGTACAGGATGGGCCTCAGAGAGCCGTCCTTTTTGGGGACCGTGAAGAGATTGGAATAGTACCCCGACCCTTTTCTTGATGGGGCACCGGACAAATGACCCCTTGAGCCGAAAGTAACCCTTGAGCTGACAGGGGTTAGACATCCGAGATCTGATGAATCTTGGGGGTGGCCAGGCTGCAAACTCTATCTTGTAACCGGAGGACACCACCTCCTGAATCCACCGGTCTGAAACGTGGAGCCTCCAGACGTGAGCAAAGAGCCGAAGCCGTCCTCCCACCTGGATGGGTGAGGGCGCCCCCTCATGCCATTGGGGGCCTTGGGAGGAGGTTTGGGCTTGGAACCCCAGGAGAGACCAGGACGTCCACGGGGGACGGAGGACCCCGGAAAAGGTCGGGGCTGCCCCCTACGCTGAGGCAGCCTGCCATCCTTGGCCAAAACATCAAGACGCTCACCAAAGAGCTGCAGCCACACAAAGGGGAGCCCAGTGAGAGCCTTCTTAGCAGCAGCATCAGATGCCCACTGACGTAACCATACAGAGCGGCGCATAGGCACCAAAAGTGCAGAGGTCCTACTGCCCAGCCTCACAGCATCATCCATGGCAGTAAGGATAAATGCAACAAAATCAGAGCAAAGCAAGAGGGCCCTATAATCCTCCCTCCTCCTACCAGCCATAGTGCCATCACATAGACGCTTGAGTAGTTTCTTAAGGGCAATAGCAGTAATGGCAGCAGCACAGGCCGGGCGCAGTCCAGCCCCCACACAAGTAAAAACATGGCAGGCCAGCTGATCCATGCGCCGGTCCTCGCTGTCCTTCATAGTGGTAGTGTCAGGAGAGGGCATGACCGAAGTATTAGACAGGCCTAGCACGGGAGCGTCCACATCAGGGGGACAGGACCAACGCTTTACTATATCAGCAGGAAAGGGATACCTTTTATCCAATCCCTTGGGCACAGCGGCCATTCTGTTAGGACGTTCCCACTCCCTAAGCACCATAGAAGTAAAATGGCCCTGCTCAGGAACTCCAGACGCTGTTTACCAGGACGAAAAAGCTCGCCCTGCTTTCTCTTAGCCACCTCAGGGGGAGCAATGTGCAAGATTTAAAAAATTTGTGACAGCAGATTATCAGTGTCCTCAGGGTACCATGATTCCTCCCCGGACGCAGACCCAGGGTCACTAATGCAACCCTCCTGCTGGTCCCCAGAGGAGTCAGAGTCCTGGAACAGTTCCTCTTCCTCTAGGGAATAAAGTCCCCCAGTGGCATCAAACTCCTCATACTCGATTCTGGCGTCCAGGATTGCCCCCCACCTGCACCTGGTGATTGGTCCTGATCAGGTGGGCTTTATGCCCCTGAGAGAGGCCCGGGATAACACCACCAAAGCGTTGAACGTGATTCATCTGGCACAGAAACAAAAGACGCCTGTCCTTCTGCTCTCTACCGACGCCGAAAAAGCGTTTGACAGGGTCAACTGGAAGTTTATGAGCTCGGTCCTAAGACATATTGGTCTTGGTCCGAACATGCGGAGATGGATCGAAAGTCTATATAGTTGCCCATCGGCGTCGGTGAGAGTAAACGGGCTAACGTCTGGATCCTTTGAGATCGCTAACGGGACGAGGCAGGGTTGCCCGCTGTCTCCATTAATTTTTATATTGGTGCTGGAGCCCCTCTTGTGCAGGGTGAGGGGTAACCAGGATGTAAGAGGAGTGGAGAACGAATCGGGGCACTATAAAGTCGCGGCTTACGCCGACGACTTGATTTTCTTCTTGTCTTGCCCGGAGGTGGCCTTGCCAAACCTTATGAAGGAGTTGAGGGAGTATGGGAACTTGTCGGGGTACAAAATAAATTACCATAAATCTGAGGCTCTAAATGTCGGTATTCCCGCACTGAGATTCAAGAAATTACAGGATTCCTTCATGTTTAGATGGGCAGAAAGCAGCGTCAATTATCTGGGTACAGAGATCAGCAGCGACCTCTCTAAAATATTTGCTCTAAACTTCCCCCCGCTGCTGAAGCGTTTTGAAGACGAAACTTCCCGGTGGGCAAAGGGGAAACTTTCGTGGTTCGGAAAGTGTAACGCGATTAAGATGACCCTTTTACCCCGCCTGCTTTATCTTATGCAGGCACTGCCAGTAACGATCCCACGCGCCTATCTTCAGAAGGTGCGGGCTGTATTCATTAAATTTCTCTGGGATGGAAGGAGGCCGAGGGTGAGAGGGAGCCTTCTGATGAAGTTGAAGGAAAGAGGTGGAGTAGGTGTTCCAGACCCGGCGTTGTACCATGCATCAGTCCACCTAAACAGGGTGGTTGATTGGTGCATCCATGGACGCCACAAACAATGGGTCGGCCTGGAACAGAGCTTCCTGAAATATCCGATCGGGTGAGCTCCTTGGCTAATTGGCGAGGGAATGATGCAGGTAAAACAACACCCTACTATCGGCCCGACGTTGAACGTGTGTAAGACTGCGATGCAACGGGAGGGGATCTCACCCTCCCCTTCCCCTATGTACCCTATCTTAGGAAACCCGAGCTTTACGCCGGGATGCAGTGGGCCAACAGCTGCGGCATGGACCAAGGCGGGAGCATACAGGGCGGGTCACTTCAGGACGCAGGATGGGTGGTCCCCATTAGCGGAGTTGGCCCGGAGACACGGGGTCCCGGAGTGGTCTCGTTGGCAAGGCATGCAGATGGGGCACTTTTTGGCCTCCCTGCGGGATTTTGGAGAGGGTAGGTGTGCTCTCACGACATTCGAGGAACTGTGCCCGAGTAAGGAGGTGGAGAGGCACACCCTCTCTAGAATATACAGGTTGCTGATAGACCCCCCAGACGATGCAGTCCCCTCTTATCTGGTAAAATGGGAAAGGGACCTTAAGGAAACGTGGACACCCGAGCAGCGTAGAAAACTCTTGCAACTCCCGCACAAGTCGTCAATATGCACCAGACACCAGGAATGCGGATATAAACTGCTAACCAGGTGGTACAGGGTCCCGGCGGCCTTAAATAGGTGGTCGCCGGAGACCCCGGCGGAGTGTTGGAGGTGTGGAGAGGGGAGGGGAGACTTGCTGCATATCTTTTGGTCATGCCCCGGGTTGAGGGAATTTTGGAATAGGGTTAGATTGGTGGCAGAAAAAGTCTCGGGCTCGGAGGTCCCAGACGACCCTGCTTTGTGTCTCCTCCATAGGTCGGAGGTTCCAATCAAAAGGTACCGCAAGTCAATTACATGTCATCTGTTGAATGCCGCAAAGGCCTGCATCCCTCAGATGTGGAAGAGAAAAGATCCCCCAAGCATACTTACATGGTTTCAGCGGGTGAATGACGTGATGAGGTTTGAGAACATGATGGCGTCCCGGGATGGCACCTACGAGAAGTTCGCCATCACATGGGGCGGCTGGATGGCCTTTTCTGAGTCGGCGGAAGGGAAGAGCCTTTTGGGCCTAATCTAGGTGATCCCCCGACCCAGCCCGGAGTTTCATCTCTCCCCCCTGTCTCCCCCCCTTCTTTTGCCCTCTCTTTTCTGAACCCTTCTGTTTTTTGAGAGTTTTGCGGCACATTGGACGCTGTGTGTAAGCCATGCTTAGTGCTCCCTGACAAAGATACCCGGAAAGCATTGAAATAAGACCAGAGATAAGATTTGTCGGTACTAGAGCTTCTTTATTGATCTGTTATGCTTGACATGTTACGCACTTCCATTGAGCAATTTTGTATGCATTATCGAGCCACTGTGTCGCTGGTTACATTATTATTTTTTTTTTTTTTTTTTTTATGTCACTTGTTTTATGTTTATTATACTTGTATAAAAACCTGTCAATAAATAAAGAATATATAAAAAAAAAAAAAACTCCTCATACTGAGGAGTCAGGTGCCGCTTCTTGCCCGAGGCCTTCCTAGGAATAGGCCCGGCAAGCTGCTTCTCAATGTTGGCCACACGAAGTGCCAGATCAGACTGTGACCCCCTGCTAGCATCCCCCTCACTGGGAGCTAATTGCAGCAGTGGGGGGGGGGGGGGTAGGTGATGCCGAAGGGGGCACAGAGCTGGGAAGCGATGCAGGCAAACCAAGCTGGAGCGCAAGGGCACTTTGAGCGCACGGCACGCACACCGTGACATCATTGCTGATAGGGGATACCCTGCACATGGAACACAGCCGGGATTGCCCGAAGGACCGCCGAGCATGCTATCCCCAGAAGCCTCCATATGGTGATTAACACAGGTGCAATAGGCCAGTGCTGGGTAAAGGCTAATACAAAAGCCACCCGGGATGCCCTCCCACAGGATGCCCCCAGATAAGCAAAAATGGGTGGGGGGGATGAGGGGGAGGAAGGAGTAGAGCTGGGAGAAACCACAACCCACTGGTATCCCGCCTGAAAGACATAAGTAAAAACGACACATGAGCATCCCGCAGCACATGCTCAATGAGAAAAATAAGAAAAAAACTCCCAAGGGGGACTCACGGACCAAGGCACAGACCGCAGGATGAAGCGACACACCGGAGGAAACAGCGCTGCAGCACAGAAGGGAGAAATCCAGACGCGCAGCTAATCGATACGTGTCATCCCCCAGGCCCCCCCCCCCCGAAGAGCGTGAAAACGGCGCCCACGTAACCCCGCCGGCGCCATGACAAAGCAAAAACGCCACAAGTTATAGTGCCCACAGCCGCAGAGTGCAGTACAGAGCAGCGCGGCGGGCTAAAAACACCAAAAAACACACTGTAAACGCCAAAAACACCACAACAAACACCGCTACCACCGCCCCCCCGAACAAAGTCAGAGAGGGGGAAGGGGGAGAGAGAGAGAGAGAGAGACGAGAAGCCAGCGGCGAGTATCCAGGCCCGGAGGGGGGGGGGGACCCCTGAATGAAAAGAAAGGGACACGGTCCCCAAAACACTCACCCCCTCAGAAGCCAGGACAGGAACTCCGCATCCCTAGTAGGCTCACCATAAAGCCTATGGCCGGCTACCCTTTGTGGAACAGGGTCTGCAGCTTGGAGCAGCGCTCCAGGAGCACTTGACCCCTAGTGCTCTTCTACCCTCACCCGATCTGTCAGCCAAGGCTGGGAGGCAGTGAGGGTCCAGAAACGGGTGGAAATAGACTTGCAGGGCCGCAGGCTTGGTTGCCCCGCTCACCTGCGCAAGAGAGAGAGCCATCTTCTAACTTCGCAGTTTCACTGCAGAGGAAACACTGGGAACTCTATGGTCGATCCCCCTTTTTATAGGGGGCCGGGAGATGCCACAGCTTTCTGCAGTACCACTTCGCCACCTTGTGGCGGAATATCCCAACTGTTATGAATACCGTAGCAGGCCGTGCCATGCAATAAAGAAAAGTGCTCCTGTCACCCCGGCCAGTTATGTTAAGTTAAAATGAAGTTAGAGTTAGCAAGTTGAGTAGTGGATGAATGTAAGCATAAATGTGAGCTGTAAATGATCAGATGACTTGCATTCCCATGTAAAAGATTTTTCGGCAAATATTCGTGAAAGTGATCATAATTAAAGCAGGAACAATTCCCACCAGCGGCTGGTCTGGAATCTAAAAAATGGCTGGCTTTCCCACGGGCTTCCCGAATCGTGATGCCCCGCTGTGTGAAGCCCCATAGGTCACCGGTAATCTCTTACCTTTCCCTGGTCCAACAGCGCATGTGCGAGCTCTAGTCAAATGAGAGCCATCCGCCGTGACTATGTGATTTGGCAGACGGCTCTCATTGAATGGGGAGCGCACGCTACCACATCCTCTAACTCCCTGGTGATGTGCATGCACGAGGCTAGGGAAAATGCGGGATGTGGCAGCATGCGCTCCCCATTCAAGTCAATGGGAGCTGTCTGCTAAAAGAAGTAAACACAGTATTTCATTGGCGGAACACTCGGGCATGCAATGCAAGAAGAGGCGAGTTTTGGGGGCTTTCTGGGGGTTTCACAAAGCGGAGCAACCCAAATTGAGATGCCACTGGGGAACAAAACAAAATACAGTAAAGTCGAATTCCAGAGTTTTGTTCCGCTTTAAGGTCCCATTTAAGGTATTTGTATAGTTCTATTTATAGTCGATTTCCACATCCCGACATTAAAGTGATGTATGGGAAATTTTATGTCAGCCAAAAGATACAACACTTAATGCATAGAATTCTCGTTGATCGCTTCACTGCAGCTGTCATTTCCACAGATCAATTAACGATTGGTTGCGTTCGCTTTAGCAATGAATTGTTCCATGGAAATGGGCCATAAGGCAACCTAAACACCAAATATAGCCCTGCTGGAACCCAGTTTAATTTGTTCAAACTGTACAAAAGGTGATCAGTGTTTCCTCCATGGACTTCCTTGCAATGTTTAGGTATCTGAGAAAGATTGTTTTCATCCTGCCTCCTGATGCCACCTACAGGGTTAGAAGTACTAGGGTCCAGTGGCAGGTTACCTGTTACAGTCACTGTAGGGTTTTATTACACTCAGAGTAACTTAGCTCGATATATAATGGAACTGGTCTGGAGTCAGGCAGCTGTGCGGAACAGCAGGCGAGTGTGTTTTTAATGTGTCTGAAATTTAAGGGGACCTCAGTAATGACACAAACCCATCCACTCCAACCGCCTTGCATTAGGAAGATGCCCTGTCTCCTGTTGTCTGTTCGATGGGATCTGAAAAAAGCTGTACACAGTAGCCGTACCTAGGAGGCAGGGTGCCAGACAGCACAGCCCCTTCTGGGTAGAATAGAAACATAGAATGTTGATAGCAGAAAGAGTCCATCTAGTCTGCCCGTATGTGTATACTGTATGTTCTCTTTATCTTAGGATAGATGCATGCTTATCCCAGGCATGCTGGGCTTATGGACAGCAGGGCTAGGTTTGTTTAGATTTCCTTCAAGAATAGTAAGATCTCTCTGAGCAAGGCAAAAGGCTAAATCCAAACTCATAAAAAATGCCATCATCAGAGGTTAGTTTAAATGTCGAAAACATGCTGTGAACAAAAATTTCAAACTAAAAACTCACTTTGATTGCCTGACCGAAACAACCTCTTCCTAAGACCTCCCCAGGAATGAGGTCTGAAGGCCTAAATATGCGGTGTGCACCTGTAACTCCACGGACAGATTCAGAGCGGCACATGTCTCTCCGGGAACACGAAGGGGATCCCACACAGCTAGAAAGAGGAGATCGGTCTATACTACAACTGCGCCTTTATAGGGAAAGAAAAAGGGTATGAGGTTTCCAGCTCAAGGATCAGGTAAAAATCATTATATCTGAAATCTTTCCACTAAATACTTACAACACAAGGAACATATATTACATGTGAAATCAAAACAACAAATCTTTCATGATGCATATCAAGCCATTTATTAATTATTTATTAATTTTTGTAGGTGTGCCAGTCAGGTGTTCAACATATCACAAACTTACTGGTACCTAACCCATCTGCTGCAGAGAGAAACCCCAGTGGAGGAACTTAAGGAAGAGGAACTTAGGAGGCCCCGGAGTCTAAAACACTCCAGGAGCTCCAGTTCCACTCCTTGGGGCATTCTTCTGTGTGAAACCCCCTAGATCCCCTTCTACCAGAGCCCTTGGCGCCATGGCAGCATCCTCGCTCACCTCTAAGTGTGTGTCCACCAGCACCAGGCCCTTCTGAATGGGTGGCGCGGGCACACCACGGTTAGAAGCTAAGCACTGGATGGGGCCGACGCACTCGGCTTTCTTCAGCTCTGTTTGGCTTCTTAGCCATTCAGACGGGTTAGCCATTGATAGAGTCAAAGGGAGCCAAGAAATCGAGCACGCTGATTGCAGAGTGGGATTTGCCGTTGTCAGGGACAGTTATAGGACCACTGTGACTTGTGGTGTTTGCTAATTGTCAGAGCATCAAGGGACAGAGTGGCCATTAGACCACTTTTTGCATGGTCTTGGAAGAATGAAATCTAAAGAAGGGCAAACGTTGGGGCCCTGCTATGGCTTCTACTCTAATTGCAGGAAATGGAGGAGACGCATGTGGGACTAGCACCAGGTGAGCTGCTTGCTGCCTTATTATTGCGCTTAGGTTTACAGTGCCTTTAAGTAAATACACATAATGTAAATGGCTACAAGAATATCAGCCTTGTCTCTGATTGAAGTTTAATTAAAAACGTTTATGTGGCTCAGTTGGCTACAGTGTAGTGTCTGTATAGTGAGGTTGCACGCCCAGTCCTTGGATTTATTTTTAATGTTTTGTTTTTAGCATAGCTTAACATAGTAGGGGGACTACTTTTAGCTCTAGTACTGTATATATTATCTATGGCAGGGGCCCCTAACATTTTTTCAATGGAGTACTACTTTCCATTTTCTGGGAGGTAGGCATGAAACTCACAACAAGGCCTTGGGGCAGTTTGTACTTTTGGAGTAGGTGTGGGCAAAATATAAATGGCAGGAGATCAGGCTGGGGAACAGGTCAGTCTGCAGCCTAGGTGAGTACCATCTGATCTCGAGTACTACCAGTGGAATAGTATCACTGGTTGGGAACCCCTGATCTAGGGTAACGTTTATATTTGCTAATTATACAAAAAGGATGACAATAGTGTTATCGCAACACTTTGAACTCTCAGGGCAGAGCCAAGTGAACCATTAAAATTTTATATTAATGTAAAAGTAGACGCCATATACATAGCCACAGTGTTCTACTATGTTACTTAACATAATTTGCATTCCCCAGATTTATGACCCTGTATCATCACACAGCTAAATTGTGAAGATTAAAGGGAATGTGTGACAAATGAATGAGCGGTATTACAATTGCAAGAATATTAAAGCAATCTCTGAAACGCTTTATTCCTGGCCAAAAAGCACTTCATGGTCAGATGTGAGCTCTCCCTAACAAACGGGGGTCTGGTTGTTACTTCAATATAAATAACACTATTATATTTAAAAACTGTGTGTCTCTTAAAATTAACATGTAGCCTTTTTACCTTTTACACATCACTGCTCCAAAGGGGTCCCCTTGGTCCACTGGATTAGGTGACCGCCCTTGTATACAGGTTCAGTTTCAGCTTTCTACCAACATTTCTGCCTTTTAGGACTTACGATTTGTATTTAGAATAAGGGTTGTTACAGGATTTAAAACATGTTGATTTGTGATTGTATCTCTTATTGAGCTGATCTGAAAACTATGTGAAGTGCAATCTTGGCACTTTTGGAGTTTTAAATGATCTTACTCATAACAGGTCATGTCGGGGCAAGCCAAAACTGTAATGTCTTGGAGTGAAACAGCCCATTCTTGTAATGATTTAGGGTCTGTTAGAGATTTTTTAGAAATTATTTTAGTGCCAGCACTGCAGTTAATTGGTCAAATAACCAAAGGATATCTATGAACTAGTCGGTAAGGAATATATGAGAAAAATATGTTTATCTAAAAAAAAACGAAAAGAAAACCTAATGGCTACAATGCATTGCATGTTGTCTCCAACTCTATAACATTGCCTTGCCAAAAATCTATTTTAAAAATGTCTGGAAGGTAACAGCACAGGTTTGCCATTTGCAAGTGTTAGTTGCTTCAGGGCTCACTAACAGATCAGTGTGAAGGATACAAAAATCCCATGATGCCCCAAAGGGTCTAACTACTGGGATTTGAACCCACCATGCTTGAAGTGTAACAAATCCCAGGGTTTCCAGCCACGGAGTCTTAAATAATGGGGATGCCCCACTGAGTGAAACCCCCCAGATCGCCAGTAAAGCTTACAGTACCTTTCCACTGGCACAAAAAACGGCAAACAGTTTTGATTGTTTACAATAGGGAGCGAGGGTGGCGCATCCCTTGCATCCTTGCTCCTGTGTGTGCGCTCCCGTCTCAGTTATTTAAATAGGCTGGGACGGGAATGTGTGCACCGCTGGGGATGCCACCTCTTGTGAAGAAAATCAGAGTTGTATTTCATAGTCATGGCAAACGGTTCTGATCGTTGATGTGTTTGCCTGGGTTTTGAGCAGCGGCTTAAAAAGTAGAAGAGATTCAAGCCCAATTGACCGCTGGTGACCAATTGCAGGGACGCTTTTTACTAGGAGATCACGGTACAGGCAGTGAAACCAGGGAACTAGGGGTTGCACGGTGTATGGTGGGGGGGCTTCAGCAATCTGGATGCCCCCCTGTGCCTGTCACGATACAGCCCCGTTCCTATTTTGTAGAAAATATGTGTTGTACTGCTTTAAAGAGGACCAACACCCAGGGGTGATCGGCCCGGAAATCTATAAGATTCCCGGGCCGATCACCTCCCACCCCGCGGGACATCCGAGATCGGGATGTCCCGCGGGGTGAAACCCCCCAGAAACCCCAAAAACACCTTACCTGATCCGCCGCCGCTTCCGCCGCCGCCGCCTCCCGCGCGCCCCTCCAGACGTGCGCGCGCCCGCGCCGGCCCTCTGTGAATGGCCGGCGGGGGCGCGCGCGCGCCGAGAGTGACGCGCGGGAGGCGGCGGCGGCGGAAGCGTCTTGGACGTTCCTGATCCCCGCCTGGACGTTGGCGGGGATTGGCTGCGGCGCTCACGTGGGAGCGCTGAGAGGTGAGTTTTTTGGGGTTTCCGGGGGGTTTCACACAGCGGGGCACCCCCGATCGGGGTGCCCCGCCGAAGTGGACCAAAACCCAGGATAGTCAAAATCCTGGGTGTTGGTCCACTTTAAGGTTGTCCTGTTACAAGAAAGATTGGTGCCAGCAGTAGGCAGGCCTCAATAGTTATCAGGGCAAAATCAGGGAATTTTTGCACATTTGGCTCGGTTACTTTACAGAAATATATAACTACATTAGGCATAAGACGTTTTTATAAATGCTATTTTTTCAGATGGTTAGACTTGGTGACAGAGAAAGTTTTAATGTTAACAAGTGTTTTCCACCTAATTTGTTCGAAGGCTAAGGACATAACTAGGTCATGATCATTATGGAATTACAGGGAAACCCCTAAAGCAAATACTGTATATATGTCCAATCCACCGTAAATACTCTTATACAACAATATATTCTCTTTCAAAGAGCTCAGCATAGTTTTCATAATATTGTGTGCCATAAAAGAAAATATCTTACGTGATAGGCCTATGACGCCTCACGCTAGGCTCTATACATGGTGTGGATAAACATGGTGTGGATATGGCACTGTTTTCATGAGGGTCATGTTCAATGGTCAGCTGCAAGAGGCGACTGGTTTCCTGTATCAAGACGTCAATCTAGAGAAAAGCAAAAATGGAAATTAGTTACAGACTTATAGAAGGGGAAAACAAAAGGGACATAAATGAAAAGATCAAACCTCATCAAGTGGGACACTGCGAATAGGGGTGCCATTGATCTCCAGTATGCGGTCTCCAATATGAATTGAGCCTTGAATGTCAGGACTAAGACAGTCTGCATCAACCCTGAAATAAAATGCATTTTCTTAGAATATTCTTCAACATTACATATATAATATACATTACATATATAATATATCATAATGTTATTTATTCTTGACCCTAAATACAATCAGTGTCATTCTGTGATTTAATCTTATGTGTGATTTACAGCTGATAAGACAGGAGGATGCACTAGCACACAGCCAGACTGAGACTCATCCAAGAGACGATTGATCCAGTATTCCCTCTATATTAAATTTGAAAGCCAAGAGAATAATAGACTGGAAAATGTTCAAGACGAAAGCACACCATTTGTTTTTTGTCTCAGTTTCATTTACATTTTTTGGTTTATGCTACTTTCCTGTCCCCCAGCATCGGCAGTGATAGGGCACTCAGAAATTGGTGGCAACAGACCTGGCGAAGGAGGCACCAAGACCCGGCGAAGGAGGCACCAGAATGACCTTAGAAGAAGGCCCCCCACGAAGTAGGCAGCAGAAGGTAGTGGAAGGACCATGGTGTCAGGACCAAGAATGTGGCTGCAGTGGTTGTGGGCAAGGCTGTAGGAGCTGTGACAGAGGTCAGTTTTTGGCTTTTCTTAAAGAGGAAGTAAAGCTTGAAAGGCTTAATTCCTTCTAATCTATACCTAATAATTGAGCGAGGCCTGGAAAGTTCAAACAAGCAAATTGTCCTAGCCTGCCCAGCAAACATGAATGTTGACTCATTCGGCTGCCATTGATGGATAAAAGAAGTGGTGAGTATCAGCAGATTAGATTTTTATACTTTTCAGAGTGTGAATGCCACTGACGCAACCAAACAGAGCGGCGCATAGCCACCAAGAGGGCAGAGGCCCTACCACCCAGCCGGACAGCATCATCCATGGTAGTAAGGGCAAAGGCAACAAAATCAGAGCAAAGCAAGAGGGCCCTATAATCCTCCCTCCTCCTACCAGCCATAGCGCCATCAGTGAGATGCTTGAGCTTTTTCTTAAGGGCAATAGCTGTAATGGCAGCGGCGCAGACCGGACGCAGCCCAGCCCCCACAAATGTAAAAGCATGGCAGGCCAGCTGATCCATACGCTGGTCCGCGCTGTCCCGCAGTGTAGTCAGGGGAAGGCATGACCGAGGCATTGGACAGCCCTAGAACGGGTGCGTCCACCTCAGGGGGAAACGGCCACCTCTTATCCAACCCTTTGGGCACCGCAGGCAATCTATTAGGACGTTCCCACAACTTGAGCACCATATTAGAGAAATGGCCCTGCTCAGGGAAGTCCAGACGTTGTTTATCAGGACAAAAGAGCTCACCCTGCCACCTCAGGGGGGCAATGTGCAAGGTTTCAAAAACGTCAGACAACAGTCTATCAGTGTCATCAGGGAGCCATAAATCCTCCCTGGACGCAGACCCAGGGTCACTGTCGTACCCCTCCTGCTGGTACCCAGAGGAGTGAGAGTCCTGGAAAGCTCCCCCTCCTCTAGGAAGTAACGGCCCCCAAGGGCATCAATTTCCTCATCCTCCTCAGCAAAGAGGGAGGACGTGGGAGCCAGGTGCCGCTTCTTGCCAGAGGCCTTACCTGGAACAGGCCTGGCAAGCTGCCTTTCAATGCTGGCCACACGAAGTGCAAGATCAGATTGTGACCCCCTGCTAGTATCCCCCTCACTGGGGGCTAAATGCAGGTGCGAGGGGGGTAGGCGATGCCGAAGGGAGCGCAGAACTGGGAAGGGAAGCGCTCAGCCCAGCCTGGGCCGCAATGATACCTTGGGCGCACGGCACGCACACCACGGCACTATCACTCAAAGGGGATGCCCCGCACATGGCACACAGCCGGGATTGCCCCGAAGGACCCCCGAGCACGCTATCCCCAGAAGCCACCATATGGTGGTTAACACAGGCGCAATAGGCCAGCACAGGGTAAGGGCTAATAAAAAAGCCACCCGGGATGCCCCCAGAAGAGCCAGTAAGGGGGAGATAAGGGGGGGGGGGGGTAAGGAGCAGAACCGGGAGAAACCTCAACCCACAGTTGTCCCGCCTGAAAGACATAAGTAAAATGCACATAAGCATCCCGCAGCCCATGCCCCAAGGAAACAAAACCCCCAAAAGGGACTCACGGACCAAGGAGACCGAAGGATTACCAAGCCGCCAGACCACGGGAGGAAGCGACACAGGAAACGATCACCGCCGCAGCCCGGAAAGGAAGAGGGGCCCCAGACGCACAGCAGGCTCAAAATGGCACCGGCATAAGAACCTCGAGGGGCGGGCTGCGGGGGGACGCCGCGATACGCGCCATCCCCCGGCCCCGCCCCCCCGAAGAACGCGAAAGCGGTGCTCACATAACCGCGCTGGCGCCATCACAATCTAAAAACGCCTCACAACCATAGCGCCGCCCGCTGCAGAGTACAAAGCGGCGACGGCGGCGAAAAACAGCGTTAAAAAACACCTCGCCACCGTCACCTGCCCCCCCCCCCCCGAACATACGCCAGGGAGGAGAGGAGAGCGAGCAGGCAGCGGCAGGAGCCGCCCAGGGTAGGGGGGGGACCCCAGAAACCACACAAGGCTAAACAAGGGGATGACCAGAACACAGTCCCCAAAAACACTCACCCCCTCACAAGCTAGGACGGGAACTCCGCATCCCTCAGTAGGCACACCATAAAGCCTATGGCCGGCTAACCTTTGTGGTACAGGGACTTGCAGGGCCGCAGGCTTGGTTGCCCCGCTCACCTGCGCAATATAGAGAGCCATCTTCTAACTTCGCAGTATCACTGCAGAGGAAACACTGGGGAGGTCTATTGGTGATCCTGTTTTTATATGGTGCCGGGAGGAGCCACAACTCTTCTGCAGTACACTGCACCACCTTGTGGCGGAATATCCCATACGTAAGGACTTCTTAAAGCAGGCCGTGCCATGCAATAGGAAAATTTTATTTTATGATCTAGTTTATAATCTTTTTCTGACCATAACTTGTAGTATTTTCCACTTGATTTATTGGATTATTTTTTCTGACCATTGAAATAATATCCAACCTGCCCTATATATACTCACCCAGGTACATGATCATTTGAGAACAAAATAAGGTTTTGAATGCAGAGTGTGACTGGTATTATCCTTTCCTGGCTCCTATATTTGGGTCTCTCTCTGCGTGGCTCACAAAAGTGACATAAGCTGCTTTATGATGTCACATGGACGATGGAGACTAAGAGGCCGATTCATTAATAGCGCCAGGTAGCGACAGATGAGCGCCAGTAGCGTGATTTTCACAGCGGCAGCTAGTATTCGCTGTGCTTGGCCGGGGTTTGCTTGTTGACAGCGACTCAGTCGGTGTGCGGTAATGTTGAATACGGGCTTAGGGGTCGCTGTTTCACAGGTTCAGCGTTGTATGGGTGCGCCTGACAGCGAATGGCCAGAGCGAACGGCTTGCTGCAGATTCATTAACAAATCACGCTCTGAATTTTTTCGCGCTGTGAATTCCTTGTATAAACCCCAGACCGCTGCCGGCGATGGATTTAAAATAGTTTTTAACCCCCAAACATCCATATTTTTTAATTGTAGTTTTTATAAACATCCCGTAATATGAATACATTAATATCAGACCTGTAATATCAATTCTGCACAAAATCTTTTTTTTTTTTTTTTACCTTAAAAAAAAATCCTAACATTGCAGAAGTGGTCACAGAATTTTTGGCCTTTAAAAAAATAAAAAAACCATTAATAGCAATTAATTATGATTAGTTAAAGATTGCTCCATTGAAATGCATTGGACATCGCCAGGGAGCGACAGGTCATACCTGGCGCTGTGATGGGATTAGTAGCGGCACTGTTCGTTGCAGTCGGCTAAATGATGAATCCTGCGCTAGCTGTCGCTCTCGCCGGCGCTAGCCTCATTTAGCTTGATAAATGCGTCATTGTGGCCGACGCTGGGCGTACTTGAGTCGGTAGCCGCCGTTAGCTGGCGGGACCTGGCGCTCGTCAGACACTACCTGGCGCTATCGCTTGATGAATAAGGGCATAAGGAAACTGGCACTGACTACAGAAGCTTGGTAAGCATAACACTTCCAAGCCCTCACTCTGCACTTCACCTTTTGGTGATAAAACCTGCTCTCGCTCAGCATGCTTATTTTTGGTCAGGGGGATCCATTCGCTCTCTGCATTTTAACATTTAGGAGCAGCAGTGGGAGTTACTTATTTACTGCATTTTAATATATGGTCCACATAGTGCTCAGTATATGAAGGCTCGGAGGCTCTGCTTGCACTCGGATCTTTAGAACCCTGGGGGGGGGGGGGGGGGGGGGCTGGGGATACACCGTCACTCTGCTTATTTCTTTCTGGGTTATATTTGCTGCCTACCGCTTCTTACTTCACAGAACTGATGATAATGAGACTTTGGAAAGGTGACATTTTTGGCAATATCTATCATATGAAGGGGTTGCATTGGCAAATATAAGTGATCGTGGCGGCTTGGAGTAACGTGGTAACATTGATTGGGAGAAGAATCCCAAGAAGCCAAGATAGCAATAAAAAGGGAAATTCCCTTGTACAACACCACTAGAGCATCTGGCCGGAATTTCCCATAGTACAGTAATAATTTCCTGTATAAATTGAATGCTTAGTATTAATTGGAGTTTAGTTGTGTTGGGTAATGGGGATATGATTACGATATGGGACTGATAGGAAAGGGTTATAAATATAGGACTAAGGCAATAAGTCTGTGTATAGCTAGAATATTACATATGAATGTGGTGATAGGGTGGTGTAATGGATGAACATTTAAAGAATCTTATTAACCTCCTTACAGTTTTGCCCAAGCCCTGCTCTTGCATTGAGAAAAGGAACTTACAGCTTTGTCCTAGCAGAGAGCTGACTCTTACTGCCCTCTGATGCAAAAAAATCCTAAGTATGTGTGACTGAACCCCGTGTGATGTTTACCTCTGTACTTACATCTGGTCACTGCTAATGGAGCCAGAGGAGATACATATTTGGGAGGTCTTTTACATTTTTTTACTAGGACTGTTCGGGGTTAATGGAGTTTTTGATAATAGTGTAAGTTAGGATCGTGCATGTGTGAGTTTTCTAATAGGGCATGTGCATGTGTGTGTTTGCCTGCAGGGGTTGTAGTGAGATTTGTGTGTAGTTCACGTGTGTGTTGTTCCCACGGTGGGAAAAATGCGGAGCACAAATTCCCATGTGCTAATACAGACTTACCATTCTGTAGGCATGTGTCTTTTTACCAAGCTTTTCCTGGGAAGGGGGTATTTTGATAAGCCAAGTTTAGGCTTTAAACATCGTTCTTGTTAATACAAACTAAATTAATTACAAAAGCTCCAACATATTTTATATATTTTTATTAAACATATTGGGCTGATTTTTTTCCTGATATGCAATAGTTTGGCAAAGAATTTTATGAAGCCAGTTTAATGCTCTGGAAACATTTTCAGTTTGACATGAACAAGAATACATCATGTTCTGCTCATTTTTGAGCCTGACCAGGATTTCCTCATTAGTTACCTCATCCATCTGACTATCCCATGTGAGCTCTGTATTATCATTTTCTCCTCATTAGGCATTTGTGTCCCATTTAGTTTTGCAGGAAAGTGAATGAGAGGCTTTTGGGTTAAAAGACACACATGACAAGCACTAAACAAGATAAAACACGAAACAAACGTATAACTGATGTTTACATGTGTAAGATCATTTCTGTTTAAGATTTGATGCTGAAGGTATTCTATGCCAGCAGAAGGTCGAAATCATGGACAGTAGTAGGTAATTTGACTTTCATCTGTTTTGTTCCGTTCCAGCACGCTCCCCATTGAATTCAATCAGAGCCCTTTGCCGGATGACGTAGTCAAGGCAAAGGGCTCCGACTGGACAAGAGCCCTGCATGTGTTGTTGGACCGAGGAAATGTAAGTTATTACCGGTGCTCTGAGGGGTTTCACGGAGCGGGGCATCCTGATTCGGATGCTACTGGGGGGGAAGGCAGCAGCCAGCCATGGAATCTTCTAGATGTACTCATCATTGGTCCCCTGAAGGTGATCGATCCTAGCCCGTGCATGAGCCAGAACGAGAAGGGGTCAGTTGTACTGGGCGAACTGGGGGGTTTCATACAGTGGGGCATCCCAATTTAGGAGCATGGAACAAAACCCAGGAAATCAAATTCTCAGGGTTTGTTCCACTTTAAGGATTGCGCCGGAAACACACTACTCACCCAGTCTGCACGTGGGCTCCCCTGCTGTTTTAAAATAGTGAAAAATATATTTCTTTAAAACATTTACTATATACAACACTATGTGGGTTATCTAAGTGATTTTAAATGTAGTGGGAGAGTCAGAATGTTTGTGAGACAGTGAGAGGTTTTCTCACTCAGTATGTTCAAATGAAATAAAATAGCATTCTTCTGTTTAAAAATCAATGCATTTCTTAAATGGGGTAGATATTTTATTTTAGAAGTTATAGAATAAAAGCAGCCAATAGGAATTTCTAACACTTTTGCAGTGGCTGTTTTTTTATTGTGCCTAAATTTCTCATAAGCTGCTGTTATTTGAAAAGTCCAAATCAATATACTTCATACATGGTCTTTCTATAACCTCCTTATGACACAGGCACTAATGAAAAGGGCTGTATTTGCCAGGGTAAAAGGTTGTACAGTATAATAAGCAACAGCCTGTTCAGTCTGGCATCCACAAAATGATCTCAAGATGAATGAAGTTAATAGTTGGACTGTAGACTTTGTGACTTTAGTGTGGCGCCTGTGTTTCTTGGATTCGGTTCACTGAAAAAAATACATTTCTTGATTGGAGTTGATGTTTAAAGAAAGCCTACATTTTAATAAATGCTGATAAACTGACAGCTGGGGGAAAAGGCAGGCACTGCAAGGTGCGAGCTATAATACTATGGCCTCGATTCAATAAAAGTTTAAAAAAATTCTCATAGTATTAAAAAAATAAATTCATGAGAACAAAGCATGAGAGTAAGGCTGATTCTTATGCCCTTATTCATCAAGCGATAGCGCCAGGTAGTGTCCGACAAGCGCCAGGTAGCGGCAGCTAACGGCGACTACCGACTCAAGTACGCCCGGCGGCGGTCACAATGACGCATTTATCAAGCAAAATGAGGCTAGCGCCGGCGAGAGCGACGGCTAGCGCGGCATTCATCATGAAGCCGCCTGGACCGAACAGCGCCGCTGCAAATTCCCTCACAGCGCCAGGTATGAGCTGTCGCTCCCTGGCGATGTCCAATGCATTTCAATGGAGCAATCTATAATAATTCATGATTAATTGGTAATATTTTTTTTTTAATTTTTTTAATGTCAAAAAATCGGAGACCACTTCTGCAATGTTAGGATTTATTTTTAAGTAAAAAAAAAAAAAAAAAAAAAAAAAATATGTGCAGAATTGATCTAACAGGTCTGAGATTAATGTATTCATATTACAAAATGATTCTAAAAACATGTATAATGTTACATTAAAAAAATATGGTTGTTTAGGGGTTAAAAACTAGTTAATACAGATCGCCGCCAGCGCTCTGGGGTTTAAACAAGGAATGGACAGCGACAGCACATTCGGAGCGTGATTTTTTGATGAATATGAAGCTAGCCGTTCGCTCTGGCCATTCGTTGTCAGGCGCTCACATACAACGCTGGACCTGTGAAACAGCGACTCCCCAGCCCGTATTCAACATTACCGCACACCGACTGAGTCGCTGTCATCAAGCTAATGCCGGCCAAGCACAGCGAATACTGGCTGGCGCTGAAAAAATCACGCTACAGTCGCTCATCTGTCGCTACCTGGCGCTATTGATGAATCGGCCTCCCCGTCTCTTGCGAAAGCATTCTCACATGCAAGAGGTGGCCTATAACAGGGCTGTTAAAGTCCCGCTTTTGATGTTTTGACCAGACTGGTGGAGCCCTACAGTACCAGCCACCAAAATTGAGAAGATCATTGTGGCCCATGTAGTGCTCCACAATTTTGCCTTGCTTGAGAAAGTGCCTGCTTACCTTGACCTGGAAACCACTGCAGCTGCTCAGGAGGTGCCTGGCCATCTGTGTTCAGGGACACAGTCTGTACTCCAGCACCTAGTTGACTCTTCTTTTAGATCATTTGTTTCTGCTTTGCTTTTGTGTTAGGTATTTTCTTTTTTCTGTTGTAACCCCCCCTCCGGATTTGCAAAGTGAAGTGTCGGCGCAGCGGGCATGAGTGATTCAGTCTTGTTTATGCACATACTGGTCACTCGGAAGGCACATAGGGTAGGCCAATACATGCATTGTGCTGCTGCACATGGGGGAGATGTAAGCCAGGTGGATTTAAAGGGGAACCATTGCTGTGAGAAGTGCCAAGCCACAATAATGTCAATGTTAGTTACCATGGGTAACTAGGCCCCAACCTAATTGGAGAACAACCACCAGATCCTGAGTTTGATGAGGGGGAACACTTGCACCTACATTCTCTTGACATCTGACTTGAGATTTTTCCATGCACACACTCATGAGGAAGAGGTATGACTTCAAGCCCAACACCCATGCCAAGAGGATGTTGGCAATCAAGATCAACCACCTTAATGGTCAGGGTCAGACGGCTTACACGCACACCCAGGTCATGCAGCAGTGGACCTGAAGGGATGGTAGATGCACCAGGCGAGTTTTTTTTTCTGCCAGAACTTCCCAGGTAAGTGGCTGCTACATACGGTAGTAAAGTTGTCCCCCTTCAGAGCTGTGCGACATAATTATTCTTCTCTTCTAGAATCGGCGTTCTGGCAGAGGATTAAGCATCTGGAGCCGAGGGGCCAACCACTGCCTAGGCACAGATGGGGTGTACGTGTAAGGCGTCACACACCCAAAGACTGCAAAGTCCCCCCCTTCAGAAACCCAAGCAGCAGCCCCGGAAAATCCGAAGAGGAGGAGGCTCAGGTGTTGGGCTTGGAGTCCCAGACACAGGCCAAGACCTCATGTAGGACAAGAGACAACCAACACACACCTCAAGGCAACTAACTCAGAATGACATGTGTGCTCAGTGATTGTGTTTTGTGCTTCTCTAGCCCTGCAGACACATCTGACATCTCTGAGGAGAGATGGCAGCAGTGGGGCCACCTAATGCTCTACCATCGCACGTCTTGCATGATGGGTTAACCGAAACACAAGCTGGCTGCTCGAGGAGCATGGCTAACATCACACATGTGCCAACTTTTGAAATATGTTTACCTGCACTTACAGATCTCGACAAAAGCATGGTGCCAAGGCTGAGGGTGGCTCCCTAAAAAAGGAAACTACAGGACCGCAGTAAGTAATGAGATGTTGAACTGCCTTTGTTTTGTCTTTACAGGTGCCAGGGACAGTACAGCTGGGCAGATTCAAAGCTGGGCCTCAAATTATTTTAAATGTTTTTATAAAGTTCACCCAAGTTTTACTGGTCTGGAAAAAAATTTATTATATGCATTCAAAAATGCCCTAAAAAAGAGCCAAGCAGGTAAACTAAAAATGATGCAGTGTGGTGTGGTCTTAAAAAAAACATGCTTAATACAGGTTGCATATGGGAAAGTTAGTATGGGGGAAGGTGGCGATAAAACACTTGGGAGAAGCAGGTAAGAACAAGGAGGTAGAAGGTGAGTCACACTGGGTAAACACACTACATGGGATGCCCCAAAAGGAGCTAATTTTTGTAGATTCATCAAACCAGAATTTTGAAAAATTCAAGGAGAAATTCAACCTCAGTCTATGAGACTCCAGGGCAGGCTTGCTCCCTCCCACTGGGGCATCCTGAACTTGGATCACTTGCCTTCCTTCTCGCCTGCTGCAACTGAATGGCTGTCCATAGCCACACACAGCCAAAGGGAGAAAGTGATGTTGCACGCTGACGATTTGTGCGGCTGAGAATTCCTTTCAGCTTCTCCAGCCGCGTATTAATATTTGTGGTGGGAGAAGCTGACTGGACAAGCGTCTGCGCTGGGGGGGTTTCACACAGCAGGGCATCCCAAACCAGGGTGTCCCAGGGGGAAGGACCAAAACCTGGAATAGGGAAATCCTTGGTTTTGGTCCAGTTTAGATATTAGCAGATAGATGCAGTGTCTCAAAATATCATTCTGTCCTGGATAAAGCAACCATACAGTACAAAGGTCTGTCTACTTGGATAAAGAAAATAGAAATGCCTTAAAGTGGACCAAAACCCAATTTTCACTATCCTGGGATTTGGTCCTTGCCCCTGAGGCACACCAATCGGGGGCGCCCTGCTGTGTGAAACCCCCCAGGTTGTCCAAACAAACTCACCTCTTCCTGGTCCTACGACACATGTGTGGGAGCTTATCCAATCAGCACACTCGGATCCGCTCGAGCTCCTTCATCCAGAAGCTTGTCTAATACGAGCGGATCCGAGTGCGCTGATGACCACATCCTCCGCTACCCTCCATCAGGGAGCGTGCCCACACCGGCCATTCACAAATGGCTGGTAAAGAAGGTGAGTTCATGAGTGACCTGGGGGATTTCACACAGCAGGGTATCCCGATTCTGAATACCCCAGGGGGCGGGAATTATGTGGCCCGGGAATCTTATAGATTCCTGGGCCGATCTCCGTGGGTTTTGGTCCACTTTCAAAGCCATTGCCCAGGCACACTCCAAACCATTCATATTGTATAGTGCTACACATGGCAATGTTCTATTTTTTTGGGGAAATGAAGCTATATTGCCAGAGTAATTATAAAAAAAGTTTCATGTACCTAATGTCCTCTGTGATGGGAGTGTCAGAGCTGAGTAATGCAAGCACACTGTGTGCATTGCAATGGAGTGAGCTGTGCGTGAGTGACATTGTCAGGACTCCAGTCTAGCCTATTATTAAAGCTGAACAAAACCCACCAAGCTTGTGAAATAAATTTGGGCAAAGTGTAGACCTAAAAATGGATATTTTCATCTACAGAATTGTCCTGGAACGCTTGATATTTTTGCTGTCCCTCTCTGAAAGATTTCAGACTGTGAGACTCACTACAGTGGCCATGAATGGAGGAGGCAGGACTTTACAGCTAAAACAAGCAGCATTAGCAGGGAGCAGAGAAAGGCAGGAGCAGGGAAAATTGCCAAAATATACTCTTCATGGGGGGGGGAGCAATTCAGGGAATGCGGGTTTTGGTCTGCTTTAGGAGAGGAAGTGTCACCCTGGCACTAGCCTCAGGCTTCGATTTGTGGTCAAATTGAGGGGGGAGGCGCTTTCGGTGACCAGACAGAAAAGACAGCATGGGACTGCCACTGCATCAGGTAAGCTGCCAGGCAATTTATTTTAACGTTTGACTGTTTACATTTGTCAGATAAACCAACATTTACTACAGCATATGCAAAAATATATGACATGCAAAATCTGTTAAAAGTTGACCAAAACCATGCTGGATCGGCCTGGGAATCTATAAGATTCCCGGGCCGATCCATCCCCTCCCAACGGGGCATCCAAAATCAGGATGTCCCGCTGTGTGAAACCCCCCAGGTCGCCGTCTACACTTACCTGAATTCCGGTGCAACTATATGTAAATAAATAAGACATTTTTTAAAGATCAACAGACTGGCCCGTGCATTTTATCAGGAACGAGAGAAAGCAAAGGTAAAAAGAGTGGCTAAAACCAAAGGCCCCTCTTACAGTTATACTTCTAAACTCCCAGTATAAGAGTACATCAAACTCTTTTTTTTAAAAATGGCAGTCTATCTAATATTTATCAGCAACCCCATCCTGCGTTACCAAACTTTTTCAGGATAATCTTATTTTTAAAGGGACAGTCCAGGCAATGGCAACGATAGGACAGCAAGGTGCCGACCTAAAGCCTGTCACATGTGCCTCTCCTGCATTTCCTACAGCATGCTGTAGGTGATGTAGCAGGTCTCCAGTGTTTCCCCCTCTTTTCAATTATATTTCCCACCCCCATCATGCTCCAAATGATGTCACACAGCTGCCCATGTCCTTAGTGTTTCCAGCATAAGCAGGCATGGCAAACACAACCACTCTGGCTTGTCAGGTTCGCTCACACTGGCAGCAGGGGTAACCGTACATCCACATTTGTGCAGTAAATGTGGAGACCTGCTACAACATCTACAGCGTACTGTGGGAGTAAGGATAGAGGCACAGACTTCAGATAAGCTCCTTATTATTGTCACTGCCTGGACTGTCCCTGTATATCTAAGAAGAAATCCAAGAAGCTACAGGCTTTATGTCAATGTCCAACCTATACGTTTACGTACTGTAATCCAGTTGGTAAGAGTTTAGGAACGTAGAGCTTTGCAAATGCCTTGTTTGGATCTCAGCCTGTGGTCATTTTTTCCATTTTAATTCATCTCATGAAGTAAAGCAGTTTGATCAGGTCAGAATCCCAGAGAGGACAAATCAGAGCTGGAAGAATCATTGCTCATTTATATCTGAAATTTTGGATTACTTGGAACAGCAGGCTGGCTGCAGTTTCGGTGTTTTCTTTATATATTAACACAACTGGCATAGGCACCATTATAATTGGCCAAAATGAAATATCAAAAGCATTCAAATGAAATCTGGAACTGCAGTGGGAAATCATCTGCTGTACGACTTTCTAGCTACCTTGCCCTTTCTGGTGACTTTCTAGTTGGCCACCATGTTTATTAGGGAGGCCAAACATAGAACATGTCAATGCACAAGCCTTTTCCTTCCCCTCCTTTCTGCTGCTTTTTCTTAGATTTTTTTTTGGCAGTCCAATCTTGCCTTTTTGTATACGAGGCTTATGAGTGGCTTGCACCATGCAGTCAACCCGCTGTATTTACTTTCTTGTAGTAATGGTCTCTTTATGGTAGATTTGGATACGCCTACATCCCTGGGAGTGTTGTTCATTTGGTTGGCTGTTGTGAAGGGGTTTCTCTTCACCATGGAAACTATTCCGCAATAATCCACCATTGTTGTCTTCCGTTGACGTTTAGGTCTTTTGACATTTATTTTTTTATTTATTTCTCAGGATGTGCCAAACTTTTCTCCTAATATTGTAGCAATTACTTGGATTGTTTTTTTTTTCTGCTTTCACAGCTTAAGGATAGTTTGTTTCACCTACATGGAGTGTTATCTTCAAAGCAAATTCTTCCAAATGCAAGTGCCGCACCTCAAATCAACTCCAGGCCTTTTATCTGCGTGGAGGCTGATTCATTACTAACGCCAGGTATTGACAGATGAGCGTTTGTATAGCGGTGCTTAGAGCGCTAGTAGGCGCTGTAAGCGGGTATCAGGCGCTGTAACAGAGTGCCTCAGTCGCTGTAGTAACCTGGCCGGCATTGATGAATGTGATGTATGTTGGGCGCTCTAACGCCAGTACAGCGCTGGAGGGAACGAAAGGTAGTGCTAGTTCAGTGCGACCGACTCTCAGTGCTCCACACCATACTTATCAAAAAAGGACGCACGCACAGCATCGGCGCTCTAAATCTGGTCGCTGTAGCATAGAGCGCCAGACGCAGTGTGATTAAACTCTGCTTTTGAACACGTATCCACCAGTAACAAAGCGAAAACACATGAAATTACATTGTTTTAACACTGTGACATTAACACTTTAGTACCAGACATGTAATGACAATTCTGCATAAAAATAGAAAAAGTCAAAAAAGTTTTTAAAAGTGTTTGTTTGCAGCCAGGAGAGGTGCCACAATAATGTGAGCAAAAAAAATACAATTCTGTGATTACTCACCTGTAGAATTGGTATTATGAGTATACGGTATGTCCTGCTTACAGTTGGGATATACTCCGCCAGATGGCGCTGGACTGCAGAGACATCGAAAATAGGCTCCTCCTGGCCCCTCAAATACCCAGGGACCTCCCACAAATCCCCAGCATTGAAAAGCAGTTAACGAGAAGCCGGGAGAATTAAACAATCCAAACTATCAATTATAACAATGATAACAATCACCATACAGGGGATCCAAGAAAATGCAAACCAAGGGTGGGTTGGAGCAGGACGTACTGTATACTCATAATACCAATTCTACAGGTGAGTAATCACAGAATTGTATTATTCTTAGTATACAGTACGTCCTGCTCCAGATATAATACTTACTACCGGGACATCCAATAGCAGTGTCCATAAAGTAGGGTGGGATCCCCAAGAAAAATCAGCAGCAGGCAGTTTAAACCACTGCCGCCTGCAGAACCTTTCGGCCAAAAGCAGCATCAGCTGAGGCCCTAACATCAACCTTGTAAAACTTTGAAAAGGTATGAACAGAAGACCAAGTAGCGGCCTTGCAAACTTGTTCAACAGAAGCCTGGTGCTGAAAAGCCCAAGAGGCACCAATAGCACGAGTGGAATCAGCAGTAAGGCGGAAGGGAGGATTCTTCCCCTTAGCAGAGTAGGCCTGACCACAAAAAGAGCACCAGTTTTCCTGAAAGGTGCAGTAGCCACCAGATAGTATTTCAGACACCTAACCACATCCAAAGAGTGCAAAACTCTCTCCTTAGCATTGCTAGGATTAGGGCACAAAGAAGGAAGAACAATATCCTGATTCAAATGAAAGGCAGACACTACCTTAGGCAGAAAGTCAGGTTTGAAACGAAACACCACCTTGTCCTGGTGCCTCTCATAGTAGGGGGGCTGAATGGACAGCGCCGCCAACTCAGACACATGCCTGACAGAAGTGATAGCCACCAGAAACACAACCTTGAGCGTAAGAATGGCCAAGGCAGCATCCTGCACAGGTTCAAAGGGAGCACCCTGCAAGGCTGACAGAACCAAGTTCAAATCCCAAACAGGCACCATAGGTTTACGTGGGGGACGCACATGAGTGACCCCCTGGAAAAAAGTCCTGATCAGAGGGTGCTGAGCAAAGGACCTCTGGAAAAAAATAGCCAGGGCAGAAACCTGACCCTTCAGAGTACTGAGTTGGAGCCCCATCTCCAACCCATGCTGCAGGAACTCCAGAATCCTGGGAATAGAGAACACACGACAGGGAAGAGACCTAGACTCACACCAGTCAATGTAGGCTCGCCAAACCCTGTAATAAATGGAAGAGGAAGACTTCTTCCTAGCTTTAATCAAAGTATCCACAACCGAGGAAGACAGCCCCTTCTCCATCAAGATGGAGGTTTCAGCAGCCAAGCCGTCAAAGCCAGAGTTTGTAAATTGGGATGGCGTAGTGAGCCCTGAGTGATCAGATCTGGCACCAGGGGGAGAGCGTATTGATCTACTGCCAGCTGTACCACATCTGCGACCACACTCTTCTTGGCCACCTGGGGGCCACCAGAATTGCTGGCACCCCTTCCAGAGCAATCTTGCGCAGAACCCTGCCCAGCAGGGGAATTGGGGGGAAGGCATACAGGAACTGAAAGTCCTGCCATGACATTGCTAGAACATCCGAGGTCAGGGCCAGAGGATCCCTGGACAGAGAGAGAAAAGCTGGAAGCTTGTGATTGTGGCGGGACGCAAACAGATCCACATCTGGTTGGCCCCAACGGTGACACAAAGATTGAAACACCCTGCTGCATAGGGACCATTCTCCCTGGCGAGAGGTCCCCCTGCTCAGAGAGTCCGCCAGGTGATTTTCCACCCCCGGGATGTACACAGCTGAAATGCAAGGGACATTGGCCTCCGCCCAAGTCAGGATCAGAGACGCTTCCTGGAGGGCCCCCTTGCTCCGGGTCCCTCCCTGATGATTGATGTAGGCAACTGCCGTCTGGTTGTCCGAGCACACCTGAACAGGCAGGCCCTGAAGATGAGTAGTCAAGCGAGCCAGAACTAACCTGATCGCTCGCAGCTCCAAGACATTGATAGGTGTGTGGGCCTCCTGAGGGCCCCGCCTCCCCTGGAACCGCAGGGACTTCCAGAAACCCCCCCCAACCTGACAGACTGGCATCCGTGGTGACCGTCTCCCAGGAAGGGGCAAGAAAGGATCTGCCCCCCAACAGGTTCCTTGAGTCCATCCACCACAAGAGGGACCTCCTGACCAGGGGGGAGTGCACACAGACCCTGTCCAGGGACGCTGGGTCCTTGTCCCATACAGACAATAGGTGAAGTTGCAGAGGCCTCAAGTGGAACTGAGCATAAGGGACCGCTTCGAAGCACGCTACCATCAGGCCCACCAGCTGCATCCCCTGCCTGATGGAGGGATGGGGACAAGCTAGGATGGACTGAGCCTGTGCAATCAGACTGTCCACCCTCTGCTGAGGAAGGAAGATCCTTGCCTGAACTGTATCCAGATTCATTCCTAGGAATGGAGTTACCAAGGGAGGGGACAGTGAGGACTTGGGGTGGTTGATCACCCATCCAAATGACTCCAGAGTGGACACCACAAGCTGAGTATCCAACTCTGCCTGATGTAGAGACTGGGAAGTGATGAGGATGTCGTCCAGATAGGGAAGCACGCGGACGCCCTGACATCTGAGCAGAGACATCACGCCAGCCAGCACCTTGGTGAACACCCTGGGAGCTAAAGTGAGGCCGAAGGGCAAGGCCACAAATTGGTAGTGTTGATCCATCAGAGCGAACCTGAGGAACCTTTGATGACCTGGGAACACAGGAATATGAAGGTAAGCATCTTTGATGTCCACAGAAGTCATGAAATCCCCTTGGCGCAGGGAACTGATGGCAGAGCGCAGAGTCTCCATGCGAAAGCGCCTGCCCCTGACAAACTTGTTGAGAATCTTTAACCCTTTCGCTGCCAGCCTACCTGCAGCATTTGCCACTCCCTGTTGCCAGACGATGTTTCACTATTTTGCGCTACACATGTTCAACTGTCATTTTTGAAAGGATTTCCAGGGATTTCCCAGGAAAATTATATATTGTTTTTTTCAACAGAGTCTGGGCTTTAACATGAAATGTCTTGTTTGTATTTTTTAGGTGTATTCTCAATATTTTTGGGTGAAATGTGTGAAAAAAAATAAAAAATAAATATTTTTTTACAATTTGTAGAGTTTTTTTGTAATAAAAAATGTAAGTTTGTCAATAAAATCTTATTGCGTGAGAAACCCCAATTTCTCCCGGTTACAGCGATACCACATATGTATAGGTAGACACCCTTTCCTGCCCAGAAGCCTTTTATAGCTGCTGGATGACACAAAGGGTTAATTAAAAAAAAAAATGACATAGGGTCCCCCTTCCCGGGGAGGGGGACCCCATTTTTTTGGGGATTTTTAAGGGTTAAAAACCCTTAAAAATCAAAAAAAAAAATGACGTGGGGTCCCCCTTACCCAAAGTAACCAGCCCGGGACCAGCTATGGGGGCTTGTAGGCACAGAGTGGGGGGGCCAGCTTTGGTGGCCCCCCCACCCTGCAGCCTACGAGCCCACATAGCCTATGTGGGCCCGGGCTCTTCTGCCCCCCCCACCTGGCCTTTGGGGAGGCAGGTAATGGGGGTGCGGGGGTTAATGGCAAGTCACCCGCTAGGGCAAGTGACTTGCCACCCCCCCAGCCTTGTGAACTGGTATAAGGGGTCTCATGGACCCCTTACCAGCTCACAAAGGGTTAACTGTTAAAAAAAACCATCACACAATAATAAAAAGTATTTTATTAAAAAAAAAAAAAATTTTTTTTTACTGTACTTACCTTCGATTGCAAGCTCTTGTCCCTCGCCGCTCAGCTGACAGATGCCGGTGATCGGCATCCAGAGAAGGAGAAGGCAGGAGATCAGAGGATCTCCTGTCACCTCCTTCCAGGGCACCGATCACCGGCATCTGAGAAGCTGAGAAAGCTGAAGCCCGTTCGGGGCCGGGATGACGTCATAAGCCCCGCCCCCAATGGGGCGGGGCTTAGAGGCAAGTTGGCGGCCGCCATCGAGAAGAAGAGAGGAGAGAGCCTCCCAGGCTCTCTCCTGAAGATCGGTAAGTCCTGGGGGGGGATCGGAGGCCCCCCAGGTGAAGAGGAGGGACAGCGGGAGCCAGCGCACACACAGGTAAGTGAATGTCATTTTTATTTTATTTTTTTTTTTACAGTTAGCAGCTGCTGCTGCAGAAGCGGGGGAGGGGGGGGGCGGCCTATTCCGGGGGCTCTCCTGGAGCCATCCGACCCCCCACGGGGGATCGGATGGCACCAAATTAAAGAGGAGATCCGGCCGGATCCAACAAGGGGTCAGGTGAGTATTTTTTATTTTTATTTTTTAAACTAGAAGCGAGGAAAGTCAAGCACATAACACCTACGGGCTTGGCACTTAAGGCCCAGCCAAGCCAGCACGTAGGTGTTACGGGCTTGGCAACAAAAGGGTTAAGTCCAGGATGGGCCTGACAGAACCATCCTTTTTGGGTACTGTGAATAGGTTGGAATAAAAGCCCTTGCCTTTTTCTCTTAAGGGGACCTGGCAGATGACCCCCAGATCCAGGAGGCCTTGCACTGCTTGCACTAGCTCCTGAGGTGACACAGGGTCCTGAGGAATCTGGGATCTGATGAATCTTGAAGGGGGATCAGCAGCAAACTCCAACTTGTAACCGGAGGACACTACCTCCTGAATCCACCGGTCTGAGACATGAAGCCTCCAGACGTGAGCTAAGTGCTGCAGCCGTCCCCCCACCCGGATGGGTGAGGGCGCCCCATCATGCCTGAGGGGGCTTGGGAGAGGATTTAACTTTGGGACCCCAGGAGGAGCCAGGACGTCCACGTCCTCTGCCTCTACCCCAGGGCCCCAGGGAAGGACACCCCCCTTCCCTGTCTTGCACCGCGGTAAGGGGAGGAGAAGGAACCCTGACCCCGAAAGGGCTGAGGTTGCCGCCTGCGCTGGGGTAATCTGCCTCCCTTAGCAAAAAGGTCCAGGCGGTCTCCAAACAGACGCATTCCTATAAAGGGAAAACCAGTGAGGGCCTTCTTGGCACCATTGTCAGCAGCCCACTGGCGCAGCCAAACCGAGCGGCGTATAGCCACCACGAGGGCAGAAGTTCTGGCACACATTCTGATGATGTCATCCAATGCTGATAGGACAAAATTTACAAAAACATCACAACTGGAGAGCGCATTAAACACCTCACAAGGCAAATCATCAGGGGCACTATCGCGCATATTTCTGATAAGGGTTCTAGTGGCCACAGCAGTAATGGCAGAGGCACAGACCGGGCGCAGCGCCGTCCCCGCACATGCAAAGGCATGGGATGCCAGCTGATCAATACGCCGGTCTTCGGCATCCCGCAGGGTAGGAGAATCAGGGGAATGTATGACAGAGGTGTTAGATAGCCCTAGGATGGGGGCATCCACCCTGGGGGGGGGGGGGATGACCAACATTTAACCACCTCAGCAGTATAGGGATACTTCCTATCCCAACTCCTTGGAACACCGGGAAGTTTACTGGGGCGCTCCCATTCCTTGAGCGCAAGGTTATGGAAATGTGCCTGCTCTGGAAATTCCAAACGTGATCTTGCTGTATGGAAAAGCTCCCCTCTTTGCCTGGGAGCCTCAACAGGGAGAGAGATGGACAGAACCTCAAAAATCTGGGTCAATAATCTGTCAGTGTCATCCGGGGCCCAGGGGTCAGAGCCAGAATCGTCATGACCCCTTGGTCTCTCATCAGATGAGCCTGAATCAGAAAAGAGCTCCCCTTCATCAGACAGGGTATAGCCACACAGATTACAAAACTCCTCAGTTCCCATAGGGAAAACAGTAACATTAGTCGTCAAGTGCTGCTTCTTAGCAGGGACCTTACGCGCTAAAGACTTCGCAATAATCTGTTCAACAGTAGCCAGTCTAGAAGACACATCAGGCTGAGAATCCCCACTAGTATGCAACTCAGCAGGAGTGAGATTTAAGCTTGGGGGAGTGGGTGAAGTGAAACGAGGTGCAGCCACTGGCAGGCCAGATTGCAATGCAAGCACATGCTCAGCACAGGTTACACAGACCCGCCCTTTTTCAGCGTCAGCATGAGGCTGCCCACACGCTACACACAGCCCTTGTCCCGAAGGGAACCCGGTAACATTATCCTGGGATGCCTCCATATGGTGATTATAGCGGCGCTATACACCGATAGGGAATAACGCTATATAGCAACCCTGGATGCCCCAATAACCCGCTAGGGACGTGGGAGTATAATCTTTACAAGTTCCATGAAAGATATCTAGGTTGCCAGCCTCAGACCCCGCAAAACTGCAGCCACATCCAAACAAAGGGCAACCGGCAAAGAGTGCTCACCTCTTAATTCAATCAGTATTTGTAGTAAAGGAGCGCCAGCCACATTGTTGGAAAGGTAAAATCATCAGTCCTTTATTCCGGTTCCATTTAAAAAGCCATTACAGCCAGCAAGACACAAAGCACATGTAAAAGACAGACCCCGCGTCTACGCGTTTCGAGCGAAGGCTCTTAATCATGACAGTGGGGCAGTTGTGTAGGAATCAGTAAAATAGGTATACACATTAACAATAATTGGTATCACCTGGGAACAAAACATGAGCCGGCGCAAGTAATTAATTGATTAATTCCCCAGTATGGCTTACCTGAATATCCCATAGTAACGCCGCCAAATTATCCTCCCACACACGCTAGGAACGGAGTCACAAACAGCGAGCGGAGGAAGAAGCACTTCCGCGTAGTCAGAGAGACGCCAGCCAATCTCTATAGATCAATGTACGTTGACGCTGTTAATAGGTCAGATAGACCTCCGCGTCATAGTGCTGGCAAGCCGGGGCTCCATAACGGCGGCCATTAAGGGCAGATAGCGGATCACTGAGATATAGATTAAACCGTGGGGAAACACATAAAAGGAGAAGTAGAAAAACCCAGAAAAAGGGATAGTTAGAATGTATTTACTAAGTCTAGCCAATATAGAAAATAAATAATATATGAATCCCAGGGTCTCAAAATCCTACAAAAATTATTTTTAACCAATAATAATGCACCCATTCATGTCATTCCCAGGTGAAAACCATATCAGCAAAATTCATGAAAACACGTGTATATATACACAGACATAATTGACACATATAATAACTACCACAGATACAAAACCTATTAATATCTAAGGAAAAATTGTTTACAGGTGCAGAAAAATATATACTATTTAAGAGGCCTTTATTAATAAGCCCTATCTCATTATGAAAGATTACAGGAGAGCCTATTTCCCACATCTACTAATAATACATATTAATCCTGCAGATCCCCCGTTATTTGGAGGGAACCAAACTGTGCAATTTATATCAAAGATAAAAAGAAAAGAAAATACTCATGTCCCGTCCTATATTTTTTGGGGAACCCTAAGGAGGAAGGAAAGTATATACCCCGGACCCCAGTCTAATAAGAACCACAGCCCTTCTACTTATCTTCTATAATACCTGATATAAAATTAAAATTAATACTAGGTTTTAAGAAACAAATCAACATCCCAACGTGAGTTGAGGCCCTTAGGGATACGGGTATCAAGCCTAAAAATCCAGAAGACCTCCCGTCTCAGCAATTTATCTACAAGATTGCCCCCCCTAGGACCCAATATCACTTTTTCTATAGGTCTACATTTAAAGCTGGATAGATTGCTATCATGATGATCCCTAAAGTGTTTGCCTACATTCGATGTGGATATAAGGCGGTCTGGAGAAGACGCAGAAATATGCTCCGCAATACGTTTCTTTAACGGCCGGGTAGTATATCCAACATATTGCAAATTGCAACATGTACATGTTATTAAATATATTACATTGGTGGAATTACAGTTGATAAAATTCTTAATTTTAAATCCTTGATGTGTAGAAGTAGAGACAAAATCTGAACCTGTTTGCATATATTTACATGTACCACATCTCTCACCCCCACATTTGAAGGAGCCCGAATGGTTCAACCAGGTCTGTGAATTCTCCAATCGTTTATTAATTAAACTGGGCGATAATCTCTGTCCCAGAGTAGGGGATCTATGGCTTACTATTTCCACTCCATTGCTTATAATTGCCCTAAGTTGGGGGTCGCACTTGAGGAGGGGAAGGTGTTTCCTAATTATAGCCCCTATCTGGTTAAATTCTTTACTATAAGAGGTAACAAATGTAATTCCTCTTGTATTTTTAGCGTCATTCTGTCTATTATAGACCTCCTTAATGTTGTTCTTTTCCTGACAGCGTTTATCCCTCCTATTGGCTGTTTTATTAAACATCTTATTCCTATCCCTGGAACTAGCGATATCCCTCGCTCGTGACAGCAAGTCAGGAGAATAACCTCGTTCAGTAAGTCTATCTGAAATTAGGTTTAGTTCTTCCTCAAAAACTTCTTGTTGTGAACAGTTACGTCGGGCCCTCACCATCTCCCCTACGGGGATGGCTCTGATTGTGTGGGGGGGATGACAGCTTTCAGCTCTGAGTGTCATGTTCCCTGCCGTATCCTTCCTAAAGGTCCTGGTACTCACCTGATTTGTATCCGCCACAGTCTCTAACCTCAAATCAAGGAATGCTATAGAATTAGCACTATGCTCTGCAGTAAACCTCAGGTTGAGACTATTATTATTAAGATATTCCACAAATTCAGCAATGGTATCCTCCTGACCTGACCACACCAGGATCAAATCATCTATGTATCTGCCATATAACTTAATATTAGCAATATATGGATTGTTATGGCCATAGATACTCTCCCTCTCCCACCAACCCATATAAAGGTTGGCGAGAGAGGGAGAGAACGGGGCTCCCATGGAAGCCCCGCATCGCTGCAAAAAATATTGGCCAGAAAACAAAAAATAGTTATGATGTAACAAATACTGTATGGCTAGTACAAGAAAAATTTTTAGTTCCGTGGAGTACAGTGAATAATTATCCAAATGATATTGGACAGCTTCTAAAGCCCTATCATGGGGGATTACAGAGTATAATGAAGATACATCACATGTAAGCCAGAAAAGGGTGGGTTCCCATTGGAAATTCTCAAGTTGACAAATAATGTCCCGGGAGTCCTGTAGAAATCCCGGGAGTCTGCGGACCAGGGGAAGGAGGTGTGCATCCACCCATTGCCCCAGTCTCTCATTCAACCCCCCGATACCAGCCACAATGGGCCTCCCAACAGGTGGACGTTGGGGTTTATGTATCTTGGGGAGGTGATGGAAGACTGGGGCAACGGGAGAATCAACAAAGAGGGCATCCGCTTGTTGCACAGTCAGGACTCCCAAGGACCTACCCTCTTCTAATAGTGTCATCAGGTCTTTCTGATAATGTTTCACAGGATTGCCCTTTAATTTAACATATGTGTTGGGATCCTCTAATTGTCTCCACGCCTCCTGCTCATAATCCAATGCATCCAAGACCACTATACAACCTCCCTTATCAGCCGCCCGTATTACAATTGCATCATTTTCAGATAATGATCTAAGGGCCTCTTTCTCTTTTCTGGTCATATTAGATTTACGGTGATTCCTATCTTTAGATTTTTCAGCAAGTTCCCTAAGATCAGTTTCAACAGCTTCCTGGAACACATCTAATACAGGTACCCTAGAATTCACAGGGTAAAACTTCTGATTGGGAAACTTTATATTAGGGGGAGTCTCTATCTTATAGGGACCCTCTTCAGACATACTTTCTAACCATAGATTCATGGTGACATCCTGGAAAGAAGAGATGGAATTAGTATGACCCAGAAGCCCCTCATTATTTGTTTCATCACAACCACTTGTCTCAACTCTAGCAAAAGAATCTACTGGTCTGATTATAGCCTCAGAAAAAAAATGTTTACGCAAAGTCAGATTTCTTACTAATCTATTGACATCCAAAACAGTATCAAATAAATTGAAATGAAATGTGGGTGCAAACGACAGCCCCCTAGATAGAACTCTTAATTCATTATCTGAAAGGGAACAAGTAGACAAATTAATAACACTGTCTATTCGTGTGGTCTCCGGTCTCTGAGCATATATCGGGCACCTGGGGTGATGTTTTCTGCCCGCTCTGTGGACCCTTTTGTTACCCTTTTCTTTCTTGTTCTTGAGGTTGATGGCCCTTGAAAATTTCTGACCGATTGTTCACCGTCTGATCGATCACTCGCCGAGGACCAATCCGACGAATCAGCTAGGTTGAAAGACACCATTTTTCTTCCTGAGGGACTTTTCAAAATAGGTCTGGGGCGTGAATCCCTATTAAATCTCCTCCAGGTGTACACCTGATTGTTGTTATAATCATCTGTGTCCCGCTTAAATTTATTCTTTTTCACTGTCATAATCTGGGACTCCATTAAATCAATAGATTTTTTCATTTTCTCTAAATGCTCATTAAAGTGTGGATCTGGTTCAAAGTCCTTCAAAGTTGTTTCTAATTCCACTATATTTTTTTGTATGTCCTTGAGTTTCTCCTGTTCATATCTTGTGATTAGTTTCATGAGATCAAGGGAGGCCTGAGTTAGAATATCCTCCCACTCATTCTTGAATTTTTCTGAATAAACAGTGGTGGGTACCTTCCGGATCCGTAATCCTCTAGGAATCATATTGTTCTGTAAATACTTATTGATTGAGCTCAGGTCCCACCATGTTTTAAGCTCCTTTTTCATCAGATCTTCATATTCCTTAATACGGTTTTTAAGATCTGCAGATAATGATGTAGTCTGTGTAGATGGAATGGGTACAAAAACCGAGTCAAATTTCTCTTGACTATTGGTGGTGTCCCCAAAGCATGATTTAACACGTTCCATGTTCAATGAAAGAAGCGCTAAGTGACCTTGCCGCTGTGTAATAAAACTCTATGGCTTACAAAAATACTTTGGTCGACAGGATTGTTTGTTTAATCCATGCATGCTGGTCGGGCACGGCCGAGCTTTAAAGTTCCATGAAAGATATCTAGGTTGCCAGCCTCAGACCCCGCAAAACTGCAGCCACATCCAAACAAAGGGCAACCGGCAAAGAGTGCTCACCTCTTAATTCAATCAGTATTTGTAGTAAAGGAGCGCCAGCCACATTGTTGGAAAGGTAAAATCATCAGTCCTTTATTCCGGTTCCATTTAAAAAGCCATTACAGCCAGCAAGACACAAAGCACATGTAAAAGACAGACCCCGCGTCTACGCGTTTCGAGCGAAGGCTCTTAATCATGACAGTGGGGCAGTTGTGTAGGAATCAGTAAAATAGGTATACACATTAACAATAATTGGTATCACCTGGGAACAAAACATGAGCCGGCGCAAGTAATTAATTGATTAATTCCCCAGTATGGCTTACCTGAATATCCCATAGTAACGCCGCCAAATTATCCTCCCACACACGCTAGGAACGGAGTCACAAACAGCGAGCGGAGGAAGAAGCACTTCCGCGTAGTCAGAGAGACGCCAGCCAATCTCTATAGATCAATGTACGTTGACGCTGTTAATAGGTCAGATAGACCTCCGCGTCATAGTGCTGGCAAGCCGGGGCTCCATAACGGCGGCCATTAAGGGCAGATAGCGGATCACTGAGATATAGATTAAACCGTGGGGAAACACATAAAAGGAGAAGTAGAAAAACCCAGAAAAAGGGATAGTTAGAATGTATTTACTAAGTCTAGCCCATATAGAAAATAAATAATATATGAATCCCAGGGTCTCAAAATCCTACAAAAATTATTTTTAACCAATAATAATGCACCCATTCATGTCATTCCCAGGTGAAAACCATATCAGCAAAATTCATGAAAACACGTGTATATATACACAGACATGATTGACACATATCATATCTTTACAAGGCCTACAAGTAATATACTAAAAACAGGGCCGGGAGAAGCCAAGAAGGGTTTGTCCCGCCTGAAAGACATGAGCAGACAAGACCTTAAGTACATCATAACAAAAGTGAAGCAGATAAAGTCGCCCACAAGGGCACTTACGGACCGTGGTAGGTAGGAGTCCGTCGCGCATAGGCCAACCTAGTCAGCAAAGATGGCGTCGATATACCTCGAGGGGCGGGCCAGTAATAGCGATGACGCGGAACGCGCCGAAGACGGGTCCCGCCCCCCCGAAGAGCGCGAAGTCAGAAGGCCAACAGCCAATGATGGCGCACCAGCGCCTGAGGTAATGCTGCCACCAAGCGCGGAACCAAGGCAGCGCGCGGCGGCTGTAAATTTAAAAGCAATAAAGACAAGTCAGCGCGGCGGCTGACACAAGAATAAAGACATGTGAAAGTGAAAGCAAAGGCTGCATAACATACATATCTATACACATACACCCCCCCCCTCTTTTCCCCCGAAGACTACAAGGAGGATGAGGGAGGACGGCGGCCACTTAAATAGGGTCCACCGATAGGCAGGGGCAAGGGGCAATAGTGCGAGAGGCTCACCATAAGCCTGAACCGCCTACCCTTTGGTGGGGGATTGTGGTGGAGCAGCGCTCCTAAGCACCAACGGCGGTGCTGCCTACCTTCACCCAACCAGCGCAGCCAAGGCTGGGAGGCATATTACTAATGGAACGGGTAGGAATAGTCCTACAGGGCCGTGGGCTAATAGCCCCGCTCACCGGCGAGTAGAGAGCCAATTTCTCGTCCTTCGCAGCCAGACTGCAGAGAAATTCTGGGGATTTGTGGGAGGTCCCTGGGTATTTGAGGGGCCGGGAGGAGCCTATTTTCGATGTCTCTGCAGTCCAGCGCCATCTGGCGGAGTATATCCCAACTGTAAGTATTAGATTTGGAGCAGGACGTACTGTATACTAAGAATATTGTCAAACACGCTGTTTAAACACAAGCAAATGAACACCCATTGAAATGTATGGGAGAGCAACAGTGAGCGAAAGGTAATACCTGGCACTCTGGAAACTAGAGCGCCGGCGCTATACGCCGAGCAGCCTGTAATAATACATGTGACACTACATGGCGCTGTTAGAGCCGCTCACCAGATTCGCTTTCTTAAATGTGGTTTTGTGTACAGTGTCTGGCGTTCACCAGGCACTGCCTGCCGCTACGAGGCACTACCTGGCGCTATCCCTTCTTAAATAACCCCCTTAATTGAGAATGACATAAGAAAGAAATAGCCCACACCTGCCCATGAAACAGCCTTTGTGTCAACTGTCCAATTACTTTTGGTTCCAGGGTGGCACATGTTAAGGAGCTGAAACTCCTAAACCATTCATCCAATTTTAATGTGGATACCCTCAAATGAAAGCTGGGCTTTAGTCTGGACTTTATGTCCATGTCCATTATATAACAGGTAAAAAACAAAATTTGTCAGTGTCCAAAAATGTATTGACCTAACTGTATCTGGGGTAGAGGAGCAAAGTATATTGAACTGTTTTGGAGGGGTTTGGTCCACTTTAAGAGAGTGTGGTAAATAAAAAATAAAGGAATGGGTTAATTGAAAAAAGAAAAGGGAAGGCAAGGTTACTAAAATTATTGGGAGTAACTGAAAATGATGAGATCTCTGAGGGAACAGAGGTTACTAATACCGTAACTAACAATATTTCACTAAAATCTGGCAAGTTTTCCCATACTATATGGGGGGGGGAGTACACCACTTTATGTGGCAAGCTAGCTGACTCAGTTTGTTGATATTTACTACCGTTTGTTAGCTTTGTTTTGTTTGATACCTTAACTTACAATAGGGTAGATTCAGCACCAATTCTCACCCATTTCCCTAATTTTTTTTTTTACAAAACACACAAACTTCTCCTAAAAATGGTACACTTGTGTGATTCAGTGAGTGTTTTTAACAGTGACATGTATTTGTTGGCCGGCATTTCACTTTTGCTAAAAGCTTGCGACTTTGAGCAGGAGAGAACCAACTTCACACCTCCAGGGCCAACTAGCCCAGGCCCCAGGCATTGGGGATGGTAACCAAGGACTAAGAGGCCGCCCAACCGGTATGCTAGCCCTAATACTCTTCAGTATGGGTTCGGTGCGCTTCCAGGGGTTCCATGAGCACAAGGTTCTTCCACACCCCTAATGTACCAAATATAGGTGCGGGTAATTGGTGAGGTACAGGGGGGAGAGGAACTCAAAAAAAGCCTGCAATTCAAGCATAGGGGCTGATAATCCCAGGGCTCAAGAGCTGATCTGCTGGCCCCTAGCCCTAGTTATTACCAGCCCTTATGCCCTACAGCACAGGTCCAGTGCTGAGCACTGGGCACATGCTGCTGGGCACTGGGCTCATTCGCACCCCACTGCCCATTGGGGGTGCAGGTAATGTGGCAGTGGCAGAAAGCCACCAGATGAGATGTCGGGCAGGTAGCTTTCAGCCTGCCTCCCCTTTGAACTGGTATAGAGGTCCTCTGTGCCCTGTGCTGCATCACCAACAATAATGCTGACATGGATTCTAATAGACGCAACATTTGGAGGGAAGGGGGAGGGAGGGAAGGAGGGGAGGGCGGGGATGGAGGGGAGGGCGGGGATGGAGGGCAGCTTTTATACAGAGAGATGGAGCCTCTCTGAAATCTTCCCCATGTGATTTTTACGTCAAAGGAGGGGAATGGAGGGACTTTCCCTAGGAAAAACCCTGTTCATACCGTGATATTTTTAGAAATTGGCCAATTTCTGTGACATATTCCTAATCCGCCTAGTGGTGTCCTCAGTCCCTCCAGATCCTAACAATGCCTCTAGTTGGCCACTTTTCCTAGCTTTCCTGTTTCTGCAGATGGGTCAGGGCCACTGTTAGTGGTACAGGCCATTTGCCAGTGGGGGGGGGACACAGCATGGCACGTTATAAGCATGGGACAACAGCAGCACCATAGAATGGGAGAGGGGACGTGTTTTTTTTTTTCTTTAGGCAGTCAGAGCTTTTTGGCCTTTAAACTACCCTGTTGGCCACATTCTTCTTTTTAGTTTGAATCGCTGTAAACGTATCAGCACAAAACGGGCCTCTGACAACATTTTATCCTTGGCATTGATAGATACTCTGAATGCACAGTAACAGTATAGAATATAATAGTTGGCTGCTTCTCACTTTGCTATCCAGATGTGTAAAGAAGTAGTAGAAGGACATTTATGTTCGACAGTATAAACAAGATAACAATACTCACTCACGAACTCGCACGGTGTGAGAGTGCTCCGCACATGATGGTGTGATGGAGACAGACAGGCCACGTCTACCATCTGATGCAGGAAGAGACACCAGAGTCACTGTGTGAGGTGATCGGGACACCGGAGAGTCAATCACTGGCGTTAATGAGATCTGATAGTAGCAGGTCCCACTGTGACAAATAGGAAGACATTTATAAAACATCTCTTTTTTCTTACTGAATCTAAATAAAAAACAAAAACTATATTTTCAACTCAAGTGGATCAAAACCCAGGACTTTTACTATCCTGGGTTTTGGTCCTTGTCCCGCTGTGTGAAATCCCCCAGGTTGCCGAAATCAACTCACCTCTTCCCGCTCCTACGGCACATGTGTGGGCGCTCGTCCAATCAGCGTGCTGACGGCCGCATCTCTCGTTAACCTCTAACAGGGAGTGTGCCCGTGCCGGCCATTCACAAATGCCTTCACACAGCAGGACATCCCAATTTTGGATGCCCTGGGGGGGGGGAATCGATAGCCTGGGAATCTTATAGATTCCAAGGCCGATCGCCGTGGCCTTTGGCCCACTTAAAGAAGGAACAGAACTATCCCCAGCTTTGTTCCTAATCTGCCCTGCTATGTGAAATCCCTCCCAATTTGCTATAAAAACGCAACAGTGCATTAATCTTTGCTATCCTGCTATGAACCCAGAGCGGCATATCAATTATGAATGGATCTTGAGCCACTGGTCACTCCCCTGTGGCAACCATTTAGAAATGCTTGGCAGGGTACAAGCTTCAGTTAGAGGAAAGTGGGGATATGGCCTGCATATGCACCGTAAGATCACAACGAGGCGAGTATACTTCACACAGCAAGGCATCCCAAATCAGGATGCCCCACAAAGTTAGAGAGAGACTCTTAACCACAAATCAACAGGAAATTAGTTTTTGTGTTAGTCATACACCAGTAACATAACTGCAATACTTTGACTTCACTTAAAGCGGAAGTCCAGTCTCTTCTGGTGCTAAAGCAGGATGGGGGGGTTGCTGAGGCAGAATGGGGCACAGAGCCCTCCCCCCCCCCCCATCCTGTCTCAGCGCGGGGTGGCTGTTTTTCACTGGAATTCCACCTTTAACATCACAGATGCTGCGGATGACAAAAAAAAAAAAGAGAAGAATACTTATCCTCCACATCATGTCCCCCAGGCCTGATGGACATCTGTCTGTGGCAGTAGGTCCACCTGTGGAGCCCAGGACTCCATTTTGAATAATGGGTAGGTATGAAACATGGACCTGGAGAGGGACAGGCAGTGGGGGATCAAACTGTAGTGTTTATGAGCCAAGTTGCTGCATGCATTGTACCCATTGTTGGTAGTATACTGTAGGGGGGGATTCTGGCTGTCTATTTTAACCATCGCTCAAAGAGGTCCAACCACCTTTGATAGTGACCCACAGCGCTGGTTGCACAAGGTCCCACACATGTGCCATGGGAACGTAGGAAAAATAAGTTTTAGGGGTGATCCAGTGGGGCAGGGGCAAAGACTAAAAGTAAAAAAAGTGAAAGTCTGAAGGTTTTAATTCACTTTAAAGTGGCCAAAAACCCAGGATTTTGACTATCCTGGGTTTTGGTCCTTTCCCCTGGGGCACCACCAACTCACCTCTTCCCGGTCCTACGGTGGGTCTAAGAGCAGCGGATCTGAGCACGCCGACAGCTGCATCCTCTGCTTCCCTCTAACAGGGAGCGTGCCCATGCCCATTCACAAATGCCTGGCATGGGCACACGCCCTGCTAGAGGGATTGTGTAATGCGGCCGCGGCTTACGCATGTGCCGTTGGACCGGGAAACAAGGTAAGTGAAGGGGGCGACCTGGGGGGTTTCACACAGCGGGCATCCTGATTTTGAATGCCCCGAGGGGTGGAGGATTGATCGACACGGAAATCCTATACTTTCCTGGGCCGATCGGCAAAGGTTTTGGTCCACTTTAAAGGGAACTGTACACTGAGAAGAGAGAAGTTATGTACACAAGGAACACATGCTTCTGGGCATGTGTAAAGTTGAGTGAGCTCTCTCACCTCAGCAGCAGCCATAGCCGCAGTGTTCTGTGCGTACAGCACTCACTCTTGTAAATTTGGGTGTACAGACTTGGTGCACAGTTGCCAATAGCAACAGGTTGTAGGTAGTAAAAATGCTTCCATAAGGCCCCCCTTTTTAACAACATTATACACTTACAAAAATACCATTGAAAGGTTGGACATTGGACTTTCCCTTTCACTCTTTCATTGCCTGTCAAGCTGCATTTTACAGATACTTTGGTAAGTATCAACTAGTTAAGCACTGTACTTGTGCTGAATTTTAAATTGGGTAATTGAGTACATGTGCCTATGGTGACAAGATTCAAGGAAAAGCATAAGCTTGTTACGGACATTAGTGAATGGGAGGTTGGGGATTTGTATACCCCAACCAGGGAGCAGCAGCACTACATTGTTATTACTGACAATTTATTGTTATCGTACTTTAGAACCAAAAAATATGTATTTTGTAATTGTTTCACTATTTTACATTTTCCTAGCAATATTAATATGTATATATATTACACAGCTCCACAAGCATATTACCAGTATAGCTTGGACCTCTCCACCAGAGCATACGTCTCTCCATCACCAATGAATGAGGCACAACGTGAACACAAGAAGCATTCTGGGTGATACTTGTGTTCCCCTGCAACCTGTGAATACAAGAAGAAGGCAATAATGTAAGCCGAGCTTATGGAGTGAAATTACATTGCAGAATATAGACAAAGTATACATAGGGCTTTATTCATCAAGGGATAGCGACAGGTAGTGCCTTGTAAGCGGCAGGTAGTGGCAGGTGAATGCCGGCCGTGGCGCGCAATACCACATTTATGAAGGCGATTCTGGTGAGCGCTTCTTACATGCGACCGATTCATCATCACAGACAGTTCTGCGGATCCCGGCGGCGCTCTGGCTCTCCCATACATTTCAATTGATGTTACTTTTCTTCTCTTTAAACAGGGTTTTCTTTTAATTATTTTGTTTGTATCAAATCATTGTGTGACCTCTCCTGTCTATTTAAATACATTTTTGAAAACCTTTTGGGTTTTGCAATTTTTTTTATGCAGAATTGTCATTACAGGTCTGGTATTAAAGTGTTAATGTCACAATGTAATAACAATGTCATTTCATATGTTTTTGCTTTGTTACTAGTGGATATGTGTTCAAAAACTGACTTTAATCACACAGCTTCTGGCGCTCTGGGCTACAATGACCCGATTTTGAGCGCTGTGTGAGGCTGTTTTTTTGATGAATATGGTTCGAGTCGCTCACACTGACCAGTCGCTACCGTTCGCTCCCATATAGCTCTGTACTGGTGTTATAGCGACTCACACATCAAATTCATCAATGCCGGCAATGTTACTAAAGTTAATGAGGCGCTCTGTAATAGTGACTCAAGGTCGATCAGAGCGACCACAAACGGTCGCTCTTAGCGTTGCTGTACAGACACTCATCTGCCAGTACCTGGCACAAGTAATGAATCAGCCTGCCAATACTGTAAAAAGCTTTCGAAAAATACAATTTTGTGAGTACTCACCTGAAAAATGGATATTGTTGGTGTGCCACACACCCCGCTTCACTTCTTAAATATTCATTACTTCATGGGTTAATCCACCGCAGGTGACGTAGTGCAGAGAGGAAGTCTTGTAACGAGCCCCCTTCCGGCCCATATATACCTGGTACCTCCCTTCAATCACCAGTATAATCAAAAAGCAGTAATACAAGGTACCAGTATTCCACCAGTAACCTCAAAATCAAACTTGATATAAAAAGGCTTCACCATATAAAGGCTTCGGTAATACCGAAAAGGGCGGGTGTGAAGCGGGGTGTGTGGCACACCAACAATATCCATTTTTCAGGTGAGTACTCATTACTTACTTACTTATTATTCTTGGTGTGCCACACACCCCGCTTCACTTCTTAAATATTCATTACTTCATGGGACATCCAAAAGCAGTGTCCACAAGGGCTGGGCATCTCAAGGCCAGGTGAAGCATAACTTAAACGACTGCAGTCTGCAGAACTTTGCGGCCGAAAACAGCATCCGCTGAGGCCCGCACATCAACTTTGTAAAACTTAGAAAAAGTGTGAACAGAAGACCAAGTGGCGGCCTTACAAACCTGTTCAACAGAAGCTTGGTGCTGAAATGCCCAAGACGCCCCAATGGCGCGAGTAGAATGAGCAGTGATACGAAAAGGGGGAACTTTCCCCTTCGCAGAATAGGCCGCAGTAACGGCCTGACGTATCCACTTGTTAATGGCAGATTTGGCTGGTGCCAAACCCTTCTTAGGCCCATGGGGCACAACAAAAAAGGAATCCGTCCTACGAAAAGGAGACGCGATAATCAAGTAGTACTTAACACAACGTACTACATCCAAACAATGCAAAACCCTCTATTTGTCATTCTTAGGATTAGGACACAAGGAGGGAAGAACAATATCTTGGTTCAAATGAAAAGCAGAAACAACCTTAGGAAGAAAGTCTGGCTTGAACCGAAGGACCACTTTATCCTGATGCCTCTCAAAGTAAGGCGCCTGGATAGACAAGGCCGCCAACTCTGACACGCCGGACCGAAGTGATCGCTACCAAGAAGACAATCTTCTGAGTCAGGGTAGACAAAGCAATATCTCGCAAAGGCCCAAAAGGAGGCGCCTGAAGAGCAGAAAGAACCAAATTCAAATCCCAAACAGGGAGTAATGGTTTCCTGGGAGGCCGCACATGCGTAGCCCCCTGGAAAAAATTCTTTAACTAAAGGTTCAAGCGCAACACTCTTCTGAAAAAAAAAAAAAAAAAGATAGATAAGGCAGAGACCTGCCCTTTCAACGTACTTTAATTTAATTTAGTTAAAATACAAACACAAAAGTTTGTTATAGAAGAATATCCTTGGTGCTTGCCATGCTACCAATCCAATTCCCCATTGAATTCCACAATGCAAATGTAATCATCATTGTACTACAAAAAATTTTTTTTTTTTTTTTTTGTTTTTTTGTTCACAGTTGTCAACTGTCTTACTTGCCAATGCGCAGGTTATTACTAACACAATAGAACATATTGTACATTATAGACAATTAAACTTGCTCAATGATTCACTTGCCCAAATCATAGCGGTGAGTAATATCATGTAATAAGCGGTAAACTAGTTTCACCCCCACTAGGGGGCTTCTTCAGTACCAAACCGCACTTAAGGGCACTTGATCAGCCCATCCAGGCCCGTTAGATTATTACCAAAAGCCTCATGTCCAGGTGCACAATCCCAAAATTGATGCTGGATGGACAGGTTTAGATATCCCAAGTTAGTTAGTGCTCCGTTCGCCAATTATGAAGGAACGGCGTCTGCCCTATGTTGAGAGGTTCCCTATTCCTCAATGATAAGGGAAGCAGAAATACAGGCTTGGGGTCCGCTCTCTCAGCTAAGATGTAATCCGCTGGTCTGCCTGGTAACCATCCAGGGCAGATCTAAAGGAGCCCGCCCAGCAATACACGTCCGTGCATGTTGTGCTGTATGCTTGACCCGGATACTTAGCTGGAGACCAGAGTCCAGCCCTGATTGTAAAACCTGGAGAGCGAAAAGACCCTACAAGGAAAAATCTTATCTCACACCAAGCAATATAGGCTTTCCAAGCCCTATAGTAGGTGATGGAAGAAGACCTCTTCCGGGCACTGATCAGAGTCTTAAATGACTGAATCAGAAAGACCCTCCTCCTTCAGGATGGAGGTTTCAGCAGCCAGGTCATCAAACCCAGCGCTGGTAAATTGGGGTAACACAATTGACCCTGAGTGAGCGGATCGGGCCGAATAGGCAGAACGAACTGGTCCACTGCCAGCCGAACGATATCTGTGAACCTCACTCGTCTTGGCCACCTTGGGGCCACGAGAACAGCGTACACCCTTTCCAGAGCCAACTTCTGAAGAACCCTGCCCAGCATGGGTATCGGAGGAAACAGATATAGAAAACCCAGAACTCCCCAGCTCAGGGACATGGCGTCCACTGCCAGAGCCAGAGGATCCTGGGAGAGCGACACGAAGTTCGGGAACCTGTGATAGTGATGAGGGGCCAACAGGTCCACCTCCGGGGTCTCCCATTGGAGACACAGTAAGCGAACCACCCGAGGATGGAGAGCCTATTCTTCCAGATGGGGAGAGCTCTTGCTCAACCGGCCCACTACCTGTTTCATCACCACTGGAATGTGAACCGCCGAGAGACAGGGAACATGGAACACTGCCCATGTCCGGACCAGGGACACCACTCTGAGAGTACTCAGACTGCGCGTCCTTCCCTGAAGACCAACGTAAGCAACCGCTGATCGATTGTCTGAACACATCTGGACCAAAAGGCCCAGAACGTACTGAGTCAGGAGAGCAAGCACCTGACGGATGGTTCTCAGATTCAGAATATTGATGGGACAGTGGGGCCTTTAAGCTCTCCACTGCCCCTGAGACCGCGGCTCCTTCCAGAATCTGCCCCATCCCGACAGACTGGCGTCCGTGGTGACAATTTTCCAAAAGGGGGGTCAGGAAAAGCCTGCCCTACACAAGATTGGTCGAGACCAAACACCACAGGAGGGACTGCCGTACACGGGAGGACAACTGGAAGGACTGATCCAGCGACTGAGGTTGCTGGTCTTAACACGCTAACAGAAATAGCTGAAGCGTTCTCGTGTGAATTTGGCAAAAGAAAGACACACTCTGTCTTGATGAGAGTTCAGGCCAGGATGAACCGACCCACGGACCGTGAAGGAGGGTGAGACTCGAATTCCAGGTCGTAACCGGGCGATACTACCTCCTGGATCCATCTGCCTGGAACCACTTGGTTCCAATGGTAGAAGTGTCGCAATAGTCCCCCCACCCGCACGGGTGAGGGCAGCCCCTCAATGCTGAGTGAGCTTATCAGCAGGTTCTTGGGCTTGGTGCCCCAGGACTGAGTGGGCCGGCCACGGCCCCTCCCCCGAGTCCAACCTGCGCCACAGGTAGCGGGAAAGGACGCACCCCTGCCCGCTCTGAATCCTCGAAAGGAAGGCCTACCGGAACTTGTCCCCCTGAAGGGACCACAGGGCCTCTTGCATTGTGGCATCTTACCACCCTTTGCGACAGAATCAATTTTCTCCTCAAACAGACGCAACCCCAAAAAGGGGAGAGCTGTGAGCACCCTTTTTGGAAGCCGTGTCCGCTGACCACTGACGCAGCCATACTGACCTGCGAATAGCCACCAGCATAGCTGCCGCCCTGCTACTCATAATCAGCGCATGGTCCTGAGCAGCCAGGACATAAGCCACAAAAGATTCACACTGCTTAAGCGCAGTGAACTGTTTGCAAGCGGGATTAAGATCCTCATATAGCCCTTGAATTAAGGATTTAATTGCCAATAGCAGAAGGGCTGAAGCACATACCGGGCGCAACGCTGACCTGGAATAGATTAAAACCAAGTCGAGCGTATTTGGTCAATTCGACGATCTTCCCCATCTTTGGGGACAGTGGTCTCAGCAGATTGTACCATAGCCGAGCTGGAGAGCCCTAGTACAGGGGTATCCCCAGGCGGTCTCCCATCCAAGTACTGACCAGGCCCGTCACTGCTTAGCTTCCAAGATCAGACGAGACTGGGCGCATTCAGGGTGGCGTGGCCGTAGGCCTCAATAAATGTAATTAGCATATGCCCCCTTGTGCTCTTATAGTCAACAAAACATAAGCCCAATGGCCAACTGGAAGGAATTCCAGATAACCGCGTGGGATGTTCCCATTCCTTAAGAACCACCCTCTCAAAGAGGTGTTGTCTGGGGAAAAACCAAACGCGGCTGAGGCTCTTTAAACAACCAACCCCTGGCGGGGCGGGCGCCTCAGGCATATCTAAACTCAAAATTTTAAACATTTGAGCCAGAATAGAGGGGGTGTCCAAAACAACCCCCTCTGACCAATCGCCAATCTCATCAGCCACAAGCTGACCTGTCGGCCCATCTGACTCAGACGGGAATTCATCCTCGTCCGGGCATCCATCGGACCATTCCACAGGTACACAAAACTGGTCCTGTGGAGCCGAAGGTACCGGAGTCAGGTGCCTTCGTTTTGCAGCGACCTTTAACGCTGCTTTAACGGGCATTACTTTCCGGGGGCTGGGCTGTGCTGCCACCTCGGAATGCGAATCCCCACTTTGACAGTGTCATGCGGGGTCCGGAAATAGGGAGGGAGAGGTAGGAGAAGATGAAGGATGCGATGGCCCCGCAGCCGAAGCAACGGACTGGCGCGCAATAGTCTGTTTTGCACAAGGGATGCAAATAAAGACATCATCAGCTGGGAGTGGAACCCTATAACCTACGCACCCCCCAAACGGCTCACAGAACCGTTTCCGGAAATTACGGAAGCCTCAATATGGTGATTTATGGTATTCGCAATACTGGGACTTTTAAGGCATAAGCCAACCCGGGATGCCCCTTTATTAGTAATGTCCCGGAAGGGAGGATTTTTTTTTTTTTTTTTTTTTTAAGTTAAGTTAAGGTCCCCTTTAAAGAACTATATATATATATTTATATATAGTCTATGTATATATACATTCACAAAGATATCCCAATAATTAGCCAGGCACATAGAGCCAGAGGGCCACCATAAGCAGGGATCCCAGGATCTGCAAAGAAAAACCATCAGATCCTCACATGTGTATAAACAAACATAAGCATGGCACCAAAGTGCCCTTAAATCACGCCCCCTTAATACAGAGTGACTCCCCACTGTATTACTGCAAGGAATGCATTCCCCATTTAACGGCCCCAACGGGAGGGGCCGCTTACCTGGACAGCGAAGGCAGCAGCCGGAACAAGACTGCAGCCAGCAGCCAGCACGGAAGACAAAGTGCGGCCGTGCGCCCATGCAATTTCCTGCATTGAAGGAAGCAAAACGCTGGGCCCGCCGCAGACGCCGCATGACGTCGGCGCCGCGCGTCAGCGGGCCCGCCCCCTCCCTACGCCGATCAGCTGGAATCACTTACAGCTGGGCCACAACACGTGCGCCCAGGCGGCGGAGGGGGGAGGGTAAAAACCGCATGGTGGTGTACAATGCAAACATGAATGCCAGGCGAGGAGATGGGAGAGGGAGGGAGGGGAGAGGGGGCCACAAAGCAACAAACTGCAAGAGAAGTGGCCAGCCTTTACCCAGCGCAGCCTGCCCTTAAAGCAGACCCAAAAAAAAATACACATGCTACAGTGAATGCATAAACATGACACATATGTTAACATGCAGTGATACAAGTGAAACACACATACTAAAGCACACCCTCATACACCCCCCCCCCCCAGTGAAGGGAGAAGGGACCGAAACGGGAGAGTAAGGGGCTACGGGGACCCTCGGGACAGGGGCATCCCATTTCCGGATCACCATGCCGGATCGCCGCATAGCCCCATGCATGAGGACGAGCGGTAGGAGATAAGCTCCTAGGCACTTAAAGTGCCATCTACCATTTGCCCGGCGAGCAGCCAAGGCTGGGAGGCTTCCATTTCACCATAAAGGTATACAACTCAAACCGGGCAGAAATAGACCAAAAGGGGGGTGGCGGGGTAAGAATACCCCGGCCTACCTGTAAGCAGGAGACTTCCAACTTCTGACTTGTCAGCAAGCAGAGAGAAAAAATACTGGTGATTGAAGGGAGGTACCAGGTATATATGGGCCGGAAGGGGGCTCGTTACAAGACTTCCTCTCTGCACTACGTCACCTGCGGTGGATTAACCCATGAAGTAATGAATATTTAAGAAGTGAAGCGGGGTGTGTGGCACACCAAGAATATATGTTTCTGATGGGGGCATAGTTATGGGACAGAACAGGAGCAACTTACAGTATTAAAAATAAAATTCTGTGATTACTCACCTGTAGAATTGTTTTTATGGTTATCCAGCATGGTTTGTTTCATCTTTAATTCTTTACATTTGGGTAATCCGCCACCAGGTGGGGCAGTTGACTGCAGGAAGACTTGTGGCTCCCCCGGCCCATAAAAAGGGCAGGAATTACCCAGAATAGCCAGTGTTGAAAAGCAGTAATGCAAGCAGCCGGGAGGCAAAACTATGTAAAAAACACAGCCCCACTAAAAAGAACTCTCTCAAAAAATCATCAAAAAGAGGCAAAAGAGGATAACAATAACAAGGGTGGGATGAAGCAACCTGTGCTAGATAACCATAAAAACAATTCTACATGTGAGTAATCACAGAATTGTATTTTTCTGGTATCCAGCATGGGTTGCTTCATCTTTAATTCTTTACATTTGGGACATCCAACAGCAGTGTCCAAGAAGAAGGGTGGGATCCCCAGTGAGAAACAGCAGGTAGTTCAAACCACTACCGCCTGAAGCACCTTGCGGCCAAAAACAGCATCAGCTGAGGCCCTAACATCAACCTTGTAAAACTTAGAAAAAGTATGAAATGAATACGAAGTAGCGGCCTTACAAACTTGTTCAACAGAAGCCTGGTGCTGAAAAGCCCAAGAAGCTCCAATAGCTCTAGTGGAGTGAGCAGTAACACGGAAAGGGGGTTCCTTCCCCTTGGCAGAATATGCTTGCACCACCGCCTGTCTGATCCATTTGCTGATAGTGGATTTGGCCGGAGGCAAGCCCTTCCTAGGACCGGCAGGAAGCACAAACAGAGAATCCGACTTCCGAAAAGACTCAGTGGCGATCAAATAGTATTTAAGTGCCCTGACCACATCCAGAGAATGAAGGCTTCGTTCCTTAGAATTAGAAGGGGCAGGACACAAGGAAGGCAAGACAATGTCCTCATTGAGATGAAAGGAAGAAACAACCTTGGGCAAAAATTCCGGTTTAAGACAGAATACCACCTTATCCTGATGCCGTTCAAAATAAGGTGGCTTAATAGAAAGCGCCCCCAGCTCTGAGACGCGACGCACCGAAGTGATAGCAACCAAAAAAGCCACCTTAAGAGTCAGAGTGGATAGAGCAGCATTGCACAAGGGCTCAAAGGGGGGACCATGGAGAGTCGAAAGCACCAAGTTCAAATTCCACACCGGTAGCAGGGGCTTACGCGGTGGACGTACATGAGTAACTCCTTGGAAAAAAGTCTTGACAAGCCTATAATTGGCGAAAGATCTTTGGAAAAAAATTGCCAAGGCCGAAACCTGTCCTTTGAGGGTACTCAGTTGTAGGCCCAACTCCAGACCATGTTGTAGAAACTCCAAAATCCTAGAAACGGAGAAAGTGCAACAAGGAAAAGACTTAGACTCACACCAGGCAATGTAAGCATGCCAGACCCTATAATAAATCATAGAAGAGGACTTCTTCAGAGCCTGAATCAGGGTACTGACGACCGAAGCCGACAAACCCTTATCCATCAGAATGGAGGTTTCAGCAGCCAAGCAGTCAAAGCCAGCGTTTGTAAATTGTGATGGCGCAACTGTCCCTGAGTGAGGAGCCCTAGATCGTCGTGCATGACTAAGTGATCCACCGCCAACTGGACGACGTCCGCGAACCACACTCTCCTCGGCCAGCGGGGGGGGCCACCAGAATGGTCGTACACCCCCCCGGGCTATCTTGCGCAGCACTCGACCCAGGAGAGGAAAAGGAGGAAATGCATAGAGGAGCCGGAAATCCGTCCAGGGAATGGCTAGAGCGTCCATGGCGAAGGCCAGAGGATCTCTTGACAGAGACAAATCTTGGAAGCTTGTGATTGTGACTGGACGCAAACAGGTCCATGTCCGGCTGACCCCAGCGGCGACACAGGGCGTGAAAGATCATGTTGCTGAGAAACCAGACGAGACGTCCCCATGCTCAGGGTCCGCCTCCTGGTTTTCCACCCCTGGAATGTAGACCGCCGAGATACAGGGAACATTTTCCTCCGCCCAAGACAGGATCAGGGACACTTCCTTGAGGGCTGGTTTGCTCCGAGTCCCGCCCTGATGATTGATGTAGGCCACAGCCGTTTGATTGTCCGAGCGGACTTGGACCGCACGGCCCCGTAGGTGGGGAGTCAACTGGAAGAGAACCAACCTGATCGCTCTCAGCTCCAGGATATTGATAGGCACGTGGGCCTCCTGAGGGCCCCACTGGCCCTGGAACTTCAGCGATTGCCAAAACCCTCCCCAACCAGTCAGACTGGCGTCCGTGGTGACAATCTTCCAGCACGGAGGCAGAAAGGACCTGCCCACTAGAAGATTCCTCGAGTCCAACCACCACGAGAGGGACTGCCTGGCCAGAGGGGACAGAGCGAATTCCTGCTCCAGGGACTCCTGTTTCCGATCCCAAACGGTCAAGAGATTCAACTGAAGAGGCGTGAACACTACCACATGAGTATCCCTCTCGGCCTGATGAAAAGATTGAGCAGCAATCAACAGGTCATCCAGGTAAGGAAGAATGCAAATGCCCTGGCTCCTCAGGAGGGCCATGACACCCGCCAGAACCTTGGTGAACACCCGAGGGGCCGAAGTGATACCGAACGGCAAGGCCACAAACTGGTAGTGTTGATCCCCACGGAAGGGGAGAAAGGAAGAAGGGCCCTGAAAGGGCCTAGAACAACCATCCTTGGCCAATACATCAACACGCTCCCCAAAGAGATGAAGCCCCGTGAAAGGAAGACCAGTGAGGGACTTCTTAGCGGCAGCATCAGCCGCCCACTGCCGCAGCCAGACGGACCGCCGCATGGCAACCAGTAGGGCCGAAGCCCTACCACCAAGCCGGACGGCATCATCCATGGCAGAGAGCACAAAGGCAATAAAGTCAGTGCAAAGTAACAGTTCCTTATACTCATCCGCTCGCTTGCGGGATCTAGCAGCCTCAACAAGGTGCTTAACCTTCTTCTTGAGAGCAATGGCGACAATAGCCGCGGCGCAGACCGGGCGAAGACCAGCCCCAACAAAGGTGAAATGAAAGCATGGCAAGCGAGTTGATCCATGCGCCGATCAGCATTGTCGCATAGTGTAGTGGTGTCAGGTGACGGCATTACGGAAGTATTGGAGAGCCCCAGGACGGGAGCGTCCACCTCCGGGGGACAAGACCAAAGACGGACCAATTCAGCCGAGAAGGGATACCTTCTATCCATTCCTTTAGGCACTGAAGACAACCTATTGGGCCGTTCCCATTCTTTAAGAACCATCTTGGAAAAATGTCCCTGCTCCGGAAACTCTAGGCGTTGCCTATCAGGGCGGAAAAGTTCACCCTGTTTCCTTTTTGCCGGCTTAAGGGGAACAATGTACAAGGTCTCAAAAACCGCCAACAACAGTCTATCCGTATCATCGGGGAGCCAAGTGTCCTCGTCCGAAGAAGACCCAGTGTCACTGTCAAAATCGCCAGGACGTTCCCCGGAGGAGTCGGAATCGTGGAATAACTCACCCTCCTCCATGGAGTCACGGCCACCAAAGGTATCAAAAAAATCATCATCATCGGTAAGGAGAGGATAAGCCGGTTCCAAATGCCTCCTCTTACTAGAGGCCTTGCCGGCGGCTGGACGGGCCAACTGCCACTCAAGGCTAGCCACGCGCAGCGCCAGGTTCGAATGGGACCCCCTACTAGCTTCCCCCTCGCTGGGGGCTAAATGCATGCAGCCGCATGGAGACACACACACACAGCTAAGATGGCAAACTATGTGGAGCAAAACACAGACACGTGTGCCGCAAGTCACAATGACAAGTTATAAAGCATGTTGGTTAAACAATCCAGAGTGGTATCTCCCCCCCCACCCCATCTAGGCTCACCATTAGCCTATGGCCGGCTACCCTTTGGGTACAGGGTCTGCGGTCTATAAACACCCGACCCCAGGTGTTCCCCTACCTTCACCTGAACCGTCAGGCAGGGCTGGGAGGCAGAAATGGGTCCGGAACAGGTGGGAATAGGCCTGCAGGGCCGACGGGCTTGGGATGCCCCGCTCTCCTGCGAATAATCAGAGAGAGAAAATCTTCTGTCTTCGCAGTCAGGACTGCAGAAAAACTCTGGCTATTCTGGGTAATTCCTGCCCTTTTTATGGGCCGGGAGGAGCCACAAGTCTTCCTGCAGTCGACTGCGCCACCTGGTGGCGGATTACCCAAATGTAAAGAATTAAAGATGAAGCAACCCGTGCTGGATACCAGAAAATACAAATTTGAATCAGCTCTACCCTTATTTTCATGGCTCACAATAGTAGCACCGGGAAAGGGGGTGAGGGGACATTTCCACATTTGAATTTTATACTAATCTTTTTCTTTTAGTCTAGTTTGTGTTTTGTTTCCAGTCAGAGGAAGCTGCTTATGAAAGAAGAAAGCAGGTGGGATCCCTTCTGCACATAGAACACAGCTAAAATTGTAGTGCATGCCCTGATCATACCCTGCTATACTACTGCAACAATCTCCCCTGTGGTCTACAAGCAAACATTTCTTGCTAAGCTCAACCCTGATTGCTTCCTCTCACTCTTATACATGTTGCTTTAATCCTACGGAATGGCCTCTCCCATACAACTCGGCACCCCAAACCTTCAAAATGGTCTCTGAGCGATTTATTAATTCAGATATAAGGAACAAGGTATGGAACAAGATGTGACACGGATGTCCATATAAATTTGGATATGCCATGATGATCCTTGAGTCTGGTAAGTGTATATGACAACAGAAGTGTTGGTGGCTATACAGTCAAGATCCAACCCTTCTCTTGGGTTATGTGTATTTAAAGCGGTCCTTCACTCTGAATAAGAGAAGAGATCTTATATGTTTCCCACACCTTACACATACAGATTGCCCACATTAAAAATCATCCTACCTGCATCTACTGCATGTTATGAGCCTTTAAACATCCAAGATGGCAGCTCATGGAACACCAGGCAGCCTGCAAACAGGAAGTGCCTTCTGACCTTTTCCTGACCCCAGCTCTGGTCTGTCTGAACAAAGCACAGCTATAACCCACCCCCTGTATTTTATCCCACTCTTCTTTCCTCAGTAAGTGTGCTGCTTCTGAGTCAAGATGGCGGCGCCCGTATCCTAAAGTCCTTAACATAGTTGCAGCCCATTGGGTGAAAGAATAATAAGTGATTAAAAACTTAAAATATATTAATTTTAGATGCCGCAGAATCGGTTTTTAAGGGTTTGAGCTTTTCAATAAATCATGGTGAATGTCCGGTTTAAAGTGGACTTTGATTGTTATTAGCTCCATGCAAGCTTATGTGTTTTTATAGCCTACATGTATATCTGTTTTTATCTTGCAACATTTTTGTTTATGGTAGGACGGCATATACAGGTATAAAGGGCCCCCCCTTCTAGGCCTTACAAATATCTATTAAAAGGACAGTCCAGGCAGGAAAACACAAACATGAATTCTCAGCTATTGTTCTGATCTATCCAAGTTATCCAATCACGAGCTTGATTCCCCCATTGAGCAGCTACACAATTTGGCTAACAGGTGACCACAATGTCAATTTGGCTAACAGGTGACCACAATGTCAAATGGTCAGCCTTCCAGCAACACAGTGACTAGCGATTCATGTTATATGATACAACTGGTGCTATACTGATTCGCAAGGCCCTGTATCATAAGCCTAAAGGAAGATATGATTATTGTGCCATACAGCCCAATTTACAATTTAGCGTCCCTCTCTGATATTATTTCCCTAGAAAATCGGGCTGCATTACCCCCCACATTCAAGAGCCTTTACTACCATATCTTTAGCTGGGTACACTTTAAATACTTACCATAACCAGTCCTTTAGTGATATGCTCTGAGCAGCCCTGACACATGCCACCAAAGCGTGCCCAGTAATGCTTCTTGCAGAAGAGTCTTCCATCCTTTTCGTAGTAGCGATGGGTTAAAGACACACCACAGTCACTGCATCTGAAAAATATGAACAAAATGTATTACGCCAAGAGAATCCGCAGCTGTGTCTTAAAAAACTGACTAGCCTTTTGTGCCGTTTCCACCAAGCTGGTGCCCAAATGATCAACAACAAATATGATACCGCGGTGGGAAAGGGCTGCCTGAGTGACAGTCCTAGGGGTGCAAATCACAGACCCCCCCTCCCCACATCTTATGCTGTAATTCAATAAGGAGGTGGGGATGGACCTTCTTCTGGCTTCTTGGTGCCTAATAAAGCATTAACTAGTTCACTGCCATTGGCAAACAATACACAGCGCAGGTGATGAGTATAGAGTGTGAAAATAAAGACATCAAAAGCTTACAATGGGGCATTTACTCTCTGAGCTTTCCCATATTTTTTCTGAGGAAAGACCTATGCTTTGACCTGCGAGTTGACAAGGTTGTTAAAACATTGTGCATATGTATTCATTAGGATTGGAGAAGCATTCCCTATTGCGATAAGAGGTCCCATAGCATGCTATGATTTACATTCACATTTTAGGTACTCCTTCAATGTGGGCGAGGACGGCAGGAGGGGGCTCTTGGCAGACCACTAGTCTTAGTTGGGTCTAATAGCAGCAGCTCCTTAGTCTGATATTCAGCAGTATGGGATTGGTGATAGCCAGTACCTAGGTAAGTATATATTGGGTGCTTGCCTCTGTGTGTGTGTGTGTGTGTGTGTGTGTGTGTGTGTGTGTGTGTGTGTGTGTGTGTGTGTGTGCAGGGTGCAAGAGAGCTTGTAGCTGTAGCTAATGCATGGCATTGTCCTTTAAAGTGGACCAAAACCCGCACAGATTGGCCCGGGAATCTATGCTGTGAGAACCCCCCAGGTTGCCCCACTTACCTTTTTCCCAGGAACAACGGTGCATGCGCGAGCCGCATCGCCAATATGCCTCTGGCAGGGCACGTGCCTGTGTCAGGCATTTGTGAATGGCCAGCACAGACACACTCCCCGTTAGTGGGAAGCGGGGGATGCAGCCGCCAGCACGCTCAGAGCCGCTAGCCGTAGACGAAGGCTTAGGCGACTTGTCAGCGGCGCCGAGCACGCTGGTTGGATGAGCGGCCACGCATGCGTCGTAGGGCTGGGAAGAGGTGAGTTGGCTTCGCTGATCTGGGGGTTTCACACAGCGGGGCACCCCCGATAGGGAAGCCCCGGGGGAAAGGACCAAAACCCAAGATAGTTAAAAGATAAAAACTGCGGCCTATTTTTGAAAGCACACATAGGATAACTGGGCCAGTTCAAGGGGGGTGGGTAAGCCAATGTCCCGGGCAAACACCACCGGGTAACAAGGTCAGCAATTAATCTAGTTACATGTGAGGAACTCCATTAGACTTTCTACCCAAGGGTCTTGACCACACTTTATCTGGTCCTGAGAATTACACAATTAAAATTCACTTGGATCCTCCACCAATTATAAAGATGGGACAGACGCCGACTCGCCTTAAAAAGGTAACTGTTTTCACTACTGCTCATCCTAGTTAAAGTTCCATATTGGAATGAAATGCGTTGGAGGAGAGCAGTTTTTTTCATCAGCGGGACTGATATTAGACATCTGATGCCGAACGGAGGACATATGTGGGAGGATCGGTGGTGAGAGCTGCTGACCATACCTATATACAAAGCTTTTAATCTATTTTCACTTGTGAGTGCGGTTTTGTGGAATAAAATTGCTTTTAGAATTTAAGACAGTGTTGCACTAGATTTGTTTTCCAATTTCTTTACATGTTCTCCTTTGGGAGTCTTATGAGTGTAATTGGAATCTGCATCTGAAGAGAGATATATGCCCCGTCACATTAGGCATATTTTTTGAATTACGATCACACGGGCGGAGAAATATTAGTGCTACCCATCTGGAATTTGAATATAAATCCTTTTTGGCTTGAATTTACCAGTTATTCGGTAAGAGCGGTGTGTTGTTGGTGGAGGATTGCACAGCCTGTTATCACGTATTGGGACTCTAGATGTAATATCAGAGGATCTCACCATTGACTCTTTAGCTCTGTGCTTGTTGATGTAATTATAAAGATGGTTTTATAGGCAGACCAAAAGCATTTCAATTAGTCTGGGTTTTCTAAAAATGCTTATTGATGGAGTAAAATAAAACATATTTATAGAAAACAATATATTTATTTATATCTTCGCTGCTACAATCCGCATTGTATACAGTAAGTCATTTTAGTTGAGATGCTTCTAGAAGGAATGAACTGCTTGCTATTTGTTCTAGGCTGCGATAGATCATCTTGAGGTTTAAATGAAACTGTAGTTTGCCCACTAGATGGCGATAGTAGATTGAGCAATATGCCACTGCTTTCTGCTGTACATCCAAGACTATGGGCTTGTTAGTAAGAATCTGCCCGTTTTTTTACATTTCTCATTTCTTTCTTTTTGTTGTTAAATATTTTTATCCATGCAAAAATATTGTGAAAAATCACAGGCAATACACCTGGAAATTAAAAAAAGATTTAAAAATGTATCAAAAAAGTTTACATTTTTTTTTTTAGACATTTTTAATAAAAAGTTACATGCAGGAGTTTACTGTATACTTTTTTTTACTGTTTTATAAAAAAATGGTAGCACCCCCCTTCAGGTCTCTGGGCTGCACAGCAGGCATATAAGCTGCCAACCCAGTGCCCACATCCCTGGCAACTTTGCCCTTCGGCAAAGAACCTGTGACTTCATCAGCACGTGCACTTCCACACCTAGAAGGTGCACCCCTGTGTATTCCTCCCTCTGTCCCATAGCGAGGGGTGTTCTTCCTGCACAATCCCAGTGCTCTCTTGAAGTCTGGATATATTCTTCTGTCAGCAGAAGGTCTTCTCTGTCCTAACCTGGCGCCAGGGCTAACAGTGGGGCTAAGGAGGAGAAGCCTTATATATCCCAGAGGCTGAGCTCGGCGTGATTCTGTGTCACAGTACAGGGGGAAGGCATCGAAGGGGAATGTCCGGACACAATGTAGCTATAAATTAAAGTGGACCTAAATCCCTGTTTGCAACCCTGTGCTTGTGCCACCCGTAATCTCTGCTTCAGAAAAATACCTCACATCAGCAACGCTCCATCCAACAGGGATGGGGGAGCTTTGTCCCCACATGTGTACAAACCAAACCTCCTAATTAACTCCTAAATCTCACAAGCAGTGGGTATAGATGGGTAAGACCTAGACCCTATGGGCCAGGGATGGTTTAGGTCCACTTTAAACTATTCCCAGTTTCTCAGCTCTGTTGATGAATAGAGAGGTTTGTCTGTTTGTCTCCCACTAACTTTCCACCCACAGACTAGTCCTCCAAACATCAATTATTTTTACTAGTCACAATTCTGAATTGAGAAAGCTGGCTGGATAACCAGTGAAGCGGCTTCAAGAGAAATAGAGAAACTGTAACCAGTTGCTTTGATGTTATATTCCAGATTTTAAAGCAGGCCTACATTTTCCCTGGATCACAGGGACGCTACACAAAACTACCCCCTCACACCACCTGTGAGCCCACTTTTTCCTATCTGAGCGCAGTCTGATGATTAGGAATTATTGCATTGCAGTACACAGCTTTTTCCTGGTTCCATGCCTGATATGACTTCCTAAGGATCTGTACGATCAGCATCCCCAGGGGTGATAGTAAAAGTCATTTTAGTCTGCTTTAACTACCTGGCCTAAAGCTCTGCCAAGATCCCCCCACTTGGCCACATTCTCCAGACATCTGTGCGAGCAGAGATGATTCCAAGGACTTTGGAATTAGCGTTACCTAGAATTTCTGGCCTTACCAAGTACTTCATTGCAAAATAGTAACTACAGACAATGACCTGACAAGAGGATGGACAACGTTACTTTTCAGAATATAGTTAAAGGGACAGTCCAGGCAAAGTCCTGAAGCACCAGGTAGAAGCTCTAGCAGTGGTTTAAAGTTACTTCTACTTCCAATTTCATTCATTCAGGAACACACAACAAGGTGGTCTAACTGCCAAGCTGTCCCTTGGAGCTCTCAGTGCAAGTGAGTATAACACGCCCCACAGCTGTCTCTGACCACAACAGATCATGCTCAAGTCTCATAAAGCAGCATCCCAGCTCAGCCATAAATGCAAAGTCAAGAGCTTTGCTTAGAATAAATAAGCTATTTACATATAATTACAGATTATGGGCCGCTTTGAAATGGCTCATTTTACACAGATCCTATGGAGATAAGGGTAGGGGGGCTAGTATGTGCATGTTAAGGGACTTTCTATCTAATTTGAACTTACTTTTATGGCCAGACTTTTAAACTCCAGGGCCAGCCAGCCAGGGTTTTGTTGTGCTTTAATTTCCATTCTAATGTTGGCAGGGATTTAAACCAGGTCTAAACCCTCCTTTGCGGTTCATGCCACCTGTGAGCCCTGCATTAGAAAGATACTCCAAGCAGCAGTAGTTGAACCTTCTGCTTTAGGAGATGTCAAGCATGTCAGTGTGATTATGTTTCCTGGTCCTCCCTTCATACAGAGGGGGGTAAGTGGTTTAGGGTCTCCGATGACCTAGAACCTATAGTACTTGTTACAGAGTTGTCAGGAAGTATTAAGGTCCAGGAGCATAACTACAGGGGGTGCAGAGGTAGTGACTACACAGCGTCCCATAAAGTCAGGGGGTCTTGTCTTTGTGGCTCCTCTAACACTGCACACACTATTGCTTTCGGATGTTTTAGTCTTCGCTTGTCTAGCTGCATCCATTTCAGGTGACCCCTTCACACCACAGTAAGTGTATATAGTGACTACATGTCAGAAAAACCCCAAACTGCACCCTTATGCAAAAACATGTTCAGGAAGTCTTTTAACCCTTTAGGTGCTTCACAGGAATAAGCACAACACAAGAAGCTCCGTTTGAACATGAAGTTATAGTATGTAATTTGTCAGGAAGTGGGAGAAAGTACCAGGATTTTCACTATACATTGGTTCCGATTTGGGATGCTTTGCTGTGTGAAACCCCCCAGATTGGCTACAAAAGTCACCTTTCCCCCACTCCCATGGCGCATGCACAGGCTCTTGTTTGATCAGCCCTGTATGCTGTGCATTATAAAGCAAGGCATGAGGCCATTGTTTTGCACTGGACATTGGAAAAGGGAGCTGCAGCAGGGGCATCCCCAGATTCCCTGTAAAGTGCCAGAATTCCCCCGCAACCAGCTTATATGATTGCCAGGGATGCAACTGCGGCCCTTGATCATGGAAAGGAAATGCCAGCAAGCACAGTGGGCATCCTTAAACAGGATGCCCCAGGTGCACCTAGTTTGCCAGCCCTGGAGACTTTTAGACTCCAGTGCCGGAACTGCCGCTAATAGCTCCACTTTAAATTACAGGAACTAGGTTACTATAAGGGCCCCATTTAATATTCACACCAGGACCCGATCTGCAACTAAAGCATTATTATCAGTGGTTTAAATGATCTCTAAGCCTAGCTGCACTTTATCAAAATTTAACTAACAATTGCATGGAGTTCAGCCTTAAATAATTATTAGGAACAGGATCTAAATATCCATTTGGTTTATACATCCTGCATTTGTTTTTTCTTTTTAGCAAAGGTCAGAATCTCAGAGCTGCTGTATCAATTAAATGTTTCATCTTTTTCTTTAAACCTAACTCAAATGCAGACGTGTGTTGGTTGTATTATTGCAGGTTTGATTTCATTTCATTTCATTTAGGAAATTGTTTTCAATTATAATTGAAAAAGCACATGTCTGTGCTTAAAAAGTAAATTATTAACTATGAACGACCTTACTGAGATAATGAAATGGTTAAATGCTCATGAGCTTAAAAGCGGCTGTGCCTTTAAGGGACAGCTCTATCATCCTATTGTCCTGGTTTGTGAAGACACAATGCTGGCCAACCATGAGTATCCCTGGGAACCGGCATTGCAGCCATCTGAAGGGCTTACCTCTGTATGGGTTGGAGTCTAGCTGCAGCCCATGTGTCTCATCAATGATATAATTAGAGCAACAACTATTCTGGAAGGAAGCGATACGCGAGGAGAGGATCCGGCCCCTCTGTGTACACAAATACCAGCTACAGTTATGTGATTGCCAGCAAGAGATACTGGGGTGTGTACAAAACAAAATGACATGGCAGTGTGTTTGCCAATAGTGTATTGCATGCATTTGGCCAATCTATTGTCTGCATCTTTTTTTTGCTTTAAATGGTAAAGGAGAGTGTTAGTTTGACTGACAATAGCAACTATAGCGCACAGGTATTCCTATGACTACAGTACAATCAAGCAGTGTGGGAATGGGGTCTTGGGGCCCACTAGTAGAACTGACTATAGCACAGCTTCATTCAGCATTATCTAATTATTTAATCCTTAAAGCAGACCAACAGTCAAAAAAGACTTAAACCAGACCAACAAAACAAACAGTGCTTATATGCCACGCCCCCTCCCCGGGGGATTGCTGCACATAAAAAAAATCATTTACCTTTTTCTAACTCCTGCTGTAGTAAATTTTAGAAACAAAATGGCGGCTCATGTATTTGCAGTTACTGTGCATTGTCAGCTATGTCAGTTACTACCACTACCTTTCTTTTCCACCTGTGCCAGGCTGTTGGTCTGGTTTAAAACAGAAAAAAAAACCATCAGCGGCTAGCCTGGAATCTAAGATTCCAGGGCCGGACGCTGTTTTTTCCCTCCTACGCTCCAACGGTGAATGTGTGGGCTCTCGTCCAATGAGAACCACCTGCTGGGCCTTCATTACATGCATTACATCACCTGGCGTTCTGGCGGGATGAGACACAGGATAAAGAGCAGGGAGGTTAGTTTGCCCATTACACCCTGAAGCAATGGCGGTCAAGCCACAGAACATGTGGACTTGGACCTATGGGGCATCTCTGCCACCCATCTGCTAGCCAGCACCCTATTTTGACCCATATGGTCTTTATATGCGCTTTAGTTGTTTTTTGCACTTTATTCTTGTTGGACGTTGGTATGTTTTAAGAATTTGCTCAGCATTTGGCACTTTATAACAAGCAGTATCATTTGATATCTTTAGCTATGGTTGGCAGGTGTTTGCTCCTCTATGATGTTTTTTTTTCCCTAACGTAGTGTTTGACGTGTTAATAAAAGTGATTTAAATTTTACTATAAACATTTGGTGGTGCAGCCTGTTTGAAGCAGTATTTTATCAGGGAAGGCTTCTCCCGGTAGCTCTCGGTTTAATTATTTAATCCTATCATAGAACAATGGGCATAATTAAAAATGTCATCATAAGCTGGGGCTAAGAACACTATGCAAATCTAATGCAGCCTTTTATTGATAAGGTCCAAGGGCCCACCAGAGAATTCTGAGGTAACCTGTTGCACTAGTCTGAGCCTCCATTCCAGTGTGTAAGAATCAGGAGAGGAAAGATAACCTTTATCTCAAGGTCCCCTTTAAACCGGACCAACCGGAAAACATGGGTGTTGGTCCGCTGCGGGGGCCACCCCGTTTGCTGTGGTCCCCCTGCTCGATCGAATGCTCTAAAGCCCGCAAACCTTAACTGACTAATCGTTCCCTCAGGAAAAAGCAGCCCCTCGATTGGCCGGTGGCTGTCACATGGTGTCAGGCTTCCTGGCTACAACCAAGGAAAAGGTAAACTTCTGGCAAGAAGAGATGACTGGGCAGAGCTCCAAATGTGGGTGATGCATGGAAATGAAGGTCAAATGAGACAGAACAGAGTTTAGGGGTTTAAAAAAAGACCGAAAACAGATACAATTCCTGAGTTAGCGGCAGACAGGCAAGTCTATAAACAATCTGTGTTCAGAGGCTGGCAATAAACGAAAAAAAGATTCCAGGGCTGGCGACTGACAGACAAAATCCATTAAGCAATCTGTGTCTTGAGGCTGGTGACAAATGAAATACAGATTCCAGGGCTGTCGACTCACCGAAAAAGTCCAATAAACAATCCAAGATCATGGGCAGGCAGAAAACAAGCAAAGTCCATTAACAATCCAAAACTCAAACTGTGTGATCCGTGCAAGGGTTAATCCAATAGCTGATCGGGAAGTAGTCTAGGTCAAACCAGTAAAGCAGTCAGGAATTGCAGGTAACAGGAACTGAGCTGATAACACAGCAAGGAATACAGGCCAGGTGTCCATGTAGGGCTGTCAATTAAAGCAGGGAGGGATGAGTCAGAGTCTGGGTGAGGTCACTTCCTGTCCATTCAGACTCAGGAAACCAGGAAGTGAAATCAAACCCAAGAGCTTACACTCTAGGCTCTTTGCAGTTGCAGTGAGACGAACACCAGGTGGAGCTGTAGAGCAGTGCAATGGATGAATAGCCAGGTCTAGAACAAAAACACCCAAAGCACTTCTGCGGCTGCGTGTAGAGATCAATGGAAGACACCCAAAAGGCGTGGAGCCTGACACATGGCAAGCTGCTGGCAAAGCGGAACCTCGAGCATAGGAGATGTGACAGCCACTGGCAAATCAAAGGGCTGCTTTTCCCTGAGAGATTGAGTTGTCAGGTAAGTTTTGTGGGCTTTACAGAGCTCAATCCAGGCAATCGGGGTGCCCCCAGCAGCGAGCCAACACCCATGTTTTGTAAAATGGGTGTTGGTTCAGTTTAAACACTGTATTTGGTGTTTATGCTTTTGTCAGGTAGCTACAGTATTCATGAGGAAAAAACCCACACCCCTGGCTGCCCCCTCAACACGAAAGCAGATTGCACCCCAACCCTTAACATAGGAAGTGGAAAGAGAGGCTTTAACCACCTTCAAGGAAACTGCACCCAGTCACTGGTTCCAATATGTGGATTAAACAAGCGGTACATGTCTTCTCTGAACACATCAGCCTGGTGGACCTCAATATCAGATTTACAGGGGAAGATGTGCAAGACAATACTTGATGACTCTCTCATTAGAGAGTGTGAAAGTCTGGAAACAGAAGTCTTCAGGAAACTCACATAGAGCAGTACCTGCACTTTGTCTCTCACCACCCTCTGGAACACAAACATCAGAACTCCACCAGAAAAACAAAGCCCCACAAAGCAGAAATAAGAGCAAAACATAAAGAAAAGGAAATCAATTCACCGGAGCCATTAACATTTCTGGTTACGCAGACTTGCCCTATGTCAAAACTGCAAAGACCAGAGGAAAGAACATCAAGGCCACCAGTGAAGCAGGAGAAAGAATATGGTCATCCCGTATGAAGCCGGAGTGTTGGAAATACTTAGATGTATCTTAAAAACCATCACATCCCTGGAAACCTGGAAACACACATTCGAAAGCTGGTTTACCCGAAATACCCCCAAACACAAGAAAAGCAACATTGTGTAGGAAGAGCAGGTATCAGTGTCCAGACAGATGAGTCCAAACAGCAGTTACATAAGCGCATTGGTACAGCACAGAAGGGCCAACTCCCCTGCCAGGATCTATCTGTGTACCTACATCTGAAGGACACAGGGCAGTCGTTTGATGGCAAACAAGTTCATATATATATATATATATATATATATATATATTGAATAGAGGTGGGAGCTCCAACAGCTATTGGCTGGGTCTCAAATGCCGTGCTAAAGTGGACTTAAATGATACTCTAAAGGTTTTGAAGATATCATTCTGCTTCAGACTGTCCCAGTCTGTGATGAAGTAACAGATTATTGCCATTCATCCAATTCTTCTAATGTGTGATACCCATAAAAGATCATTCTCCCCACAGGCTGGCTCAGGGGACAAGCAGTAAAATTAGAATGATACACTTGTCTGTCACTTTTTTTTTTTTTTACACTCTTTATGTATGTAAAGCAGAACAAAACCTGTGATTTCAACAATCCCGGGGATTCGTTACTTGCCCTGGGGGCATTTCAAATTAGGCTGCCCTGCTGTCTGAAAGCCCCCTGAATGCTTGTACAAACTCTCCTTTACCCAGTACTATGGTGCATATCCACTCACCCGTCCCCAGACTAACTGAATGACTGGGGGCAGCAGCAGGCTCACAGTCCAAAGTTGCGGGGATGCAGCTACATGTTTACATCACCGAGGGAGCCAGGAAGCAGGTGAGTATTGCGGCACCCCAGGGGAGTTACACACAGCGTGGTATTCAGATCTGGGATCCCCCTGTGGAGGGCCAGCAGCCACCCCCTGGGTTTTATTCCACTTGAAAGAGATCCCTTAAACCGGACCTTCAGCATGATTTAATGAAAAGCCCAAACCCTTAAAAACTATTCCCCAGCATCTAAATTTAATTTATTTTAAGTTTTTAGTCACTTACTTATTATTCTTTCCCCCACTGGGCTGCAACTCTGTTTAGGACTCTAGGATACGGGTGCCACCATCTTGACTCAGAAGCATCACATATACTGAGGAGAGGGGAGCGGGATAAAGTACAGGGGGTGGGTTATAGCTGTACTTTGCACAGACAGAGCAGAGCTGGGGTCCGGCAAAGGACAGAAATCCCAGAATGCAGAGCGACACAGTAAGAAGACACTTCCTGTTTGGCGCCATGAGCCACCATCTTGGATGTTTAAAGGCTCATAACATGCAGTAGATGCAGGTAAGATGATTTCTAATGTGGGCAATCTGTATGTACAGGGTGGGAGAAACATATAAGATTTACCGCTTTAAGAAACCAGTTATTGGCTTAGTGAAGTGATGTTGCATTTCATACAGGAAGGGGTGTGTCTTCTCTCTGGAGTCCTCTCCAGCATTATCAGGTTATACTTCATGACATCATTGCTCTGCACATTCTGGTTATCATGAGGGAAGGAAACACAACTGTACAATAAAACCTCCCAGGATGAAATTTATCAATGAGAAATCAGGATGCAAGCAGGAGCTCTGCCTCTGCAGCACATGCAGGGAATTAAGATGTTCCTGGTGTCAGCACCAGGCCTATAAAGAGATCCTAGCATCAGTGCACTGATTTATTTAAAGCCATAATTGCTGGAGGGCTGGCTGTGTCCAACATGGGGAAATATTTCACACAGGGCCACTAATCCCACACACAGGCCGGCATGTCAGCGCCTCTTTGTTGTGTGTGACAGCTGATATCATGCTTGTTCTATGCAGGATGCCTGGCATTCTATGAATACATTTATCATTAGGATTTCCAGAAAGACTTGAAATTCTAGACATCGATCCACTGAAAGTAATACACAGATGCATCATATCTTTATTCTGGCTCTTTAATAAACACAGTGGATCTCCAGTCAAGAAAATAAAGTTTTGTAATTTGCTCCTGTAAAGTCCCCTTTTGAGGATCAGTGGTATATGCTGTTTGGGGCTTAACACCATGCAGATGTTGTGGAATATCTGAGTTCCTAGAATTACATGAGAGAGGCCATCTTGGATCACACCCAGGCACACTGCAGTTGAGCTGGGAGCTTCCTTATGATCAGTCCAAGCAACCAGAGAGAGATTTTATCTGTTTCCACACAGAATGTTAGAATGAGATAAAATCCTTCTCTAGCTAGCTGCATTGATGTAAAGATTGGCACGGCTGCAGTGCCCCTGTGTGATATTGTTTCTCCAAACACAGGCTGAAAGGAGCTTGGGGTTTTGCCATAAGCAGCTCAAACCGCACTATGAGAGATCAGCATGTCTGTCATGTTACACACATTAACACACCGAATCAATATGCTACAGGAGTGGAGCATCTTGGGATCTGGATTGCTGGCAGAGAAGCTTGCAGTATGTGACCTTTACCCTCCCAAAGAACTACTGAAACCAGTGATGGATTCACATGGGTGTCAACAAAAAGCGTTTACGAAGACATACACTTAGTACAGTTGGCCACAATAGGTGTCAATTGAATGAAGAAAAATATTTTGTGGTATGGAAGAAAAATATCACACGACATGTATTGCAAGCTATAGAATCATGGCCATTCTCTGGAGGCAGGCCAGTAGTTTTTGCACAAGGTCAGCAGTAATGCTATAATCTTGGTGGGGGATTCTTGGTTATATCATGCAATGAACAGTGGTGGTGATCCAAGTTGTAGGTGTAGCTATGTCTAAAGATGCTACTTGTAGCTCACTGGTTAACTGATCGGGGATGCCCCGCTGTGTGAACCCCCCCTGAAAGAAATCCCCCCTTCCCAGTCCTATGGCACATGCGCAGCCGCCTGTCCAATCAGCGTGCTCATATCCACTCCCGCCCCTTCGTCTAAGCTTTCCTCTAATGTGAGCAGATTTGAGTGCGCTGGCAGCCGCATCCCCTGCTACACTCAAATAGAGAGCGTGCATGCGCCAGCCATTCACAAATGCCTGGCGCGGGCACATGCCCTGCTAAAGGGTTAGCGGGGATGCAGCTGCAGCTAGACCGGGAAAGAAGGTGAGCTTCTGGGCGACCTAGGGGGATTTCATTTAGCAGGGCATCCTTAATCTGAATGCCTAGGGGGGGGAGGAATCAATCTTATAGATTCCCGGGCCGATCGCCGGTTTTGGTCCACTTTGATGCTCAGAGACTGAGGGACGGTGGTGTACTCAGTGGAAAGCATAGCAGCAGGTCTGTAGGATATTGAGTGTTAACTGTAGGAATGGACGTCTATCTGTGAGAGATCATACCCCTCTGCAATAAGTGCAGCAAAAATATGGAAATTCTGTAAAAAAATAAACTTGATGCATCCCCCAAGAAATCTTAGCCTCAGTTTGGCCCATATGACCTAGGTGTAAAGCTAATATTATTCAAGAATGACTATAACACTATTGCCTTGGGATGGCCAAGAAGGTGCCAACAAGCAAAAGGCGATAGGTCTGGAAGTGAGTGGACAATTAGGCAATATATTAGTTCATATTTTTCTTTGTAATTAATCTAAACCACTTTGCAGGGATCAGTTTAACTTTGACATGAAAAATGATGTTTATGTTAATTAGTGAAATTGAATCCACTGTGATTGAATGCTCTCTGGTAATAAAATAATAAACAATCCCAAGCATATATAATAAAAAGGTTTTTATAGGCACTGGATGTAGAGTTTAGCTACCAAGGGTATTTATTTTGATTCCCAATTTATATATAACCTACAATTTATTGGTTATTTGCTCGGTTCAATGGAATGGAATGGGTGCTGAAGCCATTAGTGCATTAAAAAGATAAGTTAATAAAGGAGCAATATTGTAACAAAATGATGTGATAGTAAAATTCCTCATAAATATGCTCCATAGCAAGGAGGGAAAACTTAAAGTGGACATCACTTTCCTGCTTTTTGGTCCTTACCCTTGGAGCATGTTGATTTGGGATGCCCGCTCTGTGAAACCTCACCAGTGGCCCATTATACATACCTCGTCAGCAATCCCACAGCACAGGCATGGCTCTCCTCCAATCAGATAATCTGACCGTACATAAATTAACATCGCTGGCGGAACCCCTGGCATCAGCTGCATATGCGCTATAGGGTCTATAGGGTCTTATAGACTAAATGGTCCTATAGACTCTAGGTCCAGTTTTGGTTGCTTTTAAGGGGGAGGAAACAATCAGAGTGACAGGTCTTTACCGTTCTGTGGTCACCACTTGCAGAACCACTTTTTATAGGGTGTTGTCTTGCTAATTGTCAATCATTTCTACCTGTTGTCTGTTCCATCAGCAGAATTGAGTCACAATCATTGTAGCTTCATAACTGGACAGGTTTTACAAGTGTGATTGACTTAAACCAGACCAACACCCGTTATTACTTTAAGTAATGTAAGTAATGTAGTTAGGTGCGAGGGGGCTCCAGTGTTCTGGATCCCCTCCCCCGAGGTTCTTGCTATCAGCAGAGAGAGGGACCAGCACCCGTTAAACAACAATTAAACTGAACCAACACCCGTAATTACTTAGGCAGGCTGATTCATTACTAACGCCAGGTAGCTACAGATGAGCGTCTGTAGAGCGGATTTCAGAGCGCCTGCTAGTAGTCGCTGTGCTCGGCCATGGATCATTGTTTCAGAGCGTCTCAGTCGCTGGCCGGCATTGATGAATATGATATGTGAGTCGCTATACTACGCTGTATGTGAGCGAACCGTAAAGCCAGCCCAGTGCGACTGACTCACACCACATTCATCAAAAAAAACAGCCACAAACATCGCCAGCGCTTAAAATCATGTAATTGTAGCCCATAGCGCCAGATGCTGTGTAATTAAAGGCTGTTTTTGGACATGTATTCACTAGTAACAAAGCGAAAACAAATGGAATTACATTGTTATTACATTGTAACATGAACATATCCATTACTAGTTCTACTAGTTTTCGCATAAAAACATTAATAATACAAAAATGTCATTTTCTTGCACAGAATACATGTCAGAAGGCGCTGTACGCTGAGGCTGGGATAATGATGAATCCGACGCTACATGGCGTTGTTCTAGTCGCTCACCAGATTCGGCTTCATAAATGTGTAATTGCGTGCAGTCTCTGGCGTTCACCTGACGCTACCTGCCGCTGTACAGGCACTACCTGCCGCTATCCCTTCATGAATAAGGCCCTAAGTGTTCCCTTTACTTTTTTTGAGCAGTGTATATTGCTACTGTTTCCAAAAGGTTTGCTCAGGAAACAGGCAGTTCTCCCTTGTAAATATGGAATAGGCTGTTGGAAAACCCAGGTATTTTTCCCATAGATTACATTTTACATTTCATTTAGACATTTCCGCAATGGTGCTCCTCTAAAAAAATAACCAGGACTATTCACAGTATTTTGCAGTCACATGACTGTCAGCCTCCTAACTCCTTTTATGAAGGCTCTGTGTGCCACAGCCAATGCAGGTGAGCCTGGAGCAATCTCTGCACTCTGCTCTTTAGTCCAGCAGTTAAAGCGAACCAAAACCCACATTTTTAACTAGCATCCCCTTAATTGCTCCCCCCACGTAGAGTACCTTTTGCCAATTTTCACTGCCCCTACTTCACTCTAATCTCAGGTAATGGTGCCTGTTTTAGCTGTAAAGCTCCACTGTTGTGTGTGGCTATGATGTCATTGCCACACCTATGCAATGACTGATCACCTGTCATCTCACAGAGAGGGACAGCAAAAAAAAAAGTGATCCAGGACTATTCGAAAATATCCATTCCTAGTTCTACACCCTAAAAGGGGAGTATTGGCAGGGGCTTTGGATGAATGCATTTCACAAGTTCAGTGGGTTTTGGTCCACTTTAAGTAGATTCAGGTAATACATCTAGGGCAAGCTAATTGCATAAGATCTGGGCTGCAGACATGTTTTTTACATATCTCTCTAAAGTGCAGACACCAATAATCTGTGTACAGGAATGAATACAGCTGATGGAATGTGCTACTACTAAAAACGCATAACATGCCATAAAAATTCATCATTTATTTATGTTACTTGTGTATATATAGTGATGCCACATTTTCTGCACACAGAGGTCTCTGTCCCTCAAAGAAGCTGACACACAAACCCTAGGGACCATTTTAGTGACACATCACTTAACCTACCAGAGTGCTTACGGTTAGGGAAGAACATTCTACAATCTAACTGACATGGTCACAATTGAAGCACAGCAAAAAAAACTATATACAATCATACCTTGTCTGCATTTGGGAGGTGACAATAGATTTAAGTGGACCAAAACCTGTGATTTTAACTTTACAGGATTCTGGTCAATCCTGCTGAGGCATGTTGATTTGTGATGCCCCGCTGTGCATCACCCCTCCGATTGGCCATTACCTCAACAACCGTAGGCGCTACATCCAGTTTTGGTCCACTTTAATCAGTTCAGGGCAAGGAAGAAAATGCCAGGATGGATGGCCAAAATACTAGTACAGGGCCGAAGATGGAGATGACATAGGTTGGAAGCTGGACCCGCAGAAGACACGGGAACACTGATTAGCAGATAAAAGTGGCATAAAAGTCTCCTTGTCCGGCTCCCGCCGATTACCCCTGGCTGTGGTCCAGAATAGAAGGAGGGGGGACCTGTGCCCGCTCTGTCGGTGACCTTTGCTTTAGATGCAGCAGCCATCACAAGACCTCTAAAGTCTGAGACCTCAGCATCCCCTCAGTAAAGATCCTGCTGAACCCAGAAGAGGACGCCTCCTGGCTGGGGACCCAAATAAGACGTGGAGCGGTAGCTAAGTGAATTTAGAATATTAAAGGGTAATTCCACTTTCAATGGCATTTTTTAAAGTTTCCATTATTGTGTGGCAAAATTATTAATGTGCTGTGCTTTATGTTTTTTTTTTATTTTCTATGTGTTTGCAACTCTGCGTTACAAAAGAAAACATGTTTCCATAGCATAGCATAGCACGTGTTTACCTTGTACACCAAAGTGGTGATTTTAAGTACATATCAGATACTTTCTCACTCCAGCTTGCAAATCATTTGATTGGTTTAACCCATTCTGCTGAAATTCAACTTATTCAGTTTGGAATGATCATTGTCTTGTGGTCCAGTAGCAATTTGGATAGGTCATTAGGCTGCTTAGACTTAGCCAAAGTGGCTAAAGAGTTCATCAGTTAAATTGGAAGAATTGTGGGACTTGTAGTCCATGTTTTTTTACTCAAGGCCAAAGTATACAATTAAAGGGATCCTAGGTAGATCTCTAAGTGATCACCCCCATTTGTGGCCCCTTTTTACTCAAGGCCATGAAAACCACTCACAGTGTAGCAAAACAGGAATATGAGAATCATGGAAACAGCAAGCAAATCACAGGTCTGGGGGCACAGTCCTAACACAAATAATAACAGAAAGCAGCTACTAGTAATTGTCATTGACTGCTAAGCTTCAATGTAGAACCTAACTGGCTTATTAAATACAGCATGTTCCTTTCCCCTATCCCCAGCCCCTCACGTCCTGTTCTGGTGACAGTGCGGAGGATCCTAACTAGAGGCCCAACATTAGGGCCACCACAGAGGAAGTAGCGAAAAGCAAAGGTACACCGCTAAGATGCGTGTGTCAAAAGCTTTACAATTCTAATAGACTCCGACTAACTTCATGAAGTTGCCAGGAGTGGTAACTGAGTATATACTGTATGGTGATCACAGGCAATATCTGAGCTGGCGTAATGTACTGAGATTTTTGCTCATATCACCCATGGAAACAAGCCTATAAAGCCTGATTCCAGACAAATTTATTTTTTCCAGTTTTGGATAGAATTGGGGCTATACTATATCTTTTTATCACCCTCTCATGTGGCCTTGATAGGACCAACACTTGATAGAGAATGGCAGTAATCAGCTATAGGTCAGTACTTATAAGCTGGACAGCAAAGACTGGCAATGCCCGAGGATGGACAGAATTTTGGAATAAAGTCAGAAGAGAATGGCATTGTTGGGAGAAGGCCAGAATGGAGCAGATTGAGGACTGTGGGAGGAAAGCTTTAGCTCTCTATAAGCAATTCCTAGACTGCTGACTGAATGAAAAACATGCACAATGCACCAACATTAGGTTTCCCAAAGCACAGCAATAATATCCAGAAGTGACCTTGTGCTAAAATAGTTGCCTGCACCACTTGGCAGTTTTTTGCTGAGAAAGGATGAATAGTTACTATAGTCAAGTATCAAGCTAAGGAATCTGGTTTTATTGCTAGGATAACATGTGCTATGCATCGCAAACTCAACAGTATTTACCTGACAAAAGGCCAGAGAGTAAAAAATTACATTTAGGGAAACTATTTCCCATCCTGCTGTTTTATAAGAATGCATTGTATCCAATGAGAACACACAAGGCAAATTGTTTGGTTTACATAGAGCCAACATACGGTTGTGAAATGCTTAAAGCTTAACAATTTCCCAGGTTTTGTTCCGTTCCCCCGGGACATCCCATTAGGATGCCCCACTATGTGAAACCCTCCCCCCCAAATAAGCCTTTAATCACTTACCTATCCCCGGTCCAACGGCACATTCCAAGGCAGCCGCGGATGGGTTTTGCTCTGCAGTCTGAATGCTTCCTATAATGCCTCATGGGGGAGTTTACTAATTCAGGGACCATGACTGGCAATAAATAAGTAAATGACTTTAATGATATGCCTCATCATCATCAACTTATCTCAAACTTTGCACTTTAATCATGTCTAAAAATGCACAGACTGCTCACATCTGGCATCTGCTGAAAAGGAAGTTCTAACACAATTATATGAAACATTCTTATCTTAATCCTGTTCTTAATTATTAGACTGTGAATGTTGACTCCTACACTAAAGGGTCATGGGAGTGAAAAAATACAATTCTGTGAGTACTCACCTGTAGAACTGAATTTATAGTATACAGCACGTCCTGTTCCAGTAATTCCTTACACTTGGGTTATTCCGCCACAAGGTGGCGCAGTGGACTGCAGAAAGACTTGTGGCCACTCCTGACCCCATAAATAGCCAGGTACCTGCCACCAATTTCCAGTGTTGACAAGCAGTTATACAAGAAGCCGGGAGAATCAAAAAATGGGTAAGGACCCAAAATGAACTTTTGACCATATAGAGGTAACCATATCACCATACAGAGGTAACCAAGAAAAATGATAACAAGGGAGGGATGGAACAGGACGTGCTGTATACTATAAAATCAATTCTACAGGTGAGTACTCACAGAATTGTATTTTTCCAAATATACAGCACGTCCTATTCCAGTAATTCCTTACACTTGGGACATCCAAAAGCAGTGTCAGTAAGGTAGGGTGGGATCCCCAAAGAGCAATGGAGGGGAAGTTTAAACCACTGCCGCCTGAAGAACTTTGCGGCCAAAAACAGCATCAGCTGAGGCCCTAACATCAACCTTGTAAAACTTAGAAAAAGTATGAACAGAAGACCAAGTAGCAGCCTTACAAACTTGTTCAACAGAAGCCTGGTGCTGGAAGGCCCAGGAGGCACCAATAGCACGAGTGGATTGAGCAGTAAGGCGGAAAGGAGGTTCCTTTCCCTTAGCAGAATAGGCTTGCACCAACGCCTGACGGATCCACTTGCTGATAGTGGATTTAGCCGGAGGCAAACCCTTCCTAGGTCCAGAAGGGAGAACAAAAAGAGCATCAGTCTTCCTGAATGATTCAGTAGCAACCAAATAAAACTTCAGAACCCTAACCACATCCAAGGAATGCAGAGTCCGCTCCTTGGAATTAGCAGGATTAGGACACAATGAAGGCAAAACAATGTCTTGATCGAGATGAAATGCAGACACAACCTTAGGCAGGAAATCTGGCTTATACCGAAACACCACCTTGTCCTGGTGTCGCTCAAAGTAAGGAGGTTTAATGGAAAGCGCCGCCAACTCAGAAACACGCCTAACAGAAGCAATAGCCACCAAAAAGGCTACCTTAAGAGTCAAAATAGGCAAAGCAGCCTCACGTAGAGGCTCAAAAGGAGGACCCTGCAAGGCAGATAAAACCAAATTCAAATCCCAGACTGGTAACATAGGCTTACGTGTCGGACGCACATGAGTAACTCCCTGGAAAAAAGTCTTAACCAAACGGTGGTTGGCAAAAGATCTTTGGAAGAAAATAGCCAATGCTGAAACATGTCCCTTGAGAGTACTGAGTTGAAGGCCCAAATCTAAACCATGCTGCAAGAATTCCAGGATCCTGGGAATAGAAAACACCCGACAGGGAAGAGACTTAGACACACACCAGGCAATGTAAGCATGCCATACCCTATAGTAGATAAAGGACGTGGACTTCTTCCTAGCCCGAATCATGGTAGTAACAACAGAGGCAGGCAGCCCCTTTTTCATCAAGATGGAGGTCTCAGCAGCCAGGCCGTTAAAGCCAGCGTTTGTAAATTGGTATGGCATAGCTGCCCCTGAGTGAGCAGGTCTGGAACCTTGGGCAGGACGTATTGATCTACTGCCAACTGCACGATGTCTGCGAACCACACCCTTCTTGGCCAACAGGGGGCCACCAGGCTGGTTGGCACCCCTTCCTGGGCTATCTTGCGCAGCACCCTGCCCAGCAAAGGAAAACAGAGGGAACACATAGAGGAGCCGAAAGCTCTTCCAAGACATAGCTAGTGTATCCATGGCTAAGGCCAGAGGGTCCTGGGACAGAGAGACAAAGACTGGAAGCTTGTGATTGTGACGGGACGCAAACAGATCCAAATCCGGCTGACCCCAGCGGTGGCACAGAGAGCGAAACACCGTACTGCTGAGGGACCATTCTCCCAGACGAGAAGTCCCCCTGCTCAGGGAGTCCGCTTCCAGATTTTCCACCCCCGGGATGTACACTGCCGAGATGCAGGGAACATTCTCCTCCACCAATGACAGTATCAGAGACACTTCCTTGAGGGCCCTCTTGCTCCGGGTCCCTCCTTGATGATTGATGTAGGCAACCGCCGCCTGGTTGTCCAAGCGGATCTGAACAGCCCGACCCCGAAGGTGTGGGGGCAATTGGGCGAGAACCAACCTTATCGCCCTCAGTTCCAGAATGTTGATAGGAGTATGGGCCTCCTGGGGGCTCCACTGACCCTGGAATTTCAAGGACTTCCAGAAGCCCCCCCAACCTGTCAGACTGGCATCTGTGGTGACAGTCTCCCAGCAAGTGGACAGAAAGGTTCTGCCCACCAAGGGGGTCCTTGAGTCCAGCCACCTTGAGAGAAACCGTCTGGCCAGGGGGGACAGAGCAAACACCTGATCCAGGGACACAGGGTCCCGATCCCACACTGATAAGAGGTGTAGCTGCAGAGGTCTCATGTGAAACTGAGCATAGGGTACCGCCTCGAAGCAAGACACCATAAGGCCCACCAGTTGCATCCCCTTCCGGATGGAGGGATGAGGACAAGAATGAAGAAACTGGGCCTGAGCTTGAAGACTCTCCACCTTCTGTTGAGGGAGAAAAACCTTGACCTGAGATGTATCCAGAGTCATGCCCAGAAAGGACGTCACCAGTGACGGGGACAGAAAAGACTTGGGATGGTTGATACCCCAGCCGAAGGACTCTAGTGTGGACACCACCATCTGGGTATCCAGTTCTGCCTGATGGAAGGACTGAGACGAGATCAGAATGTCGTCCAAATAAGGAAGGATGCGAATGCCCTGAGATCTCAACAGAGCCATCACACCCGCCAGCACCTTGGTTAATACCCTGGGAGCCGAGGTGATACCGAAAGGTAAGGCCACAAATTGGTAGTGCTGATCCTCCAGAGAGAACCTGAGAAATTTCCGATGACCTGGGAAGATTGGTACATGAAGGTAAGCGTCCTTGATGTCTAAGGATGTCATGAAGTCGCCCGGACGCAGAGTATTGACTGCTGAGCTTAGAGTCTCCATGCGAAAATGCTTGAATCTGACAAACTTGTTGAGGCGCTTTAAATCCAGGATGGGCCTGAGGGACCCATCCTTTTTGGAAACCCTGAATAGATTGGAGTAGAAGCCTCTGCCCCCTTCCCTGAGAGGCACAGGGCAGATGACCCCCAACTCCAGAAGCTTTCGGACCGCAATCCGCAAGCCCTGAGCTGACAGTGGGTTTTGAGATCTATAATCCTCACCTCCTGCGTCATCAGAGGCCCCATCCAAGAGACACTTAAGCAGCCCCTTAATAGCAATAGCCGTTATGGCAGAAGCACAAACCGGGCGCAGTGCAGTCCCCACACAGGCAAAGGCATGACAGGACAGCTGGTCCATGCGCCGGTCCTCACCATCCCGCAGGGTAGTAGTGTCAGGTGACAACCCTAGGACGGGCGCGTCCACCTCGGGAGGACATGACCAACGCTTAATCACATCAGTGGGAAAAGGATACCTCCTGTCCCAACTCTTGGGCACCCCAGGTAGCTTACTAGGGCGTTCCCACTCTTTGAGCACCAGATTATTAAAGTGATTCTGCTCAGGGAACTCCAAGCGTGGTTTAACAGAATGGAAAAGCTCACCCTGCTGCTGCAGAGACACGGCAGGAGGGGAAATACAAAGCACTTCAAAAATGTGAGTCAATAACCTGTCAGTGTCATCTGAGGACCATGGGTCTTCCCCAAAGGGAGACGCGGTACCACCATATAATTTAGACTGTTCCTCAGAGGATTCTAAATCAGAGAATAATTCCCCCTCCTCGAGGGGGTAAAAGCCAGAAAATGAGTAAAGTCCCTCATCCTTCACAGGAAAGAGGGAAGCAGCGGGAGATAAATGCCGCTTCTTATCAAAAGCCTTACGCGGTGCTGACCCAGCAATATGCTTTTCAATGCTGGCCACCCGTGAAGCCAAGTCATATTGAGACTCCCCGCTAGTGTGCCCCTCACTGGGAGTCAGATGCAAGCATGGGGGGGGTAGGCGAAGCAGAAAGGGCCGCAGCACCGGGACACGTAGCAGATGACCCAGGCTGCAGCGCAAGTACATGCTGGGCGCAGGTCAAACACACCCTGACACAGTCACTAACAGGGGATACCCCACACGCAACACACAGCTGGGCTTGTCCCGAAGGAACCCCAAGCACATTGTGCCCAGAAGCCTCTATATGGTGATTTAGATACAGGCGTAACAGCCAGTACAGGGACACAGCTAGCAATAGCCACCCTTTTTCAGATGCCCCCCAAAGCCCGCTAGGGAAGGTGAGAGATTGGTAAGGGGCAGGGCTGGGAGAACCACAGTCAAAGGTGACCCGCCTGCAGGACACAACAAGTACAAAATAAACATCCCCAGCGCATACAAAGTAAAACAATATAAAAACCCCGTAAGGGACTCACGGACCAAGCGGACAGATCGCCCAGAGTGGTAAAACACAGCCAGACCGCGTCGCAGCACCGCAAGGACGAGGCCACAAAATGGCGCCGGCAGCAGTACCTAAAGGGGCGGACCGCGAGAGTATGACGCGTTCGCGTCAAACCGCGGTTCCCGTCCCCCCCCGAAGAGCGCGAAACTGTGATCACGTGAGACCCTGGCGCCATGACAGTAACAAAAAATACATAGCGCCAACCACCACGGAGCGCCGTACAACGGCCCGCACACACACCAATAATAAAAATAACACACACAAAGCACAGACCCCCCAGGCGCCCCCTGCCAGCTGAGCGGGCCACAACAAAAGGGGTCGCGCACAACCTTCTATTGGGGAGGGGAGAAGGGTGAGGGGAACAAGGACCCAAGATTTGAGGCTGGGGCATCCCAATGAGGAGCAATGCTCCTTCAGCACCTGACCCTAGTGCTGTCCTACCTTCACCCGAACCGTCAGCCGAAGCTGGGAGGCAGTGGGTCCAGAACGGGTGGAAATACGCCTGCAGGGCCCTAGGCTTGAAAAGCCCCACTCCCTGCGCAATAGAGAGCCATCTTCTATCTTCGCAGTCCAGACTGCAGAGAAACACTGGAAATTGGTGGGAGGTACCTGGCTATTTATGGGGCCGGGAGTGGCCACAAGTCTTTCTGCAGTCCACTGCGCCACCTTGTGGCAGAATAACCCAAGTGTAAGGAATTACTGGAACAGGACGTGCTGTATACTTGGAAAATAACTGTTGAGAGATTTACTTGAGTATTCACTAATATAACATGAATAACATTATAGTTGCTGCTCATACAAAGGCCAGGCATACACAAAGTTCAGTAATGCTAAAACCTGCACTTTATTTCAGAAAATGTATGCAGAGTTCTCCCTGCAGGTCTTTCAGGTTCAACTTTAAAATAAGCAAAGCTCTAAGATGTTCCACAACTCCCCTGAATTCAGTAGTCCCTCAGCAAGCCATATTAGAATTTCAAGGTAAAGGGGACAGAAGAAAATAACTGTCACAATGATCCACTCTCCTGCTCCTCGGTCCCACAGCATCCTCAGCTGTCTGCTTGAGTGGCACTGGCCCAGATGGCATACTGTCGTGCAGCCGCCATGGGTGCCACCTCGGGTGCCTGCTCGAGCAGCGTTGCGGCCCTCCTCCTCGCCTTGCATGCCTGGCTCCTATTCTTGTGCTCGCACACACACGCGACCAGATGCCAGTTTATGCCCTCCAGCGCTGCTGAAGACAGCACGCCTGCCGGAGAATATTTTAAACATTCCAATGAGCCCTAGTGTTACTTGTGGACAAGGTGGCCTTAGTTATTGTGGGCTAATCAGCCCATAGATTGTAGCCAAGCTGCCCTTGCAATGCCGTCCAGCGCAGCCTTATAAACGTATTTCCATGTCACTCAGTCATTGCCCGTGATAGCGTGCTTCTGGTTGTTATAGTTCCTCTACTATGTATTGTTATCAGTTACCATCCTTGCATTGCTTGAGCACTCCTTTGACTGCTGCCTGGACCAACGCCTGCCAAACCTTGAACCTGTCTCATGCTCTGTACCGCAAACCCCCTGACCATCCAGCTTGACACTTGGCTTGAACCTCGACTCTTCTCTTGCTACTCCCCTTGGTGCCAGGTATCGTGAGGACTGTCCTTTTGTGTATGACTCGGATGGCTTGCCCGCCATCGCCCAGTTTGGTCCTGGGTTCATCCACCTTCAGCCCGTAAGTCCACATCCTTTGTGCTATGAGTCCTGGGGGCAACCGTGTCTGGTGATGCGTATAAAGCATCCCAGCAAACAGGGGCTTGTCTAAAGGCTGAAGAAGCAGTGCAGAAAGCGGGTGTCCAAACAATTACGCATGGTTTCTCATATCATGCTTTCCGATAGGACATGTCATGGCTCAATGAGGCTGATGTTTATGCAGGGATTTTATTAGAAAACAGCGGTCCGCACTTGAATCAGTAAGGCGTGTTTGTGTTTATCTATGACTGGTTAAAGTGGACCAAAACCCACCCTGGAATCTACGAGACTCCAAGGCAAGCATTCCCCTCCAGTTTCAGGATGCCCCACTGTGTAAAAACCCAGAAATGCACCTTCTTTTCCAGTCCAACGGCGCATGTGCAAACAGCAGCCGCAACCCCCCTATCCCTCTAGCAGAGCGCGCTGACTGGATGAGACGCTATGCATCCGTAGGACCGGAAGGGTGAGAGAGATCAGGCGACCTGGGGGGTTTCACACAGCGGGGCATTGGGCTGGCTCGGAGGCAAGGACCAAAACCCAGGATAGTCAAAATCCTGGGTTTTGGTCCACTTTACCTATTGCTGCGAGGAGCAGTAGTTACTCTTGTCGGCAGACAAGAGAGATCAGCACTTGTCCACTTTAAGATGTAAAAGCAACTGTAACCTTCTGGGGGTAAAGTCTAGTTTCACATTTGTCTATTGTTTAAAGGAGAACTATCACGAAATAGTGTAAAATTAAAAATTCATATAAACACATCGGCTAATGAGAGGAGTCACTTATACACTCAAACTAAATAACACTTCTGTCAAGCTTGTGGTTTATTCTCTCATTCATTCTAGGAATAAAATCCAGGGGAGATAGGTTTGGTGTATCGGGGTGACAGAACCTGTCAGCCCTGATTTCCTCTTTCTTCCCCTGGCTTCCCTGGAATTGCCCCTAGCGTCAAGTTGACAGCTAGAGGATGGAGATTTTCAGGGAAGCCATGTCCTAGAGTATAAATAGCCCTCCCTTCAGTAGGTAACACTCAGAGCCTAGCAGGATGCCAGCCTTTAACCCTTTAAGTACCAGCCTACCTGGAGTTTTTGTCACCCTTTGTTGCCAGACTATTTTGCAATGGTATGCGCTCCCCATGTTCAAATGTGATTTTTGAAGGGATTTCCAGGGATTTCCCAGGAAAATTATATATTGTTTTTTTCAACAGAGTCTGCGCTTTAACAAGAAATGTCTTGTTTGTCATTTGTTAGGTGTATTCTCAATATTTTTGGGTGAAATACGTGCAAAAAAAAAAAAAATCTATTTTTTACAATTTGTAGTGTTTTGTAAAAAAAAATGTAAGTTTGTCAATAAAATTGTATTGCGTGTGAAATCCCAATTTCTCCCGGTTACGGCGATACCACATATGTATAGGTAGACACCCTTTCCTGCCCAGGAGACTCCCCCAAACTGAAACAGCGCTATAGGGGATTTTCAGATAAAATACAGCTATGCTATGCAATATGCACACCTTGCAGTTTTTCCAGAAAAACAACCCTTTACATTTGAAATACCCCCAACAAACTATGTATTCTCTGGAAGTACACACCTCAAGCTTTCTAGGTGTACCAGGCTTATTGATGTGGCCATAGTTTTCTGGAAGTAATCCCTCAATGTATTCTTTGGTTGCAAAGAGTTTCCCTAAAAAAAGGATAAAAAAGCAGAATCAAAGCCACATTTTCCTAAAAAAAACTATATACAAGACAAAGTGTGCACCTTGCGATTTGCGAACCAAAACAACCCTTTACATTTGGAATATCCCACATAAACCATATATTCCCTGAAAGTACACATGTTAAGCTTTCTAAGCGTACCCAGCTTGTTGTAGTGGGCTCATCTTTCTGGAATTAATCCCTCAAAGAATTCTTTGGTTGCGCAGGGTTTCCCTAAAAAATGTATAAAAAAGCTGAATAAAAAACACCTTTTCCTAAAATATAAATATGCAAACCAGAAAAAATTAAGTAAAAAAAAAATAAATACATTTTTTTTTTAGAAAATTGACTCCTTTATTTTAAATAAAAAATGTATTTTATTAAGGAAAACAAATATTGCATGTGAAAGCCCCATTTCTACCGATTAGAACGGTACCACATATTTACCGGTAGCCCCCCGTTCCTGCCCAGGAGACCCCCTAACTGAAACAAGTACTTTATAACATTTACAAATCAAATACAACTACCATCCACACTACAAAGGGTTAAATCGAGAAAAAAAATGACATAGAGTCCCCCCTCCCGGGGGGGGGGGGGGGACCCCTTTTTTTTGGGATTTTTAAGGGTTAAAAACCCTTAAAATCCAAAATAAAAATTGACATGTGGTCCCCCTTACCCAAAGTAACCAGCCCGGGACCAGATATGCAGGGCTTGTAGAAACAGGGAGCAGGGGCCAGCTTTTGTGGCCCCTGGCCCTGCAGGCTACAAGCCCGCATAGCCCGTGGGCCCGGGCTCTTCTGCCCCCCCCCGGGCTTTGGGGAGGCAGGGAATGGGGGTGCCAGGGGTTAATGGCAAGTCACCCGCTAGTCGCAGATGACTTGCCATCCCCCCAGACTTGTGAACTGGTATAGGGGTCATGGACCCCTTACCAATTCACAAGGGGTTAAATGTAAAAAAAGACACACATAAGAAAAAAAAATCTTTATTTTTTTTTTTTACTGTACTCACCTCCGATCCTGTGTCCCTCGTCGCTGTCCCGCACCGCCGTCATGTCACTGACAGATGCCGGTAGTGATCGCCGCCGGGCGGGTGAGAGGCGAGGTGAGAGGTGAGCCTCCTCGCCTCACACCCACCCTGCTCCAATCACCACCGGCATCTGACAGATGCCGGTGCGCGGAGGTAGTATAGGAGGAGCAGGATGACGTAATCCTGCTCCTCCCACAATGGGCGGGGCTAATGGCCGCAAGCGGTGAGGACCCGGAAGAGGGTCCTCACCTGAAGCCTGCGCAGCCCAGGGGGGGGTCAGACCCCCCCCGGTGAAGACGGAGGACGACGGGGGAGGGATCGGATGCCCCCCCCAAGGAAGAGGGGACCCCAAGCTTCACGTGGATACCAGAAGTAAGTGTTTTTTTTTTCTATTTTTTAACTATTAGGGGGAAATGCCAGGCACGTAGTTTCTACGTGCTTGGCACTTAACGGTAGGAGAAGCAAACACATAGAAACTACGTGCTTGGCATTTAAAGGGTTAAGGAGAGAAGAGGAGCCCATCAAGGGCCCCAGAAACACTGGGCAGAGGGAGGACAGCCCACGGGGCTGGATGAAGAGCTGAGTTTAAGGTTAGAGAAGTAAAAAAAACTTTTGTGTGGTGTGTTTACTTTTTCTACCTTGTACTAGTAAGGGTACAAGGGTAGGGTTGGCTTTACTATTATCTGTACCATCCCATTATTCTCAATGGCCATGGAGGTATGGAGGAGCCTGGTGTCTGGTGCCCATCTGCATGGGTCCAGTGTTCACCCCTGGAGGAGGACCAGACTTATCCTGAAGGACACAGGAGCTGGCCTCCAAACCATGAGGACCCCAGCCCCTAGTAACCTTGGGAAGGCTGGGCCCCACAACCTTTTTTTTTTAACGCACAACACTGACACAAATCCATATGGGGCTGCGTCTGAGGTTGCATGGGATTCATTTGTTGCATGTGTTTCCTAAGCTGACCGACAGCTCTAAAGCAAGGACAAAATGTTTTACATTGTGGGTAATTCACACTAATTTGCACACAGTATTTATAAGCACAGTGCGATGCAGAACAGAAATGTGTTGCCGTCCTCATTTGAAAACACCTAGATTTCCTCTGTGGTGTGATTTCCTTCTATACATTCTGGGTTTTAACAGAGAAAACTGCTAGAGTGTCTCCTGCCATTGCCAAGTGTCATCTCAAATTGTCAAGGGCTTTAAGGAGCTAAAGAATCGGATGAGAACTGTGTTACACTGGTCGCACATTTTGTAAATGGATCTATAAGTAGATTCTTTTAAATCAGTAGAATCATTTTCACATATTTTATGGTCACATTAAAAAGGATGATTAAATAACAATGCGTATAAACACACATATATATTTATATACCTGTGTGAGATGCTCCTTGGCCTGGAATTTTCTATGCGCATATTGATGTAACCACTTTATAAAGGGTCGATTACTCTATGCCCTTTCCCCAGATTATTTATGCAAGGTGCTGACCATACACATAGGATGTTACAAATCACATCAGAGCTAATGTGACGGGGAAACATTCTGAGGCCATGTTTGTGGTGGAATTACAGTATTAGAAGCCTTTTATACATTATGTTGCACCCAGGATGTGGCAAAACAATGTGTTAGAACTTTTCACTGGATGTGTTAAAAAATACCATTTTGTGATTACTCACCCTTAAAATGGGTATTATAAGTATGTCACACACCCCGCTTCCACTATTCATGACATATGGGTTATGGTCCAGTAGAGAGCGAACTGAGATGAAAGCAAAAAAGAAGCCCCTCCCGGTCCATAAATACCTGGGACCTCCCACACATTCCCCAGTATATGACAGCAGTAAGGGGACCAGGAAGAACTAATAAAACATTCTTAGCAATAAAAGGTTCATCATATAAAGGATCCAGAATACTAAAGGGCGGGATGAAGCGGGGTGTGTGACATACTTATAATACCCATTTTACAGGTGAGTAATCACAAAATAGTATTATTCCAAGTATGTCACACACCCCGCTTCCACTATTCATGACATATGGGACATCCAATAGCAGTGTCCGTCATGGGTGGGATACAAATACAGCAAAAAATGCACCAATTTAAACCACTGCAGCTTGCAGAACCTTGCGGCCAAAAACAGCATCCGCTGAGGTGACCCTGGGGTCAGGACCCTGGGGGTATCAACAGCATCCCCCAGCGCCCGCCCGGCATCAGAATCAAAGAACTGCAATTCCTCAGTCTCAGATTCCTCAAACAATTCCCCCTCCTCAAGCGGGGAATAATCAGCCCAATCAGGGGAGTCATAATCATCAAAATCAATTACCGGGGTAGCCGGTGACAGATGGCTTTTCTTAGCAGTGGCCTTTCTGCCCACTGAGCTAGAAATAATTTTCTCGAGGTTGGCCAGCCTGGCACATACATCCGAGTGCGACTCCCCATTAATGACAGTGTCACTTGGGGTACGGATGATGCGGGGGGGTAGGAGAGGCGGGCGGCACTGACCCAGACGCCTGGGGTCCCGACTGCCGCGTTATGGCCTGTTGCGCAAATAAATACATTCTCCCCCGTAAGGGATACCCTCCAACCCACACATAGCCGGGATTGTCCCAAGAGAAGCCCGAGCTCGGTATCCTGTGGATCCTCCATATGGTGATATTAAGGTAGTCGCAATGACCCGAGGGAATTACACAGGTAAGAAACCCGGGATGCCCCTTAAGTCCCAAGTGGGAGGATTTATAAGTGCCCCAAATTTCTGCTAGGGACCCTAGGACCGGGAGAACCGCCTTTTAAGCAAGGCACAGGGAGTCCTCCTGAAAGACACAAAGGAGTGGCCATAAGCACATGCACACACACCTATATATATATATATTATATATACCATCATAAATCAATGGAAAAAGTGACAAAGGACTAGCGCTGTCCCCTGACAGAATGGGGCACATGGCTAATTCAGGTACATAAAAGGGGGAGCCCGGGAGGGCACACACGTGTCTTGTCTAATGGCTGCCACCGCTCATCAGCTCAGAAGAGTGAGAAAGGGAGAAGAAGGGGCCAGCGTGGCCTGGCCCCGCCCCCCTACACTCTCAACCAGCAGCGCGCTTCCCAGCCGTGGGCTGGGCTCCGCCACTGGCTCCAACAGAAGGGGGGGGGGGCGGGCCGTGACAACGCGTGTAGCGCCCGGCCCCACCCCCTTAACACCGCAGCCTGAGGGGAAGAAGCTTCCCTCAGCAGCAGCAAAAAACGGCGACAAGCCAGTAAAGTGAAGCACCAAGCGCCATACACACACACATTCACACTGAAAGAAAAGGAAAAGTAAAGTAAAAGTCCACCCCCCCACTGGAGGGTTAACAGAGGGACCCGGAAGGGGGATAATCCCGCACCAGTATGGTGTAAGGGATAGATAGATATATGCAAATAGGGACAGGGCATCCCAAAACGGGATCACCAACCCGGATTCCGCCTACCCCTTTATATGGGGTCTCACGGGGGAGCATGGCTCCCTAAACACCTATCAAGGTGATTCCTACCCTCACCCGGACCTGCAGCCAAGGCTGGGAGGCTAATAATGGGCTTAAAGAACAAAGGCCCGGGCAGAAATAGGGCAAAAAATGGCCGGGCGTAAGCCCGGCTTACCTGCAAGGAAGAGAAGCAGACATCTTCTGACTTGCTCGCCGTCCTGCAGAGAAGGAACTGGGGAATGTGTGGGAGGTCCCAGGTATTTATGGACCGGGAGGGGCTTCTTTTTTGCTTTAATCTCTGCAGAAGTTCGCCCTCTACTGGACCATAACCCATATGTCATGAATAGTGGAAGCGGGGTGTGTGACATACTTGGAATAGCTACATTTGAGATCTGGCATTTGGTTGAAATCTTTTACATTTGGAGCACAAGTAAATTATTAAAGTGGACCAAAACCCAGGATTTTGACTATCCCAGGTTTTGGTCCTTGCCCCCCGATTCGGGATGCCTTTCTGTGTGAAACCCCCCAATGGTTGCCCACTCCAACTCACCATTTTCCGGGCTACGGCACATGCACGACCTCCTGTCCAATCAGCGTGCTCGACTGCGCTGTTGCAAGCTTGTCTAAAGAGCCGAGTCTAGTCGAGCGCCCCGGTGGCCGCAACCCTGCTACCCTCTAACAAATGCCTGGCTCGGCCACTTGCCCTACTAAAGGGATAGCGGGGATGCGGCCGCTGCTTGCGCATGCGCCTTCGGACCGGAGGAGAAGGTGAGGTGGGTTTCACACAGCATGGCATCCCGATTCTGGATGCCCCGGGGGAAGTAATCTAGCAGCCCTGGAAACTTATAGATTCTAGGGCCAATGACTGCGGGTTGTGGTCCACTTTAAAGTGAACATATATATATCACTGATTGCTAGACTGCAGATCAATCACCTGCCCACCCCCCGCTATCACCAATTTGTGCTTCCATGTAGATTGTACACCTCTGGAATAGGATTTTTTTTTTTAGCTACCCCCAAAAAGATTTCAAGTGCTTTAAGAGGAACCTGTTGTGAGGGCAGAAAAGCCATGGAGAGTTTGTCTCTAAATTTCAGCCCTAAAAGAATTTCTACTCACTACCAAGTATGGAAACAAAGGTAGCATGGAAATCTGGCACTGGGGCGGAGCACTTGCATGATAGCATGGCAGGCAAGTACAGTATGGCTACAGAACTGGATAAGGTGTGGTGGAGGTCCCCTGGAAGAAAGTTTAGTGGAGGCCTCTGTTAGTAACTGTAAATGATTTGCTGCACTTGTTAATAAGGGGTGGGGGCCCCAGGGTGGAACCCCTGGTTTGCGTGGAGGTGCTTTTGGTGTGTGGTCTGCTTAGTGGCACTAAATTTTAAAGATGGTCTACATCCCTAGTTTAAACTGGACCAAAACCCAGGATTTTGACTATCCTGGGTTTTGGCTGGCGTGGACACGCTCCCTGTTAGAGGGAAGCAGAGGATGCGGCCGTCTTAGACACGCCATGGGACCGGGAAGAGGTGAGTGAGATTGGGCGATCTGGGGGGTTTCACACAGCGAGGCACCGCCGGTCGTGGTGCCCCCGGGGGAAAGGACCAAAACTTTTCTACCTATGGGTTGATTCAGCACCAGGTGTAAAAGAGTGTTTCTTTTTTACTTTTTACCCAAAGTGAATTTTTAAAAGCAAAGAAAGTAGAAGCATAGGGGGTGGTGTAGAGGGGTTCGTAAGAGACAAGGAGGCCTAGTGTGATGGGTACAATAAAGATGGTCCCAGGGTCATAAACCCTAAAGTGACTTAAGAGCATCAAGGAGAGCAGGGTAACCCCAGTGCACTGTGGCAGTAGGGGGCGGGAAATTACTGATAGCAGCCATGCATGGCGATTTGTTATGACAGAGTTGTGACGTGAAGGCTGATTCACTACTAATGTCAGATATCGGCAGATGAGCGTCTGTATAGCGGCGCTTAGAGCAACCGCTAGTAGACGCTGTAACAGAGCGCCTCAGTCGTATAGTAACCTGGCCGGCATTGATGAATGTGATGTATGTTGGGCGCTCATTGAATTGAAAAAATTAAATTCATGAGAAAAAAAAACCTGAGAATTTCACTGTTGCTGAATCACCAGATAGGAACATTGGCACATTTTTTACTCCTAAGAAAAGTAGAGAGCTTTTTACTCCTTTCTACACTGTAGTAAAAGCTGCCATTAACTTTCATTGTCTTTTTATCTGGTGATTCAAAAACACATTCTTATGCTTTTTTTCTCATGAATTGAATTTTTTACTACCATGAGAATTTTTTTCAACTCTTCTTGAATCGAGGCCATGGAATATGCATCTTTTTGTAGACCATTTCTATATCTTTTCTAGATGCAAGGTGTAACTGGAAAGCTCTAACATGATGCCTGACTATATAGCGATAAACATACTCTATATAGTCAGATTGAAATGTTTTAGAGCTTTCCAATGTCACTCCTCTTCTGCAGATACAAGCTGTTGACACAATGCTGGTTGTCAGAGACGCCATCTTTTATTCACCAGCGCTTTGCATTCCCTGATAAACCATCTTGCTCTCTTCTGCTGGCTCAATTATCATGGTTCCCTGGTTTGAATTTACAGACTGCCATAGAGATACATGCAGGTCTGATGACTGATCCTAGTATGAGAGGTTCAGCACAAGGAAAAGAGTTGCCTTGCCTTACTAGAATATATAAAGCAGCCCGAATGAAAGATGCTGCACCTGACAGCCATCACAGGAAAGCAGGAAGTAGGCTAAATAAACCCTTTGCCTGGAATGTCCCTTTAAAACCACCTATACATCTATATTGTTTCATTTAAAGGGGAACCAAAAGCCACATTTTAACTAGCATCCCCTGAATTGCTCCCCCCATGAGGAGTACCTTTTTCCAATCTTCACTGCTCCTGCTTCCCTCTAATCCCAGATAATGTCAATGACTGATCTTATGCATCTTACAGAGAGGGACAGCAACAAAAAGAAAACAGTGTTCCAAGACAATCTGAAAAGTGAAAATATATATTTCTAGTTTAACACCTGAAGAAGGGAGCATGGCAGGGGCTTTGGCCAAAATTATTTCACAAGTCCAGTGGGTTTTGGTCCGCTTTAATTCCCGCCAATTGCGGGATTTCTACTCCTTGGGAAAAAGTGTAGTTAGAAGAGTTTTGAATACAAATCTGGAAGCTGTAAGTACAGTAAGCCTGATTCTCCTAAACTCCGCTCACCCGGCATTGTTCACCCTCTGGCTTATCTAGAAACCTTTGTATGATCTTTTGTGTGACTGTGACTCATGGAAAGTAACAGAATTCCGCTGAGCATAGGAGGACAATATTGACCACATCATCCGTTCTCCCACATTCGACAACCTGCCCTGCAGTGCATAACATTTAATCTTGTCATTTGGGGAGAAAATTCACTAAAATCTGCCAAGCTTAAAGCGGTCCTTCACTCTGAATAAGAGTCTATCTTATATGTTTCCCACACCCTGTACATACAGATTGCTCACATTAAAAATCATCCTACCTGCATCTACTGCATGTTATGAGCCTTTAAACATCCAAGATGGCGGCTCATGTAACATCAGGCAGCCTGCAAACAGGAAGTGCCTTCTGACTGTGCTGCTCTGCATTCTGGGATTGCTGTCCTTTCCCTGATTCAGCTCTGCTGTGTCTGAGCAAAGCACAGCTATAACCCGCCCTCCTGTACTTTATCCCACTCTTCTCTCCTCTGTAAGTGTGATGCTTCTGAGTCAAGTCCTAAAGTCCTTAACAGTCCTTAACAGAGTTGCAGCCCAGTGGGGTAAAGAATATTAAGTAAGTGACTAAAAACTTAAAATATATAAATTTTAGATGCTGGGGAAATCATGCTGAAGGTCCGCTTTAAGTGTTAAGGATATTGCAAGCTCACCATGTTGCTTGGCCTGTCTTCACTAAAGTTTGATGAGAGTTTTTTTAATCCCACTCACCTGATAGGATTTTGTAGTGAATCGGTTCACCCTAGTGAGGTATTAACTAAGGGGGTTATTTAAGAAGGGATAGCGCCAGGTAGTGCCTCGTAGCGGCAGGCAGCGGCAGGTGAATGCCGGGCTCTGTACGCAAAACCACATTTAAGAAAGCGAATCTGGTGAGCGACTGTAACAGAGCTCCATGTAGAGTCACATGTATTAATCCAGGTGGCTCAGTGTATAGCGCCGGCGCTCAAGGTTCAGGAGCGCCATGTGGTACATGTCGCTCTGTAGTGCTCTCCCATACATTTCAATGGGCTTTCATTAGTTGTGTATATACAGAATGTTCGGCAATTTAACATTTTTTTTTTTTACTCAAATCATTGTGTGACCTCTCCTGGCTGCAAATAAACATTTTTTTGGACTTTTTATATTTTTATGCAGAATTGTCATTACAGGTCTGGCACTAAAGTGTTATTGTCACAGTGTTAAAACAATGTAATTCCATGTGTTTTCGCTTTCTTTACTGGTGGATATGTGTTCAAAAACAGACTTTGATCACACATGCTCTATGCTACAGCGCCCAGATTTAGAGAACCGACGCTGTGTGCGTCTAGTGTTTTGTTAAATATGGTGTGGAGCACCAAGTGCCGGGTGCACTGAGCTGTCGCTACCTCTCGCTCGCTGCAGCGTTATACTGTTGTTAGAGCCCCCAACACATATCATATTCATCAATGCTGGCCAGGCTACTACATCGTCCACAACGCTAGGTTACAGCGCCCAATACCCGCTTACAGCGTCTACTAGCGGTCGCTCTAAGCGATACAATACTTGGCCAATACTTAGTAGTGAATCAGCCTCCACGTGTAGAAAGCTCAATACATTTCAGTAAATGACCCTTTAGCCAGCTACGGAGATGGATGGGGGTACAGACCTTATTTGCCTTCAATAGAAGTTTGCATGTTCCGATTCAGAAACTTTTCAAAGTGGACCACTAGTCCAAATTGATTGTAGGCCCTTTTTAGCAATCGCCTGTAAGGGATCCTGATTTGGGATGACCCTACCGTTCTTTACAGTAAAAGATCCTTAGGAATTCAAAATCAAGTACAGTAGAACTATGTTTGATGAGGGACAGGGTATAGCTTCCCACTGCAGTGACGCATATCTTCTATTAGAATATCAGTGTACAGCTGGTAGGAAAGGATGAGTATGTCTCTAATGCCAGGCTCAGTAATCATGTGAGGGTGAAGGTTGAGTTAGTTTAAGGGGGATATGTGGCCAATGTATATTTGTGCACACATAGTAATTTTCTTTTTCCTGCATTTAACCCATACATGCTCCCCTTATTACGGCGCACGGGGAGAAGTTGGGGAGTTAGGTGCCTTGCTCAGGAGCACTTCAGACATGGTCCATGGCTAAGAATTGAACCTGCAACCCTTCGGTCGCAGGGCCGCTTCCTCACCTAGGCTAAGCCTAGGCTTTGCTAGGCTACGACTGCCCCCTGTGAAAGAAGAACCTTGAAGACCCTGATGAAGTAGCAAGCTGGCCTGTTGGAAGGGGTTCCACAAGGGCAATCTGAGGTTTATAAGCCTAGGTGCTAATATTAGGTGCTAGGTGCTAGTAGCCCCTACCAATAACAATGCCTTCCACATGCCCAGCACCTATGGGCTGAGGTGGGCTTCCACATCCAGCCATTCAGATGGGAGATCTGGCGGGTTTTACACAGCAGCGCATACTGAATCTGGGATCTCCCCCCTTTCTTCGCCTCTCTCTATAAAAGTAGTCTCCCTCCATCCTTAACCCAGTCCACGGCTGGGAAGCCGGGATAAAAGAAAGGGGGCCCGTGTCCCCCTCTCCTCTTTAAAGTGGTCCTACAGTCCAAAATGACCTAAACCAGACCAACTCAACAAGCAGTGCTCATATGCATCCCTCCCTGGGGCAATTTAGATTGCAGCACATAAAAAAGCAATTCTGTGAGTACCCACCTGTAGAATTGTTTTTGTTCTTGCATGGCACGGCCTGCTTCGGTATTCATAACAGTTGGGTTATTCCGCCACAAGGTGGCGCAGTGGTACTGCAGAAAGCTGTGGCATCTCCTGGCCCCCCTATAAAAACGGGATTAACCATAGAGTTCCTAGCGTAGACAAGCAGCTGGGAGAGAATAAAAATAAAAAATGTAAACAAGGGTAAAAAACCCCAATTAACTTGGAACAATCACCATAAAGAGGCAACCAAGAATAACGATAACAAGGGTGGGTCGAAGCAGGCCATGCCATGCAAGAACAAAAACAATTCTACAGGTGAGTACTCACAGAATTGCTTTTTTCTTTATTGCATGGCACGGCCTGCTTCGGTATTCATAACAGTTGGGACATCCAAAAGCAGTGTCCAAAATTAGGGTGGGATCTCCAAAGAGTAACGGCCAGTAGTTCAAGTCACTACTGCCTGAAGCACCTTGCGGCCAAAATCAGCATCCGCTGAGGCCTTAACATCAACCTTGTAAAAGGTATGAACAGAAGACCAAGTAGCGGCCTTGCAAACTTGTTCAACAGAAGCTTGGTGCTGAAAAGCCCAAGAGGCACCAATAGCACGAGTGGAATGAGCAGTCACCCTAAAGGGAGGTTCCTTTCCCTTGGCAGAATAAGCTTGAATCACCGCCTGATGGATCCACTTGCTGATAGTGAACTTAGCCGGAGGCAAACCCTTCCTAGGTCCAGTAGTAAGAACAAAAAGAGCATCAGACTTCCTGAAAGTCTCTGTAGCTACCAAATAAAACTTCAGAGCCCTGACCACATCCAGAGAATGCAGTGTCCGCTCCTTGGAATTAGCAGGATTTGGACACAATGAAGGCAAAATAATGTCCTGATTGAGATGAAAGGCAGACACCACCTTAGGCAAGAAATCCGGCTTAAGCCGGAACACCACCTTATCCTGACGCCGCTCGAAATAAGGAGGTTTGATGGAAAGCGCCGCCAGCTCAGAAACTCACCTTAAAGAAGTGATAGCCACCAAAAAGGGCTACCTTAAGAGTCAGAATGGGCAAGGCAGCCCCACGGATAGGCTCAAAGGGAGGCCCTTGCAGAGCAGACAACACCAAATTCAAATCCCAGACTGGTAGCAAAGGTTTACGGGGTGGACGCACATGAGAAACACCCTGGAAAAAGGTTTTAAAGGATCTTTGGAAAAATATTGCCAGAGCTGAAACATGGCCTTTTAAGGTACTAAGTTGAAGGCCTAGATCCAAACCATGTTGCAAGAATTCCAGAATCCTGGGAATAGAAAAAACCCGACAGGGAAGAGACTTAGACTCACACCAGGCAATGTAAGCATGCCAGACCCTGTAATAGATAAAGGACGAAGACTTCTTCCTGGCCCTAATCATGGTATCAACAACAGAAGCAGGCAACCCCTTTTCCATCAAGATGGAGGTTTCAGCAGCCAAGCCGTTAAAGCCAGCATTTGTAAATTGGGATGGCATAGCTGCCCCTGAGTGAAAAGATCTGGATCCTTGGGCAAGACGTACCGGTCTACTGCCAACTGCACGACGTCTGCGAACCAAACTCTTCTTGGCCAACAAGGGGCCACTAGGATGGCTGGTATCCGCTCCTGGCCTATCTTGCGCATGACCCTGCCCAGGAGAGGAAACGGAGGGAACACATAGAGAAGCTGAAACTCCGTCCAAGGTATTGCCAGGGCATCCGTGGTGAAGGCCAGAGGATCCTGAGATAGAGAGACAAATCTGGAAAGTTTGTGATTGTGACGGGACGCAAATAAGTCCAGGCCCGGCTGACCCAATCGGTGACACAGGGAGAGAAACACCCAGTTGTTGAGGGACCATTCCCCCAGACGAGATGTCCCCCTGCTCAGGGAGTCCGCCACCTGGTTCTCCATACCCGGAATGTAGACCTCTAAGATGCAGGGAACATGCCGTTCCGCCCAAGACAGAATCAGGGACACTTCCTTGAAGGCTCGCTTGCTCCGAGTCCCTCCCTGATGATTGATGTAGGCAACCGCCATCTGGTTGTCTGAGCGGATCTGAACAGCCCGACCCTGAAGGTGAGTGGTTAGGCGAGAAAGTACCAACCTGATCGCCCTCAGTTCCAGGACGTTGATGGAAGCATGGGCCTTTTTTGGGCCCCACCGACCCTGGAACTTCAGGGACTTCCAGAAGCCTCCCTAACCGGTCAGACTGGCATCTGCGTTGACCGTCTCCCAGCATGGGGGCAGGAAGGTCCCACCAGAAGGTTCCTTGAGTCCAGCCACCACGAGAGGGACTGTCTGGCCATAGGAGACAGAGCAAATTCCTGATCCAGGGACACAGGGTCCTGATCCCAAACTGACAAGAGGTGCAATTGAAGAGGTCTCATGTGAAACTGAGCAAAGGGGACCGCCTCGAAGCAGGACACCATCAGGCCCACCAACTGCATCCCCTGACGGATGGAGGGATGAGGACACGATAGCAGAGCCCGAGCCTGCATCTGAAGACCCCCACCTTCTGCTGAGGAAGGAACACCTTGACCTAAGAGGTATCCAGAGTCATGCCCAGTAAGGACCTCACCCAGCCGAAGGACTCTAGAGTGGATGTCACCATCTGAGTGTCCTGCTCGGCCGGAGGAAAGGACTTGGCCACAATCAGGATGTCGTCCAGGTAAGTAATGATGCGTATGCCCTGGTTCCTTAGCAGAGCCATCACCCCCGCCAGTACCTTGGTGAACACCCGAGGCACCGAGGTGATACCAAAGGGTAGAGACACAAACTGGTAATGCTGATCCTGCAGCTCGAACCTTAGAAATCTCTGATGACCTGGGAAGATAGGCACATGAAGATACGCATCCTTGATGTTCACAGTGGTCATGAAGTCCCCCGGGTAAAGGGTACTGACAGCAGAGTGTAGCGTCTCCATACGAAAATGCTTGAATCTGACAAATTTGTTGAGGCCCTTCAGGTCCAGAATGGGCCTTAGAGAGCCGTCCTTTTTGGGGACTGTGAAAAGATTGGAATAGTACCCCTGACCCCGTTCTTGATGGGGCACCTGCCGAATGACTCCTGACTCTAACAGGCATTGAACCGCTAGAAGCAACCCTTGAGCAGACAGGGGGTTTAAAGACATCCGGGATCTGATGAATCTTGGGGGCGGCCAGTCTGCAAATTCTATCTTGTAACCGGAGGACACTACTTCCTGAATCCACCGGTCTGTGACGTGAAGCCTCCAGACGTGAGCAAAGAGACAAGGCCACCCCCCCACCCGGATGGACCGGGACGACCACAGGATCTGCCACGGCCCCAAGAATCTCTGCGGCCACTAGAGAGGAGGGAGCCACGGCCTCCTCTGGGAGCACGAAAGGAAGGGAGGGGGACGGGAGACCCCAGAGAGGGCCGAGACTGCCTCCTACGCTGAGGTAGCCTGCCATCCTTGGCTAGAACATCAAGACGCTCCCAAAATAGCGGCAGCCCCGCAAAGGGGAGTCCAGTGAGAGCTTTCTTAGCAGCAGCGTCAGCTGGCCAATGACGTAACCAATCAGCCACACAGCATCATCCATAGCAGTAAGGATAAAGGCCACAAAATCAGAGCAAACCAAGAGAGTCCTATACTCCCCCCCCCCCCCACTACGATCCTACCGCCATCAAGGAGACGCTTGAGAAGTTTCTTAAAGTGGACCAACACCGAGAGGTGATCGGCCCGGAAATCTATAAGATTCTCGGGCCGATCACCTCCCACCCCGCGGGACATCCGAGATCGGGATGTCCCGCGGGGTGAAACCCCCCCAAACACCCCAAATCACCTACCTTATCTTCCGCCGCCGCCGCCTCCCTTGCGCCCCTCTAGGCGTGCGCGCCCCCGCGCCGGCTGTCTGTGAATGGCCGGCACGGGCGCGCGCGCACCGAAAGTGACGCGAGAGAGGCGGCGGCGGAAGCCGCTTGGACGTTCCTGTTCCCCGCCTGGACGTTGGCGGGGATTGGACCGGGCAGTCACGTGGGAGCGGTGAGTTTATTGGGGTTTCTGGGGGGTTTCACACAGCGGGGCACCCCCGATCGGGGTGCCCCGCCGAAGTGGACCAAAACCCAGGATAGTCAAAATCCTGGGTGTTGGTCCACTTTAAGGGCAATAGCTGTAATGGCAGCCGCACGTAATCGCAGTCGGGCGTAATCCAGCCCCCACACAGGTAAAGGCATGGCAGGCCAACTGATCCATGCGCCGGTCCTCACTGTCCCTCAGAGTGGAAGTGTCAGGTGAAGGCATGACCGAAGTATTGGACAAGCCTAGCACGGGAGCGTCCACTTCATGGGGAAATGACCACCTCTTAACAAGATCAGCAGGAAAGGGATACCTCTTATCCAAACCCTTGGGCACAGCAGGCAGCCTGTTAGGACGTTCCCATTCTTTAAAGTGGACCAACACCCAGGATTTTGACTATCCTGGGTTTTGGTCCACTTCGGCGGGGCACCCCGATCGGGGGTGCCCCGCTGTGTGAAACCCCCCAGAAACCCCAAAAAACTCACCTCTCAGCGCTCCCACGTGAGCGCCGCAGCCAATCCCCGCCAACGTCCAGGCGGGGATCAGGAACGTCCAAGACGCTTCCGCCGCCGCCGCCTCCCGCGCGTCACTCTCGGCGCGCGCGCGCCCCCGCCGGCCATTCACAGAGGGCCGGCGCGGGCGCGCGCACGTCTGGAGGGGCGCGCGGGAGGCGGCGGCGGCGGAAGCGGCGGCGGATCAGGTAAGGTGTTTTTGGGGTTTCTGGGGGGTTTCACCCCGCGGGACATCCCGATCTCGGATGTCCCGCGGGGTGGGAGGTGATCGGCCCGGGAATCTTATAGATTTCCGGGCCGATCACCCCTGGGTGTTGGTCCTCTTTAAGCACCATAGTGTTGAAATGTCCCTGCTCAGGGAACTCCAGACGCTGTTTACTAGGACGAAACAGCTCACCCTGTTTCCTTTTAGCCGCCACAGGGGCAGCAATGTGTAAAATTTCAAAAATTATCAGTGTCCTCAGGATACCATGAATCCTCCCCAGATTCAGGGTCACTATCACAACCCTCCTGCTGGTCCCCTGAGGAGTCAGAGTCCTGGAGCAGTTCCCCTTCCTCTAGGGAATAACATCCAGCAGTGACATCAAATTCCTCCTACTCCTCTGTAGAGCGTGAGGAAGTGGAAATCAGGTGCCGCTTCTTGCCAGAGGCCTTCCTAGGAACAGTCCTGGCAAGCTGCCTCTCAATGCTGGCCACCCACAGAGCCAAATCAGAGTGTGACTCCCTGCTAATATCCCCTTCACTAGGGCCCAATTGCAGGAGTGGGGGAGTAGGTGAAGCCGAGGGAGGCGCAGAGCTGGGAAGCGAAACAGGCAAACCAGCTTGGAGTGCAAGTACACTCTCAGCGCACAGCACGCACGCCGTGACATTGTTACTCACAGGGGATACCCCACACATGGAACACAGCCGAGCTTGTCCCGAAGGACCCCCAAGCACGCTATCCCCAGAAGCCTCCATATGGTGATTAACACAGGCGCAATAGGCCAACGGTGGGAAAAGGCTAATACAGAAGCCACCTGGGATGCCCTCCTACGGGATGCCCCCAGAAATCGGTGAAAGGGGGGGATGAGGGGGAGGAAGGAGTAGAGCCGGGAGAAACCACAACCCAATGGTGTCCCGCCTGAAAGACATAAGTGAAAACGATACATGAGCATCACACAGCACATACCCCCAAGGTCAATAAAAAAAAACCCCAAGGGGGACTCACAGACCAAAGATACCGCAGGGTCACCAAGGCACAGACCGCAGGATGAAGCGACACACCAGAGGAAGCAGCGCTGCAGCCAGGAAGGGCGAAATCCAGACGCGCAGCTAGTCCAAAATGGCGCCGGCAGAGGTACCTCGAGGGGCGGGCCGCAGGAAGACGCCGCAATATGCGTCATCCCAAGCCCCCCCCCCCCAGAGTGCGAAAACAGCGATCACGTGACCCGGCCGGTGCCATGACAAAGCAAAAAACGCCTCAGGTTATAGCGACAACCGCGGCGGAGTGCAGTACAAAGACGGCAAGAAGCCCGCTGGGCACAAGGTGCTGATGGACCATCCCAGAGTTTCCGCAGAAAAACTGCCTGTAATAAGAGAGTAGCCACGAATCCAAATGGCCCCAACCCATTTCTCATAGGGAACTGTGAAAGGTTGGTATAGCGGCCCCTTCTTTTGCCTGCTACGGCAATCAGCAAGAGACCCTCAGGCCTCGTAGGCCTAGCATGGCCTGTGTCAGTAACTGAAGAGCGGCAGGGTCCAGGAATACCTGGAACCTGATAAAAACTGGGGAAGACAGCGCAGCAACCTTAACCTGTATCTGGAGGACACAACCTCCGGAATCCACCAGAATGAGGCGAGATGCCACCCGAAAATAACAAGGTGCTGCTGCCATCCCCTCACCCAGAAGGGCGAGGGCGCCCCATCATGCTTGAGGGGGTTTGGTGGAAGATTTGGGCTTAGCCCCGCCGGAGGGGCCAGGGCGTTGTCTGCTGCTCGTGGGGCAGGAGTCCGCACGAAAAACCCGGAAGGACACCCCTGGTTCCTGCTCAACACTCAGGTAGGGGGGAGGAGGAGTGCCTCTGCCCCTAGGGGGCCTAGACGGCCACCTGCGTAGGGGTGATCTGGCCTTTTTACCAAATAGATCCAGACAGGCCCCAAATAGGTGCCGCCCTTTAAAGGGGAGCCCGGTAAGAGTCTTTTTTGTAGCATCGTCAGCACCCCACTGTCGCAGCCAGACCAAGCGACGTATGGCTACTGCAAGTGCAGAAGTTCTTGCACACATCGTGAAAGCGTCTTCCAATGCTAATAGAATACATTTTACAAATACATCACAATTGGAGAGTGCATTAAACACCTCCCAGGGGAGATTTTCAGGGTGATGATCAAGTAACTTTCTAATGAGTGCCTTAGTGGCTACTGTAGTAATAGCCGCGGCACAGACCGGGCGCAGCGCCGTCCCAGCACAAGAAAAGGCATGGGGGCCAACAGCGCCGATCCTCAGCATCCCGAAGGGTACTATAAGCAGGGGTTGTAATAAATGGGGGGTTCGGGACCCCTATGATCGGCGCATCCATCACGGGGGGTGATGACCAGCAATTAACCACCTTAGGGGGGAAAGGGTACTTTCTATCCCAGTCCCCTGGAACCCCTGTAAGTTTACTGGGACATTCCCATTCCTTGAGCACCAGGGCATGGAAATGAGCCTGCTCTAGAAATTCCAAACGTGCAGTATGAAAACGCTCCCCTCTAGGTTTGGGGACCTGACCGGGGAGGGAGATAGACAGTACCTTAAAGACCTTAATCAATAAATCGTCAGTATCACACTGGCCCCAGTACTCAGGGCCTGAATCATCCTGACTCCTCTGGCTCCCATCAGATGAGCTTGAGTCAGAGAACAACTCCCCTTCATCAGAAAGGGTATAGTCACCCGGAGTAGTAAATCCCACGGTTCTCATAGATGATACCGAAGCATGAGGCGACAGGTGCCGCTTCTTACCAGGGCCATTCGCTCTGATAACCTAGCAATAATCTGTTCAGCCGTAGGCAGTCTGGAAGGCCTAGCAGGCTGCACTACCCCACTTGTAGGCGACTCAGCAGGGGACAGATTTAAGCCTGGGGAGATAGGTGAATTGGAGCTAGGTGTAGCCACTGGCCGACCTGATTGCAGGGCCAGTGCTTGCTCGGCACAGGGTACACAGACCCGTGCCCTGCCAGCATCAGCATGGGGTTGTCCACACGCTATACACTGCCGGTCTTGTCCCAGAGAGACCCCAGTCACATTATTCTGAGATGCCTCCATATGGTGATTATTCAAGGCACAATATGTCAGTAGGGATTTACACTATAAGTAACCCTGGATGCCCCAAAGACCCGCTGGGGAAGTGGGAGAATATTGCAAGACCTGCTATAAATTTACACCGGGCCGGGAGAAGCCAATGGTGTTCACCAGTCTGAAAGACATAATGGGAATAAAGGGTGTCAGAACCATGCGCAGTAATCAGGATAATGAAAATCGCCCGCGAGGGCACTTACAGACCAAGAGAGGGGGAGGACCGCAACCACGCGTGCGTGCGACCAGCATCAAAATGGCGCCAAGAACCTCGGAGGGCGGGCCAAGTGGCTGTGACGCGGAGCGTGCCAAACCAGGCCCCCCCCCCCCGAAGAGCGCGAAGCTCTGAGACAGTTTCAATTGTCATGAATGGCAAAGTGTATGGCACACTTTAGAATATGAATTGCCAATGAAGACGCCGCAAGGGAAAGAGTGCCCGTGGCGGCGACAGATACATAATAAAAGGGGCAACAGCGCGGCTCTGACACCAGGAATATCAGTCAAAGACAGTATTAAGGTCATAAGCGTGTAAGCATACACTGAGACCACCACACACACCCCCCCCCTTTCTTTCCCCCCGGACTACGGAGGGAACGAGGGAGGATGGTGACCCTTTGTACAGGGCCCACCGCTACACGGGGCATGGGGCAATAGTGTGGGAGGGGCATCCTCTGAAGGCTCACCATAAGCCTAAACCGCCTACCCTTTGGTGGGGGACTGCAGTGGAGCAGCGCTCCATGAGCACGCAAGGTGCTGCCTACCTTCACCCGACCGACGCAGCCCGAGCTGGGACACACATCACAGGGAGGACGGGTGGGAATAGTCCAACAGGGCCACAGGCTTTGATAGCCCCGCTCACCTGCGAGAGAGTAATACTTCATGTCTTCGCAGTCAGCACTGCAGAGAAATCTGGGGATTTGTGGGAAGTCCCTGGGTATATGAAGGGCCGGGAGGAGCCTGTTTTTGCATGCTTCTGCAGTACAGCGCCATCTGGCGGAGGATTACCCAAGTGTAAGTATTATATCTGGAGCAGGATGTACTGTATAATAAAAATATAGAGTCTACATGGGGGGAGATGTGTACCTACATAAGGGGGGAATGAGGGGAAGCTTTTGTATCTCTCTGTCCATTATTCTATATAAACCAAACTCCACCGTCCTACATTGCTGGTGGTGTGGACCTAATCTAATGTCTCAGACTCACATATTTCTGTGATACATCTTTGAAACCTTAAAGTGGACCAACACCCACCCCTGATCGGCCCGGGAATCTATAAGATGCCCGGGCCGATCAGCTCCCTCCCCGCGAGGCATCCGAAATCGGGATGCCCCGCTGTGTGAAACCCCCCAGAAAGCCCCTAAAAACTTACCTTATCGGCGACGGACAAGCGACGGATAAGCCGCTGCCTCCTGTAAGAGGGACGCGCGAGAGGCGGCGGTGGCGGCTTATCCGTCGCTTGTCCGTCGCCGATAAGGTAAGATTTTAGGGGCTTTCTGGGGGGTTTCACACAACGGGGTGCCCCGCGGAAGTGGACCAACACCCAGGATAGTAAAAATCCTGGGTGTTGGTCCACTTTAATGAAATGAAAATGATCATTTATTGCATTCAAAGTGATGAGCTACTGTAATTCACTTGAGCTCATGAATACTCTCTGGTGTGCTGTTCAGTTATCCCGTACCACTTTGTTTCTCCATTATGTTATCATCTGGGTAGATACATGTAATAGGATTGACCCTATTTGTTACACCTATTATCTCTTCATATATCTAGGTCTCAAGGTACTTCTTACCTTACACAAGGTGTAAATAGAAAAGTGCTTCAGAAACCAAACTGACATTACTGTGTAACAGAATCTCCAAAAAATAATTTTAAAATTAAAGCGGAACTGCAGCCCAAAGAATCAAAACTTAGTAAATTGCTCTGTGGAAATCAGTGCAATGAGCTTATTGAGAGGAATTAACACCATGTAGATGTTTGGAATAGCAGGCAGATTCTCCACATTTAAACATGCATGGCAGTGGCCATCTTGCCACACACATGAAGAAGCTGATTCTGAAAAAACGAGTCTGTCAGTCCAAATTGCCTCAAAGCTCCGTGAAATCATCTCTTATATCTAGCCAGTAGTAGTAGTAAGTCTTCAGAAGTAATGAATCATCTTTGAATAAAATACATTGTATACATTGTAACCCCTTACTGAGTCCTATTGCGGCAGCCGCTGCCATAGGGATACTGTCAGGTCTGGAGTTCCTCCGCAACATGGGAACATGCATCTGTTCTGTACTGCTTTTGGCTGGCTCCCTTTCCTGAACTTTCCCCTGCTATATGCTGCTCCACCAGCAGGTGGCCCTCTCCTGCAGAGGTGCTGGTAATTAGCCAGCACCTGTGTCACTTCCTGGCCTTTATAAGCTGATCCACCCTTGCAGCTGGTGGAACAGCATTGCATTGTCTACCTATACCCAGACCCAGATCCAGACTCTGAACCCAGAACCCAGGACCCCTGCCACAGCCTTGTTATCCGCTTTTGGACTTGAACTGGAGCCCTATGCATATATGTTTGGAAAGTCCACATGTGTATATATACAGCAGCCTAAGTGTGTGTATGTTTTCCGGTGTCATGTGTATTTCTGCACAGCAACCGTAGCATGCAGTGTTCACCTGTATTCTTGTACAGTTACCTCAGCACGTGTATGTTATTATGTTCACTTGTGTCATCTGTACAGCAGCCTGGTTGTTGTGTGCTATGTATACTTGTTTCTGTTTATCACCATTAAACACGGTTTGCCGCATATCCGTCTCTGTCTCGCAGCTCTCAATTAAAGTGGACCAACACCCAGGATTTTGACCATCCTGGGTTTTGGTCCACTTTGGTGGGGCACCCCGATCGAGGGTGCCCCACTGTGTGAAACCCCCCAGAAAGCCCCAAAAACTCACCTGTCCCCGCTCCCACGTGACCGCTGCAGCCAATCCCCGCCGACGGACAAGCGAGGCCTGTCGACGGACAAGCGAGCGCGCCCGCCCGCCACCGCCTCCCGATCGCCTCCCGATTGATTCATCTTTATGTCATTCCACAACAGCTGCATGTGGTTAATCTCTCTCAAACTGCTTATGTCACTAATCATTAGAGGGGAAGCAATTTACTAAACTTTCTTATTTTGACTGGAGGTCCACTTTAATATCTATGTTTCTTTTATTTCATCAAACCAGAATCCGTTGCGAACAGACAAATGTAATTAAATAATTAACTTAAAGACAAAAATAGCTTTTTCATTTCCTGGTAAAAAGCACAATGCGAAAGATGATCTATTAAGACAAACTAGCGTGAGAAGTCTTTAGTGTTACTTCCTCAGAGGATGACGACATAGGGACAATGACGCTAACCTAATCAGACACACTTCGGCTACTACAAGTAGACCAGGGCTATTAAGCTTCCTGAATATGAGAAGGAGGATACTTTTTTTATCGTCATTTTAGAATTCCAAAGAACAAACATTTAGATTACTGGGCAAATTCAATTTGATTGTTCTGAGCAGCAATTTTACATTCAGCTCAACCAACACATCTGTGGCTAAAAAAAAAAAATGAGCTGAATGCAGAAGAGATATCCCTCTTCCATTATTAGCAGGTCTAATTATCTGCTCACAGGCCCCGCTTAAAAGGGGACTGCTGCCTGATACAATCATCCTTGCTAATTGGGATGGGAAAGTGGGCACAGATGGGCCACAATGTGTTGCCAATCTAGAGTGAATCTTTAACAGTTGAGAGGCTGTTATCCACTGGCCTGAAGGTAAAGCCAGTATAAGCAACTTTCTTAGCCAAAGATAAACTTTAGTTTGAAGTCCTGGTCAGACAAAAAAAACTTTACTTGCCTAACAGCCCGCAGGCTTAAAGTAATTCAACAAGACAATTCAACAGTTATTCAACAAAAAACAAAAGGGCACATACCTTATTACCCACACAGGTGATTGATGCCAGTCTGACAATTAGTAACTCACCTGATTGCTGGGGTCTGAGGCTGCGCCGCATCCCATGCTTCCCTCACCACCCCGGGGCCTGAACTCCATTCACCGTTGTATGCGAGGTAGATCCCACCCCTCCCATTATTCACTACAAAGGAGGGGGAGGTGTCAGGCCTTGGCAAACCCCCTCCATTGCAATGAATTGAGAGGACGTGACAGCGATATATGATTGCAGGTTGCAAAACTGGTCCTCAGATGCAGTGATCAGGTGAGTTACTGATCGCTGGACTAGCACCGATCAGCTGAATCATTTTAATCCCAATCCTGTGGATTGCAGTGGTCTGGTTTCTCACTTATTGATTGGCTGAAGGGGGTGCACCACATAAGCATCCACTGCTGGAGAACCTTGTCTGCTTCCAAGCTGATAGCACAGATCATTCAGTCCTAAGAGGTGTAACTAAATGTAAACGGACCCTTATGTAGACACTTTAAGGGGCCACCATCATGGCTTCTACAATAAAATGCATTCCTGTTTTTAAAAAATGAATTGGATATAAGGCTACTAAATACTGAAATGGCATAGGGGGTCCCCAACCTTTTTTCATCAAGTACCACTTTCCATTTTCTGATTATATCAAGTACCAACCGAATGCTGCACAATCGTCAGTCACATAAAACTATAACTAAAACACACAAAACAGCCACTTTAAGTGAATAAACCACACAAAATGTGGCAGTTTTTATGGTGCAAATCAGGCTTGGTTGAAATATAGATGACAGCAGATCAGGTTTGGGTAGAGTACCACCTAATAGGATTTTGAGAACCACCAGAGGTACTAGTACCACCCATTCGGAACAGCAGGCATAGATCATTATTTCTATAATTATTGTATTCTTGGCATTGGTGGGATCTTGGATGGGTTGAGTATCAGGAACATGGTTAAGATGTGGGACTGATATGGAGGACCCATATATTCAGAAAGGTAAGGAATGTTTATTACTAGCATGTGGGGATTGATAGATATCAATGTAGGGGTGTGGTGGAAGAAAATATAAGAGGAGCTTGTGGAGATATTGGGTATTCTGATTGCTATAGAAAAGCTACATTATGTTATTCAAAATGAAAACAATTCTGAATCTATTCATTGTGGCCCACGACTAGAGTTAAAATCATTTACGTGGCACGTGCTCATTAAAAGGTTGAGCACCCCTGACATAGACAAATAGTGCTTCCTTATTCCTAAAATCTATAAATGATAGCATGCAATCACAAATATGATCAATACGGTTAAACCGGACCTTCACCCTTAATAAGAGCATATCTTATATGATTCCCCCACGCTGTACATACAGATTGGTCACATTAAAAAATCATCCTACCTGCATCTAGTATATTTTCTGCGACCTTAAACATCCACGATGGTGGCCCATGGAGTTTCAGGCTGCCTGCAAACAGGAAGTGTCTTCTAACTGTGCTGCTCTGCATTCTGGGATTGCTGTCCTTTTCCTGACCCCAGCTCTGCTCTGTCTGTGCAAAGCACAACCATAACCGTGCCCCCTGCACTTTTGACCCCTCTCCTCTCCCTAATATGTGATGCTTCTGAGCCAAGATGGTGGCGCCCGTATCCTAGACTGCTAAACAGAGTTGCAGGCCAGTGGGATAAAGAATAATAAGTGGCTAAAAATGTTAAATATATTTAGTTTAGATGCTGATTAATAGTTTAAGGGTCTGGACATTTCATTAAATTATGCTGAAGGTCCACTTTAAGGGGCAAAAATGCTGGGCCCTCTGACCTCATTGCCTACCTTTGTATTACTGTAGTTACGCCCCTGGTCATCAGTACAAGCATGCGGGTGATCAAGTAACTACGATTCTTTTTCTTCTGCCATGACAGATTATTTTATGCAAAGTAATAATGTTTTTGCTGCCCTGTACATTTTAGGGGAATAGGCTAATACAGACATCTGGCATATACAATATACAGATTAGGAGAGCTTTCTGTCTCCTCCTTTAGGTTCCGGAAGGCCCATGAGGAGCTGGGAATCTCCTTTATTCTGTAAGCACTATGAACCAGATATAAATCTGCATTGCATGTTTAAGTTGTAATATGGCAAGGAATGGGGAGGGTAGCTGCATGCTGGTCAGGGGTAGCACGTGTTACATCATCCATTTAGGAAGCATGCATATCTTACTAAGGACGCTCAGTGTGTATTTAGTCGGAGAAGTTAGAAAACATGACGCATCATTATCAATGATGGATTATCATCATTATACAAGGATACCCATTTAGATTAAACTATAGACAGTAAGGGACAAGGCTAACTTTACTTTGGCCGGCCCTTGCAAAACAGCGGGATAGCGCCCCCCAGGACAAAACCCTCCACCCCTGTATAATAGATCTGACACGGCCCCTGTATGGTCCCGTCATCTGCGCACCTGAAGGCTGGCCATGGTAAGGAATATTTGCAAGATATAAACACAGATATACACCAGTGACTACTAAAAAAAGATGGGCACATATCTCTTGATTTAGTCTATCCATACGTAGTAAGGATTAGCATTAAACAACCAGCATAATATGTTTGAATTAATCTTATTTCAGTAAAGCAAGGATGTGAGATACAGAATTCTGCACAATTGAGAGGAAATGTGGTTTCAATATAATCGTATTTAGCATTCAGCAAGCAATGAAAGGAAAATAATGGTCAGCATCTGCATGCTAGCCCCGATCTTGTCAGTAAAGTCATTTTTCCACTTGACAAAGTTTTTGCAAAACAATACAAAGATCAGAACATGTAACAGGGATGCTGCCCAAACTTACAGTTTCTTGAGTGGCTGTTGCTGTTGCTCCATTCTCACAGCTGCCTGTCCTGTCTGCCTATCCTCTGCTTTGTTTCCCCTGACCCCCCTCCCCTCCTGTGAGTAATAGAAAGAGAACAGGAAGTTCTGAGCACAGCTGTTTTACCATCACCGCTCCCCCCCACACTAAATCATCATCACCATCGTCCGCAGCTTCCGCACAGCCTCCTGCATCTACGTTTCACAGGTTTGGGCAATGGAAACTTGCAAGACTTTTATAGTCTACTAAGAAATTCATTTAGTTCCAAAGAATAATAGAGTGCCACCCTAAATGTACAGTTTGTTTATGTATTTATAAGAAGTGAGAGTTTAGACAAGTTCACAGTTAGAGACACAAAAGGGCATTTGTAAGAATTGATAAAGGGTGCTAGTTTGCACTGTAGGCAGTGCTAATTATATATATATATATATATATATATATATATATATATATAGAGAGAGAGAGAGAGAGAGAGAGAGAGAGAGAGAGAGAGAGAGAGGAAGAAATACAGTGCCCTGAAAAAGTACTTATACACCATGAACTTTTCCACAACTTGGGATGTTACAGCTGAAAAATGTACCTTATTTTTCGCAATTTAAGACACACTATTTTTCCTCAAAAGTGGGGGGAAAATGTCAGCGCGTCTTATTGGGTGAATGTAAAAAAGAAAAAAAAGTGAAAAAAAGTATACTTACATCTATCTCGCGCCCGCTGTCCCCGCTCTGGCTTACGACTCTGCCACTGCCTCTTGGTGCAGACAGACACAAGCACCCGAGAGGCAGTAGCAGCGCAGGAAGCCAGAGCAGGGACAGCGTTCATGTAAGTATACTTTTTTTTCTGGGGGGTTGGGGGGAATGCCACACTGATTAAGGGGATGGGGGTGCCACATTGCCTATATGGGGAATGGAATGGGGAGGATGCCACACTGCCCACGAGGAATGGGATGGGGGAATGTCACACTGCCTATAGGGAATGGGAGGGGGAAATGCCACACTGCCCATGAGGAATGGGAGGGGGTTATGCCACATTGCCCATGAGGAATAGGATGGGGGAATGCCACACTGCCTGTAATGGGGTGTTTTAGCATAACATTTGGTTTAGAATTTTTTTCTTATTTCCCTCCTCCAAATCCTAGGTGTGTCTTATGGGCAGGTGCGTCTTAGAGGTCGAAAAATACGGTAAATGTATTTTATCGAGATTTTATGAGATAGAGCAACACAAAGCAGCAAATATATGTGAAGTGTATAGAAAATGAGACATGCTTTTCCAAATTAAAAAAAATAAAATAAAAAAAGGAAAGTGTGGCATGTATATGTATTCAGCCCCCAATTCCAATAACAAGTCTGTTGGGGTGTGCCTATACCAGATTTGCACATCTAGAGGTTGATATTTTTGCCCATTCGTCTTTGCAAAATAACTCAGATTAGATGAAGAGCGTTTGTGAACAGCAATTTTCAATTCATGCCACTGATTCTGAATAGAATAAAAGTCTGGAATTTGATTGGGACATGCCAACACATTACTATGCTTTGAGTCTAACCGTTCCATTGCAGCTTTGGTTGCATGTTTAGGGTTGTTGTGCTGCTGGATGGTGAACCTACACCCCAGCCTCGAGTCTTTTGCAGCCTTTTACAGGTTTTCCTCCAGGATTGCCCTGTATTTAGCTGCATATATCTTCCAATCACTCTGACCAGCTTCCAAGTGCCTGCTGAACAAAAGACTCCCCACAGCATGATTCTGCTACCATCATAGGGTTGATTAAGCACCATATTTTTTACCTGTTTTCTTTTGAGAGAACGCTTTTTCTCACAATTTGTTTTCTCGCTGCATTTGAGCGCCATATTTAGCTGTGCAATTTTCATAAAACTTTGGTGCCAAATTGTACAGAGGGAAAAAAAATCATGAAAAACTGCATTTTCTCTCAAAAAAGTGAATATAAAAATACAATTCTGTGAGTACTCACCTGTAGAATTGATTTCGGTGGTGTCCTCCATTCTTGACAACTGGGTTATCCGCCACAAGGTGGCGCAGTTGCAAGACGAAACTTGTGGCTCCTCCCGGCTCATATAAAGGCAACTGTTTCCGTAAGAATCCCCAGTGGTTGAAAAGCAGTAAATACAGAGACAAGCCGGGAGGCAAGAGACCATGTTAATGCACACAGTCCCAAAATGAACTCTCTCAAATGGTAATCACCATCACCATAACAGGGAAAAAGAGGATAACAGAACAAGGGTGGGATGGAGCGATCCAAGCAGGACACCACCAAAATCAATTCTACAGGTGAGTACTCACAGAATTGTATTTTTCCTGGTGTCCTGCTCGGGTCGCTCCATTCTTGACAATTGGGACATCCAAAAGCAGTGGAAGAAAGGGTGGGATCCCCAGTGAGCAACAGCATGTAATTCATGACACTACCACCTGAAGCACCTTACGGCCAAAAACAGCATCAGCTGAGGCCCTAACATCAACCTTGTAAAACTTAGAAAAAGTATGAACTAAAGACCAAGTAGCGGCCTTTCAAACCTGTTCAACCGAAGCTTGGTGCTGAAAAGCCCAAGAGGCACCAATAGCTCTAGTAGAATGAGCTGTAACACAAAAAGGGGGTTCTTTCCCCTTGGCAGAATACGCTTGCACCACCGCCTGTCTGATCCACTTGCTGATAGTGGATTTGGCTGGAGGCAAGCCCTTCCTAGGCCCGTCAGGAAAGACAAAAAAAGAATCCGACTTTCTAAAAGTGGCAACCAGATAGTACTTAAGGGCTCTGACCACATCCAGGGAATGGAGGGTCCGCTCCTTAGAATTAGAAGGCGCGGGACACAAAGAAGGAAAGACAATGTCCTCATTGAGATGAAAGGCAGAAACAACCTTGGGCAAGAAATCCGGCTTAAGACGAAAAACCACCTTATTCTGATGCCGCTCAAAATAAGGAGGCTTCATACAAAGCGCCGCCAGTTTTGAGACGCGACACACCGAAGTGATAGCTACCAACAAGACCACCTTCAGAGTCAAAATGGATAAAGCAGCATCGCACAAGGGCTTAAAGGGGGGACCCTGGAGAGAGGAAAGCACCAAATTCAAATCCCACACTGGTAGCGTAGGCTTACACGGTGGATGTACATGAGTAACTCCCTGGAAAAAGGTCTTGATAAGTCTATGATTGGCGAAGGATCTTTGGAAGAAAATAGCCAAGGCCGAAACCTGTCCCTTGAGGGTACTCAGCTGGAGGCCCGAATCCAAACCATGTTGTAGGAACTCCAAAATCCTAGAAAAAGAAAATGTGCGATAAGGGAAAACCCTAGACTCACACCAGGCAATGTAAGCGTGCCACACCCTGTAATAAATCATGGAAGAGGATTTCTTCCGAGCCAGAATCATGGTACGCACGACCGAGGCAGACAGCCCTTTCTCCGTCAAGATGGAGGTTTCAGCAGCCAAGCCGTCAAAGCCAGCGTTTGTAAACTGGAATGGCGTCGGGCATGACATAGCGATCCACTGAATCTAAACTATGTCCGCGAACCAACACCGCCTCGGCCAACGAGGGGCCACCAGGATGGTCGATACCCCTTCCTGGGCTATCTTGCGCAGCACGCGACCCAGGAGAGGGAAGGGAGGAAAGGCGTAAAGGAGTCGGAGTCCAAGGAATTGCCCGCGCGACTGTGGCGAAGGCCAGAGGATCTCTTGACAGAGAGAAGAACTTTGGAAGCTTTTGATTGTGTCGGGACATAAACAGGTCCATGTCTGGCTGACCCCAGCGACACAGAGCGGGGAAAAACTTGTTGCTGAAAGACCATTCCCCCAGACGAGAAGTCCCCCTGCTCAGGGAGTCTGCCTCCTGGTTCTCCACCCCGGGGATGTAAACCGCCAAGATGCAGGGAACATTCTCCTCCGCCCAAGACAGGATCAGGTCACCTCCTTGAGGGCCCGCTTGCTCCGAGTCCCGCCCTGATGATTGATGTAGGCGACCGCCGTCTGATTGTCTGAGCGGACCTGGACCGCACGACCCAGAAGACGTGGAGTCAAATGAGAAAGGACCAATCGGATCGCTCTCAACTCCAGGAGATTGATAGGCACGTGAGCCTCCTGAGGGCCCCACAGGCCCTGGAACTTCAGCGATTTCCAAAACCCTCCCCAACCGGTCAGACTGGCGTCCGTGGTGACAATCTCCCAACGCGGAGAAAGGACCTGCCCACTAGAAGATTTCTTGAGTCCAACCACCACGAGAGGGACCGCCTGGCCAGAGGGGACAGAGAGAACTCCTGCTCCAGAGACTCCTGTTTCCGATCCCAAACGGTCAAGAGATTCAACTGAAGAGGTCTCATGTGGAACTGAGCGAAGGGTACAGCCTCGAAGCAAGACACCATGAGGCCCACCAACTTCATCCCCAGATGGATGGATGGGTGTGGACACGACAACACCGTCTGAGTGTCGCTCTTGGCCTGCTGAAGAGATTGAGCAGCAATCAGCAAGTCGTCCAGATAAGGAAGAATACTAATGCCCTGGCTCCTCAGCAGGACCATAACACCCGGCAGCACCTTGGTGAACACCCGGGGGGCTGAAGAAATCCCAAACGGCAGTGCCACAAACTGGTAGTGCTGATCCTCCAGTGCGAACCTCAGGAACTTTTGATGTCCCTTGAATATAGGAATGTGCAGATAAATCCCTGATGTCCACCGTGGTCATGAAGTCGCCTGGCCGAAGCAAGCAAATTTGTTGAGACCCTTCAGTTCCCGAATAGGTCTCAGAGTACCGTCCTTCTTGGGCACCGTGAAAAGATTGGAATAGAACCCTCGGCCCTGTTCCTGGTGAGGCACAGGACAAATCACTCCAGACAACAGAAGTCGTTGGACAGCCAATCTTAGGCCCTGCGCCGTCAATGGGTTCTGGGAAATCCGCGACCGAAGAAATCTTGGGGGCGGCCAAGCTGCCAGCTCTATCTTGTACCTGGAGGACACCACCTCTTGAATCCACCGGTCCGAGACATGCTTTCTCCAGACATGAGCAAAAAGCATCCGAATGGATGAGGGCGCCTCCTCATGCCTGAGGGGCCTTGGCAGGGGGCTTGGACTTGGACCCCCAGGAGGAACTGGGATGACCGTGGGATCTACCGCGCCCCCAGGAGTCTCTGCGGCCACCAGAGAAGGAAGCACCTTGTCCCCCTCGAATGGGAAGAAAGGAAGAAGAGCCCCGAAAGGGCAGCACAGGCTCAAGGCGCTGAGGGAGCCTCCCATCTTTTGCCAGGAGATCCAGATGCTCCACGAACAGCCGAAGTCCCAAGAAGGGAAAACCAGTGAGAGCTTTCTTGGTGGCGGAGATCGCTGCCCACAGTCGCAGCCAGATAGAATGACGCAGAGCGACCAGCAGGGCCGAAGCCCTGCCACCAAGCCGGACGGAATCATCCATGGCCGAAATCACAAAGGCAATGAAATCCGCGCAAGCTAGGAGATCCTTATACTCCTCCGCTCGCTTGCGAGATCTGGCGATATCACCTTCTTTTTGATGGCTATGGAGACAATGGCCACGGCACAGACAGGACAAAGACCAGAGCCCACAAAAGCGAAAGCGTGACACGCCAGCTGATCCATGCGCCTGTCAGCATGATCGCGCAAGAAAGAAGTATCTGGAGACGGCATAACCGTGGTATTGGAGAGCCCCAAAACGGGGGCATCTACCTCAGGGGGATGGGACCATAGATGAATCAAGTCATCCGAAAAGGGATTAGGCCCTTAGGCACCGACGGCAGTTTATTAGGCTTCTCCCATTCCTTAAAAATCATTTTAGAGAAGTGGCCCTGTTCAGGAAAGACAAGATACTGTCTCTCAGGCCGAAACAGGTCCCCCTGCTTCTTTTTGGCCGCCTCTCGGGGTACAATGTGCAAGGTTTCAAAAGCCGCAGACAACAGCTTCTCTGTGTCATCGGGAAGCCAACCGTCCTCAGAGGAGTCGGTCGGTCCCCAGACTCCTGACGCTCTAGACTGGCCACTCTGAGTGCCAAGTCCGTTCGAGACCCCCTGCTGCCTCCCCCTCACTGGAGGCTAAATGCAGACGCAGGGGTGTCGGCAAGGCCGTCGGTAAAATGGGACTGGGGCCGGCAACGCTTGCCCCATCCTGTTCCGAAATGACGCTTTACGCGCAGGGTACACAAACAGCGCTGCGACCGCTCAGAGGACATGTACCACACAAGAGACAGAGCTTAACTAGTGCTGAGGGCGCCCCAAGCTCGCTATCCCCAGAAGCCTCCATTATGGTGATTATAGCGGAAAAATTCAGGTCACAAGGCACTAACGGCCCAGATCCCCAATTTGGTCCCTCTGAACTCCTTAACCACATGGCAGGAAGGGGGGGGGGAGCAGAGGCCGGGAGGAACTACCTATGAATAAACTGGGACCCATCTGGAAAGCATAAGAGAGGCAAAATATAAGCCGTAGCCAGAGGCTGGGAGGTAGAAGGGTTCACGGAAGAAGGTGGGGATAGGGCTGCAGCGGCCGACAGGCTTGGGATGCCCCGCTTGTCTGCGATTTCCATGGAGAGAAAAATAGATCCATCTTCGCAGTCAGACTGCAAGAGAACTCTGGGGATTTTTAGGGAAACTGTTTCCTTTATATGAGACGGGAGGAGCCACAAGTTTCGTTTTGCAGTCAACTGTGCCACCTTGTGGCGGATAACCCAATTGTCAAGAACGGAACGACCTGAGAAGGACACCAGAAAAAAAACATGTTTCACAGTGGAGACGGTTTTCTCAGGGTGATGTGCAGTTTTAGCTTTACTCCACACTTAACATTTGGCATTTAGGCCAAAAAGTTCAACTTTGGTCTTCTCTGACCACAGCAGGTTTTCTTCCACATGCTTGCAATGTCCCCTAGATAGCTTGAGGCAAACTGCAAATGGTACTTGTTATGGCTTGCTTTTCAAAATGGCTTTCGTTGTGGAATACAGGACTAATAGTTGTCCTGTGGACAGGCCTAAGCTGTGGATCTGTGCAGCTCCTCCAGAGTGACCCTGGGCCTCTGGGCTGCTTCTGTAATTAGTGATCTCCTTGCCTGGGCTGTCAGTTTAGGTGGAAGGGCACATCTTGGGTGAGTTTGCAGCATGCATAATGTTTTTAAACAAATAGCCACTGCTTTGTGTTGCTCCATCAATTAAAATCTCAATAAAATACATTTAAAGGAAATGAGCAGTCAAACTTTAAAATCATTTGCCTGGCAGCTGACCTGATGCAGTGTCATTTCCATGTGGTTTCTTTGCTCCAGTCACTAAAAGAAAGGGGACTTTCCTCTTCCTCTGCCTCCCCCTGATCCTGACCACAAATACAATCCTGGGGCTAGTGTTAATGTGACACTCCATCTCTTAGTGATACAGTTTGTTCTCCAATAAACCCCCCTTCACCAATGAATTCCTCAAAATCAATATGGCAGTATGCCCTTGAATGGACAGCCCACCCCCCTGAAAGGTGAAAATGTGGCTCCCCATTACGAAAACAGATTGAGTAGCCCCTATTCAATCAGCACTATCAATAGTGAGAATGTGAAATGCTGTACACTGCAGATTTTGCTGGCTGCAGTGCATATCGTATATTGGCCAGGTCAGTCAGGAGGCAGGGAAGGGGACACAGCACACATATAGGTGGTTAGGAGTGCCATTTGAAAAAAGAATTACCAAATAAATGCCTGTCACCCCATCCACATTGCGGGAGGCCAGAAGAAGATAGAGGAGTGGCTCCTATCTCTTGCGGCTGTCGCTTCTCCATCTTCTTCTGGCCTCCAGCCGTTACCTCTTCCGGCCAGGGCACGTGCAAACACCCGGTCCGAGGGGGCGCAGGCCACACCCACCCACTGCATGGACCGGGTGAGCTTAGAGAGTTCAGCAGCAGAAGCTGGAGGCCAGAACATGTAAGTTGACTTTTTTTTCTCCTTAGTTCTGCTGGGGGACAGAAGCCTATGGGAACAGGATGGGGGGAATACCACAATGCATATGGGATGGGGGGAATGCCACACTGCCTATGGCATGAGGGGAATGCCACACTACCTATGGGAATGGGAGGGGTGGAATGCCACACTGCCTATGGGATTGGGGGAATGCCACACTACCTATGGGAATGGGAGGGGGGGAATACCACACTGCCTATGGGATTGGGGGATGCCACACTGCCTATGGGATTGGGGGAATGTCACACTGCCTATGGGATTGGGGGAATGTCACACTGCCTGTGGGATTGGGGGAATGCCACACTGCATGTGGGATTGGGGGAATGCCACACTGTCTATTGGGAATAGGAGGGGGGATTACTTATTTTGCCTGTAATTGGAGGGTTCTGCACCTTGCCTATTTGGTTCAGAATATTATTCTTCTTATTTTCCTTCTCCAAATCCTAGGTGCGTCTTATGGGCAAAACTATGGTAATTGCTTTTTTCATATTTATGTGGATTTATATTGGACTATGTTTTCATGACGTTTCCCTTAGGGATTTGAAAACACGTCTTTCAGCCTGATTTCCCAAGCTCCTGCAGTGGTGCAGCATTGCTCCCTGCACTGTGTGCTGCAAATACGTTGCTCCCGGATCATTCATTAGGCTAAGTGCTGCTGCTTTCCAGTCTGGCAAACCGATAACATTGACCAAGGACACTGACACCAAAAGAATGAGCAGCGTCTGAAGGTCAGCAGAGTGTAATAAATGACCCGTGCACTGGACATGTCAATTGCAAATTATGTGTCTTGTCTACAAGAATTGAGGGGAGGGGGGGCAGAGGCAGCAAAAAGTACACAAAGGGCAAAAGGTAGATACAGCAGCCTATCTAAAATGTATAGAAATATGTTTTGGATTAAAGTGAGCCTAACCCCTCTGCAGCACTGTGCCAAAGATGGTTCTGAACTGCAGGAACCCAAATCTGGTGAATCCCTCTGCCCAGATTAATTCCTGCGATACCTTTTCCTCCCAGAGCTTCAGAAATTTTAGGCAGCATGATGATGGGGGGAGGGGTGGTTGTACTTGTCTAGGGTAGCAGAATCTTCCCAGGCAACATAAAAAAAAACAAAAAAACATACTCACATTTAACCCATACAGCTGAGCAGTTTCACACAGGCAGTTCCACTCCTGATCAGGACGCTACATGAGCCCCTTGGCTGTGTTCCCCTCACTGTGATCGCTGGAGTAGAGGGGGGTACCGGTAATCCCGGAAAAAAAGCAGTGACATGCCAGAGCATTGCGGGACCAGATCTCAGGAATTTGTTTTTACAGCATTTTATTGAAGTTTTACACTGCAGGAGTGAGACCTCTCTGTTGTGTGGGAGAAAAGGTTTGTGGGTTCTTCCCGGACAGTCCCTTTAAGTTCATCTTTAACATTATGTTACTACTGAATAAACAAGTTGTAGCAAGTTCTTCAGTTATATTAAAGGTTAAATGGTCAGCTGGCAATTTATTATTTTCAGAGGAGAGCCTGCACATTTCCCATAAGAGTGGTGGAGAGGTAAGTATACCAAACCAGGGGGGTGTTCCAGTAGAGGACAAATTACCCATTGTATCGGATGCAAGTAAAAAACTTGTCAGATATTTTTAAGCCCGAATGAGGTTTCTCTGAATTTGACAACATTTCCAATCATCTTCCTATAGATTCAATTGGAGTGTTGATAAAGCACCATGGAAGGTGCGAAACATGTCCAGGACATCTTGTCCAGGAAATTGTGTACTGTAACCTGTGTACGTGTATCTGAATGAAATATGTGCTAAGTGTACTGTACGATTCAGGGACATATGAGGGATTTTTTTTTCATATTATTTAACCCATGAAGGTGCAATAAAGTGATGAAATTGTCTAAAAAAAAACTTAGTTATGTCAAAGTGTGGTAGTAAGTGGTAGTAAGTATTGGACAGTCACCTGGGACTGCCAACATCTAATTAAATTATACATTAGGCCTTATATAGGTGTCTAGCTGCAATCAGGTTATTAATAGGTTGGAAACACCATTTTTGTCCTGCAGGGGGCGACATGGGAGATCGCTCCTATGTTCCTCCTCTAGGATATTAACATTAGTGCAAATTATCCATTTACTATTTACAGTTTTTTTATTTTACTTTTATTTTTTGAGAGTTTAAAGTACATCTGTCATATCATATGGAAGATATGGTACATAATGTACTGTATATAAGCCACTTAATGCACAGTTACAATTTCTGCTTTATTATCGTTTAAATGAGCGCCCCCCCCCCCCCCCCGAAGATTTGCAGATATCTCACAACTTTTTCTGAAAAAAAAATAGACCAATGTACATTTTTCAATAAGGCTTATGTTCTATGGTATGCACAGAAGCCTCCAACTGTCATCCTCAGGGCTTCAGTTTTAAACATGCTCTTGTGTCTTTGTGGGCCCCTTAAAGAGGAACTGTGGTCAGAAATGACTATAGTTCCTCTTTAATATGCAGCAGGTGACCTGCCCCACTGGTAAGAGCTTAGATGGACTGAGTATTGGGAACATGGTTAAAGGAGCACTATCACGAAATTGTGTAATATAAAAAATCCATATAAACACGTCAGCTAATGAGAGGAGGGGTTATTATACACCCGAGCTGAACAAAACTGCCGCCAAGCTTGTGGTTTATTCGCTCATGGTAGGAATAAAATCCAGGGGTGACAGGTTTAGTCTATAAGGGGTGACAGAACCCATCACCCCTGTTCTTTCAATTCCATTAAAAAGAGATTTCTAAATGCTGGGTGTATAGGTGACCCCTCCCCTTGCCATTCCACATATTTATTTAGTTTTTTATCATTGGGCCATTTTTGTGATAGTGCTTCTTGATGTGGGACTTATAAGGGAAGGCTATAGATGTATATTCAGAAAGGTCAGCCAATCGGCATGTGGTAGCTTATTACTTATGAATGTAGGGGTAGGGTGGAAAGACATAGGAGTGGAGATTGTGGAGACAGTGGGTGTCCGGATTGTTATAGAAAATATTCATTATGCTATTCCAAATAAAACAATTATAAACCTATTCAATGCGGCCTGTGAGCAGCTTCCAAATCATTTGGGCAATCATCAAATCAAGTGGACCTCACCCGTCAAAGTGTTCACATTATATTGTAAATGCATTGTTTGAACTACCAGCTGTTTCCTTGTAATTTATTTTTTCAGCATAAACCCTTGAGTTCAGACCTCTAGACCTGGTTTCAAAACTATTTATTGTGCTTGGTTGCTTTAATGTCACACTTCCTGATTTGCAAAATGCTATCACTTGGGTAAAACGAGTGGTCAGACCTCTTAGCGAGAATTGCAAGTCATTCGTTCAGTGGGTGTCTGCTGCTAATTTAATAAAGGGAGTGATCGCAGTTAGTCTGTCAGTCTGCAGCAGTACTGAATCATATACTAAATATAGGCATCTGCTCCAGCTGATATGTGAGGGAATGCAATGATCGGGAGTGTGTGGCTTGAATTGTAGGTGATCAAAGTTTAAAACCCTGGTCGTGACCTGAGTAAATGCCCCCCACCACCAAAGCCAATAGAACATAGGTCTTGGAGTTGGCATTCTACAGTTACACCTGTGTGTAAAACTGGATCAGTTGACACCTAGATAAAAAGGGGCCCTGTTCTGAATTAATATCTAAAACTGAAAGGAAGTGTAAACCTAACAGCAATAATAGGGGAGCAAGCTGCCCACCTGATGCCTGTCCCCCGTGTCTCGCCTGTCCCTTGGTGTAAGCATGGGAAACCACTGTGGTCCAGCAGATAACTCCTGCCCAGCTCAGTCACGACCCATAAAAAGAAGCAAAAAAAAATTACTTAAAATAAATGAGGTATTTACATATTAGTGGCAGCTACTTCCAAAGCAGCTGCCCCTACTATATTTGCTTCATTAGTCAGCAAATCACGGCACAGCATTGCTAATGCTGCTGTACTGATTGGCTGACTAAGGTTATTTATTTTTATTGCCCAAAAATTGGGCTGGGGGAATGGTGGGAGGTGAATTCATTTTTAGCCAGAAGTCCAAGCCGGACTGCTGCTTTAAAGCAAACCAAAATTCAACAGAGGTGAGATAGTAAGAGAAGTGATGGATAGAGGTCAGGTAGATAGAGATGGGTAGAGGTAAGGGGAGAGTAAGTAAGATGGGACAAGGCAGAAAGAGGTAAGTAGAGGTAGGCAGATGTAAAAATACAATTTTGTGATTACTCACCTGTAGAATTGGTATTATATGTATCTAGCACGTCCTGTTCCAGAAGATATTCCTTACACTTGGGATATACTCCAGTAGATGGCGCTGGACTGCAGAGACAGAAAAGTGGCTCCTCCCGGCCCCATATATACCCGGGACCTCCCACAAAATCCCCAGTATTGAAAAGCAGTTAGCAAGAGACCGGGAGAACTATAACCATTATATGAAAATTTGAACATAAGAACAATCACCATAAAGAGGTAACTAAAGATAATGATAACAAGGGTGGGGTGGAACAGGACGTGCTGTATACATATAATACCAATTCTATAGGTGAGTAATCACAGAATTGTATTATTCTAAGTATACAGCACGTCCTGTTCCAGAAGATATTCTTTACACTTGGGACATCCAATAGCAGTGTCCGTAAGGTAGGGTGGGATGCCCAAAAGTAACAGCAGACAGTTTAAACCACTGCCGCCTGCAGAACCTTGCGGCCAAAAGCAGCATCAGCTGAGGCCCTAACAACCTTGTAAAGACCAAGTAGGGGCCTTGCAAACCAATAGCATGAGTAGAATGAGCAGTAAGGTGGAAGGGAGGCTCCTTCCCCTTAGCAGAGTAGGCCTGTATCACTGTCACGATTCACTTACCTGCGTCCCGTTCCAGCGGCGCCTCCCCCCCCCCCCCCCCCCGCTGGTCCGGCCGCGCCGAGCGGCTGCTCGCGAGCGTGCTCCCTTCCGTCTTCTCTGCCGGCGTGCCTGGCAGTTCTCGTGCTCGCGCGCGTGCGCAAGCACGTCCTTTGTATTCCCTCCGGCGGCGCTGCTGTCAGCGTGCCCGCCGGAGGAAGAGTAATTAAAGGGCCAATGAGCCCAGGTGGGTGGGGGGTGGTTCCTTCAGGCAGGGCCAATGAGCCCTAGAGACTTGTGGGGCTAACGCCCCGATCCTATCAGCTTAGGGATTTCATGTTGCACCAATCACACACCTAATTTCACCCCCATCCCCAGTCTACCTGTTCCTATAAAAGGTTTACCCCGTCAGTTACTCAGCGTCTGTTATAGCGCCTAGTACCTAGTCTACCTAGCTTGTCTCTTGATTGATCTGAACTTCTGTTGACGACCACCGCCTGTATTTGACCATTCTTGATCAGAACTCCTGTTGCCGACCACCGCCTGTATTTGACCATTCTTGATCAGAACTCCAGTTGCCGACCACCGCCTGTATTTGACCATTCTTGATCAGAACTCCTGTTGCCGACCACCGCCTGTACTTGACCATCCTCGATCTGAACTTCTGTTGCCGACCTCAGCTCTGATCCTTGACCACGATTTGTCTACTCCTATTGTACCGCTGCCTTCTCGGAACTCCCGTTGCCGACCCCTAGCCTGTTTGGACTTCCGTTTTATGCTCCAGCTATTGGGCTCATTCAATACCGCTCCCAGTCACAGGTTCTCCAGACCTCCGAACAGTAAGCCTACATCCTTTGAGCCATTGAAGTCCTGGGGGCAACCGATCCCGGGCAGGCGTATTCTGCGTCCCGGCAAGCGGGGGCTCCTACAGGTGAAGCTGGCTGCGGAGATTGGGGGTTGAGGGCTTACCTGGAGGGCTGGAGTTACCCGAGCGGATCTTTGAAGTACCCAGAGCGTGACAATCACAGCCTGACGGATCCACTAGCTGGAGCCAGACCCTTCTTAGGTCCAGCCGGAAGCACAAAAAGAGCATCAGTCTTCCTGAAAGATTCAGTAGCCACCAAATAGAACTTCAGAGTTCTGACTACGTCCAAAGAATGCAAAACCCTTTCATTAGGGTTACTGGGATTAGGACACAGAGAAGGCAAAACAATGTCCTGATTGAGATGAAATGCAGAAACAACCTTGGGCAGAAAAATACAATTCTGTGATTACTCACCTGTAGAATTGATATTATGAGTATACAGTACGTCCTGCTCCAGATAAGAATCATTACACATGGGTATTACTCCGCCAGATGGCGTTGGACTGCAGAGACAGCGAAATTGGCTCCTCCCGGCCCCTCAAATACCCGGGACCTCCCACAAATCCCCAGCATTGAAAAGCAGTTAATAAGAAGCCGAGAGAATTAAAACAGAACCAACTAGTAACCATAACAATGATAACAATCACCATACAGGGGATCCAGGATAATGTAAAACCAAGGGTGGGGTTGAGCAGGACGTACTGTATACTCATAATATCAATTCTACAGGTGAGTAATCACAGAATTGTATTATTCTTAGTATACAGTACGTCCTGCTCCAGATAGGTATCATTACACATGGGACATCCAATAGCAGTGTCCATAAAGTAGGGTGGGATCCCCAAAGGTAACAACAGAAAGGTCAGACCACTGCCGCCTGCAGAACCTTGCGCCCAAAAGCAGCATCAGCTGAGGCCCTAACATCAACCTTGTAAAACTTGATTGATGATTGATGTAGGCAACCGCCGTCTGGTTGTCCGAGTGTACCTAAACAGGCAGGCCCCGAAGGTGATGAGTCAAATGAGTCAGAACCAACCTGCCTGCAGTTCCAGAATATTGATAGGTGTGTGGGCCTCCTGAGGGCCCCACCGCCCTTGGAACTGCAGGGACTTCCAGAAACCCCCCCAACCCGTCAGACTGGCATCCGTGGCGACCGTCTCCCAGCACGGGGCCAAAAGGATCTGCCCACCAACAGGTTCCTGGAGTCCAGCCACCACGAGAGGGACCGCCTGACTAGGGGGGAAAGCACAAGGACCTGGTCCAGGGACGCAGGATCCTTGTCCCATAGTGACAAGAGGTGGAGTTGCAGAGACCTCATGTGGAACTGGGCATAAGGGAAGCACGACACCATGAGGCCCACCAGCTGCATTCCCTGCCTGATGGAGGGATGAGGGCAAGATAGCAGGAACTGAACCTGCGCTAGCAGACTGTCCACCTTCTGCTGAGGAAGAAAAATCCTTGCCTGAACTGTATCCAGATTCATTCCCAGAAAAGGTGTCACCAAGGAGGGGGACACGGAAGACTTGGGATGGTTGATCACCCAGCCAAATGACTCTAGAGTGGACATTACCAGCTGAGTATCCAACTCTGCCTTTTGGAGGGACTGGGAAGTGATGAGAATGTCATCCAGATAGGGCAGTATGTGAATGCCCCGAGACCTGAGCAGAGACATCACTCCTGCCAGCATCTTGGTGAACACTCTGTGGGCTGAAGGGCAATGCCACAAACTTGTAGTGCTGATCCTCCAGAGCGAACCTGAGGAATCTTTGATGACCTGGAAACACAGGAATATGAAGGTAAGCATCTTTGATGTCCACAGACGTCATGAAGTCCCCTGGACGCAGGGAACTGATGGCAGAGCGCAGAGTTTCCATGCAAAAGCGCCTGCATCTGACAAATTTGTTGAGGATCTTCCAGGATGGGCCTGACTGACCCATCCCTTTTGGGCACAGTGAAAAGGTTGGAATAAAACCCCTTGCCCCTTTCTCGTAAGGGGACCTGACAGATGACCCCCAGCTCCAGAAGGCTTCGCACCGTCAGAACTAGAGCCTGAGCTGACACAGGGTCCTGAGAAATCTGGGATCTGATGAATCTTGGGGGTGGCCAGGCAGCAAACTATCTGGTAACCGGAGGACACTACCTCCTGAATCCACCAGTCTGAGACATGAAGCCTCCAGACGTGAGCAAAAGCGCCCCTTCATGCCTGAGGGGGCTTGGGAGAAGACTTAAGCTTGGAGCCCCAGGAGGAGCCAGGGCGTTCACGTCCTCTGCCCCTACCCCAGATATCTCCTCAGGCCCTGGTAAGGGAGACCCCCCTCCCCTGTCTGGCACCATGGTAGGGGGAAGAAAAGGAGCCTTGTCCTCGAAAGGGCCTGAGACTGCCGCCTGCGCTGGGGTAACCTGTCTCCCTTAGCAAACAGGTCCAGGCGGTCCCCAAACAGGCGTAGTTCTTTGAAGGGAAAACCAGTGAGAGCTTTCTTGGCAGCGTTGTCAGCAGCCCACTGGCGCAGCCAAACCGAGCGGCGTATAGCCACCACCAGGGCAGAGGTTCTGCCACACATCCTAATGGTATCATCCAAGGCAGAGAGGACATAAGTCACAAAAAACGCACAACGAGAGAGTGCATTAAACTCCTCACTAGACACATCATCAGGGGCACCATCTAGAATACTTCTAAGCAGGGTCCTAATGGCCACAGCCGTAATGGCAGAGGCACAGACTGGGCGCATCGCCGTCCCCGCAAAGACATGGGACGCCAGCTGATCAATACGCCAGTCCTCACCATCCCGCAGCGTAGTAGAGTCAGGGGAATGCATGACAGAGGTGTTAGGTAACCCTAGGACCGGGGCATCTACTTCAGGAGAGGATGACCAACGCTTCGCCACATCAGCAGGAAAGGGATACCTCTTATCCCCAATCTTAGGTACACCGGGAAGCCTACTGGGGTGCTTCCATTCCCTGAGCATGAGATTATTAAAGTGGGCCTGCTCAGGAAACTCTAAGCGTGGCTTAGCAGTATGAAACAATTCCCCCTGTTGCCTGGGGGCCGCAACCGGGGGAGAGATAGACAGTACCTCAAAAATCTGAGTCAATAGCCTATCAGTATCACCTGGGGCCCAGGGGTTAGAGCCAGAATCATCATGACCCCTGGGCCTCTCATCAGATGACTCCGAGTCAGAAAATAACTCCCCTTCTTTCAAAGGGGTATAGCCAGACAGTTACAAAAACTCATCAGCCTCCATAGGGAAAAGAGTGACATCAGGCGTTAAGTGACGCTTTTTAGCAGAGGCCTTACGTGCCAAGGAATTAGCAAGCAACTTCTCAACACTAGCCAGTCTGGAAGACACATCAGGCTGAGAATCCCCACTGGAATGCAACTCACCGGGAGTCAAATTTAAGCTTGGGGGAGTAGGTGAAGCCATACGTGGCACAGGCCCAGCTACTGGTAAACCAGGCTGCAGTGCAAGCACCTGCTGGGCACAAGGTACACAGACCCGCACATTGTCAGCACTAATAGGGGACACCCCACAAGCAACACACAGCCGGGCTTGTTCCGAAGGAACCCCGAGCACATTAACCCCCCCCACAGCCCCCCCCGAGAGCTACAAGGGAAAGCGAGGGAGGGCAGTGGCCACTTAACATAGGGCCCACCGATAGACAGGGGCAAGGGGCAATAGGGCGGGAGGGGCATCCCATAGAGGCTCACCATATGCCTATACCGCCTACCCTTTGGTAGGGGACTGCGGTGGAGCAGCGCTCCTAAGCACCTGACAGCAGTGCTGCCTACCATCACCTGGACCAGCGCAGCCAAGGCTGGGAGGCACATTAAGAATGGAACTGGTGGGAATAGTCCTACAGGGCCGCAGGCTAAAAGCCCCGCTCACCTGCGAGAAGAGAGAGCCATCTTCTTGTCCTTCGCAGTCCAGACTGCAGAGAAATTCTGGGGATTTGTGGGAGGTCCCGGGTATTTGAGGGGCCGGGAATAGCCAATTTCGCCGTCTCTGCAGTCCAGCGCCATCTGGCGGAGTAATACCCATGTGTAATGATTCTTATCTGGAGCAGGACGTACTGTATACTAAGAATATCTGGCTTAAAATGAAACACCACCTTGTCCTGGTGTCTCTCAAAATAAGGAGGCTTGATGGAAAGCACCGCCAACTCAGAAACACGCCTAACAGAAGTGATAGCCACCAAAAAGACCACCTGTGTGAGAATGGACAAAGGAGCCCCTTGCAAGGGCTCAAATGGAGACCCCTGCAGGGCAGATAAGACCAAGTTCAAGTCCCAGACTGGTAAAATAGGCTTACGTGGGGGACGCACGTGAGTAACTCCCTGGAAAAAAGGTCTTGACCAGGGGATGCTGAGCAAAGGATCTTTGGAAAAAATTTGCCAAAGCAGACACATGGCCTTTCAGAGTACAGAGCTGAAGGCCCATATCCAAACCATGTTGGAGAAACTCCAGAATCCTAGGAATAGAAAACACACGAGAGGGAAGCGAGTGGGACTCGCACCAGTCAATGTAAGTACGCCAAACCCTGTAATAGATGGAAGAAGAGGACCTCTTCCTAGCCCTGATCATGGTATTCACCACCGAGTCAGGCAGCCCTCTTTCCATCAAGACGGAGGTTTCAACAGCCAGGCCGTCAAAGCCAGTGTTTGTAAATTGGGGTGGTGTAGGTGTCCCTGAGTGAGCAGATCTGGAACCCGTGGCAGGGCGTACTGATCTACTGCCAACTGCACGATGTCTGCGAACCACACTCTTCTTGGCCAACAGGTGGCCACCAGGATGGTTGGCACCTCTTCCTGAACTATCTTGCGCAGCACCCTGCCTAGCAGTGGAAACGGGGTAAACACATACAGGAGCTGGAACCTCGTCCAGGGCATTGCCAGGGAATCCGTGGCCAAGGCCAGAGGATCCTGGGACAGAGAGACAAAGACTTGTGATTGTGACGGGATGCAAACAGATCCACATCTGGCTGACCCCAGCGGTGGCACAGGGAGCGAAACACCCTGCTGCTGAGGGACCACTCTCCCAGACGAGAGGTCCCCCTGCTGAGGGAGTCTGCCTCCAGATTCTCCACCCCCGGGATGTACACAGCTGAGATGCAGGGAACATTTTCCTCCGCCCAGGACAGTATCAGGGAAACTTCCTTGAGGGCCCTCTTGCTCCGGGTCCCTCCCTGATGATTGATGTAGGCAACCGCCGTCTGGTTGTCCGAGCGGACCTGAACAGCCCGACCCCTCAGGTGTGGGGTTAAGTGGGCGAGAACCAACCTGATTGCCCCAAATTCCAGAATATTGATAGGGGCATGGGCCTCCTGAGGGCCCCACTGACCCTGGAATTCCAGGGACTTCCAGAATCCACCCCAACCTGTCAGGCTGGCATCCGTGGTGACAGTCTCCCAGCAAGGGGGCCAGAAAGGATCTGCCCCCCAGCAGGTTCCCTGAGACCAGCCACCACACTAGAGACCGCCTGACCTGAGGGGACAAGACAAATGCCTGATCCAAGGACACAGGGTCCCGATCCCATACTGACAACAGGTGAAGCTGAAGAGGCCTCATGTGGAACTGAGCATATGGGACCGCCTCGAAGCAGGACACCATCAGGCCCACCAGCTGCATTCCCTGCCTGATGGATGGGGACAAGACAGCAGGAGCTGAACTTTCTCTTGAAGGACCTCCACCTTTTGCTGAGGAAGAAAGATCTTGACCCGAGCTGAATCCAGAATCATGCCCAGAAAAGACTTCACCATGGAAGGAGACAGGGAAGATATGGGATGATTGATCACCCAGCCGAATGACTCCAGTGTGGACACCACCCTCTGAGTGTCCAGCTCTGCCTGATGGAAGGATTGAGAAGCGATAAGCATGTCGTCCAGGTAGGGGAGAATGCAAATGCCCTGAGATCTCAGCAGGGCCATCACTCCTGCCAGCACCTTGGTGAATACCCTGGGGGCCGAGGTGAGGCCGAAGGGCAAGGCCACAAATTGGTAGTGCTGATCCTCCAGAGCGAACCTGAGGAACCTCTGATGACCTGGAAAGATAGGAACGTGAAGGTAAGCATCCTTGATGTCTACAGAAGTCATGAAGTCCCCTGGGCGTAAGAAGGCCACAGCCGAGCGCAGAGTCTCCATGCGAAAGTGTCTGAATCTGACAAACTTGTTGAGAAGCTTTAAATCTAGGATAGGTCTGATGGACCCATCCTTTTTGGGCACAATGAAAAGATTGGAATAATAGACTTTGCCCTGTTCCTTCAAGGGCACCTGACAGATGACACCTAGATCTAGAAGGCCTTGGACAGCCAGGGAGAGACACTGGGCTGACAAGGGGCTTTGAGCTAAACAAGATTTGATGAATCTTGGGGGCGGCCAGGCTGCAAACTCTATCTTGTAACCGGAGGATACTACCTCCTGAATCCACCGGTCTGAGACATGACGCCTCCAGACGTGAGCCAAGAGCCGAAGCCGTCCCCCCACCCGGATGGGTGAGGGCACCCCTTCATGCCTGAGGGGGCTTGGGGGAGGACTTAGTCTTGGGACCCCAGGGGGGGCCAGGGCGGCCACGTCCTCTACCCCTGCCCAAAAATCTCCACGGGCTCCAGCAAAGGAAGCTCCTCGTCCAATTCTGGAGCCCCTGAAGGAAGGAGAAAAGGCACCTGAAGCCCGAAAGAACCAGGGCTGCCTTCTACGCTGAGGTAATTTGCAACCCTTAGCAAACAAGTCCAAACGTTCCCCAAAGAGGCGCAGCCCCTTGAAGGGAAACCCAGTAAGGGCCTTTTTGGCAGCATTGTCAGCTGCCCACTGGCGCAACCAGACCGAGCGGTGTATCGCCCCCAACAAGGCAGATGCCCTGCCACACATTCTGATGGTATCATCCAGGGCAGAGAGAACATATGCAACAAATTCCTCACAACGCAGAAGAGCTCTATACTCCTCACTACCAGCATCATCAGGGGCCCCATCTAAGAGACCCCAGAGCAGGCTTTTAATAGCAACAGCCGTGATAGCAGAGGCAAAGACCGGACGGAGCGCAGTCCCAACACAGGCAAAGGCATGGCTTGCCAGCTGATCCATGCGCCTATCTTCCCCATCTCTCAATGTAGTAGTGTCAGGGGAATGCATGACAGATGTGTTAGACAACCCTAGAACTGGTGCATCCACATCTGGAGGACATGACCAACGTTTAACCATTTCAGCAGGAAAAGGATACCTCTTATCCCAACTCTTTGGTACCCCGGGAAGCCAGCTAGGCCGTTCCCACTCCTTGAGAATCAGATTATTGAAGTGAGTTTGTTCAGGAAACTTCAAACGTGGCTTAACAGTATGAAACAGCTCCCCTGCTGCCGTGGGGCCACGGCAGGAGGAGAGATACAGAGTACTTCAAAAATTTGAGCCAAAAGTCTGTCAGTATCTTCTGAAGCCCATGGGTCAGACCCAGACTCAGCATAACCCCTAGGCTGATCGTCAGATGATTCTGAATCAGAGAATAATTCCCCTTCTTCCAAGGGGGTATAACCAGTAACATCAAAAAACTCCTCAGCTTCCATAGGAAAGAGAGTAACACCGGGTGCCAGATGCCGCCGCTTAGCAGGAGCCTTACGCGGACCAGAACCAGCAATATGCCTTTCAATGATGGCTACCCTGGTAGCCAAATCAGATTGAGACTACCCACTGGTATGCACCTCACTAGAAGTGTAAGCGTGGGGGGGTAGGCGAAGCCAGAGGGGGCGCAGCACTAGGCCCAGCCGCAGGTAAACCAGACTGCAGGGCAAGTACCTGCTGGGCGCAGGGTACACATACCCTGACATCATCACTTATAGGGGTTACCCCACACCTTTCTCTCACTCCCTGCCTGGAATCCAGCACCCCGTTTGGCCGCCCAGCGCTCACATGGGCAGGACATTGGACGGCCAGAAGTTTGGAAACAACAGCACCCTATGGACCATGTTAAAGATTTTTTTTATTTTTTTTCTCCATACCCATAGTATGCTGTTGTTTCCAAACGTTTAAAAACGTATTCTTACGTCAATGGTAAAATGATGGAGCTTACCTGTAAAAATGCCCCATCACATGTGCAGGTGATGTTTTTATTCCACTTTTTTGTGTTAAAATCAAAAAGCTCACCAAGATGCAGGTTGCAATTCACACCCAAATGTCAACCCCAAACATGCTTCACTAGATCTTTAGCATGACCCCAAATGATTCAGTACCATGCATGAAGATGGGGCAAGTGAGTTCTGGGGAGATTTTTAATTCAACAGTGCAAGGCTGTTTGTCCAGTTTAACCCTTTAAGTGCCAGCCTACCTGGAGTTTTTGTCACCCTTTGTTGCCAGACCATTTTGCACTATTTTGCACTCCCCATGTTCAAATGTGATTTTTGAAGGGATTTCCCAGGAAAATGATATATTGTTTTTTTCAGTCTGAGTCTGAGCTTTAACATGAAATGTCTTGTTTGTCATTTTTAGGTGTATTCTCAATATTTTTTGGCGAAATATGTGCAATAAAATAAAAAAAATCTATTTTTTACAATTTGTAGTTTTTTTGTAATAAAAAATGTAAGTTTGTCAATAAAATCTTATTGCGTGTGAAATCCCAATTTCTCCCGGTTACAGCAGTACCACATATGTATTGGTAGACACCCTTTCCAGCCCAGGAGACTCCCCCAAACTGAAACAGAGCTTTAGGGGATTTTCAGAAAAAATACAACTGTGATATGCGCTATGCGCACCTTGCAGTTTTTCCAGAAAAACAACCCTTTACATTTGAAATACCCCCCACAAACTATATATTCTCTGGAAGTACACACCTCAGGCTTTCTATTTGTACCAGGCTTGTTGATGTGGCCACAGTTTTCTGGAAGAAATCCCTCAATGTATTCTTTGGTTGCAAAGAGTTTCCCTAAAAAAAGGATAAAAAAGCAGAATCCAAGCCACATTTTCCTAAAAAAAACTATATACAAACAAGAAAAAACAAGTATAATCTGAAAAAGCAACATCCCCCGAACAGAACGATACCCAACATGCATAGTTACTGTCAAGGGAAGAGTTGCCAAACACCCCAAAGTAAAGCATGAGCATAATGCTAATTTTTCTTGAAAATTTCAGCTCTGCAGACAAAGTGCGCACCTTGCGATTTTTCAACCAAAACAACCCTTTACATTTGGAATATCCCCCATAAACCATATATTCCCTGAAAGTACACATGTTAAGCTTTCTAAGCGTACCCAGCTTGTTGTAGTGGGCTCATCTTTCTGGAATTGATCCCTCAAAGAATTCTTTGGTTTCCCTAAAAAATGTATAAAAAAGCTGAATAAAAAACACCTTTTCCTAAAATATAAATATGCAAACAAGAAAAAACAAGCTAAGTCTGAAAGCGCAAGGTCCCCCGAACAGAACAATACCCAACATGCAGAGGTACTATCAACCCTTTTAATTGCCAGCCTACTTGAGATTTTGTCACCCTCTGTTGACAGGTCATTTTTCCCCATTTTGCGCCATGTTTTGCGTCATTTTTGCTGGAATTTACAGGAAAATTATATATATATTTTTTTGCAGCAGAGTTTAGGCTTTAACATGAAATGTCTTGTTTGTAAATTTTATTTATTATTAATTTTATTTAATATTAAGTAAAAAAAAAACGAAATAAATTTTTTTTTTAGAAAATTGCCTCCTTTATTTTAAATAAAAAATGAATTTTATTAGGAAAAACCATATTGCATGTGAAAGCCCCATTTCTACCGATTAGAACGGTACCACATATTTATCGGTAGCCCCCTGTTCCTGCCCAGGAGACCCCCCCTAACTGAAACAAGTAATTTTTAACATTTACAAATAAAATACAACTACCATCCACACTACAAATGGTTAAATCGAGAAAAAAAATGACATAGGGTTAAAAACCCTTAAAAATCAAAAGGACATGGGGCCCCTTACCCAAAGTAACCAGCCCGGGACCAGCTATGCAGGGCTTGTAGGAACAGGGTGCAGGGGCCAGCTTTTGTGACCCCTGGCCCTGCAGGCTACAAGCCTGCATAGCCCGTGGCCACGGGCTCTTCTGCCCCCCCCCCCCTGGCCTTTGGGGAGGCAGGTAATGGGGGTTCCGGGGGTTAATGGCAAGTCACCGGCTAGCGCAGGTGACTTGCCATCCCCCCAGCCTTGAGAACTGGCATAGGGGTCTCATGGACCCCTTACCAGTTCACAAAGGGTTAAATGTAAAAAAAACACACCACACAGAGAAAAAATATTTTATTATTTTTTTTTTTTTTTAATACTTACCTCCCCATCCATACTGGAGCACTCTGTCCTTCGGCGATCACTGGCTTCTGCTCACTTGCTAGAAGCCTTTTATAGCTGCTGGATGACAGAACACAAAAGGGTTAATTAAAAAAAAAAATTACATTTTTTTGGAATTAAAAACCCTTAGAAATCCCCCCAAAAAATGACGTAGGGTCCTATGGGGGCTTGTAGAACAGGGCGCAGGGGCCAGCGTTGGTGGCCCCTGGCCCTGCAGGCTACTAGCCGACATAGCCATTAAGTGGCCCGGGCCCTTCTGCCCCCCTGGCCGTTGGGGAGGCAGGTAATGGGGGGCTGGGGGTTAATGGCAAGTCACCCACTAGCCACAGGTGACTTGCCAGACCCAGAGCCTTGTGAACTGGTATAAGGGGTCTCATGGACCCCTTACCAGCTCACAAAGGGTTAACTGTGAAAAAAAAACACCACACAAGTAATAAAAGTATTTTATAAAAAAAAAATTTTTTTTTTACTGTACTTACCTCTGATTGTAAGCTCTTGTCCCTCGCCGCTCTGATGACAGATGCCGGTGATCGGAATCCAGAGAAGGGGGAGGCAGGAGATCAGAGGATCTCCTGCCACCTCCTTCCCCAGGCACCGATCACCGGCATCTGACAGCTGAGAGAGCTGAAGCCGGTGATCGGGGCCGGGATGACGTCATTAGCCCCGCCCCCAAGGGGGTGGGGCGTAGCGGCAAGATTGTGGCCGCCATCGAGGAGGAAAGGGGAGAGAGCCTCCCGGGCTCTCTCCTGAAGATCTGTAAGTCCTGGGGGGGGGATCGGAGGCCCCCCAGGTGAAAAGGAGGGACAGCGGGAGCCAGCGCACACGCAGGTAAGTGAATGTCATTTTTATTTTTTCCCACGGGGGATCGGATGGCACCAAATGAAAGAGGAGACCCGGCCGGATCCAACGAGGGGTCAGGTGAGTATTTTTTTTTGCCCACTAGCAGGGGTAAATGCCAGGCACGTAAATTTTACGTGGCTGGCACTTAAGTGACGGAGAGGCAACCATGTAAATTTTACGTGGCTGGCATTTAAAGGGTTAATCCAAAAAATGCAAGGAACCATGCGTGTATTGTAGATAACTGAGATAGGCTCAGCTCTAAGTAATGTCTTTGTTTCTAGACCAAAAATAAGCAGTGTCGCGTTCCCCTCTCACCTAGGCAGTGTGGCATTCTGCCCCTCTCATTCCTCATAAGCAGTGTAGCGTCCCCCCCCCCTCCCCATGTGGCATTCCCCCCTCACTGAGGCAGTGTGGCATTCCCTCCATCCTTCATGGACAGTTTGGCATTCCCTCATCCCATTCCCCATGGGCAGTGTGGTGTTCCCCCCTCACTGATACATGGCATTCCTCCCTCCTGTTTCCCATAGGCAGTGGGGTATTCCCCCATCTTATTCCCCATAAGCAGTGTGGCATTCCCCCCTCCCATCCTCCATGGGCAGTGTGGCATTTCCCCCATCCTATTTCCCAAAGACAGTGTTGTGCTGAGCAGATGGCAGACCACGCCTAGCATTGCACAGAGCCATGTGTTTGCCGTGTGCTCGCTCCAGAGAAGAAGCAGCAGTGGTGGGGAAAGCGAAAGTGGGGAAAGAGATCAGTTACACTGCCTGTCCCCCTGCTCCTTCATCTCCTGGCCTCCCTGGCTGTGGCGGCCTGCACAGCAGCACAGGAGTTGCAGTTAAGTGTTTTTTTTTGTTTTTTTTTACATTCGCCCTATAAGACGCATACACCCCCCACACTTCAATACAAATTTGTCTTATGGGGCGTAAAATTTAGTATTTATCAAGTATTACATGCAGAAAAAAATACAATATTGTGATTACTCACCTGTAGAATTGGTATATATATATATACAGCGCGTCCTGTTCCAGAATATTCCTTACTCCTGGGTAATACATCCACAAGATGGCGCTGGACTGCAGAAAACGTCTTGTGGCTCCTCCCGGCCCTATATAAGTCAGGGACCTCCCACAAATTCCCCAGTATTGACAAGCAGTTAACAAGAAGCCGGGAGAACAATAATAACAAGAATTCAAAAATGAACATATGAATGATCACCATACAGAGGTAACTGAGAATAATGATAACAAGGGTGGGATGGAACAGGACATGCTGTATACATATAATACCAATTCTACAGGTGAGTAATTACAGAATTGTATTATTCTAAGTATACAGCACATCCTGTTCCAGAATATTCCTTACTCCTGGGACATCCTAAAGCAGTGTCCGTAAGGTAGGGTGGGATCCCCAAAAAGTAACAACGGGCAGTTTAAACCACTGCCGCCTGCAGAACTTTGCGTCCAAAAGCAGCATCAGCTGAGGCCCTAACATCAACCTTGTAAAACTTTGAAAAGGTATGAACAGAAGACCAAGTAGCGGCCTTGCAAACTGGTTCAACAGAAGCTTGGTGCTGAAAAGCCCAAGAGGCACCAATAGCACGAGTAGAATGAGCAGTAAGGCAGAAGGGAGGCTCCTTCCCCTTAGTAGAATAGGCCTGTACCAGAGCCTGACGGATCCACTTGCTGATAGTGGACTTAGCTGGAGCCAGACCCTTCTTATGTCCAGACGGGAGCACAAAAAAAGCATCAGTCTTCCTGAAGGATTCAGTAGCCACCAAATAGAACTTCAGAGTCCTGACCACATCTAGAGAGCACAAGAGAAGGCAAAACAGGGCACAGAGAAGGCAAAAAATGTCCTGATTGAGATGAAAGGCAGACACAACCTTAGGCAGAAAAATACAATTCTGTGAAATACTCACCTGTAGAATTGATATTGTAAGTATACAGTACGTCCTGCTCCAGATAGATTACTTACACTTGGGTTGTCCTCCGCCAGATGGCGCTGCACTGCAGAGACATGTAAAAACAGGCTCCTCCCGGCCCCTCAAATACCCGGGACCTCCCACAAATCCCCAGCATTGAAAAGCAGTGAACGAGAAGCCGGGAGAATTTAACCACCCAAACTGGTAACTATAACAATGATAACAATCACCATACAGGGAATCCAGAGTAATATAAAACCAAGGGTGGGGTGGAGCAGGACGTACTGTATACTTATAATACCAATTCTACAGGTGAGTATTTCACAGAATTGTATTATTCTTAGTATACAGTACAACCTGCTCCAGATAGATTACTTACACTTGGGACATCCAATAGCAGTGTCCATAAAAGTAGGGTGGGATCCCCAACAAAAAAGGTAACAGCAGACAGTTTAAACCACTGCCGCCTGCAAAACCTTGCGGCCAAGAACAGCATCAGCTGAGGCCCTAACATCAACCTTGTAAAAACCTTTGAAAAGGTATGAACAGAAGACCAGGTAGCGGCCTTGCAATTTGTCCAACAGAAGCCTGGAGCTGGAAGGCCCAAGAGGCAACAATAGCAAGAGTAAAATGTGTAGTAAGGCAAAAAGGGAAAACCCTTCCCCTTAACAAAATAGGCCCGAATCACAGCCTGAAGGATCCATTAGCTAATAATAGACTTGGCAGGAGCCAAAACCTTTCCTGGGCCATAAGGGACCACAAAAAAAGAGCATCAGTTTTCCTGAAGGACGCAGTGACTACCAGGTAATACTTCAGACACCTGACCACATCCCAGAGATGCAGAACCCATTCCTTAGCATTACTAGGATTAGGGCACAATGAAAGAAGAACAATACCTTGATGTAGATGAAAAGCAGACACCACCTTAGGCAGAAGTCTGGCCTAAAGCGGAACACCACCTTGACCTGGTGTCTCTCATAGTATGGGGGCTGAATGGACAAAGCCGCCAACTCAGACACCCCCCTGACCGAAGTAATGGCCACCAGAAAGACAACCTTGAGAGTAAGCACCGCCAGAGCAGCCTCCTGTATAGGTTCAAAGGGGGCGACCTGCAAGGTAGACAAAACCAAGTTCAAATCCCAAACAGGGACCATAGGTTTACATGTGGGACGCACATGAGTAATCCCCTGGAAGAAGGTCTTAACCAAGAATGCTGAGCAAAAGACTTCTGAAAGAAAACAGACAGAGCAGAAACCTGACCCTTCAGAGTACTGAGTTGGAGCCCCGTCTCCAACCCATGTTGTAAGAACTCCAGAACCCTGGGAACTGAAAACACCCGTCAATGTAGGTACGCCAAACCCTGTAAGAGAAGGAAGAAAAAAGTTTTCTTCCTAGCCTTCACCATGGTATCAACCACCGAGGCGGACAAACCTTTCTCCATCAAGATGGAGGTTTCAGCAACCAGGGCATCAAAGCCAGAGATTGTAAATTGGGATGGCGTAAGGGGCCCTGAGTGAGCAGATCTGGCACCCCTGGCAGAACGTACTGGTCCACTGCCATCTGCACCACGTCTGCAAACCCCACTCTTCTTGGCCCCCTGGGGGGCACCAGACTCGCTGGCACCCCTACCAGAGCAATCTTGCGCCGAACCCTACACAGCAGGAGGAAGGAAAGACATACAGGAACTGAATGTCCAGCCATGACAGTGCAAAAGCATCCAAGGTCAAGGCCAGAGGATCCTGGGACAGGGAGACAACCGGCCGAGAGCTTGAGATTGTGACGGGATGCCAACAGATCCACATCTGTCTGAACCCAACGGTGGCACAGAGATTGAAAGAGCCCTGTTGCAGAGGGACCATTATCCCTGGCGAGAGGTCCCCCTGCTCAGAGGGTCTGCCAGCAGAATTTTTACCCCCGGAATGTACACCACTGATATGCAGGGAACATTGTCCTCCACCCAGGTCAGGGAGAGAAACACTACCTGGAGGGCCCTCCTGCTCCGGGTGCCTCCCAGACTATTAATGTAGGCAACTGCCATCTGGTTGTCCGGGCGCCCCTGGACAGGCAGGCCCTGAAGATGAGCAGTCAAGCAAGCCTAAATTAACCTGAGCGCTCGCAGCTCCAAGACATAGATAGGAGCGTGGGCCTCCTGAGGGCCCCACCTCCCAGGAAGGGCAAGAAAGGGTCTGCCCCTCAACAGGTTCCTTGAGTCCATCCACCACAAGAGGGACCTCCTGACCAGGGGGGAGAGCACACAGACCCTGTCCAGGGACGCTGGGTCCCTGTCCCATACAGACAATAGGTGAAGTTGCAGAGGCCTCAAGTGGAACTGAGCCCAAGGAACCGCTGCGAAGCACGCCACCATCAGGCCCACCAGCTGCATGCCCTGCCTACTGGATGGATGGGGAAAAACTAGGAGAGCCTGAGCCTGTGCAATCAGATTGTCCACCTTCTGCTGAAGCAGGAAGATCCTTACCTGAACTGTATCCAGATTCATTCCTAGGAATGGAGTTACCAAGGAAGTGGACAGTGAGGACTTGGGGTGGTTGATCACCGATCCAAATGACTCCAGAATGGGCACCACCAGCTGAGTATCCAACTCTGCCTGATGTAGAGACTAAGAAGTGATGAGGATGTCGTCCAGATAGGGAAGCACGCTGACACCCTGACGTCTGAGTAGAGACATCCCGCCAGCCAGCACCTTGGTGAACACCCTGGGAGCTGAAGTGAGGCCGAAGGCCAAGGCCACAACTAAGTAATGTTGAATCATCAGAGCGAACCTGAGGAACTTGTGATGACCTGGGAACACAGGAATATGAAGGTAAGCATCTTTGATGTCCATAGAAGTCATGAAATCCCCCTTGCGCAGGGAACTGACGGCAAAGCGCAGAGTCTCCATGCGAAAGCGCCTGTCCATGACCAAACTTATTGAGAATCTTTAAGCCCAGGATGGACCTGACAGAACCATCTTTTTTGGGATACTGTAAATAGGTTGGATGAAAAAAACACATGCCCTCTTTCTCTTAAAGGCACCTGGCAGATGACCCCCAGCTCCAGGAGGCCTTGCACAGCATGCACTAGCTCCTGAGCTGACACAGGGCCCTGAGGAATCCAGGACCTGATGAATTTTGGTGGGGGATCGGCAGCAACCTCCAACTTGTAACCGGAGGACACTACCTCCTGAATCCACCGGTCTGAGACCTGAAGCCTCCAGACGAGAGCGAAGTGCTGCAGCCGTCCCCCCACCCGGATGGGCGAGGGCGCCCCATCATGCCTGAGGGGGCTTGGGAGAAGATTTGGCTTTGGGACCCCAGGAGGAGCCAGGACGTCCACATCCTCTGCCTCTGCCCCAGAAAACTCCCCGGGCCCCAGGGGAAGATGCCCCCCTTTCCCTGTCCTGTCCCACGGTAAGGGGGGGAGAAGGAACCCTGACCCCAAAAGGGCCGGGACTGGCGTCTGCGCTGGGGTAACTTACCTCCTTTAATAAAAAGGTCCAGGCGGTCCCCAAACAGATGTAGCCCCTTAAATGGAAGCCCAGTGAGGGCCTTCTTTCCAGCCATGTCAGCAGCCCACTGGCGCAGCCAAACAGAGCGGCGTATAGCCACCACGAGGGCAGAAGTTCTGGCACACATTCTGACGGTGTCATCCAGTGCTGCAAGGACAAAATTTACAAAGGCAGCACAACTGGAGAGTGCATTAAACACCTCACAAGGAAAATCATCAGGGGCACTATGAATCATATTCCTGATAAGGGATCTAGTGGCCGCAGCAGTAATGACAGAGGCACAGACCGGGCGCAGCGCCGTCCCCGCACATGCAAAGGCGTGGGAGGCCAGCTGGTCAATGCGCTGGTCCTCAGCATCCCGCAGGGTGGTAGAAGCAGGGGAATGCATGACAGAGGTGCTAGACAGCCCTAGGATCTGGGCATTCACCTCGGGGGGGGGGGGGGGGGGTGACCAACATTTAACCGCCTCAGCAGTAAAGGGATACTTCCTATCCCAACTCTTTGGAACCCCGGGAGGTTTACAGGGGCGCTCCCATTCCTTGAGCACAAGGTTATGGAAATGTGCCTTCCCTGGAAATTCCAAATGTGATTTATCTGTATGGAAAGGCTCCCCTCTTTGCCTGGGAGCCTCAACAGGGAGAGAGATAGACAGCGCCTCAAAGATCTGGGTCAATAATCTGTCAGTGTCATCCGGGGCCCGGGGGTCAGAGCCAGAATCGTCATGACCCCTTGGTCCCTCATCAGATGAGTCAGAAAGGAGCTCCCCTTCATCAGACGGGGTATAGCCACACAGGTCCATAAACTCCTCAGCTCCCATAGGGAAAACGGTAACATTAGGCGTCAAGAACCGCTTCTTCCCAGGGCCCTTACGCGCTAAGGACCTCGCAATAATCTGTTCAGCAGTAGCCAGTGTAGAAGACACCTCAGGCTGAGAATCCCCACTAGTATGCAACTCAACAGGAGTGAGATTTAAGCTTGGGGGAGTAGGTGAAGTGAAACGAGGTGCAGCCACTGGTAGGCCAGATTGCAATGCAAACGCCTGCTCAGCACAGGGTACACAGACCCATGCCTTGTCAGTGTCAGCATGAGGCTGCCCACACGCTACACACAGCCGGTCTTGTCCCAAGGGGACCCCGGTAACATTATCCTGGGATGCCTCCATATGGTGATTATTAGGCACAATATGCCAGTAGGGATTTACGCTATAAGCAACCCTGGATGCCCCAATGACCCGCTAGGGAAGTTGGAGTAATTTTACAAGGCCCCTATCAATTACACCGGGCCGGGAGAAGCCAATGGATTCACCCGTCTGAAAGACACAATGAGAAGAGGGGGTGTAAGAACCAAACACACTACAAAGAGTATAGAGCCGCCCGCGAGGGCACTTACGGACCGTGGTAAGTAGAACCGTCACACACGCGATGGCGCCGCGAGTACCTCGAAGGGCGGGCCAGAGCGAGCCGTGACGCATAGCGCGCCAAGCCAGGCCCCGCCCCCCCCGAAGAGCGCGAAGCCACAGACAAGCAGCCAATGAGAAAGCATAAGCATCTGAGGTAACGCCGCCGCCCCGGCGCGGAGCATCTAAATGAAGGAAAAGACGCGCGCGGCGTCGGCATTTACCATAGTAAAAAGACAGTGCGGCGGCTGACACCACATATACTAGTACAAGGAAACATGACAAAAACGCTGTATACACGAATCAGGATACACGCTCTCACACACACACCCCCCCTTCTTTTCCCCCGAAGGCTACAGGGAGAATGAGGGAGGATGGTGGCCCTCTGTACAGGACCCACCGCTACACGGGGCATGGGGCAATAATGCGGGAGGGGCATCCCATGAAGGCTCACCATCAGCCTATACCGCCTACCCTTTGGTGGGGGATTGCGGTGGAGCAGCGCTCCTTAAGCACACATGGTGCTGCCTACCTTCACCCGACCAGTGCCGCCCAGACTGGGAGGCACATCAAACGAGGAACGGGTGGGAATAGTCCAACAGGGCCGCAGGCTAATAGCCCCGCTCACCTGCGAGAGAGTGATAATTTCATGTCTTCGCAGTAAGCACTGCAGAGAAATCTGGGGATTTGTGGGAGGTCCCGGGTATTTGAGGGGCCGGGAGGAGCCTGTTTTTACATGTCTCTGCAGTGCAGCGCCATCTGGCGGAGGATAACCCAAGTGTAAGTAATCTATCTGGAGCAGGACGTACTGTATACTAAGAATAATGGCGTCCGCATATACCTCGAGAGGCGGGCCGCAGAGAAGTGATGCGGAAAACATTATTCACAGAGCCCACCCCACCCGAAGAGCCCGAAACACGCCCATGTGATCCCGCCGTCCACTGACGGCGCGGCAGCGCCTGAGGTAATGTCGCCGCCGCCCGCGGAGCGCTGTACAAGCGCGCGGCAGCAGCTAACAGTAAAACACATTAAACACAAGTAAAGTAGGCAATTCAGGCTGCTTGACATAACACACACACACACACACACCCCCACCCCTGAGATCTCCCCAGGGAGAGCGAGGCAATGGAGCAGCAAACACATAACGCCCAAAGTGAAATAAAAAGGAGAGGAGGGGGCAGACACCTAAGGGGGATAGGGATTAAGGGGGAACCCCGGAAGCGGGAGGGGGCATCCCACAAGGCTCACCACAGGCCTATACCGCCTACCCATGTCAAAGCAGGGACTGCGGTCGGAGCAGCGCTCCTCAAGCATCTGACCCGGTGCTGTCCTACCTTCACCCGAACCAGTCAGCCGAGGCTGGAAGGCAGTGGGTCCTGAACGGGTGGAAATAGCCCTGCAGGGCCGCAGGCTGTTAAGCCCCGCTCGCCTGCGTATATAGAGAGCCATCTTCTATCTTCGCAGTCCAGACTGCAGATGAAAACTGGGGAATTTGTGGGAGGTCCCTGACTTATATAGGGCCGGGAGGAGCCACAAGCATTTTCTGCAGTCCATCTTGTAGATGTATTACCCGGGAGTAAGGAATATTCTGGAACAGGACGTGCTGTATACTTAGAATATTACTATATACAATTCAAAGACCTCACGTGTTTGATGTTCATTATTATTCGGCCCATGTTTGATTAGACCAGCCTTAATAGTGCCAGTTGTTCTATATACAGATATAGGAATGTACCTGAAACAGTCGCTGTGCCAATCTGACTCCAAGGCTTGTAGGTAGCGTCCATCATATATACTCTGTCCACAACTGGCACATACCGGCAACTCATTACCTGCAGTGGAGGAAGAATTGGGGAAAATTAGAATGTACAGAGCATGGATGCACAACCTGCTGCCTGGGGGCCACATGCTGCTCTCACTTGCGCCCCCCAGTACCCCTAAGGAGTTAGCGAGCAGAGCATTCCTTGCAGTGCAAGTGGCTGACAACTAGAGAGCAGTGTGTCTCTAATTTCCGAAGCAAAAAGTGGGTAATTGATATACGTCTCTGTAGAGGTGGGTGACACACGTGTGCTACTGGAGTGTTGTTTGTGCTGGCCTTGTCTACTTGGAGACGCCCAAGTAGACTCATCCCAGCTCACCTCACTTTTGGCCACCTCTTTCCTTCTTACCTGTGTTCATTTTCTTTCTGCTTACCTCTTTCTGCCTTGTCCTATGTTACCTCTGCTCCCCTCATCTCTACCTATCGCTATCCACCTCTTGCTACCTCAACTCTACCCATCACTGCTCTTACTATCTCACCTCTGCTTTATCCCACCTATGCTCAACTCTTCTTGAATTAGCTCTGCCCAACTCACCTCTTCCTGCCTCACCTCTGCTCAATTCTCCTATCCCTGCCTTATCTCTGCCCACTCCTTCCCACCCACCTCTTCCTATATCCCCTCACCTTTGTCTATTGCTTCTCTTACCATCTCACTTTTGCCCACCTCACCTTGACTCACCCCTGCCTACCTCTATCCACCCCTGCTCACCTCTTTCCACCTCACCTCTGCTGAAATGACCTTTCCCTGCCTTACCTTTGCTCACTCTTTTTCACCTTTACCCCTTTGGTAACCTTACCTCTTCCACTTCATTTCACCCCACCTCTTCCTGCCACCTCTGCATATACATAAAGGCATTCACAGCTTACAGATTTAGGTACAAACAAAACATATACAAATATATACACATCTCACATTATATTTGTTTTCACGCGTCACTTCACCATGAGACTTGTCACAGACTCCTGCAGTGATCAAGTACAGTAACATGTGAAGTGGCTCCTGCAGTTGTATCCCTGCTCCCTCCTCCCTCTACTAACTCTCTGGTAGCAGATATGTGGTCTGCCAAGCAAACACAGTGTGCCAAGCAGGGATGCAGCACAAAGCCACTCTGCATGGTGCTGTGTGTGCACACCCGCAGGATACTGGAAATAGGCACGTATGGTAAGGACAGGGGTTCCTGAGAAATCGCTCCAGCTGGATGGCCCCCCAGGACACATATAACTCAGACCCAACTACTTTAAAACAATACAAGCTGAACTGCTATTAGAGCAATGCATACACTACTGCTTGGTAGGGGCAACAGAAACTTGCAGGGTATAAAGCTCCCACATAGGCTTTGGTGCATGCTCTGCTTCCAGTCACAAAAGAGCAGGCATAAAAGAGTGGCAACTAAAGTTACCACTTTAGTCCCAGGAGCGCACAGCCAGCAGTCAGCAGCCAGCACCTGTCCTGCGGGATCAAGGAGAGCATAAAGAAAGTATTTAGCTAAAAGAAATTGCATGAAGAGTTCCTCTAACTACATGACTACTTACTGATCATACACTACTTTGTGAAGAAATTTAGAGTCTTTTATGCTACTTTTATGGCTCAGGAAACAAATTCAGCAGGAAACGTGGAATGGTAGTTTTAAAAACATGTCACCCTGTTTTCTAACCAGTAAAAAAAATGAACAAGATTGGATGATATTTTATTTCCAGTTTGCGTGTAAATAACCCCTCTCTTTACAATCAAGCATGTTAATGTAGATGTAACCCTTTTAATGAGAGAACTCCTTTAAGGACTTTTTTTTTGTTTTGTCTGAACTGTTATGATGCTGCATTAATTTGTGATGGCTGGAGTTCTTCTTTAGCCAGTGTCTTGCCAAGAATGGCATCCATACACCTGCAACAAATCAAATAAGGACTATTTTGTTGTGTCTGATGTCTATCTTTAATGAAATCAGAATATCTTGCTGGAATCTGCACTGCAATCTGCCAGAGATGGAAGCAGTTGGCGCACATACAGTATTCAGGTGACTGTGCTACTTTACTTGCCAAAAAATGTCTCTTCTGCCTTAATTAAAGTGTTTCTTGACAAAACACTCCTGCGTCGGTTTCCTGCATGAATTTTACTAAACAATCCCCATCCCCCAGCTACACAGATCCCATGCTTTATTGTCCAGGTATTGTTTATGTTTATTATGTACATATCGTTTATTACATTGGAACAATTATTTACACTGCCATCTGCTGGTCAATCCTGGAACCCCTGTTACATCCTACAAGGGCCAGACTATTTGTTAAAGTGGACCAAAAGCCAGGATTTTGACTTTCCCCCAGGGTACCCCGATCGGGGCTTTGTGAAACCCCCCGGATCGCCGAGCGCAACTCACTTCTTCCCAGTTCTACGGCACATGTGCGACCACTAGTCCAATTAGCGCGCTGCTGACGTTCCGCCGTCTAAGGCCAACGGTTGAGAATGCGCTGTTGGCTGCATCCCCCGCTTGTCACATCCCCTGCATCCCCCGATTGTAACAAATGCCTGGTGCAGGCACGCGCCCTGCTAGAGGGAAAGCTGGGATGCAGCCGCGGCTTGTGCATGCACCATTGGACTGGGAAGCAAGGTAAGTGAACAAGGTGACCCTGGGGGGGGGGGGGGGGGGGAGGTTTCACACAGCAGGGCATCCCGATTTTGGATGCCCCGGGGGGGAGGGAATCGATTGGCCCGGGAATCTTATAGATTACCGGGCCGATTGTGCTCAGTTTTGGTCCACTTTAAAGCGGAACCCACTGCTGGACAGCCTGGAAGCTAAAAGATTCCAGGGCGATCTGCTGGCTTTTCTCAAATAAGGATGCCCCGCTGTGTGAAACCCCCCAGTCCGCCCATAAAAACTCACCTTTCCAAGCTCTGACAGAGCATGTGCAGGCTCTCGCCCAATGAGAGCCATCTGCTGTGACTACGTCATTTGGCAGAGGCTCTCATTGTTTACAATAATAAATAGGCCATTTAAACTGGGATGGGAGCACATACACGCCCAGGGATGCGATAGCGCACACTCTCCATTTAAGTCAATGAGATCTGCCTGCCGAATGACGCAGTTACAGCAAGCAGCTCTCATTGGAAAAGAGCCCGCACACGTACCGTTGGAGTGTGCAAAGGTGAGTTGTTATGAGCGAACTAGTGGGTGTCGCACAGCGGGGGTAACCTGATTCAGGGGCACCGAACAAAACCCGGGAAAGTCTAATTCACGGGGTTTGTTCCACTTTAAAGAGAGGAACAATGCCCAGATATTTCAGGCTCCCAGGTGTCGTTCCTCTCAGACAGGCCTCCTGATTAGGGATGCCCTGTGTTTGTATCTTCACAGTTTGCTGGCAAAACTCACCTTCTAGTGTTCCCAAGGCACAGACGTGGGCACTCAATTTGCTCAGCTCCATTTGGCTTTATTAGCCACAAATCGGCTGTGCGGTTAGCAGAGCTGAGCATGCCACCTACCGCATTCACACTCACCCCGCAGCCATTCAGAAAGGCCTGGCGTGGGTATGAACCCCAGCTAGAGGTATGCTGGGGATGTGGCAGCGGTGCCAGGGTGCGTCAATGGCTCAGGAACAGGAAAGGAGATCGGGCAACCTGGGGGATTCAGAAAGTGACTGAAAAAAAGAAAAAATCTGCAGAAAGTGACGGGGCTGAGGCAGGGGAAAACATGGCAAAGCTCACAAAGCTTGCAAGTACAGTTCTGTGTGTTCATACATATCGCTTGCCCTGACACATAGTTTTAGTGCGGTGACTGTGATAGTGCCAGGTAGTCATCTATCAACAGCACCAGAAATTTTCCCTACAGCGCCAGATAGGACCAGGCGCTCACCCTGCACTATGTGGCCATATCCCATACATTTCAATGGCCTGGGATGGTTATAATTATTTTAGCCACTTTTGTTATTTTTTTGGGGCCATGTGCCACAGGATCGCTGGGCTGTTTGGAATTGTTCTTGGTATTTTTTGTACTTTTGTGTTGTGTTGCACTGCAAACTTTCATGTGTTCCCAATCCCAGTATTCCAACCTCCCAAAAGATAAAAACGGGGTTTACTAGAGGTGCAGGGCTCCTGGAATCCCATTCTGACAACTGGTGCTAGGAGTTACAGCCGAATCAGCTTTGACAAGCTGCGCGACCTCGCTCCCCGCCGCTGACTAGTGCGAGCACAGATAGTGGCTCGTGCTAATATGGCATCCACAGAAAAATTAAACAATTTGTGTTTTTAAACACAATTCTGTGAGTGAAAACTCTGTAAGCAGACCTGTGCTGCCATCTACCCCGTCAGGCTGGTCAGTCCTGTCACTTTCTGCTGACTCAGTTTCAAGTGAGAAGGAGGGGAAGAGTTTTTCACATCAAATCACTGTTTTTTTAGCCTATGATAGCACTTAATAATACGAAGATAAACTGTAGCTACCACCTAGCACTAATATATACTTTCTACCTCTGCAAAGTGAAAGTAATCTCTTTGCTCCTTTTTCTCTGTTTAATTGGATGAGTAGGTTGGGGCTACCTCCTGGACCGGCGGGCTTCCATGGGAATCCTCCTTCATGTTTCTCCCCTCCAGTGTCATGTCACATGCTCCTCCTCTGGGGTACAAAAGCCTCCCTCCCCCAGCAAGCTGGGACTAGCTTAGCGAGACACAAAAGAAAAAGGGGAGGGTACACAGGTCCCGCATTACTAGAGATACTGACTGGGTAGTTGAAGTAGTGGCTCCCTGGCATTAAGAACCTCATGGCGCGTCAGACCACAAGGAAGCAGATCAGCAGAGAAGAAGCAGCCCAGCAGCTGACTGATGAAGGAAGAAGCAGCAATGGGGAGTTCTATTTTTTTTGTCTTATTTAAAGGAGCAGTATCGCAAATTTTTCTTGGTGACATATTTAAATGGTACTTTGAATGTAGGTAAGTGTTGGAGTAAGAATTACAAATTTAGAAAATAATGATGTGTGTGTTGAGCAGCTGGAGAATAATAGCTCATGTTTATGTCTTCTGAGTGTCGGAGCCCGACACTCTGGCCTGTTCCATGCTGAGGAGAGGGGTGAAACAATGTACCAAAGTATCAGCTGTTCAGTGCTGGCAGCCGTCCAGCATAAGATAACAACATTGCAACATTGCCTGGCCAGAACTCATATATCTAAAACAGAGAGAAAAGCTCTAGAATTCATTTAGCTGATTTTGACAGTTTTCCCTTCATGTTGGCTCTGCTGCAGAATCTTTCCGTTTACCATTTTCTCTCTCTTTTCTCAACACATTTTTCCATATGATCTTTCTTTCAGCTTTGTGTGTTTTGAGCAAAGCCCAACCCAGGATTTTCACTATCTGGAGCTTTGTTTTGTGCCCCTATGGGGCAACCTGACTTGGGATGCCCTGATATGTGACCTCCCCAAGTTCGCCTGTGAAAACGTACCTTTCCCTGTCCCACAGCGCATGCGCGGGTCTCATCCAATCAGCTCTGTTTCCACACAGATGGGGAGCCTGAGCAGTAACCTTCCTGGCCGCCCGACCTGTCTAAATGACTATCTGCGTGAGCGCGCCAGAAAAATGGGGGAATCTGTGGTTATCCAGGGGTTGTTTCACACAGTGGGCATCCTGATTTAGAATGCCCAAGGGGGAAGGTCAATAGCCGGGTCTTATAGACTTCAGGGTCGGCAACTCAGGGTTTTGTTCCACTTTAATACCTTTAGATTTTCCTGCACAGTTATTCAAAGAAGAATTTCAGTCAGTTTAGTTTATGTTGTATAGATTTTACACATTTGAGTCACCTGGTCTCATAACAAAAGCAGCACCTCACACACACACAGCCGTTACCACTGATTACAGTGTCAGCCTCTGAGGTAAAGTGTTGCTAGGAGACCAGTGGGCTAAATGAAGCAGCTGACTAAATACAACCCAGCAGATCCCCCTATTCAGCAAATGGACTGAGCCATTGTCATTATACAATTTAAAAGAAAGGCATATATTTTTTTCCTTTTTCTATCGCCAGATTATTTATACACATGTTAGAAGCTATTGTTTGGCTATTTAATTATTTATCTTTTTAATGCAAATTTCGCGATACTGCTCCTTTAACTGTTGGTGGATGGGTAAGGGACCCCTGTAGCAGTTCACATGTTGTCTGGTGGCCGAAGCTTTTGTATCCAGCGTTTGGGATTGCCATTGTCTGGACCATTTAGGGCGGGCCAAATGTCTGAAAACAAAAAGAAGTCCAGACGCCCATACTTACCCTCACGGTGCAGGTCTGGATGTTACCGCAGCACACAGCCGACTGTTGTAGCTAGCAGCTTCCAGGTTCATATAGCAAGGAAATTTGTGCAACAGGAACCAATAGGAAGCTGCAGGCTACTGGACGGTGACATCCACAGTTTTCAAATCCCACGCTGGGGCGTACTGGGATGAATCAAAATAAAATGAATCATGAATCAAGTGCCTGGGAGGATTGTAAGGTGGTTATACCTCCCGAGCGCAAAGATAAAGAAATCGGCAGAAGAAGCAGATTCCCAGAACGGCTGAACGGGATGAGTAAGAAGCAGATCACTGACAAGCATGCAGCGGTTTGCATGTATATCAATATAACTTTTTTTTATTTTGATCATTGCCACTTATGGCCTGCTTTAAGATTGAGAAAAGAAAAAAGACTATAAATGTAAATACCTTTCTTTCATCAAAAAATGTAATCTAGCAGCATTTAATGTAATCTACAATGGCCTCAATTCAATAAGAGTTGAAAAGAATTCTGATAGTAGTAGTAAGAAATTCACAGTATGAGAAAAGAGCATGAGGTCACTGTTACCTGACCAATGAAAGTCATGGCACTTTTTACTACAGTGTAAAAAAGAGTAATAAGGCTCCGTACACACTGTGCATCTGTGGAAGTGCACAAAAACGAAGCACATCAAACAATTGTGTGCTGCATTCTACCTACATTGTGGCGCAGCAGCTTCATGTACATGCTGCCCTGCACCACCCAATTGGTTCCTGTCCCCAGGCACAGGCACCTGGCAGCGGCATTTGCAGGGGCATCCACTTCTGGTGGCAGAAGGCAGCGGCACCCGGAGACTGCAGGTGGTGGCACTTGCAGGAGCATCCACTCCCACTGGTGGGGCTCAGAGCCTGCAGCTGGCGGGACCAGCATCCTCGTCCGGTCTGGCAGTGCTGCAGCCACCTCTTGGGGGCCTTCCACTAGTCCTGAAGATCCCTGAGAAGCTGGCTAGAGCAGTGCCTGACCTGAGGACGGAACAGCGGCGATAGATCGGGAGGTGAGGGTGAGTATAACCCTTTCAACGCACTGCAGGTAAAGCAAAATACATGCACTTTAACCTGTGATGCCCATAGACTAATATGGGGGCACATTACAGTTGCGCTGCAGGAAAAAAGCTGCATACAGTGCTTTGCAAACCGCAACGCAATGCTGTGAAAGGGTGCATTCATTTTAATGGCCTGCATTTTGTGGCCATTTGTGACACTTCGGAGTATTTATACGCAAACGGCCAGGTCTAAAAGGGACCTAAGCCCTCTATTTTTCTTCAAAATAAAAAAGTACCATTGGCTTTTATTGTCTTCCTAGCTGGTGATTTAGCAACAGTGAAATTTTCATGCTTTCATGAGAAATTTTTTCGACTCTTATTGAACCGAGGCCAATGTCTCGCCTTTAGGACACATTATTTATATGCAACAGCAGTTCGCTGGCATATCACCTACATTCTCCAAACCACTCTGATGTAAATACCAGTGACTTTCGCCAGCAAATTGCAGCGCAAACACAGCAAAATACATGGTGTAAGTCTGTGTTCACTGGTGTTCGCTGCTGTAAGTTTAGCTCAATTTGTCGTAGTTTTCTCCTATGACCACACTCATGGAGAAAGCAGGGAAGGTGAAAGTCGCACAAAGTAGCGCACATTGTAAATCACCCCTAAGAATGAATAAAACCTTTCCAGCATGAAGCTGGCTTGTTATCCTCATCTGCATATCAGGAAATCGCCCACTCAGACTCCCTAAATAAGTATTCCCATAGAGAAGCACAAGTTATGCTGCAGATCAAATGATTTTTCCTTCTTTTATCCCACCCAAGCTATATGTGCAATACTTTGCAGCTATGCAGATTGTCAGAGTAGAAAATCTATGGGTTTTGTTTAACAACTGTAAAGCAGGGAGAGGATATGTGCAACTGCAGGAATTTGCAACTGGCATCTTCAGTTTAGGGGCATGGAAGTATGTTTATTATACTTTATTCCACATACATCACCCCAATTCATGCACTTGCACCTCAGCAACAATGTTTCAATGGAATTATAGTTTTTATTATTATTATTTTACTGCTAACTATACAGTATCTATGAAAACTTGAAAGTTTTAGTGTCACAACCCCACTGAAAAGTTTGTTCATGCCCTGATTGTATGCCAGCTTGATAACTGCAACACTATTATTGTGTGTGTGCAAGCAAGTTAAGTTATTGCACTGTCTTTAGACATGCTGGTTCGTGTATTGCATTGCTTGTGAACATGCAAGTAAAGAAGTAGCAATGTCTGCACAAACTCTTAGGCTTAGTAATGTTAGGGACGGGCTATAAATTGGACGGCCTTGTTGTGGCTACCTCGCTTTTAAATTAATTGCAATCTATGTTAACCAACAGTCCATATTTTGTGGATATTCTTAAGTGTTAGCTAGGTTTTCCAATAGTATGTGTGCAGAGGGTTACATTTCCTTTTTGTGTGTGGTCACACTCCTCTAGCACCTCTTTAACTGCTATATATTGACTGGATGAGCACATCCTACCTTCCTTTTTCCTGGTTCATCTCTGCCAACTCTGAATCCTTACTATGGCTGCCACTGACTTTCCACCTTGTGATCCTGGCTACCACTTCTACTGCCAACATTGGGCCTTCCTCTGCTGCTACTGCATCCTCAAGTTCCTCATTGCTGCTGCAGCCCTACCAACGTCTGGTTTGTCCTTGCAGGTGTCCACGCCTTACTACTGCCCAGCTTCTCAGCAGCACCAATGGAGCAGAGTAGTGGCAATAAGGAAACAGAGGTCACCAGCAAATCAGTGGTGCTGGTATGGCACAAAGTGTACACACTACATTACACTACTACATTTCTGTAAGTTCAATGCACTCATACAAAATGCACTCGCCCTGTCTGCGCCTACAGTATTTCTTTTGTCCCCATCTTGTCATTCAGGCAGAGGTGAAGGGATCAAATGTCACACTTTTATTATTATGGTTTAGTGAGTATAGACCTCTTCAATACAATACATATGAGATTTATTTATATGTCATCAAGCACAGTGTCGGGGGAAATTGGCCATCTTTCCTTATCATGTCATTCAGAACTTTGAAAGTGGATTTGGTCAAATTTTTAAACTTATATTCCCCATCAACAGAAAAATACCATTTTGTGATTACTCACCTGTAAAATGGTTATTATAAGTATGTCACACACCCCGCTTCCAATATTCATGACATATGGGTAATGACCAGTAGATGGCGAACTTCTGCAGAGATGACTAGAAAAAAAGGAGCCCCTCCTGGTCCATAAATACCTGGGACCTCCCACACATTCCCCAGTATAGGAAAGCAGTAAGGGGACCAGGAAGAGCCAATCCAAAAAATGTTTGAAACAATAAAAGCTTTACCATATAGAGGATCCAGAATATAATAAGGGCGGGGTGAAGCGGGTGTGTGACATACTTATAATAACCATTTTACAGGTGAGTAATCACAAAATGGTATTATTCCAAGTATGTCACACACCCCACTTCCAATATTCATGACATATGGGACATCCAATAGCAGTGCCCAACATGGGTGGGGATCCCAGAAAGGCAATAATGCACAAATTTAAACCACTGCAGCTTGCAGAACCTTGCGGCCAAAAACAGCATCCGCTGAGGCCCGCACATAAACCTTATAAAACTTGGAAAAAGTATGAACGGAAGACCAAGTAGCAGCCTTACAAACTTGTTCAACAGAAGCCTGGCGCTGAAAAGCCCAAGAAGCCCCAACAGCACGAGTAGAATGAGCAGTAATCTGAAAAAGGGGTACCCCCCCCCTTGGCAGTATAGGCCCCCAACAATGGCCTGACGCATCCATTTACTAATGGTAGACTTGGCAGGCGCCAAACCTTTCCTGGGCCCGGAGGGCACCACGAACAAGGCGTCCGTCTTACGAAAGGAAGAAGTAGCCACCAAATAGTACTTCACACCCAAAAAGGCAATCTTTTGTGTAAGCATAGAAAGTGCAACATCCTGCACCGGCCCAAAAGGAGGCCCCTGGAGGGCCGACAGAACCAAATTCAAATCCCAAACGGGCAACAAAGGCTTTCTAGGGGGCTGCACCTGAGTGACCCCCTGGAAAAAAAAAATCTTTTACCCTTTTAAGGTACTAAGCTGGATCCCCAGGTCCAGACCGTGTTGAAGAAAATCCAAAATCCAAGGAATCGAAAACACCCTGCAAGGCAATGCCCTAGCCTCACACCAGTCAATATAGGACCTCCAAGTCCTGTAGTAGAAGATCTCTTCCTAGCTCTAACAAGTGTCTGAATCACAGCATCAGACAAACCTTTCTCCCTTAGGATGGAGGTTTCAGCAGCCACGCCGTCAAAGCCAGCATTTGTAAATTGGGGTAACAAAGTTGACCTTGAGTGATCAGATCCGGAAACAGGGGCAACCTGTACTGATCTACCGCCAGCCATACATCTGCGAACCAAACCTGTCTCGGCCACCTTGGGGCCACCAGAATTGCTGGCGCACCCTCTTGAGCCAGCTTGCGCACCACCTTGCCTACCACGGAGAAGGGGGGAAACAGATACAGAAAACCCAGATCCCTCCAGGCAAGAGACAAGGCGTCCACTGCCAGGGCCAGAGGATGCTGAGACAGAGACACAAAAGCAGGAAGCTTGTGATTCTGACGTGAGGCAAAGAGATCCACCTCCGGAATCCTCACCATTCCCCTCGGTGAGAGGATCCCCTGCTCAGGGAGTCCGCCTCCATGTTTTCCACTCCCGGAATGTACACTGCTGAAATGCATGGGACATTGCTCTCCGCCCATGCAAGAATCAGAGAAACTTCCCTGAGGGCACTCCTGCTGCGAGTCCCTCCTTGGTGATTGATGTAAGTGACCGCAGTCCGATTGTCTGATCGAACCTGAACCGGTAGACTCTGGAGGTGGTGCGTCAAGCGTGACAGTACCAACCGAATAGCTCTCAGCTCCAAGACAATAATGAGGGTGTGGGCCTCCCGAGGACCCCACAGCCCCTGGAACTGATGTTCCTTCCAGAAACCCCCCCAGCCCGACAGGCTGGCATTCGTGGTGACCGTCTTCCAACCTGCCTGAAAAGACCTGCCCCTCAGAGGATTCATTGGTTCCAGCCACCACTGAAGAGACTGCCGAACCAGGGGAGACATCAGAAATGACTGATCCAATGAAAGCGGACATCTGTCCCAAGCCAACAGTCGATGGAGCTGGAGCGACCTCATGTGGAACTGAGCAAAGGGGACTGCCTCGAAGGAAGCCACCATCAACCCCACCAGTCTCATTCCTAGCCGGATAGACGGGCGAGGGTTGGACAGAAGAAGACGTATCCGATCTTGAACCATCTGCACCTTCGACTGAGGTAGAATCACCCTGGTCTGAATGGTATCCAGATTCATGCCCAGAAATGCAATCTCCCTTGACGGGGAGAGAGAAGACTTGGGGTGGTTGACCACCCAGCCGAACCTTTCCAGCGTTGACACCACCGTCCTGGTGTCTAGCTCCGCCTGTCTGAGAGAGTATGCCGTAATAAGGAGGTCGTCCAGATACGGCACAATGCGAATGCCCTGGGCTCTGAAAAGGGCCATTATACCCGCCAGCACCTTGGTGAACACCCTTGGTGCCGAGGTCAGCCCGAACGGGAGGGCCACAAACTGAAAATGCTGATCTCCCACCACAAATCTGAGAAATCTCTGGTGTGCTGGGAAGATCGGTACATGAAGGTAAGCATCCTTGATGTCTATGGACGTCATGAAGTCCCCCTGACGAAGAGAAAGGATGGCTGAGCGCAAAGTCTCCATGCGGAACTTCTTGGTTCTGATGAACCTGTTGAGAAGCTTCAAATCCAGAAGCATATTGTCAGGAACCGCTTACCTGATCCCCGTTCCAGCGACGTCTCCAGGCGGCCAGCTGCAGCTGTCACTGTGCGGCGGCCGCGCCGGGCGGCGTCGGCTCGAGCAGCGTCGGCTCGAGCGGCGCCCAGCTCAGCCACGCCCCCCGCTTCCTCCTCCAGTAGACGTGCTTGCGCGGCCGCGAGCACGTGTCTGTTATGCCCTCCGGCGGCGCTGTGCTGCGCGCACCCGCCGGAGGATCAATTAAAGGGTTAATGAGTCCTAGGGGATTGAGGGCTTCGCCCTATTCTGCTCTGCAGGCCAATCAGCCCCATTGATATCTTGGCCTTACCTCCTCCCTTGTTGCCAGCCAATTACCCTTGGAATCCTATGTGCTCCAATCAGTACACTGTTTCCCTCAGACCTGTCCCTATAAAGGCAATTCCCTCTCAGTTGTGAATTGCCTGTGATAGCGCTCAGAACCCTGTGTTACCTACTCCCGTGAAGTCTAGCCTGTTGCCGATTTGATTGTACGACCACTCTTGATCCTGAATCCTTGTTGCCGACCTCTGCCTGTATTGACGCCTCTCGATCCTGAATCCTTGTTGCCGACCTTTGCCTGAACTGATGAATCTAGATCCTGATCCCCAGTTGCTGACCTCTGCCTGAACCCCGACTACGTCTTGCCTGACCCCTGGTGCCGCTACGATCTCTGCCTTCCCGTTATCGACCTATTGCCTGTCTCTGGACTTCCGTCACTCACGCTCTTGCTATTGGTTCTCCAGTCCTCCCACATATAAGCTTACATCCTTTGAGCCATTAAGTCCTGGGGGCAACCGATCCCGGGTAGGCGTATCTTGCGTCCTGGCAAGCGGGGGCTCCTACAGGTGAAGCTGGCTGTGGAGATTGGGGGTTGTGAGCTTATTAAGAGGGCTGGAGTTACCCCGAGCGTGACACATATAGTGTCATCCAAGGCAGATAAGACAAAGGACATGAACAATTCACACGCATAAGCGCTGTAAATTCATCGCTGGCCGGGTTAAGCTGGGAACCAATCAACAGGCCCCTAACCACGGACCTGGTAGTCACAGCCAGGAGCGCCGAAGCACAAACAGGCCGCAAGGCTGAACCCACGCTAGCAAAGGCATGGCAAGCCATTTGATCAATACGTCGGTCCTCACCATCCTTAATCGTGGTGGCGTCTGGAGAGTGCACAACAGATGTGTTGGACAATCCCAGAACGGGTGCATCGACCTCGGGAGGGGACGACCAGCGCTTCACCGTGTCCACCGGAAAGGGATACTTCCTATCCCATCCCTGAGGAACACCGGGAAGCTGGATAGGTCTTTCCCATTCCTTAAGAATCAGATTTTCGAAATGCTTCTGATTTGGGAACTCCAAACGAGGCTTAGAGGTCCCAAAAAATTCCCCCTTCTGCAGTGGAGACTCAGCCGGAGGAGAAATAGCCAGCACCTCAAATAAAAGGGCCAGGATTTTGGGGGTATCCACGGCATCCCCATGCACCTGCCCAGCATCAGCATCCAAAAACTGCTGGTCCTCAGAGCCATCAGATTCCGCAAACAGTTCCCCTTCCCCAAGTGGGGAATAATCAGACCAGTCAAGGAAATCATAATCATCAAAATCCAAAACCGGCGCGGCCGGAGACAAATGTATTCTCTTAGCCGGGGCCTTTCTGGCCGCAGAGCTAGAAATCAATTTTTCGATGTTGGCTAATCTAGCACATACACCAGATTGCGACTCCCCGCTAATGACGGTGTCACTAGGGGTACGGATCAGGAGTGGTGGAGTAGGTGATGAGACAGGCGGCGCTGACCCAGACGCCTGGGAGCCCCGATTGCCGCGTTATGGCCTGCTGTGCACATGGTATGCAAACCAGCACATTATCCTCCGTAAGGGACGCCCCTCAACCCACGCACTGCCGGGATTGCCCCGAAGGGAGCCCGAGCCCGGTATACTGGGAAGCCTCCATATGGTGAATATTATGGTAGTCGCAATGACCAGAGGGAATTACGCTAGAAGCTACCCGGGATGCCCCTTAAGTCCGTTAGTGGGAGGATTTTAATAATAATAATTATTATTATGCCCTAAATTTAGCCAAGGGACCCTAGGACCGGGAGAACCCCCCCTTTTAACTAAGCAGGGTCCTCCTGAAAGACATAAAAAGAGAGGGGAACCCTGTAAGCAAGGCACACTCTCCACAGCAATCACACATGCAGAAAATGTAAATATATGATTTAAACACAAATGTGCAACAGATACATGCGTTATTAATTGCAGCCGCCACGCTAGATAAAAATACAATTCTGTGATTACTCACCTGTAGAATTGGTATTATGAGTATACAGTACGTCCTGCTCCAAATATAATACTTACAAGTGGGTTATACTCCGCCAGATGGCGCTGGACTGCAGAGACATCGAAAACAGGCTCCTCCCGGCCCCTCAAATACCCGGGGACCACCCACAAATCCCCAGCATTGAAAAGCAGTTAACGAGAAGCCGGGAGAATGAAACAGAATTAAACTATCAACTATAACAATGATAACAATCACCATACAGGGGATCCAAGCTAATGCAAAAACCAAGGGTGGGTTGGAGCAGGACTGTATACTCATAATACCAATTCTACAAGTGAGCAATCACAGAACTGTATTATTCTTAGTATACAGTACGTCCTGCTCCAAATAGAATACTTACAAGTGAGACATCCAATAGCAGTATCCATAAAGTAGGGTGGGATCCCCAAGAAAAATCAGCAGCAGGCAGTTTAAACCACTGCCGCCTGCAGAACCTTTCGGCCAAAAGCAGCATCAGCTGAGGCCCTAACATCAACCTTGTAAAACTTTGAAAAGGTATGAACAGAATACCAAGTAGCGGCCTTGCAAACTTGTTCAACAGAAGCCGGGTGCTGAAAAGCCCAAGAGGCACCAATAGCACGAGTGGAATCAGCAGTAAGGCGGAAGGGAGGATTCTTCCCCTTAGCAGAGTAGGCCTTAATCACAGCCTGACGAATCCACTTGCACACTACCTCCTGAATCCACTGGTCTGAGACCTGAAGCTTCCAGACGTGAGGGAAGTGCTGCAGCCGCCCCCCCCACCCGGATGGGTGAGGGCGCCCCATCATGCCTGAGGGGGCTTGGGAGAGGATTTTGCTTTGGGACCCCAGGAGGAGCCAGGACGTCCATGTCCTCCGCCTCTACCCCAGAAATATTCCCGGGCCCCAGGAAAGGAAACCCCCCTCCCCTGTCTGGCACCACGGTAAGGGGAGGAGAAGGAACCCTGACCCCGAAAGGGCCGAGATTGCCTCCTGCGCTGGGGTAACCTGCCTCCCTTAGCAAAAAGGTCCAGGCGGTCCCTAAACAGGCGCAGTCCTTTAAAGGGAAAACTAGTGAGGGCCTTCTTGGCAGCGTTGTCAGCAGCCCACTGGCGCAGCCAAACCGAGCGGCGTATAGCCACCACGAGGGCAGAAGTTCTGGCACACATTCTGATGGTGTCATCCAATGCCGAGAGGACAAAATTTACAATAACATCATAACTGGAGAGTGCATTGAGCACCTCACAAGGCAAATCATCAGGGGCACTATCAAGCATATTTCTGATAAGGGTTCTAGTGGCCACAGCAGTAATGGCAGAGGCACAGACCGGGCGCAGCACCGTCCCCGCACATGCAAAGGCATGGGATGCCAGCTGGTCAATGCGCCGGTCCTCAGCATCCCGCAAGGTAGTAGAGTCAGGGGAATGCATGACAGAGGTGTTAGATAGCCCTAGGATCGGGGCATCCACCTCGGGGGGGATGACATTTAACCACCTCAACAGGAAAGGGATACTTCCTATCCCAACTTTTTGGAACCCTGGGAAGTTTACTGGGTCGCTCCCATTCCTTGAGCACAAGGTTATGGAAATGCACCTGCTCGGGAAATTTCAAACGTGATTTTGCTGTATGGAAAAGCTCCCCTCTTTGCCTGGGAGCCGCAACAAGGAGAGAGATGGACAGAACCTCAAAAATCTGGGTCAATAATCTGTCAGTGTCATCCGGAGCCCAGGGGTCAGAGCCAGAATCGTCATGACCCCTTGGTCTCTCATCAGATGAGCCTGAGTCAGAGAAAAGTTCCCCTTCATCAGACGGGGTATAGCCACAAAGATTCCAAAACTCCTCAGTTCCCATAGGGAAAACAGTGACATTAGGCATCAAGTGCTGCTTTTTAGCAGGGGCCTTACGCGCTAAGGACTTAGCAATCAACTGCTCAACAGTAGCCAGTCTAAAAGACACATCAGGCTGAGAATCCCCACTTGTATGCAACTCAGTAGGAGTGAGATTTAAGCTTGGGGGAGTAGGCAAAGTGAAACGATGTGCAGCCACTGGCAGGCCAGATTGCAATGCAAGCACCTGCTCAGCACAGGGTACACAGACCCGTGCCTTGTCAGCGTCAGCATGAGGCTGCCCACACGCTACACACAGCCGGTCTTGTCCCGAAGGGACCCCGGTCACATTATCCTGGGATGCCTCCATATGGTGATTATAGCGGCGCTATACGCCGATAGGGATTAATGCTATATAGCAACCCCGGATGCCCCAATAACCCACTAGGGAAGTGGGAGTATTAACAAGGCCTACAAGTTATATATTAATACAGGGCCAGGAGAAGTCAAAAGGGTTCGCCCCGCCTGAAAGACATAAGCATACAAGACTGTAAGCACACAGTAGCAAAAGTGAAAAATATAAAGCCGCCCGCGAGGGCACTTACGGACCGTGGTAGGTAGGGGTCCGTTGCGCATCGGCCAACCAAGCAGGTTAAAGATGGCGTCGGTATACCTCGAGGGGCGGGCCGGTATCAGCGATGACGCGGAGCACGCCATAGACTGGCCCCGCCCCCCCGAAGAGCGCAAAGCCAGGACGTGCAAGCAGCCAATGACTGAGGTAATGCCTGAGGTAATGCCGCCGCCAAGCGCGGAACAAAGCAATTGTCGCCGCCAAGCAATTAAAAAAAAATAACAGTAAAGGCAAGTCAGCGCGGCGGCTGACACAAGACTAAACAGAATAAAAATAAAGTGTAAAACACAGAGTGCATAGCATACACATTTACACACACCCCCCCTCTTTTCCCCCGAAGGCTACAAGGAGAATGAGGGAGGACAGCGGCCACTTAAACAGGGCCCACCCCACTGATGGGAAGGGGCAAGGGGCACTAAAGCGGGAGGGGCATCCCATAGAGGCTCACCATAAGCCTGAACCGCCTACCCTTTGGTGGGGGATTGCGGTGGAGCAGCGCTCCTAAGCACCTAACAGCGGTGCCGCCTACCTTCACCCAACCAGCGCAGCCAAAGCTGGGAGGCATATTACTAGTGGAACGGGTGGGAATAGTCCTACAGGGCCGCAGGCTAATAGCCACGCTCACCTGCAAGAAGAGAGCCATTTCTCGTCCTTCTCAGCCAGACTGCAGAGAAATTCTGGGGATTTGTGGGAGGTCCCCGGGAATTTGAGGGGCCAGGAGGAGCCTGTTTTCGATGTCTCTGCAGTCCAGCGCCATCTGGCGGAGTATAACCCACTTGTAACTATTATATTTGGAGCAGGACGTACTGTATACTAAGAATAAAGGCTCATATAACTTAGACAAGTATATGAAAACAACAACAAACAACAGGGCACTCACAACGCTGTAATGGCGTCTCTCCGACCAAAATGTGCAGACAGCAGGGGAAGAAGAAGAAAGGCGGGCCAGCGCAGATCGCGCGCCGCGGATGGCCCCGCCCCTTCCCCATCATCGTGGTTCCCGGCCAATGCAGAAAACCGCAAAGGGCGCCAGAGAGAGTGAGAGAGAGAGGGGGCGGACCGCCACCAGCACGGCGAGTGCCCCGCCCCGCCCCCTCTCCGGACAGACAGGAGGGGAAGAATCTCTCCTCACCGAGCGTGGCGCGCTGCGGCACCCAAACAGGCGCATCAGTACAGTGCAAGCACCACACACCCAAACAGTCACACAGAAACAAAAAGGTGAAGGATCATGAGTGAAAGGACACAGCGCCCCCCCCCCCATTGCGGGAAAGGGAGTAATGGAAGGGGAAGGTCTCCAACTACAGTAGTAGAGAGTGGGGAAACGGACAGGGCATCCCAAACCAGGGTCACCAACCTGGTAGCCGCCTACCCCCTGTTATGGGGTCTCACGGAGGAGAAAGGCTCCTATAAGTACACCAGTTAAGGTGTACCCTACCCTCACCCGGACCTGCAGCCTAGGCTGGGAGGCATAGGGGTTTCAAATCAACTAGGTCCGGGCAGAAATAGGGACAAAGATGGTCGGGTGTGAACCCGGCGTACCTGCAAGGAAGAGACAGCCATCCTCTGACTTGCTCGCCGACTCCTGCAGAGAATACTGGGAATGTGTGGGAGGTCCCAGGTATTTATGGACCGGGAGTGTCTCCTTTTTTTCTAGTCATCTCTGCAGAAGTTCGCCCTCTACTGGTCATTACCCATATGTCATGAATATTGGAAGCGGGGTGTGTAACATACTTGGAATAATCTGGAATCTGGCTACTTGCTATTTAAACGTAAAATTTAAAATACTTCACTAGTCATAAATCAGCCCCAAAATAACACATACAGTATAGTGTGCTTATAGCTATAATAGCATTACAGCTTGCACTTTCCGCTTTTATTAAGAGCATCATTTGTAGAGGACAGCATTGAAATTTGAGAAGACAAATGAATGGTATAGGTGGGGATATTACTGTTGAAGGATAATTTATTGGTTTGTATTGATATACGTGTCACTTCTCTGCATTTTCTACATGGGCTCAACATATGTTAGAATATAGACAAGGCCATGCCCCGCTTCATCTTCTCTCTGCCCTGCAATCTATTATGTAAAATACCCCATCAGTATGCTCTGTATGGTCGCCAAAGAAATCAATATCTGTGGTTTCTCTTCACAATCCATCTACTGGTCAATAAAGGCTATAGAGTACCAGCTGTCTAAACTATCTGTATATACTTAAAGGAGAAGTCCAAATGCAGAGGATCTCTGGATTGGGCTGCCTGGGTAGGTGCTGCAGATCAAATGATTTTTCCTTCTTTTATCCCACCCAAACTATATGTGCAATACTTTGCAGCTATGCAAATTGTCAGAGTAGAAAATCTATGGGTTTTGTCCAACAACTGTAAAGCAGGGAGAGGATATGTGCAACTGCAGGAATTTGCAACTGGCATCTTCAGTTTAGGGGCATGGAAGTATGTTTATTATACTTTATTCCACCGACATCCCCCAAATTCATGAACTTGCACCTCGGCAACAATGTTTCAATGAAATTCATATTATAGTTTTTATTATTATTATTTTACTGCTAACTATACAGTATCTATGAAAACTTGCATCCCCTTGAAAGTTTTAGCGTCACAACCCCGCTGAAAAGTTTGTTCATGCCCTGATTGTATGCCAACTGCCACTCCCCCTGTGGCATGCCAGCTTGATAACTGCAACACTCCCCCTGTGGCATGCCAGCTTGATAACTGCAACACTCCCCCCCGTGGCATGCTAGCTTGATAACTGCAACACTCCCCCCTGTGGCATGCCAGCTTGATAACTGCAACACTCCCCCCCGTGGCATGCTAGCTTGATAACTGCAACACTCCCCCTGTGGCATGCCAGCTTGATAACTGCAACACTCCCCCTGTGGCATGCCAGCTTGAGAACTGCAACACTCCCCCCTGTGGCATGCCAGCTTTCTAACTGCAACACTCCCCCCTGTGGCATGCCAGCTTGATAACTGCAACACTCCCCCTGTGGTATGCCAGCTTGATAACTGCAACACTCCCCCTGTGGCATGCCAGCTTGATAACTGCAACACTCCCCCTGTGGCATGCCAGCTTTCTAACTGCAACACTCCCCCCTGTGGTATGCCAGCTTGATAACTGCAACACTCCCCCCTGTGGTATGCCAGCTTGATAACTGCAACACTCCCCCTGTGGTATGCCAGCTTGATAACTGCAAAACTCCCTCCTGTGGCATGCCGGCTTGATAACTGCAACACTCCCCCCTGTGGCATGCCGGCTTGATAACTGCAACACTCCCCCCTGTGGTATGCCAGCTTGATAACTGCAACACCCCCCCCCCCCCCCTGTGGTATGTCAGCTTGATAACTGCAACACCCCCCCCCCTGTGGTATGCCAGCTTGATAACTGCAACACTCCCCCCTGTGGTATGCCGGCTTGATAACTGCAACACTCCCCCCCCCCTGTGGTATGCCAGCTTGATAACTGCAACACCCCCCCTGTGGTATGCCAGCTTGATAACTGCAACACTCCCCCTGTGGCATGCCAGCTTGATAACTGCAACACTCCCCCTGTGGCATGCCAGCTTGAGAACTGCAACACTCCCCCTGTGGCATGCCAGCTTGAGAACTGCAACACTCCCCCCTGTGGCATGCCAGCTTGATAACTGCAACACTCCCCCTGTGGCATGCCAGCTTGATAACTGCAACACTCCCCCCTGTGGCATGCCAGCTTGATAACTGCAACACTCCCCCTGTGGTATGCCAGCTTGATAACTGCAAAACTCCCTCCTGTGGCATGCCGGCTTGATAACTGCAACACTCCCCCCTGTGGTATGCCGGCTTGATAACTGCAACACCCCCCCCCCCTGTGGTATGCCAGCTTGATAACTGCAACACCCCCCCCTGTGGTATGCCAGCTTGATAACTGCAACACTCCCCCTGTGGTATGCCAGCTTGATAACTGCAAAACTCCCCCCCGTGGTATACCAGCTTGATTACTGCAACACTCCCCCCTGTGGCATGCTAGCTTGATAACTGCAACACCCCCCTCCCCCCCGTGGTATGCCAGCTTGATAACTGCAACCCTCCCCCTGTGGTATGTCAGCTTGATAAATGCAACACTCCCCCTGTGGAATTCCAGCCTGATAACTGCAACACTCCCCCTGTGGAATGCCAGCCTGATAACTGCAACACTCCCCTCTGTAGAATGCCAATTAACCAGTTTACCGCCTATGCAATCTGTTTTGATCTCTGCTACTCACCTCATCCAGCTCTCCTCTCCTGCAGTGATGCTCCTCTTAGTCTCTCCACTGGCTTCCAAGATGTTGCACTATATATGATGACAGATAAGTCTGTCTCTATAAAGTCAGACACATAGAGCCTTATTTATGTAGACTAGTGTGGGCAGCACTTGAGCGTCTCTTGCGAGACACTCGGCAGCGCCTGCACTGCAATGCCTGCTTCAGACAGACGGTGCTATTAACAATAGCGCTCCAAGCTCGGTGATGTACACTGTGCATGGCTTTTAAAGTGGATCAAAACCCAGGATTTTGATCTTGGGTTTTGGTCCTAGCCCCACTGTGTGAGACCCCCCAGGTCGCCCTGATCTCACTCACCCTTCCTCGATTCTACGGCGCATGCGCAGCCCTCTTGTCCAATCAGCAAGCTTGGTTCCGCTCCAGGCCCTTCATCTAATAGCTCGTCTAAGGCGGGTGGACTGGCGGCCACATCCCTCACTACCCTCTAACTGGGGGCATGCCTACACCGGCCATTTACAAATGCCTGGTGCAGGCACGCACCCTGCTAAAGGGATAGCGGGGATGTGGCTGTGGCTCACGCATGCGCTGTTGGCCTGGGAAAGAAGGTGAGTTTCTATGCAACCTGCGAGGTTTCACACAGTGGGGCATTCCGATTCTGGATGCCCCGGGGGGAAGGCATTTAGTGGCCCTTGAATTTTATAGATTTCAGGGCCGTTGGGGCGTTGGTTTCAAGACACTTTGAAAGCCTATGCGCTAGCGACACCTGTGTATTTACAACAAAAATCCAGAGCGCCCGCAAGGACAAATTAAGACCGTTAATTCAAGGCATTCAGCGCTTTTTGTAATCCCCATGTTTTAATTATAGGGGTGATGGCAGCACAATAAAAGTAAAAAAACACAAGTTTTTGAATTGGGGACACTAGAAAGACATAACATGTTTTGCATGGCCAAAATCACAAGTTTGCAGCGCAACTCTAAAGTGCAAAAAATGCATACAAAAACATTCCCTAACAGCCCAGGGATCCTGTGGCACATGCACCAGCTCTCCGCCATAAAATAAATAAAAATAGCCCAAAAAAGTATAACCAAACCAGTCCATTGAAATGTATGGCATAAGGCCACACAGTGCAGGGTGAGCGCCTAGTCTTATCTGGCGCTGTAGGGAACTCAGTGCAGGGATATTATCCCTGGTGTCCATCTGCTTCTCCTTCACGATAATTAGATTGTTGCATAATAAATAAAACTGATGTTTATTGACCAAATAACCTATGTAACTTACTGAAGGAAAAACTCCAGGCAAGTCAGAAATACTGTTTTTGTAATGGATCTGTGGTACTGTATTGATAGTGGCCCTGGGTCAGTACATGGGGCCCACCGGACGATACTTTGGTGCCCTGCTGGGCAAGTCCTATATTGCCACATTAAGCAAAAGAGTGTGCTTTCTCATGGCGGTGAAGCATGCTTAATGTTATACTAAAGGCAAGTCTGACTGTTGTCCCATTGTCTTGGGCTACACTTTGCACTGTCCCAAACTTCATTACATTTTCAAAAAGACCCTGTAGCTCCTCAGTTATTAGTAAAAGTATTAGAGCATTGGAAATGCAGAGAAAATATTAGAAACAGTGTGTGTGGCAACAGCGATGTGATGTAAGCACACTGTGTGCTTACATATACCATAGGAAAAAAAAATAAGTGCATTGTTGTGCCTCTAGTTATTACTGCAAGCACTGCCAGTGTGACCGGAAAAAGTGGGTGAGAGATGCTGCAGGCTAAGAGCGTCTCCAGTCTGCCAGCACATAGGTTGACCAGAGTAGAGGGTGGTGTTTCAGAGCTGCAGAGAGAGGCAGCCAATCAGAATGTCTGGGGAGGGAGTGGGCGGTGTTTCCGTTCTCAGTCCACTGAAGGTTGATTAATGGCGCAGGTCAGCAGGGTGAAGATTGAAAGCTGAGTGATTTCCTCGTCAAGTAGTCCGACATAGCAGGAAGGAGAGCACTGGAGGGACTCAAGGCAAGCTACTAATATTTATTTTTTACATCTGACTTGCCAATCGCTTAAGCCACAACAACCCCTATTTTTCCCATAATTGGGAATGCCTTCTGGCACATTAGCGGCGCAGAATAGGAGATACTTTACCTGCCTCCTCGGTCCTCCTGAGAAATCCAGTACTCTGATTGGCCAGTTACGTTGCTGCCAACACTTATTTTGGTGCTAATATTTTTGATGCATTGGTATTAATCTGTTTCTATTTGTACAGAGCCTCCAGCTCTATTGTTGGTTTTTCAGTCATCTGTGGAATTGTTCGTTATTTATTGTTAGCTAGGAACTTCTACTGTAGTTTATCAATTGCTCTTGCACTTTATTTTACTTGTAGGCTTTTTGATTGTAAATTCACTTAGGGCTTTATTCATGAAGAAATAGCGCCAGGTGGTGCCTTGTAAGCGGCAGGTAGCGGCAGGTGAACGCAGAACACGGCACGCAATTACACATTTATGAAGGCGATTCTGGTGAGCGACTGGAACAATGCCATGTAGCATCCGATTCATCATTATCCCAGGCTCAGTGTACAGCGCCAGTGTTCAGCTTTGCAGAGCGCCACGTATTACTTCCTTACCTGGCGCCCTCCTATACATTTCTATGGACGATCCTTAAATCCCTTTCCTGATCCCAATTTTTTTTTTTTAACTTCAGACATGTATCCTAGCCTAGAAAATGACAAATTTTTGATTAATAATATTTTTATGCAGAATTGTCCTTACATGTCTGGTATTAAAGTGTTCATGTTACAATGTAATAACAATGTAATTCCATATGTTTTCGCTTTGTTACTAGTGGATACATGTTCAAAAACAGACTTTAATCACACAGCTTCTGGCGCTGTGGGCTACATCGACCCGATTTTGAGCACCAGAACTGTTTGAGGCTGTTTTTTTAATGAATGTGGTGTGAGTCAGTCGCACTGAGCTGGCGCTACCATTCGCTCCAATACATTGTAGTACTGCGAATCACATAACGTGTTCAACAATGCCGGCCAGCGACTGAGGCGCTCTGAAACAACGAACCATGGGCGAGCACAGCGACTACTAGCGTTCGCTCTGAAATCCTCGCTACAGACGCTCGTCTGTCGCTACCTGGCATTAGTAATGAATCAGCCTGCCAGTATATTTGTTGTATGCTGGCTGCTGTACTATTCATATGTACTGTATTTTTGTAATGAATGTGGGGGGTTTAGGCTGCAGGGCTACCACGTTTTTTTAAATATGTCCTGTGATATGTTTGTTTTATGTGTATTTTGGCAATTAAGTGTATTTAGTTTGTGTATTTTCCAGCTGGTTGTGCATCCTTACTTGGCCCATGCCCTAGGGGGTCCAGTTTGTTTTTGTGTTCACTTAGAGGAGTGGCAGGCCAACTGTTCATTATTTCAGCTGTGCAACATTTTTTCAGTATATTAAATGTTCAGCAAACGATTCTGTTTACAGCAATAGGGCAGGAGCACGCTCACAGCACAAAGATGCGGAGATGTGGCCATCCGATGTTTACATCAGCAAGGGAGCCAGGAAGCCGGTGAGTTTTGCACCGAAGGGGTTCACACATTGGGGGATCCTGATTTTGGATGTCCCAGGGAAGACCAGTGGTAGCCCCCAAAATCTTTTAGATTTCAGGGCCGGCCGTGCGGGGTTTTGTTCCGCTTTAAACTGGCCTGGGCAGCATGCTACCAAAGACAGCTGAGAGCAGAAGAGGATGACATCAGTTCGCACAGTGGGGTCGGTAAAGGCTGTTTGCTATTTTAGCCTATAGATAGACTTCTCTAGGGTTATATCTAGGTTTCTGATATTTATAGGCTAAATGTTTCCTAATAAAGCAAATATTTTTCCTTTATACTTCTTTTGTTTCTTTTTCCATTAACAGGGAGTGCTCTAGTCCCAGAGGCCAAATACCATAAGAAATTGTTCCATCTAAAACTTTTACAATCCCTCCATTCTAGATGTACAAATCCTGGATGAATATGAATGTGCTTCAAGTACCACAGCAGGTACTTACTTTTTGTCCTGCACAGCTGGTCACTGCAGATCCGGCAGTCCAGAACTCATCCGATCTCTTTATCGGGGCCCATGCTGCCCGGGACCTCAAACTCTATTCTCTGGTATGTCCATGCCAGACCACATCCCCACTATCAGTCACAGGGGGTGTGGCCACGCCGCCTCTATTCACTATCACTTCATTTTGATTGCAATGGCAATATGTTGAAACCCCTTTGGTGGTGTTGTCCTGTCTGTGCCACCAGCAGATTCCCAATGTCCATCTCTTCTAGAGAACAGCACTGTGGGTTATTCAATAACATTTGGAGAGGCTCTCCAACCTCATCGCACACACACAACAAAGTTTAAAGAAATAAAATAATATAATTGGGTTTTGTATGGTGCAGTCCTTATGTTGCAGTGCAGTGAGGTAGAAACCAATCTTATAATGAAGAGCATCTATACATTTTCATGAATACCCTAAACATATACGGTAAGTACCGTAGTTTTCAAACCTCATTGGAATAATTCTGTGCCTTACCCAAATAACTTTATATCACAAAACTCAATCAATGGCAACTGTTGCTATAGGGTCAGTGAGCCTCCCAAATGCAATGAATTTTCCCCCTCTGTCACAATGAAGGAGCCCCAAGCCAGGAAATACAGCTACTATATACTGGCACTTTTTACTAATTAATCTGCCTGATGACTTATAGCTCTCACACGATTACATCTAACATCCATCTGACTGTGTCTTTCCCTCTCTGCCTTTATATAAGGACAGATGTGATGTGGAAAGATGTAACTGAGGGAAACATGTCATGTATGATATTTGTCACAGTAGTACTCTGCGGGTATAATATTACTGTTTCATAAAGGACTGCACTGGTGGGGAAAAATACAATTCTGTGATTACTCACCTGTAGAATTGGTATTGTATGTATACAGCACGTCCTGTTCCAGAATATTCCTTACTCTTGGGTAATACATCCACAAGATGGCGCTGGACTGCAGAAAACAGCTTGTGGCTCCTCCTGGCCCTATATAAGTCAGGGACCTTCCACAAATTCCCCAGTATTGACAAGCAGTTAACAAGAAGCCGGGAGAACAATAATAACAAAAATTCAAAAATGAACATATGAACAATCACCATACAGAGGTAACTAAGAATAATGATAACAAGGGTGGGAACAGGACGTGCTGTATACATATAATACCAATTCTACAGGTGAGTAATCACAGAATTGTATTATTCTAAGTATACAGCACGTCCTGTTCCAGAATATTCCTTACTCTTGGGACATCCAATAGCAGTGTCCGTAAGGTAGGGTGGGATTCCCAAAAAGTAACAGCGGGCAGTTTAAACCACTGCCGCCTGCAGAACTTTGCGACCAAAAGCAGCATCAGCTGAGGCCCTAACATCAACCTTGTAAAACTTAGAAAAAGTAAGAACAGAAGACCAAGTAGCGGCCTTGCAAACTTGTTCAACAGAAGCTTGGTGCTGAAAAGCCCAAGAGGCACCAATAGCACGAGCAGAATGAGCAGTAAGGCGGAAGGGAGGCTCCTTTCCCTTAGCAGAATAGGCCTGAATCACAGCCTGGCGGATACACTTGCTGATAGTGGACTTAGCTGGAGCCAGACCCTTTTTAGGTCCAGACGGGAGCACAAAAAGAGCATCAGTCTTTCTGAAGGATTCAGTAGTCACCAAATAGAACTTCAGAGTCCTGACCACATCAAGAGAGTGTAAAACCCGCTCCTTAGGGTTACTAGGATTAGGGCATAGAGAAGGCAAAACAATGCCCTGATTGAGATGAAAAGCAGACACAACCTTAGACAGAAAATCTGGCTTAAAACGAAAAACCACCTTGTCCTGGTGTCTCTCAAAGTAAGGGGGATTGATGGAAAGCGCCGCCAACTCAGAAACACGCCTAACAGAAGTGATAGCCACCAAAAAGACTACCTTGAGCATCAAAATGGACAAAGGGGCCTCACGCAAAGGCTCAAAGGGAGACCCCTGCAAGGCAGATAAGACCAAGTTCAAATCCCAGACTGGTAACATAGGCTTACGTGGAGGACTCACGTGAGTAACCCCCAGGAAGAAAGTCTTGACCAGACGATGGTGAGCAAAGGATCTTTGGAAGAAAATGGCCAAAGCAGAAACATGACCTTTAAGGGTACTAATTTGAAGACCCAAATCCAAACCATGTTGCAGAAATTCCAGAATCCTAGGGATAGAAAACACCCGACAGGGAAGCGTCTTAGACTCGCATCAGTCAATGTAAGCATGCCATACCCTAAAGTAGATGGAGGACGAGGACTTCTTCCTAGCCCGAATCATGGTATTAACAACAGAGGCAGGCAGCCCCTTTTCCATCAAGATGGAGGTTTCAGCAGCCAGGCCGTTAAAGCCAGCGTTTGTAAATTGGGAAGGCGTAGCTGTCCCTGAGTGAGCAGGTCTGGATCCTTGGGCAGGGCATACTGATCTACTGTCAACTGCACGACGTCTGCGAACCACACCTTTCTTGGCCAACAGGGGGCCACCAGAATGGCTGGTACCCCTTCCTGGGCAATCTTGCACAGCACCCTGCCCAGCAGAGGAAAAGGAGGGAACACATAGAGGAGCTGAAAGCTCTTCCAAGACATTGCTAGTGCATCCATGGCCAAGGCCAGAGGATTCTTTGACAGAGAGACAAAGACTGGAAGATTGTGATTGTGACGGGACGCAAACAGATCCACATCTGGCTGACCCCAGTGGTGGCACAAGGAGCGAAACACCCTGCTACTGAGGGACCATTCTCCCAGACGAGAAGTCCCCCTGCTGAGGGAGTCTGCCTCCAGATTCTCCACCTCCGGGATGTACACAGCTGAGATGCAGGGAACATTCTCCTCCGCCCAAGACGGTATCAGGGACACTTCCTTGAGGGCCCTCTTGCTCCAGGTCCCTCCCTGATGATTGATGTAGGCAATCGCCGTCTGGTTGTCCGAGCGGACCTGAACCCCCCGTCCCCGAAGTTGTGAAGTCAATTGGGCGAGAACCAACCTTATTGCCCTCAGTTCCAGAATGTTGATAGGAGCGTGGGCCCCTGAGGGCCCCACTGACCCTGGAATTTCAGGGATTTCCAGAAGCCCCCCAACCTGTCAGACTGGAATCTGTGGTGACTGTCTCCCAGCATGGGGCCAGAAAGGATCTGCCCACCAACAGGTTTCTTGAGTCCAGCCACCTTGAGAGAGACCGTCTGGCCAGAGGGGACAGAACCAACACCTGATCCAAGGACCGAGGATCCTGATCCAATACCGACAAGAGGTGAAGTTGAAGAGGTCTCATGTGAAACTGAGCGTATGGAACCGCCTCGAAGCAAGACACCATCAGGCCCAACAGCTGCATCCCCTGCCGGATGGAGGGATAAGGGCAAGACATAAGAAGCCTGGCTTGGGCTTGAAGACTCTCCACCTTCTTCTGAGGGAGAAAAATCTTGACTTGAGATGTATCCAGAGTCATGCCCAGAAAGGACCGCACCATTGACGGCGACAGGAAAGACTTGGGGTGGTTGATCACCCAGCCGAAGGACTCCAGTGTGGACACCACCAGCTGGGTATCCAGCTCGGCCTGCTGGAAGGACTGAGACATGATGAGAATGTCGTCCAAGTAAGGAAGGATGCGAATGCCCTGAGATCTCAGCAGAGCCATTACGCCCGCCAGCACCTTGGTGAATACCCTGGGAGCCGAGGTGATACCGAAAGGCAAGGCCACAAATTGGTAGTGCTGATCCTCCTGATGACCTGGAAAGATTGGTACATGAAGGTAAGCGTCCTTGATGTCTATAGAGGTCATGAAGACGCCCGGTCGTAGTGAATTGACAGCGCAGAGTCTCCATGCGAAAGTGTTTTGAACCTGACAAAGTTTTTGAGGTGCTTTAAATCCAGGATGGGTCTGATGGACCCGTCTTTTTTGGGAACAGTGAAAAGATTGGAATAGTAGCCTCTGCCCCTTTCCCTGAAAAGGCATCTGGCAGATGACCCCCAACTCCAGAAGGTTTTGGACAGCAAGGCACAGACCGCTGAGCTGACAGGGGGTTTTGAGCCATCCGGGATTTGACTAATCTTGTGGCCGGCCAGGCTGCAAACTCTATCTTGTAACCGGAGGACACTACCTCCTGAATCCACCGGTCTGAGACGTGAAGCCTCCTGACGTGAGCAAAGAGCCGAAGCCGTCCCCCCCACCCGGATGGGTGCGGGCGCCCCTTCATGCCTGAGGGGGTTTGGGAGAGGATTTTGGCTTGGGACTCCAGGAGAGGCCAGGACGGCCACGTCCTCTGCCCTCCAGTGATCTCCGCGGGCCCCAGTAAAGGAGATTCCTCGGCCAGTTCTGGAACCAGGGAAGGATGGGAGAAAGGCACCCATCCCCCGAAAGGACCGGGACACCTCCTACGTTGAGGTAACCTACCGCCCCTGGCAAACAAATTCAAGCGTTCACCAAAGAGGCGCAGGCCCTTGAAAGGGAAACCAGTGAGAGCCTTCTTAGCAGCATTATCAGCTACCCACTGACGTAGCAAGACAGAGCGGCGTATAGCCACCAACAGGGCAGAAGTCCTACCGCACATTCTAATGGCATCATTCATGGCAAAAAGAATATATGCAATAAATTCCTCACAAAGCAGAAGAGATCTATACTCTTCTCTACCCGCATCCTCAGATGTCCCGTCCAAGAGACACTTAAGCACCCCTTTAATGGCAATAGCCGTAATAGCAGAGACACAAACCGGGCGCAACCCCATCCCCACACAGGCAAAGGCATGACAGGCCAGTTGGTCCAAGCGCCGGTCCTCACCATCCCGCAGGGTAGTAGTATCAGGAGAATGCATGACAGATGTATTGGACAACCCGAGAACGGGCACATACACCTCGGCAGGACATGACCAATGCTTAACAACATCAGCAGGAAAGGGATACCTCTTGTCCCAACTCTTAGGCACCCCTGGCAGCTTGCTAGGTCATTTCCATTCCTTGAGCACTAGATTATTAAAGTGAGACTGCTCAGGGAACCCCCAGCGTGGCTTAACCGTATGAAAAAGCTCGCCCTGCTGCTGCGGAGCCACTGCCAGGGGAGAAATACAAAGCACTTCAAAAATGTGACTCAGCAATCTGTCAGTGTCATCAGGGGACCATGGGTCTTCCCCAAAGGGAGCCCCAGTATCACCGTAAAACTTAGGTTGTTCCTCAGAGGATTCAGAATCAGAAAATAATTCCCCCTCCTCAAGGGGGTAGGGACCTGAGAGTGAGTAAGGGCCCTCATCTTCTACAGGGAAGAGGGAAACCGCCGGTGATAAATGCCGCTTTCTGGCAGAAGCCTTACGCGGGGCAGACCCAGCAAGATGTTTTTCAATGCTGGCCACCCGTGCAGCTAAATCAGGTTGAGACTCCCCGCTAATATGCCCCTTGGTGGGGATCAGATGTAAGCGTGGGGGGGTAGGTGAGGCCAGAGGGGGCGCACCGCCAGACCCAGTAACAGACAGCCCAGACTGCATCACAAGTACCTGCTGGGCACAGGGTACACAAACCCTGACATCATCACTTATGGGGGATACCTCACACACAACACATAGCCGGGCTTGTCCCGAAGGAACCCCAGGCCCATTATCCCCAGAAGCCTCCATATGGTGATTTGAATGGCACAACAGGCCAGTAAGGGTTAACGCTAAAGAGCTACCCGGGATGCCCCAAGTACCCGCTAGAGAAGTGGGAGATAGTGAGGGGATATGGCCGGGAGAAACCACAGTGCCGCAGTTTTAACCTGCCTGAAAGACATAACAAAACATTCCCATAAGAATACAACAGAAAGGAATATCCTGAGAAAAAAACACCCCACCGGGGTTACTCACGGACCGCAGGGAGCCAGCAGCACACGCAGCTAAGGACAGGCAAAAAGGCGTCCGCAGACCTCGAGGGGCGGGCCGTGGAGACGTGATGTGAAACTCGTCATCCACAGATCCCGCCCCCCCCCCCCCCCCGAAGAGCGCGAAATGTGCCCACGTGATCCGGCCGGCCAGTAGCAGCCCGGCAGCTCTGAGGTAAATGACGCCGCCGTCCGCGGAGCGCTGTACAAGCGCGCTGCGGTGGCGTACAAGGCGACAGTAACACAGTACAAGTTAAAACATAAACAAAACCCGGAGGGAGAGCGAGGCAGGAATAGAAAGGATTTCCAGGGAAACTACGGCGCCCAGAATGGGAGGAGTGAGGGTGGAGGGGAACACCTATGGGAATAGGGGTTAACTGCACAGGTTGAGCCTGGCAGAAACCCATGGAGCGGGGGGGGGGGCATCCCAAAAGGCTCACCATCAGCCTAAACTGCCTACCCTGTCAGAGCAGGGACTGCGGTAGGAGCATAGCTCCTCAGCGCCCAACTGGTGCTTTACTGACCTACCTTCACACGAACCTTGTCAGCCGAGGCTGGGAGGCAGCAATATGGAACGGAACGGGTGGGAATAGTCCTGCAGGGCCGCAGGCATATAAGCCCCGCTCACCTGTGCCACATAGAGAGCTATCTTCTATCTTCGCAGCCCAGACTGCAGAAAAGAACTGGGGAATTTGTGGGAGGTCTCTGACTTATACAGGGCCGGGAGGAGCCACAAGCTGTTTTCTGCAGTCCAGCGCCATCTTGTGGATGTATTACCCAAGAGTAAGGAATATTCTGGACGTGCTGTATACTTAGAATAGAACAGTCTATGCAAAGCAATTAGCTAGGAAAACTGAATGGAAAATTAGCTGCTCACTGGCTGCTCCTTTTCCGGCCGCGTGTACCCTTCCCAGCCATTCAAAGTGCGTGTGGTCGCTAGAGGGATACAGGGGATGGTGCCAGGGCCTGCACATGCACCATATGATCACCAGAGAGATAAGAATATGAGCAAATGACTGGATTTTTTTTTACCAGAATGGACCTCTGTAAGAGAATCTACTTCTTCCCAGGCAAGTCCATACCTCCTAAATTTTGAAAATAGGAAAGAGTGACATTTGCAATTTTTTGCAGTTAAACAATGCCCCAAGCCACACACTTAACACCACACCACCCTGACAATTACACTCTCCAAGGTGCTGTTCCTCTCAGATGGGGAACCCTGATATAGAGCACCAGACGCTGTGTGATCAAAGTCTGTTTTTGAACACATATATACCAGTAACAAAGCGAAAACACACTGAATGACTTTGTTTTAACACTGTGACAATGACACTTTAGTGCCAGACCTGCACATACAATTCTGCATAAAAATCTAATTCATAAAAATACAATTCAGCTATACGCTGAGCCCTAGGTATCCCCATGGAACGCCCATCTCACTTTCCCTCTAAAAGACTCCAGGGCTGGATGACCCGCTGGTTTTCCTGTATACTCACCTCAATCCCACAGCGTGTGCAGGGGCCTCTGGTGATATCCCTGCTTTGCACACTTGGAGCTACCCAGCAGACTTAATTGTTTGCTAGTAAGGTTGTACAGGCTGGAGGAAGGAGGGGTACTGAGATGTGCTCGTAAGCTTAGCTGCAACCATAGTATCAATGTGAGTATATAAAGAATTTCACAGTGCAGGGCATCCCAAATCAGGATGCCCCTAAGGAAAACTCCTAAAGAAGGCAAAGTCATTTATATGAGTTTTGGTCCACTTTAAGCCCTAGTCATCTGCAATCCACTTGCAAACGCCCAGCAACCAGTGTAAAAGCGATGCCTATAGTAACCTAATGGGGCTTTCAAACAGGGTGGATAAAAATCAATGTTTTAAAAAAAAAAATCAAAAAAATCGGATTTTTTTGATTTAAATCGGATTTTTTTGATTTGAATCGGATTTTTTTTCAATAAACTGCTTTTTGAGGAAAATATTTTACCATCCAAAGGTTCTTCCATCATGAGATAAAGCTGAGTTGTTTAACTCAGTAGAATAAAGGCTGTATATGTGTAACATTCACAATGCCATGCTCTTCCAGAGGTTTCTGTAGGATTAGTGGGCAGTTTCTCTCCTATATTATCACAGACGCTCGCTTTACTTACGCAGTTCTCAAAACTGAATTTGACTCCGCAGAGGTCCCAGCCTCTTCTTCAGAGCAAAAATGTTACAACATGAACAGAGTTGAGAAAAAGACCTTAATCCTATTGTTCTACAAACCTATGACTAGTGAGCTACAGAGGACAGCAGGGACAGTAGTATTTAAGTTTTTCATGTGTCGGCTGGGCTGACAGTCTAAGTTTCTTAAAATATATATATATTTTGTTTAGCCAAATTAGTTAACAAAACATGGATGTTTGTTTAAGCAAATAACTTATGCTGTAATGTTGTTATTGTTTCAGTTGAATAAATCTATTTAAATTGTTATTAAGGTCAGGATTATTTTTCTCCTTCCTAAGTACAACAGAACAGTGGTGTCCAAATATGAATGATTAACCCATTAAACTGGGGAGAAAAAAGTAATATAAAAAGTGATTCTAAAAATCTTCATCTACTTGCATGTTAAAATAGCAAGAACTAGTTTAGGTAGAAACTTTGATTTAAATCACTGATTTAAATCAAGCCTTACTGACTAGTGATTTAAATCGTGATTTAAATCGTGATTTAAATCAGTTAGATTTAAATCAAATCCACCCTGCTTTCAAACCATGATTTTTGCAGTGGTAGCGCCTGCGATCACACTTCATTCTATCACAAGCAATATTATTTGCAAATCGATGTGCTAGCGCGTTCGCATTTCTATGGGGCATTTACACAGTGGGGCATTCCAAACCGGGATGCCCGAGAGCAAGTAACAATATCAGGGATAGTAGTAGTATATATAGTAGAAGTACAGAGTAGTAGAATAAGGAAAAATATTTTTCAAGAAGTTTCTGGCCAGCAGCAGACTTTTGAAGCAGGAAATACGAGTACTTACCCAGAGTTGTCCAGTGCTGTAATAGATATAAATGCCATGCAGAGCTAAGCTGCAGACACATTTTTTAGCCTGATTTATCATCTGGATCCTTTTCAAACAAGTAAACTACTCTATGAATAGTATGCAGCCAAAAATAAAAACAAGCTCTTGTGGCTTTGCGAAAGCGACAGAAACTAAGAAGGATTTTCCTCTGAAAGATCAGTACGTCCCATGTGACCTACAGTATGAATGAAATTATAAACATCTGGGCCTGGTTAACTGACAAGAAAGCAATTGGGGTGATTTATTTAAATTAGAGTGAGTCTATCCAACCAAAAAACAATGAAGTGCAAAAGAAATCATATGTTTTTAAACTATTTTCATTTGCTTGGGTGTTGTGATGGGGCAGTGCCACAGGTAATTTGCAGGATACGACATAAAAGAGGGAACATTACAGGAGTGTATTAGTGTTTTAATCAGGGCAAAGAGATGCAGCGACTGTCACATTTCAAGTCTACATATACTGAGGGTTCTTAAAAGACCTCTGATTTCCGGGGGCACATTAATGCCAGGTTAAGCAAGTAATCTCCCTGTCCAATTTGGTTGCCAGGTGTGAGGAAAATATAGATATAATGTCTAGTCCTAACACACTCATATCCATAAACAAAAAGCAGCACTCCAATGATTGCCATAAACAGGTTCATCCAGCCGGGGGGGGGGGGGGGGGGCTACACTTCCACATCAAAGGATCTCACTGGTACCATTCACACCTCCAATAGCCTGGTTGGCCACAAACTTGACCATCAGGAAACCCCCTGCCAGGAAGATGCACTGACTGGGGAATTAAAAAAAAAAAATCCTGCAGACCTACTGGATCTAGTACTGTACATAGAATTCTGGAAAACCCATACATATTACATTGAATTTTTGGAACCTGAAGATCATAATGTACATGCACATGGGTCCTCCGTTTTCCCTGGATGCCCAGGTGCTGAGGTCCAGAGAATTCAGTTTTGAAGCCAAACGGGATAGAGGTATTTGGTTTCAAAACATGTGCAGAACCCCATTGGAAACATTTATACCAGTGCAGACTCCCTATGACTTTTTGAAGGTAAGTTAGGAGACATTTAAGATTTAGCTAGTCACTGCTAGCATGCCGGAGGTTTGAGCAGGAGCTCTGACTAAAGGAAGCTTGAGAAGCCTGTGATTGTAGAAGCAATATTCTGGTCAGAATTATGAGGCGTGATGACAAGACACATTGTTGAAAAAAGCCTTTAGATAAATGGAGACAAAAAACCAATGGAGATAATTATCCCAGTATTATGTCTGTGATGTCAAAAGATCCTGGGACATTACATGTGTTATAGGTAATCAGTGCAGGTCATGATATAATAATTAGAACACCATCCTTTCTTAATTTTTGAGCACAGTGTGTCTGTTTCTATTGAGGATTTTGCTAGAAGAGCACTGAAAAATTTAGCAGTTACTTCCACCACATAGCTTATAAGTTTCCTGCATACAGTATATTGCTATTGATGCGATGTGCAGCACGCAGGGTATGCATAAGCTTCTGACTCATCATGCTCATCTAATGAAATTCACCTTTAGATTTCACTGTACAGAGCATGTATGACCTCATCAATTCTCTATGTTCATTTATGTTTACATTCCCCTCTGCAATCATATGATGTCATCACAATACCTAGTCCCCGACTCCCCACAATCTGTGCACATTCACCACTTGCTCTTCAATGCATAGTAACAGCTCCCAAAGCACCTGTCACCGTCTATAGTACTATCACTGTCACCTGTAACAATACCCCAAAGGGTAATTCACCAAGCTCTCTGCGTAATGGGAAAAGCTCTTTGCCTTGCGAGCCAAACTCAGTCTCAGCTGCCAGATACATGGAATTTTGGCTCTCTGTCTTAACAAACAAAAATGCAAACAAATGCTTTCCTGTTTTTACTCTCCCTGATGGGATGCCCTGCTGTGTGTATCCCTAGGGATCACTGCATTTACTCCCCTTTCTGGTGATCCCACAGCACATGCACAGCCGAGTAACCAGACTCCAATGCTGCATTCAGCTTCTGCTGGGAGCTAAATGGAGCACACATGCTGTTGGCCACACACCTGTCAGTTATTCAGCTGGAGCTATAAGTATCGCAGGGATGCAGCCACAGCCTGCACATGCACTCTGGGGTTTGCAGGCTAGGGCATCCTTAATTGGTTGTTGTTCCTCATTAAAACCTGAACCTGTACCTGAGTGTGTTTTAAAGTAAACCTAAAGCCGCCCTCCCTAACAACATGAGTCATGGCTTGCAGAGAATCTTATGGTTCATTTCATATTTCCAGGGCCGGTGTCAGCACTGGAATCTTCAGGCCAGTTACATATGCAGACCAGCTCACAGCTGACCTCAATACCAAAAAACATCAGCAGAAATGGTAGCAAGGAATGAGGAAATTGGTGGCAGCTTACAGGGTGAGGAGGACAGATGGTGATGGGCAGCAGCAGTGGTCCCTTTAGTGGAAGTGAGGATTGCAGATGGATAAGCAGCTGCGGGCAAAGCATAAAGGACTAAAAGCGATAGGATAGTGGAGGAGATGACAAGGACCAGAGGTTGATCACCATGAGAAAAGAAGATGTCAAGGTCTAGAGCAGTGGTACTCAACTGGCGGATCAGGATCCCTGCCCTGACAGCCCTGCCCCATTTACTTGATTGTCGATGTAGTGCTTAGTCTCCCTACCAGTGTCAAGGCTCCCTGGCAACTAGCATTGCAATATTGCAATATTAAGCACTGCACGGGGAGGAAGCAGCATTGCAAGGTACACAAAAACGTTGTTTCTCGGTTTCTTTACCCCATCCAACCCTGTCCTCCCAGCTCAGCTCAACTTGGGATTGGGGGGCAAGCAGCCATTTTAAGTTTTAGTTTTTTGTGTAATCCACTCCCCCCCCACCCCAGTGTGCTAATTTCTAACTACCCACCCCCGCGACAGCCCTCCGTTTGGACCTTCACCTCTCACCGGATGCCTGTAAATGGACCTACAAGAAGTGGTTGAGTACCCCTGGTCTAGAGGATGATCAGTAACAGTGGAGAAGGCAGTGAAGGAGCTGGATGACATTAAGGGACCCATCAGTTGCAGCAGAGCTGAAAGGTGACATGTGACATAATATTGCACTCAGATTCTCTAGCCCAGGGGTACTCAAGAATCTTTTGTAAAGGTCCGTTCATTGCGGTTTGCTGGAAGTTCTGAGATGGGGAGGACGAGAGGTAGAAATCAGCTAAATTTAGGGGGCTATAAATTCCATGAACCTTAGTAACTAAATGCTGACTGTCCTCACCCCAGCATTATCTCCATTGGGCATTGGATGGGAAACAAACAGCAGCTTTTTTGGTTTGGCCATGTAGAACCTATAGCTCTGACCCTTGCTGCACTGATTTTAAATAGACAGAGGCTGAGGGATAGATGGGGCAGAGCTGTTGGGAGGACAGTGATGGATGGGGCATCCCTGTAGTCAGTGGTGCTCTCCCATCTGCAACTTATCTGCAACTTAAAGCGGACCAACAGTCAAAAATGACTTGAACCAGACCAACACAACAAACAGTGCTCATATGCATCCCTCCCCAGGGCAATTCAGATTGCTGCACATACAATAAACTATTTTACCTTTTTATAACTCTTTCAATGGTAAATTAATTTTAAAAACAAGATGGCAGCTCATGCATTTGCAGGCCACCTGCTAACAGGAAGTGCTGCTGGTCTTCCTGTTACTGTGCATTATCAGTTATGTCAGTTGAATCTAGGCAGAAGCATGGCTGAGATGCTGGGAGAGGAAGCTCTAAATTGGCTAACTTTCTTGTCCAACTGTGACAGGCTGTTGGTCCGGTTTAACTGCATATGGATTGGGGATCTCACAGTGCGGCATCCCAAGGCACTTAGTTGTCTGGCCCTGGGGTCTATTAGACTTTTTCAAATGATAGGTCCACTTTAATTCCTTTTTATCGCCCATCCTATCCGCCGTGACTCTTTTTTTGACTATTATATACTTATATACCCCCCCATATGACTCTCTTTGCCTTTGCCTTTTTAAAGTAAACCAAAACCCAGGACTATGCTAGGTCCTTGCCCTAGGGCACCCCGATTTGGTGCCGTGCTATTTGAAACTCCCAGATCCCCTTTAAAAGCCACCTGACCGCCAAGCCAACGGCGCATGCACGAATGTGCATACCCAAGCATGTGCCTCAAACATTCGAACCGCGGTCTTCCAGTTGAGTACCCCTGCTCTAGCCCATGTGTTCCAAGTCTTTCTTAAAATGAGAGCCATATTTACCACTGAAAAATGGTTGCGAGTCACATTCAACATCAACAGATAGTAGAAGCCATAAAACCCTTATAAAAAAGAAAACAACCTGAAATAAGTCCAAATAACAATGCACTGAAGTACCTGAAAGCATCAAACTTGGTAGTTCAGTATGTTGGTGGATCCCACCTATCCTTAAACATTTAATAAGCAGAGTTCCAGTGGATTCCCTATCATCCTCGAATTCAAAAGTATAGTTTGCACAGACCTCTCTTATTCCCCTAAAATGAATAAGCAGAGTGCATTCAGATCCCCCTGCCCCAAAAAATACTTGTCCTATGAGATTAGATCCCTTAGCCCGAAAAAAGGTTAACTGGCAGAATCAGGCGGGTGGAAAAGTACGTCAGCTACCCTGTCTCGGCTACTTCACACATTCTTCCAGCTTCCATCCTTCACATGGCTCAGCGCCACATGGCAAAGCCTGGGAAGGTTGGGAAATTAAGTATGGTAATAGAAGCTACAGGCAAACATGTACAGGTCTCTTCCTACACTACTCTGCAATAATCCCATGTGTTGCCTTGACAGTATTTATGGTGACATGTACCTCCCAACTTCAACAGCGTGCTGAACCTCCACAAGTGTTCTGGTCCTCAAAACAGCCTATGAACCACACAACTAGGGATTTCCTGATCTAGCCCAAAGGCCTGCATAAACCTGGAGCCTGCCCATACCTGACATACTCAAATTCCTCTTACGCTGTCCCATCTGATGGGGAACCCGGAAATAACTGCATGCTTGGAGACCTGTGGTACTGGGTTCCTTGTTCTGGAGCCAAGGCGGTTACATGCGTGTGTGAGTTGGGGGGGGGGGGGGGGGGTGATAGGGTCTCAGCAGGTCCGACCACAAAGGTACTTGGTACAGCATTTGAAGGGAGGCTTTAGGTCAACTAAAGTGGAGATTTTCTCCAGGTAAGGTGCAGGCATTTTTCAAGAAATCGCCCTGTGGTATGCCATGCAGTGAACAATTTACTCCCCCCTTAGTCCTCATCCTGCAGTTATTATTTTGTACTATTGTGTTTGCTATTAGGCTATGACGCACTTATGGCACTTATAGAGGGTGCTCGACAAGCTTTGCTACAGCCTGCTGTGTGGCTCTTAAGTGCTGAGCCTGAGAGGTTCAAATGAGCTCTTCAGTAGTCCACACAATTTTGTTCTAAGCAATTTCTCTAGGTGGTAACCCTGACACAAGGCCCCATCTGCAATAGGCACTGGATGCCCTGGCCTAAAACGGTGAACTGGCCTATTCCTAAAGCTTTGGTGTTTGTCCAAACACACTGTGTGGGGCACTATGTGGAGTATAATGGTTACTCCTGCTTAGTATAATTTATTACAATATATAATCACCTGTTCTGCTCTATCTTTTCGCTCGCTAAAAGCTCTGTACTGCATTCTCAGTTGCAGCTAGGACTGTGAGTGACAGTCGCACAGAGTTTCTGTTGAGAAGTAGACTCAAAGCAAGGACTACAATCATCATGTTAGTCAGGGTTAGTTGAAGGGGGGGTTGTTTATTTAACAGTATATGGCCACTTTAATAATCATTCAGAACCTGGCCCAATCTGTGATTGCTATATGCACCCAACACGCTGTCTATAAATAGTCAGGTTGTGTCGCCGCATTGTTGCTGCCAGTTTTTAAGTGGTCCTCGCCTCAGAAAAGCCACTTCTCGTGGTTCAATAATGTACACGGATACATATATTGGTATTCATTTTTTGACAAGCTCCTGAAAAATTCCTGGGAATATGCAGAATCTGAGCAGGAAAGGATCAATGAAATCTGGATGCTGAGCTCTGGTTAATATGCACAGGAAAGGTTTCAGGGATAATGTATCCCCAGTTTTTATTATTCAGTTGTTATTAGATTATTCATCCAATCTGCCACCACAGATTTGCTCTTGGCAGCTTTAGCACTGCTAGTAGATTTGGGATGGCCCAGAAACCGATTTGGGATGCCCTGCTGTGTGAAACTTCCTAGTTCCTGCAGCTACTCACCTTGGGGAATTGATCCCACAGCTGTATCCCTGGCATCCCTTCATTCTGGGATGGGCCAGAAACCGATTTGGGATGCCCTGCTGTGTGAAACCTCCTAGTTCCTGCAGCTACTCACCTTGGGGAATTGATCCCACAGCTGTATCCCTGGCATCCCTTCATGCGATGCCCCCACCCTCACCAGCATATCTGAATGGCTAGCGCTGGGTGCATGCGGCCAAGGAGAGCATCCAGCGGGAGGCACAGGGTAATCCATTCATTCAGAACTCATTGCTGGGCATGAACATGCACATGGCATTTCCCATGGGCGCACAGATCAAGGTAAGCATGTTCAGACATGAATTTTGATTGGATGGGAGCATGTGGACGTAGACTGGGGTAAAAGCATGCACAGCATTAAATTTTGATTGGATGGAAGCAAATTCACAGTGTGGAGTGTGGATTGTGGTAAGTATGCACAGAGGTAAGTTCGGATTGCATGTGCCATAGGATCAAGGATTGAGGTAAGCAAACTGGCAAAACCCCCAGGATCTTCCATCCAGTCAGAACTCACTGCTGTGCATGCTTACCTCAATTCACGCTCCAATGGCACGTGCACATGCTCCCATCCAATCAGAACTTAACATTGTGTGCGTTCAAGCCCAGCTATGAGTTTTGAATGACTGGACTGCCAGTTGCCTCCCGCTGGCTGCTCTCAACCACATGGAGCTGGTGACAGCTATTCAGATATGCTGGTGAGGGCACACACGGATGGAGAGATGCCAGGGATACCGCTGTGGAATCGTTTCCCCAAGGAAAGTATCTGCGGAAGCTAGGGAGTTTCACACAGCGGGGCATCCGCAACTGGTTACCCCATTTTCTAGCAGTGCTAAAGCTGCGGTGGATACAGAGAGCAAATCTTTGCAGGCAGATTGAATGAATAAATATAATACCAATAAAATAATAAAAACTGGGGATGTTTTATCCAAGAAACCTTTCCAGTACATACTGACCAGAGCTCAGCAGCCGGAGTTATTTGATCCTTTCCTAGTCAGGTCCTGCAGTGTGCACACTGCTATGGGTTTCACGCAAAGGGACATACCAAATCAGGATGTCCCTTTAAAGGAGGTCAAAGCCCAGATGTGAAAATTAATTTGGGATGCCCTGCTTTGACGGACCCCCAGGAATGGCCAACTTTGCTCCTGGCTCCCACAGTGCATGCGTCGGCCTCTTGCAGCCTCGATTCACTGCTTCCCCACCATGCCAGGCAGACCTTAATGGCTACTGTTAGGAGTGCACATTGCTGACAGAGCCACAATGCTGCTGGGTGCTGTGGCAGTGATGTAAGTCGCTCACCCGCAATTCAGGTCTGCCTAGTGTGGCAAGCATGGGTGCCAACAGAGACCCAAACCGGCAATTCGGGAGGAAGGTTTACAAAGTGAATCTTTTAAGCTTGGCGGGGTTTTGGTTCTCTTTAAAGTGGAACAAAACACAGCAGCAGCTCCCCTGGAATCTATGAGACTCCAAGGTCGACTGCTGGCTTTTCCATAGGTCATTCGTAAGATTACCGGTAATCGCTTACCTTTCCCCGGACATGCACATGCGTGGAATCTCATCCAGTGATAACCATCTGCTGAGACTATGTCATTCGGCAAACAGCTCTTATGGTTTTCAATGGGTAGCATGAGCTGCAACATCCCTGGGCATAGGCTAACTGGCTGATTGGCTGCACGCCCTCGCATGCACCATAGGAACGAGGAAGAGGTGAGCTGTACTGAGCATTCTGGGGGGTTTCACACAGGCAGGGACATATTTAGTGTTCATGGTGCCCTAGGCACTTTAAATGCTTGCGCCCTCTTTTTTTTAAGTGTGTCACGGTCCATATAAAATAAGTGTGGAGGGGGAGAGGGTGCCTTGGGTAAGATGCAGAGTATGTGTGTGGAGGAGGAAGAGGGCACAGGGAGGGAAATGCAGAGGAGCAGGCAAGCATGTTCCATCTTTCTGGCATTCCGACATACAGGAGTCACATGACCACAGCTGTGGAGGGGAGGTGCTCTGGCGTGTGTGCAACCTATTGCACCCTCCTTGTTAGGAGGCATTAATGTTCCAGTTATGGGAGTTTAATTTATTTTCTTTACTACTGCACCCCCCTACACGTTGCCACACTAGGCACATGCCTAGGGTTGCCTAATGAGAAATACAGCCCTGCACACGGGGGGGGGGGCATCCCAAGTCAGGTGTGAGAACAAACCTGGGAAACCTGCTTACCTTTCCACCGGACATGCACATGCGTGGGCTCTCATCCAATGAGAACCATCTGCTGTGACTACGTCATTCGGCAAACGGCTCTCATGGTGTTCAATAGATAGCGTGAGCTGCCACATCCCCGGGCATAGGCTGACTGGCTGCACGCCCTCGCATGCACCATAGGAACAAGGAAGAGGTGAGTTGTACTGAGTGTTCTGGGGGGGTTTCACACGGGGGCATCCTAAGTCATGTGATGGAACAAACCCAGGAAAGCCAAATTCCCACGTTTTGTTTCCGCTCAAGTCCAACTCCAGGAACCCCTAGTTGCTACTTCACATTAGTGATGTCACTCAGCTCCTCCAGTGTCACATCGTCACCACCACACTGTGAATGAATAGCAGCAGCCAGGCCACAGCATCTTCCAGAAGGAAGTCAGAGGACAGCCTCCGGTGTGACCCAGGCCCCGGCAATATGGCTGCTCCCTCTGGCAATGTGACATGTACCATAGCAGCAGAGGTGATGCAGCCTTCTATAGGGTTAGCTGTGAGCAGGTGGCAGACATCTTCCAGGGCACACAGCATGGAAAGATGTCACCACCCCCTATACACACCCCACATACACACTGATAATGGTGCCTCACCTTCCTCCTCTCCCATGTGTTCCTCACTCCAGCTACAGCACAGTAACATCAACCTCATTCACCCCACGCGTGTGAGGCCGCAGGACGGGCGGGTGCTGGTGCCTGTGTAGCCGGCTGCTCGCGGCTGTGTCCCCTGCATGGGAAGCTCAGCGCCTGCTGCTGTTGGTGTTGCTCACGGATGCTCTCCAGCAGAATAGGAGGAGGGGGGACAACCATGCAAATATCCCTGGGAGGAGAGAGAGAGAGCCCATCAGCATGACGTCATAGGCAGCCTGCACAGGGTACCACCGCTCAGGAAACACCAGCGTCTCTCCCTTGCCTCAGCTGCGCCAAAAGCGAAGCCGCTGTATGACGTCACTCTCTCCTCAGCGCATCCGCCGCGGCGCTCCCTCCACCTGTGCTCGCTCTGTTAACCCTTCTGCTGCCAAGGCCCTGCTAACATTTACCTCAGCTCAGCTGCCTCAGCCGGTTCTCCGGCTTTTTACAATTCCAGTAAGCTGGTAGGGGCAGGACTCCATCTTACATGTCACGGGGAAGCTCCACAGGCTGCAATGTGCTTACCTCCCAAGTGTCCCTGATTTGGAGGAACTGTCCCTCTTTTGAGTCCTTGTCTTCCTGTCCCTTATTGTTCTCATTTGGCCCTTTTTGAGGTGTAACCAGGGCTGGATTATGAGGGGGGCGCAAGCCCCGGGGCCTTCACCACTTGCCCTGCAAAGGGGGCCTCTATCAACCTTTGGGTTATGGTCAGATCCAGGAGGCTTTTCAGTCTTTGGTCTGATGGGCTGCGAGGGGCTACAACAAAGCTATGGGTGGCAGTGGGGGCCCCCTGCGCCTGGGCAGCCAAAGCCACCACGGGGCAGGACGGAGAGTCTAGAGCAGCAAAGCCGCCGTCAGCAACAGTGATGGGTGAGTGCAGAGCTGTCACTGCACATAAGCACCAAGACTGGACTATTATTTTAGAGGAAAATAAATACTGTATCTGGGGCCTCCACCAGATTTTGTGCCCAGGGGCATCCACCACACTTAATCCGGCCCTGGGTGTAACATACAGATCTATATCAATAAACGGGTCGTTTGCTTATACAAAGTGTTTATATTGTTGTAACTGTTACAACCTATCTTCTATATATACTTCAATGAGGGGCTTGTCTTAATTTACAAATTGTCCCTCTTTCCCACCCTGAAAAGTTAGAAGGTATGAATGTGTGTGATAAACCTTCCATTGTTAGATTAAAATGCCGGCTCTCCTGCCATGAATCCTCTCTCAGAGTAATGCTCTCCACCTCATGTGGGAGAGTTCTTTAGCTGAAGAGCTTGCCGTCTCAAGGGGAGAGCTCTCCACACTTTGGCGTACCTTATAACTTTTTAGGTTGGGAAAGAGGGACAATTGCTAAATTCAGTCGCGCCCCCTCATTGAGGGATGGATAGGAGATAGATTGTAACAGTTACAGCAATAGAAACACTTTGAATTGGCAAATTAATTTATTATTTCAGATCTGCATGTTAAGCCTCAAAGAGGGACTAATAAGGACAACGAGGGATGGGGGGACATTCCCTCTAAACGAGGGACACTTGGAAGCAATGCTTTTGTAAATATTCCATAGTAGTTGGAGAGCTCACTGTCTCACATAGAAAGCTTCCTACAGTTTAAGAAACAGCCCATGTGACACTGTTGGAGAGCTCACTGTTTTATATGGAGAGTTTCCTACAGTTTAAGAAACAGCCCATGTGACACTGTTGGAGAGCTCACTATTTTATAAAGAGAGTTTCCTACGGTTTAATAAATAGTCCATGTGACACTGTTGGAGAGCTCACTGTTTTATATGGAGAGTTTCCTACAGTTTAATAAATAGTCCATGTGACACTGTTGGAGAGCTCACTGTTTTATATGGAGAGTTTCCTACAGTTTAATAAATAGTCCATGTGACACTGTTGGAGAGCTCACTGTTTTATATGGAGAGTTTCCTACAGTTTAATAAATAGTCCATGTGACACTGTTGGAGAGCTCACTGTTTTATATGGAGAGTTTCCTACAGTTTAATAAATAGTCCATGTGACACTGTTGGAGAGCTCACTGTTTTATATGGAGAGTTTCCTACAGTTTAATAAATAGTCCATGTGACACTGTTGGAGAGCTCACTGTTTTATATGGAGAGTTTCCTACAGTTTAATAAATAGTCCAAGTGACACTGTTGGAGAGCTCACTGTTTTATATGGAGAGTTTCCTACAGTTTAATAAATTGTCCAAGTGACACTGTTGGAGAGCTCACTGTTTTATATGGAGAGTTTCCTACAGTTTAATAAATAGCCCAAGTGACACTGTTGGAGAGCTCACTGTTTTATATGGAGAGTTTCCTACAGTTTATTAAACAGCCCATGTGACACTGTTGGAGAGCTCACTGTTTTATATGGAGAGTTTCCTACGGTTTATTAAATAGCCCATGTGACACTGTTGGAGAGCTCACTGTTTTATATGGAGAGTTTCCTACAGTTTAATAAATAGTCCAAGTGACACTGTTGGAGAGCTCACTACAGTTTAATAAATTGTCCAAGTGACACTGTTGGAGAGCTCACTGTTTTATATGGAGAGTTTCCTACAGTTTAATAAATAGTCCATGTGACACTGTTGGAGAGCTCACTGTTTTATATGGAGAGTTTCCTACGGTTTAATAAATAGTCCAAGTGACACTGTTGGAGAGCTCACTGTTTTATATGGAGAGTTTCCTACAGTTTAATAAATAGTCCAAGTGACACTGTTGGAGAGCTCACTGTTTTATATGGAGAGTTTACTACAGTTTAATAAATAGTCCATGTGACACTGTTGGAGAGCTCACTGTTTTATATGGAGAGTTTCCTACAGTTTAATAAATAGTCCATGTGACACTGTTGGAGAGCTCACTGTTTTATATGGAGAGTTTCCTACAGTTTAATAAATTGTCCAAGTGACACTGTTGGAGAGCTCACTGTTTTATATGGAGAGTTTCCTACAGTTTAATAAATAGCCCAAGTGACACTGTTGGAGAGCTCACTGTTTTATATGGAGAGTTTCCTACGGTTTATTAAATAGCCCATGTGACACTGTTGGAGAGCTCACTGTTTTATATGGAGAGTTTCCTACAGTTTAATAAATAGTCCAAGTGACACTGTTGGAGAGCTCACTGTTTTATATGGAGAGTTTCCTACAGTTTAATAAATTGTCCAAGTGACACTGTTGGAGAGCTCACTGTTTTATATGGAGAGTTTCCTACGGTTTAATAAATAGTCCAAGTGACACTGTTGGAGAGCTCACTGTTTTATATGGAGAGTTTCCTACGGTTTAATAAATAGTCCAAGTGACACTGTTGGAGAGCTCACTGTTTTATATGGAGAGTTTCCTACAGTTTAATAAATAGTCCATGTGACACTGTTGGAGAGCTCACTGTTTTATATGGAGAGTTTCCTACAGTTTAATAAATGCCATTAGGAATGTGCGGGGGGGGGGGGGGGGGAGCTCACACTTTCATGTGGTGACAGCTCCACAGTTTAAACAATACCTCATGGCAAGTAGTTGGAGAGCTTACCCTTTCATGTGGTGAGCTCTCCACAGTTTAGTAAATACCCCATAGCAAGTAGTTTAAATGCTCAGGGTAGCTGGTGCACTCTTACAGCTCTGTTTTCGCTAGGGGCCAGGACCGCAGTGGCGCCGCTTGAAATCCCAGTAATGCAATGGAATACTCCTGTGCTTGAATACAGTATATGGCATCACTATTTTGAGTGCCGGTCCTTTTTACCTACATAGCAAGTAGTTTGAGAGCTCATTGCCTCATGTAGACAGCTCTCCAATCCGCCCCATAAAGTATTTCGGAGAGCTCACTATTTTATGAGTGGCGCTCTCCACAGTTGCATGGCAAGCAATCGGAGGACTTGCTCCTTTGGAGAGCTTCCAACAATTTAGTAAATACCTTATAGCAGTGGTGCACACCTTTTTTTGGTCCAAGGGCCGCATTGTCTTAGGCTTTACTCACACTTTTCCACTTGGGCAAGGGAAAAAGCTGCCCATTATTTTTAATAAACGTGAACTGTCCCATTAGAATAATGGGCAGCATTTTCCCTTGCGTTGTGACTGCGTTGCCCAATGCAGTGCAAGCGGATGAATAGAGCCTTAGTGTTCCACCTCATATATATGCAGATATGAGGCAGAGGTGATACACGAAAAAGTGGGCAGAAATGAGACAGGAAAGTAGGCAGAGGTGAGGTAGAACGTGGTGGGCAGAGGAGGGTAGAGGTACACATAGGTGAGGCTGACGGGTGAAGAATGTGGGCAGGGGTGAGGCAGAAAAGGTGACACAAGATGAGGTAAAATTTGCAGAGCTGAGGCTGAGGCCTGGAATAAGTTATCAGAGGAGGGTAGAGGTAGGCAGAGGTCACATAAGTAGACAAGAGGTGAGAAAATGTGAGGTGAGATTGGCTGAGGTAAGATCAGGAGGGGTGAAGAAATAGGGCAGGGGTGAGGCGGGAAAAAGTAACACAAGATGAGGTGAAATTTGCAGAGCCGAGGCCTGGAATAAGTTAGCTGAGGTGGGTAGAGGTAGGTGAAGTGAGGTGAAATAAAGGAGGCAGAGGTGAGCTGAGGAGAGTAGAGGTGAGAAAATCAGGGGTGAGGCAGGAAGAGGTGAGGTGGGAGCAAATGACTTTGTGAGGCGGGAAAAGGTGAGGTGGGTAGAAGTAGGCAAAAGTCGCAGGACCGCAAGTAATAGCAGAGCGGGTCGCATGCTCCCCACAGCCTGCATGATGTGTGTCACTGGCCTATAGGAAGAAGTTGGAGAGCTTTCTAGATTTTAATAAATACCCCATAACAAGTAGTTGGAGAGCTTGTGCTTTCATGTGGAGAGCTGTACATAGTTTAGTAAATACCACATAGAAAATAGTTGAAGAGCTTTACAGAGTTCAGTTGTAGTGCTAAGTTTTTCCATGGAGAGCTCTCTTCAGTTCAATAAATACCTCATGGCAAGTACCATAGTTAAAGAGCTCACTGTCAGATGTAGAGAGCTCTCCACAGTATAGTCAATCCCCCGTGTAAAATAGTTGGCAAGCTCACTCCTGCATGGGAAGTACTCTCTACAGTTTAATAAAATACCCCATGGCAAGTAGCAAGGAGCTTTCATGTGGAAAGCTTTCTAGAGTTTAGTAAATATCCCATAGCAAGTAGTTGCAGAGTTCACTGTCTCATGTAGAGAGCTCTCCACAGTTTAGTAAATTGCCTGTATGAAGTAGTTGGGAGAGCTCAGCCTTTCATGGTTTAATAAAATACCCCATGGCAAGTATTTAGAGAATTTGTGCTTTCATGTGCAGAGCTTTCTACATAGCTGGAGAGCTCACACTTTCATTTAGAGAGCTGTCCTCAGTTTAGTAAATACGAAGCAGTTGGAGAACTGCCTCCTGGATTTTTCAGGAAACACGAAGCAGTTACACATGGCGCTGGCATTCGCCCGTGGTAAAAAATAGAATGATCGGGGCTATAAACAGTTGGCTGTGAGTAAATGCAAAGCCTTCATGTGACCCCATTTATCCACCTTCATTGATTGGCCAGCCATCTCTGAATGAATGTGCCAGCTTGTTTGCACATCGTGAATGGAGGAAGTGAAGCCAATGTGGCTGTATTGATTGGAGGCTCTGTCTGCCTCACTACTAGCTGCTGCAAAACCTGGACTAGAGATTACATCTCCTAAAGAGGGAAACTCATTTATATGGACCTAATTCACATTTCTACTGCTTGTTTCCAGAACTACAGAGAGGTGCCTGAAGCCTAAATCTATTAGTGGGCTTAGATGCTCACCATTCCATGTAGAGAGCTCTCCACAGTCTAGTAATTGCCCTATAGGAAGTAGTCGGAGAGCTCAGAATCTTACGTGCGTTGGGGGTAGGGGGCAAAAACTGACCTCCAGTAATTTTTTACAAAAAAATCTGTGGGTGTCATTGGTACCCTTGTAAGACAGAGAATAGAAAGCAAAAGTGAGTATCTCCTTAAAGCCGAACTAAACCTAGGTCTGAGTGGGCCCCTTTGTGGTGGAGAGTAGCGGGTCAGGGGTCTATAAATTCCATAGCCAAAAATAAGAATCGCTGGTTGCCCTCCAACCCCCTATTGGAGCTGTTTTTTAGTTTGGTCCCACATGAATGGGCAGAGTATTGTGGAAGAGGGATGGACAAAACGGGAAGGGCATGAATGGATGGACAGAGGGATATGGAGCAAAGCTGGGGGACATGGATGAATGGGGCTGAGCTGGGGGGACATGGATGGGGCAGAACTGGGGGGACACGGATGGATGGGGCAGAGCTGAGGGGACATGGATGGATGGGGCAGAGCTGGGGGACATGGATGGATGGGGCAGAGCTGAGGGGACATGGATGGATGGGGCAGAGCTGAGGGACATGGATGGATGGGGCAGAGCTGAGGGGACATGGATGGATGGGGCAGAGCTGAGGGGACATGGATGGATGGGTCAGAGCTGAGGGGACATGGATGGATGGGTCAGAGCTGAGGGGACATGGATGAATGGGGCAGAGCTGAGGGGACATGGATGGATGGGGCAGAGCTGAGGGGACATGGATGGATGGGGCAGAGCTGAGGGGACATGGATGGATGGGGCAGAGCTGAGGGGACATGGATGAATGGGGCTGAGCTGAGGGGACATGGATGGATGGGGCAGAGCTGGGGGACATGGATGGATGGGGCAGAGCTGAGAGGACATGGATGAATGGGGCAGAGCTGAGGGGACATGGATGGATGGGGCAGAGCTGAGGGGACATGGATGGATGGGGCAGAGCTGAGGGGACATGGATGGATGGGGCAGAGCTGAGGGGACATGGATGGATGGGGCAGAGCTGAGGGGACATGGATGGATGGGGCAGAGCTGAGGGGACATGGATGGATGGGGCAGAGCTGAGGGGACATGGATGGATGGGGCAGAGCTGAGGGGACATGGATGGATGGGGCAGAGCTGAGGGGACATGGATGGATGGGGCAGAGCTGAGGGGACAGGGATGGATGGGGCAGAGCTGAGGGGACATGGATGGATGGGGCAGAGCTGAGGGGACAGGGATGGATGGGGCAGAGCTGAGGGGACATGGATGGATGGGGCAGAGCTGAGGGGACATGGATGGATGGGGCAGAGCTGAGGGGACATGGATGGATGGGGCAGAGCTGAGGGGACATGGATGGATGGGGCAGAGCTGAGGGGACAGGGATGGATGGGGCAGAGCTGAGGGGACATGGATGGATGGGGCAGAGCTGAGGGGACAGGGATGGATGGGGCAGAGCTGAGGGGACATGGATGGATGGGGCAGAGCTGAGGGGACATGGATGGATGGGGCAGAACTGGGGGGACATGGATGGATTGGGCAGAGCTGAGGGGACATGGATGAATGGGGCTGAGCTGGGGGGACATGGATGGGGCAGAGCTGAGGGGACATGGATGGATAGGGCAGAGCTGAGGGGACATGGATGGATGGGGCAGAGCTGAGGGGACATGGATGGATGGGGCAGAACTGGGGGGACATGGATGGATTGGGCAGAGCTGAGGGGACATGGATGAATGGGGCTGAGCTGGGGGGACATGGATGGGGCAGAGCTGAGGGGACATGGATGGATGGGGCAGAGCTGAGGGGACATGGATGGATGGGGCAGAGCTGAGGGGACATGGATGGATGGGGCAGAACTGAGGGGACATGGATGGATGGGGCAGAGCTGAGGGGACATGGATGGATGGGGCAGAGCTGAGGGGACATGGATGGATGGATGGGGCAGAGCTGAGGGGACATGGATGGATGGGGCAGAGCTGAGGGGACATGGATGGATGGGGCAGAGCTGAGGGGACATGGATGGATGGGGCAGAGCTGAGGGGACATGGATGGATGGGGCAGAACTGGGGGGACATGGATGGATTGGGCAGAGCTGAGGGGACATGGATGAATGGGGCTGAGCTGGGGGGACATGGATGGGGCAGAGCTGAGGGGACATGGATGGATGGGGCAGAGCTGAGGGGACATGGATGGATGGGGCAGAGCTGAGGGGACATGGATGGATGGGGCAGAACTGGGGGGACATGGATGGATGGGGCTGAGCTGAGGGGACATGGATGGATGGATGGGGCAGAGCTGAGGGGACATGGATGGATGGGGCAGAGCTGAGGGGACATGGATGGATGGGGCAGAGCTGAGGGGACATGGATGAATGGGGCTGAGCTGGGGGGACATGGATGGGGCAGAGCTGAGGGGACATGGATGGATGGGTCAGAGCTGAGGGGACATGGATGAATGGGGCAGAGCTGAGGGGACATGGATGGATGGGGCAGAGCTGAGGGGACATGGATGGATGGGGCAGAGCTGAGGGGACATGGATGGATGGGGCAGAGCTGAGGGGACATGGATGAATGGGGCTGAGCTGAGGGGACATGGATGGATGGGGCAGAGCTGGGGGACATGGATGGATGGGGCAGAGCTGAGAGGACATGGATGAATGGGGCAGAGCTGAGGGGACATGGATGGATGGGGCAGAGCTGAGGGGACATGGATGGATGGGGCAGAGCTGAGGGGACATGGATGGATGGGGCAGAGCTGAGGGGACATGGATGGATGGGGCAGAGCTGAGGGGACATGGATGGATGGGGCAGAGCTGAGGGGACATGGATGGATGGGGCAGAGCTGAGGGGACATGGATGGATGGGGCAGAGCTGAGGGGACAGGGATGGATGGGGCAGAGCTGAGGGGACATGGATGGATGGGGCAGAGCTGAGGGGACATGGATGGATGGGGCAGAGCTGAGGGGACATGGATGGATGGGGCAGAGCTGAGGGGACATGGATGGATGGGGCAGAGCTTAGGGGACATGGATGGATGGGGCAGAGCTGAGGGGACATGGATGGATGGGGCAGAGCTGAGGGGACATGGATGGATGGGGCAGAGCTGAGGGGACATGGATGGATGGGGCAGAACTGGGGGGACATGGATGGATTGGGCAGAGCTGAGGGGACATGGATGAATGGGGCTGAGCTGGGGGGACATGGATGGGGCAGAGCTGAGGGGACATGGATGGATAGGGCAGAGCTGAGGGGACATGGATGGATGGGGCAGAGCTGAGGGGACATGGATGGATGGGGCAGAGCTGAGGGGACATGGATGGATGGGGCAGAACTGGGGGGACATGGATGGATTGGGCAGAGCTGAGGGGACATGGATGAATGGGGCTGAGCTGGGGGGACATGGATGGGGCAGAGCTGAGGGGACATGGATGGATGGGGCAGAGCTGAGGGGACATGGATGGATGGGGCAGAGCTGAGGGGACATGGATGGATGGGGCAGAACTGGGGGGACATGGATGGATTGGGCAGAGCTGAGGGGACATGGATGAATGGGGCTGAGCTGGGGGGACATGGATGGGGCAGAGCTGAGGGGACATGGATGGATGGGGCAGAGCTGAGGGGACATGGATGGATGGGGCAGAGCTGAGGGGACATGGATGGATGGGGCAGAACTGGGGGGACATGGATGGATGGGGCTGAGCTGAGGGGACATGGATGGATGGGGCAGAGCTGAGGGGACATGGATGGATGGATGGGGCAGAGCTGAGGGGACATGGATGGATGGGGCAGAGCTGAGGGGACATGGATGGATGGGGCAGAGCTGAGGGGACATGGATGGATGGGGCAGAGCTGAGGGGACATGGATGGATGGGGCAGAGCTGAGGGGACAGGGATGGATGGGGCAGAGCTGAGGGGACATGGATGGATGGGGCAGAACTGGGGGGACATGGATGGATGGGGCAGAGCTGAGGGGACATGGATGAATGGGGCTGAGCTGGGGGGACATGGATGGGGCAGAGCTGAGGGGACATGGATGGATGGGGCAGAGCTGAGGGGACATGGATGGATGGGGCAGAGCTGAGGGGACATGGATGGATGGGGCAGAGCTGAGGGGACATGGATGGATGGGGCAGAGCTTAGGGGACATGGATGGATGGGGCAGAGCTGAGGGGACATGGATGGATGGGGCAGAGCTGAGGGGACATGGATGGATGGGGCAGAGCTGAGGGGACATGGATGGATGGGGCAGAGCTGAGGGGACATGGATGGATGGGGCAGAACTGGGGGGACATGGATGGATTGGGCAGAGCTGAGGGGACATGGATGAATGGGGCAGAGCTGAGGGGACATGGATGGATGGGGCAGAGCTGGGGGGACATGGATGGATAGGGCAGAGCTGAGGGGACATGGATGGATAGGGCAGAGCTGAGGGGACATGGATGGATGGGGCAGAGCTGAGGGGACATGGATGGATGGGGCAGAACTGGGGGGACATGGATGGATGGGGCAGAACTGGGGGGACATGGATGGATTGGGCAGAGCTGAGGGGACATGGATGAATGGGGCTGAGCTGGGGGGACATGGATGGGGCAGAGCTGAGGGGACATGGATGGATGGGGCAGAGCTGAGGGGACATGGATGGATGGGGCAGAGCTGAGGGGACATGGATGGATGGGGCAGAACTGAGGGGACATGGATGGATGGGGCAGAGCTGAGGGGACATGGATGGATGGGGCAGAGCTGAGGGGACATGGATGGATGGGGCAGAGCTGAGGGGACATGGATGGATGGGGCAGAACTGGGGGGACATGGATGGATGGGGCTGAGCTGAGGGGACATGGATGGATGGGGCAGAGCTGAGGGGACATGGATGGATGGGGCAGAGCTGAGGGGACATGGATGGATGGGGCAGAGCTGAGGGGACATGGATGGATGGGGCAGAGCTGAGGGGACATGGATGGATGGGGCAGAGCTGAGGGGACATGGATGGATGGGGCAGAGCTGAGGGGACATGGATGGATGGGGCAGAACTGGGGGGACATGGATGGATGGGGCAGAGCTGAGGGGACATGGATGAATGGGGCTGAGCTGGGGGGACATGGATGGGGCAGAACTGGGGGGACACGGATGGATGGGGCAGAGCTGAGGGGACATGGATGGATGGGGCAGAGCTGAGGGGACATGGATGGATGGGGCAGAACTGGGGGGACATGGATGGATGGGGCAGAGCTGAGGGGACATGGATGGATGGGGCAGAGCTGAGGGGACATGGATGGATGGGGCAGAGCTGAGGGGACATGGATGGATGGGGCAGAGTTGAGGGGACATGGATGGATGGGGCAGAGCTGAGGGGACATGGATGGATTAGGCAGAGCTGAGGGGACATGGATAGATGGATCAGTGCTCAGGGGATAGGGATGGATGAGGCAGAGGTGACATACAACCAATGGGGCAGAGCTGAGGAGACAGGAGCTGGATGGAGCAAAGAGACAGAGAAAGGAAGTGTGTTCAATGTGTAACTTGCATTACCTTCTTCCATCATGTGCAGTACTTCCTGTTGCAATGCTGGGGCCAGGGAACAGGGTGATGACACATATATGGGGGCGGAGCTTGCAGGGAGACTCACCTCTATGGGGCAGGGCTGGTCCTAGATCAACACACAAGCCAGTGCAGGGCTGAGGAGAGGTTAAGGGATGGGGCAACTGCACCACCAATGAGTGCAAGGGAGTGCAGCTCAGCCTCGTTACAAAGTTAGTGACCACCTGGCTTGCTAGGGGGAGGTGGCGCTATGTGGTTAAGTTCATTAACCACATAGTGCCATTTGTCAGGGGGCCCCCCTGGGGGTGGGGCCCTTGACAGCTGACCGGGCTTGCCGCATGCTGACGCCAGCCCTGCCCAGGATTTTGACTATCCCGGGTTTTGTTCCATGCCACAGGGGGATCTGGTTTTGAGTTGCTTCGCTATAAATAATAACTCACTTCTTCACGGTCCAACATCATGTACCCTCGCCAGGCCTTTTGAATGACCGCAAGGAGAGCGGCTAGTGCTGATGTCAGAGTTACTTAGTAAACCTAATTAGGGGAGAACACTCGTGGTTAAAGCGGACCAAAACTCACATTTTTACCTAGCATCCCCTGAATTACTCACAGGTGGGTGCAGGTGGGTGTTCACTGCCTATGCGCTTTATCCACTGATTTTTACTAACAATAGTAAAAGCTAAGTTTAAACAATTTCTTTATTGCGGGCTCTGACCTTGCTGGATCTTTTTACGATCTTCTTGAAAAAACATTTTTTTTTTATTACTAAAACACAACAATATTTAAATAAACAAATATATATATATATATATATATATATATATATATATAATTTCGTTTTAACAAATTTCACCCCAAAGTATCAAGAATTCACTAAAAGACTTTTCAAGTTCAAGCTCAAACTCTGGGGAAAAAAAAACAATATATACCGTAATTTTCCTGGAAATTCCTGCAAAAATCACACGTAAACATATATAGCGCAAAATAGTGAAAAATGTCCTGGCAACAGAGGATGCTCTATGTAAAAATCTCTAGGTAGGCTGGCAGTTAAAGGGTTAAACTCTAGATAACAATGATAATAAAATATAGGGGAAGACTGTAACAAGCTCCTGGTGTTACATGGCTATATGGGAACAATGGTTATATTTAGAAAAATAAGAATATTTTCCCTAGTGTAAGTGTTGGTGATTTCTTCTGTTGCCCTGTTGAAAAATAGTCTGAAATTCAAATGCTTACCTAGAACATGTTTCTAGATGTCTCCTATCCCTCTGTCATCAGCTCACACTACAGTAGCCCTGGCCTTTCACTGAAGGAGGTGCCTCTGTGCAATGGTTCCCGAGTGCAGAGATCTAAAAGAGGTGAAGGTGGATAAGTGGGGGTGCGATTGGGAGAATTTAATTTAATCTCTTTTTTATTAAGTTTACACAATACAAGAGCATACATAATACAAAAAAATACAAAAATACAGGAACAGAAAGGAGACCATGTAGTCAATTCACCCCCACGAGCCCCGGAGCAACCATTTCCTTATGCCACGTCAGAGTCGATTCTCCCCGCCCATGCCCCACTATGGGACCGTAGGATGCTCGATGAGGGATATGTTCTCAGAAAGGAAAAAAAGAGAAGAAAACCCAGCAGACCACCAGAGTTTGCATCCCATACTCCGCCGGCGAACACACAAATAGGCAGGGTGCAGGTGCAGGTGACATCATTCATCCCCATCCCCGGAGCAAGCAAGCCGGGGCTGCGGTTCAAGAATGTGCCCAGGATATGGGACACCAGGCGAGCACCACCCCCCCTGCTACTCGCCAGAGTCCCCTGGGAGCTGGACGATAGCTTATGGCTGCTAGGGTAATCAACGCGGACGCGGATTCTGGATAAAGACTATCATGACCCGATGGTCCCGGGACCCTGGGGGGGGGGGGGGGGGGCAACCTTCTGAAAGACAGGTGCACAGGGAAGGGGAGGACTAAATCACGAACTGGGGTTAGGGTGGGGCAAGGTAGGGGCATAGGATCAGGAGGGAAGAATGCAAGGGGATTAAACATAGAGGCATTAAGAAAGAGCAAGGGTGGGGAGATATGGGGGGCATGAGAGGATGCAAGAAGCGGAGGAATGCAGGAAGGGAGAATAAGAAAAAAAAGAAAGAAAAAAAAAAGGGGGGGGGGAAAGATAAGGGCGACGGTCGGACGCCGGCGCTTATGATGCTGGAGGGGAGGGTCGCGAGAGGAGGGCGGCAAGTTTCCTCACGATGCCACATCAAAGGCAGTGTACCACAATACCGGTGCCTTAGGACCTACTCCCCTACCCCTGGGTTGCCCCCGTCGCCAGATTGGCCTTCGCCTCCATCAACTCCCTATATCTGATCGAGAATTTAGATTCATTTTAAGGGGGTTATTCATGAAAGTACGCAAATATTTCACCTCATAGAGGGAACTAGTCACACTTTAAACTTTATAGGGGGTTGTTATCGGAGGCTACTTATCTGAAATGTGACAGAAGTATGATTGGTGGGGAATAAATTAATGAACTTTAATCAGATGGCTGGAGGTTTATAACTTTTGTTTCTCCCTTTTAGTGAGAGTTAAGAAAAACCATTCCAGCATGATATATAAAATGCGGGTGACATTGGCAGCATGACAATGTGATCATGCGAGTATGAACGTGCCTGGAGGGAAGACCTTAAAGAAGTACACTGTCAGTAAGTTACCCCCCCCCACACACACACCATGGGTGGGGTACGACCCCTGCTTCCAAGCCTCAAAGAAATTAAGACCATTATTTTCAGTGAAGCAGTTCAATCCTATTTCAATACACTTTAATACGTTTGATTTTAATACACTTTTCCAAAAATATAATATGGATAATCAAAGGTCTGCTATGCTCGGGAGTTTTCATAGACATATACCTTAGTAACCTCTAGTGGCCAATACTATGTTGCAAAGATTTACGTCCAGTCTCAATTAACCCACTGCCCTGTCTCCCTCCCCAGGAGCTGAGGCCGGATGTAGGGTTTAAAAAAACACCATTTTTTACCACACAATCCAGAAACAATCCTTCTGGTGATTTTAGCCCTGGGCATGGCTCAGCACGACCGCCTGCCCTTTAACTTAAAGTGGACCAACAGTCAAAAATGACTTAAACCAGACCAACACAACAAACAGTCCTCATATGCATCCCTCCCTGGGGCAATTTAGATTGCTGCACATAAAAATTAATTTACCTTTTTCTAACTCCCGCTGTGGTAAATTTTAGAAATAAAATAGCAGCCCGTGTGTTTGCAGGCTGCCTGCAAACAGGAAGTGCTGCTGGGCTTCCTGTTACTGTGCATTGTCAGTTATGTCAGTTCAATCCAGACAGCAGCATGGCTGAGATGCTGGGAGAGGAAACTCCAAAATGGCCGCTACCTTTCTTTTCCAACTGTGCCAGGCTGTTGGTCCGATTTAAATGGGGGATGGCAGCACACACAGAGCGGAGGATGCCAGAAGTGCTGATGACTGTACTGAATGATAGACTTATATTAGTTTTATATATAGTTTTTTAAATTTTAACTTCCCTCATCCTGCCTCAGTGCTGTAGTGGGGGCCAGGATGTGGGCAGTTCGTCTAGACTGGACTTTAAACAGCAAAATGATCTTTCCAGGCAAGTTTAACCTATTGCACACATCTTATATGATAACCCAACATCTGAACTGGACTTAAAGTGACTGTAAAGGCAAAAGTAAAAAAAATTAAACAGCAGCTTACCCGGCAAATGTTCCTTCAGCGCTTTCATTCTTCTCAGCTCGGCCCTGTGAATGAGGAAATCCTCTTTCTCTTTGAGGTTCCATAATGGAACCACACCCCCATGCCCCCCCCCCCCTTGAATGTCTCTCTTTGACATCAAGCCCAGCTTTCCCCTCCCTCCCACCTCCCTGCCCTGCCTCCTCTTAGCAGCGCTTGGGGCAAATGTTGCCGGGAGTGGGAGCTGTGGGTAGTGGACCCTCAGCCCCACTGCTAAAAGGCACCATGAGACCAGGGAAATGATCTGCTCCGAGATGTCTGCCACTGCTGGAGGAGCTGCATGAGCCGTGGACAGAAGCCATCGCTAGACACACCCACCAATAGTCGGTGTTGCCTGCAGGTAGGATGCCCATCCCTAGGCCGGTGTCTGGCCGAGCCACCATCACTGCTGCTGAGTCCTCATTCCATCTGCCTGCCCACCTACCTACCAGGTCACCCATCAGCCTGTCCACCTTCATACTTTCCTACCTGGCTACCCACCTGCATACCTACCTACCTACTTACCAGGTTGCCCACCAGCCTGCGCAACTACCCTGTTTGGGAGTGCATGCATGTGTTTGGAAATGCGATGCATGCATGTGTTTGGGAGTACAGGGTGTGGGAAAGTGTTTGGGAAAGCAGGCATGTGTTTGGGAGTGAGGGGGGGCATGCATGTGTTTGGGAGTACATGCATGTATTTGGGACTGTGGGCACGTGTTTGGGAGGGCGCATCCAATGTTGCTAAGCAAAAGGGAGAGAGGAGGGATCACAGCCAGGGTGCAGGATCTCGAACTCCTAGAGACCCCGTCCATCATGCAGATTATTATGCAGCATCACAGCCCAAGAGCCATGCCCACTTTTTCATCAGACATCATATGGTGAAACTGTAAATCTCGATATCTCGACCATTTCTTCTTTAATTTAAAAACAGAAACACTTTTGGAAAGTGCCAAACACAGCCAGATGCAATGGTGTAACATTTGCCTTTAATATCACTTTAAGGTAAACCAAAATTAATGAATAGCCTCCCACCCGATAATAACCTGCATCTGTGATCCCAGGGCACATGTGTAGCCCTCCTCTGGCATCCTGGATGTGGCCACTGACAAGCATGGCCAAGGGAGTGGGGTTCACTCAGAGGGCTAAGCTGTGCTCTGCTATAGTACCCCCACTCACACCATCCTGGTCAATTCAGAGATTCAAGTTCTTTGTGCCCAACGAGCATGCACAGGATACTGGGTGCCGGCCGTGCATTCCCGGTGGGATCTCCGATCAAGGTATCTGGCAAACTGGAGGGGGGGGGGCTTACACTGCAGGGCATCCTAAATGGGGGGGGGGGCTGGGGGGGCTCATAATTTATAGATTTTGGTTTGGTCCAACCCAGAAACCAGACAGGAAAAATAAAGAGACAAATACAGAAAGGTCAAATAATAAAAGGGTGGGTTGTATCAGAAGGGTTGAAACAGAAGATGAAATTGAAGGGATTATTTATTGAAATTGCATTTAATGGATGAGCAGTAAAATGAATTGCGTATAATGGACAAAAGGCGAGGCAGTCTCAATTTTCCTGGCGGATTCTGTCTTCCAAAATGAGCTCCTCCAGATTTCTATTCTTGTATCAAATCATTTATCGAAAGCACTGATTGTTATTTCCAGTACTGCGGGATACTTACTGTCCCAGCCGTCAGAAATGTCTCAATATATCTTTTATGAGAGAGAACAAAGTACCAGAAGCTTGAGGAGTGTTCATCTTACATTTATTTATCTGTTGGTGCATTTTGGTTTTTCTGTGCTCCAATGAATGTCTACAGTATGGGCAGCGCAGGAAAAACACCTCCTACAGACCTAATCATAATGCAGCCAACTTGCAGTGCTTTTCACAGCCCAAAGCAACACAGCATAGCCAGTGGTAAATTGAATTGCAAACCAACAGCAGGCACCTTAATGGTGTGAACGCAGCCTTACTGCGTGTGTCTGGGAAATTATCTGTCTGATCCTCCTGATGCTTAGTAACTGATGAAGTTGGTGGAGCAGCAAGACAGCCAGGGCAGCAGTATATTCTACGCTTTCTTCTTTTAATATTATATACTGTAGTTCTGTCTATGTATACCTAGTCTCAGGACATTTTTGGGTGAGGCCTTTGCATTTGCATATGACTGCTATCTGCCATCTGTCTAATGCAGGAGATCTTTACAGTTTAGCCATCATCCTCTTAATGGTAATTATCAATGACAGGTGCAGTTGAACAGCCAGTGCTGTATGTGTTCTGTAGTCCACAGGGACTTTTCAGCATGCTGATTCCTTTTCTATGAAATGAAGTGGAAGACAATGAGGGGGTGTTAATATAGCTCTGAAGTATGGTCATGAATAATTGAGGGTCATACGATTTACTACAACACATGTTGGCTGGAAAGGTTTCACTTATCCAGGTTGAGACTGGACTGTTATATCCAGGGTCAGGCTGGAGCATCTTGGGGCCACCAGAGAAAATCATTCTTTAAGCCCACCAGAGAAAATCATTCTTTAAGCCCACCAGAGAAAATCATACTTTAAGCCCACCAGAGAAAATCATTCTTTAAGCCCACCAGAGAAAATCATTCTTTCGGTCCACCAGAGAAAATCATTCTTGGGGCTCAATAGAGAAAATTATCTTTGGGGCCCACACTTCAGCTTACACAATTAGATTTTAATAATATAAAATCGGATGTTAATTATCAAATAAAAATGTAACTCACACTTCAGATAAGCTGGAAGCACTTTTTGAATCTTGGATCACTTTTACTGCCCTGATGGTTCCCTGGATTAGTGCCAGTCCGACACTGGTTATATTTGTCAGGGCTGTCTTCAGGGAAGTAAGTACCTAGCTGTCAACTACTAGCATTTATATTGTGCATGTAACTGAGGGCCTCTACCTGAAATTTCTGGGCTCTATACAGCAGCATGGGCTGGGCCCCCCTCATAACCAATGGGGTAATGGCTTGGTCCCTAGTTTAAACTGAGCCTCTGCCCCCAAGACAACCAGGGATCCAGATAATCCAGACAGTATTTGAGGGATCGGAACCCCCCCTAAGTTTGGCCGAACTTTGAATAAATGTTTAGGCTTGGGGACCTGAATCCGAACCTGGTACCCATTGAAATCAATATGGACCCCAACTTTGGTGGGTGGCTTTGGTGGGGAGCGTAGTGTGTGCAGCAGTAAACGTGGGTGGCGTGTAGCTTCAGGGGGGCCACAACCCAGCATGTCATTGGAAGTAGGGGGAGAAGTTTAAACCACCGGGGGAACATGGCTTAAGAAGGCCTCATAACCAATAGCAAGTCCATGGTAGCCAGGAGAGGAGTTAAAACTACCGGGAGCACATTACCACCAAGAGCACAGCCTTGTTGCTGACATCGTCAGATGTCTCATTGTCTCAACACAGCACCAGATAAGCATACCTTCCAACTTCTCTGGGTGGAAAAGAGGGACATTTTTTAAATTAAGCCTCACCCCCCCTCAATGAGGGATGGATAGGAGATTGTAACAGTTACAACACTTTCAAAAGGCAAATTAACCACTTATTGATGCAGATCTGCATGTTACACCTTAAAGAGGGACAAATGAGAATGACCGATGGGGGGCATGCACATAAAAGAGACAAGGACAGTCCCTCCAAATGAGGGACAGTTGGGAGATATGGTTCAAGGTGGGAAGCCCCTGAAAAAACAAAACTGTGTAGCCTATAAGTTTAAGGCCATGTTTGGTTTGCTGGCTGTGCCCCTTTGACGCTGAACTACTCTGTTGGTGGCCCCAAGGATAGGCCCCAAAGTATTTTGGGATGTGCCAATTAAAAAGCAAGCTTAGGCCTGCATAACCATGGATATGTTTATAAGTGTTCATTCATCTCCTATGAGCTGTCTTGTCTTTGTAAACTATGCTCTGTGTGAATAAGGTAGCTGCACATATTGTCATCATTTCTTTTCATTCATGTTTGGCAAAAAAAAACTATTGGAAAAAAACAAAGCTGAGGTTTCACTCTCGCCTGAAAGTTTCTAGTGTGAGAAATTGTCTGCAGCCACTGAACAAACCTGTTGAACTGCAGTACTGTAGGTGAAAGCCAGGTCACTCTTTGCTATTACCTCACAACTAAAATATACAGGATAGCTGGGAAGACAACTGCTCCCTGAATGCAAACATGACGCTTTGTGGACAGCGCTCAAATATCCTGCAGAAATCAGGCTCAGCACCAGCCTCGTATACAGGGCAGGCCTTGGGTTAACACACACATACATTCAAAAGAGAAAGTATTAGGAGGGTAGAAGAAAAGTGAATGAGAGATTTCGATCATGTAAGAGATGAAGGGAGCACAGAAATGAGCGGGAGATGGAAGAGAAATAAAGGTGAAATTGTAGAACAAAAGAAGGAGACGGGGTATTTGGCAAAGAGGAAAATGTGGAAAAAATAGAGGCAAAAAAATTGTGGAAAAGAGAAAGAATTCTGAAGTTATGTAAAAAATGAGGGTATGTAGAAGGGAGGAAATGTGGGAAAGAGAACGATGGAGGGAATGTGAAAAGGAAAGAACAATGGAGGAAATCATAAATAATAATGAGAGGAAGGAAAATAGGCGGAGGCTCTGGACAGATGGGGGCAATAACCTAACACCAAACACAAAAGAATTGTGGAAATGGTGATGGATTTTAGGAGAGCCCCCTCAAATATATATATATATATATATATATATATATATTAGCAGGTGGTCTGCCAGAAGGTGTAAAAATGCCTCCTTTAAGTAGTTCTGGATTGGAAGGTACTGGGTACAAACGGACTCCACGAAAAAGTGCCATTATTTGTATTACTGGCCCATTGTGTTATTTAAAGAGAAACATAGGACCAAAAATAAAAAGGGGGCGATTCCCCCCATCCGCCCCTACTTACCTTTTGGATGACACCGCTGCCTGCTGAGGTCACATCTAGCTGCTCCGGGAGCTCGATCCTCACCCCCACCACCGGCTTAGCCGTCTCTTCAAAGTTCAAGCTCAAGAGATTGAGCTTGGCAACATTTATGCTCACCTCCAGGATGTGGGGCTGTCCCCCTCATCAATCACATTGAGTGGCCTGGCACCCCCCCCCCCCTCCATTGCAGTGTGGAGTGGGCGTGCTTGAGTCACAGAGGCTGTAGAACAGAGTTTTATCCAACCAGAGTAGGACACAATCTTGTGACCCAGTAGTTTTATTCAACCTATGTATTATGGTTTGGTTGCCTGAACTGTCCCTATAAACATAAAGACCCCCCCCCCCACCAGCCCTGCTATTAACTATATTTTCAAGCTGGGTCATGGTGCTCTGGAGGTCCGGAAACCCCGGAACATGCTGCAATCAAAGCTTCTGCTTCCTGCCCCCCTTTATACCTTTACACAGAGATCCAGTCTGGAAGAGGTCAATACTGCACCATATTGTTTGTCTGCTTTAAATTCCAGCTCGTATAGTAATTCGGAATCAAGGTAAAACACAAGAAACATCATTTCGTTTAAAAAGATTTCTTTATTCTTTATTTTAAGCAAAATTACTTTTAATAACTTTCTCAGTATTATTTTTACAAAACAAGTGTTTGTTTTTTTTTTTCCATTGGAGGCGGCAAAAAAAGGAAATACAATGAGAGGAGGAAGTGGAGGGGTGGACAGTAAACTAAAGCATTCACACATCATACACACACCCCTCATGACCAGAGACACCAGAGGGTGGAAGATTCTAGAGCTTTTTGCAGCGTAATGGTTCCAGGGGAGGTGGAAAGAAGGCACTGAATGACAGAACCGGAGGGGAAGGGGGGAAACCTCACTCCTAGCAGTTTCAAAAACCTTTTATGTCTGAGGGTTTAAATATGTCTCAAGTGTCCTTGTGTGTACAGATGTCAATGGTTTCTTGTCCCCCTTCTCCCTTTGGCCTGTCTACTGTACACTCTGCTTTATGGGCAAGAGACAAAAATAGGTAGGAAACACAAGTACATTTAAAGATGATGCTTCTGAAGACTCTTCCACCACACTCCTCCCTCAGAGAGAGAAGTCACACAATTCATTAATACAAATAACAACTATAAAAAAATATCCTGTACAGCCGCAGGCCAATTGCATTACAATGGATTAAATTCCAAGTATAAGTTACAGCAACAACAACTTACTGGGGCCATGGTGTGAGAGACAGGAACAAGGGGTCAGAGGTGAGCAATGGCTGGCAGCTTGGGTGGGGAAGAGGGGGTATCTCCATTACCGGCCCTATACTAGGCCACCAGTAGTCCTTCTATTGCTACTCTATGTGTCATGCCAGTGCAGAAAAGATCACCACCATTAACAGTACTTTCCATTCATTTATATTTCCTGCACTGAATATTGCTGTGACATGGTGACCAAGCTAGATGCCACTATGCTAACTATATATGTGTGCATGTCTGTATACTTTACATATACATAGTGCATGTACAGTGTACGCCCATTTTATATGACTGAGGGGGGTCATTTACTGAATAGGGCAAGCCCCCAACCTCCATATGGGAGAGCGTGTGCTCTTATGTGGATAGCTCACCATTGCTTAGTGAATGCCCTCTAGGGGGTAGTTGGTTCCTAAAAGCTTTCAACCCTTACCAAGAGAACCTCTCCCCTTTAAAACCCAATCAAAAAAATGAGGTCCAAACTTTAGGGAATACTGGCAACAGGAGCTGGTGAGCTCGCCACATAACACATGCCATTGAAGTGAAGAGCTCTACCCATTTTAATGAATTACCCCCTGAGTGTATTGTACTTGTATTGACATGTATACATACACATATCACAGACATATATATATATATACAGCACCTACTTGTCTGCATTGCTTGTGTCGGTCTGCCCTTGTATTAGGGTCAGACTGCAGGCTCATAGTATAAGGTCTAGCTGCCTGACTTATGGCATACAGATAGACTATCAAGAGGCAGGGAAAGGGCAACATGGAAAGAATTTGGGGGTGGGAATACAGAGGGGATACTTGAATCCTTTTACATTCACACCAAGCAGTAGCACCATAGTTGATGAGGTTACTCGTAGCTCTCTTTCTGGTTATTTTCTCCTCCTGCCACAGTACTTTCCTTGGCCACAAAGGCCACCGCCTGCAAAGAAACAGGATTCAGTTATTGGTGACATTACACCTTCTTTAATTTACACTTACAGATGCTCTTTAGTCATTATTAACTGACAAACAGACACAAAATGACAGGTATATTTTTCTAAAAACTCTGTCATTGCTTCATTCTTGTGCTTCTCTCCCCCCTGTTGTTATATGCGGGCCAATAGGAAGGACAAGATCAGGCTGCAAAGAATAATCACAACTGCTGAGAGAATCAATGATGCCCCCCTATCGCACCTTCCAGACATGTACACGGGCAGGCTGATTCATTACTAGCGCCAGGTACCGACAGATGAGCGGCTGTAGTGTTGCATTGAGAGCGACTGCTAGTAGTCGCTGTGCTCCGCCATGGTTCGCTGTTTCAGAGCGTCTCAGTGGCTGGCTGGCATTGATGAATATATTGTGTGAGTGGCTCTAACACCAGTACAGCGCTGTATGGGAGCGAACGGTAGTGCCAGCTCAGTGTGACCGACTCACACCGTATTCATAAAAAAAATAGCCTCACACAGGGCCGGCGCTCAAAATCAGGTCGCTGTAGCCCAGAGCGCCAGAGGCTGTGTGATTAAAGTCTGTTTTTGAACATGTATCCACTAGTAACAAAGCGAAAACATATGGAATTACATTGTTATTACATTGTAACATGAACATTATAATACCAGACTTTAAATAGGCCAGGAGAGGTGACACAATTATTTGATAATTAAAAAAATAAATAAATAAAACCCTGTTTAAACAGAAGAAAAGGATCGTCCATTGAAATGTATGGGAGAGCGACAGGTAGCGACAGGTAATACCAGGCGCTCTGGAAGCCATTCGATATACGGTGAGCCATCTGTGATGATGAATCAGTCGCTACGTGTTGCTGTTAGAGCTCACCAGATTCGCTATGATAAATGTGGTATTGCGTACAGCGCCTGGCAGTCACCGTTTGCTACCTGTCATTACCTGTCGCTGCCAGTCGTTCCCTGGCGCTATGGCTTGATGAACAAAGCCCTAAGTGGTGGATTCTCTGTGGCTTTCCCCATTGTGCGGAGGTGCATGTGCTGTGGGATAGAGACTTTTTTGCACATATCCAATTCACTATACTTCGTTGGTTGCTCTGTGTTTTTTACTTGATGAAAAGCCCTAAGTGCGCCTTGCTCCCATTCTGATAATGCCATGTTCATTTTCCTTCCATCGAGACAGCGCTTCACACTGCTACCATGCAGGACTTCTAGATCTAGGAGGGGTTTACTCATTGAGACAGCACTGAATTCCTCGGCAGTGATCCCAAGTGACTAATGTGCCATAATGCTATACTGTCTGCCTGTATGCCTCTATTGCCCAATTCTGGTTTTCCGCAGACCTGGGCATTGTACGGCCCCCGGGCCACATACTGCCCTTTGATTGGCTCTGAATGGCTCGCGACCCGCTGCTCACTATGATATAGGAGGCCTCCGGGGGCGTGGCTAGGAGGGAGGCGTGAACAGTCGCATGTTAGTGGGGCTCCAGCAGAAATCCTGACCCACCTCATGCTTTAAGCAATTCCCAGGCGGTGATCGGCCCGGACCCCTGGTGTGTGCCTGAGCTGGCTGGCGGAGTCCAGGGCCGGTGATTCGGCGTCCCTCCGCTCGCACCAGACTCGAGGAGCCGAGCGGCTGCGGCTTAAGTGATTGCCTGGGCCGCAGGAGGTGCTGACCCGCTGCTAAGAGCGGCGGGCGCCCGATAGTAAAGATGAGCCCAACCAGGGAAGAGAAGGAGGTAGGCTCCGGCGCCATCTTGCCTGGGTGGAGGGGCGGACTCATAAGTGCCCTGATTGAAAGCCATCCTCGGGCTGCTGCTAAGCTTAAGGGGAAGGAGAGGAAGGGAAGTGGAGCTGCATTTGCTCTGCCCAGTGTGGTGGAAGAGTGAGCTGCTGACATCTGTGGGGCGATATCCCCCCTTTTCATTTTGTTTACCATTGTTTTGGGAAATTTTATTTAATAAATTAAATTTTTTGTAAGGCAACCTCACTTTTTCATTGTTTAACTATAACATATACTCGTACCAGCTTGTCAAAACAATGCTATTTACTGCTTTTTATAAAGAAATACAATTATATTATGCAGAATTGAGTTCAGCCTTTTGGCCCGGCCCTCCACAATATTTTTAGTTTCTCATGTGGTCCAATGCAAAAATAATTGCCCACCCCTGCCTTAAAGGGATAAACCAGTCAAATATTAAAATACATGTGCAGTTAATTTGGAGAGACCTTCCAACTCAACACATAATAAAGTGCAGGTGTATGTTTCTTTAATTTTTTCTACTCTCTTGCATCTGATTGGGCGTTACAATGAAGCAATTCTACAGGTGAGGGCAGAATTATTCCAGTGGAATAGAAATGACTAATTTCTTAATAACAAGCCTATATGGGGACATTTAAAAAAAATTGAATACTGCAGTCATAACTGTCATAACTGTAAATCAATGTATTCATCTCCCAAAGCGTTTCTCAATCACAACCAGCCAATCAGATGTAGAATTGCTTGACACTTTATTGTGTTGTTGGCTTAAAATGCCTATTCAGTTCAGTGCAAGGGAAACCTTATTGTGTTAAACCTCATATGTGAACATTTACCAGAGACGAGTTACTCTTTCTATGCTGATAATTGAGTGGAGTGGAATCACTTGACAAGACACAGGCTTGCTCTCATACTAGAGAAGCAGCAGAAGTGGGGTGTTTCCTGAAAGAGTTACTCTTCTAACAGGGTAGTTTATGACAACATTGATTGGAGTGGACCTTAAACATTAAAAAAAAAAAGTAGATTGTTCCCTTCAACCACCCCTCAGATGATCAGTGACATAAACTGTTTGATAGGGATTAAACCCATGCTTTATGGGAGCAATTTATAAGCTTTAATTTTGTGACTGGCGCTCCACTTGTAGGGCTCAGCCTTCGTTAAAGTTGCAGCAGCAACGAAACGCGTCAGGCCGGGATATGGTTTTACCTCAAGGAAACTTTTTAGCAGTTTGAAATAGTGGATAACTATCGGCTTTTATATGCACTGGACTCTGAGAGAAGCAAATCTTCTGTGCAGCTTGTACCTTGGAGTTTGAAATACGCTTTTTATTGACGTCTGGATTGTGAGTGCAATTCTTCTTATTAAAGTATATAGTGTTTTATACACTAGGTTTCTCTTTGTGTTTCCTCCCTTTTTTATGGTTACTCACTCTCTGAGGGACAAGTTAGCCCTGTTACCCATATTTAAAAGGGTCTATACAGCAAAAAAAAGAGGGACCGTGACCAGCAAATCAACGGGAGAGCTGGAGGATATAAATTGCCCCAAATGCCTGTTTCCTAGATATATCTGGTAAGCACCCATTTCGGATGGTGGAGGATTTGAATCACGTTTTCTTCATGTTTGATATATACACCTTGGGATTCCTTTTTTATTGATACAGTTTAAAGGACTGTTTTGTGAAAGAATGTTTTCATATGTTGATATGTCTGTGTTATATATAGATCATTTTGTATTTATTTACTGGTGGAGTGGACAGTATTCTTACACGTTAGAGCATTATTAAGATTATTGGTTTAAGGATTTTTTTTGATTTAGCGCTGTGCTTCCCTGTTTCTTCCTCATATATTCTAAAGATCAGCAGCTTCAGCAAGTATGTCGTTTCACTTTTCAGGTTTGCTCTTTACTGTACAATGTTTAACAATATGAACATAATATAAGAATGTATATATTTACCTCTGTAGTAGGATTTGGCTGGTTTTTGGGCTGCAGATAGAATGAAACACATTCAGCCCATTAAAGTTGTTGCAAATGTTTTATGAACTAATTAAAAAATGTATTTATTATTTACCTCCTAATGTGTATCCAGTTCCAGCACCTGTAAAATAATATTTTATTTAGAAAAAAATCCATACATTTGTTTTAAAGCAAAGGCTTTATCTCCCTCTAGTGTTTAGAATATAGAATGCATGCCTGGCTTTTGTTGCATAATAGAAACAGTATTTCAATAATTCACTGAAACTAAGGGGGTGATCTACAGCCATATTTATTATATTTTCTCTCTCTGTGTCCGCACCGCAACACTGGCTGAAGACAGCCGGCGCTCTCTGTGCCTGAGCGATTCTGCCTGGGCTCTGGGAGCTGCGCAGGGCCTGGTTACGCCTATGCGCTAGTAAAGCCTAGTGCTGGCTGGGAGCGTCAGATCTGCAGTATATTTAATACTGCAAACACACAGCGCTGTCAGGGGGAAAACAGACATACAGCGTCTGATGCAATCCCCATTTTTTATTTTATAGGGGAAGGCAGCACATTTTCACTATCCCATGGCACATACACCAGCCCCCCCCCAAAAAAAAAAACTTATACACTTATATACTCGCCAACGCTTTTGATAGATGGGACACTACCTATCAGAAGAGCTATGGATTTTTTACTTCATAAATATACCTTTTGCACTGGGACCTGGTGTTCACATTCATCTGCCACTAAGTGGCACTAGAGACTCCCCCTAGTTAGATTTTTAAAGCCTCTGCAGTTTCTAGAGAAAGTTTGGAGGCACACAATTAAGTGAAAAATAATAATTAAAAAAAACTACTGAATAAAATCACCAAGCTGTTTGGGTATTGTAATCAGGCAGTAACACAGGGAAGGGACAGACGCTTTCCAGGCGGAGAGATAGAAGCTAGTTTACCAATATGTGAAAAACAGCCCCTCAAATGGGTAAGTAAATGGTCCTCGCTGAATTTATCTGAATAGGGCATAGGGAGCTGTTTTGTAGGGATTTGTAAAAAAATATATTAAATAATATAAATAAATATCTATACAAGACATGTATCAAATTAAGGTGAACAACTGATCCACTGTAAAATTCAGTCAGGTCCAGGAGACCTGTTTCTTTTTCTTGTGAAAAAAAGGTGCCATTTTACCTTTTGAAAGTTTGAAAACGTCAATATTTAATTAGAGTTTTATAATTCTGCCTTTTCTTTTTCATCTGTTGTTAACAGCAGTTATTTTAGATGTATAAAAATAACGACCCGGTCAGTTCATTTCTGATTAAGGTAATGTACATATTTTATATCTACTGTGCTATGCTCGCATGCTGTACATCAAAGACATTCACTGAAAACAACTTATTTTATTATTAAATATTAAATCTCTCCCTAAATCGTATTCTAGGCAAACAAACATGTCTATGTGTTACTTATAATACATATCTATTATATATATATATATATATATATATATTGATCATGGTCATATAAGACACTTCAATGAAAGGCTTTAGTAGTGACATTATGTAGGATGGATAACTTCCAGGCAAAGAATTAAATGAGGCTGTTTTCTGCTTGCCCCATGCTGGGGGTGGCATCTTTCATTCGCCGGCACTGATAAACCCTATAGAACTTGCTACCTTCAGGGTCCCCAAAATGAATTGATTTCTGAAGGGACCCTCACATTGAAAGATGAGTGGATGAGTAATCACCGGCTGCTGAGGTGGCCCTGCGGAACTGTTCATCCGACTTTGATGAGATATATAAAACATTAAAAAAATGATGGATGAAAGATGAAGCCCGGGGAGAGCAGAAAGCAGGCGAATTGAACAGTTTGCTTGGAATATCCCTTTAGGGACCGATGGTCCTTTAGTATTGTAAATTTCATTCTATTTATGGGGCTTAGCTCACCTGCAAGCCCTGCTCCTCCTGCTCCAGGTCCAAAACCAGCTCCAGGACCAAAACCAGCTCCAGGACCATAACCAGCACCTGGGCCAGCACCACCGGCACCTCCAGCTATTTGACCAGCACCATATCCTTATAAAAACAAAAGAAGCATGATATAATGTACTGTACGTCACAACATTTATTGCCGCAGCTGAAAGTGGCATCATTGGATTTATGGTTACCTGGCTTAGGTGGCTTTCCTCCAGCTCCTGGATATTGGCCTGTCAGGGAAAGAAGACATGTTTATTGTAAGTATAGCTTTGACTAGTAACAGCTTTGAACATTTTTATTTATAGGGTGATGCGGATTTCTCTTCAGTTGTTCTGTCGCCATCTTTCAGCATCACTGCATATTTATTTCTGTCTCCTCCTTTTGGAGTCAGTCTACAGTCTGAAGTTCACTCGTACTCCAGATGTCGGCAATTTGATTTCTGTCCACTATGCTCCACTGAGATTAAACAAAGTGTAAACACTATTTCCCAGCTTAATCTCCTGGATACTATTTTGAACTTTGTGACGCCAAAGTCTCCAGTCATTGTGAGCAAGCTTTTATGGCCCCAGTCCTTCTAAGCAGAAAATTCGGATAATCCAACTATGGCCAAGGGCCCCAGAATATGCTCTAATATACCACATCTGTGCAGTAACATTCGATGAGAAAGCAGGTGCTGAAAGTCAGCAGACAGAAAGTTGTGTATACAAAATGGAATGGTGTTGTCCAAATTTTGTCTGATTGCAAGATGACGACAACTGGCTTTTACCTATCACATGAGAAATAAACTTGCTGGTGTCTGCTCATGGAATGTCAATCAATCAGAGGCACACATCGGTTTCACTGGGCCCCAGAGCAAAATTCATAGTTGAGATATCCGCTGCCGGAGATCTCCTCCCTTGAACTGCTATATCTACTGATCCACACAAGTCGGCTACTGACATAAGTGGGGAAGCTGATGCACATGCCTCAGACTAACTGAGACTCTGCTGCGACACATGTAAGCTGTGTGTAGGGGCTTTTTGTGCAGCTGCATTGGCAGGAGGGGGGGGGGGGGTCATGCAGTGGGCATCCCGAACCTGAATGCTTACAGAGGGGGGCTCTGCTGCAGCACTGTGAAAGCAAAGCATGTCTGCCCGCTCCACTCCTACTTCCGGCTGTATTACTACATGATGTTCCTGACACTTGCTGATTCTTGTGAAGAGTAGGGGGCTAGTAGTAACATCACTCACTCACTCACTCACAGCCAAACCTCAATAGTAAGGAGGGGATAGGGGCTATGGCAGTGCTGGCAAAGGGGTCCCCAATATGCAAACTTTGGGACTCCAATCTTGCCTTTTGTACCCACCACATTATTCTGTCATAGGGCCCTGTTCTGTGGTACTGTGCCCCTAGGCATTTGCTGCCTATTGCTTGGGGGAGGCAGCTTGCACTGGACCCCCAATCTGTGAACTCTGCGGTGCCATTCTCGCCTTTGGTGCCCTCCATACTTCTCTTTTATAGGGTCTCCTTTATACTGGGGCTCTAGGCATTTGCTGCCTTAACTCCAAGGGCCTCCATATGGCCAAGGGCCATATAGCAGCTGCCTCCCCTACCTCCATTGTACGTACTCTCCACTGCAATGCAACATGGACCAAAGCAAGAGACTGATACAAAAACTACAAAAGGAAAAATGTATTGCTGGATTCTATATTCCTATTGAATGGGTAATCTTCATTAATAGTTAAGGTTTTCTATGGATCTGGTGGTTGCCACAAAACCCCCTCCCCAAGTTTGACACTGGATTTCACTGCAAATATTCAGCAGGTAACTATGGTTAAGATTTCACCTAGAGGGTTGTTGAACTGTTGCAAATGTTACCGTAGGCACAAGCCCTTGAGTGTCTTATGGGACAACATATTTCCAGACATGCTAGCAGCGGGTAGCATACATTGAGGAGCCCCAAGACGAGGGGCAGCCCCCGCCTATGGAACGCAGCTTACACACTCACATGGCAGCATTCATCTAAAGGCTTGTAATGAGGGATCTTTCTTTCCAGACATAGCCTGGTTGTCATTTCCTCTGGGGGGATCTCCTGATAAGCTCAAGCCCGCTACAGGCCAGCTGATTTCCTGCAAAATTTCATGATGGTGTTCCTCCCATGTCCTCCCCGGTGTCTTACCACTTGAATATTGTTATAAAAAGACAAAGATATGAAGGATGATGACTAATGTTCCTATTCCTTGCATACAAATAATAACACAGGGCATTGAGAAAGCCACAGAGGTGTGGCGAAACATGTCTGCCAGATATTGAGACAGTCTGTGGAGACTTCTTATTCAACCTTATGAAATTCTTTGGGAAAGCGTGAGCAAAGACAAAAGACATTGTTATATATTTTATCAATTTCTGTATATGAAATGGCAATGGAATCATGTGGTTTGTGATTTATGAAATGATATAATAAATGTGAAGCAAGACTTCTTTTACAAAAACAAGTAGTGTGGTCATAATCAAATGCTCACCACCCATACCGGGGACAGCCTTAACCCGGACCAAGCGACATAGTTATTGAGCATGATTATGGACCAACACCCCAATGAGGGAAAAGAGAGATTAGGACATATATAAAGGGTCACACATCTTTTTTCTTAGAGAGTGTCTTATGGGAATTACAGCCAAAGGAGCACTTAGTGTTTTGACCATCGATTGTGGTGGTGCACCAATTGCTACTCCTAATGCTATTCCTATCGATCTACCTAAAATGATTAATAATTTCTGAATAGTATGCTCATTGCAATTAAGATGTGAATAGTTCACATGACACATCATTAGAGCATAGCCATTTTTAACAATGATTTTGGTTTAAGGTAAATCACCCATCTAGGTTCTAAAGGTTTTTTTGAAGACCGTACCTGCACCTCCGATTCCGCCCGGCCCAAATCCAGCTCCAGGTCCAAATCCAGCACCAGGTCCAAATCCAGCACCAGGTCCATAACCACCTCCAGGTCCAAAGCCACCTCCAGTTAGTGACCCAGCTCCAGGACCGTAACCTATAGAAGCATTTTAACCTCATTACAAACATTATATGCGAACATTAGGTGCTGTAAACAATACTTTTAATACTTGCGGCAGTTATTATTCATTTTATTATTATTATTAGTAGTGGTATCTTTATTGTTATATTTTAAGCAACTCTATCTTGATGTGTCTATTAATACAAATCCACATAAATATCATAAACAGCAGGAAAAGGATTGCATTTAGAGGAATCAAGAAGAAATCATGTGTGACAGGTTTGTGACAGTATCATTCTGTTTTTACAGGGGAGGACCACACATTTTAACTGCTTGTCCCCCAAGTCAACCTGTGCTGGAATAATTCTTATTATTGGAATAATCATCTTATTGGTTTTGCAATTCTTCAAAAATGTGTTAATGCTTTTAGCCAGCACGCAAAGCTCTGGGTAGATTTTTGAGTAGTTTATGTTACTTATGTTCACATTATACAGTTCGATTTGAGCATTTCTCCCTCTAAAGGTTGTTGGGTACTATCAGAAACCTTTCATCCTGTCTTTGCTCTCATCTAGTAATAGACAACAATGAGCAGGGGTTTATAAGAAGCCTTTCTATTGCTAGTGAGTTGCTGATCCCTGAATTAGCACCGGGCAGCTATGGGGGACAAAAGGTAATTTTTTTTTTTATTTGAATGCTGAATCAATTTAAACCAGACCAACAGCCTGGCACAGTTGGAAAAGAAAGGTAGCAGCCATTTTGGAGCTTCCTCTCCCAACTGCCATAACTGAAATGCACAGTAACAGGAAGCCCAGCATGACTTCCTGTTTGCAGGCGGCCTGCAATCTCACGAGCGGTCATCTTGTTTTTAAAATTTAGCCCAGTAGGCATTAGAAAAAGGTAAATTATTTTTTATGTGCAGCAATCTAAATTGCCCTGGAGAGGGATGCATATGAGTTTGTTGTGTTGGTCTGATTTAATTCATTTTTGACCGCTTTAAGCATCAATGAGCAACAGATGGTTTAATTTGCTATTATAAAATGCTTTTATTGGTTATCCTTACCTGGCTTGGGTGGCTTTCCTCCAGCTCCTCCTCCAACGCCTGCTCCTGGAAATCCTGAAAAAAAAATATACAAAAGTTTACACATCCAGTGAGCACATCAAGTCAGAAGCCATGTGGTCAATAGCGATGATGAATGACTTCCCTTTGCCAGCCCGTATTTCTTGGCATCCAACAGATATCTATTGTTTATCTAAATCAGAATGTCACATCTGAGGCTAAAAGGTTGGTTCACTTGTTACAAGTTGTAACCAATTTATTCTTGAGGGATACAGCATTTCCTTACATCACAATTTCACAGCTGTAAATCACATTCCTTGCGGGGACATTAACTGGCCTGAGCATAACATTTCTCAAATTAGCATGCAGTTAACCAATTAACTCAACATAATATTTATTTATCTGCAGTCATTTAGTATTCCTGGCCTGTTGTCCTCAGCCCTTGGAGAGTGGGGCTGGTTGGATAGCTCTAGGAACACATAGACGCATGCTTAATGTCTTCATTGTGGCCAGTAAACAGCCATCACATGGTGACATTACAGCTGCGTATCTGTTGACTCAAAGCCATCTTTGCTCCTCATTTTACAATTTAAAAGGTTATTTCTTTTAGATGGATTGCCATCTTAGGGTGTTGCAATACATTTTAGTCATGTAGCTCTGGGGAGCATAAGAACTATGAGCAGCCAGCTGCATTTTATTGCTTTTACAAAGAAATCAACTAACCTTAGGTCAGCAGTGAGATCATGGTCTAGGTTTGGGCTTCCAAGACTTTATGTGTATTTTTGTTTGTTTGTGTTGGATTTTAAAAAAATAGTCAGGTCTACCCACATGTCAAAACTCTTAGATATTCATATGAAAAACATCTTAACTGCTTGGTTAAAGTGGAGCTAAATCTGTGCCAGAGTATGCCCTGGTCTACAAGGACAATAAACTAACTTAACCTATGACATTATGCCAATCAGTGAGTCCTGAGAGAGAGATACTGCTGGGCTCCATCCAATGGGAGACAGCAAACAGCTTTTTCCTGATCCCTGTCATACAGAAGGAAAAGGTTACAGTAGTAGCTCCTAAATTTGAAGAGCAGAAGAAGATGAGGTAGAGCCCCTGTGGATCTGGGCCCTATCTGGCCCATGGAGGGTTTCGCTACCCCCCCCCCCCCGATAAACAAAACCGAAACATTTAGTAGATAAAATTGGTAACACACAATACAAATGGATCACTTTATTCTTTTTATGGTACATCTGTTAAAATCTCACCTCCAGCTCCTGCTCCTAGCCCACCAATACCAGTTCCAAGACCACCAGCTCCTAATCCACCAGGTCCACCACCAGCTACCAATCCACCTCCAGGACCATAACCTAAAAATCATTACAAATACTTATCAATTATTGTGTTCTTTGCTAAAATTAGTCATTAATAACTTTTATGCATTGTGTAAGCAGCTAAAAACCCTCTGTGGCACTTGCAGCCGCTAGCTTGCCCCCAGGGCATCCTAAATTGGGAATCCCTCTAGCTGTAGCACGCTCCTGTGCCCAGCCATTCAGATAGGCGGGGGCTGAGAGTGTTCCAAAATGAACAGGGAGCCGGGGTGCGCCCAGCAGGCTAGCACATGTCACCCAGCACTCTTGAGATCAGCCAATCGGCAATCTCAAATGTGCCATGTGGGCATAGCCTCGATTGTGTTTTTTTTTTGCCACTGCCAAGCCCGCTGCACTCGCGCATGAATGGCAGGTGGAAGGTGCGAAGGGTTTCCTGCTCCGATAAACAGAATGATAGTATGGTACCAGTGCATTATTTTCCTCTTCATCCACCATTCATTCACTTTCTTCTAGGCAACACAATATTTAATAATAACCAATTACAGCAACCCAGGATACTGCAGTAATACCAGCCAATAAAATCTAAATAGAAATAAGATTTGCACCTGGTTTTGGGGGTTTGCCTCCTGCGCCTGCTCCTATACCACCAAGGCCAGCTCCAGGTAATGCTCCACCTGCTCCAGGTACACCACCACCTCCAAGCCCAGCTCCAGGTACAAGGCCACCAGCTCCAGGTACAAGGCCACCGCCAGGTAATAATCCAGCTCCAGCTCCACCTCCATAGCCTAATAAAAGAAAGAAAATACACTTCAACCTAAAAGCATTACAAACACTTAGCAATCATTGTGTTCTTTGATCAATTAGTTAAATTATCCTTTGAACTGGCTACATTGGTTAGGTTTTGCGTATGCTGAGCGTCCCTGCTCCAATGAACCCTATTAATATTGTAGTTCCAGTGCTTTATTTTCACCTTCATCCACCATTATTTTTATAATGAGGACAACACAATATTAATCAATTACAGCAACTCAGACCATTGCAGCAATACATGTCTGATAACATCTAAATTGAAATAGGATTTGCACCTGGTTTGGGGGGTTTGCCTCCTGCGCCTGTTCCTATACCACCAAGGCCAGCTCCAGGAAATGCTCCACCTGCTCCAGGTACACCACCACCTCCAAGTCCAGCTCCAGGGACAAGGCCACCAGCTCCAGGTACAAGGCCACCGCCAGGTAGTAATCCAGCTCCAGCTCCTCCTCCATAGCCTAATGATAGTGAGAGAAAAATGTTTCACCTCAGTATATAATAATATACCATTATAAATGCCTCAATGGCATATTTTTATGTATTCTTTATCTTTTATGTGGAAAGTCTCTGAGTTGGCATTTTTAGGTCAAGGCTTTCATTGCCTCTCTTACTGCTGCAGACAATAATACCCCCACAGGGGACAGAGGTATAGACCACGAGTTGAGCCCTATGATTGGTGGTCTACTGCTAGGGGAATCAAGGGGAGTGCCAGAACACAGTGCTTTTAGGTGCTGCTGCAAGGTTATAGGAAGGAACAGGACATATATGATGAGGTAAGCTACTGAATCTTTTTTTTTTTTACATTTCGCCTGGACAGTCCCTTTAAAAGTGGACAGGATAGGGGAGGAAGGGAAGTTATTTTGCCATTAATTATGCCATTAATTATGTCAAACTTTTGTGACATGCTTGGTGGGAAGCCTTTGCTTATGAGCTGTTATGAGCTGAGTAAGAACTGTTTATAACTTTTTTTAATATGGTTTGGTAAGTTGACTCCCATATGATGCATGATTGCCTTGTCTGCCGGCTTCCAAAATAACATGTATGTTTTAGGCAAGACCACAAACAAGCTGAAAGGTACCCTTCCCCTGACTGCATTGCCAACAGCAATTAGATACCTAGGGAAACATTTTTGTACATCCACTGTACCCTGTACCAGCTGGTTAAGAGTTTTAAGCTCTTTGGCTACTGATATATCTTAATATAGGACATTCTGAATTCTATTTTCTGTTTATTCTCATTAGCATTAGTTTGGGGTGCCCCGCTGTGTGAATCCCCGATGTTGGCCAATTAAACTCAGCTCTCCTCAGTCCAACAGAGCATGCGTTCAGCTTCTCTTGGCCATGCATTGTTGTGTGCAGCTGGGGAAGCTGAATGGAATCCTAGCCATACACGTCGGTGAGGTGCAGCCTCACTCGCATCCTTTGCACAGCCATTCAGTTGAAAGGGCATGCGAGTGGTACCACGCATGCACTGTGGGCTTGAGAGAGAGGTAAGAATTACACAGGGGCATCAGTTTGGGGTGCCTCAGGGAGAGTCAATCAGCCAGCCCTGGGTTCACATAGACTCCAGTACCAGTTTTGATCCATTGTAAGGATTTACATATAACCCAAGGCAGGCCAAGAGGTGGGGTATAAAATGTAATTAAAAACATGTAGTGTAATCACCAGGTTTAGGGGGCTTGCCTCCTGCTCCAGGATATAACCCTAATATTAAAAACACAGAAAAAAAATATATTTTAAAAACCATTTATGTTTTGTTGTATACATTAGAGTAAACATTAAGCTCAAAAACCTCCTCCAGGACTACCACCAACTTCAAGGCTATAAGCACCACAACAAACATACACACTGGAAAAGTTAAAACCAATACATAAAGACAAAGGGGTATCCACTGGTCACATCATATCTAACTGTGCAAAATATACCTACATCATTTTGAAGAATTATGTGTGGTTTGAAAGTAACAATTTGGGGAAAATGTACTTGCATTAGTGCAACTTGACCCCTCCCTGTAACTTATTGTGGGGAGTTAAGCAAAAAAGACCGCACCAACCAATTAATTTAAATGACTAGTGTGCAAACACTATGGGAGTTAGTGCAGACCAAGTCTATCAACAATGTGTAGGGAGCGGGGATCCCACAAACCCCAAAATAACCCCCAGAATAGTGGCACCACTAACAAGTATAAAGGATTATATAAAGCTTTATTATTGCATGTATTTACAATTCAGTAAGTTAAGACAATTTAAAACCTATTAAAAAACATATAACACATTAAGAGAGGGGGGAGGGGGGAGGGACATGGCAACGCTGCTCTCATATATAAACCATTCTGACACTATATTACAGTTCTAACAATGCCTGAGGTCTGTAATTATTAATTTTAAAGTGCCCTTTATAGTAAGTAACATACACAAAGTGAAGTGCTAATGCATCACACTAATCAGGTTAAACCAACACCTATATACTTATTGAGCCCTAACCGGGTGTCAAATAACCTACAGAAATACCAAGTGCCAATATGCAATACCCTAAAGTGAAACGTGCATGAATTTCAATGAGGACCAACCAGGCAGAGATTGATCAACAGACATAAACAACAAAATCATCTCACATGTCCAGAGCAGGCTCGCAACACGGTCCCCCCACACTCACACCTCACCGCCGGCGCGTTCCGTGACGTCAACGCGTCACTTCTTCAGGGCGTGAAGTGCGGAAGCGGGGGGACCGTGTTGCAAGCCTGCTCTGGACATGTGAGATGATTTTGATAAAAGAATAACTTAAGTATGGTAAAAAAATGCTCACAACACCCTATCAAAGCCATAGAACTTAAACAATTATACAGTAAATAATATGGACATATTCAGATGGTCAGCAGTCCTGGATGTCCGGAGTTGAGTTGGACATTGCTAATGGTAAATATGATCTTCCTGACTGTTTGAATCTGGACTATATGATTGTTATAAAACACCAGTCCCTGTGTAGGTCTGTAAGGGTCAATGTGCACGAGTCACATGATACTCTAAACCCTGATTTATATGTTTTGTTTCTTAGCATATCTTCCTAAAAAGAGCATGTCATGCTGCATTGCATAAAATGTACTTTGTGCTCTCTACTGACCTCCTGCTGGGTAGCCGCCAGCTCCAATGCCAGCTGCAGACAAGAAAAAACAGTATAAACATTCTGGGTGTAGGCTAGACTTAAAAAGTGCAACAGTATCCTAAAAAACCCATAGAACTTAAACATCCTATGCAATACAGTATATGGGCAAATTCGGATGGCCAGCAATGCTGGTTCTCAGCAGTTGGCAGGTGAATCGGGCATTGATAATGGTATATTTGATCTTTTGACTGTTCAAATCTAAACTATAGGGTTGTTATACAACACTAGTCCCTGTGAAGGTCTTAGAAGGTCATAGGGTTTTCTGCATGAGTCACATCATAATCTAATCCTTGTTTTATAGGTTTTATAAGTTTCTTAGTAGTTTCTTAGTACATATTCCCGAACAGATCATGCTGATCTTGCTGCATTGTGTAATATGTTCTTCATGCACTCTACTAACCTCCTGCTGGGTAACCGCCAGCTCCAACACCAGCTGCAGACAAGAAATAAAAACCATAAGCATATTGGGTGAATAAGCTGGACCTAAAGCAGACCAAAGTTCTGCCTCCCCCACGGCCCTCCACCTGGACCCCCCACTTGAGTACCTGGAAACATACCTCTTCTATGGTGGTGGTGCCGTATTTAGCAATTTAAGATATTTTTGTGTAAAAGCCCCATTTCTCCCGGTTACAACAGTACCACATACATATTGGTAGACACCCTTTCCTGCCCAGGAAACTCCCCCAACTAAAACAGTGCTATTGGAGATTTTCAGATAAAATCCAACTGCTATGCTGATTGGATGATCTCAAATATGCTGGGTAAAGTGGCATGCCCGCTGACCATGACCCCAGGCTTCCTGTAGTCTGAGGTGCACTCCTGCTCCCTGCTTATCGGAATGGGGTCTTTTAGACTCTAGGGCCAACCAAAAAGGGTTTTGGCCTGCTTTAGAAAATGCAACAGTACCTTAGGACAAGTATCATCTTACTACTATTCTGAAGCAGGGTTGGGGATATTTTTGTTATATACAAAATATAACAAACATATATCAGCTGAGTAAACAGCTGAATGGCAGTTACATTGTGTGCTGCATTGTATGCTACTCCAGCTGATAAAAGATCATTACATTCTATGTTGGTTAGAGGGAGAGGATTGTGTATAAAAAATATATCTCCAGCCCGGTTGCAAAAAAGGAAAAAGATGATACTTCATTTAAAAGGGCCAAAAAACTGTAAATCCAGAGACTGTAAATTCAACAGCAATTAAGAAATAATAAGACAGCAAGCCACTGTCCTGATGCCTGTCCAATTTGCCTCTGTTCCATTTCCTGCAGCACCAAATATTAGCTGGAGCAGGGCTCCAAATTTTGCCCTCATTTCAATTCCGTTCCTCCAGGACCATGCAATTAGTGGTCTAACAGCCAATCTGTCCCTTCCAGTTCTTCATATGGGTGAACCTGGCAAGCCACAGTGGTCCTGCAGCTGGCTCTGGCCACAGCAGAGCGTGCACATGATATATAAAGCTGCCTTATGATACACCATTCCCAGCTCAGCTGCACCCAGAAATAGATGCAAATCTTTTCTTAGAATACACAAGTTGCTTTGCTTAGAATGCAAAAGGCATTTATGTATAATCAAAGAAAGTAATATTAGATACTTAGAAGTAGCTCATTTCACTGTTCCCAGGGCGATAAGGGGAAGAAAGTTAGTGAATGCCTCGACAGAGACTTTAAAACAGCATGCTCTCTACTAACCTCCTGCTGGGTATCCGCCAGCTCCAACACCAGCTGCAGACAAGAAAAGAAAACTATAAACATGCTGGGTGAATAGGCTAAACTTAAGAAAATGCAACTATACCTTAAAAGACAACTATCATCTTTCTCCTTCTATTATGGGTCTGTGGATATTTTCTTATACACACTCCTCTCATTGCAACCAGCTTAGAATGTAACAAACTTTTATCAGAAGAGTAAACAGCTAAGCGGCAGGTACATGGTATGATACTCTAGCTGATCATTGCTCTCTATGCCTCACACTTATACTCCTGAAAACTCCAAAGCCTATACACACCTCTTGGGGCGCTTCGGACCCGAGTGACCACAGGCGGCCATTTGCTATTCTTGACTGGGCCATAGCAATTGGCTGCCATCCAATTGGGTCTGGGCCCGGCCATCAATTTATTCAGTCCCAGAAAAGGTGAGTTGGAGGGAATGCGGGAAAATTTGTGCAGGGGGATGCCTTCCCCAGACATGAGCAGCAGCAGGGTGTGCTTTAAAAAAACAACAGCCTTTACATTATGTTAGATAGGCATTTTCAGATTGCCAGAAATACTGGTTCACTGGAGTTGGCAGAAGTGTTGGCCATTGATAAGGGTAAATGTGATCTTGTTGACTGTGTAAATCTAAACTATATAGTGGTAAATCTAAGCTATATATTGGTTATGCAACACCAGCCCCTTTGTAAGTTTTTAAAGGTCAAGGGGGTTTTGCATATATCACATGATAATCTAATCCCTGTTTTCTGTGTTTCGTTTGTAAGAAAATCTTCCTGAACAGGACATGTCTTGCTGCAGCTGTTCTATTTTCTTCATGCTCTCTACTAACCTCCTGCAGGGTAGCCACCAGCTCCAACACCAGCTGCAGACAAGAAAAGAAAACCATAAATATGCTAGTAAGAATGCATCAGTAGTATAAAAAAGCCATAGAACTTGAACAACCTATACTATACATTATATATGGTCAGATGGTCAGTAATACTGGTCCTCTGGAGTTGGCAGTTGATTTGGACATTGATAATGGTAATGATAATGGATCTTTTTGACTTGATGAAATCTATGGCCTTTATTCAGAGCCTTTTGCAAGAAAAATCCGTTCTCATCACCTTTCCCCACTCCCATGATTCAACAGACATTTTTTCACCAAGATTTCTTTATGGAGCAAAATTTCGTGTTTTGCAAGAACTCACCTGTAAAACCCACTGCCGAATTTTTAACCCGTTTGATTCACTGTCAGCTCCACTAGCTGGCACGCTAATTTTCATTGATAAAAGCCATGCCGCTATAGCCAGCTGTCGTAATTTTTATCAATAAAACTTCTTGCTGACAGAGATTTACTAAACTGTCATGTGAGTTGTAAAATCTTGAATGGAAATAAGTATTATCCTCAGGCTTTCTCTTATGCTTCTCGCACAGATGGGATGATCTTGCCTGTGTCCCTGAATCATCCGAGAAAGTGTTTCGCATCCACACAAGTTTTTTTCTGAGCGGCTCTGAATAGCGCCATATATGTTGGTTAAACAATAACAGCCTTTATGGAGGCCTTTAGAGGTGAAGGTGTTTTCAGAGTCTTTTACTATTGTCTGTTTTACTGTATTTCTCACAAGTTGAATCAAACCAAATAATAAACCCCAATATCGTATGCTTGAAAGATGTGATACATCTTTGTATGGCAGCAGCAGCATGAAGCAGGGAAAGCATGGATTCCCCTGCTATACAGCTGGCTCTTATGAATGCTGCATTTGACCACTGCGGGATATCAGAACTAGGGGAGTAAGTAGCACAGCTTGGGGCTCTCTCTACTGATACACACTGAAGAGCACATACAAAAACAGCTTCTACCCACTAGCTGTTAAAGCACTAAATAACCAACTTTAAGAATCCTGCAAGAACTTTCGGTCCCCAGCGCATCACCAGTTAGCAAATGAATTGTCGTATGTAACTAAAGCCCCTTGTATAACATGTATATCTAGCAAATGTTTGAACCCCTTGATGTATATAGTATGTGTGTCTAGCAAATGTTCAACCTCTATGGAGAACCCCCCTTCCAGAAAATATTCCTTGTATGTATTCTGTACCTACTTGGCGACCAATAAAGTATTCGTAGTATTCGTAGTATCATTAGTCCCCTTTAACTATATGTTTTTTAATCTTTATTTAAAGAAAGGCAAAAGGTGGCGACATAGTAAGTTCAGCATGTCAGTTCAATATCCATGGATATTCGTCAATGACTTAGATCTGAAACATATGCAATTCTCCGCCCTCACTTTTGCTGGCTGTACTGCATGTTCTAAAACATTTTATTTAGCCTGCATATATAAATCTATTATTTGTACACCCCAAATGAAAAATAAATCCCCCGAATTTGTGTTTTTTTATCTACTGGTTGGAATAATATCCAGGGGTGATATACTATCCTGTTTTTATAGGAGAAACCTCCTAAGCTCTAACTGCTTGCTCTTGAGCTGACTCTGGGAACAGTAGCATTGATCACTTTATCATCTGCCCAAAGCATTGCATGATTGATAAAAGTATCTGTTTATTCAGCAGAGTTTGGCTAAGGACTCAGGCTTTCAAAGTTAAAGAGGGAGCCTTATTTAGGAAGTGTCACACAAGTCTCCCCCTGTAAAAGCAAAAACCTGTCACTCCCTATTCTTCTTTAATCAAGTAAAAGAAAGAAAGAAGCTTGGGTAAAATTCTCGGATTCAGGATGTATGATTAAACCATCCTTTTTTAATCTAGAATACAGTATTTGCATGGATTTTTCATACTGGGTTGTTTTTTCCCCTCCTTTTAAACTTTCATGTTCATGCTAAATAACCGTAAAAAAAAACATGCAGGGTTTTTACCAGGCTTAGGGGGCTTGCCTCCTGCTCCAGGATACAACCCTAAAATTAACAAGACATACAAATATATATATTGTTTTTGGAATAACCTTTTTTTACGTTCTATAAATTGGACAAAATAGTATGCCTACATACCTGCTCCGGGAACACCACCAGGGACACCAACTGCAAAGAAAACACATATATAGACATAGTTGTACATTTTTACATTTGGAGATCCCATGAGAGAGCCTCCCAAACAAAAATGCAAATATAATAAATCGTCTGCACCTGATTGGGTTTAGTAAATGAGCAGTTGTGTTGTTTGGATGCAGATTTTATCCAATGGCCTTGATTCAGTGAGTTGAAAAAAATACTCTTGCTAAAAAACTCAATGGCAATTTTTTACTCCTAGTAATAGCCTGAGAGCTTTTTATGCCTTTTTAAACTATAGTAAAAAGTGCCATTGGCTTTCATTGACTTCCAAGTTGGAGTTTCAGCAGCAGTATACTTCTCAATTTTTTTTAAACTCTTTATGAATCAAGGCCAGAGAGTTAGTTTTCCTTTTAGAGATGTGTAAAAAACAGCACTGTTTATCTTAGGAGAGGCTCTCAATCTTAGGATAGATAGATCTGGAGAGGTTCTTAGGATAGATAGGTCTGGAGAGGCTCTTAGGATAGATAGGTCTGGAGAGGCTCTTAGGATAGATAGGTCTGGAGAGGCTCTTAGGATAGATAGGTCTGGAGAGGCTCCCAGCATTCTTCCTCTTGGCAGGGCCCGTCCTTCTGATAAACAAGTACATGTGACCTATTGAATTGCCCAAAGGGGCAGTCGTGGCCTTGTGACTGGAGGGTTGCAGGTTTGATTCTCGGGCGGGATATGACTGAAGTTCTCTTAAGCCCCCCAACTGCTCTCCAGGTGCCATAATTAGGACAGCCTACTGCACCAGGCAATGTGTTTATTCGGATGTGTTTACTGGGCATGTGTGCACAGATAGGTTAAATGTGGAGGAAGGCCACCTATGTCCCAAAATTCCCTAAATTCAAATGTCCAAAAATATCTTTAATATGTGGCACTGAGCTGAGAGGAACCAGGATGCTTAGACTTGTGTAAACCTCTGTGTACAGTATACCTGTTATTTGTGTATACTTATTATTTGTCATAGTGTTGATTTATAGTAATCCTAAAAGTAAGATAACCACTCTGATGCTCGATTTCTGATACATTGTCCTTGACATTTTATGCAAAAATACCACATGACTCAAAGAAGAAAACTTGATGGTTAATAATAAATCATTATTACTTAATTAGTAATTAGTACATAATGTTTATAATATCACCTAAATTCTTACTAAGGACAGGTAATCCAGTCAGTGTAAAGTTTGCAATTTGCTTTAAAAATAATTTTTAGGTTGCTTTACTCTTTTTTAATTGTAGATATCACTTTAATCCAGAATTTTCTGCCTACCTACCTACCTGCCTATCGATGGCAAACAGAGTAGAAAAAGTTACTAACCCTTTTTAGTTGTGAATACTGCATCTAACCTGCACCACTTTTGGGGAATATGTGGCATTTCAACTTCCAAAAGGAATTATAAGCACTGGAAAAAGTTATTTGTAAGAAGGTGTGTACAGTACATCTTCCTGACCAAAACATGTCTTGCTGCGGCCCTGTAAAATGTTCTTCATGCACTCTACTAACCTCCTGATGGGTAGCCGCCAGGTCCAATACCAACTGCAGACAAAAAAGAAAACCATAACAATGCCAAATAAATATGTAAGATCTTAAAAAGGGCATAAGACATAAACTGCCTACATATGGGCATTTTCAGATGTCCAACAATACTGCTGCTCTAAAGTTAGCAACTTATTTGGACAGTGAGTATTGGCTAAATCTGTTTCATATTAAGATCTTTTTATGGAGCTTTCACAATCACTGGGTCATCTCCAGTGAAGCTGGAAAACTTTCTCTGATGTTCTAGAGCCTACCCATGGTTATTACATAGTCCTCCTGAACATTTCTGTATACACATACAGTATGCAGCTGGCTGGTTTAAGACACAATTAACATGATTCCCCTGCTAATTATTACATGTTGATTATAATATTGTAGATCTAACAGGATCTAACAGGAAATCATGTTGTCACATGCATTACAAGCTTTAACATGCTTATAGTCAGTTTTTATTGACAGTGCATGTATTATTAGGCTGCCCGCTCACTGGGACAACATTAAAATGTTGCAATTCTGCAATTAAAGGAGATTTATAATTAATAATCTTTCTAAAAATGTAGGTTGTTGTACAAGATGTTATCTTCAACTGTAAAAAGTCCCCCCTTCCCATTGAGTGTCTTCTCACCTAATTACAGCAGTAGCTGCTGCTCTTGATGAGACTGATATGGGTACCATTGGTGGTACATGAGATCCAGAAAGGTTGCAGGCTGGCCTATACTCCAACCTGATCTGCTGCCATATAAATATTGGCCTTTTATATATACAATGTTCAATGGCCAATGTCATTAAAACTATTTATGTGCATGTTATGGTTATCTTTTGTATTTTAACACAATTTTAGGTGACTGACAACCCATATGTACCTCCCAGGTGATATTTGAAGTAATAAACTTAAGGAAAAAGTTTTCGAACTCTTGCTATTAAAGTGATAATGCAGGTAAAGGTCATTGTTACACATTGCATCAGGCTATGTTTGGCACTGTCCTAAACTGTGTTCTGCTTTTATATTGAAGCAGGTTTACAGTTTCATCCAATGATATTCTCTTTTTCATCCTGTCCCCTAATATGCTCAGCAGAGTGGGACAGGATTGCTGGTCCCTCCCTCCTCCCGCTCCTCCCTCCGCCTCCAGATTCATCACTTTGCTGATTATTATGCAGCATCACAGATCCAAGTGCCACGTCCACTTTTTTCAGAAGAGAAATCATTGTTAGATAGTGTAAACCTTGATATCTTGGTTATTTCTTCAATTTAAAATGGAACACAGTTTAGGACAATCGCATCATGTAAAAAATCCATGATTAAAAGCTCTTCTTTTTCTGAACTTTACAGCTCTGAGCCAGTTCAAGTAAAGTTTTGAAAACTGTATAGCTTCAAATTAGAAGGAAGACCAACATACCTCCACCTGGACCAACACCAACTGCACAACAAAAAAGATTAGAAAAATTAGAAGTAATACGAAAAAGTGTGCAACATATTAACAGATACCTAAAATCTATAGATAGGATTTGTGTAATAGCTATACATGTGTTGAGCCCTCCCCTTATAAAGAAACACAATAAAGCAGTCTTAGTTGCCCACATTTTATGTACTATAGACATTTTGTTGTACAGTATTTAGTTGCTTTTTAGTTGATTGTATTTTAAAATTCAGTGCATAGCATACAGTACTTCATTCAAATTTGGTATAGTTTACTTTTGTACACTTACCTCCACCAGGTACTCCTCCAGCACCCAATCCAGCTGCAGAAGACAGACAGATAGAATTGTTAGTTTCATCAGGTTATATAAGAGCACAATACATATTTGTACATATGTATAGCTACACACTGTGTAAGTAATGGGGTACTTTAAGCTCTCCACACTTTATTTAATTGGACCCCAAGTCTAAATAGACTATTGGTCTCTTGTCAAAATCCCCTCTGTGTTTTTATGTAAATGATGATTAAAAAGAAACTACGAAATTAACATTGTAAAGAAATCTCTCGGAATTACATATTTCAGTGCTCTAATAACTTAAAGGACAACTACTAAGGTAAGGGTCAGCTTAAGGAGTCACTTGCTAGGGTTAGGAACAAAAATAGTTATAGTAACAATAAAGGTTGAGTAGAAAAGTGAGTGCTTAAAGTGCAGCTTCTGCTACTGCCTGGCCTCTGCAGTGGGGCTGCTGCACACTGATTGGCTAACTAGAAAACCGGTCACAGGCAGGCATGGATCTTGGAACGCAAACGTGCTGCTCCCAGTGGGTGATGGGTGGGTGGGGAGAGGCTCTCGTGTCTCACCACCGGTCACAGGCAGGCTTGGATCTTGGAACGCAAACGTGCTGCGCCCAGTGGGTGATGGGTGGGTGGGGAGAGGCTCTCGTGTCTCACCTCAGCACTGGGAACATGTGAAGATCATGTGCCTCCTATGCTAATGCTCTTACAAAGTTTGTACTGGGTTAGCATCAGAGATTTTATTCTGTAAGCACAGTTTAGTCAGAACCTGTTTAGGGTTTAGTGGAATCATCAAGGACATGTGCAGTAAGTGAGCTTTCTGGGTTTTGGGCCACTTTAACATCTAGAGGTCACAGCTAGGTACTGCTGTGACTGTTACCTTTGTGAGTTGAGCTGGACTGTGCCAGTTGGAGCAGTTGAAAGAATATAGTGCTGGAAACAAAGTGCAGGACTTTGTGTGCAGTGTTTTATTTCAGGCACAGTAAAAAAAAGTGAGACTTTTCAAAACAATTGGTGGAGCTTCTGTGTTTTATATAATGGACAAACTTTTAAAGGGACATTAAGGCAAAGGGTTCATCAAGTCTGTTTTCAGTTTCGGCAATCTCAATAGTCTTAATGAGCCCTAGTGAACTTTCTCCCTTCTGCTGGGCATCTTCATGCATGGATCATGCTCTACTGCTGTGTCAACATGAAGGTCCCTCAGAGGTAATATTTTTTGGGTCAGGACAAGAGAGCAAGTTCGGTAAGATTTTATCAGGAAATGCAAAGTTCATTCCCCAGCACTTTGCATTTCCTGATAAAATCCTACCGAACTTGCTCTCTTGTCCTGACCCAAAAAATATTACCTCTGAGGGACCTTCATGTTGACACAGCAGTAGAATGGGCCTGCATGAATCCAAATTACCCGGTACACAGATTAAACTGTTTTTTTATTGTAACAAATGTATAAAAAAATGATGTCTTACCTCCTGTCTTGGGGGGCTTAGCTCCTAGTCCTCCAGCACCTGTTAAAGTGATAAGCACATAAAGTAGTTAGCCCTCTAATGCTGACCGCTAATTGCTACGTGGATTTAGAATGTAATACTAACCACCATAGGGATATCCACCAGCGCCAATTCCACCAGCTGTAGATGTAAGAAATCACTTTATCTGTTTATATCAAGTTATATGGAAGTGTCTAATAGTAATTATATCTATGCAATGGTATATTGTCATTCCTACCATGCATTTTACAGAAACACCATATTTGAGGATTTTAACAATGTGTTTTGTGTGATCAACCCAGTACACAAGCATATGCAATATCATGGGCTCATTAACAATGGGAAAGTTGTGCATATAATGTATATATGTAGAGAGACTTAGGAAAATCGGGGGGGGGGGGGCAATTTATTGATGGAATTAATAAGGAATTTTATACTAACCGCCTACTGGAAGTCCACCAGCACCAACACCGCCAGGGCCAACTCCTAAATTATGGAAAGGAAAAGTTCATCAGCCTATAATAAGTCATCTCTAAGTTACTCGGGAGTCAAAACTATTCCCATTTGGGAGGCTTGAAGCAATGAAGCAAAGATAATCTTTTTTTTCATATTTTTGGATAAAACCCACTTCACCACGGGTGAGGGGCTGACTGTTTCAAATCAAATAAATAGTTATTTTTTGTATCTATTGTGTGTTTAGTTTGGGCTTTCATAACTCAGCTTCTCTAGGGGCATTTGGATAAACCCTATATTTATTTTTTGTAATAGCATAAAAAGTGTAGCACTAACCTCCAATTGGATATCCACCAGCGCCAAGTCCACCAGCGCCAAGTCCACCAACTGGTTATGCAAGAAGACATTTAGTTAGTTTAAACGTTAAATTGTTTTACTCATATCCTTTATACTACTCCTTTGCTTATTTATTGTAAGGATCAAGAATACTCAGATACATTTTCAAGGAGCAGTTTATGACAGTTTATTGACAAGTTTTATTTCATTAACGGGGCAGCCTGGTTGATGGCAGGTCTACTTGGTTAAGCAACGTAAGTGCCGATTTATAAAGGGTACCATTTTGTGTCATTATCTATCATTTTGAGTCCACTTTTTTAGGTTGTCTGTTATTTTGAGTGCATTGAATGGGGCTGCAAGTCAAAATGTCCTTAAATAGCTTGCATTGGTTTTTCCCTATGGGCCAACCTGTTTCAGTGCCTGTTTGTGTACCTATTGGCTGTGTATTGTATATTTAAAGAGGAACTTCGGAGGCCCTGGAGCTCAAAAGAAGCCATGTATAGTAAAATAAATCAGTCAAGCTTTAATAATAGAGTGGTGGCGCCTATTGTATGCCATATACAATGCTGTTTTGACACCCATCCCACAGCATTCTAATGCAATCAACATCTTACTCCCATATGCAGATAGATATACCATGATCTTTATAAATGAGAACATTCAAAGACAAGCCAGCATCACTTTTCAGTGAGGATGTTGTGTAAAGTGTACTATGGAGATATGCATTTGCAAGTCACACCCTGTCTCATTTTGCAGTCTATGGCATAAAATGTATGGCAGTTGGTCAAAATAAGGGCTACACTCAGATGCCGGAAGCTCCTAAATGATACCTGTGCTTGTAAATTGAACTACTATCTTTCTTTGGTAAATAGCTGCTGGTTTCAGAGCCAAGTTGACTGCATGCCCTAAATGTATGCTAGGTACTCTCTAACCCTAAAGATGCAGATACTGTTTAGCAAGGTTCTTCCTTCAATATATTTGCTGACCTTATTGGACTTGCAACTTACCTCCAGGTTTAGGTGGCTTACCACCAGCACCTGAAAAACACAATATTTAGACTTTAGACATACAAAATAAGACCTTGAAGATGAACTTTTCGAAATTCACTGAAACATACATACAGTATTGTTATTATTCAGAAATAGCCAAGGGAATAATTATCTATCTATCTATCTATCTATCTATCTATCTATCTATCTATCACAAAATAAATACTGAATATTATCATTTTCTTTACTATAGCTTGCTGTTTTTATTATGCATTCCTGTCTACAGGTCGAGGAAATTATGTAAAATACACTATAGACTATACATTTTATTTTCATTATATATACATGTGTGAACTTTTTCCACAAGACATGCTGTAGGGACAGCACATAGAAAAACAAATTTTTACTCCACTTAGGCCGGCGCCTACCCTAATTTTCATCTAAAGAGCACAGATGAGAGGACATCTCTTCTGCAGTTAGCATTGAAGGCAGCACTGCGTTGAGGGGGCCAGCAGGGGAGGTGAAAGCTTTGTCTCTGTCGCCTGTAGAAATATACCACCAGAGACAAGACTCTCACCTCACCTCATGGTTAAAGTGATGTTTTAGTAAAAGTCTGTATGGTTTTCTGTGTGAACAAATATACAAAGCTACTTAAATTCCAAACAGTGAATTACTTACCGTAGCCAGGATAACCACCAGCTCCAGGAATACCACCAGCTCCAGGAACACCACCAACACCAGGGATGCCACCAACTCCGGGGATACCACCAGCACCTATTCCTCCAGCTCCTGGTACTCCACCTACTCCAGCAACACCACCAACACCAGGGACACCTACAGTATGACAACGAATAGTTGATTTTATTCACCAATACATAAAGTAACCATTGTTTATGATACAACACTGAATATTTTGCCAGATTGCAAAAACCTTGTCATATACCTCTAATACCAAATGCAAGATGGGGCTGCTGCATCCCGTGTTTTCCTGCATCCTGATTTGGCATAATCATCTTTTCAATACCCCCAAAGTACAGAGAACGTTTTATACATATATATCTGTATGATGAACAGGTATAATAAATGTATCTGAAATCTGAGTATTGAGAAGGTGTCCATCCTAAACCGGAATGCCCCAGCAGTAGGTGACAATGATCAGCGAACTGGTTCGTTAGAACCCAATTTCGCCCTGAATTTCAGGCAAAAATTCAATTTGGCATAAAACCAAATTTTTGGAGGTTTGTGCTGATATTTTCCCTGAAATTCACTGGCACCTCAGGTGGTGGGTAAAGAAAAAAAACTCCCCACCATCCTCATTCCATCGCCACTCTTGGATCCAATGTGCGCGTCAGAAGCTGACTTGCACAGCTGACAGTGCGGCCGGCCTCTCTCCCCACCGTGCTGTGTGCATCACACATTCGCTTACCTACATGCCGGCTTTCCCGTTGTTCTGTTCCAGCGGCTGGCTGCAGGAGCAAGTTGGCTTGCACAGCTTACAGTGCAGCCCCACTCCTTCTGCTGGGCAATACACATGGGGGGAGGTCGCCCGCAGCCACCTGCTGGACCAGAACGACAGGGAAGCCGGCAGGTGGGTAAGTGAATGTGCGATACACATAGCACAGTGGGAACGGAGGAGGCCGGCTGCACTGTCAGCTGTGCAAGTCAGCTTTCGCTGCACGCTGACAGACTTTACTAAATTCTAATCCGATTAAAGTGCAATAGTCAGATATGTACTGTAGGCACTCACTTATTTCTGAGATTTATCTTAAGTTGCAATTATATAAATTTCAGTTTGAAGTGACGTAAAAAATACTTATGTAAACGGTGAACTTAAAAGGCTAATGCAATGGCAACTCAAGCCAATCTGCATTAGGTTGTTGTGCCACTGCTTTAGTTCTCTTGACAAATTTGTTCCTGTAAAGCCCATTACATCCATTTTAAGTTAAACTGCACTACATCTTTTGTTCCCCTAGATGTCGCTGTGAACCACAATGGCCGCTGGAAATGATCATGTTACAACTCTTAATCTAGACCAGATTTTTTTTATTTTTAATTCCCTATATAATGAAAGCAATTTGTATTGTACATCTTTGCACAGATGAAATTTAGGTTGGTTTAAAGAACCACTGTGGCATAGTAAACGTTTCACTAATTCTATGAGATTAACAAATCTTAATAGTGAAAATAGTGTAAATGTAACCACCTACTGCATAAGCTAATAGTATTGTTATGCAGATAATCAGTAGGCTATTAACCATTTGCTTCATACAGTATCTCATTTTGAGTAGAAAGAGTCAACATATTGCAACAAACCAACCTGAGAAAAGAAAAAGGAACTACACACAAATTACCCAAATACAGATCTGACTGTCTAAAGCCAAAACTTAGCAGAGGATTTTGACAGCCCCCTGCCAGCCCATGACCAGCCTGCGTTATCCCCACTGAGTCCCCCAATGTGCTTCCTGGCCAGTCAACGAGTGTTCTCCAAAGCTGAGGTTATAGCATTGCAGGTATATATTATGGGCAAGGGTGGATTTGGTCACTCTTAGAGAGTCTTGAAACCTTAGTATTATAGAGGCTCATACTGTTGCAGGCATAGATATGTCTCATCTGCAGCAGAAATGCTGAGGCTAAGGCATTAGTGGAAAAACATAGACGGGTGCATATGGCTACTCTTAGATAGATTTATGGTCCGTAAGCGTTGGTACCGTAGGGGTGCATAATGTGGTAGGAGTGGCTGTGCACCCCATGATGCTGAGGGGGAGACTAGGAAGGCAGGGATTAGACATCAGAACCAGCCCTGCTGGCTCCAAAGTAGGGCGACCTACCGGAAATTCTCCTTGGTCACCCTATGGCCAGAATTCTGCCCAGAGATAGCTGGACATTGTAGCTTTCTTCTGGAAAAGTGAAGCTGCGTTAAAGCTTTATTAAGTACTGTATAGATTCCGAGCATTATAAATACAGTCATCCCATAATGATCTCTCTAAAGAGCTCCTGAAAGATTTTTTCTTTATTCTGCTGAAAATTGGCTGAATGTAAAACACAGCTGGACTATGGGTCCAAAACCAAAGAACAAAGAAAGACATGGAGTAAAGCCTTATACTGGCAAAGTGACTCCATCTTTCAGTGCTATAACACATCCCTCCTAGCCTATCTATTGATAATAAGTTAGGTTTTGTATGTTGATCTAAAGTACATTTTCTTGCTGTTTCTTAGCCTAGTATCATTAGAAGCTGATCCACTGCTCAAGTTGTAGCGCTACCTCTAGACTGTGAGGCTGGGACTGGGAAAAAGGTGCCATCCTTATTAGCAGAGGTATGGGTGACAGTGGATCTAACATTTTAATAGTAACATACATCATCTCAATCATCCAACTAGTCTATAGTTGCTGGTAACACTTACCATATTTGGGGGGCTTGCCACCAGGCTGAGCTCCAATTTGGGGTATTCCTGCAAATAAGCAAAACAAATATTGTTAATCTATGAAACTCTTATATTTCAAACATCCTGCTGCGTCTCTGTATTAAAAAATTACCAGCTCCTGCACCACCAGGCAAACCACCAGCTCCAGGATAAAGACCAGGTACAACACCGGGGACTGCTCCACCTCCTGGGATTAAACCGGGCACAGCACCAGGAATGCCTCCAGCTCCAGGTCCCACACCAGGTATGCCTCCAACACCAGCTCCTGTATGAAATTACATCAGAAAATAGTTTTACATGTGTATATATATTATATATAATCTGGTTTAACCAGTTTTCAAAAGGGCACATGCCACAAAGCTCAATATTGACTGTTTGTGATCTTTCCCCCTCGTCTTCACCCCTCATCCTTTAGACTGTAATCTTGCAAGGGCAGGGCTCTCTTTCCTATTGTATCTTGTACACAGAATATCCATTGTCAACTCTGTAAAACTGCACTTGATATATTATATGTACCGTATGTTTCTACCCTGTTTGTAACTACTACTTTGTAAAGCGTTACAGAAGATGATGGCGCTATATAAATAAACAATAATAATAATAATAATAATGTGTATCAGTTAATAACTGAAAAACATAGTATATGATGTGTTGCCAGATTTTAAGCAGTTAGTGGCAAATGCCGCGAAGTAGACTGATCATACTGTATTTTATGTACAAATTTGCCCTTGAGGGATGAGATTAATGTGCAATATGCATTAAAAGGCAATCCTGCACCTTTGGTACCATTGTTCATGCACAGTACTGTATTGAGTTTTCGAGGGGCTTGGTTCAAAGCTTTTTTAATACCCTCAAGTCTCCCTACAACTAGTAATATTACCTTTAGAGATATGCAACCCCCTCCAAAAGTTCGGGTTCAGCCAGTTCGACCAAACATTGAACATTGAAATATTGAAATCAATGATAACCCTAACTTTGAGGGGTGGCTGTGGCAGGTGGGAGGATGCAGAGTGTGCAACTGTAAGTGTGCTGCTGTAACTTACCTCAGCCTGCGCCACAGCATATGCCGGAGCTACAAAAATATGGCCCCCGGCTCTCATCGGTGAGGACACTTCTAGTACCAGCTGCAGTGGCTGAAGTCTGTGTTCAGGTTTGGGACCCAAACTATGCGGTTCGGGTCCACCCATCTCTAATTACCTTAATTAATCCCCTAACTGACCTAGTGAAGTAAATTTCAAACCATCCAACAATGTGTCTCCATTAGCAGGGGCAGCTCCAGACCCACATTACACAGAGGATGAAGGGGCAGTAGGGGTCAGCATTCTGCTCAACCAAACCTAAAGGCTCAATATTAAAAGGGCAAAACACGTCCTAAACAGTTAAGGGGTTAAATGGGGGGTCAATTTCTTTATGTCTTAACATACAGATGTAGCAATCCTTATGCGACACATCCCAGCTCAGCCCATTGTGATATCTCACAAAGAAGTCATTGAAAGCATTTAGGATTTCAAGATAGCACCAAAGCACCAAAAGGAGGTTTAAAGATAGCTGCATCTGTATAAATATATATCATATATTTATTTATTGTCTATGATGAAATGTTATATTTCCAGTATAAGCCCATTGCCTTGTTAAGTGATTGGGGAGATTGGTTTATATGTCTATGGAGGGGGCTTTGGCGATCCAGAAGATTTGGTTCTAGCTGATTATATACAGTAGATACTCTAACCTTGGGGTAGTTGCTGGCAGGGTCATCATATTTTTTGTAGCTATAGCAAAGATGCAGTATTGTACTGTACCACATTACATCCATTAGATTCATGTGCACATGGGTATTTGAAACCATACTTCTTATTTAATAAATTACGTTTCAGAACAAGCAATTCTTGTTTAGAGGGACATTCAATAAAAAACAGTCAACCAAATGGAGAAAGTAACCCAATGTGCTAAAAATCTGGTCTTATTAACTTTTTTTATGTGCCTAGATAAACAAGTTAGATAATTAATTTCTTCAACACACAGATATAATGTTATCTTTATAAGCTTTGATTTATGCTAAAAGTAAAATTATTTCCATATCTTTGTCCTTTTGCCTCTAAGATTCTATTACGCAGTTCCTAAAGCATTCATAAACAGAATTATATTATCTGTACATCAAAGATTCTGGGGATCAGCTGTGACTGTTCATATTGTTAGCTGCTTGATGTGGTTTTCCACATGTGGTAAAGGAACTCCTCCACCAGTTTGATACAGATTTGGAATATGAACAAAAAAGCAAAGGTAAAGCTATTCATTTTTGGTAATCAATCTAATTAGGGGAGCAAATTAGTCAGATACAAACGTGTGCTTTGCAGTTCGAGCTAATTATTTAATAATTCTGTCCTTTGGACAGTATGTTATACAGCTGTGTTAGTAAAGAATAACGGCTCATTGTAGATCTATGGTATACTGCCATATGGGCAGTCAGCATTAAAGAAACTGTACAGGCAGATCCTAAAATCAAAGTATAGGTGTCTTATCTTCCTGACAGTTATGCCGCTTTCCCAGAAGAGAATCATTGCGATGATCTCTAGCCTAGTTATATGCTGCAGATTTCCTATCTGTGTGAAAAGCCGCATGGAAACACTCCCAGTGTCTATAAAAAAGGAAGGATGACATTTTTCATCCTATCTATGTAGTTAAAGTGGACTAAAATCTGTGATTTTTACTTTCCTGTATTTTGGTCCTTGTTTTGGGGCATCCTCATTTGGAGCAGTTGTGGTCTAAAGGTAAGGAAGCAGCCCTGCAACCAGAGGATTGCATGTTTAATGGGACATTACTGAAGTGCTCTAACTCCCCAGCCGCTCACTGGCGCTGCACCGCGGCACCCACCTCCAGGACACGTTTGATTTGATGGTGTGTTTGTAGTCACGGCACAGATGGGTTAAATGCGGAGGACACATGCAAGCACACAATAGGCAAATAATCATATTTATTTTTATTATTTTAGTATGTGAACCCCTCCTCGGATCACTCTGGGCTCTTGTCCAAACAGTGAAGTACGCAATGCATATTAATGTACGGCATTTTAGACTCCAGGTCTGGCCATTCAGGTGGCTAGCCTTCTTTAACACTGCTGAGCAGCAATATTCTTCCAGAGTAAATTAGGATTCAATTATAAGTCAATTAACTCTGCAGTGCAGAAAGGAGCACATAAGAAGTAAGGAGCAGCTATATCCCCTGTAGACACAGGAGATTCTGTGTTCCATATGGTCTGATACAAGAGGGGTGGGGATAGGTCCACCTCTCATGGTGAAAAATAGATGGCCATGCATAAAATATATCTAAAGGCTGGGTTATAGAAGAGAGATCTAAACTCCAACAACTTTGTTTAGCAGCTAGGCAGGAGGAATCATCTGCATGGCAGGTAAAAAACTTGTTGCTACACTTAGCCCAGACAATCCCCTTAAGCATAGCTATTAAACATTCAGAGATAGGGAAACTGTGCAACAGTTATTAAAGGCCATCTGTGGGCAAAGCCAATCAAATTCAGCGTAACTCCAGGACACCTGATTCATTGCATCTGGATTCCTAAACATTGCTGTTTTTCAGCCTTCTCTATTTGTTCTCCCACCAACTCAGGACCACACTCAGTCATGAGGCCTGAGGCAGAGGATAAGTCCAGACCGTCCATGCTACTCTGTGTCAGAAGCACCAGTAAGTGAGAACAGCACTGTTTGAGAAGCTACAGTATGGCTGCACTGGATTAGGTTTTCTGTGGGTGACTATAGTTTTTTCCTTACATCAGATGCACAAATTTTACATTTTTGGTCATAGGTGGTTGTAGGATATGTAATAAATGGTTTTCCGAAGATGGATTATGTTTATCCTGGGAAAATGTTCTACCTTCTTCTATTGCTCTTTGCTTTTTCGCCAACTCTGAATACTAAATCTAGGCATTGATATGAAAGAGAGGCAGCTGAGGGCCACATTGCTTGCCCATTTTTATGTAAAATGTGTCAGGTTTACAAACCCCAAAAAGTTGCTGCAAAGACTACAAAATCATGTAGAAGTTAGGATGTGTCAACCAATAGTGCACTTGATTCATATAAGTTGTATTATTGCTATTTTGCCGTTTTTCCTGTATAGCTTACTATATTTAGACCAAGGCCTATACAAAATCCCACCCAAATTACAACTAGTGCACCGTATCCTTATAGGCTGTGCTATTGCTATTTTGCCCTTTTTCTTTAAAAGCTTACTTCAGAAAATGCCCTCATTATGCCTGTTACTCTAGTACACTGTACATGTAGGGCTGCCATGGCGAAAAAATTAAAAAACATAGAGAAGGACTTACCACTGGCCTTAGCTGCGGCCTTCGCTGCAGCTGCTGCTTGGGCTCCTACCCCTAAACATCGAGGAGAAAAAGAAAAATGCATCAATGCTGGCGAGGAGCTGTAACCATCAGAACAACACCTGTTTCTTGTTACGTCACTCGGCACATTAACAGCGGGATTCTGCCATAACAGGATAAAGCTAAGCATAGGAAATTAATTCACACTTAAAATAACACATTTGGGATTGCACAGGTCACTAGAAGGTCTACATGCCTAGATGAAGAGAAAGAATGATGGCTGAAGTCTGTTCACAAATACCGCTAGAAAGTTTGCCATGTTCTGCTAATCGCTGCAGACCTCTTTCGATCCCCCTTTTTTTTTTTGTATATATGCTTCCCTGAGTGCTGCCCAGTAAAAGGCTTGTTATATCGATATTGATATTCGAAACAGATGCTATATGTTTACTTTATTTGCATGCATAAACTGCTAGTGAGTCTCTCCAAATAATATGTATGACTTACCATGGTTACTAGAGGTTAAACAATAACATAAAACTGTCATGAAACGCATTGTGCTTTGTTACAATCACTTGCAAGTCATTCCTCTCAGATGAAGATATTTATCTCATCGTCCTCATGTAAATAGGGGCCTCTTCCAGGTGGTGAGTTCTGATTTGAACACTTTTACATCTTATGTATCTTCTGTCATATGGACTCCCCCCCCCCCATAGGGTTCAGCCTTACTGTTGTCAGAGCTGCTGCCTGACCAACCAGAAAATGTGGCTTTATAGTAAATGATTATCCAGACAGACAAAGAGAAAACCGAAAGTGAGTAAAAGGGTGGCCTGCAGATACAGATGTAGCATACTTGACACTTAAAGTGGACCAAATGTTCATCCTAATAAGGTCCTAGGGGATGTTCCAATCTGGTAGGAGCTGCAGTGTCCTACAGGATCCCATAGTAGTGAATTGTGCACAATGTAAAGCAGCGTTCAAACCCTCTACAGCCCTGTATTTGAACACTGTGACATCCCAAAAAAGGTGAGTACATAGCCCAGTGATTTCTCTATTACAGTAGCGTGATGTAGAGATCACTCGCATAAATCGCAGTCAGCTGGAAAGCTGTTTACATTGTAACAGCAGGGTAGTGGGGTGCTAAACAAAATCATGCTCAGTGCGGGAAGTAAAAATTCTGCCCCCCTCCTCACCTGCCCCATGGTGCCGCTACTCTGACATACAGGTGTGCGCCATGCTGTGCCTCTATCTTAGCAGCAGGCAGTGCTCCCTCCCTATTACAGTGCCCAGTATGGGATGATGAGGAGCCTGTCTTATGACCTGCACCAATAACAGTGGCCCTGACTCATCTGCAGAAAACAGGCTGGCTGGGATAAGGGTGCCTTGTGCCCAGGTCTATTGCCCTGCCCACCCTCCTCTAGAAACAGCCCTGGTGAGCAGGCATAATTACAGTGTAACACCAGCAACATGCCTAGCTATTTACAATGTAACACAGCAAGGAGTTGGTTGGCTTTTTACAATATAACAGCAGGACTTCTTATACATTGTACAGTGTTTACATCGGGATGACCTCAGGAACCCTTTAAGACTTTTGGCCCAGATTATATAAACAGTAAGTGACATGTTAACCCTTTGCAACAAGTTTTGAGAGTCAAATAAACCACTGTTATATCTGGAGATGTCTGGTCTGTCACCTCTAGGAGGAGAACAATTCTACATTATAAAAGGAAATGTGACTAATACGCACCATTTCCAGTTGGATAACCCGCTTTGCCAGGTTTGCCACCAGCTCCAGCACCTCCTGCGCCATAACCTGTAACATGGAAATCTGGTTAATATACAGTACTGTACCTTTTTTGATATAATATTATAGTAGGATCTAGGGTGTATGATTCACTTCCATCCATAGGTGTCATTGAGACTTAGGGTTGCATAAAATCATAATAATATTCATTAACAACCCTTTTTCACCCATGGATTTTGTCAACTTAAACAGAAGCTGAGGCTGAGTCTCTTCAGTGCTTCAATGAACCCAAAACTAAAAGCTAATTTTTTTGAAACTTACATTAGTGTTTTATGCTATTGTGTTAACCTGAAAAGGTTTGAATTATGTGTATTCGTTACAGAGAGGCTATTGTATGTTGTATGTATCCGAGGCAAAGATGTATTCATTTATTTTATCTTTGTAGTTGCTACAGAGCCCATCGTACATTTTCTATTATATAGGTAACTGTCAAAAGTAGCAAATATCCTACATAGAATAATATCATTCCATATTACATATGAAGGCTGTCTTATACAAACTAGCATGTTCTCCAGCAGAGAGTCAAACATTCAAGCTCCTGGGTCAGACCTCTTAGCTTTCTACTGGGGGAATGGCGTAGATTAGAAGGCTATTAATGTCAGCCACACTCATTACATGTCACAGTCAGTTATAAATTATTTTCATTTTGGCCAGACGCACTGCAGACACTTTCCCTTACAGATTGTTGAGGGTTCCTGCCTATGCTTGTATAGAACGCATATTTTATGCACATGAGAAGTTGTGCAAGCCAGGAAATATGGTGAAATAATAAGAGAACATGTATATTTATTTCACATCTCATGTGGGCCTCAGCCTGAGTTTGTACAATGCTTCCTTCTTATTTACGGCAAAGCAGAACAGCCTGCTTTATTATTCTGACATAACATTGTGTTTTCCAAATGGCTTTTTATTTATTAAGTTTTGTTTCAAATGGAATGTCTTCTAAATGCTTTTTAGACTCTTTGGAGACTCCCAGAGAGATGAATTAATTATTTGGTATACGTACCACCATATCCTCCAGCTACTCCAGATGTGTAGGGAACCCCATATCCTCCTGGAAATGAAAACCATTTAAATTCATGAGGGGGAAAACATATACATAGTTTTAAATCGGCTGTATAATAATATCCAAAGCAATCACTATGAAATCCAATATTCTAGAAGAATATAAAAAGCATGCTTTGTTTAAAATAGGGCAGGTTTAAAAAAAAAACAATTCTATCGAAAGAATATTTCAAGCTGTTATAATGCCCATTCTACAGAGGTAAAGGATGTTCTATTCAAAAGCTCCTGTTTGAATACGTTCTATTACAGTATATCCAGCACAGAAACTAGACACAAAAACAGCACAAAAACTCTTGAACAATATTTCACACGGTGTACGCTTTATTCTAAAAAGGCTGTGTTTTCATTTTATGTACATTTTAGCAGTTCTTTAGAGTTCTTTTTCACATAACCAATACCTCCATAACACTGCTCCAGTTACATCATGCTCTTACCTGATAGAAGTGGGCTGTAAAGACATCAAAGGACTTTGCAGCATTACTCAACAACTTGCCCTAATGTCTAACAGTTCTCCATGGACCCCAAACATTAAAACTAGATTATAAAAGTATATAAAAAGTATAAAATTACAGACTACATAGTATATTCCACTAACTTCCACTGACATAATATATATATATATATATATATATATATATATATATATATATATATATATATTTATTTTGGCTGACTTTGGAGTGGGCCTAATAAATTGCATGGCTAAACTGTGCAGAAAGAGAGAGAGACAGAACCTGCTCTAACCAACCATCTAACCAACCATCTAACCTAACCTTGAGAGCTGGAGTGTTCTAATCCTAGAGAGAAATGGCCTGTGTGATAATAAAGCTGAGTGGAAGAGAGAGTTGAATCTCAGACTGAGAACAGACAACACTCTGCTGAGGATCAGAGCAAGGTACAGACAAATGCAACTTGTGTTTTTTTAGACAATGAGGAAAGTTCTACTGTTTAGCTTGTGCTTGGACATTTTGGATTACTTTTTACATTTTTTATCTACTTTATGTTGTATGTTAGATTTAAGTATACTTTCTAGGTCTGCATATCAAAAAATCTCCTCTCTCTCTTTCTCTCTCTCTATATATATATATCTCTATATATACCATATATAGACTGTCTTTGAACTGGTATGTACCAGCTTGATTCAGTTTTCAGTTTCAGTTTCCTTTCATAGCCTTGAGTCTAATAATATTTGCAGCAGGAAACCAGTTATACGCTGCAAGTTTAAGGAGGGTACAGCTACTGAAGGCACATTCTGAGGTTTGTAACATTTAGCTACAAACTAATAAAAATTAAATAAACATGAATAAATTAAGAGTATTATCGTCATTTAAGCCAGGAAAGGCCTGATAATAGTAAGTATAGAGGTATTCTTGAAGTCTATCCTGTTCACACCTGAAATGCTGCATATACAGTAGCTGTCATAACAGCTCTGTAGAATGTTCATCCTCACTGTCACTCAGAAAAGATATTTCAACTATTTTTAAGGGATGCACTTAGTGTAAAACAACTTGTTAGTGATAACCTTGCCTTGGCAAGGCTTTAAAAGCTCCTTGTATCCTTCAGTATCAAAACTGCCAGGGGTTGTTTTATCAGAATGTAATCATAAAGGTATAAGAAGGGTGAGCTTCACACTTTTTTCTTAAGCAATAATTTGGCTCTACTACTGATAAAATGCAGCATTAATGCAGATCAAATTACTGTACATTGGAATTCCCAGTCCCTTTCGGTGCCTACAAGTTAGGCCAAACCAAATTTCAATAAACAACTGACTGATGCAGTTGTCCAAGAAAAGCAATGAGTTTTTTAGCTTTTATTCTAAACTGAAACCAGCAGCTGGGATGTGCTTTACAAATAGGTACTGTGTGTAGAAACTACAAGCCTTATAGAGCCTACAAAAAGATTGAAGATTCTGATTCCTAGAATTCACCATGTTGTTATATACTGATGAGCATTATTGCTCTGCAATTGGACTGTTCTAATTAACATTACTATTAATTTCATTACTATTAATAATGTATAGCCATAGACACAAGAAAAAAGTGAAGAAATAAGGTGATACAATTTGTAGTATATTTTAAAAAAGTCCAGTCACCCCCTACCCCCTCACCCTGACTGGGCTTCCACCTGAAGGTGAGCTTTTGAGAATACCAATTTCTCTTAGTCTAGTATAATATCTTGCCTGATGAAGGGGAATAGGAAAGCTCACTTTAAAATATACTCATCCTACAAAATGTAATACCTTTTTTATTTCACCTTTACATTATTATTATATTTTGAAGTATGCCAAAATCTGGGTTTTGGTCTGTACCCCTGGGGCCCTATTGTGTGAAAACCCGCCAGCCCCCATACTACATACCTCACCAGAAATCCCATGCTCAATATTCTCTGCTACTATTATCAGCTACTGTATGTTGTCTGTGCATATAAATGAGTGGCTTAAAAAGCTTAACTGGAGCTTAGCCACTTTTTCGATTGGCAACGGAACCCCTGCGTCCCTTTAAGGCTGTGCACAGTCACAGCCATTGCAGCAATGCACTCCAATTCCAGCAGCCATGCTTTGATGTATGGTGGGGTTTCACACAACGGGGCATCCTGGCTTGGGGCAGGTATTTAAACAGACCTAGAGTCTTTTAAACTCCATGTCCACTTTTGGTCCACTTAAATGTCAACATCATCAATGTAAAAAATATCACTATGACTGGCAACATTAACCAGCACCTTCCATGTGAACCATGGGCACTTGGCAGGAAATGTTGCATTTAGGGTTCTCTAGGGACTTACTGATCATAAGTGTTGAAATACATTATTTTACTTTTCCTAATGTAGATTCAGTAGTGCAGTACTATATATATATACTATATATGTATCTAAACATGTAGGTGCTGCTCTAAATGGCACTGATTGTAAGTCTGATGTCTGATATATTATTATTATGGGGATATGAGTTCATTACTATGCATTGGGTTTATATATGTTTGACCTCCCTGCACACTGGCCTATAGCTAATTTTATTCCAAACAATATGGTCATCCTGGTCAAATGCTGCTTTCCTTAATTGAAATAAACGCTCTGGTGTATTGCCATACACTTTATCTAAAGCCAATGATGATAGTATAACATAGTAACATAGTATGTAAGGCTGAATAAAGACTCTAGTCTATCCAGTTCAGCCTGTTTATCTCCTTCCATTGGTATAGTAGCCATAGCTGGAAAAGATATTACATGCAAGGAAGACACCCAAGCCACTTCTTCAGAACTACCTCTTTTGGCATCGAGTTCCAAAGTCTCACTACTCTTACAGAGAAGAATCTCCTCCTATGTTGGTGGAGGAATCGCCTTTCCTCTAACCTTAGTAGATGCCCTTGGGTTATGTCTTGACTATAGCCTAGTTAATTGAGCCAAAGAGACCCAGAGTTTGAATTATACAGTACATACCTGGTAGCTTGGGAGGTTTAATTGGATATCCTAGAGGTACTCCTGGCTGCTGTCCACCAAAACCACCTAAGCCTTTGACAAAGAAACAAAAATCAATGATTAAATTAATACTAATAATAACAAATAAACAGCTATTTTGACTGTGTATATTAATAGACAATCAAACTGTAAAATGCCTAATTGTATATTACATTGGTGGTGTGTGGTATTAGGGGAACAGCAGTTCTGAAAAGCTAAAGAATAAACGATTTTACTTTTGTACATGAACTGATGGATTAATACATTCACAGTGCTGTTTACAAGTGTCTGAATTATCATTCCAATCCACAAGGTATTTGCTTTTCTTTTACTACCTTAAATGGATCTTAATATAGAGTATAACATCATTGTCAGAGAACGAGAGCCAGTACTGGCTGTAATATAGCCAAGGCTCACACTGGGATAGAATAGCTATTGTTGTTAGAAGAAGTTTAAAAGAATAAAACAACACGGTAAGCACAGACTGTGGTGGGTTTGGTTTCCTTTTACAACATTATTTTTTTGATAGTATTTAATGCTGGACATGGACTCTGTCTGGAGGGTGAGAGTTCCAGCTCTTCCTTCATGGCCCTTTATCTGTATTGGCTCTAGATTGAGAACAGGGTGCGGTAGAGAAAAGACAACATGCGCTTGACACTCACTTCCTTATTCACAAATGTTAACTAATGCAAATATTTTCAAAAAATGTACTTGCAGATTTTAAGGCTATTTTTTACCATTACCAGTCTACTCTCAGAAATAATGGAAAAAAAGATCCTTCAAGTTCTACTTCTAGTATAGATATTATTATCTGCAGAACTTACAGTCTTATTCTAAGGGGGTTATTTAAGAAAGGATAGCGTCAGGTAGCGCCTGGTTAATGAGAGGTAGCGACAGATAGCGACTGGTCAACGCCGGACACAGCACGCAATTCCACATTTATCAAGCAGAATCTGTTTAGCGACTGGGATAGCGCCATGTAGCGTCTGATTCATCATTTTAAAAGCCTCTGCGAACAGCCCCAGCGTTCAGCCTTGCACAGCGCCAGGTATGACCTCTCGCTACCTGACGCTCTGCCATACATTTCAATGGACGAACCTTTTCTTCTCTTTAAACGGGGATGTTTTTTTAAAAAAAATTTTTATTATATTATATTTTTTATTTTTTGCAAAAATCACAAATAATTCTGTGACCTCTTCTGGCATTGAAAAAGCTGTTTTTTAAAATTGTTTACATTTTTTTAATATTTCTTCAGAAATGACATTACAGGTCTGCCATATGTTTTCGCTTTGTTACTAGTGGATAGATGCTTGAAAACACACTTTAAACACACCGCCTCCTGCGCTCTGGGCTTCAAACAAGTATTTTTCAGCACCAGAGAATTGGGAGGCTGTTTTTTTGCTGAATATGGTGTGAGTCGGTCGCTATGAGCAGTCGCTAACATGCGCTCCCATACAGCGCTGTATTGGTCAAATAGCGACTCCTCACAATGTATTCAACATTACTGAACAGCGACTGAGTCGCTATAAAGTAGCGACCCACGGCCTAGCACAGTGACTACTAGAGGGCGCTCTGAAAATGCCTGCTACAGACGCTCATCTGTCGCTACCTGCCGCTAATGATGAATCAGCCTCTTAGAAATTAATGAAAGTCTAAAACTACCTCTGATACACTCAGCATGAGATTGGGATGCCTAACTGTGCACACCTGTCCAGAAAAGCCCCTACCTGGCTTGTCGATACCACTGAGAGCTGAACACTAGAGATGAGCGAACTTTTGAAAAGTTCGATTCGGCCGATTTGCCGAATTTCACAAAGAAATTCGGGTTCGGCCGAATCGAACTTTTACGAAGTTCCCCATCATAAATGCCGGCATGGTGGGAGCCGGCCGGCGGGCCGGTAAAGCCGGCCGGCCCGCTCCCACCATGCCGGCATTTAAAAAACAAAAAAAAAAAAAAAAAAAGCATTTTTGCCGGCATGGTGGGAGCGGGCCGGCCGGCTCCGCTGTCAGCGGAACCGGCCGGCCCGCTCCGCTGTCAGCGGACCGGCCGGCCCGCTCCCACCATGCCGGCATTTAAAAAAAAAGCAAACACTTACCTGCAGGTCCGGAGCGTGGAGGCCGGCGCCGCTCTCAGCTGTCATCTGAGGGCGCGTCATCAGAGTGCCCTCTGATGACGCGCCCTCAGATGACAGCTGAGAGCGGCGCCGGCCTCCACGCTCCGGACCTGCAGGTAAGTGTTTGCTTTTTTTTGAAATGCCGGCATGGTGGGAGCGGGCCGGCCGGTTCCGCTGACAGCGGAGCCGGCCGGCCCGCTCCCACCATGCCGGCAAAAATGCTTTTTTTTTTGTTTTTTTGTTTTTTAAATGCCGGCATGGTGGGAGCGGGCCGGCCGGCCGGCTCCGCTGTCAGCGGGCCACAGCGGAACCGGCCGGCCCGCTCCCACCATGCCGGCATTTTTTTTTTTTTAATTTCAGGAAAAATTCGATCGGCACGAACCACAAAATATTCGGGTTCGTGCCGAATCGAATATTTCCTGAAATTCGGAGCGAATTCCGGTTCGTCCGAACCGGTTCGCTCATCTCTACTGAACACGTTAGTGCCGCCAACTATTCAGGTTTGTCAGGGGGATAGGCGCACAGTGATGTGTGATTGGTCACCAGCCATCTCAAGTTCTGCTGTCAATGCTGGAATGCAGAAGTGGTATGGACAAACCCAGCACTGGGTTTTCCTGCTGGGGTGCTAGTGCCACCATGCTGCACGTATCAGTACAATAGTACAGTAAATCTATCAATAATTTTATACCAGAGACAAAATTTGATTTCTTCCTTCTTTAGTTTGGTAATTGAAGAATTCAATATGTTCTTATTAGCAACACATACTTAAAGGTTGCCTTCTAAAAAGTATTATGCTGTTATAATGCCTTACCTGGAATGCCACCCAAAACACCACCACCAGCTGTAATTGAATGAATATAGTATTTTAACAAAAGTTTAAACATTGTTCAAATATGACATTGTATAACAGATATATTGGCGCAAATGGTGAGCCTTATTTAAAAAGCATCAGCACCACACCGCAAAACTTTTTTGATCATTAAGCATCTGAAAAGCATCTAAAAAAGGCTAATGCTGATGCGGCTGCCGGCTGGCATCTTATTTAACATTAGCGCTAAAAAGCTCACAGCACTGGGCGCTCTTGTTGAAGCAGCTTTAGATGAAACCTGGCATTGTAGCTCAAGATCCCATAGAGCACAATGGGCAGAACTGGATTGAAGTGTTTATTGCTCATAATTAATATTTAACACATTTATTTGTACAGAACTTGCATTGTGGCTTGTCAATAATTGAAACGCAGGACCTAGATGGTCCAAATGTATGTTTTTTTTTGGGGGGGGGCAGATTGTTAAAATTGATTTTAAAGGCTTCTTTTGCTTAATTTATTGTAATTTGGAGAACAACAACTGTGCCCTTTGTCCCCGGCGGTGATTTTGTGTAACTGTAATGAAGAAACGCTGACCAGCGCCAAAAATTTAAAGGAGGAAACATTTCATAAATATGCTGGGGAGGCGTGCCAGAAAAGCATCAGTACAATGTAGCACTCATTGGTGCTGGGTTTAATTGTCCAGCGGGTCCAACAGGTGCTGACATAGGCCGGCCAGTACCCCAGTGCAACAATCAAAGCGAATTAGTTAGCATTCTGCGCTAGCAGGTGCCAATATAGTACACAGCACAACACCAGATTCCCTCTAATCTGGTGCTCCGAAGCTGGCGCTATAGCCACAAAAATTATGCTAAAAGGTGCACATTATAAATTAGGCCCTAACTTTGACCTAAAAGAAATGTTTGCACATAGTCAAATGTGAACACAAGCATGTCACTGGTTCTCTCCAAACTTAGTCTAACCCCTAAAAGGCAGTCCCTGATGTACCCCTAGAATCAGGGGTCCCTTCAAGGGCATCAGTTCCTAAAAGAGCACCTACCCTGGGCACCCTGTTTTGTTGTGCGAACAGCCCCATCTTCCTTTATATTGAGTCTGGGAACAATATGGTGAGTTTTTGCTCTTTCCACAGCCCCAGCACTCAGTTGATACAGATCGCAAACTAAGTGATAGAAATCATTACATTTTATATTTTTCTATGGTATATGCAGGAGGTAATTTTCTGTTCTACAATGGAAGAGCACAGCCCATTGCCAGGTAATTCCAGATATTTTACTTGTGAGGAGGGATAGTTTGGCAACACCTCTATGTGCATGAACCCTCATATAAATGAGAAATATATGTATTCAGATTTAGGATAGGCCCCCAAAGTCAGTTTTACTGGTGGGACCAATCCATTAAAAAACAAACTGATGTTACAATATGAAGAAGTTATTATTAAAGCAGCTCTAATACACGTATATATAGATATATAGATAAGTGCATTGAAAGTCTAACCTTGAGGTTTCTGCTTGATACCATTGCCAGTTGCCACTCCAGGAAGGACACCAACTCCTGGGTATCGCACACCTAAATCAAGAAGTATTTAACCATTAATTAAGCCTATGGCGCTAAATTATACAAGTATATGCATATTGCCTAGATATGACATGCACACTGCAATAATTTACTGCTTTCATACATAATTAGAGGAAACAGTTTATACCTGAACTCATACACAGTACAAATTTGAATAATTTGTAGAACCCATTTCATGTTTATGCTGATATTGTAAAAGTCTAGTTTTCTACTGCTGGGGGGGCCTAAAATTCAGAACAAGGAAAGGTAAATACTCACCAGACCCAGGCAGAACACCACCACCTGGGAGTGCCCCGGGAATGCCAACACCTGTAAAGAACAGTCATTCAATTTATTGTTGTTTATTGATTATTTTTTATAAATTAGCACACATGAAAAGAACATGAAGGGTAAATAGATTAAAGCATCTTGTCTTCAATCAATGCATTCCTTTCCATTAATTAATTTAACAAGAATGTAGGGTGAGTGCTATGTACCCCAAAAAGTGTATTACCCAAGACACCATAACAAACAGATGTTCTGTATGAAAAATAGAGCCTCTGACCAATGGCAGCATGCCTTTAAGCACTTAGAGCCTGATTTACTAAGTGTTCCCGCACAAGGAGATAAAGAGGCCAGCTTGCTAGCTCTAGTAAAGTACACACCCACCCTCCACAATGGCTTTTCATACAGTGGGAGTGGGTGGTAGGCAAGCTGGTGGTCTTGTGCCTGCTTACTCATCTGGTGTGGAGTGTGGGGTAAGTCCATGAAAGTGGATTTACCCTTTAATCATATGAGGCTCATATGAGACTCAGAAAATTGCAAATACTATAGGGTTGATTCAGAGCCCTTTTCTCATCATTTTTATGTAGGTCTTGGTACCAAACGAAAAATCATGCAAAAATGAAAACATTTCACACTAAAGTTCTCGCAGAAAAAAGGCTTTGCTGAATCAGACGAGGGGAAAAAATGAACGAGAATGGAAATATTAACACAAAACAAATGTGAGAAAGGGGCTCTGAATCAACCCTTATAAAATGAAACCTGTTTAGTAATGATATAACAGGCATTAGAGACCAGATTACATTCAAAGATGCCAAAATCCTATTAATGACCAATGTCAGAAAAATTGTCTGTATATGGCCATTTCAGTCGTTTGTGGGTTTAAACTGTATTAACATGTATAGATATGAGCTTTCTATTTAATAAAAAATGTGTATTTCTCTTTTTGAGCTGCTGGCTATGGCAGACTGGAGCAGCCCAGCATAGCTTTAGAAAAATCAGGTGGTGCATCATGTAACCTATCATGAGCACCTTCCACAGTGGTCACTCATATCCACATGTGCTGTGTGCTGCAACCACACCGACTAAGTCAGCAGGGCAGCTTTTCATTTGCTTGGACTGTCTTTTTAAAACAGGTCTTCACCTATATGGGTAAACAACACAGAAAATGCAGATGGAGCATTCTAAAGTTGCTTTGGCTTGGTCACACATGAAGGGATAATACAAGGTACCATTATAATTCTTTTGTCTTCCTACCTGGTAGTTTTCCTGGTTTTCCGCCAGCTCCAGGTTGAACACCAGTTTGTGGGATGACAGCCCCTAAACAAGGATGAGGGACTAGATGTTAATCATCACAAACATGAAATTGTAATATACAGATGCAACAGCACTGAATGAGTTTACCAACACGCTAAAAAAATGGTGGTGTACTTGGATAAGCAAACTGTATTCAATGCACACTATGGGACACATTGGCATTTTAACAAAAGTCAACATTACTGTTTACTTACTATTTAGGTTAACTTTTGTTACATATGTATTATGGCCACTGCTTACATTTATGTTTATGTTTTATGTTTTTTAAAGATTTAAATGCAATGTAATACTGTAATAGCAATCTGGCCCTATTGTAATACAGATAAAATTAAGACGTACCTGCTGTCACACCTGGTATAGCACCTGCTCCTGCACATAGATTCAAATGCATTGTTATTAGACTTTACATAATAAATTATTATTCATCGTTCTGATCAGAAGGCAAGGAAAGGCACATTACATAAAGGCTAGAAACAGCCTCCTCTCATACTTTTCCTAGTCTACTGATTTGTATGCAAAACCTTTGTGATACGCAATAATATAAATGTAAAATAGGGGTAGATACTAGATATACACACAACAACATAAACAACACAAATATCTTAAAATATAGACATCACTAGGCAAAACAGTTTTCCTGTAAAGTATATCAGATATTTTGCACATGAGGTTTAGGGCAACCTCAGGTAAGCTGCTCCCATTTTATCTATTGCATTGTATGTCCCAAATGGGGCTCTCATAGATTAGAGTTAGGACTGCACCCATAGAGGCACCTTGGCGTGGTGGTGCAGCTTAAGCATACTTCTGCAGATGTGTGTGACCGAGCCTCTGTTTTTACCAGATTTAGAAACAGATTATAGGTTGGTCTGCAAGCTAACAGGGTTGAGTGCTGCGGCTCCTTTAAGTCTTTAGTAACCTAATTGCCCTGCTGACTTGCACCTCCCAGGTTAGTTATAAAATGGTCTGAGCAGCTGCCACTCCTATATCAGATATTTGCAGGGCCTGCAATTCAAATGAAGGGGCATTTTAAAATGTGTACTTGTCTTGCTTTTTTATAGATACTGTTGTTGTACTAAAATCTCATACACATATGTGTGGCCTAAATAACATTTTGCCCCCACAACTTGCAATAATTACATACCACTCAGAACTGGTTGTACCTTCTCAGCCACTACATGCTGGGTCCAGTGTCCTGGCATCAGCATTCTCAATAATAACAAGCTGCTCCGGAAGATCAGCTCAGTTCAGTGTGCTGGGGAGGAAGTCCCCACCAATAAATAGAAGGACCCATGAGATTAAGTTAAGTTACATTATTATTCCAAGTGGGTGAGTGGGGGAAATAGCTCAGATCAACAATGAAGTCACGCATAGGTGTTAGGTGGTAGCCCAGTTTTTTGTGGCACTGGGCTGGGGATAGAAGGTGATTACTTAAACTTCCTTTCTGGGTATAGGATCATTTTAACTAGTGAAGCATGTGTTACTAGAGGGCATTGCTTAGGGCTGTGACATATAATGATGTGCTAAGGTTGCTGTTCCTATAGGCAGGAGCACACCAATGCTACTGCCCCCCCCCCCCCCAGGAGATCTGGTTCCCAAATAGTTAAAGCACCACACAGGCACTGCACTGTAACAGCACTGTGACCAAGGTACAAGTCTTGGGTGCTCCACTGCCTATAGATACCTAAGACAGTAGCCCCATTACAGAAATCAAGGAAATGCGGAAACTTTGTAAATTGGGCATACTACACTAAAATGTCATGCCTTTGTGTGTACCAATAAGTAGATGTCTTTATAATTTATTCATGTGCCATTTACACACCAATCTGCAGCCTGTATGTTTTATTATGTAATCTCCTGCTTAGAGCATAATATTAGCCAATTCTGTGAACACAGATAACCTCCCAGGATTTTACGAGAGGCAGCCAGGGTCAACTTTGGCTTTTCCAGTCCTGGAAAACTTCCCTGCAGCCATGCACGTGTAGCTGAGAAAGCCTGAATCAGCAATAAAGACCACGCACAGAACAGAGAACTTCCCCTCGCAAATGCTTTGCTGACAGAATCATTGGATCACTGAGGTCACAACGCCTGCATACTGGCAGAAAGACTGGAAATAAAACTGACCTGGGATTATACCGCCTGGATATGCACCAGGTACTCCCCCTGAAATAGTAAAAAACATAATCAATCATGCTTTTCTTAAATGTCACAGCAGTTATATAGGATCATACCAAAAAGATGATTTCTTACTGATAAATAAAGGAATATATTCATCAAAGGAAATGGAGACTAACATGTTAGCCCATGCCTTCTCTATTTCTGTTTCAACATTGTTCCTAAATATTTGAATGTATTTTCATGATGAACATGATGCAAAAATGAACAGGGAATATGGAGTACTTAGCTATTTATGCAGGATTATTTTAAATAAGCAATACTTTGCATATATTCATAAGACAATTGATTTAAAATCAAATATTTTCTTGTCTTGGTCGCCTGCCCCCTTAACATGTGTGATGTTCCTTATGTTCCCTCCCCTAATATAGATGAGAAACAGTAAAAGTGCCCAAAGCTGGAGTACATAGCTATTTATGCAGGATTATTTTAAATGAGCAAAAATGTGCATAAGACAATTGATTTCACTGGACCAACAGCCATTTTGGAGCTTCCCTTTCCAACTGACATAACTGAACAGTAACAGTAACCCCAGCATGACTTCCTGTTTGCAGGTGGCCTTCAACCCCATGAACTGCCATCTTGTTTTGAAAATGTATCCCAGTAGGGAAATTAATTTTTATGTGCAGCAATCTAAATTGCCCTGGAGAGGGATGCGTATGAGCACTGTTTGTTGTGTTGGTCGGATTTAAATCATTTTTTACTGTACTTTACTAGACCACCTTAAGATCAGATCTTTCCTGCTCCCTTAAAATGTGTGATGTTCCTTATGTTCCCTCCCCTAATATAGCTGAGAAACAGTAAAAGTATGCAGTGCTGGCCCGTACCATAGTGGTACTGGCACAGTTATGCCAGTAACGGCACCAGTGAGATAGTGGGTCCACTCCACTCCATAGTGGACTTTTAGTCCTAGGGGGGTTGCTTCCTGCACAGCACACATTGTACATGACTGCAATGATTCATTGGACATAAAGAAAGTATACATTCCTAATGTGACAGCCTTAATATACACATTGATTTCCAACCAAATTTGAAATTGGTAAATTGGTAACTGGAAATGACAGAGCCACCTCCTTCAGCTGAGATATTCTTACCTCCAAATTTATAAAGGGTTAGAAAGGGTCAGTAAAGCCAATATTTAGCCCCTTCTTTGAAAGGAACATTGTTTAGAGTGAAGAAAAGGACCTGTATAGATCCAACGGCCCCTTATGCACTTTATTAGAAATGTCTCTGCTAGATATTCTCCAGGTATGTTCCAAAAGCCCTCTAAGGCGGTAGATAAGTTATTAATCAATCCCAAACAGTTTTCATAGCCATCCATTTTTGTGAATAACCCCCCTTACAGTAGTTACCATGGTAGGAGTTTCTAATGGACCCACCCTTCTCCCTGAAGATTGTTTTAATGTGTAGATGATTTATTATATTGAATCGCTCAATGCTTGCTGAATGCTAGTGACATGAGAAGGGTTAGGTCTGGATTATGTAACACTGTTCTCAGGATGTACTTTAAAAACATATCAGCAAGATCTAACATGTAAGTTCATTGAAGTTGCAGTGTTATAAAATGACATCATGATGGCAGCTGGTAGAATAGGGTGGAGATAGAGGAAAAGGAAAGAAGGACACTGACCTCCTTGTACGACCCCTCCACCAGGGTACAAGCCAGGGATCCCTGCACCTGTCAGGATGTGACAATCAGAGGTATGACGTATTGTTGCATTCAAATTGCTATTGTAAGCAGATTCATTTTTAAAAAAATGAAACGCCTGTTAAGATGTTTAGAGGTATATGTTTATCGCTAGTATCTAAAGCAGTTATTGCCTTAGAAGAAACTAATTCAAGATACAGATGTATAAACATATTGAAACATTTGTCAGTGTGTTGTATTACAGCTGCAATATTATATGTTTAATGAAATATTACCTGGTCCTTTTCCTGGTTTATACCCAGCACCTACACAAAGCAGAAATACACAGATTAAGTAGATGTTATGCACTTGCATGCATGTATGTATATGATAAATTTCTTTAACAAATCTAATATTTTTCAAGATAAACTGCATGCTTTACACATTTTATTGTAGCCTAAAATACAAATTTGTTTGACAAAAGTTGACCAGATCACAACTGACACTTGTTCTGAGACCACCAGATGCTTAATAATTACATTTTGTGAACTACCACATGGTATATCTCACTTGTCTTGTTAGTAAGTTAGCCACTTTATACATATGAAAAAATAACAAGGAAGCCAAAACTCTTTTTAATTCTTCTATTGTGCAAAAATCAGTTCAATAAACAAATTCCATGCGCAAAGTTGCGCCATGGACTTTCTGCTTCTTTGTTCCTGTCTTGTTTTGCTCTGTTGGTCCCTGATGAAGGGGCGTTGTGGCCCTGAAATGTTGGACTTATGGAGAGACGTTGGCACAACTTTGCTCATGGAATTTGTTTACTGAACTGATTTTTGCACAATAGAAGCATTTGGATGAAGGAGTGCTGGCTTCCTTGTTATTTTCTTGATAAGCGGTGCCACCGCTAGCCACTGCACTCAGGTATATGACTAGGTAAGAGTGCTTCTATCATTACATATTGCACTTTATACATATGACTGCAATTAAATGAAATGTAGCAGCAGCAATGAGAGTAGAAAAATCTGGACTAGCAGACTTAAACTGGACCAATCACCCCCTATGGCTCCCTGAAGTCTAAAAGATCCCAGGGCTGGCCGCTAGCCTTCCCTGGGGGCAACCTGTACCAGATGTCCCGCTGTGTGAAACCTCCTGGAGCATCGATAATCTTACCTGCTCCTGATGGCTCCCGTGAGGCTGTCTTCGCTGGCAGGCCGCATCCCCGGCTTCCCTATAGCTGTAAGCACTCTGCGCATTAAGATAGCCGGGCACACGGGAGTGTACACTCCTCAGGAGAGCCAGGGACCACCTATGCTGGCATGAAATTGAAATCACTCGCTTTATTACGCGCATTAGTATGTGCCGCATAAAGCGCTGATTGGACGAGCACCCAGGGAGTTTCACATAGGGAGCAACCTACATCAGAATGCCCCTTGGGCAGGAACCAATCACCAGGATAGTCAAAATCTTGATGATTGGTCCACTGTAAAGTGAATGCTGCTGCTGCATTGTACAATGTAACAAGTAGGAGAGGAGTCCTGCTGTTACATTGTAAAAAGCCTGCCAACTTTATACTGCTGTATTTTATTGCATACTGCCAGACATGTTGCTGTTTTTACAATGTAACGATTGCAGAACCCCACTGTGTTACATTGTGTAGCAACCAGGTGCCCTGCTTCACAGCTGATGCACAGCTGATTGTGATGTGTGATTGATCTCACGATTATGCTGCTGGGATGCAGAGATCACTCTTAAAAATGCTATATCCATACATACATTATCACCCACCCACATCATCCAATGTATTATGTAATGTTTTCCAAAGTGCACCAATCAAAAGTATTCTGGAATATCAGTAGTATTTGATATTGGATTCACTACTAAGGATATTGTTTCTATTATCAAAAATGTGAGTGTTATAAGGTAAAGAAATGAAAGATATTTACCTGGAACCAGTCCACCAGCACCAACACCACCAACTCCACCAATACCCCCAATGCCACCAATGCCACCGACTCCAGCTCCTCCTACCAGAAAAAAAGTGCCATAGATAAACTACATGACATTTAAAGTATACGGGTAGTTGGCAGAATATGGACTATACTATTGCATAGAAGCAGCTCAACCATCTCTCCAGCTTTAGTTATGCCTCTGCTCTTAGATGTTTGTGTGGTCAAATCTTTGAGGTTGCCATTTGAGTTTTTGGCAATTGTCATCTTTTATAGTCTATAGCGTTGTACTCTGACCTGAAGGTGTGGATTGTTTTTTCCAGCTCCATAGCTGTGGTGTACATATTACTGTATTGAGTTTTTTGCTAAATTAGTACAGCTATGTTTTTGCTATTTTGTTTCAGCATAAAAATGCATTTTGTCTGTCTCTGTCATGTGGGTTAAATTCCATGTTAGGATTTAACATAATACTTTAATGACGTCTTATTACAGTGGTTTATTTCTTCACACATGACGTACGTTACTTCTTTATGCTTACCCACTGAGACTAATGGAGATTTTCTATGCTTATTACAATACTAGTCCAAATTGACCACATAAAACATGGGATAATGGCATTCAAAATCTTTGTGGGTTTTATGTAAACTATTAGTTCCACAATATAAAATTAATGAGACTTGGTTATTTAGTGTTTTCTGTTTGTGTGTCTTTAAAGTATGCTCTTAGTTTCCATCAGTCATCTTTCTGGGAATGAACTAGGTAATACATTGCCATCTCAATTAGTCTTAAGGAAATTAGTACTTCCAAGGTAATTGGAAATTGGCTGTGGTATGAAGTCTAGCTTAAATTCCATCCACAGCTTGTAATGTGGAATCCCTTATCAGCAAACCTCTGAAATCCACACAAGAAGTGTAATGAGTTTGTTTCGCTGCAGGTTAGAAGTAATGTGCTTGAAGAATGCAAGATAAAGGTCAGGAAGTAACAACTGGCCAAGTAAAACAAACCACAACGGTAAGGGCTGATGTAAACATGAACTGACTAATCATTTCCAGTGGTATTGTTTTATTATTGTGCTGGATAAACACTCATTTTCATTTTCTCCTATATCCGGTTGTTTTATTGAGGTTTATCAGATTAATTTTAAGAATTTCAGGATTACTTAGCGATTGTGTAATCCTCAAAAATTCACACAGGGGCCCTTCGTTTCCTAAATGAAAACATTTTACAAAGCCTTTTCTTATTTCTCAAACCAGTCAAAATGCTGTGTAAAATGACATCACTTATTGAAATGCTTAACGGTTATGGCCAGATTTAAGGTCTCCATAAAAATTACTTATGGGATATTGAAACACCCAAACGTCGTTTTAAACGCAGTGTAAAAATCATGAACACTTCGTAATCTATCACTGCTTAAGAATGAAAAGCTGATACCACAAATTAGAAATATTCATTTTCTGTCTTCCAATAGCTAAACTATATACAGACAATAGACTTTAACCTAACCAATTTTTACACCCTGTCGATACATTAATATGCCCTGGACATCTGTGATTTTTGTTGTTTGCAGTGCCAAAAAGTTCAAGAGAGGTTATGTTGTTTTACTAGTAAATATTTGGAGCAGACCCCCTATTACTGCAAACTGATAGAGCATGCTAAACACATATATTGGCATTGATTCAGTACAATTCTCATGGTAGTAAAAATTTCACATTATGAGCAAAAAGCCTGAGAATGTCACAGTTGCTCAATCACCCGCTAGGTAAACAATGGAAGTCAATGGCTAGGAATAAAATAGTGCCATTAGGCTCGATTGAGATCCAGGTTAGAAAACTCACTTGTTATTTAGGAGAGAACACTTCCTTTGTCTACCTTGGGAGTGAGTCAGCAACCAGTTGTACATTTTCATCTGATTCTGAATCAGCCCAAAGGTGGACAGTAAAAGTGAATGGCAGTGTTCTCTCCTAGTGTTCCTTTCACCTGGCTCTGAATCGAGCCCTTCATTGTCTTTCTAGATGGTGACATTCTCATGCTTATTACTCATAAAGTGATTTTTTTACTACCATAAGATTTTTTTTCAACTCCTATTGAAGTAAAACCATTGTCAGTAAAGTTTAAAATTAATTCTGGATTTCTAAGTTGAACAAAGTCTTCCCTCCTCTCTTAAAGAGGAAAATCAGACCTAAAGATGATTGTGGCCAATCCCACCCCCCCATCGGGCACTGCTTACCTTTTGGATGGACATCCGGTTGCTTCAGGGCCCGATTCTTCCCCTGCCACTGGCTTAGCTATCTCTAAATGCCAGCATAGCTCAGCAAAGCTTTTCGGCGCAAGATCAGGGAATGCGTGCAGTGCCTGATGGGATGCAAGATGGCGCTACCTGTCAAGAGGTCTCCCGGAATCCAATGGACCCAGAAGATGGATGCCCTGGCGAGGTGAGTAAAAATGGTTCAAATGTAAAACCAGAGGGGGGGCAGCAGTCCAGTGAAGTTTGGGGGAGGTTTTAACCTTCCCCAATGGTTCTCTTTAAGAGCTTAGTGCCCAGAAATAGTTAAAGATTGGTGGCTTGTGGTGCTCAAATGAATACAAAATAGCTAGATTCATTTTCGATAGTGACAACATCGGCCACACATCATCCAATGTTGTTGCTATTGAAAAAGGAACCTAGCAATTTTTAATTGCGCCCCCAAATTTGTCCCTCTAAAAAATGGTTAGCTTACCTCTCATCTACCCTTTTCTTTCTCCTTTGTCCTCAATTAGACCCATGCCTTTACTAAGAAATGCCTATTTACAAACCTAAAGTTATTTACTGTCACATGAATGGTCATCAATTAAAGGACTATTCAGGAATATTTCAGTTCCACTACAGCTGCACTGGACGATTATTTGGTTATGTCAACACCTGTTCTAAGTACTGTTAAAAAGTACTGTCCTAATATATACTTGTCTTGAAAATTCAATAGAAGTTTTAAAAAATAACTGAATTGTGGAATCACAGGACTGCAAACTATCATTTCTCTTAGCTTTCACCATTGCTTTTTTTTTACTCAAATTGACAATGGCAGATAGGTAGATTGCACATTGCCCCTCAGTGGTTTTAAATTATAGGCATGTCCCACTGGGGGAAACCACCTGCGCAGGTGTGTGCCTTTCTAGAGCTATGCTGGGGATATGGCTGTGGCTCAGAGATTCGACACAGGCTCTTGAAAGAGGTGAACAGATTTGGCGCTCTGGGTGATTTCACACAGCAGGGCATCCTAATTCAGGATGCCCTATAAAGAAGCAGACCAACCTCTCTCCCAGAGAGTCTTATGGACCCAAGGGCAGTGTTGCACCTCTTTAAGCATATAACAGGAGTAACAGTACAGGCAGGGCCTAATGGTGGTGTGTAACTGGGCAACATTTGAGAAACACTGTACCACTTAGCGACAAAAACTTCTAACCAAGTACCGCACGGGAGTGATCAATTATAAATAGTACCAAAATAAGTAGGCCACAGGTCTTGTAGCAGTTTTAAAGCAAGAATGTTTAAGGTTTCACCTCTAAAATAATATACCAGAATAGTCAGACATTGAACCCCTGAACATCACCAAGTACCTCCTGGGGTATGTGTACCACAGGTTGAGAAACAGTGCCTTAGATATAAAAAGTTCTTTTGTTGTGCCTAAATCACTATGTCTTTTACCAGGACATGACAAATATTATTGGCACAGGAACTCCGTATTGTGTAGGTTTTACACTTGGTACTGATAACACAAATTTCCTATTAAATAAACTTCCCTTGTCTGGTAACTACACAAGCTAATTTATTACAGCAAATTACAGACAACAAAGGGAGTATTACAGTTCTATGGATGCTTACCCACTTTATCAAATATATTTAATCACAAATTTCAACAAAGTAGCAACAAGCAAATCCAGAAAAGTAAAGGAAGGACAGTTTAAATAAAAGCAAAGCAAAAATGTTACATGCTATTTGCTAAGATCAAGCGAATTATGTTTTGATAGTAGCACGGCAGAACTTCAACAACTGTAAGAGGCTCATGGCTCTCATGGAGTGAAGTGGCTTTATGATAAGGCATATAGTAATTATAGGAGGCATTATCTTCACTGGATAGTTTAAGTGTAAGATATAAGTTAAAGCTTCCAGCTTAAATGTCTGCGCAGAATCATCCACAAGTGAAAGATTTAATCAGAAATGTTTCACCTTCTTGGCCAGCTTGCCACAGGCATCTGCACATTGTGCTTCCATGTGCAGATTGCCTTCCCATACCTTTTATTGGGACTTTTGTTGGCTGCACTTCTACTTGTTTGGCCCCTGGGGCACCTAGAAAAGCACCATTCATCTTTCATCACATCAATGATCTCTCTTTTTTTGTTTGTGCTTTATTATGTTTTTTTGTGTTTATTTGTTATATATTTTTTTTAAATAGCTCATAGGCTTTAAACATATGATTAACATCTGTTTTGTTGTCTTGAATCACAGAGGTTGCCAGCTTCATTCACTAAAGACAAGGATGTGGGCCAGTCTTTGGAAATGTATGTACTTTTTGATATTCATTATGTATCATTTGACAGTAATCTACAATGCTCAAAAAACAAATAGGAAAACTTACCAAGACCACCCACACCAGCTCCAGGATAACCTGAAATCAAAGTAAAAGACATTAGTTAGTTGTAAACTCTAAGACCAGAGGACTTAATGCATATAAATTAATCATGGAGTATGTATTCCAAAAGCTCCAACTAAAACAGCACTATTAATTTCTAGTAAATTTCAATGATTTCATCTATTTCAATCATTTTTACACCAAACAAATCAGTTTCCTTATGTGTATAAAGTTTTTCCACTTTACCCCACCTTATGGGGTGAGGTAATGAGTTAAATGGAGAGGAATCGATACAACTTTATACTGTTAATTGACTATTTGCATCTAGTATATCCCCAAAAAATGCATCAGACATGGTTTGCTACATGTTTCCAGTGGTCATGTACATGCATTTTGTTTCTTTTAGACTTTTTAATGCATTGTACACCTTAATTATCTTGCAAGTGGGTAAATGACAAACCTGGTTTTGGTGGTTTGCCACCAGCACCTAGGCCACCAGCTCCTAGACCACCAGCTCCAAGTCCACCAGCTCCAAGTCCACCAGCTCCAAGACCACCAGCTCCAAGGCCACCAGCTCCCAGGCCACCAGCTCCTAATCCACCAGCACCAAGACCTCCTGCACCAAGGCCGCCTACACCTGTAACAAGAACATACCAAAAAACCTCAAAGTACATAATGTATCATAGCATAAGGCAAATAAGTTAGAAAAACTCCTGTTGTTGCAGTCTAATTCCCTTTTCACTTTTTCCTAACGAGGCACTGCATGCGTTCTAGTTATATGAGCCTTCAGACTTTAGTCAACCAGCAGTGACTACCCCTCATCCCAGTTGTTAGTTTGACAACCGCTTCTTCCTTTCATTCCCTTTCTTCTTAATTCAGGGATATGTTCACAAGAAGAAAATCATAGAAAATCATTATTAAGATTGACTTAATAAGTATTCAGCAAATGTTTGGAAATCTTAAAATGTAGGGTCAGTAATCATTGGTCCCATGTGCCATAATTTTATTGAAAGAAATGAAAATGCTGGGATAATTACAAATTCATTATCTGAAGAAGGAATCGCTATGTTGTTCTTGGCTTTCAAGACTAAGTTATTACACAACACTCTAGTTTTGTACTTTGGGGAATAAGAAAATGTACCAATATACAAGTTAAATCCTGGCTTAATAAAAATGGTTCTATGTTATAGTAGATTTTACCACGCCTTATTGCAGAGGGCTAAATTTCATTACTGACCTGGTTTGGGGGGTTTGCCTCCAGGATAGGCCCCTGTAAAAAAAACAAATATTTCAATAAAAAATTCTAGATAATGTACAATAATCAAATTGAGCCATATTTGCTAAATTCATTTAAAACTGTTATTTTTATTTTAAAGGAAATTAAGACATATGTGGTAACTACTCTTATATTTGATGACAACTCTAAACACTAGATTTGCTAATTGTGGGGTTACAGAAAATAAATGTGGTGCCAAAATGAGGAATATCTTCTATAATCCACTGCAGTTAAATAGGGGACAGATAAGTGAAACTGAAAAGTGTCTAACTGTACCATGGGTGGTGCTTCTTAGATTGACTTTGTTCCCCATTTTTCTCTTAAAATCTTTCAAAAGCCTGACAGTTTTTTTTACACCAGACTAACTAAGGGTTTTTAAACAGAATAAGGACTGAAGAAGGTATGCTACAATTAGAGCAAGTGACTGGGATTATACATTTCCTGAGTTTTATTAAGAGTGACTGCTTATGCTTCCTTTGGTTGGCACTCAGAGGCATACTGGAAATGATTATACTAGAATATACTAGTATATCATTATTATACTAGTATTATACTAGTTCTTCCCTGTCCATCACCAGCCCATGAGCTGCCGAGCTCTGTCCCAGTGTGCTTCTCTGCCGATCATTCATCTACTGAGGCTAAAGCATTGCAAGGTTAGATCATGGGCATGGTGGATGTGAGCACACTTAAAGTGTTGGTATTGAAGCTTTAGAATTTTAGAATTATAGGGGCAGTGACAGAGGTGGGAATAGCCCCGCAGTTATGATGCTGAGGCTATTCATGCGGCAGCAGAACATGAGCTAGGGTGTCTTACCTGGGGGATACAGTTGGGCTGGATAAAGGTAGGACAGTTGACGGGAGGTTTGGGAGACTGGATGTGGAGTGGATAAGTACATTCTGGCATGGGGTCTGGGTGAGGTGGCCTGCGTGCTGACTTTTCCCAGCCTAGTCAGCCAAATGCAATGTGTCCCACTAGGAATTCCTGTTCTTTATATGGCCATTCTGCCTTAGGTAACAACTAGGGATGAGCAAGTTGCTCCAGAGAAACTGGATTGACAAATGCATTTATTCTAATTATCTTATTTAGTCCACAACGCATGCATAGCCTATGGTGCATTGAAATATAAGCTATTTTCAGATTACTCACAGGTGCCAATTCAATCCTGACTGGCCTTAGAATCTTACCTTTTACTTATTATAACGTATTTACCGTATTTATCACCCACATAAGACACACTTTTATTCCCCCAAAAGTGGAGGGAAAATGTGAATGCGTCTTTTGGGGCAAATTTAAAAAGAAATATACAAAAAAAGGAAACTCACATATCTGGCACTCCCGGGCTACTGGGCAGGCTACCACAGCGCTTAGTGCAGATCATGCCCACCCACTGCACGGAGCTGGGTGTTTGCATGTGCCTGGGCTGGAAGAAGCAGCAGCGGTGGTGGGGAGACCTAGGACAGCGGGCAGGGATCAGTTACCCTACCCGCCCGCCCGCTGCTCCTCCATGCTCTGGCCTCCCAAGGCTGTGGCAGCCCGGCCAGCAGTGTTTTCATTTATTTTCTTCTGACACATATGGGGAATGGGGAGGGGGTGGCACACTGCCTATGGGCAATGGAAAGGGGGGAATGCCACACTGCCACACCTCGCCTATGGTTCTTGGGTGGACGGTGCCTTAGCACAACATTTGGCTCAGAATATTATTTTTCTTATTTTCTTTCTCCAAATCCTAGGTGCGTCTTATGGGTAGAAGGGTCTTATAGGGTGAAAAATATGCAGAATAATGCTTATTAAGTGGGTATCTGTTGCCCTTCACCCTTTACTCCATAGATTTCAATCAGATGTCCTGTTTGTTACCTTTCTGGATAAGGTCTGCACATAATCTTCGGGGTTGGACACTATTTGTAATGGTATCTAAGAAGGGATACACTTAGTGGGTGCCAAACAGCATACCAACAACTGTCCCTTACTTTAGGTCTGTTTAAAAAAAACGAGTTTTTAACATTTCCAATGCATCCAACTTTTTGCCCAACCTGATGATCCCAAATATTTGTAGCATAACAAATAGTACTATGAAAAGAATCTGCTTTATAGTATACTTGTTTTAAAATGCCAACATTTATGCATGTATTTAACATCCTCTCTTAGACTTGCAAATGTGTATGTTGCCTTTTTTACCAGTTATCTGTTACTTTAATATCTACCCGAACATATTTTTCTTTTGTATTAAAAACTAACCTGCTCCTGGTACTCCTCCTGGTGCGACACCTCCGGGTCCATACCCAGCTCCTGGAGGGGGTAAATAAGCACATTATTATAACAACCCAGTAAAAAAACAGAAATACAAACTACATTTCTGTAAAATCTGAAAATGAAACATCGTCTTTCGTTCCCCTTCATTATAAGAAGGGAGGATATGGAAAAAAGTATGGTTTATGCTAATGTAGAACATTTCTTGGATCATGAACTAACTGTATAAACTCTGCATGTTTTTTTCAAAAGGGTGTTACTTCCCTTTTAAAGTTTTTTTTCTATCCAAGCTGTTTACAAGACAGGCACACAGACTAAAGTACATATTACAAATATAAGATCGCTGGCCAAATACTGTAATAGAAAATTATGTAGCACACCACAGCCGTATAAAAACAGTTTTACTATGGTAAAAAAAGGAGGGGTCATACTCACAGTGGTCACACCTGTCACAGCTGTGACTGAGCCCTGTTCAGGGGGTGTCAGGGGTGGGTTTCAAAATAATTAATTATTGGGAGTGGGACAATTCTTTGCCCCTATGGGCATTATGAGAAAACTGCATTTGTGTGGGTGTGTGGGGGGCGTAGTGCTACACAACTGAAATAAATTATGTGTTTTCATCATCAATTGATAAATTATTTTGATTGTTACCTGGATACGCCCCAGCACCTCCAGCTGGATAGTACTGACCACCTACTCCTGCCCCAGGAACTCCTGTAAAAAGACAATGAGAATTATGTTATTTTTGTACTGTGGTTTCTCCTGAGTAAGAAAACAAGGAAAGGGTAATCTTATGTAATGTTATTGGTTTTGTCCGCACTTCTTACACTATCCCAAATATCATGAACTATTGGTGGATTAGGACAATGTACTATCCTAGAACCAATTTCCCCTGTCCTCCGCTCATTAGGAATATCATAGGAAGATTTTCAGCTCTTTACCATCCAATTTTGACTCTGAGAAGATGATACTGTACTGTACTTGATGAACCTCTCATAGGAGGGTATACACCCTTCGTGACCTATAAAAGGCAGAATCCTCATTGGTCGGAGAATCCTGTGCTGAAGTGCTGCTAACTTACTCTAAGTAAGTAAAATAAGCATGTTTCTTACCAGTACAAGAACTAACAAGCCAGTAAGACTGGAACATACGAAAATCAGAATATGGGTGCTAAACAGATGAGTAGTCTCAAAAGGCCAAATTCCTTCAAGGCAAGGAAGAATGATCAAAGAAGGAATAGGTAGGCCAAGTTGGCTAAGAGATCCTTCTGTAGATCAGGTTGGCCAAACTGCTGGTTCTTCTCAAATACTTACCAACTTGTCAATTTCCAAGCCCCCTGCTTCTCACAGGTAGAACAGGTGAACAGGTTTTAATGCATTGCTTTTTTTTTGTTTCAGATTTGAGAAATGTAATGAAGGTTCCAATAAGTGGGTATAAGTTGATTTGATACGGTGAGTAACTTGACTAGTTGGAAAAGTGTCATGCTAGGTAAGTTTATTGTGCGATTAAGTGTCAATGTCCCTGTTTATAGAGCAGCTCATGCTAAATTAGGCCAAGGGACATCATCATTGCCATCTTCCTGTTGCAGGTTTAGTACACAGTAAACATTCACACTCTAGTCCAGAGATTGCCAACCTTTTTTCATCAAGAACCACTTTCCATTTTCTATGGAAGTATTTTTTTGTAAGCCCCAGCTGTCCCTCCCTTTTTCATTGCTAAGCCCGGTTCGGGCATTAAAATAACTCACCTGATTGGTCCTTCCACTGATGGCAGTGGTAGGTGGATTCTGCACGGCAGCTGTGTACTTGAGTGACAGTCCCCCAATACTGGGAGCTGTGCGGTGACTGAGGGTGACTGAGTGGGGAGTTACAGAATGCTTGGACCTCCTCTTTACCATGTTCAAAGCAGATCAGTTTGGTGTATGGATCATTTAGCAGTCTGGCCAAGTATGACTAGATACACTGGTTAGGAACTACTGCTCTCGTCTAAAAAGAACTTCTAACTGAGAGGTCAAATGCAGGCTAGATTAGTGTTGAAAGAATGACTAATTTACCTCAAAAAGATGTCCAATAAATTAATACAGATTACTTACTTAAAAAAAACCCACCCATCCCAACCTAATTTTTATTGGAACACACATGACATAAATGAGCAGATGTTATGCATGTCGCGTTACTTGTAAAAAGAGCATGCTTTACCATGTAATCAGAAAATGAAGAGATCTCAAGTCCAAGAGATGTTAGCCGAGAAGTTTAAATGGTCAGGGTAAGTCAGCAAACATCTCAGCTCTTTAGAGGATAAGCTTTCTAACTCTTCTGATATTTTTGGACCCTTGGACTCAATTTTGTTTGTTTTTCTTTTCTGGATGCTATAAAGCTATACATGCTTTTCAAATTAGTAATCAAGATGGCTAATCTAGTTATTGCTGACATATACAAAGAAGAAATGGCAACCTTTCTGCCACTTCAGGTTTTATTTATTGTCTATGATGTAACGGAAAAGTCATTGTGGTGAAGAAGAGTGAGTATGTGGCGGGGTGGGGAGAAGATCAAAGGATAGCTTTGAGAGGCTGTGAAGGAAATTTAATTGGAATCCTTTGTATACAAAAGTTGGGCTATTTTCAATAGAAACCAGTTGCTAAGATTTATTATTCTTTCTATAGTAGAAATGCACTTCTAATGCTTGAGTTTTTTGTTAATTTTGACTCATTAACGTTATGTGTGCTGTGTTTATATCGGATAGCATGGGTAGCTCTTTCATGCTTTCCAATGAGAGTATATCTTCCTGTGGTTGCATGCCATGATATAAGAATCAGAAAATTCAACCTTTTACAAAATAACTCAAAGATGAAAATGATTTACCAAGATTTGGCTCAACTCTCAAAGTTAACCAGTAATCACTAAAGTTTGTAAAGCTTGTTATGATCTGCACCTCTTCACACAATCAAGTACAGTAAAAAAAAAAACTTTTCTTAAAGCTTTGAATGAACAAAACCTGCACCCCGCCACCCCGCTCCCAGCAATAATCCCTATAGATTAAATGTACTCACCTGCACCGCACCAGGAACCCATTCCCCTGCTGAGAGCCACTCCATTTAGCCACATTTTCATGCTCCCAAGCTGCTTTAATGACCATCTTGTCAGCCAACTCATGTAGAAGCAACATTGCAACCAATGACAGCCAGGTCAGCTGCCTCTTCAATAGCTGCTGCCACAAACGTGGGGAGATCAAAATTGGAGCACAGTTTTTTTTATTTAATGACCATATCAGGATTGGGGCTGGGGAGGTGTGGGTGTGTGTTAGCCAGACTGCCACTTTAATCTGTGCCTATCATATTCGGGTGGCAGTGGTAACTATCTATGAGTGAGTTGCAACATTTTCTGATGAAATAATTTTCACAAGTAAGCAAACCGCAGCTTTCTATGAGATAATACAATGTGGCAAGCAACACCACATAAAAGCTCTCTTGAATAACCCTCATAGTTAATTTCAAACAGAAAAAATGTACTTGGAAACTGGATTGGTTGGGCTTTTAGGTTCTAGATAGCTGGGTTAGCTGGGTGTAGTAAACGTGGGAAATGATTTATTACAAGTGTAAGAGTTGCCTTAAATTTGATACATTTCTGCTACACACTCTACGGAACATGGAATGAGCCTGTATAGGAATATTTCTTGATCTGTCATAGGATTATGCCAGAAGATCTAAATTTTCTTAAAGCTAAACAAGCTATCAAATTGCTCCTATGAGATTTCTACAGATTGCTTATGATATCCAAAAGATGATCTCATCCTGTTAAATGATTAGTGCCGTGATTTTTGTTCGGTGCAAGGGATTTATATAGCTATGATCCATATGTACCTACAGTATATGTAATCTGTGTTTAGTGTTGTGATTTATGTGTTTCTAAAAGAGGAAAAGTAATGGTAGGAACTGAACTTCATGCAAGGCTAGACAGCTAGATATTCAAGGCCATTTGTAAACGCAGAACATAAAAAGGGTGCACCTGATAATAGAACTGGAATCTACAGCATGGGTAACTTTTAAAGCACCTGACCTGGCCTGACTGGGAGAAATTAACTTTGGTGGGAGGTTAAGTGAGCATCTTTTTTTATTCTTTACCTACAAATGCCTCTTAATTCAAGAGCATACCATTATTTTCCAGCTGTTCAACTATGTCAGTTTACCCTGTTTGTCATCCATGGTTGCATTAAGATATGGAGTGCTGGTGATTTATATTTCTTACCCTACTGAAAATCTACAATTAAATCCACTGCCAGGGGTAGTAAGGGTATGTGGCAGCTATCCGATCTATTGTAAGCCTTAACTCCTAAAACAAATTGCCCATTCAATGAAAAAATAGTAACCAGGACTACTTTTTCTTGTTTGGTTTTCGAATCAGTCCCTAGGTTTGGCCAATAGTGTCTGAATGTATTTTTCTGTCATTAATCCTTGAGGGGTATTGAAAACAATGGCTGTGCTTTGGTATGAAGTGGTGTCATGATTACAGTGTGGTGTGAATCATAAATACATTTGTGATTGGTGAATATGGGTAACCACACAACCATCAGGCATCTCTAATGTAGTCTATCTGGGCATCTTGAAGTGTAGCTATTGTGTGCTTCTTGTCCTGCTAATCAGTGTCATTCATGTGGGCCCAAACTAAATAACTGTTTGTTTGACAAGTACGTCAAGTATGTTAGTAGAAGACAGGTTTGGTTATCGACAAAATATGGCCATGGACAAAATCAAAAGTGAAGCCCCTAAAATATTGTACCAACAACACTGTAAATGTTTAAATAAGGAGGAGACCCCCCAAAATGCATCAAACAGTTGTGAGCTGGGGATACGCTGTTTGCCAGCAATTTTAATGGAACCAATAAAGTACTGATTTTATGCCAATTCAGGAAGCGGTGGTCTATGTAGTACCATATGTCCTCATGCTGCCAGATCCTCTGCATGCGCACCTATACAAGGCATGGCGAGTGAGCTGTTTTTGCATCTTTTTACCATATGTGTAAACACCCTGTGCTCAGTCTCTGCTATCCTCCTCTTTTTGCCCAGTACCTAACACCCCCCCCCCATGTTTCCAGTCCCTGATATCCTCCACCTTGTCTCAGCTCCTGACATCCTCCCCCATGGCTCCAGTCCCCAACAACCTCCCCCAACCTGTGCCTAGTCCCTAACACCCCCCTCTCGTGTTTAAAGATGTTTTGCAATAGGGTCTTGTTCCCAATACTGGACTTCATTCTGAAGCAGCATGGGCTTTCCTCAGCAGCAGAGCATCTGTATAATTAGAGAGAATGAGAGGGGGACACAGGTGGTGATGATGGATGCTGCAGAAGAGACAAGCAGTGAGGACATTGTGGAGCATCATTGATGCTGATAGAAAATATGGCTGCTGAAACTAGTGCAATCACTACATTGGACACCAGTAAGCTTTATAATGTGCCCACACTAAAGCCAGAGGGCCTCTTTGGAAGCCTGCTTATCACCCCTCCGAATGGAAGGGGTGGTTGGGATGCTATGTGGAATGTAAACCTATATTCCTTTTAAGACACATTTCTGAAATATGCAGTGCATATCTTTGGAGGTTTATGCAATTAGGGTAAATGCTTACCTTGACAAATAAAGGCTGAAGAATCACTGCAATAGACACCAACAGACATCAGAATGAAGAATGAAGTCTGGTGTATGCAATATCTTCATCACTGTTATCCGCACCCCTTTATTTGTACTTGGAAAGAGCCTGCGTCTTACCTCTTGCATAATAGATGCATTCCTTAGCAGAACGCAGACTATCTGGAAATCTGTGATTAGTGGCTCTATAAATCTAGCTCTGTCATGATACTTAAGTATGAATGATTACTGAACTCGTTTCCCAGTAATTTCATTGCTCGGATTCTTGGAAGTTTTTCTAGGCATTCTCTTACATAAGTGTGGGTTGAAATAATGCAGTAATAAAAGTAAGCTTCTTCCTATACTGGCCTCTTGGTGGTGCGCTAGTTAATGCAAGAATGTCTGCAGTGACGGGGTTAAAACAAATAACCACAACCCCACATGAGACGTGTGTGTTTGATTACTATGGTCCTGGAGGAATTAAGAATTCAAGAACTGTTGATCTCAGTGTGAGAGGAATTTGAAGCACACAATATCTGATATACCAGTGCCAAATCTCAGTGTAAGAGTGCTGGCTGCGGGGGAGCGCTGCAACAATACTGGCTTCGGGGCAGTTTACTAAACAAAAGGCAGTGGGGGAGCTTTTTAAGTGTTGTGAGGTGGTCCACTGAAATGGTTGGCAAAGGTGACAGCTTTTAAAGTCTTTTCAGTATGCTTAAAAAAGATTTATGCAAACAAGCGGCCCCAAGAGCAGTGGCCACTTAGCAGAGGTGAATGATGATTTGCAGATTACTTTAATACAGACCTAACATAACAAAGTTGCGGTAAAGATTAATTATATGGATGCATGGATAGAATAGAGATTATACTATACAATGGAAAAAAAGAGAGGCCACTTAAACTTAAAGGGAAAGCACTTTTGTAAAGTTTCCCTGACAGACTTAAAGTGGTCCTTCACTCTGAATAAGAGCCTATCTTGTATTTTCCCCCCACCCTGTACATACAGATTGCTCACATTAAAAATCATTCTACCTGTATCTACTGCATGTTATGAGCCTTTAAACATCCAAGATGGCGGCTCATGGAGCATCAGGCAGCATGCAAACAGAAAGTGTCTTCTGACTGTGTTGCTCTGCATTCTGGGATTGCTGTCCATTCCCTGATCCCAGCTCTGCTCTGTCTGTGCAAAGCACAGCTATAACCTGCCCCCTGCACCTTATCCTGCTCTCCTCTCCTCAGTATGTGTCATGCTTCTGAGTCCTGAACAGAGTTGCAGCCCGGTGGGGTAAAGAATAATAAGTAAGTGACTAAAAACGTAAAATATATTAATTTTAGATACTGGGTTTGGGCTTTTCATTAAATCATGCTGAAGGTCCGGCAAACTTTTTTTTGTCATGTTTTTGGTGTTCTGCCCTATTGTTTTCCTCTTCTGGGATGTAAAATAAACTTGTGTATTAGGATTGTGACCCCAGACCTGTGATTCACTTATCAGCATGCAGTTGCCAAGTTTCTCATATTTTTGGGCGTCTGTGATCCTAAAGTGGGCCTTTAAAGCAGGGAAAAGACATTTTTAACTAGCATCTCCTGAATTGCTCCTCCCATGAAGAGCACCTTTTGCCAATTTTCACTGCTCCCATTTCACTCTAATCCCAGGCACATGTTTTATCTGTAAAGCTCCACTTCCTCCATTCATTGTCATTGTTGTGTGTGGCAATGATGTCATGACTGATCACCTGTCATCTTACAGAGAGGGACAGCAAAAAATAGTGATTTGAAAAGAAAAAATATCAATTTCTAGTTCTACACGCTAAGAAGGGAGTATCAGCAGGGCCAAATGTATCTTACAAGTTCAGCGCTTTTTGGTCTGCTTTAATGTAGAAGCTGTTAAACCTGTCTTAGATGAGCCAGAGTCAGAAAGTCTCTGATATGTACTCAAAAACACAACTTTGGTGTACGTTGCTAACATAAACACAGTGTTGCTATGGCAAACTGTTTTCTTTTATAACACATAGTTGCAAATAAAAAACAAAAAGAAAAATAAATCACCGATAAGTTGGACACATCAATTTGGCACACAATAATGGAAATGTTTAAAAAGGCCATCGAAAATGGGATTCCCATTTAAGATAAGGGGTGTCATTTGAGTTATGAGGCTCCTCTGCTTACCTTCACCTAGTCCCATGGTGATGATCTCACTTCCACAGACCTGGTATCTAAAGCTGGGTGCTGCACTTCCACATTCCAGCCTGGCATCAGAAACCAAGGAGCTGAGTGATCACTGCTGTGGGAATGGGTGAAGGTAAGCATGGGAGCCTCCTCACCCCTATGGCATCAGGGTGCCCCGCTGTGAACCCCCCAGGTCCCCAAACAAACTCACCTGTTCCCGCCCGGTCCTACGATGCATGTGTGGCCGATTGTCCAATCAGCGCACTCAGATCCGCTTGAACCCCTTCGTCCAGGAGCTCGTCTAATGCGAGTGGATCCGAGCGCACTGGCGGGCGCATCTCCTGCTACCCTCTAACAGGAAGCATGCGCACGCCGGCCATTAACAAATGTCTGGCACTGGCACGTGCTCTGCTAAAGAGATATAGAGGGATGGGGCCGCAGCTTGCGCATGTACCGTTGGACCAAGAAAGAAGGTAAGTTTATGAGCGACGTGGGGGTTTTATACAGCGGGGCATCCCGATTCTGGATAGTTAATCCAGCGACCCTGGGTTTTGGTCCTCTTTAACTCATAATAGGATCTGAGGTCTACTTTGAATTTGTAATCAACTGGTAAGAGAGACCATTTTAGACTCTTTACTAGGTCGCATTAAAGCAGCTATATCACATATTTGTCTAATAATAAAAATCCATATAAATGTGCTGAATACCAAGTGGAGGATTTACTTGTAAACCCCAACTAAACAGAAAAGGATAATTATGCACGGTGTATAAATAACACATCCTTTGCTCTTAGGCCCATTTCAGAAGTCCATGGAGTAGTATATTTAGAGCTTCACAGTCCTTGGGATGTTCACTTATCTCTAATCAAAAAGTGCTTTTCCAGACTGGTGTAGATGTAGGACTGTACATAGATTAAAGGGTCAATTCAGCACCAGATGCAAAAAGTACACTCTAACTAAAATAGAACACTACACTAAAATAGAAGTGCAGTGGTGCTGAATCAGCCCCTAGGTAGACAATAGGGCTGATTCAGCACCAGGTGAGAAAACTCTACTGCCATTCATTTTTATTGTCAGCCTTAGGAGTGATTTAGCAACTCGATGTACATTTTCACCTGGTGCTGAATCAGCCCCAAGGGAGACAATGAAAGTGAATTGCATATTTTTCTCCTAAAAAGCAGTTTTCTCATCTGGTACTCGACCCTAATAAAAATGAACGGCACTTTTTACGCCCAAAAATGTAAGGCACTTTTTGCACAAGTTGCTGAATCGACCTCTTTGTATGCAAGAAAGGTAGAGAGGCAGTATTACAATAGACACTGACTTTACTGTACATTGTCGGTCAGTTCTTCCTTTTAAAATAGGTATCTGTTATCCTATCACTATTATTTGCTCTCTACATTAATGTTTTTTATAGGGAGATAGACAGTCAATTGCAGAACAGTAATGGCTTCCAGATGACAATTTGCATCTGTGTCGATAGATGACGTTTGCTTCAGTGTGGCTTACTGTAGACATCTTATAACAGAATTATTATTGTGCTTTATTTAACCAAATGGGTGTTGGTAGTATTATGACTACAGCTGCCTGGTGCAGCCAGGAGACGGCTCTGGAAGTCCCCTGTGCCCATGTTAAGTCTGTCTTCATGGCAGCTCTCCAGGGTTCTGATACCTTGCAGATGAGCCTGCTGCAGCTGTTCACATTACATCCATGTTCTTAGAAACCAGATGTGTGCCAATGAAAGTAGAATAGATCTGTTTTCATAAAGTGGACCTCCATCCAGGCCCCTGAAATCTTGATTTGGTATTTTTGTCTGCTCAGTACCCTTTAGAAAGCCAGGAAATCCAACAGGCCCTCTACTGGTTTGTGCCCCAGCATCACCTGTGCACCCTACATAAATGTCAGCAGCCAATGGAGTATGCACAGTGTCAAAGGGCACAAACCCATTTGATTTCTGATGTTATGGTGAGTATTCTGTCTGTTTTTTGGGCTTTTTCTTGGCCTAGTGTCCTAAATAAGGATGCCTGAGGTAGGGTTAAAGTGGGTCTATAGCGATTTGTGAATGCTTTCAAAAGAACACTACTTGATGATTTGGTAGACATCTAATGTGGAACTTCAACCTGGTCCCCTGATACCTGCTGGTTGGATATGTTTCAAGTGAAGTGATCAGTGTACATTAGCACTGTAAAACTGTGGCCAAAGCGAGTAATTTATCTTCCCCCACATATTACTAAACATTGCTTTTAGTTTTTCTCAGAGGTCCGCATGAAAGTGATGGTTATCTAATATACCCCACTGGGTAAAGCTGTGTCCTCAAGCCTAGGGGCAGGTAGCCTCCTGACAAATTTAACTGAAACATTTGTCAGCTAACCTATAATTAGATAAAAGGTAGTGATGTTTCTGGTCTACTTTTTTATTTTGTTTAGAAACACTTTATATGTATTTTTTCTGTTGCACTAATGATCAATTTGCTTGGTTATTTTGTAGATTATTTTGGAATATCGCGTAAACTGGTTCAGTTTAAGCCCTTGTTAGAAATCACTTTAGGCTGTTCTGTTAATTCAGTGATGGTTGTGCCATATCCTAAAAATAATCTTTGGTGTCCCTGATTTATTATAGTATAGAGTTGAATAATGGATTCCAATTTTCAATGGTGCAAGTTCTTTAGTAGCTTGTTTAAGTGACTAATCCTATTTACTATTGGTGCTATGAAACATTTTTACTGCTGAAAAAGCTACTAAAGAACGTGCTTTGTATGTATCTATGGTTCTACCACTTCTGTGATTAACCACAGAAACCAGCATTTTTCCTAATTATTTCTTTATTTTATTGACGATAATAAACACAGCTATGGTATATAGCTTTATGCGGTAAGCTGTTTTTTGATGCAATGCAGCATACAATATCTTAGGGCAGTCTCTAACGCTCTCCTTAAAGTGGACCAACACCCATGATTTTGACTATCCTGGGTCTTGGTCCACTTCGGGGTGCCCCGCTGTGTGAAACCCCCTCCGATCACCCGGAAAACTCACCTCTCCCCGCTCCCAGCGCGGACGGACAAGCGATTTGACAGCAGGGGGGCGAGGGAGGTGGCCGGCCGCCGCCGAAGACAAGGTAAGGGGATTTGGGGTATTTGGGGGGGTTTCACCCCGCGGGACATCCCGATCTCGGATGTCCTGCGGGGAGGGAGGTGATCGGCCCAGGAATCTTATAGATTCCCGGGCCGATCACGGGAGGGTGATGGTCCACTTTAAGAGACCAACAGGTCATGTTTTGTATCTTCACATAGCCATTCACCTGTGAATCTGTATGGATATCTGGAAAACTTGTCCTGTTGGTAGTTCTTGAGGAGAAGCTTAGGAACACTGTCTTAGAGGAAGGCTAATGAAGCAGCATACGTTGTTCTATAGAGACTTAAGGTTGCCTGGAGAAACTAATGAGCTCCTACAGGTCCATACTTACCTTAGCTTGACTTTATTTTACTACTCAGTTTTCTCACAATATCCATTCAAAATATCATGATACTATAACTAAATTCCTAAAGGCTTCACACACTTAACAATCACCACAGACCTAAACAGACTTAACAACACTGTGAAAAGCTGGTAATTTCACAGTACACATCTCACAATGTATCTACTTGTGAGAAAATGTAAGAGAAGATCTGCCCAGAAATGAGGACTGCATTTGATAGTTGTGGGTAAACAGTCTGTTCAGTGACTTGGTTCGGAAGTATTCATCATATGTCTTATTTTATTATTGCAAAGAGAAGACTGACACCACTCCTACTAATGCCATATAGGGTTAATCTATTGTTTTTTGTTTGACTGTGGACTGAAATATGTTGAGTTAAGAAGCAAGTATTGGTTTATAGAAGAAAGTATTGTTATCTGTAGACTGAGTCTGTATGGCCAGATTCAGTCTACAGATCTAAATGATATACTGTATCTCTATGTAATGATGTTATTTCTATAGTGATCAATGAAAATTGCCACAATTACCATATAAATGTTAGGTCATACATACACACTTCTGTTACAGTTAAAGATGAGACAAAGGTCAAAGCTTTGCCTCCTCCTCAGAGACTGAGCTTGGCTTGCCTTTCTTTTCTGTCATCCATTACTTTTGCTAAAACTAAAGCCAGGCATTTCTGCTTAGAAGCAGCATCGGGCAAAAGCATGGACTGCAGGTGCTGACGATTACCAAAATCCCCATGGAACAATATAGCATATTTTTCAAAAGAACCTCCTAAATGTTGGATCATTATCCCATCAATGTCAAATAAGTTCCAATCAGGCATGAGATTTATGATGTTTACCAGTGCAGTCATTAGAAATTCAAAATCATTCAATAGTGAGCAACAGGCAAGCTTTCAGGGGCCCTAGAATTTGAAAAAAGTTCCCTACCCTCTCTTATGGGCATTCCAATTTTGGATGTCCCACAGCTGAATACTGAATAGAAGAATGAGCTCAACAGTCTACTGTTTATCAGTGACCTATCAGTGGGCACAAGCAGAAAGGGGAGGTGGAAAGGTACTTCTGTCCAGTGCTGTAGCTAAGATGTTCATAGTTGCAGCTTAGATGCATCATCATTCCCTTATTTACACCTGGTACAATGCCAAGGAATATTTTTTAGACTCTTTTAATATAGGGCCAACTCTAGAGCCAGTGTAGTTTTTCTTGTGACCTCATTGTAGTTTTTCTCTGTGACCTCATTGTAATTTTTTAGTCCAATTTCAGTCAGTAGTACTCACATGGGAAGCCATGAGTGTTACTAGGACATGAGTGATGGACTGGCACTGAAACACTATTTATTTTGCTGGTTACCATGACCTTATCCTGATGCTGCTTATGGTTTCACAGACAAACTGAGTAAGTGCTGTCTTTGCTGTGCAAGAGTGGCAGAAGAATTAGAGGAGAGGATCTATGGACTGAGAGGTTTTACAAAGAATATCAGAAATGTTTATCTGGAGGGGGAGCTATCTTTTATTGTATTGCTTACAGATACCCCTTAAATGAATTCTGATAAATAAAGTAAGCAAAGAACTGAAAATGGTTCCCCACTGTACCAAAACTAAAAACAAGAGCTTTACACAAAACTACATTATCATTAAGAATTCTTTTTTCCATTTATATATACATTGCAAGATGGATACACGTTTTAAGGTATTTAAAGTATTTACTAGTTACCAAGTATGGTTGACTGTCTAACAAATGATATTACTGAACTAACCATTTTTGGGGCGACCCAAAGTGGTACACTTAGTTAAACTGACTTTTTTTTTAGCGTAATGGGTGTAACAGTGGTGTGGCTTATCCGCTGGCTTTTGAGAAACATCTGAAGAATTCTATGCTATTTCTCTGTAGTATAGTATACAGTAGTATAGTATACATTACATTACATTCCTCTACTGCTAATCACCCAGTGAACCGGAGCAGGGCCCTAGTTGTAAATTGACCACTAATCTCCACAACGTTTTTGGGGGGACAGTGGGACAAAGTGCTTCAAAGTTGGACATCTGGTCAGTTTAGACACAACCCATTGAACACATATAATTTAACCCAACATTCACTTAAACTGAAAGTGAAAATAGTACTAATTTTAGCCATAGTGGAAAAGAGTTACCACCCACCCCTCCAAGCAAAATAGAGCCTGTAGCACAGACTCAAAGTGGCTCTGAGAGAGGCTGCAGTTCCAGCTTTCTGTCAATGGACCACATGAGTTGATTTCCATCTTCTCCTGCTAACGAGCACTGCACATTGCAGCTCATTGTGTCTGCTGTGGACAATACTTAGAAAGCACTTTTTACAGGGATACAGAAGCACCGCTATGGGAGTCCTGTGGGGGGCGACAAGTGTATGGATAGGGTGGCACCACTTTCATTTATCACCTCCATTCATAATAAAAATGTGCTGTGGCGGGGGTAGGGGGGCACTAAATGCAGGGGATTAAGTGGCGCTGTGGTGGCCAACACCAGCCCTGGTAAGTTGAGCATTTTTATTTGTTCTTCAAATAAATGAAAACTTTGTGTTTACTGTTATACTGCAATAATGTAACAAGGTAAGTTGTGGAAAACAATGAGACTATATAGAAATGATGACACAAAAGTGCTCAGTGAATTAAGTTATTTTATGGAGTATCCTTTCTTGCCTACAGGTACCCTTTAAATATCTAATAAGATATAGAAAGATGTTTTAAGCAGCAATGGATTACCTAATGCAACTTAAGGCAACCTGGTTGGGAAAACCTGGGGGACATTTGTGAAAATAGGGGCAGAAGAGGCTGCTTGATTTAATATAAATTATAAAAAATATTTTGATTAGGTTGCAATCATTGAAAGTGATTGCTTAACCAGGTTTTCTCAGGCATGGGTAACCTTCACAATAAAAAACAGTTTACAGCAATGGTATGGCCTGACATACACAAAGCCTTATGTCTATGCATTGCGATATTGCTTGTAACTGGACTCAGCTGGTAGCCTTCAATAGCACTTCTTAAGTGGGAATTTTCCAAAGATAGACTGGGCTCCCATTAATATGCTGGGCTTTTGTAGGCCAAAGTTTTCTTTAAGATTTTCAGTGCTTTTCCTGTACAGATGAATTATACTGAGTTACTATAACCACTTTTACAACTTTAATAATCTGGCTAAAATATGAGTTTGTTCTGCTATGCAACTGTTTAGGTTTATTTAATTTTATTTGGTGAAGAAATCAGTGTAGACTAAACTTTAGTCTGTTTATTTTTAACATAATAAATTAGTTTTAATAAATGCCTTACAATGAGCAGAACATTATTTAATTTCTGGCCAGGTTTTCTAAATATAGTCATTTTTAACAAGCCAGACCAAACTGGTATATTTAAACAAATGCCTTTTTTTCCCTTTGCACGTTTAGTACATCACAGTCTTTGTGCATTCATGGGTAATGGTGATAGAATACACCTTGAAGGAACGACGTGCTAGTGTACATATGCAGAAGAATCAAATTTCCCTCTATAATAGTAGAGCAAATAAATGAAATCAATATTAAAACTGATTATATTATTATATTATATTTTTATAGGTTTCTTGGAAGGAATTTAAATATACTGTATGGTTGAAACTAATACTGTTGTACAATTTGAAATAGACCTGACTTAACAGAGACAATGATTTTATGGGTAAAGACAAAGTTCCCATTGAGTCTCTACAGATTCTATCCAAGGAATCAACCTTGGAGGATGCCAGTTGCAAGGTCTCAATCTATCTGCAGAAACTCAACCAATCAGCCTTTTCGAAAAGAAAATAACTAAGTATTTAAATTATGGATGTTACCATTTATTAGATTATTTTATGAAGTAAAATAAAAGGCTTCTATATCATGTACAATAGGACCACCATGTAAAATATAGGATAAGGTCCAAAAAGAGTCAGAATACTCTACTGTAGTGTATTTCCTAGTTTCCTTAGCTTTTAACAAATTATGAATGAAGAGTATTTCTAGCGGAAACCCCTACAGTCAAGCTTCAGGTTTGAGAAACCAACTGCATTTTGGGGGAAAAAGGGAGAGTCCTTCTGCCAGTCATCAGCCACAAAGAATGGGCCTTGTTCTACTCCCTGTTTATAACTTAGTCTGATAGTTTATATTTTTTTTATCCCTTTTCTACCTCATTTGTGACATATTTCAAAATGAGGAACTGTCAACCATTGAAGAGCCAGCAGCAACTTTTCTTCTGTGGGTGGGATGCAGTAAGGAGCCAGTGATGATCTCTCCTTTCTCAGCATTGACCAATTAAACCGGACCAACAGCCTGGCACAGTTGGAAAAGAAAGGTAGTGGCCATTTTGGAGCTTCCTCTCCCAGCATCTCAGTCATGCTGCTGCCTGGATACAACTTAACTGACAATGCACAATACCAAGAAACCCAGCAGCACTTCCTGTTTGCAGGTGACCTGCAAATTCATGAACTGTTTCTAAAATTCACTGCAGCAAGAGTTAGAAAAAGGTAAATGAATTTTTATATGTAGCAATCTAAATTGCTCTAGGGAGGGATGCATATGAGCATATGAAAATATATTGTTGTGTTGGTCTGGTTTAAGTCAATGTTTGACTGTTGGTCCGCTTTGAGTCACATTGATTTCCACAATAGCCATTAATAGAATAATAGGTCAATAAAGCCTAAAGGGAACCCCATGCTGGCTCCCCACCAGATGTCTTCACCCCAAGGAGCACTGTCAGCTACTTGAAATGCACTGGTAGACATTATAATAAAACATCTTTTATCACTTTAAAGAGGAGCCAGTCAGATGAATGCAGGCCATAGATGTACTGCAGGATCATGTGGAGAGGAACGAGGCATTCTCATTCCTTCTTTAACCTAAAATAACCACTGGAGGAAAATCAATCCTTCAACAACTTGTAAAATGGTGGACCATATCTAGGCAAGTTATTGGATACTGGCGCATATGTTCACACTCTCTAAAATCAAGTTTTATGTTTAGAGTCTAGTTTATTAAAAATAATTACATGGAAAGAAAAAAATGAAGTTAGAATAGCTCTGGCTTTGGGGAACTAATCCTTTGCTTGGAGAAATGGCCTATATCCAGCATTACAAGCATTGTTCTTGTGATTATTCTGGGCAGACAGGATATTATTTACAACAATGGGGTTGATTTACTAACGAAAGTAATTATTTAAGTGATTTTTGCCAAGTATGGATTGATGAAGATGGGTCAGATAAGTGTTGCATGTTTCACTCAGTCCTGTGCATATGTACCTACATCAGGAGCTGAGTGAAAGTGGCATGTAGAAGCTTATAGGTGTGTAAGTTTTGTTCAGTCAGGATAAGTGGATATCTTCAACAATACTCAATAAGTTAAGAAATCGCTAGAAAGCACTTTTTTCAGGGGTACTGAGGCACTGCTACTGCTATGGAAGCCCTGTGGGGGGAACAAGACACACGGTGTATGGGGTGACATCACTTTCATTTATCACCTCCATTCCTACTAAGGATGTGCTGTGGCTACATCTTTAGCACATAACTGAAGATGTAAAGATTCTGTGCAGAGGTTGTACTCAGGGCTGGAGCTAGCCTCTCTGCTGTCCGAGATCAACAATAGAAAAATGCTTCCTGGCCTTTTCTAATTGTTAACTACCTGTATATCAGAAATGACTGGTCCACATAGTTGTGTTGTTTTTTTAATACATGTCATCATTGAATTAACTGTAAAACCAATGATTAAATGCATAAAAAACTAAATGATGGCATGCATTGGTGCCTCAATCCCCGCTGAACTACCAATAAACTAGTAAAAAAACAAGTAAACAGATAAAACAGGTCCAGCGATTGGTGTCCCCTGTAGATGGCACTGCCTAAGACATGCTCATTATAGGTGCACCCCTGCTTTGTACTCTTAAAGAAGACACTTTACATGTAGGCCTTAAAGAAGACACCTTACATGTAGGCCATCAAGCCAACAGTACAAAGTTGTTAAATTAAGCAGTATGTGTAACTGCCTGCTAATATACTACTAGCTAGCTGCTTACAAAACTTAGCACCACTTCTTTTTTATACATTAAATTCTTAGGGTAATCCTACAATGAAAGTATATATTTAATTGTGGTACATCATATTAGCCTATATGTCTGCAGAATGTGTTTTCAAGGTTGCAACAATGGTCCAAAAACAAGAATACACAAACAAATATGTGTCAAAAAGAAGAGTTACTTATACACACTGCAACAAAAACCTTCAGCCAAGCATGTTTCTTTCTTTTCCTAGAATAAAAAGGAGTGACAGGTTTTGAGCATACCATTCTGCTTTTATAGGGGTGGGCTGCTCAACATTAATGGCCTGTTGACCCAGCCAACCTGTGCTGGAATACCATCTAGTTGCTATTGCAATTCTTCTAATGTGTGTGGGTGTGATTAACCATCGTGTAGGGCAGCGGTACTCAACTGGCGGACCGGGGTCCGAATGCGGACCTCGGCGCCAGATTTCTGGACCCCTGCCCTGACAGCCCTGTACTCAGTTGCTTCTGTGTTGCTGTGCTCAGCGCTGCCCCCTTTACTTGATCAGCGATGTAGTGCTTAGTCTCCCTGCAAGTGTCAGGACTCTGCATTACAATATGAAGTACTGCATGGGCGGGTCTTTGCGTGGTACACACAAACGTTGTTTCTCTGTCTCTTTATCCCATCCAATCCTGTCCCACTGCCCCATCCATCCCTGTACCCTCAGCTCTGCCCCCCCATCCCAGCCATTTTTAATTTTGCCTGTGGAATCTATAGCTCCCCCAGTGCACTGATTTCTAACTATCCAGCCCCCGCAACAGCCCCCCGCCCGGACCTTCACCTCTCACTAGATGCCTGTATATGGACCTTAACAAGAAGTGGTTGAGTACCCCTGGTGTAGGGCATTGAACTGATATTAGAGTGGTTAATGCTATGGTTCCCTACAGGCTGGCTCAGCAGGCAGGCAGTTAGAGACAAGACTTTTCCATGGAAAAGTGGAATGGTACACTCAAAAACCTGACAAACCTGAATTTGATTCCTACAAATAGAGAAAACCCACAACCTTGGTCGGATATTTTTGTAGTTTGGCTGTAAAGTAGCCACATCCTTAATCTAGCATGTCTATATGTATTTTCACTATTAGACACGTGCAAGATAGAGCCCCTTTAACAAAATCAATCTTATTTACTCTCTCTGTGGGAAGAAGCATGTGCATACAAAAATTCTCCACCCTGAAAAAAATGTCCATGATTTTTCTAAATTGAGATGAAGAAGTAAATACCGGTCAAGTTACAGTAGGTAAAGCAATTACCCACTGAGGTTAAAATAGTCTCTTAGTGTTGGATGTGGGAGAGATCTCCATCAGAGAACATTCTTCTTAGTAAAAACGTAGCTCAACTTGAGTTTTCAAGATAGAATTAAAATTTGATACAGTTTCATGGACAGAATTAAGGAAAGTATGTCAAAACCAACTTTGGAATGAATAAAAGAATGTTAGCAATGTTTAGTGTTTATAACTGATTTAAAATACTAAAGAACGAAAGTTAATCCTACATTCCATTGACTGTGTTGGTAGAATACAACTCAAGCTATGACTGTTATGACCCTGTAGAACATGTCTGTTCCATAGTGATTGAGGAGGAGTTTCTTCCCACAGGCCATTTGGATCCTTAATAGCAGCAATATTTAGCACTCACCCAGACACATTCTGCTTAGCATTGACTACCGTACTTATTGGAAGTGAAAAAACATGTGTAAATGTAAATAGTTGTGAATATAAATAAATACTTTGTAAATGTCAATAACTGTATATTATGTCATATTGCTTGCTATGTTTGTTAAAACACATAATTAAGTAATAGTTAGTTTCCTGGTCAAAATTTTCAAATTCTTCCTGTTTAGTTGTACAAAGCATTTCACTACATGACGTACTATTTGTATGACTTGTGTATGTGACAATAAACTTGATTTGGTTTAGTGCAAGCGCTGGGCTTTAGTGTATGTGGGCTAATTATAACATTGTTATAGCGTTATGCCAGATTTGATCTTATGTCGGCAACTGTATCATAAGCATGGCAGTAAAGCACTTCCTTTATAAGCACCTTGCAGTGGTCAAGCAATAATCAGCATATGGAATCACTTTTGATTCCTCTAGCATATGTAACTAATTTTCTCCTGTGTCATACTGTGTAATGTTGGCATTGTTTCAGCAAAAAACATTATCTCCTTACTTAACGCATATCCTGTGACGGGTCTAGCAAATTTAGGGCTAATAGGACTGTTAAAGAAAATGTATGGTCCCCTGCCTACTAGGCCATCATGGCATGAATAAAGGCTGGTCTACGGGCATGCTGGGAAATCATACTCTATGACATTTGCCATAAGTCTGGTGTTCTTCTTGGGACTTCCCCATCAACTGCACCCCTAAAAGTGTACAGTCAGTTACCGAGCTCCTCTGCACTTTGTGAACGTCCTCCATTGGAACACACTGGCTCTCAGCCAGTGTATTGCTAACCGCCCTGGGATTCCGCTGATGTCATAGTAAAGTTGGAGGTTTAATCTAGACAGCACCTCCAAGTGACAGCTGAGCCTTCAGTAAATCATGATATAATCCTTGTCACCTTTGTAGGTCAAGAATGACATCAGTTATGAAATGTTGTTTTCTGTCACAAAAAGAGTCTCTTGTAATAGATCATCAGTCCCTTAAGACAGGAATAAATAACAGGGGGTAGAGTTGGGCAGCTAAAGAAAGAGGTCTAAAGAACATTACAGGTAACATTTTGGGAGTACAAATGAGTTCTTTAGGTGGTTTCATCCACATATGGCAGTGAACCTACCAAGACTAAGGAGTCATGCTAAATATTTGGTAAATCAAGGTGCAAATCCAGAGTGCCTTATGGTTTAAATTGCAACCTGCATCTCAGTAAGCTTTTACATTTTAAGACACAAGAAAGTGCAATAGAAATGTGCAAAAAAAAAATCCTCAAGATTTCATCTTTTCTGGCAATAATGCATTGTTACAGGTGAGATACATCATTTTTCCAATGAGGTAAGTTTTTTTTAGGAATTTAGAAATAATAGGGCCCTAAGGGGGATTCAGAAAAATGCCACATTTTTTTCTGTATAGCCCTAAGGGTGCTGGTATTTCCAAATGTAAAAAATATATATTTTTACCATATTGGAAAAAATGATGCCCCTCACCTGTACAAATGCCTCATCACAGGTACAGGTGCATGTTTGGAATAAAAACATTTTATTACCCTTTCTTGTGTGCTAAAATGAAAAAAACATAATTAGCATAATTAGCATGATCCTCCCGATGGGCTTACTTACACTGACAATAAAAGGATTACAATCCTTGTCTAGGTAATAGAGGACATATCAATGAATGTACATCACATACACTAATTTCACTAGTTTCTCATTTGTCCTCAATCCTCTTCCTGTCCTATGTTTGAATAAGAGCTAAATCTTAAAGCAAACCAAAACTCACCGAGCTTGTAAAATAAATTTGGCCAAATCTCCTGCCAAGACTCCCTTCTTAGGGTGTAGACCTAGAAATGGATATTTTTGCTTACAGAATTGTCCTGGAACACTGATTTTTTTGCTGTCCCTCTCTGAAAGATTCTAGACTATCAGTCATTGCATAAGTGTGGCAATGACATCACTGCCACTGCCAAGAACCTGGTACAGTAGACTGCAAACAAAAATAAAAGAATGTATGGAGTCTAGACATGCCCTTCACTATCCAGCAATGTAGTTTTAGTTTGCTCTTCTGCTCATGCACCTGCTATGTGTTGTGGGATTCAGTATTGAGTGTAAGTATGCTCAGCCCATTGCAGAAACGTTTTAAAAATTGAAAAACCTTTCAAAACTGCTTTGTCTGTGCATAATAACACCCCCTCGTAAATTTCTCTGTTACACTTTAGCAATAGTAAAAAAATTACTGTGCTAGAGGTTATTTTAGCTGTATCTAATAGAAAGACTATACTTAAAGCCAATTAAATGTGGGAAGAGTTTCATATATCAGAGCCTGTTGGATCTAAATTTAGTGCAAGCATGGACCAGAGCTGTCAAAATATGTTGATGTTGCACTAGATTCTATGAGGATAGTTTTATAACTCTGGTGCTTTAACAGTTTAGTTTTCCAGCTAAAAAAATGCAAATAGCCGCCAGGGAGTCTGGGACATTAATAAGCAGCAATATCTGGGCAGGAGGCATGACATTTCGGAGAATGTGCTCCCACTTCAGCTGCATTATGTGAAACTGCTATTGTGTCTGCACTGTGCTGCCGTATAATATACTGTTAAATCAACAATTAAAGCTGTATTGGGCTGTGTATGGACCTAATCTTAATCTTGCCATCTAATGTATGGCTCATTATTGAAGGAGATGAAGTAGAATGTCAAGAAGTCTAACAGTATTTTAGAGTTTTTCTTATACAGAAATATCATCTATAGGATACAAAATGATGTTGTGAACTACACTTGTCCCAAACGAGACGCTACTCCAGAAAATGACAGTAGAAAATTATAGCTACAATACAGAGCCAATGTAATATAGTATCCCCCTAAGATGAAGTGACCATTTTTTGGAGGACACACTTAGTTTAACTGACTATTTTACAAGGTAATGGGTGTGACAGGGGTGTGGTTTGGAGGTGTGGCTTATCCACATGCTTTTCAGTAACAAATATCCACAGCATTCTGGCGTAGTCCCGATTAAAGCACAGCTTGGATATCTCTGGTCCATAAAGGCTGTTGGTGACAACCTATAACTCAGCCAATCCATGCACACCTTACAGCCAATCATCCAGAGCAGGCCCCCAGTTATAAACTGACCAAATGCCCTGGATTTGGTTGAGCAGTCTTTCCACTAATGTCAGCAAAGTGGGACATTTAGGTGTCCTTAGAGTTTTTTGTGGAAATTGTGAGAAAATGACTCAACTAGGGACTGCCCTAAGAACACAAAAGAGGGTGGCAAGCAGGATGAATTGGACTGATGGAATAAATACTAGTAACAGTTGTAAAAAAAACATGTTGAAAACCAGGGTTTTCTGTTCCACCTTTCACGTAAGCCAGTCAGGAACTCCTATTTCCTGACCTAGAAAGCAAGTGAGTGTTGGAAATTGCGGGTCTTGGAACCACCTCTTGCCTTCTACATATTTGGAAACCACACTGGTTCTATTCCTTGATTCTTATTTTGCATGGGTAGATATTCCAGAGAATTCATTAAAAATATCTCTTGAAAAGCCTTCTAATAGCAGTGAAATTCAAATGTGTTGTATAATGTATTGAAATGTTTCACAGAGGAGCAAGCGACTTTGGGGAGAAGCCCATGTCATCCTTAAAAGTGGACCACCATTTATTTGCATCCCAATTGTATCCCGGGCATATAGGCATATTCGTTAGGACTAACTTCCCCCATGCTTCCTGGACCTGGGATTGGATCTTATATCAACCATATAACCACAATGATGGCCACCAAAAGAAACTGGACCAACACAAAATGGGCTTTGGATTCCTTTAAACACTATTTTTTGATATCTTAAGTGCTCAGAATGAGGCCACTGAGCATGCAATGCGTGAGTATGTATTCTAATATGTACACAGCCATCATTATATACTTGGACACATGTTTTGGGCTAGTGGCCCTCATCAGAACAAGGCTGGGGGTGCTGGATGTATGCAGGGCTAAGAGTTGAACAGGACACTTTAGGGAGAGACTCGTGTTAGGCCAAACAAGAAAACAAAAGGGTACATACCTTTTGTCCTTTGCAGTTGATCAATGCTAGTCCAGCGATCAGCACCTCACCTATTCGCTGGATCTGAGCCCATGTCACAGCTGCTGCTTCCCACGCCGTCTGGGTCCTGAACATGGGCTGCAATTTGAACTGATTTTTAAAAATGTTTTAATTTTTCTTTTTGTCGTGCCTGTGGCCCTATTTGGGAGATATAGCTTTACTTGCTGTCTGTAGTAGCCTAACAGTAAAGCTATTGCAATTACTTGGGCCAGAGAGTTCTACTACGATACAAACCCTATATGGTATTCAGTCACCACCATTCAGTCTCAATAATGTCCATGGATTTTCTGTTAATGACCCAACCCTGCGGCATCCTAATTTAGTAATGCCCTGTTGTGTGTAACCCTGGTTGTCCCGATATTCTTGCCTGGCCAGTGAACCTATGGCGCATGTGCACACCTTGCATCTTTCTGGGTCTGTGTGTGGCCACGTGCCCCCGATAACTGAATGGCTGGCATTATGTGCACAGCCATAGAGGGATGCTGGGGATGTCATGGGCCGGTCATGAGTGCGGCTCCCAATCAGTTATTTGGGCAGAACATCAATATGCACAGCCAAAGAAGATACTTTGCCGTAAGCTGGTCCTAAAAAGGTAGCAGATTGGTTGTGTACCTGTTACATGAGTTGATATGAAATGTAATTTTGGTAATTTGTCATTAGGGAAAAAGTGTGTAAAACGTACTGCCATCAGTGCAGTGCTGCAATGTACAGCCATTTTCAGGATGGTCTAACAATCTAACTAACATAACATTTGTCTATTGATCTGAACTATCTTATATCTACTTTAAATCCATTTTTAAAATCTTGCTCATGATTAATCTGTCCAATTGTGACATTTTGCTCCTTTAAAGCAGATCTAGCATCAAATGGCTTTTGTAAATACATTCACACAATTGTGGTTCTGCATAGAAACCTACAAAAGAATAGCTGTCATTCTTTTTTTTATCTCTAGCTCTGCTTTACCTGTCTGACAGCAGTTACTCTATGATTTGTTGCTTTTTGAGTGTAGGTATAATCTCTGATTGCCAACACTTTTGGAAGGCAGGAGATAAGGCTGTTCAGCTAAGTTTCCCACAATGTAGTGCATAGATTTTTTGGCAGGAAGGCAGCCTACGGTAGAACAGAGATCCCTAACATGTAGCTCGGAAGCCACATTTGGCCTTTATATTGTGATTGGGTGACCTGAATGTCATTCACAATCTCTAGCAGCTGGCTGATGCATACAACGGCATTGGGAGCATTGAGACTGGGCCATACATGGACATGCTTAACATTGTTAGCACTGTGCAAAGTCAGGCAGGTGCAAAGGTATGCTGTCTTACTTAATTTGTTGGTTTCCATCGCTGTATTCTATTCCTTAAGCTTCCCTCACAGAGGGAGGCACAGAGGGTGCCTCCTTTTCCTGTAGTGCAGGATAGAAGCGGTACCAGGGCTCCAAAGTTTGCCCTTTTTTCAATTTAATTCCTCCAAGACCGTGCAAAAAAGTGGTCTTACAGCTCCCTGTCCCTTGCTGCTCTCAGCTTGAGCAATCGCATCAAGCCACAGTTGCCCTGCAGCTGTCTCTGACCACATCAGTGCATGCCCAACACCCAGCCACCGACCAGAAACTGAAGCAAAAAAATCAGTTTTGCCTATAATACAGGTATTTACATATAATCAGAAATTTTGGGGGGCTTTGAAATAGCTCATTTTACCCTTTTCCCAATGGGGATAAGGGGGGGGGGGAGTTAGTGTGTGCTTGGACAGGGACTTTAAAGCAAGTTTTATTTGTTCACCATCACATCTCTAATGGGTAAAAGTGCTCATAAATTTCCGGTTCATTCCATGCCCCTCCAATTCCATGATTTGGACCATGGTTTGGAAGCTAAAACAAAAATATCTCATCTGGCCCCAACTGTAAGCCCACACCCAAAGCCCAAGCAGTGTTCTCTGTAGGGACTGCCCCCAGAGGAGATTGGGAGTGAAAGCATCCTGACTGTCACTCAAGATCACTAGTGGTTTGGCAGACAAGAAGCTGAGACTGCAGCATGGGAATTTTGGCATGTGAGCTGGTGAAATTTGGGACCAGGTGAATGTTTGTGTGTCTTTATCTTCTATCTTTAACTGTTAGCAGGTGAGAGGGTGAAGAGGTGGAAGTGGGGTTGTCTCCGGCCTTGATGATTACTTGACTTTATCTCTTTAGCTAAGAAACATTGAGAACCCCCACATTAAAGGAGAATTTTCGAGAAAAAAATGACCCAATGAAAGAATCCATATAAATATGCTGGATGGTGGGAGGAAGGGTCACTTATACACCCGGCATAAAGAAATGTCAGGCTTGTTTTTTTTTTTTTAATGGAAGGAAGAGGAAATCAGGGGACGGATTCTATCTACCCTGATACACTCAAACCTGTCATCCCTGGATTTTATTCCTTCAAGCTTGGCAGGAGCCTTATTCAGTTTGGCTGTATAAGTGACCCCTCCTCGGCTTAGCCAACATGTTTATATTGATTTTTAATATTAAACAATTTCGCGATATACCTCCTTTAATTTAACACAGTGAATATGCTGTGTAATGATTTCTTTCTAGGGAGGTTCAAAACTGGAGCCACATACTGTGATATACGTGAATGCTAAAATGACTTTCAGATGCTAAGGTCCTTTAATGGAAAGTTAATCAAAAGTATATTTGACTAATATTTGTTTTTCATGACATGATGCAGAAGATAAAAAAACATACATTTACAATCCTCTTACTTCATCCTGTCTACTATAATCATATAACAGGGGATTAACTAATGATCCTTAAATTCCAAACAAATGTGGAAGGATTGCAATGGATCTTCGAACCTAACATCTGCTATTGTTTTTAGCTTGCTGTTTGTAACAGCTGAACACTACAACATAAAAGCATCCACTAGAAAAACAAATCTGGACAAAGGTTTACAAATGTGCAGGGGGTTTTTTTCTACCACATTGATCTTCCTTATCAATGTAGGAACTTGGAACCGAGTACAAAATCTGCATGAAGTATGCAGAACTTCTAAATAAAGGACAGAAAATAGAAGCCCTTTAGAGGCGAGAGGCGTGAGCTTATCCAGAGGAGACACATCTGCCTAACAGGGCTTGGTTAACATTGTGCACGTGCCCCTGACCTGTTCCTCCTCATGCATATCATTAGTCTCATCTTCTACTGAGGTGCTGTGCTGAAAATGTTGCTATTTTAATGAACCTCATTCTTGGGGTTACTCCCTCTGCATTAAATCAAATCTTTCCAGGAACAGACAATAGGTCAATCATCTAAGGACATGTTCTTGGCTATGACAAGGCAAATTAGTTAAATTGTATGATGGCAATACACAGATTTCATGAAGGGTGTTATGAAAGATTTTAGCTTTGCACAATTATTGAATGATACAAAAGAGGGGGTGGCAGTCGCTCAGACTAATTTGGTTGCTGGTTGAAGGAGTTAACAGCTAAAGCTTTTGTTTTATTTTTCAAATAGGACTGTGTCAGCTTTCACTTGTGAGTTAAAGCTTTTGCTTCCCTTGACAGAAAACATCTGGAATTTCCGTAGAAACAGATTTCTGGTGTAGCTGAGCTTGGTGTTCACTAAAGTCCTACAATAACATACATTGTGATTTGCTTAGTAGAATGTTAGGCAGAGCTAGCCTGAAGCATGGAGACTCATAGGCTTTATACACATTGGTGGTTTAGTAAGGTTTACCATGACATTGGTATCCTGATCACAGGTATTTACTGTCATCCAGCACATCTAATATGCTTAGCATAAGTCCACAGTAATGGTGGGTAAAGTGAGGCAACAGACAGCATTGTAATCACATCCCCAATCTATTTTAGCTTTGTTAGTATAATGGATTATCACTGCTACCTGGTCACTAGGTCTAACTTCATTCTGACCTTTTTTCTTACTAAATGAGCCAATTACAAGTAATGCTCAAACATGGATGATAAAAAGGTTAACCAAACTACTTCTTTCTTTGGGTGGAGATTCCATGATACCTGGGCTCTTGAAACTCTCGTATGCTGTCTAGGGAACATCGTCCATGGGTCAATTCTAACTGGGGATTTTAGCATGTATTAAATTGTAATTAATCTCTTTATTCTTGTATGTTTTTAGTGCTTGATAAGTTATAATGTAAGGCTTAGTCACTAAATTGTTGTGAGTGCTCTACCTATGTGGGATTGCTAAGCATCCCATGTGGCAGGTTTTTGTTACACATCTGAAAAGCTCTGCACACATTATTAAACACATAAAGAACCCAATCACGTGTGCAGGGTACACAGATTGTGTGTTTATATGGAGAGTCCACTAAACCTAAATTATTACTGGTCAAGTAAGTTGGCAACCACTCCTGAGTTGTGCAGATTAGCCCATACCTTATAATGTCTAATATGTAAAGTCCTGATATTGTTTTACTACATTGGGTTAAATATTGTACCTGTTCAAACTATACAATCCGGATCTACAACCAATATAGTCTATATACTTTCAAGGGAAAGTTTAACTAGGTGGCACAGGCTCCCCAAAAACAAACCCCCTCTATCTATTAACACAGATGGTGGGGAATGCAATCTTCAATAAGGCTGGCTGGTGACCACAGCCTACCACTGTACTACTGCATGTACCCCCCACATGTATATGTTTTGGTTACATACTATCTATTACAAAGCCCCAGACCCAAATATCTAAGCTAGTTAAAAAGCATTGCCATCAATTTATAAGACATGAAAGTTAAAGCGATCCAATAACCAATTTTACAGATTGAGTATTAGTCACTATAGTTCTGGGTGGGCATCCAGGGCCCCTGCACACATCCTGCTGCAAAACACAGTATTTGTTACCTACATCCCTTGTAATCCCTTGAAAAGACATGGCTCCACAATTGGCCGCCAGTGGTCACATAGTTGAAGTCTTCTTCTGCAATTCTGCCTGCCAGTTGACCACCACCAGCCAATGGGGGCTGGATTTCACAAGAGGGAGCAGGATGTAGTTATGAAATACCAAGCTTTGCATGGGGTATGTGTGGGGGCCCCAGCAATTGTGATGCCCCCATAAAATTCAAATGGTTATTGGTCCACCTGTATTTTTTGCTGTGAAACATTGTTGCTTGAAATGATGCACAGCAATAAGCTTCTTCAGCCCATCAGTCACTAAGCTGACAGTTCAATATGCAACTTTGAGAATCCTGAGAGACCTCTCTTTCAGAGGTGAAAAAGCTGAGGCATAGGACAGGTCACTGCTCCACCCCTTACCTTATTGGGCTACAGTGTAGGGTGCGAGTGATCGGATTTCCTTTTTTGTTAACTACACTTCTGGAAATTCTAATAATTCAGGATGCTCCTGCCCCACAACAGCATAGCTTAAATATAATTTGCAGAGTTCGTTCACATGACTGAAGTTTGATATTGAAATCGAGGTATTATTTCTTCTTACTGAGTTTATACTTAATATAGTGGAGGTTTAGTTTTTTTAATAACCACTTCCCTATCTGCCTAAAGCTTTAGGTGACCACAGTTACTGTACATAAACCCCAAACCCTTGTATTAAGTAAAGGATAGACTGGTCAACATCTGCCCAATTAATAGTCTTGTGATGAAAATGTACATTCTCAGGGAAACACATACATTGTGTGATTATGATGAGGCACAGAAAACTAAAACAATTGACTATAAAAACATTTTTGGGTTTTATTAAGATCACTTAAATCTCCCCTAAACATTTACCAAGGATATAGAAAACATCTTCACATTTTAGTTAGTACCCTATCTGAGCTATATCCACAAAGGTGTTGCTCCATATTATTCTAAAAACGTATAGAATATACAAAAATTGTCTAAAATTGGCTATGTAGTATGGTATATATTTCTGTGCTTCTAACAGATTAGAAGCACATGCAGAATTTCCTCTACACTCTTTACACAAGAATGTATGTACCATAAAATACGTTACCATATCATCATTACATTTGTACTCAATGACATAATCTCTAATAAGTGTGAAATGTGCATTTTAACCCCTCCAGTGCGCACCGCTTTACCTAATAAGTAGAACGTGCGGCTGTAAATCACTGTGAAATTCACTTTCAAATACACTTAGGACTCATGTAAACTTGGCAGTGATTCATATACTTTATTCCTGGGAGAGATCTGACCCAGCCCTCTGTGTGTGCTATAGTATCCTGTTCGCTGTATAACTCTATCCACAAAGTCAGTGCTGTGTTTCAACTCTGCTATGTCATTTGTGGAACTCCCTCCTTCATCATGACTGATGACAAGCTGTGAACCTTTCATTTAGTTTAGGTGACATCTGAGAAGATGTATGGCTTTACATATGACAGGTATGTGTGATTTACATTCTGTTTTAAATGTTAGAAACATCCTTATTTGTTGGCTAAGTGTAATTCATTTTTTCTGTAAAAAAAGTATTAAAGTGAAAAATCTTTACTATAGTAAGATAGGTCTAACATGTTCCCATAACTTACTATACCTGCTATCATAAGCGGGTCAGGGTTCTATGATAGTAATAGTGTCATAACTTAAGGCTTCCCTAAATTCACATGTTATCTTGTACATAGAACATGACATACAGTAATAATTGTGTACTTCAATCGTACTGTACCTGTCATTAATATCTATAGGTTCAAGGGGTTTATGAAGACCCAAAGGTAAAAATGAACCTGCTGCATGTCTACTCTGCTTGGCAAATGTGCTAGAATGTAAGACTTTCATCTACAGCAGGCATTGTATGTTTTTCCCAGGCTTCCACAGTGTTTAGGTTTCTTTACACTGCTTGGGAATATCAATTTCATATGTAAACTGAGTGAATTCACATGTGTTTGTAAAAAGTGTTAGTTATTCCAAGAGTCACGCTTCAGCTTTCCCTGTTGTCCTCGCTTAATGTTTTGTGCTTGAGCAGGGAAGGTGGGAGATACAGGAGGATTTAAAGATGACCAATACCACAGAATACCAGGGTGTACGTTTTTAGTAAGGTAGGTTGTGTTGTACTAAAAAGTAAGCCAACGTGAATTAGGTGTTGAATATTTAACTACTGCTTATCAATACTAATGATATTCCCTGTCTTTAGAAATGTGTAAAGTACTAGAGAACTGTTATCAAGGCTGATCATATTCCATGAGTTTGAGTGTTGGTTCTAAGAAAATGGTAGTTGATTCACTATGGGTCCTATATGTGTTTGGAAATGATTCAGCAAATCCTACCTCTGACTTAAAAATAAAATCTCCTGCCAGTTAGTAGAAAGAGTCTTTTCAGGACCTTTGAATCATCAGAAGAATCAAGCACCATGTCTTTAGAGCTCAATATTAGGAATGCAAAGTGCTTTGCCACTCCTTGTCAAGGCAAATCATGTCCCTGATAATTGAATAATACCAACTACCAACTGGGGTCTGTGAAAACTATCATTCCTTTTTTTAGTAGAGAATTTGCCATTGACTTCCATTGTCTGCATTGGGGCTGATTCAGAGCCATGTGAAAACTTACACCTGGTAAAGTCAATGATGGTTTTCTCTCCTAAAAAAGGAGTGAGAATTTTCACCTGGCTCCGTATCGACCCCATGTGCAAGGTGCATTAACCCGACCATTAGACTTATAATGAGAGGGGTAGAAAAGTCTTTTGATCAGTCAATATCAATATACATGTTTTACTTACCTTATCTGGCATTTATCTTTTAACCTACACTTTCCTTGTTATTTTCATTTATCACCAGTCTAAGCTTGTTGGCCTTTGATTATTGTTGACCCATTTACTACAGCTTATCAAGGCTGCTGACCCTTCATATTTTGAAATGAAATATCTGACAGGTAGAATTAACCTAACCATGCTTAATAAGGCGAACACAGAACACAGAATTGAGATAATACATAACTGAGTCAGTCCTGCTTTTTTATCAAGGAAATGTAAAGAGCACCAATTCTAGAGCTTTCAGCCTAAATCCTTTCTTTTTTTTTACATAAACCACTGTGTCTAGATGATTTTGACCTTTAATTTGTACTTTAAGTGATATTTAGAATAATTGCATGCAGCTTTAAATAGACATGTTAAGTAACTGAATGGGAATACTATAAAGTATAACTCACAGGAAAATGTAAGAAATTGCTCAGCTTAGGCATGCTAGTTGAATAAGTAGTGTACAGGGAATTGGGATAATGTGCACATCAGTGCACAGGCACTCACCTCCTTGCAGAGTAGTTTGGCAGAAAGCGAGCAGCAGGATGATGCTCCGCAGTGGAGCGGCAGGCCGTAGGCTCTCCATGTCTCACAATGCCCCCGTTCCATCACACGTGCTGGGTTTTATCCCAACGCTCAGCTCACATCCCCAATGAGGGAGGGGCAGCAAGAGACACTACGTCATTCTATCAGTGCCAGCAGCCCCATCCCATCCCCCTTATTATTGGTAGAGGAGGGGGGAATATTTTATTTTGTTTTGTTTCCTTTTTTTCCCTTTTTTTTCTTTCTTTTTTTCATTTTTCTTGGCTGACGTTCTGCAATTCTGGCTGAAATATACATGGGAGTCGAGCCAGGGAGAGGGGGTGTAGAATTCTCCTTTCTGTGTTTATCTGTCTCTCTCATACTTTGTCTGTCTGTCCCTTCACTCTCTTCACAGAGTATTTATCAAATTCATTTGCTAGCTGTATGCCGGGGCAAAAAGCATCCAGTTTTATCAATGAACTCATCCCGTTACTTTGGAGTGCAGGTGCAAGACGTACCCTGGGAAAGATGAGACGACTGTGTGTTGAGCAGATTGTTTCCAGCGTGTACGAATGTCTGCACTTAAGGGAAAAGAAATCCTTTGCTTTCATGATGGAGAAAATCAAATTGTGAAACTATGAAACACAGCACTGAAGGTTTTAGTTAATAAGGCTTTTCTACTGCAAAATGAAGTATGAGACTGTAAATTAAAATAAGACTTAAAGACCAGTTAGGAAGTTTATTGATGATGGCTTCAAGCACTTAGTAGATTTTACTTTGTTCATACATGTTGCCGGTAAAACATAACTGGCAATTAACTCTTTCTGGCCATTGAAAACTATGCACTGCTTTTTCCCATCAGCTTCTCACTTCATCATTTTTACAAATGTGTTCATTTTTAGTGTTGACATGTTTAGAGGACATTTTAAACAGACAGGCAGACAGGGCATTTTCCAATCCTACTCTCTTGAAACAAGGGGAGCTGAAAGACATGTGTACGCATAACTCTCTTCTTCTGACTCAAGTCATCAGATACCTATTTTGCTTATAGCAGTTTTTGCCTTGGCTATTATATCTGGAAAAAGTGGTAAGTGTTGTCATTCTACATGTTGCATTTTGGAGAAAACAAAGATGAAAATTCTTGGCATCGTGATGCCTTAAAGTAGCAGAGCATTGTTTGCTATTTCAAGGGTAATTCTTTTCCATTTCTTGTGCTGTAGCAAAATACATGTTCCCATGTGGGTCAATTGCTCAATGTGTTCATCTTGTGCATCTTAAGAGATTGGAGCCAAATGTTGTTTTGGGTTCCCTGTCCAATATAGTCATGGAAGCTGGCGGGCAGAGGCATAACTAATGTAACCAGGCCCAGGTGCAGACAATAATTCCGGCCCTAGGGTTGCTAGTGAAGTACTCTTTTTTTCTGTAACATATAGCCCCAAGATGCTAATGTTTACCTAAATTAGGTACAATTAGAAGTACTAAACATGGCAACAGCAGATGCAAAAGGTGCTTTCATTCTGTACATGATGCCATGTAAGCCCTTATAAGTGCAATACTCAATACGTGTAGAAGCAACAATGGTGGAGCCTACTGACCTAATGATCCAGATGTGGTCGCTATGTCTATAGCCGCTGCTTGTGTGCTAATTGCCCAACTAAAGGTGAACCTTAGTAAGCCTTGATATGTGGTCTCTTGATTTGCTCAACAGGCAAGTACTTGTATATATTTCTCATATCATTAAAAAAAGAAATGAAAATCATATACTGGCTAGCAAGTATAAAATATTTTTGTACTCATGTCACAAATTAAATTATTTGAGGTGTGGAAAATGAATCATTTTTGTGCTGCGGATATATTATTTTTGGATAACTATTATTATTACTCAAGGCATAGGGGCTGGCAACCTATGACTCAGAGGCCGTCCGGAAGAACCCTGGCCCTTACTATTGTATGAGCTTTGGGATCATTCTCAGCCCGTGTCCTAAAGGGAGTTTAGGACTCTTTGATGCCCTTATGACACCCCGGCCGCCATCTGTAGAATGGGGGAACACAGGTCCTTCCTCTTCTACCATCAGCCAAGGACTGAGTGACAAGCTGGGGGAGTGATGCTTTAACATCTCAGAGTAGGAGTAGATTCACCCCCATGTCATGTTATGTACAGTATAGCTTCCCCAGGAAAACTTCCTCCACGCACCTCCACTCCTGTTATGTGGAGGAGATTCCAGGGAGGCTCCGCCTCTCTCTATAAAAGCTCCACTCCCCTGGCAACTGTCACTACTCTTGTCTGGGAACCTGGATGCAAGGAGGGGGACCTGCGCCCCCCTTCCCTTCAGCTGCCAGCGGAGTGTCTATTAGATGCCCTGCAGGCATCATTTGCGGTGAGGCAGTGCTGGACAGAGGACGGAGATAGTAAGTATCGGTTTATTAAAATTAATAAAAATTAAAAAAAACTTTACTTCTGTACTGGTAAGGGTTCTCAGGGACAGCAATGGATGATATCACAAAATAAACAACATACCCTATTAACAGAGCTTTATCGCAGGCAAGGTAGTCTGGGAGCTCATTGGCCACAGTAATAGAAGGAGGCACCAATTCACCCTGTTAATCCTAAATTTTGAAAAAGTAGAAAAAGTATTTCCTTAGTTTGTGACATGGGTCCCTTCACTTGCTGAATACTGTAGCCTGTAAATTTGGTCTCCTGGGCCTCAGCACTCCTGGAATCATCAGTGACACTCATCACCCAATCACTGGAGCAGTCAGCTTATAGTGAGGTAATAGTTGTCTAGAAATCTAGAAAATAATTGGCCTCATACTTATCCTTCCTGGTGTCCAGCACTTGGATGGCTAGCCACGTGCCAGGGCTGTATCTTGGTAATGCAGGACCATGGCAAAAAAGTGTAATTCAGATCTAGGATATGAAGTACAGGTAAAAGTCAATATACTTGAAGTTGGTTTTTTGAATACATTTAACATGTCATCGTCATGTAAAAATCAATAATATAATAATCCCTAAACAACAATCTTACTGGGTAAGCGAGATTGTATCCTAAATACGTTTCAAGGAATGACTTATATAAAAGATACTACAAAAGTATCCAAGAATGGATTTGCAATGTTAAACAAGATTTTATACTGATATGCTAAAAAATGTTGTGCCCTTTAAGTTGGCATGAAAACAATTTCAGGTCATTAGTGTTTTGTAGTATGGTCCATAATATATCCTCATGTGTCAACCCACTTAGGTATCGATACTGTACTTGACAGTTTATACAGTAAGAAACAGACACTGGAGTGTGAATAGCAAATATAGCCATTAGAGTGATCCTTTACCCAGAAAGGAAGTTTATGTCGTCACCTTCTATACCCAGCCCAGTGCCCCAGACCAGTTTGTGTTTCTTTTTTTTACTAAAGCCTTTGAGCTATATCCTTGGTATAGGATCACTTTAGTCGACAGCAGGGCCCTGAAATCTAAAAGTCTTGTAGTAGCCTGCTGCCAGTGTGAAACCCCAGGAGTCGCTGGTAAACACACCTTTCCTGGCGGCTCCTGCGACCCAGTGTTCACACTTGCATCCCCAGCAAACCCGTATAAGTATGCGCCCCTGGATGTGGCCAACTGGCTGCCAGAAACCTGGCACTCTTGAGATTAGCCAATCAGCGATGGCTTTGGTGGTGGAAAAACCCAAGATACTCGGGTGGGGAGGGTGGGTTTGGGACTCGAGAAAAAAGGCTTTTATTCCACTTTAAGAGTGAAAAAAATAAAAAAGGTCAGTTTTATTTTCATATTGGTTTCTGGCCTTAGTGGGATCCCAGTTAAGAGGACCTACAACTGTGCTGTCCTAACTCGTTAACCTTGCTCTACCCTATCAGCTTACATCACAGTAATCAACTTTCTTCAGAAGTGTTGCCACAGCCCAACTTGCAACTCCACTACACTGGTGCTGTGACCAATTGGGAGCATCGGATCACCGATGACATGGCTGGTCGGCACATTCTATTGGAGGTTAGCTTCACTGCTTGCAGCCAACAGAAGCCATACTCTGCCAACTGCTGCACTACTATAGAAGAGGGAGGAATGCAGAGGTCTGAGAAGGGGTAGGAGCAAGAACTAAGGTAAGCCTATTTCCTTGGCACATGCTTATTTGTAAAGCAGTTCAAAACCCACGTTTTTAACTAGGATCCCCTGAATTGCTCCCCCCAAGAAAAGCACCTTTTTCCAATTTTCACTGCTCCTACTTCACTCTAATCCTAGATAATCCTGCCTGTTTTAGCGGTAAAGCTCAACATCCTCCGTTCATTGCAACTGTTGTGTGTGGCAATTATGTCATTGCCACAGCTATGCAATGACTGATCCCCTTCCATCTTACAAAGAGGGACAGCAAAAGTGTTCCAGGACTTTTCGACAAACTAAAATATCTATTTATAGTTTTCCACCATAATAAGAATGTTTCCGCAGGTTCTTTGGCCAAATGTATTTCAAACGTTCAGTGGGTTTTGGTCCACTTCGAGGAGTAGGTCTACCTAGGTTATTGGCTATTCAGGCATTTCACTAAAAGGCATAATTTATATGAACATTGGAAATGTACAGATGCAGTTTTCTTGGTGCACTGGTACATCGTGCCATCTTGAAATCTCTAATGCTTTTCAATGGCTTCTGTGCTGACATAATCCAATTAGTTGAGCTGTGATGTGTCGGATCTGTAATTTATTAAGCAGTTATTTTATGCGCTAGTAGGGCATAACTTTTTTTCTTTTTTATGATGATATCATTGCAACTGCCATGCAACAATGCTATGATGTCATCATAGCAAACCCATCTGTTCAGGAAAAATGACCCTTTCATTAAATACTCGTCTTTCCTCTCACCACTTAAGTTCCTACCCCTGTGTGACATGTAACAAATGCAAACATACAAGAATTATTTGCACATGTAGCCAATTTCAGTAATAGCTTTTACACTTTTCATCACAGCATGAAAGAATAATGTAATAATTGGTCAATGTCATTTTTACATGAAAGGCCTTTAACGATCATGCTAAAAACACATAAGTGGGTTCTAACGTATCACTTGGCCTTTGCTAAGTCAAAACACCAATCCATTGAGGCTACTGTTCTGTCAGCCTGCTGCATTTCATCAGCACGGGGCTGGTGGTTCTCAACATCATGTAAGCACCACGGGGGTGACAGAGGTTTTACATTGCTGCCTGTAAAACAATTAAAATATTCATTTCCAACAGCTTCTGAGTAAATGTCATTTTTACTAGTTGGCTCTATCCCCTGTGGATAACCCAACCTTTACTAACGCAAAACATGTGTGTGGGGTATATTCATAAGGAAATTGCTTAGGCTTTTGATGGTGACCAAAAGGATTGGTTTAACTGATCGATTTAAAGTGGAACATCACTGAAAACTGACCCCCCAGGGACGTAGCTAGGGGGGAGCAGGGGGGTCAAGTGCTGTGTGCGGCAGGTCAGGGGGGCACCAAAGGGGAGCCTTAGAACAGGTGGGGGATGCCATTTCAAATCTTTGCCCTGGGTGCCAGAAAGCCTAGCTACTCCTCTGCCCCCCTAGTGCTGAGGCAGGACTGGAGAGGGGGTTACAAATAAATAAACACCTTACTTACCTTACCTCCGCCATCTTAGGTGGCAGACACAGAGCCGCATCCCCTGGCTCTGTGCAAGCTCCTGCATGGCCATTTAGTTTTCAGTGAAGTTCCGGTTTAATGTATTCTCTGCTCTTTATATTAGTTCTTTTTACATGCATGCCCAGGAATATAAAACAAGTCATACCCTTATTTTGCCTTTCAAAGCTGCTGCACCTTACTCTGTTTGTCTCCATCTATTGCAGGGAATTGTGTGGATGTGTGGAGTCACTGACATGGGAGGGAGCATTTGTCCCCTATGCAACTGGTGGATGGTAAATGGGCCTGAATGCCATGAGACTTGATCTCTGGACCTAGTAGCTTTATTTAACCAGATTTTGAGGAACAGTTGCAATGGACAAAAAGTAAGTATGGCTTTTGTGTTTTATTAGCTCGAAAAGACTATTTACTGTATGGCTAAATGATTTGGAGAAAGCTCTGGTCCTGTTTAGCACCTGGCTGGTGTTTTTCGTCAGCATGGATATACTGATTTGTGATGCTGTTCAGTTGTACACCACAGAGGAATTAGGGGGTATTTTAATCACAATGCCACACTGATGGGTCTGAGGCAGCCACATTAACTCCCTGCCACAACAGGCAGCCATAAGGGTTTGTTTGGTGGGACTGCACGTGCTGTGCTTGTTGCTGCACACACTCAGTAAACTTCATTGGCTGTAGTGATAACATGGAATACTTGGCCGAATAATTTCACCCATCCCAAAAGTAATTTAGCATAGGAGCATCCCAAAATGGTGAGGCACAGTTGACTGGGGATGCAGTCTCCCCAAGTTCAGCTGTGTTAAATCTGGTTGTATGTCTGTTTTAACTAAACTGACCATTTTTAGGGGCCTAGGTTTAAACAGTTTGTGGGTGATAGGCAGAGTTATTAGGGGTGTGGCTTTTTTACAGGCTTTTGAGAAAAAAAATACCCACAGCATTCTATGCTACGTATGTGTGTAAGTAGGTGCCCCTGGTCTCATACTTCAGGGGTCTTCAGTCCTTAGAAAATGTTGATAATGGAGCCAATGCTCAGCCAGTCTATGTATTCTACCACTGTCATTCAACCACAGTTAGAGCTGTTGTAAACCAACAAGACATTCTGCATCCTGCATTCGGTGGGACATAAAGTCAGCAAAGTGGGAAATGTAGGCATCCCCAGAGTTTTCTTTGGGGGGGGGGGGGGAGGCACAGAGGAACAAAATGCTTCAAAGTGGACTCTCACACATAAAGTGGGACTCTGGTCAGTTTAGTTTTAAGTATAGGTAACTATAAGTTGCCGTACATTTACCTAGAGAATTCTCTTACCTTTTGGAGTGGTCTACTCACTAATACTATGCACTCTGTGTTCTTATAGATTGCAAGTTCTTACAAGCATAGCTGCCTTTTCATTTGCTTTACATACACGGGTTATTTGACAGCATTCAGCTTATTGGTTTCCATTTAATAACTCAATGGCCTTGATTCAATAAAGGTAGAAAAAAATTATCATGGTAGAAAAAGATTCAATTCATGAGAAAAAAGCCTGAGAATGTCACTGTTGCTGAATCACCAGCTAAGAAAACAATGAAAGTCAATTGCACTTTTTTACTCTTAAGAAAAGTAGAGAACTGTTACCTCTTTCTACACTGTAGTAAAAGCTGCCATTGACTTTCATTTTCTTTTTTTTTCTAGTGATTCAGTAACTGTGACAATTTTTTTTCTACTTTTATTGAATCGAGGCCATAGTTTGAGAAATCTTAGTTCTTCCCTGAATTCAACTACACTGGGAGTGGGACCAACTGACTGTTAAAAGCAGCTTCATGTAAACATATTTACCCCAACACAACAACCAAATGATTTTATCACTGCTAATTTTGGATTAAGACAAACAGCGTTTTGTGTGTTCCACAGCAGTGATCCAACCTGTTTACCTGCCTTGGATTTACAAATCAGATCTATTGAATGTGTGCTGTCTAAGATGTGCAGGGGAATTAAGTAAAATTTTTGTCACTTTTTATCAAATAAACATCATCAGCTCCTTTATTTTATTAAAGCCACCTGCAGGGAGCCCGGTGCTGCATTTAAAAGGTGATTTATTTCTTGGCACACTTAACATATGATTTAATTTTACCTTCCTCGGTTCTATAATGTAAACGGGAAGGAGGTTGCACAAATATATACATTGCTTAAGAAAATGTTTTTTTATTACCATGGCTTTTATTTTGCATAGGTTTTTATAATTTCCTGTATAAAATAGCTGCCACAATGTTAAACTTTTAAGCCATGCTGAATGCACCCATTGATAATGTTTCTAGATATTATTGTTAAATGATTGGCAATATTCAGTTTTTATTCCAAACACAATATACAATTTAGACGTAGCTGTTTGTCTTTTGTTGAACCAATAACATAATTTTTTTAATAATTCATTTATTTACATAAAACAGGAACATCAACCTGATTCCTGACTCCAGGGTCAGCCATTTCCCTATCCCTGTGACATCCTGAGTGGAATTCCCTGCTGTGTGATGGTCACAGTGTATACTTACATGGCATACCTCCATCTGAGGTGGATAGCGTGGGTATGTCCCTCAGACAGAGGTGCGAGGGGATTCAGCACATTCACTTTGTTCAGCTTGCTCACCAGTCTGATTTCAGCGCATGAAGCTGAATAGAGTTGAGTGATTGGCTGCCCATCTGTGAATTGGGATTGATGGAAGGCAAGATTTCAATAGATATCGGTGTAGATACACACAGCAGGGCATCCCAAATTGGGGTACCCCCACCGAGAGCAACAGAGGGAGAGTGAAAATCCTGGGTATTGTTCCTCTTTAAAGGAAGCCTGTTGGCAAAAAATAATCTTCATTCCCCCCTCACTTTTGAATGTTTCTTGTGAAGTTTGTTACAATTAAAAGCTAGCCTGAAGGATAGGTAGGTGCACCCACCAACACTTTTAGTCCAAGTTTGCCAATCAAAAGGAAGAACTGTGGCCAGAATTCTGCTTTCTGCTGTCTTCCTAGTAAATGTCCCACTCCTTCCACAACTGAGGCAAGCATAGCCTTAAGTTGCTTACGGGGTTTATATGGTAAGGGTTTTTGGTAGAAGTGGGATGAACCTTTTAGAATGAAAGGGACAGGATAGGCAATTAAAAATAACAAAGCTTACTTACCAGCCAGCTTGCCGGCTTGAGCGTGCTGAGTCCTGCGGGCTTAGCCAGTCTGGATACAGCGCTTTCAATTCTAAAGCTGAGAGCACATTGCTGACTGGACTCTGACTTCCATACAACACACTTATGATAGGTCACAAGATGCGCCTCTGCTGCCAATGAGGGGGCCTGCTTCCTCATGACTGGCAGCAGGTATCTGCATCAAGACCAGCGGAGGTGCTGGCTGACGGCAGCAGAGCTGACAGTACTGAAACTGGAAGATGGCTGGCAGCTAAGTAATGTTTATATTTTTCCAAATGTGAGATTTTAATTTTAAATTCCTGCCACCCTCAATTTGTCAGTCATTCTCTGTCCCATCTCCATCTTTTTGCTGCTTTAAGCTTTACTCATTCTTAAGGCTACTGATCCTGGACTACTTCCCCTCATGTCTGCCTGTGATACGTGCCGACCAATTTTATCCCCTTTAATAAAAAAACCTCACCTGCTCTTCGCTGTCTCTGGTTACTGTCCCTGGTAGCTTCCCATCCCACTCTATGTAGAATTCACAGCCCCGGGTGAGCTCACAGCATCCTGCTCCCCACATTTATACCAGCGAGTGAGCTGCCATCAGCTAATTCTGTCGATATAAAAGGCCCCTCCCTACAGCAGGGAGGGAGATGTCAAAATATGTGGAGAGTTCCCCCTGCTACTGAGGGGAACCCATGCAGTTTTTTTTTATTTATTAATGAATTAATTAAAATGATATAGGGTCCCCCTTTCCAGGAGGGGAGACTCCCTCGCCTTTAAAAAAAAAAAAACATTTTAGAGGAGTTAATCGTTAAAAATAAAAAAAGTTAGTGGGATCCCCTATCTAAGCAAAATGAGCCCAGGCACCAGCTATGGAGGCTGGTGGACCAAGGCGTGTAGGCTGAGTGGCCGACCCCCAGCCCTGAAGGTTACCAGCCTGCATAGCCCATATAGGCCACAAGCTCTTCTGCACCCCCCTGGGCTTTGAGGATGCAAGAAATGGGGCAGGGGTTATGGTTATTCACCCACTTGCTGGCAGGTGACTTGCTAGTGACCATTCTCATTTCCCCCCTACACATCCGATCTATCACTGATCACTGGTGTCCCACTGCCCCGCACCTGGCTTCGGCCGATCTCTCCAGCTTCTGACATCTCACTCCCGCTGCAGGAAGGGGACTTTTATATGTCAAAGTTAGCTGACGTTAGCTCACTTGCTGGTATAAAAAGTGTCTGCTTGCAGCAGGGGAGCTGGATGCCGGGAGCCCAGTGTGGGGCAGAGAATGTGGGTCCTCTATCCTGCTAAAGACACTGCCGCTGGCTGGAGGATGAGGATGTCACCCCGGTGCTGGAATAGGGACTGAGGTAAGCTTAATTTTTTTTTTGTTTTATGTGCGAGTTTGTTAAAAGTTCTAATTGGACGGACCTGAATTTCCTGTGGAAATTCGGTAAATCGCCCGAATTGAACTTTTAAAGATTCACTGATTAAACCATTAAAAATAGACACAAATGCTAGTCTTTCCTTAATAGACTACACAATCTACTTGATATCCTTGTTGAATAGGAAATCAGAGTACTTTCAAACCCTTTTTTGGGGACCTCTCTGTTCTTTTTGGTTCATTTTATTAAAGCCTTTTTGGAACCCTCTAAACTGGTATGCTATATTGCTAAGTTAGTGGATGTTATTTCTTTTTATTAATGCTAATGCTTTTAGGAACTGAAGTTAAAACTCTAACTCATTTTTTATAAATAGACAGGACAGAACAGTTAAAACAAGATATTATTTGTGTTGTGTTGGCTAATACATTATATTGTGAATTTGGTGTAATTTAAATCAAAGGAGCAATGCATTTAAAATGAACTCAACATCTAGATCTATTTAAACATTTCCATTACAATTTCCTATGAACTGTCAAGAAAATATGCAAATTGCTTAAATACATTTTGTAATGGTCCATTTTTCTGTAGTGTCAAATTAAACTTCCTGCTTGTATACACAGTCTTGCATTAGGAGGAATCCCTATGTTTATTTAGGCATATCCAGAAAGTCCAATGCCAAATACATTACATTTATGTATCAGTGTTCTCCTGTTATGTCAACTTGGATGTTTTCCTTTGTGTATCATGAGCGTGTTGAAAGCACTTACTGAAGATGTTCTCAAAAGGTTTAGAAATCTATCATTTTGCCAAATAATCAACAAACAACAGGAAGAAATCAGCACTAACATTAGTTCCTGATCTTAGGCCATGACCACAACAACAATGACGCAATGCTTTACTGAGTCGGTTATAATTATTCACCATGCCATGCTTATTATAACAATACAATTGGGATTACGTCACATGCCCCAGCCCAGGGGTGATTGGGCCTTATGAAGCTGGTAGACAAGGTTTGATTTGCCATTATACTTGTGTGTAAAAGTTTGTAGAAGTTTTTAGTATAATCGCAATGGCGAAATTGGAAAACATTTTGACCAGATTGAACACTGTAAGTTGTTGACATCAGATTTTAAGTTAACCCTCGAGGTCTGCTTTGTTGTGACCTGCCTGATTAGGTGCTGTATGTGTCACCCAAGATCTGCTGGGTTGCCAAGTCATGGCAACTGCATCTAGAGGGCCAGTCTTCTGGGGGGGGGGGGGGGGGGGATAGAAGAACCTCTTACAAAGACTGGTTAAGTGTATTTCTAAATTACACCACCACCACAAATTGTACAACAACTTCAGAAAACTGGTTCTAAGCAAAGACTTTGAAAATCCCACAATCTTTTCAAAAATAAAAGTTTCAAAAGATTTAGATAATCTGGAGAAACTATCTGGGCTTATGAATACCTCCAGAAACCAATGTTTGTGAACACAGTTCACAACGGTGCAAGCTACAAAATACAAGTTAAAGCTGTAACACATGTAAGCCATATATTAACATGGTCTATAAACACTACCATCTTCTGTGTGCCAAATCTTATTTAAATGAGACAGAGGTAAACATAATACTGTTCTGTGATCAGATTAATCAAAATGTTAAATTCTTGTCAATACCTCATTGAAAATATTTTGCAAGATGTAGCCTAAGAATCCCTCCCTCTTTCAGAAATGGCCTTGCATATTTCAACAAGACAATGCTAAGCCACATGCTGCAGCCATCAAAACAGCATGACTTAAGAAGAGTCTGGATGCTGAAATGGCCTACCTGCAGTCCAGACCTTTCTATAGAAAACAGCTGGTGCATTATAAAATGGAAAATCTAGTCCAGGACTGTTTAGCAGCTAGAGTCTTACAGCTTACACGAATGGGACAATATTCCACACCCAAAGCTCCAGGAATTAGTCTCCTCACTCCTTAGACATTTACGGACTATTTTAAAAAGAGGAAATGCTACACAAAGGTCCTTTTTCCCAACTTTTGTAACGTGCTGCCGCCATCAATTTTTAGCAAATTAAAAGGAAAATGTGAAACTTTTAACTTTGACAATGTGTTATGTGTGCTTTTGTGATTTAAATTGGGTTATATGAGATTTCCAAAATATTGCATTCTTGTTTTCTTTATATTTTACATTTTAAAAATCGGGGTTGTATATAATTCTCACAGTTTAGTGGGTCTGAATGCGTTGAATGTGTACTTCAGTGGCCAGTGGTCTTACAGGTTCTTACAGGTTTAAGTGGTGTGCCTATTTAACTATTAAAATACTAGTTTAAAGGGACTGTCCAGGCAAAAATAAAGAGGAATAGATAGTCCTGCGCAGCCCACTCACTACCATGGCTTGTGGTAGGCTGACTGTCTCCTTGCATCACTTAAGATGACTGCTCACACCCGCTCAATTCATCTCAATAGAGTCGCCGTGCCAAGAGCCATTGTAATGAATGGAGGGGGCATGGACAGTCACCATGACTGACACGAAGGGGTGACCAGGTTTGGGCCAGCAGGATTCAGGGATGAAATTGGCAGTCAGTAAGTTTCAAACTACCAGGTACCAAAAGGTATTTATTTAACAAATGTTTTAAACAACACTGTATTTAGTCAAACTAGAAATTACTTTATGTAGTGATTAGAGATGAGCGAACTTCTTGAAAGTTCGTTTCGGGCGATTAGCCGAATTTCCCCAAGAAATTTGGGTTCGCCCAAATCGAACTTTCACTAATCGCTCATCTGTAAAAGAAAATGCCGGCATGGTGGGAGCGGGCAGGCCGGCTACACTGTCAGCGGGCCGCCGCCGGCCCGCTGACAGCGCAGCCGGTCTGCCCGCTCCCACCATGCCGGCATTTTTTTTAAGCAAAAATGCCGGCATGGTGGGAGCGGGCAGGCCGGCTACGCTGTCAGCGGGCAGCGAAAGCCGGCCTGCTGACAGCGCAGCCGGCCTGCCCGCTCCCACCATGCCGGCATTTGTTTAAAAAGCAAACACTTACCTGCATGGTCCACGCTCCGACCATGCAGGTAAGTGTTTGCTTTTTAAACAAATGCCGGCATGGTGGGAGCGGGCAGGCCGGCTGCGCTGTCAGCGGGCCGGCTTCCGCCGCCCGCTGACAGCGTAGCCGGCCTGCCCGCTCCCACCATGCCGGCATTTTATTTTTTTTATTTCAGGGAAAATTCGATCGGCACGAACCAAAAAAAATTCGGGTTCGTGCCGATTCGAATTTTCCCTGAAATTCCGAGCGAATTCCGGTTCGTCCGAACCGGTTCGCTCATCCCTAGTAGTGATGAGCTGAAGAGACTAGCAAACACGTCTAAAAGTTCAGATTCCTCAAATCGAATATCTCATGGCTCATTTATACCTTTTAATTATTATTACACTTTTCGTTATGCTCAGAATTCTGCCTTTGCAGATAGACATGACATGTCTACTTGACTCTTAAGTGCACTAAGACTAGCATCACTAAGTTTTCTGTCTCAGTCTTTAGCAATCCAGTTGTTATTTACTATAATGTAGGAAATGTCTCTACCTCATTGAAAATTATCTGCACATAGTTGAAGAATTTCCCTGCCCTATATGTAGACAATTAAAAAAACTTTTTTTCACATTGCTGCCCGAACAGAGTATGTTACACAATTTAAAGCCCTCTTCCCTTGACACAATGAAAATCATGTACACCTAGTTGAGTTAAGGAGCCATTAGGAGTACATGAGGTGTTCTTCAGGTGAGGTGCTGAACTTTTGCAATAAAAAAAAAAATTGATGAATGTCAGATGAATGAGCCAATTCTTCTAAATCAGAATGTGTTCTCAATTTCAGGCAAAAATCAGTTTGGCACAAAATGCAAATTACTTGTGATATTTGATGACCCAATTTTTTTCCTGAAAAAAAATGCCAAAAATGACATGCTTCCTCATCATCCAGTACGGATGATGGCGTTCGCTCCGGGTACCATGTGTGCTATGTGGGCTGGTAGCCTTTAGGGGCAGGGGCCGACCTCTTGACCTACAAGCCCTGGGCTACCATCCCACATAACTGGTGCCTTCAATTAATTTTTAAGGGTTTAACCCATAAAAGCTCACACAAACACCATGTGCTTCCCTCCCCTGGCCGTTGGGGTGCAGGTAATCGGGCAAGGGGCTTGGGCAAGTCATTCTCTTGCCGGAAGTTAACTTGCCAGCCCCTCCTGCCCTTTGAACTGGTATACAGGTCTCAAGGACCCCTTACCAGTTCTCAAATGGTTGAATGAAAAAATGAATGAAAAATGAAAAAACACAAGAAAATGTCCTTTATTAATTTTTTACACCAATACTTCCTTCCGTCGCTGCTTTCCCCACAACAGTGATTTGTTCAAATTCAATTTAGATGAAACCAATTTTTCTGGGAAAATTCAGTGTATCAAATTTGCTGATCTCGAAAAAGGAGGCATTTTCCACAACAGTGGCCATCACTGGCTTGCTGGAGAGGTGAGTAATGGTTCCCCTGTATCAGGCTTCCTGGGAAGGGGGCAAATTCTAACCCTGAATGATGGTCATCAGAATTTCAATAACAGGTGGAGGCATCAACAGATTATACCCCTTATTTTGAAAATGAAAAAAAAATTGCCAGTCACTTAGTGAAACCATCATCATAAGGTACAAAGATGAGCAATGAAGAATTTTAGGAACCATGTGCCACGTGTGCACTAGTGTAGTAAGTGATAAATACCAAAAAAATTACCTATATACGGTATTTTTGTTCAAAGATTTAAGACTGTAAAACAAAAAATCAATCTTGTAAAGAGAAAATGCTGTAAAAGAAAGTCCTATTCATTGGTGTAAATAGAAAATACATCCAAATAATAATCCTAACATAGAACAAGTTGTGTGAGTTTTTGGTGATACACATAAAGCAAATATGTGTGCTATATGCACAGCATTGCATAAGCCTTTTGGTATAATACACAGCCTACTCGGTGCTCAGCACACTAAATGATACTCAGCAGGTCTTGTCAGACTCAGTCAGTCTGTGTCACTTTGGCTTCGGCTTGGTGAATACGTCATAATCTCCAAAGACTGGACCAACATTGTCTATTTAAAATCTTCTGGCTTAGTTTTTAAGTACCTTTTGTACCCCTGGTAACATGTCTGTGAACTGCCAGGCTGTGGCTTTCCATTTCCCCCTCTGTATTCCAAGCTTTCAATGGCATTTGTGCAACATTTGCTAAAATAATTCACACAAGTCGAACATTGACATTGCCAAACCAAAATTCCAAATAAGAATAAGTGGGGGTAATACTGTACTTTTCTTATTATCACCTTGAAAGGAAAATGTAACTTAATGTGAAGTTATAACAACATTAAGGGTGTTTGACTAAATACTTAAATTGCTACCAGAAGCATTAAAAATTAGTTTAGCTAAAACAAACCTATGCTCACTTGAACCATTTGGTCAGGTCTAGGGCCAACCTATCTTGGGCTCAATGTGGGACATCAGTGATGGACCTGGTCATGTGGTTCGGGGGAGTAAAGAGTGGTTCTCTGAAGTGAAGTGAAGTGAGTTAGTCCATTTTACTTGTATGGCTTCTCCACCACTTTAAGGTTCTCCTTTCTCTTGTCTCTTCCTTTCTGAGGAAGGATGCCGAGGTGCTTCATAAGTGTAGGATAATTGTATTGGACCGCTTGACTATTCATCTGATCTGTTCTTATACAGTTCCTCTAAAATATTCCTGTTCTGCAGGCATCTGGCTATACTATACTATTCATATAGAATAGAGGTATTTTAACCTCCCAACCAGTATTTTAACCTCCCATCCCAGTATATGGCCATCTGAGCTCTGTTCCCTCTGTATTAAAGGGTCTGTCCAGGCAAAGAAAATGGCATACGCATCTTTTGTACCAATAATGAGGGGTAACCTCCGGCACCTAAGCTGACGGTGAATGGCGCCTGTACCCCCTGGGACTCAATTTCAGGAGCTGGTAAGTTTTCTATAGATTTGGACAGAACAGCTATGGGATTCAAAATGTAGTATAATATATATATATATATATATATATATATATATATATATATATATGTCAAGCTCAAGGCCAGTAGGCCGGATGCGGCCCTCCAAGTCTTTTTATGTGGCCCTCTGACAGGTACCAGATTGGGTAAGTGGCTTGGTTGTGCCCCTTCTGGCTGGCCTGGTCACTCCAAGGTTTCTGACAACGGCATCACATACTCTAACCTGTCTGATACGTGCATCACAATAATTTTGCATCTACATCTTACCTGGAAAGAATAATTCTGTGGCTATCCTGGACAAAATAGTTCAGCGTCTCCATCTGTTCTGGGCAAAAACAATCAGTGCCTAACCTGGGCAAATTCATTCTGCAGTGGTCCTGGGCAAAATAATTCTCTGGCTGTCCAGAGCAAAATGCATTTGTCTTGGGCAAAATCATTCAGTAACCATACATTAGTTTGGTCGTGCATTTTGCTTTTTGTGTGTTATTAACCGACCCTTTGAAGGTGACCTGAATGCTGTTGTGGCCTTCAGTGAAAATGAGTTTGACACCCCTTCTTTAAGGAGATAGAGGAAATATTTCAATAAAAAAGAATCTTCTTTGTGGGAATGCAGTTATATTGACCTACATAGTGTTACCTGCAGTATTTTTGAAGTCTTCTGCACCTGACCCTAACTAAATACTTTATTTAAGTTTATAATAGCATGTAGCAAGTGATGCCTCTGCCTCAGACCAGCAAGTACGGCCTAGCTTGGAACTGAGAGCACCCTGGAATTGCAAGTTTGCTTTAATGGGAAGGAATATAAAATCGTATGTTACCTCCTCTCTTCCCTTTCCCCAGGACTGCTGCTGGGAAGTGATAGCTAGGTCAACAAATTACTAACTGACACTTAAATCTTCTCCCTCATGTCCAACATATGGTACCATTAATGTTGTCACATAATTGCCAAATGTTGTAGCTAATTCCTAACTGAGGCCATATTTTGACCTAAACTGGCCTAGATACTCTCTGATCCAAATTTAAACATGGCTGTGTCAGGATATTGGCGAATTTGGGGATTCTAGTAGAGCAGCCAGGTACAATTAAAATATTAACTGTAATTAAAGAGTCCCTTTGCTACAAACTGATCTATGCTTAATTGCTTTTACTGAGACTATTTTTTCTTCAGCTGCATTACTTGTCAAAACAGGGACACCCTGATATGCATTTAGAAAAGAGTGACGTGTTCTCCTGGATAGTCACTTACATGCAAGAGCCAGAACATTATATGGTCAAAAGGGCTCCTTGTTCTGGGTTTTATTTTAGGATTGTACTTTTTGGAATGTAAAAACAGTCTTCAATCCAGCGATGCATTCCAAAACACTAAGCATATTATATTTAATTGGGCTAGAATAAACTTCTGAAATCAGTATCAAAAGATGGAATATAGATACAGGACTGACTATGTCACCATACATTTGGGTTTGGCAGATGCTGATAGACCACGATAAGGTTGATTCAACACCAGGTGGAGTAAAACGTTTTAGTGTTAGAAGTTTTAGTTTATTGTACTGGAGTGCCCCCTTGGTACTTTACATCTTCCCTGCCATGTCCTGTGGTAGTGTGTGTGGAAAAAGGAGGAGAAAAAGTCACATGAAAAGAGTAAGTCTAAGCAACAGAGTAAGTAAGTCTGGGAAGCATGTCATCATACTTAGTCAGTCTCCTACCTTGTGCTTCCCACCCCCATGCTCCAAACTAGCGACTATGTCACCTGCCAGAGACATGGATGACGAAGCATAATTCATAAGTAAGGGCTTCCAAGCCAGCACTCGGCACAGGTCAGTTTTGGTACCTCCCTCAAAGCGCATCTATTTTTGTTTTAAAGGAATCCGCTTTTACTTTGCATATACTATACATTATTGTTTTTGAGGGGTCCACTGGCTTAACAATTCATTAGTTTGTGGTGTGATGCTGCCTACTATGTGGGGGAAGTTTTTCCCCTCCCCCTGAGTGAGATTTCTCCCAGAAACTAGCTTGTAGTAGTGTTATAAATCAGTGGCGATAACTTTCACATTGACAAACCAGAGGCATTGAACAATTATAGCAATCACTTGATGCATTTATTTGAAGTTGCTGCTAAAAACATTCATGCTTTAACCTTTTGAATGGCAAGCATGTAGAATCTATGGGCTCGCTTTTCCTACCATTAAGTGCCAAGCATTAAGATTCTATGTGACTGCCATTTTCCCCCACTAGCGCAAAAAAAACAATGCTCACCTCCATCCTAGATCGAGGACCCACTCCTCGGGGTCTTCAAGGGGCAGGAAAAAAAACACACATTCCTTGCCCTGTATGTCAGCTTCTTAGAGCTCGCCACAGCGAGTGGCCTTTCATAACGTGCATGAGAACATTATCTCACTTAGCTGGTATAAAAGGCCGGGAGCGAGTGTTATAAGCCGGGGTGAATGGTGGAAGCTGGCCGCGGGCAGGAGAGCTCCAAGGGACATAGTGCCTTGATACAACTTCTACCCTGCGCTGCAGTATTTTTTTATTTTTTGGGGATATAGATGGCCATGGCTTGCTTGTGCACTGATAGGAATTCTTCCTCCACATTTAACCCATCTGGGCAGTGAGTGTACTCTTGCCGGAAGGGATGGGCTGTGGCTGGGGAGCAGTTGGGGGGTTAGGTACCTTGTTCAAGAGCATTTCAGTCACAAAGAGCACCCTTCATTCACAAGGACACTTCCTTACCTCTAGGCCATGACTGGAAATGGAGGAGAGGCAACTGGCAGACATCTAGTGAGTTGCTTGCTACCTTGGTATTGCCATTGGATTTACAGTCCCTTTAACTATAGTTTAATTAATTCAAACATGTTTGAAAATATTTGAAAAAGAGGGAGTGCCATGCCGGTGGAAGGAATATAAGCTCTCTCTCTTTGCCGATGATCTCCTTCTGTACATAACTTCCCCGCATACCTCTTTGCCCTCCATCATCCGGGAATTTGAAAGGCTTAGCAGGCTAAGCAACTTTAAAGTTAATATGGCCAAAACAGAGATCTTGAATATCTCCCTGGACGAACGGACACAAGACTTAATCCGGACAAATTTCCCATTCAAGTGGCAAAAGGAGTCAATAAAATATCTCGGGGTGCAGGTATCCACTGACTTGGGGAAACTCTATAAATTAAACTACGCACCACTCCTTAACAGCACATTGGAGAGTTTGAGAACGTATGCTAAAAAACAATACTTCTGGTTCGGGAGAACAAATATCCTAAAAATGGACGTACTGCCCCGGTTCTTATACGTATTTCAGACACTGCCATTGCTGCCGGAACGGGGGTTCTTTAAGCAGCTACAGGCTTTAATTTCATATGGGATAATAAGAAGCCCAGGGTGAATAGGAAGACGCTGTGTAGACCTAAAAGTGCAGGGGGGTTGGGGGTCCCGGACATGAAATCGTATCACGCGGCTGCGGTCTTGGTGCCGCTTGTTGACTGGTTCCACCACAGGGGGAGTATACAATGGGTCGGACTGGAAAATGATATTTCTCCAGTTAGTTTGACCGCCTTGCCTTGGGTGGACCCCGAATACCGCCCTAAGAGGCGGGAACTCCCATACTTAGTAAACCCTCTGCTGACCCTTTGGGATAGATCCCTGAAGCAGAGGGGCATATCGCACAGACCTGGTCCTCTCACCCCGCTCTTCAACAACCCTGCTTTCACCTCGGGACTGGAAGCTAAGACATTCCTAGTGTGGGATGCAACCCAGGACACAAGACTGGGTGAGATTACCTCTGGTTCTGGCATGCCTTCACTGACTGAGTTGGGGGAGCGAGAGGGGGGGCTGCCCCGGTTCCTGTATGCCCAGTTGAGTGCCTTTGTTAGGTCCTTCGCTCCTGTATCCGCTTTGTCCCAACCACTAACGACGCTGGAAAAAATCCTCAGGGCCGAGTCCCCCCCATCACAAGCAATTTCAACCTTATATAAGATCTATCTGACTGCGGGTATGGAGAAGGAATTCCCGCAATTTTGCAGGAGATGGGAGGAAGAATTGGGACAGACGTTTGAAAGACAGGAGTGGGAAAAATCTTTTACCCTGACACACAAATTCTCGATAGCTTTCAGAGCCCAGGAAAGGAATTACAAAATCCTGACCAGGTGGTACAGAAGCCCTGCGGACTTGGTGAGGTTCGGGGGAGCAGAGACGGGTAATTGCTGGAGATGCAACTGGGCCCTTGGAACCTTGACCCATATCTGGTGGGAATGCCCCTCTATTAAGACTTTTTGGGAGGGGGTGTTGAGGATATTTGAGTGTACGACCCTTGAGAGTATTCCTAATTCCCCTCAGGTGGCACTTCTGTCGATGACTCCGGGCCCAGTAGCGACGAGGGGGAGGGGCCTGCTAAGGCATATGCTTACGGCTGCCAGGTCCGTAATTCCCCGACACTGGTGCTCAAGTACTGTACCCTCCTTGATGGAATGGTTTGGGGAGCTGGAAAACATCAAACGGATGGAGGAACTGGCTCTTGACGGGGTTGGGGGGGGGGCGAGAAACACTCCAGGACATGGGCAATATGGGAGGTTTCTAAAAGATCCCCGGGGATTCGGGATATACTGGAGAGAGATGGGTAATGTGGGCGCATATTCCTTCTGTCCTTTCTTTCTAACTTTTTCATTTCTATTTCTTATATCTTTCCATTTCTTCTTTTCTCTGCTTCCTTGGGTGGTTTCGGAGGCGGGCTAAGCCTTGAGCGGAAATGCCGGCGGGTCCGTAGTTGATGGGGTTGATGGTCGGCCAAGGAGCAGTATCCCCAGGCAACGGGCGGCCACTCACGAGCCCCCGATCTCAGGATCTTAGTGACGGAGGTGTCCCCTGGGTCCACCATAGTGGGGATCCGGGGAGACCAACAAATGGGCTAGCCTTACAGGCTTGAGATGGGGCATAATTGTTGTCGATGCTGCTGTAATACAGGATACTATTAACGTTGGCATTAGTTTAAGTCAGAAGGGGGTTGTAGGCTTTAATGAGTGATTAACTTTATTACTATCACTGTAAACCCTTCAACAATCCTGATATTTCAGTGCTTGTAATGGTTGCCCTCCGGTTTTATCCCGCGCTTTTCTTTCTGTCTGTATGTTTATAAATGTTTATAATACTCAATAAAAATATATTGCAAAAAAAAAATATTTGAAAAAGAATTTCTTGTCTATGCTGGTGACCTCCATTCATTGTTTGCTATGGCTACTCGAATGGCAGGGAGGTACCATATTGCCTTATACAACTGTTTGTGTATAGGATAAATATATATACAAAGAACATAATACAGAGTAGGAGAGAATGTTCTAAGATAGAAAATTCAACAATAATGTGTCAAAATATTCAGACAGTTTAGCTGTGGAAGAAAACCACACAATATTTATCAAAGATGAAAATATAATGCAGTGTGACGGAATTTGACAATCATGTGTCAAAATTTCCAGTGTGCAGGAATAACAGAAGAGACATTACTATTTATCCACTGAAATCCTAGGAAAAACTGCAGAGGTTCATTATGATCTGGTCATAGAGGAAGGGATAAGCCACAACACCAGATTTACGTTGAGGCAGAAACATGACACTTAGCACTTTCTTTCTGCTTAATCCCTGACTCTAGTCTCAAAGTTTGACCATATTGGAAAACAATTGAAATGAAAGGTGTTTCTAACTGTGAAAGAACAATTTTTTTAAAAATGTTTACATTAATGTGCAGGAGGTTGCCCTGATTTCTCAATCTAAGGCATCCCCTCTAGACTTCTGAGGGGATTGCATGGATCCAATTACTATATAGTAAGGTAAGAGGGATAGAGAAGAAAAGAAAGGAATAAAGTGAATAGCAAGAGGAAAGAGAGAGAGAACAATTTAGAGTTTGGCCGAGAGGTGTCGGTGCTCTCAGAAGTCACCTCAGACCCCAGTCAGGCTGTCTATGGACATTTTAGGGGGAGCATACTGCACCCATTGGGACCAGATCTTGAGAAATTCAGTATCCTCCAGTATGGCCATCAATTTTTAATTAATCAGAAAGTCATTCTGGCTTTAAAATAGTGAAAATGAATGAAGAACCTCTTCCATGAGCCTGAAATAGATTATTGGGCCACTAAGAAGATGAAAGTAGACAGTTTTTGTTGTGTGAGAGGGGGTATTATGTAGCAGTGAGCACCAAGAATCTATAGATACCTGGATTTCAAAGGAAAAGGGTGGTAATGAGTCCAAATACCCCGGACCAGAATCAAATTACTTTTGGGCAGGCCCACCATGTATGATACATAGGGGTCGATTCAGAGCATGCCAAGAAAAATTCTCTAGCTATCTTGGCGAGCACCAGCTACCACTGTGTCTTTAATTTATAAGCTGGCTCAAGCGTTGTAACATTAATTGAGCAACTTTTGACAGAGGCCCACATCTTCCTCCAATCCACAATATCCCGAGTCTTGGCTCTCTGCTAGCAATGTCTTTATGTTTAACTAGCTAGATGAGTGACCAGGGAGGGTGGTTAAGTGGCATTTAACGCATAAGATTTTCTGTGGTTGAAAACTAAGTGAATAATTTGCTGGTGCTTTGGTTAGGTTAGGAAGGCTAACGCAAATAAGTTAAGCTTTTGGTAAGCTTTTGGTGGACCCCCCACTTCTACTCCCTTGACATTGGGCAAACGCCCTGTCTCCCAATCAAAGATAGCTCTGAAAAAAAGTTGGAACAATACAGACTTGCAGAGGGATTAATGTACAAGGCTTTTATCCAGAAGATGACGTCCTGGAAAAAACAAAATGTGGTAACTTCCAATACATGAAATCTCATGATGGTGAGATGAGGGCCTTTTGAATTTCAAGGCTTAAGATGTGACCTTGTAGCCCCTTCTCCCTCATGATCTGCATAAGATAGATTGCCTTCCTAATGTTATATGGGCCATGCCTGCACGGAACGAAACCCACCTGGTCCCTGTGGATTAGTGAGTATGGGTTGATCCTAACTGCCAGAATCTTTGTGTCAGTGTTCAAGAAGACTATAGGTCTATAGATTTCCATGTTAAGGGCATTTTTATTAGGTTTAGGAACCATGGTAATGTTTGGTGTGGGGTTAGGATCTCTTTACATTTCTTGTAATAAAGGGCCGAGAAGCCATCAGCCCTGGTGTCTTAGAGGTTTCAAGGAGTAAATATCCACTAACACCTCAGGTCAAAGAAAAATGCTTTTGCTTTTTCCTCTGAAGAAGAGGGGGCTTAGTATAGTATAGTAGTACAGTTATAGAATTGAATGTATAATGGTGTTGGTGGGTATGTAGTTCTCTCCATACATCTATCAAGGAGTGATTTAGGAGAAGGGTCTGGCAATCTGATGCCCTGGCTCGATCGGGGATATACAAGCATCCTGAGGCTGTGGTTGGATGGGGGAATCTATCTAATACCGGGTCAACTTTCAAGTTAGAGTCTCCTAAGAGTATAATAGAGCATTGATCATTTTGTTGGTGTGTGGCACATAGTAGGTTGCTAATGGTACCTCGGAACCTTTGAATAGGAGACCTCTGAACGCGATAAGCACACACCTTTCTTTTCAGAAAAAGCAGAAAGGTAAAACTGGGGGAAGCAACCGGACAAGAATCAAGGCTGAGATGCAGAGGAAAACCTAATCTCTTGCAGACATACTATATCAGCATGGCAAAATTTGTAGTATCTAAATACTTTTAAACTCTAACAGAGTGAATTATGTCCCTGGGCATTATGGGTAATAAATTTAAAGTTTTGGATGTGTCATTTCATTTTACCTCCAGTTAAGGCTAACAGGAACAGGGCACATGTTACCTGCAGCAGCACGGAGCAGACAAGTCCAAGGGAGCTCAGTAGAAGAGCCTCATGACATTTTACACCTTTTGTTCCTGGCACTTTGTAGTGCATAGCCTTCATTTGTGAAGGGTCTCTTTCTACCTGGAAAGCCACTCCACATCTGTGACCAATATTGTCAAGGTCTGCTGCTATCATGGTTGAAAACAATTAAGTATAGGCACATGTACAGATGTCTAGAAGCCTTAGGGTGCATTTCAGCTTCTAGGCAACTTCTTTGGGGGATGTCAAAAGATCTTTACTGATCATTGAAAAACCACAAAGCGGTTGGGTTCATGCTTAAGGTCTGGTGAAGCAAGTTTACCATTGAATGTGCTTTGGGTGTGAACTGGAACTCACATCGATATTTGTTTTTCCTCTCACACCTTTATTAACTGAATTTACCGTCATATATTTTTATCTACTTTTAGGGGATTGCCAGCATATATTTCTTAGAGAAAAGATGGATATTTTTCTTGTCTCACAGTCCACTTGTATAAAATAGCTTGCTGTGCTATGCTAAAGTTTATAAGACAGAATGGTTTATGTCACTTGGAACATAATCTAAACCAAGTAGACGAAAGATAGCACACACTCATCCATCCTGTTGGCTGTTTTGTGTAAGTTTCTTTAAAGTATTTTCCTCACCATCTCACATTTGTTTGATCACCATGACTATGTGTGTGTTACTTCTTGTTAACTGATGGGGACATTTTTCAAGAACAAATTCAAAACATTCAGAATCATTTAAAGACCACAGCCAAAGATCAGATAATCACTGACAATATTTCACATTAAAGGGGAACCAAAGAAGTGAAATGAATGGGGTGAGTAGAAACACTAATTTCTATTTATGAGTGCTATATCAAAAACCAAGACTGCATCATATTTTCAACTAAGCACACATAACTAAATTTAAAGCTGTCTGTTCCAAAATGCTCTATGGGAACCTCTGAGAGATAATGCTAGTGAAGCCCATATTATAGTTAAGACCTGAAAATGTTGCTACATATTTCTTGAAAATGGCACAAATAAGTAAATCAAAGTCTGCATTGAAAACCTAACATCAAAATGATAAATATTGTATTTTAACTGATTCCATAGCATTTCTAGTCTTTAGAAAATGCCTCTTAAAGGGATTTTTTAGCTTAAAATAAAAAAAAGGTGGAGAGGCATATTTACTACCTCTCCACATAGTCACAGCTGTAACATGAGATAATTCCGCAACCACTCCTGCCTGCCCCTTAACACATGGCATGCAATCAAATGCTGTGTTTGCACGACGTATAGATGCCCACCACTCAATACCCATCCCCTCCCTGTGTGTAGCCCACCCCCTCCCCATGTGTAGCCCGCTCCTCTCCCTCTGGTCGGTGTCAGGGACAATAGCAGATAGGCCCCCCTGGCCGGGAGCAGGAGTGGTGGCAGCACCATCCCTTTCTTTTTTCCTTGGACTGGGAGGGGGAGCAGCGGCATCCCTCTTCACTTTGGGAGTGCATGCATGTGTCTTTGGGAGTGCGCACATTCACCTTTGGGAGTGCGCACATTCACCTTTGGGAGTGCATGCATGTGCCTTTGGGAGTGCGCACATTCACCGTTGGGAGTGCATGCATGTGGATTTGGGAGTGCGCCCCTGAGAGCGGACACATGCACCTTTGGAAGTGCATGCATGTGCCTTTAGGACTGTACCTTAGTTCATTTGGGAGTGTGCGCATACGCCTTTGGGAGTGCACACCTGGGAACATGTGCATGCTCCTTTGGGAGTGCGTCTTTGTGCATTTGGGGGTGTGCACATGCTCGTCTGGGAGTGCGTGGATGTGCGACTGGGAGTGCACGCATGTGCATTCGGGGGTGCACACATGTGTGTCGGGGAGTGCTGGTCTAGGCGTCCAATGTTGCCTAACAACAGGAAGAGAGGGATGGAGCACAGCTGGAGTGTCTAAAGCATGTTCTGAAACTCTTACAGACCCTGCCCATTATGCTGATTATTATGCAGCATCAAAGCTTCAAGGACCACGCCCACTTGCTTCAAAGGAGAAATCATAAGGTGGAACTGTAAACCTCAATATCTAGGCTATTTCTCCTTCGGTTTATAAATCGAAAACAGTTTAGGACAGTGCCAAATGTAGCCCGATGCAATGGGCTAATAATTACCTTTGCCTGAAGTATAACTTTAATTAACTGCATATAAATGACCAGATGTCCCACTTTGAGGCATTTTGTCACACTGGGAACACCTAAATGTGTGCTCCAACATCTTTTATAGGTTGAAGATCAATGAAGCATGTAACCGGAAGCTACTCTTGTTCACATACATGAGTAGCAGAGCATTCCATGGATAGTTGTTCCTCAAATGCCTGTAAATAAGCCTCATCCCACGAATCAGGATGTCCTGGGGGGAGCTGAGCCTATTAGACTAGGCCTGGGCATTGCATGCTTTAATCAGCTTTAAGCTTTCTCACTTTGAGGCTTCCGAAAATGGTCAATTTAATTGCCCCCCCCCCCCCAAAGAAATCATCCTGCAGTGGTGAGCGGAATGAGGCCCCCAAGACTGCTCATTGATTTTGCAGAAGGCGCCTGCCAAGAAAGTAGGCATAAATTCATTGATTGCCCCTATATCCCACAACACTATATCAGAATATTGTAACTAAATGCCACCCACAGGCCTCCCAAAAACTTCCAATAGCATAGAATAGGTAACACCATGTGACAGATTGCAACACATGTGGAAAAGCTAGTCAAGCCATGAGAAAAGATATGGAAGAACACATCTATAAATGCACAGAATTATGTAATCACTTATGGGTTGACATTTCAAAATAGTTGTAAGCTATACTATCTGACCACTTAAATAACATACGCTTTGGCCCTAATTTAACAAGGGATAGCGCCAGGTAGCGAATGGTGAGCGAACGGTAATGACGCTCACCGCCACGAAAACGCCGGCTCCCCTCCGCAATCACACATTTATTAAGCCGATCCTGCTTAGCGACTGACAGAGCGCCAGATAGCGAATCATTCATCATTATTCCAGCCTCACCCCACAGCGCCAGCGAGCGACCTTGAACAGCGACAGGTATGACCTCTCGCTACCTGGCGCTCTCCAATGCATTTCAATGGAACAATCTTTAAATATTCATAATTAAATGCTATTAATGTTTTTTTTTTTTTTTTTTAAATGGCAAAAATTCTGTGACCACTTCTGCAATGTTAGATATTTTTTTTAAGGTAAAAAAAAAAAAAAAATTGTGCAGAATTGATATTACAGGTCTGATATTAACCCTTTAAGTGCCAGCCTACCTGGAGTTTTTGTCACACTCTGTTGCCAGACCATTTTGCACTATTTTGCGCTCCCCATGTTCAAATGTGATTTTTGAAGGGATTTCCAGGGATTTCCCAGGAAAATGATATATTGTTTTTTTCAGCAGAGTCTGGGCTTTAACATGAAATGTCTTGTTTGTCATTTGTTAGGTGTATTCTTAATATTTTTGGGTGAAATATGTGCAAAAAAAAAAAAAAAAATTTTTACATATTGTAGTTTTTTTTGGAATAAAAAATGTAAGTTTGTCAATAAAATCTTATTGCGTGTGAAATCCCAATTTCTCCCGGTTACAGCGGTACCACATATGTATTGGTAGACACCCTTTCCTGCCCAGGAGACTCCCCCAAACTGAAACAGCGCTTTAGGAGATTTTCAGATAAAATACAACTATGCTATGCAATATGCGCACCTTTTGAAATACCCCCAACAAACTATATATTCTCTGGAAGTACACACCTCAGGCTTTCTAGGCGTACCAGGCTTGTGGATGTGGCCATAGTTTTCTGGAAGTAATCCCTCAACGTAATCTTTGGTTGCAAAGAGTTTCCCTAAAAAAAAGGATAAAAAAGCAGAATCAAAGCCACATTTTCCTAAAAAAACTATATACAAACAAGAAAAAACAAGTTTAATCTGAAAACGCAACATCCCCCGAACAGAACAACACCCAACATGCATAGGTTCTGTCAAGGGAAGAGTTGCCAAACACCCCAAAGTAAAGCATGCGCATAACGGTAATTTTACTTGAAAATTTCAGCTCTGCAGACAAAGTGCGCACCTTGCGATTTTTCAACCAAAACAACCCTTTACATTTGGAATATCCCCCATAAACCATATATTCCCTGAAAGTACACACGTTAAGCTTTTTAAGGGTACCCAGCTTGTTGTAGTGGGCTCATCTTTCTGGAATTAATTCCTCAAAGAATTCTTTGGTTGCGCAGGGTTTCCCTAAAAAATTTATAAAAAAGCTGAATAAAAAACACCTTTTCCTAAAATATAAATATGCAAACCAGAAAAAACAAGCTAAGTCTGAAAGCGCAAGGTCCCCCGAACAGAACAATACCCAACATGCATAGGTACTATTAACCCTTTTAATTGCCAGCCTACTTGAGATTTTGTCACCCTCTGTTGACAGGCCATTTTCCCCATTTTGCGTCATGTTTTGCGACATGTTTTGCGCCATTTTTGCTGTAACTTTCAGAAAAATTATATATATATTTTTTGCAGCAGAGTTTAGACTTTAACATGAAATGTCTTGTTTGTAATTTTTTTTTTTTTTTTTTACAATATTATTAAGTGAAAAAAAAAAAAAAAAATAAAAAAATTTTTTTAGAAAATTGACTCCTTTATTTTAAATAAAAAATGTATTTTATTAAGGAAAATCATATTGCATGTGAAAGCCCCATTTCTACCGATTAGAACGGTACCACATATTTATCGGTAGCCCCCCGTTCCTGCCCAGGAGACCCCCCTAACTGAAACAAGTATTTTATAACATTCACAAAAAAAATACAAAAACCATCCACACTACAAAGGGTTAAATCGGGAAAAAAAATGACATAGGGTCCCCCCTCCCAGGGGAGGGAGACCCCATTTTTTTTTTGATTTTTAAGGGTTAAAAACCCTTAAAAATCAAAAACAAAATTGACGTGGGGTCCCCCTTACCCAAAGTAACCAGCCCGGGACCAGCTATGGGGGCTTGTAGGCACAGAGTGGGGGGGCCAGCTTTTGTGGCCCCCCCACCCTGCAGCCTACGAGCCCACATAGCCCATGTGGGCCCGGGCTCTTCTGCCCCCCCCTGGCCTTTGGGGAGGCAGGTAATGGGGGTGCCGGGGGTTAATGGCAAGCCACCCGCTAGCGCAGGTGGCTTGCCATCCCCCCAGCCTTGTGAACTGGTATAGGGGTCATGGACCCCTTACCAGTTCACAAGGGGTTAAAAGTAAATAATGACACAGACACACATAAAGAAAAAAATATTTTATTAATTTTTATTTTTTTTTTACACTGTACTCACCTCCCATCCATCCTGGAGCACTCTGTCCCTCGGCGATCACTGGCTTCTGCTCACTTGCTAGAAGCCTTTTATAGCTGCTGGATGACAGATTACAAAGGGTTAATCAAAAAAAAAAATGACATAGGGTCCCCCCTCCCAGGGGGGGCGGACCCCATTTTTTTTTTTTATTTTTAAGGGTTAAAAACCCTTAAAAATCAAAAAAAAAATTGACGTGGGGTCCCCCTTACCCACAGTAACCAGCCCGGGACCAGCTATGGGGGCTTGTAGGCACAGAGTGGGGGGGCCAGCTTTTGTGGCCCCCCCACCCTGCAGCCTACGAGCCCACATAGCCCATGTGGGCCCGGGCTCTTCTGCCCCCCCCTGGCCTTTGGGGAGGCAGGTAATGGGGGTGCCAGGGGTTAATGGCAAGCCACCCGCTAGCGCAGGTGGCTTGCCATCCCCCCAGCCTTGTGAACTGGTATAGGGGTCATGGACCCCTTACCAGTTCACAAGGGGTTAATAGTAAAAAAATGACACACACACAGAGAAAAAAAAATCTTTATTTTTCTTTTTTTACACCATACTCACCTCCGATCCGACGTCCCTCGCCGCTGTCCCGCGCCGATCACCTCACTGACAGATGCCGGTGGTGATCGGCGCAGGGCGGGTGACAGGTGAGGGGGCTCCGATCGGAGCCTCCTCACCTGACATCCGCCCTGCTCCGATCACCACCGGCATCTGACAGATGCCGGAGCTCGGAGGGGGTATAGGAGGAGCGGGATGACGTCATCCCGCTCCTCCCACAATGGGCGGGGCTAAGCGGCGGCGGCCATCGCCGCCATTACAGGTGAGGACCCGGAACAGGGTCCTCACCTGAAGACTGCGCAGCCCAGGGGGGGGGATCGGACCCCCCCCTGGTGAAGAGGAGACCCGGACAGAAGGCTCGGGCGCGGAGGTGAGTAAATGACAGTTTTATTTTTTTTTTTTTTTACAGCGGCGATCAGCGCTGGAAACGGGGGGGGGCGGCTGGTTTCGGCCCCCCCCCTGAAGACGGAGGACGACGGGGGGGCGATCGGATGCCCCCCCCAAGGAAGAGGGGACCCCAGGCTTCACAGGGATACCGGAGGTAAGTGATTTTTTTTTTCTATTTTTTAACTGTTTGGGGGAAATGCCAGGCACGTAGTTTCTACGTGCTTGGCACTTAACGGTAGGAGAAGCAACCACGTAGAAACTACGTGCTTGGCATTTAAAGGGTTAATGTATTCATATTACAAAATGTTTGTAAAAACACGTTTTTTTATTTTTCTAAAAATATGGTTGTTTGGGGGTTAAAAAACTACTTTTAACCCATCGCCGCCAGCGCTCTGGGGTTTAAACAAGCATTTCACAGCGCGATAATTTTTTGAGCGTGATTTGTTAATGAATATGCTGGGAGCCATTCGCTATGGCCATTCGCTGTCATGCGCTCCCATACAGCGCGGAACCTGTCAAACAGCGACTCCTAACCCCGTATTCAACATTACCGCACACCGACTGAGTCGCTGTCAACAGCCGAACAACGGCCAAGCACAGCGAATACTAGCGGGCGCTGTGAAAATAACGCTACTGGCGCTCATCTGTCGCTACCTGGCGCTATTAATGAACCGGCCTCCCCGTGTTTGATTCAGGTACGCAGTTTATAGCTTTGTATTGACTAAGCAAAGAGTTGTAACCCCAAAAGTACAAATAGGTGTCAGCTGCAGGTGGCAACAAAACATCAACTGTACGTCTTGTAGATAATCAGAACTAAAGCAATACTGAAAGGAGCAATGTGCCTATTTGAAGGGTAGAGGGAGTCTTGCTCTGCAGCTGCTCTTTTTCTCCAGCGTATGCTTGGTGTCTGCATGGATATTGAAAATGTACAGACTGCATTCATAAATGATCCTGCTGCTGATGCTTGTATTTTTTTGGTGTTCTACATGAACTAATGTTTGCTGGCTTAAACAACTCACATGAACAATTTATACCTGGCAAATCCTAAATCAGAAAACCCAGGTGAACCAACTATCAGTCTAAATCTTGAATTATCTTGCAGGCTCTGTGATAAGGCATATCTGTTAAGTGATAACCTATCAATGCAAAAAAGATCCTCTAACACCCAATCACCCAAGAAGATAATAAAAAGGACCCCGCCAAATGAATTACCTGCCAGAAAGTTATATGTTTCCATAAATACATGTTTCACTCTCTGTAAAAATGTGCATTATCAGTTTTCTTTGCTTTTGTCTTTACTAGAATAGGTTAATAGGTTTTTCTTAAATGGTGCTGATGAGAACTACTTTTAAACATTTGGGCTTTATTTTTAAAGGTTGTTAAAGAGAAATATCTGCCTTTTAGACTCCATAGACTCAGATTTCCCCATGCCTTGTGCATCCCGATTTGGGATGGTCTACTTTTGTGAAACCCTTGGATCATCTAATAAACGCAACCCAGTGGCAATCCTGCTGCGCATGTATAAGTCACAACCACGTCCCCTGCTTCCCTAGGCTGAGGTGCAGGCATTTCTTCTTTCTGCTGCTGCCGATATGTGGGGGAGCAGGGGAGGGTCCAGTGGCTCAATCTCTATTCAGTTTTACTACGTCCCCTCCATGTCAGTATGGCTAGTAAAAGAATAAAGGAGCACAAGCTGCTTATTAGTTGGGGGCCTGCACATGCACTGTGGGCTTGCCAGAGAGGTGTGTATTGTAGGTGACCGGAGAGGAACAATATCAGGAATTGTAACAATTCCTGGTGTTGTTCCTCTTTAAAAGTGCACTTTAGGTGATCCATGCAATTATGTGTGTTAAAAGTGCACTTGTTTGGGGGATTCAACACTAAACCTGCACTTTTAATGGTCACATGCAAACATTTCCTTCTATACTGGCATAAAATTAAAATTATGCAGTGCTGTGTGTATTCTGTGTGTATTCTATCCTCCAGAGACAATCAGCTTGCTGCACCAGGTAAAGGCACTGGGCCCCCAACACTGGCAATTTACTACCCTTTTTTCTTGGGCAGAACCCTGCTTATGCATTCCAATGGTAAAAAGTTGATGGGAATAAAGGACTAGTTTGTGATTTCACTAAACTACTAATAGCTAAAGGAAAGAATGTACAGCTACAACTGTATCAGGTATAAGTTGATACAAAGTTTATGCTTTAGAATACTGGACCTTAAAGCAAAGCTATCTGCCTCTCCCCCTGCCATGCTCAGCCTTATCGGGGTATCAAAAAAATATTCCCAACAACAGCAAGGATCTCAAGAGACTCGTTAGTAACACAATCACCACTGAAGCAGGGTCACTGTAATTGCTGTAATTTATGGCTATGGCTGCACAGATACAGGCATCAAATGCTCACTTCTGCCATGGGATTAGGTTCCTAGCACTGAGCAGGTTTTTGAACCTGAAATCAGGCTCAGTGGGGGAGAAGAAATGGGGGGGGGGGTCAGTTTTTAATTTTCTACTTTAAAGAGCTCCTATAGTAAGTGCTAGTAACCATGGAGACCATCGATAATGCCAGTGGTCTTGTGGAGTAGTGATCTGGCTGCCACCCAAGAGAACACGGAAGGAGGTAAGTGCCGCTGTCCGGTATTGGGCTTGCAAATTGGGATCAGAGGGTCTAAAGTCTTTTTTACATTAGGTTCTCTTTAAGGTTCCTATCCAGGTACACCCTAATGTTTTCCCACCATAACCAGCTTGGAAATGATGTGGAATTAGCCATTTCAAAGCTTCTCAAAATTTCAGATTATTTGTAAATACATTATATATTCTAAGCAAAGGAGTTTTATTCACTTCAATTTCTAGGTCGTGGCTGAGAAAGGCATGTCCATGAAGCTCTCTGCCGTGGTAAGAGAGAGTTATGGCTTGCCATGCCATTCATACTGAGAGCTCCAAGAGCCAGAGTGTTTTTTTGAGTGGTCCTGGAGGAATGAAAATTTGGAACCCTGCTATGGCTTCTACCACGCATTGTAGGAAGAGGAGAGTAGAAAGTAGAGGAGAGACACAAAGGACAAGCTTTAGGTGAGCTACTTGCTGCCTGTTTCTTTCTGTTGGGTTTACAGTATTTTGTGTAGACACTGCGTCAGCACGAGTGGGAACATGATTGTGGGTGTACACATCTTTTGGGCCATCTTTGTGTGTACATTAGTGGTGGGCATATGGGAGTGATATCTTACGCTTACCCACCTGCAACACGCGATTGGGGTTCATGTTTCCTTGAAAAAGTTCATATGTTCAAAGATAAATATTGATATTATATATAAACATATAATGCATATTGTGACCAGAACATGTATCCCATTCACAATATATCTGTAAGGTCCGGGGTTCCTCCACAATATGGAAGCCTGCTATTTTCCTGTGCTAGCTAGATTTTTGGCTCTATTTCCCTGTATTTCCCACTTGGTATGTTCCACCAGCAGGTGGCCACCTGCTGCAGCAGAGGGGCTGATGATTATCCAGCATCTGTGATTAACATGACCTGCTCTTATAAGCTGCTCAGCCCTTGCAGCTGGTGAATCAGCTTTTAGTGTAATTTGCGACTTGACTCTGGATTCCTGCTACAGTCATGATTCTGGACTCTGTATTTTGCTTTGTACATGGGCTTTTGGACTGGATTCCTGCATGTTTGTGTTACCCGCACGCACCTGGTACTTGGTGAGGATGGCAGGGAGCAGGTTCTTCTGGGTTCTTCTGTGCCCAGGGTACTCCAGGTGTGTCTGTGTGGGTGGGGTGCTGGGGCTCTGACACAGGGGATGTTGTTACTCACTGTGCGGCTCACAAAGATGACTGTCAGGGATCGCCGGGCACCCCTCTTTCATAAGCCAACAATCCCCAATCTCCACCGCCTCTTGTGCCTATAGTCAAGCCCCCGCTTGCTGGAGATACGGGTTATGCCTCTCCAGACTCGGTTGCCCCCAGGACTTACTGGCGCAAAGATTGCTGGCTTATGGTGAAGAGAGGTGAACAGCAGGGTATCCCAAATCGGAAGTTCAAGCGGGCTGAGTCCGAAACGTCGAGTCCAGCAGACTAGGCAAGAATGGTCGAGACGAGCAGGGGGTCAAAGCCGGGTGGTCACAGAGCACGGTATCCAAGGGGTTAGACGGAGATTGGTCGAGACAGGCAGGGGTCAAAGCCGGGTGGTCACAGGGCGCGGTATCAAAGGGGTAAAGCAGAGACAAGGTCAGACAGGCAGATGGTCGGTGCGGGCAGCGGACAGGAGTGGTCAAAGAAGGAGCCGGATCGAAACACACTAAACGCAAATCCAACAGCACACCCAAGCTAATAACGGCTATAACGGGCACTGATGGTCAGGGCAAGGCCACTTTTAAAAGGGAACTGGCCAATGGGCAGGGAGGAAGGGGTGTGTGTGTGATTGGTGCAAAACTGGTGATTAGTGCAACATAACAAACCTGCCTCCAATAGGAGCTCCACAGGGACTGGACCATCCTGACAGCCAGGCTGTCCAGTCCCTGGGTTTATTGACCCAGAGAAAACCCCCCCTGGACCTGGATAGGTCCTTTTAAACTTGTCCCCGGCAAATGCACTGGGAGCAGCGCCGCCGGGGGACATAACTAGAACAAGCTTGCGCGCACGCGCGAGCACGAGACTGTCTGCTGGGCGCGCTCGCCGAGGAGAAGGAGGAGGCCGCGCCGGCAGACGCTGCAGAGCCGCCGCCGCCGAGGACACCAATCGCCGCCGAGCAGGGGGCGGAAGCCGGAGCCCCAGCGCAGGAGCGCGACGGCGAGGCGGCCGGGAGTGACCGGAGGTGCCAGGTAAGTAACTAACATTACCCCCCCCTTGAGGAGGGGCCGCTGGACCCTCCAACCCAGGTTTCCGAAGGTTCTCCCTATGGGATTTCCTAACCAATCTCCCCACGTGGATCTCTCTGGCTGGGACCCAAGACCTCTCTTCCGGGCCGTAAACCTTCCAATCTACCAATCTACCAAATACTGGAGAGAATTTTGGAAGAAGCGTGAATCTAGAATCCGAGCTACTTCGAATTCTTGCTACCCCTCAATTAAAATGGCCGCCGGGGAAGTATCTGGCTCAATACCTTTAGCAGACTTTAACAGGGAAACATGGGAAGATCTAGACGGTAAGTAACCTGATTAATTTTCTGCCGTACAGGAAAAGGACCAATAAACCTTGGGCATAGCTTGGCAGACGGTTGACGTTGTCACGATCAGCTTACCTGTGCCGCGTTCCAGCGGTGTCCCCGTCGCCCTGCCGTCCAGGCGCCGGCCGCGCCGGGCGGCAGCTCGCGCGGCTGCGGGCGCGCCCCCTCCTTCTCCTCCTGCCGGCGTGTCCGGCACCTGCACACGTGCTCGCGCGGGTGCGCGAGCACGTTCCTTCTATGCCCTCCGGCGGCGCTGCATTCAGCGTGGCCGCCGGAGGAGGTGAATAAATTAAAAAGGGGCACGCCCCCTTTTCAGTTAAAGGGCCTATGAGCCCAGCTGGCCGGCACGTCCCCTGTTCCTCCTGAAGGGCCAATGAGCCCTGGGTTCAGTGGGGGGACACGCCCCCTCCTGTTGTGCACTCCAATCATGATCATGATCCCTGTGTGCACCAATCACAATTCCTTCCCTCTGATGTCTGTCCCTATAAAGCTCTTTTCCCCGCAGTTGGTGGTTGCCTGTGATAGCGCCTAGACCCCAGCCATTGTTAATCCCTGATTTTGATCCAGATTCCCGTTGCCGACCCTCGCTTGTTTGACCATCCGTGCTCTCCACTCCTGTTGCCGACCCTCGCTTGTTTGACCATCCGTGCTCTCTATTCCTGTTGCCGACCCTCGCTTGTTTGACCATCCGTGATCTCCACTCCTGTTGCCGACCCTCGCTTGTTTGACCATCCGTGATCTCCACTCCTGTTGCCGACCCTCGCTTGTTTGACCATCCGTGATCTCCACTCCTGTTGCCGACCCTTGCCTGTCCTTGGACTCCCACCATACGCTCACATACCGGCTACCCGATTCCACTTCCAGCCGCGGGCTCTCCAGCACTCTGTACCGTAAGACCTCAACCTTTGAGCCATTAAGTCCTGGGGGCAACCGATCCCGAGCAGGCGTGCTCTGCGTCTCGGCAAGCGGGGGCTCCTATAGGTGAAGCTGGCTGCGGAGATTGGGGGTTGAGGTCCTTACCAAGAGAGCTGGAGTTGTCCAAGTGGTAAATTGTGGTTCCGGGAGCGTGATATTATCACAGGCCCTCATGGATGACCTGGTACAGCAAGTACAGGCTATGGCCACAGCTATAAATCAACTTGCCCAGAGAGTGGCCAATCAGGAAACCAGGCAGATTCCTGCATCCGCTGTACCACCTCACGTGTCGGAGCCGAAGGTCCCGTTACCAGAGAAATTTTTTGGAGACCGAGCCAGATTCTCCAATTTCAAAAATTCCTGCGAGCTGTACTTCAGATTGAGACCTGGGTCCTCGGGCACCGAGACCCAACGGGTGGGGTTAGTTATCTCCCTTTTGCAAGGAGATCCCCAATCATGGGCCTTTAGCCTGCCTCCAGATGATGCTGCCCTGCACTCCGTTACTTCCTTTTTTCAGGCTATGGGTGTGTTATATGCTGACCCAGACCAGCAGTCCACAGCCGAAAATAGGCTTCGGGCCTTGAAGCAAGGTCGGAATACTGCCGAAGATTACAGTTCTGAATTCCGGCGGTGGGCAGTAGACTCCAGGTGGAATGACCCAGCCCTGTGTAGCCAGTTCCGAATGGGTCTATCAGAGGGTATCAAGGACGCTTTGGTCAATTTCCCTACACCAGCAGATCTAGACCAGCTAATGCAGGTCTCCATCAAAATAGATCGGCGTCTTAGGGAGAGAGCCAGGGAAAGGGTTAGGACTTCTTCGTCCTTTAAGCCATCTCAGTCCTCCAACCCACTCCTTTCCCCTGGGGCAAACACACCTTCCTCCTCACTGGAAGAACCCATGCAGATCGGTAGAGCTCGTCTTACCCAGGACGAGAAGCAGCGTAGACGCTCCATGGGTCTCTGCTTATATTGTGGGAATCCGGGACATTTTGCTAGGTCCTGTCCTAACAAGGGATACCCGTCGGGAAACTTCCTCGCCTAGATCAGGAGGGGAGTACTGGTCTAGGTGAGTCAGTTAATTACTCTCACTTGAATAAAATGTTAATCCCCATAGAGCTTTCTTGGGGTCCCTCCAAACGGGCAGTATCCGCCTTTATCGACAGTGGAGCTGCAGGTAATTTCCTGGACCGGAGCATGATCTCCGTCCTGGGGATTCCGCTGGTACCCCTTGGAAAATCTCTACAGGTTCTAGCCATAAATGGGAAGGCCATCCAGGGAGGTCCGGTTAGTACCAAGACCCCACCTCTCAATTTAATCGTTGGCTCTTCTCACTCCGAATATATCGAGTTCTTGGTTTTTGACTGTCCTGAAACCCCGGTAGTACTGGGATATCCCTGGTTAAAACTCCACAACCCCATTTTAGACTGGCAGACTGGGGATTTAGTGAGGTGGAGTAATCACTGCAAGACACATTGTTTTTCCACTACCCTCAAAAGTTTTCAGATGCTGCCACAGGGATTGCCTCAGCCTTACGCAGATTGGGCTGATGTTTTTTCCGAACGTTCTGCCGATTCCCTTCCCCCTCATAGGCCCTATGACTGCCCTATTGACCTGCTCCCTGGGACCATCCCTCCTAGAGGGAAGGTTTATAATCTCACTCGGCCGGAAGAACTGGCCATGAAGGAGTACATCTCCGAGAATTTAAGCAAGGGGTTCATCCGTCCTTCAACATCACCCGCGGGGGCTGGCTTCTTTTTTGTGGAGAAAAAGGATGGTGGTTTAAGGCCTTGTATAGATTACAGAGCCCTGAATAAGATCACGGTTAAAAACCGGTATCCCCTTCCCTTGATTGGGGATTTATTTAATCAAGTAGTAGGAGCTCGGGTGTTCTCCAAGTTAGACCTGAAGGGGGCCTACAACCTGATTCGTATTCGACAAGGGGATGAGTGGAAAACTGCTTTCAATGTTAAAGATGGTCATTACGAATATCTAGTCATGCCCTTTGGCCTTTGTAATGCCCCTGCGGTCTTCCAAGACTTCGTTAATGACGTCTTCCGAGACTATTTGGGCAGGTTCATGGTAATTTATTTGGATGATATCCTCATTTTCTCTAAGTCTTTGTCCGAACATAGACTGCATGTGAAAATGGTACTTCAAAAACTAAGAGAGAATAACTTGTATGCAAAGATTTCTAAATGTATGTTTGAGGTCACCACCGTCCCCTTTTTGGGTTATATAATCTCTAGCCAGGGGTTAGAGATGGATACGGGGAAAGTTTCGGCGGTGCGGGAATGGGTACAACCCAAGACTTTAAAAGAATTACAGCGTTTTTTAGGTTTCGCTAATTTCTATCGACGCTTTATTAAGGGTTTCTCCAAGATTGTTGCTCCTCTCACCAACCTTACTCGCAAGGGCGCCTTCACAGTAAACTGGTCATCTTCGGTCAATGAGGCCTTCCAGACTCTAAAACAGGCTTTTACTTCGGCGCCAGTTTTAGTTCACCCTGACGTTAATAAACCTTTTACCATCGAAGTAGATGCATCTGAGTTGGGTGTGGGGGCAGTGTTGTCTCAATACTCTGGTCATCCTGATCGTTTGCATCCTTGCGCCTACTTCTCACGGAAATTTAGTACCGCGGAACAGAACTATGATGTTGGAAACAGGGAGTTATTGGCGATTAAACTGGCTTTTGATGAATGGCGTCACTGGTTGGAGGGGTCTTTGTATCCGATCACGGTCTATACTGATCACAAAAACCTCGAGTACATTAGCTCAGCTAAGAGACTGAACTCTCGTCAGGCCCGTTGGGCATTATTTTTCTCGCGTTTTAATTTTATAATTACATTTAAGCCAGGAGTGAAAAACTCTAAAGCGGATGCACTGTCCCGCTTGTTTGGGGATTGTAAGGATCGGGGCGATATGGGTGAACCTATTTTGCCTGTGGGATGTGTGATTGGGGCCTTGCTTCCTGATCTTTCGAATGCACTGGCACCATTTCAAAATGAGTCCCCTGTAGATATACCTTTAGGATGTCAGTTTGTACCACCGCATATGCGTTCCGATGTAATTCGCGAGTTTCACGATGCCAAAACTGCTGGACATCTAGGAAATCGTAAAACTTTCATTTTAGCCCGACGCCTTGTATGGTGGCCTACTATGCGCCGTGATATAACTACCTTTATCGACGCATGTTCTGTTTGTGCACGAAGTAAGGGGGTTCACAAGGCTCCTAGTGGGTGTTTAGTCCCACTTGAGATTCCTAAAGAGCCATGGACTCATATCTCTATGGATTTTATTGTAGATTTGCCTCTCTCACATGGGAACACTGTGATTTGGGTGGTCGTCGACCGTTTCAGTAAGATGGCACATTTTATTCCTTTATCTAAGCTACCATCAGCTCCTGAGCTTTCGCGATTATTTATCTCGCACATTTTCCGTATCCATGGCATACCATCTAATATAGTTTCCGATCGGGGTGTGCAATTTACTTCGCGTTTTTGGAAGAATTTCTGTTCTCGCTTGGGAATTCAGATATCTTTGTCTTCTGCGTACCATCCTCAAACCAATGGACAGACTGAGAGAACCAATCAGAGTCTAGAACAGTATTTGCGGTGTTACATTTCCGACGCACAAGAACAGTGGTCAGAATATATTGACTTCGCGGAATTCGCGTACAATAATGCGCCGAGTGAAAGTACCAAAGTCTCTCCGTTTTTCTGCAATCTTGGGAGGAATCCCAGGGCTTCCTCTCTCTCTGGGTCCTCTTCCAATTTACCGGCATTGGAAGAGTGGCTCCAAGAGCGGAAGAACATCTGGACCCGCGTCCAGCAGACTTTGAAAGAAACTATTCTTAGATACAAAAGGTTCGCGGATCGCCACAGGTCTCAAGAACCCGCGCTTCAGATTGGGGACTTTGTTTGGGTTTCTACAAAAAATATTTCTTTGCGGCAACCGTCCAGTAAGTTAGGGCCCAAGTTTATTGGCCCTTTCCCCATTATTCAGAAATTAAGCAACGTGTCCTTTAAGGTTCAACTCCCGCAAACCATGAGAATCCCAAATTCTTTTCACGTGTCACTGCTAAAACCAGCCAAGAATGTTCCGCGTCCATCATCGCCGCCTATTTTAGTAGATAACGAACCAGAATATGAAGTAAACAAAATTCTTGACTCGCGCAAGCTCCGTAATTCTTTACAATATCTAATCGACTGGGTTGGTTACGGTCCTGAGGAGAGATGTTGGGTTGCGGCAAAAGATGTGCATGCTAAAGTTCTTATTAAAAAGTTCCATCATGACAATCCGGGGAAACCTGGTGAGGGTCCGGAGGCCCCTCATGAAGGGGGGGGTAGTGTCACGATCAGCTTACCTGTGCCGCGTTCCAGCGGTGTCCCCGTCGTCCCTGGCGTCCAGGCGCCGGCCGCGCCGGGCGGCAGCTCGCGCGGCTGCGGGCGCGCCCCCTCCTTCTCCTCCTGCCGGCGTGTCCGGCACCTGCACACGTGCTCGCGCGGGTGCGCGAGCACTTTCCTTCTATGCCCTCCGGCGGCGCTGCATTCAGCGTGGCCGCCGGAGGAGGTGAATAAATTAAAAAGGGGCACGCCCCCTTTTCAGTTAAAGGGCCTATGAGCCCAGCTGGCCGGCACGTCCCCTGTTCCTCCTGAAGGGCCAATGAGCCCTGGGTTCAGTGGGGGGACACGCCCCCTCCTGTTGTGCACTCCAATCATGATCATGATCCCTGTGTGCACCAATCACAATTCCTTCCCTCTGATGTCTGTCCCTATAAAGCTCTTTTCCCCGCAGTTGGTGGTTGCCTGTGATAGCGCCTAGACCCCAGCCATTGTTAATCCCTGATTTTGATCCAGATTCCCGTTGCCGACCCTCGCTTGTTTGACCATCCGTGCTCTCCACTCCTATTGCCGACCCTCGCTTGTTTGACCATCCGTGCTCTCCATTCCTGTTGCCGACCCTCGCTTGTTTGACCATCCGTGATCTCCACTCCTGTTGCCGACCCTCGCTTGTTTGACCATCCGTGATCTCCACTCCTGTTGCCGACCCTCGCTTGTTTGACCATCCGTGATCTCCACTCCTGTTGCCGACCCTTGCCTGTCCTTGGACTCCCACCATACGCTCACATACCGGCTACCCGATTCCACTTCCAGCCGCGGGCTCTCCAGCACTCTGTACCGTAAGACCTCAACCTTTGAGCCATTAAGTCCTGGGGGCAACCGATCCCGAGCAGGCGTGCTCTGCGTCTCGGCAAGCGGGGGCTCCTATAGGTGAAGCTGGCTGCGGAGATTGGGGGTTGAGGTCCTTACCAAGAGAGCTGGAGTTGTCCAAGTGGTAAATTGTGGTTCCGGGAGCGTGATAGACGTAAAGCCAAATATTTGGTGGAAAGCCAAACTAGCTCCCCAACAGCATAATCAGGGTTACCGGACCGACTACGATCTGCTGGGCGACAGCCCTGGTCAGATTTTGCTGAATCTTAGCCCATAGATCCGGCCATTGGGATACCCATTCTTCAAGTGAGGGCACGCTAGAGGGTAAATCCGACAAATCAGAAAATTTCAGGTCCCTACCAAAAACACAACGGAACGGCGATATCCCAGTGGAAGTGTGAGTGGCATTATTCAGAGCAAACTCTGCAAATGGAAGGAACAATAACCAATTCGTCTGGACATCTGAAACGAAACAACGAAGGTATTGCTCCAACGATTGGTTGGTCCTCTCTGTCTGCCCATTTGACTGGGGGTGAAATGCTGACGACAAGGAACCAGTGAACCGCAACCTGGCACAAAAAGCCCTCCAAAACCGAGAGACAAACTGAACCCCCCTGTCAGACACCACATCCTCCGGAATCCCATGGAACTTAAATATATGAGTCAAAAAAAGTTGAGCAAGATCTTGAGCGGTGGGTAACTTTTTTAACGGGACAAAATGAGCCATCTTGCTGAACCGGTCGACCACCACCCAGATGACGGTAAACCCTTGAGATGGTGGAAGATCGGTGATAAAATCCATGGCAAGATGAGTCCAGGGATGGGAAGGAATGGACAATGGCAACAGGGGAACCTTCAGGAGAGTGTCTCGGGGCCTTACTCCGGGCACAGACTTTACAAGCCCGCACATAATCTCGAGCGTCTTTCCTAAAAGACGGCCACCAAACATGACGGGACAACATGGAAATGGTCTTCCTAACTCCTGGATGACCTACAGTCTTAGAAGCATGACATTGCTGTAGGATGGCAGCACGGTGAGACATGGGCACAAACTGGGCATGGGCTGGTTTACCAGGCGGAGACTCAGACTGAAACTGATTCAGGTCGGAGAGATCCGGGTGAATAACAGCTACCACCATGTGTTGAGGTAGAATGGGTAAGTTTCTCCCCTCGGGTAAACTAGTCGGGAAAAAACTCAGTGACAAAGTGTCGGCTTTCACATTCTTTGGCCCGGGTTTGTAGGTAATGGTAAAGTTAAACCGGGAAAAGAACAGAGACCATCGAGCTTGTCTAGGGGTTAACCTTTTGGCATACTGAATATACTCCAAGTTTTTATGGAAACTGAGCCCCTTCTAACCAGTGCCTCCACTCCTGAAAGGCCAATTTAACTGTCAAGAGCTCATGATTACCGATATCGTAGTTACGTTCAGCGGAAGTGAATTTTTTAGAGAAAAAAGCACAGGGGTGAAGTCGTTCTGGGGAACCGCTATATTGTGAGAGGACTGCCCCGATGCCAAGCTCGGAGGCATCGACCTCCACAATAAAGGCTAATTGACATTCTGGATGTACTAATACGGGAGTGGAGCTAAAGACTTCCTTCAACCTTTTGAAGGCCTGGACGGACCGTTCCGGCCAAATAGATGGGAAACCCCCCTTCTTGGTGAGGTCAGTGAGAGGTGCTACTAAAGTAGAGAAGTTCTTGATAAATCTCCTATAAAAGTTGGCGAACCCCAGGAATCTTTTTAGACCTTTTAAATCCTTGGGTTGCTCCCATTTAAGTACTGCAGTAACCTTGGACTGATCCATGGACAGTCCTGTGTTGGAAATAATATATCCTAAAAAAGGAACCTCCGCAATTTCAAACAAACACTTTTTGAGTTTTGCAGATAAGCAATTTTCTCTAAGTTTTTGCAAGACCAGGTGAACATGCTCACGATGTTCTGCTAATGAAGAAGAAAAAATCTAAAAAATCTAAATATCGTCCAGGTACACTACAACAAAGCGACCCAGATAGTCCCTAAAAATTTCATTCACAAAGTCCTGGAAGACTGCCGGGGCGTTACACAGACCAAAGGGCATCACAAGATACTCGTAATGCCCATCTTGGGTGTTAAACGCGGTCTTCCACTCGTCCCCCTGCCGGATTCTTACCAGGTTATAGGCCCCACGGAGGTCTAACTTAGAAAAGACTTGGGCCCCAATGACCTGTGTAAACAACCCATCGATCAGCGGAAGGGGGTATTTGTTTTTTATAGTAATTTTATTCAGCCCCCGGTAGTCTATGCAGGGACGGAGCCCCCCGTCCTTCTTCTCAACTAAGAAAAAACCCGCCCCAGCCGGGGAAGTGGATGCCCGTATGAACCCCTTTTTTAGATTCTCAGAGATGTACTCCCGCATAGCTTTATTTTCTGCCCGGGTCAAAGATTCTCCCCCTTGGTGGCATGGACCCTGGGAGAAGCTCTATGGGGCAGTCAAAGGGTCTATGGGGAGGAAGGACATCAGCCGCTTTCTCCGAAAACACGTCGAGAAAGTCGTGGTAGGGGCCTGGAACACCCTCAGAGGACAGCTGTGTGACACGCACTGGGAGTTCCAAACAAGAGTGAAAACACTGTGGGCCCCATTTAACAATCTGCCTCGCTACCCAATCAACTTGAGGGTTATGCTCTAAAGGGGTTGAGGGCATCTTTAGAACTAGGAAACTGATCAGCTCAGAGTGCCCTGCTTCCACTCTGAGTAACACAGGTGGAGTCTTAAAATGAATAAGACCCCCAGCAATAGGCGTGTCATCGATTGCGGACACCTGGATAATTTTAGGCAGAGGTTGGAGGGGAATTCCCAGACTTTGGGCTAACTCAAAGTCAAGGAAATTCCCCGCCGCTCCACAGTCTAGAAGGGCCTCCAAATTCATAAACTCAAGGTCCACTTTAACCTGGACTGGAACCATAAGTTGTGAAAGAACTTGAGGAAATACCTTGCAGCCTAGGTGGGTTCCCTCGACCCCACCTAGGCCCTGAAGTTTTCCGGCTGCTTCTTGGGGCAGGCTCTGACCAGGTGATCGGTCCCCCCACAGTAGAAACACAGCCTTTCCGATAATCGCCGACGCCTCTCAGCTTCGGAAAGCTTGGTAGCTCCCAGCTGCATAGGTTCCTCGGTAGGACACGGGGCTGGAGCTCCAGTTTTCCAGCTGGTGTCGGGATGCGCCCCTCTTTCAAGGAATCTCGCCCGCAAACGTCGGTCGTTTCGGATTGTGAGTTGCATTGTTTCATCCAGAGACTGGGGTACTGGATGGTTCACGAAAATGTCCTTAATGGCATCGGACAAGCCCAGATGGAATTGACCACATAAGGCCGGTCGTTCCATCGAGAGTCCACGGCCCACCGACGGAACTTGGAGCAATATTCTTCAGTCTGCCGACGACCTTGACGCAAGGTACAGCATCTACGGTGGCACCTCTGTCCGGATCATCATACAAGATTTCCATCGCGGAGAAATAACTTCCACAGACTGCCGTGCTGGATCCCGAGGTGACAAGCTGAATGCCCAGGATTGAGGGTCTCCTTGCAGGAGGGAGATGACCAGGCCCACACGCTGGTCTTGGGACCCTGAGGAGTACGGACGGAGCTGGAAATAGAGTTTACAAGCATCCCGGAAATTGGAGAACTTACTTCTGTCCCCGGAAAATTTGTCAGGGAGTGGAATCTTGGGTTCCACTGGGTGAGCGGCCGAGGCCCCCTGAGGGCCGGAGTTGATAGGAGTTGGACGGTTCTCCTGGGCCACCACACGATGGGCCAGGTGCTCCACGCCCGCAGTTAAGGCCTGCACCTGCTCCAAAATTTGGTCCATGGGTTTTGTGGCCCGTTATACTGTCAGGGATCGCCGGACACCCCTCTTTCATAAGCCAACAATCCCCAATCTCCACCGCCTCTTGTGCCTATAGTCAAGCCCCCACTTGCTGGAGACACGGGTTATGCCTCTCCAGACTCGTTTGCCCGCAGGACTTACTGGCGCAAAGATTGCTGGCTTATGGTGAAGACAGGTGAACAGCAGGGTATCCCAAATCGGAAGTTCAAGCGGGCTGAGTCCGAAACGTCGAGTCCAGCAGGCTAGGCAAGAATGGTCGAGACGAGCAGGGGGTCAAAGCCGGGTGATCACAGAGCACGGTATCCAAGGGGTTAGACGGAGATTGGTCGAGACAGGCAGGGGTCAAAGCCGGGTGGTCTCAGGGTGCGGTATCAAAGGGGTAAAGCAGAGACAAGGTCAGACAGGCAGATGGTCGGTGCGGGCAACGGACAGGAGTGGTCAAAGACGGAGCCGGATCGAAACACACTAAACGCAAATCCAACAGCACACCCAAGCTAATAACGGCTATAACGGGCACTGATGGTCAGGGCAAGGCCCCTTTTAAAAGGGAACTGGCCAATGGGCAGGGAGGAAGGGGTGTGTGTGTGATTGGTGCAAAACTGGTGATTGGTGCAACATATCAAACCTGCCTCTAATAGGAGCCCCCTAGGGACTTGACCCAGAGAAACCCCCCCCCCTGGACCTGGTTCGGTCCTTTTAAACTTGTCCCCAGCGAATGCGCTGGGAGCAGTGCCGCCGGGGGACATAACTAGCACGAGACTGTCTGCCGGGCGCGCTCCCCAAGGAGGAGGGGGAGGAAGCGCCGGCAGACGCTGCAGAGGCGCGCCGCCGAGGACACCAACCGACACCGAGCAGGCGGCGGAAGCCGGAGCCCCAGCGCGGGAGAGCGACGGTGAGGCGGCCACCCTGCGCGCCCGCCGGAGGATGGAGGACGGCCGGGAGTGAGCGGAGTTGCCAGGTAAGTACCTAACAATGACAGACAATCTAGGAGATGAAAGCAGAGTTTCTCTTTATTAACTTCAACAGTTGACATGACATCAAGGCATGTACACAGGTTCATACATCCTTCCAGTTATATTACCTTCTGTTGCATCCACAGCCAAAGATCAGCCAGGTCTTACTCCCAGATAAGAATTCCCAGGACTTGCTCTACTGAGTTCCTATCAGTGGCCACTGCTATCTGGCTGGAGCTCTACCTCACACTCTCTGACAGGGACTGGTCTCATGTCTGCTCCTCAACAATTCAAGTGGTATAGAACACTAGTTACAGGGTCTCTCTTCCTTATATAATCTCTAGCTTCCTTCTAGAACCTTCCGTCACATGTTTGTCAACATGCCAAACATGTGATAGGCTGTTCCCACACAGAACTTTCAACCAATCACTATCCTCCTTGTTGTTACTCTGTCTCTACCAAGCATCCTGTTCTAGTTGTTAACTCTTTCTACCTTACCTTCTAGAATATTCTATGGCCCAATGATTCTCTATGGCCTGGCCTGGCCATCTTGAGTCTAATTAAGGGTACTACAACCACTATCTCATGGCTAGAAACCATAAAAGGGTTTAATCTCTTATTATCTGTATGTACAAAGGTTTCGTATAAACTAACTGGCATGTCCCTATTTACATCTAGACCCCTACATTTGCTTGTGGACACCGCTGGCACATCTGCACCCTTAGGAACCGAACCCTTGTGCCTGGACCCTCACCCTTGTGACTTGCTTTGCTTGCTGTGTATCCTTTATATGATAGCTCTTGCCCGTATCAGCTTGTTGCCGCTTATATTCGGGGCATTCCATACGTTCACTATCCACCAGTCCCTCCCCCAACGCCCCCCCCATCAACCCCCCATCCCATTTTTTACCTAATTCTCCATGCATGTCTCTTCTTATTAATTGGTTCCATCCTTATTTAGTCTAGGTTAGTTCCCCCTTCCTTGTTCTTCTTATATGAATATGTATTCTTTATCCTGTTTGGTTATCCATATTAGGTTGCTTGCTGTTTTTTTGCACAATATCTGAGCCTGTCTCTCAGTGCTACAGTTCTCAATACTGGTTGTTCACCTTGTGTGGAATCTCTTCAAAGAACCCTGACAATATCACATGCTTCTCATTTGGTAAATTTTTCTAAATGTTCTAGCAAGGGAACAACTGTAAATAACCTTGAAGTTCCCGGAAGATACATACAGTACAGTTTACAGTACACTATAATTCTAGGAATAAGTATAATGTTCACTTATTTTAAACTTTATATAGTGTTATGGCAATGTTAGTCTGCCTAGGCAGAGGAAATGGCTGTTGGAATAAATGCAGTGCATGTGTTGGACACAGAATATACAGGGGACCACTATTATTGTAAAATGTGGATCGCACTAGGCAACCAAGCCACAACTGGGAGACTGTACTAATATTAAAGAAAGCAAACAGCATTTTTGTGCATATATAATAGATATATTTGAAAATGCTAATGTAGCAGAACACTAAACAAAGTAAAACAGGCCGGCTGACCAACAAAGAGAGAAAACGGTTTAGACCAGTGCGGTTGCAGTGCGGTTTTGTACACAGTAAGAATGCAGAATAGACTGTACACAGCAAGATCAAAGAACAGAGTTTAGACAACAGGATTGCAGAATGATCTGAACACTGAGATCTCACAATGGCCTGGGATCACAGCATGGATGGTTTTAAATAATCTCACAAACCAGAACCTTTAATTGTCATCCAACTACATGTACAATTATTTTCAACTGTCGGCTTCAAATTATGCAGGTCTAGCTGTGTCAGTTGAGTACACAGCCCCCTTTAGCAGCAACGCTTATGCCTTGCTAAAAGGACTCACCCCAAAATAAAGAGGCAGAATTGTGAGCAGATACTCCCAGACTCTACATTTATTGGCATGTGGATTGCCCTCAACTTCATAAAAGAACTCAGCACAAAATAAAGAGGCAGAATTGTGAGCAGATGCCACCAGACTCATTTATAGGCATGTGGATTGCCCCCGACTTCACAATTTAAAAGTAGAGGGAAAGTGGATCTCTTTAGAACTCACAAAAAACAGACAACATGTGAGAAGACCCATCAGAATATATTTTTTAAGCTGAAGCCCAGAAAACCACAGACCCCACAAACAAAGAGTTGAAGTGAAACTTTAACAAAAACTCATGTTTGTTCTGTTAGGCTCCTCTTTATTGTGGTGCAGGATTTAGCTTATTTTTCCTGTCATATGAAAATGCGTGCAATATATCACAGCAGGGAAAAGAAGCAGTCTGATGGATGCAGCAAGTCTCTGTAACGGGGGAATTGCCATTTTGGAAAACCCAAAGACACTACCATTTTCAGTTGATAGGGGAAGCCAGTCATCAAGAAGTTGATAAAAAATGTGCACGCTGTGTCTCAGCATTTCATAGTGTTCACACATGCATACTCCTGCATGCTGACGCTCAACACGTGGAAAACGCCAAAGCCTACAGCATAAGTATGTCAACTTTTGCCTGTCTGCGATTTTGATCCTCATCTTCTTGTGTACAACCATTGCTCCTGACCACACATTGGATTGCTTCTTTGTTACAACCTTACCTTGACTTTGAATCAGATCTGCCTGTCTGCGATTTTGATCCTCATCTTCTTGTGTACAACCATTGCTCCTGACCACACATTGGATTGCTTCTTTGTTACAACCTTACCTTGACCTTGAATCAGATCTGCCTGTCTGCGATTTTGATCCTCATCTTCTTGTGTACAACCATTGTTCCTGACCACACATTGGATTGCTTCTTCGTTACGACCTCACCTTGACCTTGAATCAGATCTGCCTGTGCACAACCCATGCCTGAACTTGCTGACTACTTTTGAGATATACCTTCAGTTATGTACTCGTTTCTCTGGACTCTCTGAAAAATCGTTATTCCTGGCAACCATAGCCTTGTGCTTCTCTGCTGTTTTAGTCCCTGCCATTGGGGATCTAGCAAATAACTTTTAGACTTGGGTTGAGTGGTGCGCTATCAGCCATAGTATCCAAGTTCCGCTTGGGTATATGATGCCTCGATGCTTAGGAAAAGATTTGGGGCATGTGTTCTGGGACTTTGGGCCTAGCATGTCGCTAGACTTATGTTGTGTGAGGGTATATATGTGTAATCTCCATCACCCTATGTGGAGATTATTAGGTGTTGTAGGGATCACTAAGCGACTGACTTTTGATTACACTTACCTTAGTTACTAAACAAAAGCATCTGACAGCTTAAAAGACGCTAAACTGGAAAAACTATGCTCTGGCATAGATGTTATTTTCCAGAATTATATATTAAAAAATAAATATGTAATGTCTAGGCTATGGGAGTGAAGGCTCTGTAAAGTCTTTGTACATGTACATGTCTATGACATAATGTTATTGTTATTTTTTTTAATGTAACATTTAAGATGCTTTATATTTACTTAAATTCAAAGTTGGGTGGTGAGTCAGCACATATGCAGTCTAGGCGTGTCACAGATACAGTTGATGATGTCTAGTCATTTGATAAGACTCAGCTGGTTCGAGTTTGATGCTTGATCATGTGATTGCTCACACCCTCATAATAATGGTCACTCTGGCAGCACCTCCCAGTGACAAAATCACGCAGAGAAACGGTGAAATAGAACATATGACTATCTACATACTGCGCCCCAGGGCCCTGCTCCATGTCACCCCTGGGGTTCCATAGCAAATCTCATCCTTTATAGCATAGCAGGGGAGGAATTCTCCACTGACCTCTATAGCAGGGAGGGGTTAATATTGCCTTGTTAAGACAGAATTCACGATTCAAAAATCTGCTTAAATGTACCCAGTTTAATAAGGTTAGGGAATGACGGAGTAAAAGAAAAATTTGGATTAAAGAAAGAATTTTGATTAGGAAATCTTGTTTCATTTGCAGACAGTCGCTCTGTGTATTTTAAAACATAACTTGCACTAAAATCATTGTTAACTCTTCCAGCCACTGATGGAGTTCCAAATTCCAAATGCCAAAAATGTTTATTCCAAAGAAAACGTCAAAATGCTGTTTAATGATGGGCAGAGTGGTAGACATCTGGGTAGATTCTTCTCAGGGAAACAAGAATAAACAGCTGTGTGCTTATAATGTAAGAGTTGCAGTAACAGACAGTGCAAGCGCACGGATGAGGAGCAGGGCTACAAATGTTGCTTTAGATAATTGGTGCCGGGGGTTGATAGAATGCAGAGTTTCGGTCAGCTGTGCAGCAAGTAACCTGGCGTCATGAAGACTAAAAGAGAGATAGAGAGCTATGTGAAATTAGACTACAGCAGCTATAACAGGGAGATTCATAAACTAAACCTTCACAAAAACTGACAAAATAGCATTTTATAGAAAAAAAGGGATTTGACGAATGCATGCGAAAACAGGGTTGTAAACAGGGGGAGATTATAGGTGGTCTTCAGTGTTGGACTGGGGTGTGTTGGTCCCACCAGTAGAACTGACACTGCGAGTGTTTTAGGGCTTATGCACATCGTCGATATAAAGATAAAATGTATTGTGAGTTCCATAAGCAAGCTATACGTATAATTACAGTGACGCAGCAATTATAAATAGATGAAGAATACAAGTTGTGCTCTCCCAGCTTAAAATTGTGACATCAAACTTTACCAGCTGCACCCATAAGAAAAATGGACAGCAAAATGCTTACATGGTTCTAAACATAAAGGGGTTGATTCAGAGCCAGGTGAGAATTCTCACTCCTTTTTTAGAGAAGACTGCTATTCACTTTCATTGTCTACTGGCTCTGACTCAGTTCCAATGTGACAATGAAAGTGAATGGCAGTTCTCTCTCCTACAAAAAGATTTAGACCCCTTAGGGGTTGTTTCAGAGCCCGGTGAGAATTCTCACGCCTTTTTTAAGTAAGTTGGCTTACGATTGTGAACGTTGAACCCATCTAATTGTATTGGAGTTGTTTACGGCTAGGTGAATATATCTAAATTCGACCAACTGACTTGATTGTTGTCTATGGTTCAACAAAACTTTAACAACACCATACTGCATAGATATATAGGGATATTTCAAAATCTAAATAGACACAAAACTGGGTAGAAATGTGTCCATAGACTGGTAGTACAGGTTTTGGAGTTTTCTGGAGAGGATGAGTTTTGGGGATGCAGTATGAGCACACAAAAGGTGAAAAAAAGGCTTTCTTCTATTTCAAAATCCAAATACCTTGCACCTGTGATAGGGCAGATTTTCAAATAAAAATCCAAATACCTTGCACCTGTGATAGGGCAGATTTTCAAATAAGAGACAAGTTATCTTTAATAGGGTAGATATTTCTTTTAGATTGTTAGATTTGGATTTATAACAGCAGCCTATAAGAATTTTAGATGTAAACATAATATAATTAGCTTGTTCAAATTTGCTTTGTTTTTCCCTGGGCTGCTGCTCATTAAGTGTTTGCAGGGGGTAAGACAGATATTGGTATGAGTGCAGTAAGATGGAGCCACAATGAATGCACTGGCAGCTGCATCCCCCACTATCCTCTAACAGGGAGTGTGCCTGCATCGGCCATTCACAAGAGCCTGGCCTGGGAACGCGCCCTGCTAAAGAAATAGCGGGGATGCAGCTGCTGCTCGTGCCGTTGGACCGGGAATGAAGGTGAATTTCCGGGCGACCTGGGGGGTTTCACACAGCGGGGGATCCTAATTCTGGATGCCATGGGGGAAGGGAATCTAGCGACCCTGGAATCATATAGATTCCAGGGCCATCAGGGCATGGGATTTGGTCCACTTTAAACAACCCTTCCCTGTAAAAGCAGGATTCTATTTAGCATCTTTATGGAAATATTTATCATTAGTTCATTTTTTGCCATTGTTCCTTTAACCACACCAGTTCTCGCTAAGTGATAGGTTACACACACTGCAGCTTGTATGGAAGCTGATTTGGTTCACCGAGGTGTTTCCATGCTTCTGCGAGAACATTGGTGTTAGGAACACTTTTGTGCTTTTTGTTTGATACTCAGCCTATAAATCTGTTTTACCTGGCAGACATGCATACTCTGTTGAGATCAATAAACCTTACAAGCAACATCAATCAAACTCACATGCATCAATGCGGAATGTGTGCCTAAACGTATGAGAACACCCTTTTGAATTATTAGGTTGGCCAAGAATTACTCACAGGTGTATAAAATCAAGCCTACAGCCCTGCAATTTCCTCTGGGAAACATATGTAGTTGAATGGCCTGTACATGAAAGTTCAGTAACCCCTAAGGTAGGATTGTCATAGCAGCATGCAGTATCGAACTGGAAAAATTTGGGTCCACCAGAGACGATCATACTTGGGGTCGACCTAAGTAAGCTATATGTGCTTTCTTTGAGTTTTTGTTAATTAAATACCAAGTGTAGCATGTACTATTACTGAATAAATGCTATTTCATTAAAACTAGAAACGCTATGTCAGTCCTGGACCTCCTTTACTGCCCTCATGGTGGCCGTGGGTCAATGCCTGGGGGCCCACCAGAGTATCCTCATCCACATACACAATTCCAAATATCAGTTGAGGTGGTGTAAAGCATGCTCTCATTATTCCCTTGAGAAGTGGAAGCACACACTCAATGATAAGTCATGCTTCACCATCTGGCAGTGAGATGTAAATATGGATTTTGGGGACAGCTTGAAGAACAGTACCTGGCTGCAAGTTGTGAAAAAGTATTGCTTTGGGATTATTTTTCATCTTTTTACAATGCCTCTCCGTTCCACTGAAAAGTAACCCTAATGCTATCATCCAACTTCGTGGGGTCCATTTGGGGAGAGTCCAAAACCACTGTGTCCAAAAGTCAAGCATCAACAAAACTTACTGAGTCTAATGTGGAAAACATGTGACTAGCTTGAACAGAGACCAGGGCTAAAACCAATCCAACACCTTTGGGAATATTTAAATTGCTAGTGAAGGCCCCATCACCCAATATCAGTGCCTTGACCTCATAATGATCTTGTGTCTGAATAGAACCAAATTCCCACAGCTAGGCTCCCAAATGATTTATATAGCTTTTCCAGTAGATTAGAGGCTGTTATAACAGCAAATAGGAGAGCCAACTCAATATCAATAAATAGAATAACTAGGTGCAATTACATGTTTGACAAGTATACATGGGTGTGGTGTTAACTTTTCTGGCCCTGTGTCCTTTTTTCACTTTTGTTTTTATTGCAGAAATGTATGAAACATACAGACTGATCAGAAGTTTAAAGTATAATAAAAAAGTATAAACCATAAATAAAGAAACACATAAATGACAATTGAAATATATGTAGTGTAGGTTGCTAATTTCAGAAATACAAATGCAAGCACTTATGTATTGCATTATTAATGATTGTTGCTAGGAAAGGTCACTAGGTGAAGGTAGGTGCAGTTATTACCTAAATAGATGTACAGTAGTTTGCACTGTACAATTGTGGCAAAAAGTTTTGAGCCTGACACAAATTTGTTTTCACAAAGTTTACTGCTTCTTGTTTTACGTTAATTTGCATTAACTCTAGATCAGGGGTATCAAACTCATTTTCACCGAGGGCCACATCTGTATTCTGGTTGCCTTAAAGGGCCGCTTAATAACAAACTCAAAGCAAAATGTAAACATGACCATTTAAGTGTATGGTTACAGACACATCTAATTTTGCTCAACACAGATGTAGATGTGGAATTATTTTGAGCAGGACAGATGCAGAATTATTTGGCCCAGGAAAGATGCATACACTGCACCATTTTGCCAAGGCCAGCCCTTCAATTATTTCCTTCCTTAGCAGGCAATAACCCCTGCTGCAGGGTTAGGTGGGCTCCCATTATTTGGTGAGAGATGGCTGCACATATACACAGAACAGCTGCAGACACTATTCTCATTTCCCCCAGAACCTTGAAAAGGTGCACAACAGTCAGTTGTGAGGCACCATGTCTGGGGGCAAGATTAGAGGTGGTACTGTGCTCCACTCTGGAATGCCACATACCAGCCCAGCTTGTGAAACCTAGGAGTAACTGGGCCGCCTAGAAGGGGAGCCACCCAGATGCTGCCATCTGGCACCTGTCAGAGAGCCAAATAAAAGGACTTGGAGGGCTGCACCCGGCCACGGGGCCTTGAGTTTGACACATATTCTCTAGATCAGTGATACTCAACTGTCCGAATGCGGACCTCAGTGCCAGATTTCCGGACCCCTGCCCTGGCAGTACTGCACTCACTTGCCCATCCAATCCCTGTCCCCTTAGCCCCATCCAGCCCAGTCTGCCTGCCCCATCCATTTCTGTCCTCCCTGTTCTGCCCATCCAATCCCTGGCCTCCCAGCTTTGCCAATCCATTACCCTTTCTTCCAGCTCTGGATAGCTAGCCCCCCAGCTCTTCCCATTCCTTCCTGTCCTTCTAGTTATACCCATCCATCCCTTCTCCCATGTCTTTCTCCATCCCCCCTGCCCTTCTTGTTGTGTCTATCAATCCATCCCTCTTCCTTACAGCTTCCCTCCCATTAATCCCTCTCCCCTGAGACCTATCTTGTTACCAGAACTTATTGCCAGTACCATTCTGAGCTTTAGTCCACCCCTGTACATGAGCTGGGCAGAATGTTAGGGGGGGGGGGGGGTGAGGTTAAAACAGTGTGCTGTGGGGCCAGAGCTGTTGGTTCTGTGGGGTAAAAAAAAACCTCCTGTTTTTCCCAGTGCTCCATAGGACTTTTGGGGTGGGGGCAAGCAGCCTTTTTTAGTTTTGCTTGGGGAGGCTATAGCCCCTTCCCCAGTGTGCTGATTCCTAACTCCTCCCCCCCGTGACAGCTGACGAGAACATGTCAACGAGAACATGACAGCTCATATCCCACTATCATGCTGTCTTGTGAATTATGAGAGCAAACTGGGGATGTTCTTGAACTCACTGTCTTCTTCAGTCAACCATAGTTACCTCCAGTGAAATATGTGCAGTCATTACTGCTTTGCATCAAAAGGGTGTTGCAGGAGGATATTGCTGCTTTTAAGAGTGCTGCTATATCAACCATTTATTGTTTAATCAAGAGCTCAAGATGAGAGGTTAGTGACTGTGAAGAAGACCCCAGGGTAGTCAATACATTTCAGCAGGAGCCAGAACACAAATTGGATCAAGCTAAAGATTCAGTTCAATGCCAGTCCAGAGTTTGGTCAAGAAGAGCAGCTGGCAGGTGTCAGCACATCTGCATGCACAGTGAGCCAAAGGTTTTTAGAGGCTGTCCTGGTTTCATGGACGGCAGCAAAATGGTCACATCTCTCCAAGAGAATCGAGTCCTGTGCCATACCAAGAGAAAAGTAGCCTGAGACCATTCACGTATGGGTTTGCCTTTCATTCAAGGGATAGAATTCTATGCTGATTTGCCTAAAAATTCTTCCATAAATGAAGAATGGTTTCTAAACATTCTCCAAGAAAGTTAACTTGTTTCACCTGGTGCTGAATTGACCACATAGTGTGCCTTAACCCTCAGTTCTAGGAAACAGTGACAAATACCCCAAATAGCTGACCAACTGGATCCAGCAACAGAACACTTGGCTGGATGTGTAAACAGGAGACAGACCATGTACAGAAACATGCTGGATGCAGGAATAGACATCCTGGGCACCTCTGTGGCTACATACAACAAGAGGAGTAAGTATGGCTGGACCTTACTAAACATAGTTAGCAAGGCTAAAAAGACCCTAGTCAATCTATTTGAGCCTGTTAAAAGTAACCCTGGCTCACCCATTTACTTCCACTGGTCTGGAAGTAAGTTAATCTTATTTTTTGTCAAGTACCCTCAGATGCCTTTAGTGTTGTCATAGTCTTACTTCTAAGTTTGTTGAACAAACATTATATATTTACCTAATCTTGGTTGACCCTGTTTATATTCCATTTTATAAAGCAAGTTGCCAAGCTCCCTTTAGTGGTGTTATCTAAAGCTCCACTCTCTGCTGTGAGTTGCACCTAACATAGGCATTGGTTTCATCTTGATTGATTTCATGCTTTAACAATTAACCATAGATTAACTCGAACTGCAGTCTGAGTTTAAAGTTTTAGTCTTTAAATCCATTGTACTTGATATGCTGGAGGATCTAACAGCTTAAAAAAATCACAAAAGTGAAGCTAAAAAGACCCCCATAGGTTGTGCAAAGAATGAAGTTGAACAGCCATGTGTCTTGCTCTAGTTGCCAGACACCACCCACTCTATTGTAGTTGTGAACAACAGAAACTTTTATCATTAGTTATTATGAAATAAAAATGTTTTTATGCAAACATGATTTGCGTAAGGATCTGATTATGCTGCTGGGCTCTTCAGCTATCTGGCAAGGAAAGGTTCATACAACCTAGTGAAAAGTCTGCCAAATCCACAAACCACTAATTACTCCTCCGAGCCTTAAGACTCTTTTCACCGTAACCACAAGAGAAGCCGCAGACCTGCTCCCCTCCCAACCACACTATGCCCCACGTAACAAAACGTCTTTTGACAGTTCCTCAAGCTTACATATACACAAAACAAGTTGTAGCACTACATAGAGAGTACATGAAGAAACCATTCTCAGCAAAGCAGAAGAATGTGCATGTTTTTAGATACTAGAGCATTATATATCACTAGCGAAACGACTACACCAGAGTTTAAATGTTTCCAGCTGCCTAAAATTGTTAAAAAATTGAAGACATTTCTGATCCTTAGACCCATGTGACATTGGGCTTGCTCTTTAGCACCTATTACTCCTACCTGTTCTTTAGGTCATAATCATACAGCTACAGCATGCATGTACTAATAAAGCAGTGTGAAACATATAAACTACTTCTACTTACCGCTAGGCTACTTTGTTTGTTTTGTAACCCACTACTCTCTCTTGTTGTAATGACTTCTTGTTTCTTATTTTTTACTTTCTACACTTTTGTCATATGTATATGAGGTACAACCATACATGATAACACAAGGTATTAATTTGTCAAATTAAAATATCAATTCAAAACAGGGTAAGGAAATACCAGAGAAGAATGAGGCCTTGACGCAGAAAAAAGCTTGAAAAAATGCACAACCTGCCATCCAATGTGGAATTGCAATTTTTTGAAAGCATTGCTATAGCTGGCAGCTTTTTGGCACTGCATGTCCAGTGACAGGTTCAGAACTGCTCGGGTTGAAAGACCTTTTTCTTTTTGTTTTTTTTTAATAAAAGGCATGCAAGAGGCAAAGTCAGTCACCATCCAGGGCACCTGCTCTTATGCCTATTAGCACATGTCTGGTACCCATCCAGAGGTTCTGGGGCACCCCTATAAGGGCACCAGACATCACCTATGAGCACTGAGCTCTCCCACACCATTGATGCTTGGCATGTCACCCTCTACTCTGTATCTCTTCAAAAAGGAAGCTTGCTTCTTTGTGACTTGAAGAAGGCACACACACTAAAGCTGGCCCAGGAGGGGCTATGAGCACTGGAGTTGTGGGTGCAGGTTTAGGGTTGTAGTTGCAGGGAGCGCAATTTTTGATATCACTTAAAGCTAAGATGTATTGTAGTTTTTAGGTCTATTTAGGATTTAAAAAATCCTATCTCTCATAATGATATTGATAGCTAGTTAGCTAAAAAAAAATTGTGTTGTGGTCCACAGTTGGCAGCTTCAGGGGGTCCAGGTGGTCCCAGGTGGAACTCAGCAGCAAGGTTGGTCAAAGTTTTAACTGACTTTCTGCTTTTTGGTTTGTTGTAAGGTATGTTTTACCGCTCCCCACATCATTATGTCATTTTTGAATAGCGTGGAAAGGGGTTAGGGTCAAATAAGTTTACATTTTCTGGCTGCTATCCTCATTGTGGTTTGAATACCAAAGTCAGAAAATAAATACATTTAAAGGAACTCTCTGGCTGTCAGAAGCAGTGGCGGACAGCGCAGGACATTGGCGATGGATGGGAGATAGGTGGGGGGGAATTAAAAATAATAAAATAATTTTCACTGTGTCTGTGTGTTTTTTCCTACATTTAACCCTTTTGACCTGGTAAATGGTCCTTAAGACTCCTTTACCAGTTCACAGTGCAGAACAGGCTGGCAAGTCACCTGCCAGTAAGCGGATGACTTGCCATAAGCACCTGCCCCATAACCTGCATTCCCAAAGCCCAGGGGGGTGCAGAAGAACATGCAGCCCAGAGGGGACTATGCAGACTGGGCCGGGGGCCAGCCACTCAGCCTCTACAAATCACAAGAAAAGCCGTATTCGTGCCAAATCTAAGAAATTAGTTTACTTATCTCTAGTTGTAACATTTATAAATGTGGAAGTTAAAGTGGTATGAATACTTTTTCAATGTACTTTTGTAAGGCACCATATATACTGGATATATATATATATATATATATATATATATATACATTTCTGTGAATAAATGTAAAGTGTTCTGTCCTCTTAATGGTAAAATATATTTACTTTTTACTACTGTACATTATTGGTGTCTTGAGGTATGCCTGTCTATAGCTGCTAGGTCTGGGGTTGACTTTGGCAAACTTAAATATTAAAATATTATGCTGTAATAAATGCATAAACAAATGCAGTTTCAATGTATTAAACTCATCATAGTATATACACACCAGCTGATTTTAGTGATTATGTAAAACTTTTGGAAATGTACTAGTCACTTGAGTGTAAGAATAGGCTCTTTGTGAGGCAAAGTCTTATGTAATATTCAGTAAAATATTCCAGCGGTTGCACTGTTACAACAGCCCATTTGTAATTGTGGAAATATATTCACAGATGTTTTCATAACCATGGATCTCCAGTGGTCTTGGTCGTGGTTGGAAACCATGTGGAAGAAAGCAGAAAGTTGCATTGGACACTGGTTTCCTTGGCTGTTCTTCCATAATGAATGTTCCTCCAAAATGTTGTAAGCATCACATAATTTAACTGAACATGTGCCCTAATTAGTCAAAGAAAGGCTTTGGCCACACTGTTTTGTTCTTCTTGCTGCTTCTGTATCGCTCAATGCTCTAAAAAGTTTTAATAGGACACATTTTGGCAGATTCATCAAACCAGTAAATGAGACGTGAAAAAAAACTAGAGCACCCCCTAACTTTCCAGGCACAGGCTAACTTTCTCCCACCTTATCCCACATGGAAACAGTTTAAATAATCCATTTCAAAGCTTCTCGAAATACAGTGGGTAAATATTATTATGTATTCTGGGCAAACCTGCTTTCTTTGCTTCAATTTCTGGATTGTGGCTGTACTAGAAAGAGTGTGTCATGGAGCAGCTTTATGAGTCATGAGTATATTATGCTATGGTCAGAGACATCCGTGGGACCACGTTGGCTTGCTATGCTCCCTCACACTGAGAGCCCCAAGAGGCAGAGTGGCTGTTAGACCACTTTCTTGTGTGGTCGTGGACGAATGAAATTAAAAGGAGGGCACACACTGTAGCCCTGCTATGGCTTCTACCTGGCCCTGAAGGAAATGGAGGAGAGTCACATGGGACAAGTGTGGAGGGGAGCTGCTTGCTGCTTTATTATTGCTGTTGGGTTTAAAGTAAAGCAGAACAAAACACAGCAGGGCCTTTCCCACCGGCGCCCTGGAGGGTTTCACACAATAAGGCATCCAAATTTGGGCCGCTGGTAATCACTCATCTTTCCCCGGTCCAATGGTGCATGTGCAGGCTCTCGTCCAATCAGGGCCATTTGCCTTTCATGGCTCTGATTGTTTTCAATGGGCATCCTCATCCCCTGCATCCTTGGGCTGTGTACGTGCTCCCGCCCTAGCCATTCAGATGGGAGCGTACACTTCACTGGGGTTGCAGCTGCTCTCACTCACTATTGAAGTCAATGAGAGCGCTTTGCCAAAGGATGTAAACACAGCAAAGAGTTCTGAGGAGAGGTAAGTCTTACTGGATGAACTGGGGGGTTTCACACAGCGGGGCATTAGGCATAGAACAAAACTCGGAATAGTAAAAATTCCGGGATTTGTTCTGCTTTAAAGCACAATATTAGCTGATTTTAGGTTTAGTTCAGTAATTTAACGCTTAGAAGATTTATTTTTCCTTTAACCCTAACTGCCAGCCTACCTTGAGATTTTTCCACCCTCTGTTGCCAGACCATTTTTCATTATTTTGTGCTATACTCCCTCAAACTGAAACAGCGCTTTAGGGGATTTTCAGTTAAACAACAACTGTTATGTGTACCTTGCTGTTTTTAAGAATCCTTTACATTTAAAATCCCGCCCTCAACATATAGATATACTTTACTCTGAAAGTACAAACCTCAATCTTTTTAGGCGTACCTAGAAACCTATAATCCCTTGAATAATTCTTTGGTTTCAAAGAATTACCTCTAAGAAAGAATACAAAGCAGAATGAAAGCCACATTTTCCTAAAAAAATATGCAAACAAGAAAAAACAAGTTAAATCGGAAAATTCAAGGTCCCCAAACAGAACAATACCCAACATGCATAGCTACTGTCAGCGGTAGGGTTGCCAAACCCTAAGTAGTAACCCCAAAGTAAAGCATGCATGCAAGGTTAATTTTACTTAAAAATTTAAGCTCTGCAGACAAATTGCGCACCAAAACAACCCTTTACATCTAAAATACCCGACACAAACCATATATTTCCTGAAATTACACACATTAGGCTTTCTAGATGTACCCATCTTGTTGTAGTTGGCACATTTTTCTAGAAGTAATCCCTCGAAGAATTCTTTGGTTACACATGGTATCAATATGCAAACAAGAAAAAAACAAGCTGGATTTGAAAGCACAAGGTCCCCCAAACAGAACAATATCCAACATACATAGGTACTTATAACTTTTTTAACTGCCAGCCTGCTTGAGATTTTGCCGCCCTCTGCTGATAGGTCATATTGCGATATGTTTGGCTGTGATTTTAGCTGATTTTAGTGATTATGTAAAACTTTTGGAAATGTACTAGTCACTTGAGTGTAAGAATAGGCTCTTTGTGAGGCAAAGTCTTATGTAATATTCAGTAAAATATTCCAGCGGTTGCACTGTTACAACAGCCCATTTGTAATTGTGGAAATATATTCACAGATGTTTTCATAACCATGGATCTCCAGTGGTCTTGGTCGTGGTTGGAAACCATGTGGAAGAAAGCAGAAAGTTGCATTGGACACTGGTTTCCTTGGCTGTTCTTCCATAATGAATGTTCCTCCAAAATGTTGTAAGCATCACATAATTTAACTGAACATGTGCCCTAATTAGTCAAAGAAAGGCTTTGGCCACACTGTTTTGTTCTTCTTGCTGCTTCTGTATCACTCAATGCTCTAAAAAGTTTTAATAGGACACATTTTGGCAGATTCATCAAACCAGTAAATGAGACGTGAAAAAAAACTAGAGCACCCCCTAACTTTCCAGGCACAGGCTAACTTTCTCCCACCTTATCCCACATGGAAACAGTTTAAATAATCCATTTCAAAGCTTCTCGAAATACAGTGGGTAAATATTATTATGTATTCTGGGCAAACCTGCTTTCTTTGCTTCAATTTCTGGATTGTGGCTGTACTAGAAAGAGTGTGTCATGGAGCAGCTTTATGAGTCATGAGTATATTATGCTATGGTCAGAGACATCCGTGGGACCACGTTGGCTTGCTATGCTCCCTCACACTGAGAGCCCCAAGAGGCAGAGTGGCTGTTAGACCACTTTCTTGTGTGGTCGTGGACGAATGAAATTAAAAGGAGGGCACACACTGTAGCCCTGCTATGGCTTCTACCTGGCCCTGAAGGAAATGGAGGAGAGTCACATGGGACAAGTGTGGAGGGGAGCTGCTTGCTGCTTTATTATTGCTGTTGGGTTTAAAGTAAAGCAGAACAAAACACAGCAGGGCCTTTCCCACCGGCGCCCTGGAGGGTTTCACACAATAAGGCATCCAAATTTGGGCCGCTGGTAATCACTCATCTTTCCCCGGTCCAATGGTGCATGTGCAGGCTCTCGTCCAATCACTCATCTTTCCCCGGTCCAATGGTGCATGTGCAGGCTCTCGTCCAATCAGGGCCATTTGCCTTTCATGGCTCTGATTGTTTTCAATGGGCATCCTCATCCCCTGCATCCTTGGGCTGTGTACGTGCTCCCGCCCTAGCCATTCAGATGGGAGCGTACACTTCACTGGGGTTGCAGCTGCTCTCACTCACTATTGAAGTCAATGAGAGCGCTTTGCCAAAGGATGTAAACACAGCAAAGAGTTCTGAGGAGAGGTAAGTCTTACTGGATGAACTGGGGGGTTTCACACAGCGGGGCATTAGGCATAGAACAAAACTCGGAATAGTAAAAATTCCGGGATTTGTTCTGCTTTAAAGCACAATATTAGCTGATTTTAGGTTTAGTTCAGTAATTTAACGCTTAGAAGATTTATGGCCAATTAATTTTTCCTTTAACCCTAACTGCCAGCCTACCTTGAGATTTTTCCACCCTCTGTTGCCAGACCATTTTTCATTATTTTGTGCTATACTCCCTCAAACTGAAACAGCGCTTTAGGGGATTTTCAGTTAAACAACAACTGTTATGTGTACCTTGCTGTTTTTAAGAATCCTTTACATTTAAAATCCCGCCCTCAACATATAGATATACTTTACTCTGAAAGTACAAACCTCAATCTTTTTAGGCGTACCTAGAAACCTATAATCCCTTGAATAATTCTTTGGTTTCAAAGAATTACCTCTAAGAAAGAATACAAAGCAGAATGAAAGCCACATTTTCCTAAAAAAATATGCAAACAAGAAAAAACAAGTTAAATCGGAAAATTCAAGGTCCCCAAACAGAACAATACCCAACATGCATAGCTACTGTCAGCGGTAGGGTTGCCAAACCCTAAGTAGTAACCCCAAAGTAAAGCATGCATGCAAGGTTAATTTTACTTAAAAGGGGGCGTGGCTTGGCCTGGGAGCAAGATGGCTGCTTGAACCGCGAGCTCCTGACGAGGTCCCCTAAGAAGCACTTATATCCGCGTGCCACCTAGAAGATGGGGCGCCTAAACAAACCCGGGTCTTCCACTAAGACCCCCAGACCCTCTCAGACCCCAAAGCCGGCTGGCAAAGGACTCCCGGAGTTATTTCGGAGCCGGGGGAGAGAGGACCCCCGTGCTTCCAATATGGCGGACTCGCGCTCCACGTGCAGTTCTCCGGAGCGGGAAGACGCACCTACCTCTGAAGGAGAGGAATGCGCGCTGTCGGCAAAGCTTAGTCAACTTCCCACCCGCAGCGAACTGGCCAGCTTCGCAGGAGAGATTAAAGAGTCCATCACGGCTGCCATTGCTGACCTGCGTGGCGACCTGCAACAACTCTCCCAAAGAGTTGACAAGGTGGAGAGAGAGGAGGCCTGCACGTCGATCAGACTGACCGAGGTCCGAGACGTGGTGCGCGCTCACAACAGACACCTGTTAGATTTTCATCGCCATCTGGAAGACCTCGAAAATCGGAACCGGAGGTGTAACATCAGGGTGCGGGGCCTGCCCGAGGAGGTCGGCCCAGATCAAACACAAGACGCCCTGTCCTCCATTTTTAATTCTCTCCTGGAAAGACCGCCTGGGACACAGATCGAGTTTGTCAGAGCCCACCGGACACTGAGACCTCGCAATGTGGGAGATTCCACCCCCAGAGATATCGTTTGTTGCCTACAGAGTTTTCCCTTAAAAGAGGAGATCCTTGCGAAGGCCAGAAGCCGTGACCACATCTTATTCAACAACTGTGAGGTTCAACTTTATCAGGATCTATCAAATATCACACTGCAAAACCGGAGAGCTTTGAGACCTCTCACGGCACTTCTCAGAGAAAGAGGCATCATATATAGATGGCGCTTCCCTTTTGCCCTGTCGGCCTCAAATAATGGCAAGACCTGCACACTCCGGATGCCAGAGGACTTACCGGACTTCTGCGCTCAGCTGCGGATTCCCTTAATTGCGATACCGGATTGGCTTCAGGAATTCTCTATCCCGCAACTGGTGAGAAAGTCAAATGGGGAGGATCGCCCCAGAACATCCAGGCGAGCAGACCGGGAGCGCTCCCCACGGGCGGACTCTGGTGCGAGATCCCGTTCCAGATCCAGGAGCTGAATCGACGCTTGCTGCGGCCGCGATGGCTACCAAAGCTAAGAGAATCTTACATACCCCCATGTTGGAGGCTTCTCTCCTTGACCCCTTATAGCTGTTAGGCCTATGCATTGTTTAGCATTATAGGCCACACTCCAGTTTGCTGTTGGACACATCCCCAAACTATTTGAAATGCTCAATTACTCTACTACCCCTATGTTGGAGGTTTCTCTCCCTGACTTCCTAGAGATGTTAGGCCTATGCATTGTATAGAATTATAGGCCATACACCAGTATGCTGTCGGGCACATCCCCAAACTAATTGTAATGATATAATGCTCTAATGCCCCCACTTCGGAGGCCTTTCGCCTTGACTCCCTATAGCTGTTAGGCCTATGCATTGTATAGCATTATAGGTTACACATCAGTCTGCTGTTGGGCACAACCCCATATTATTTGAAATGTTCAAATCTTCTAATACCCCCATGGGGGTGATCCCTCTCCTTGGCTCCCTATAGCTATTAGGCCCATGCACTGTATAGCATATTAGGCCATACGCTAGCTCGCGGTTGGGCACAGCCACAAATTATTTGAAATCCTTTGACATGTCATTGTTGGTATTGGGGGGGCGCTGGGAGAGGGGGGGGCGGATGGGTAGCTGCACCTATGTTTATATTTGCCCTGACAGGCTCTACTAGTTCTACAGTTTCATTTTTTAACGGGCGCTGGGCCCTCATCTGCACCTTGCTGGGGTGGCGTCTGGGGGGCTGGGGGCCCGTCGCCTCCAATAATGGGGGCTGGGATCCCCTGCTCTCCCGGCGTCTCCCAACCTCGCAGACACGGAGATTCCAGGTTTAGGCCTAAAAAGCGTAACTTTGATTCAGTAATGTTATATTTATACGGTATATTGGGATCCAAGTAGGTGCAATTCGCGCCTCGAGGGGACGGGCTTCCTCCTAGCCGAGAAGCACTAAAGGAAATAGGGCATGGAGGTTGGGTTTCGGGCTGGCTCTCTCGCGGACCGCGGGGGGCGCCGCAATACGAGCTGTGGTGTTTGCGGGGTGACTCATCTCCCCTGGTCATGTCTCGCGTCATTACATTGACCCGGGGCACGGAGCCCTGATCGGCCGTGCTGTGCTGCGGCGCCGTTCCGCGACCCCGACGGAGGGGAGGAGGTACGCTGGATGAGGAGGCTCCCAGATGTCTAAAGAAGAGCTGAGAGAGACGGGGTTGATATTGGATGCGGGGCCTACTCTCCTCTTCTAGCATGCAGCGACTTCCTGTGTTAGGTATGACCTCGCTGCTTAATCGCCTATGTGCCCGGCTAGCTACCGGAGGAGGGGCCCAGTTGGCGTAGTTGTATTTTCTGGGACCTATCGCAGAATGGAGGTGATAGGGGGTGTGGATCTGGGGCGGTAGGGAAGAGGGACCGGGAGAGCGGAGCCGGCTCTGAATCTTCTTCACGTCCTATGACAATCAGAGGCCTGGGATACTTAGGATAGGGGCACGGGCTTGTGGATGGGGGCCTCGTTGGGAGGGCAAGTTGATCTATAACACTACAGACATTAGGAGTTGGTGGCCCCGGTAGAGCTCCTTGGCCTTCCACGGTTCCCCAGAAAGGGCTGGTAATCCAGGTTGAATCTCCATTGAGATCGGGAGGGGAACATCTCTCACCCTGATCTCACGGGAATTCCTCTGTTGGTGGAGGGATAACCACAGCGGGGGCGCTCCCCTTGGGAGAGCAGTCCCATTAGAGTTCCATAACCTGTTTAGGAATTGGGGATATTCCCACTTCCTCCGGCCCTCTTTCAGCGCGGGTGTTCTGTGTGGTATTTCTGTGTGAGGTTGACGTGTGATTGGACCCTTCTCTGTGTCACTCCCTGTACTGTCTTGTCCTTTCCCTCATCTCTCTGAGTGTACTTTCGAGACACTACTTTCTCCCCACTTCTCCTCCTCTCCCTGTACTCTCTGTCTCCGGGAGGGAAGGAAAAGATTCCACACGACATTCTGTTGGGGGACTGTTATTGACTAAATTGGGACGTAGCAAAGCAATCTTACTAATTCTCCTTAGGCAGGATGAAACCCTTAAGGTTAAATGTCCTATCTATAAACGCCAAAGGTCTAAACACTCCAGTTAAAAGACATGCCCTATTTCGGGAGCTGAAGCAATTCCAGGCACATATCGCTATGATCCAAGAAACCCACTTTCAAAGAAACAAGGCCCCTTTCCTGGGTAATAGAACATATTCAACATGCTTCTCGGCCCATTCACCCAACAATAAAGCAAAAGGGGTCTCTATCCTTGTTGATAAATCTATAGCGCTCCGGGTCACGGCCATTGAAAAGGATATAGAAGGCAGGTTTGTGTTTGTGAAAGGGTCCCTCCCAAATGGCACAGTCATCACCCTGGCTAATGTATATGCCCCAAATAAAGACCAACATATTTTCTGCTCAAAAGCACTGGCCAAGCTCGATGGCTTCAGGGAGGGCGTGGTGGTCTTGGGGGGTGACCTGAACTGTGCACTGAACCCCAGGGTGGATACATCGGACGCTAAGACTGCCATCTCTTACAAAGCGCTGAAGCGGATTAAGAGATCCTTACAGGACCTTGAGCTGGTGGACACTTGGCGTTTGATGAACCCAACAGGCCGAGACTACACCTATTATTCACCTATGCATGCTAAATACTCCAGAATTGATTATGTGTTCCTCTCACAAAGAGACCTTGGGAGGGTGGAGCAGACTCGGATTGGCAACATCACCTTTTCCGATCATGCCCCGGTGGTGCTCTCGTTGACTCTCCCGGGCGCAGAACGGGGGGAGTGGCATTGGAGACTCAATGAGAGCCTGTTGAAGGATCCCAGGGTGGTGACGAAGCTTAAAGACAGTCTAGCCAATTATATTAAGGAAAATGTGACAGAAGGGATGGACCCGATGGCAATTTGGGAGGCACAGAAATGCACAATGAGAGGCATATTGATACAGGAGGCTTCGAAGCTTAAAAAGGAGAGGGTGCAAAAGCAAAAAGACCTGCTTAAACAAATAGCAGACCTGGAATCTGCGCACAAGCAGTCACTCCAGGACACATGCCTTAGGGATCTGGAAATGAAACGAGTGGAGCTCCGAGACATGATGTCTAGAGAGACCAATCGGTGGTTTACTAGGCGCTTGGGGCTCTACTATGAGCAGGGTAATAAATCTGGTAGGATGTTGGCACGAGCGTTAAGACCCAAAATTGCTCACACTAGAGTTGAGGGCATCAGGGCAGGAGACGGGTTACTGCTACAAAAAAATGAAGCTATGGCTGATGTCTTTGGCAAGTTTTATGCTGACTTATATAACCTTCAGGGACAATACCAGGGAGGTGATCAAGACAGTTCTATGGCTGCGTACCTACTTGAATCGGGGATGCCGTCATTGTCCGAGGATGAGGTGGCCCAGATGGAGGCCCCGATATCGGTGGAAGAGTTGGAGAACGCCCTGAAATCCACTAAGCCAGGGAGGGCCCCGGGTCCGGATGGCTTCCCCACACAATATTATAAAACTTTTCCAGGCCTGTTGCTCCCTATGTTGCAGAGAGCATTTGAACCCACCTCATCCTCGGGCAAACTGCCCAATACATCATTGGAAGCTCGGATTGTGGTGATTCCAAAAGAGGGGAGAGACCCAACTGATTGCAGGAGTTACCGCCCCATTTCCCTTTTAAATGTGGACGTGAAGTTATTCGCGAAAGCTCTAGCTAACAGGGTTGCTTCCTTCCTCCCAGATCTGGTCACACAGGACCAGGTGGGGTTTGTCCCTACTAGAGAGGCTCGTGATAATGTCATCAAAGCTCTGAATGTGCAATGGTGGGCGAGGGCCCGGAAAATTAAAGCGATTATGCTCTCTACTGACGCCGATAAGGCATTTGATCGGGTCAATTGGGGCTGGATAAGGAAAGTTCTGGAGCATATAGGCTTGGGAAATGAGATGCGGAACAGAATTCTATCGCTCTATTCTGACCCCATTGCCAGAGTACGAGTCAATACCTGTACATCCTCTGCGTTTCACATACGCAATGGTACCAGACAGGGCTGCCCGTTGTCCCCCCTAATATTTGCTCTTTCACTAGAGCCGTTTCTAAGAAAGGTTAATTTAAATGCTGATATAAAGGGGGTGGAGATTGGGTCAAAGGAAAGGAAAGTAGCGGCTTATGCAGATGATATGCTATTCTTTCTAAGTTTGCCAAGAACCTCTGTGCCGAACTTATTGAAAGAATTTGAGACATTTGGCAGGCTCACGAATCTGAAAATCAACTTTAGCAAGTCCTGTGCCATGAATATGTCAATGCCGAGGGAGGAGGTGGGTGAGCTCTGCACGCTTTTTCCCTTCAAGTGGGAGGGGAGGAGCTTAAAATACCTAGGAGTCGAGGTGCCTATCTCTCCTGCGGACCTTTTTCAGCTTAATTTTGCCCCGATGGGGATTAAGATTAAAAAGGAACTGGAAAGCTGGAATAGATTGCGTTTGTCCTGGTTCGGACGCATAGCTGTAATTAAGATGAACGTGCTGCCGAGACTGCTGTACCTTCTACAATGCATCCCCATAAAAATCCCCAACTCTTTCTTTAATGACATGACAAAAACTTTTATGAGGTTTGTGTGGGCTGGTAAACCCCCCAGAATCAGGAGACGTATCTTGGTACTCCCTAGGGAACGGGGAGGCTCTGGACTACCTTGCTTGCGGACATATTATAGAGCAGTACATATTGGAAGGATCGTAGATTGGCATATTCATAGGTCGCAGAAGGACTGGGTTCGGATAGAGGGGGAAATCGAGAAGGGGGGGAGAATGGATGTTCTTGGCAACTTGAGAGGATGTGACATCCCAAGTGCGATCAAAACCCATCCACTGGTGGGGGCATCCCTGGAGATCCTTGGGGTGCTCTGTAAAGGCTCAGGGGCGCTCTCCTCCCGACCTGGCCACCTGACCCCACTAGGTGGCAACCCGGCTTTTCCACCGGGGCTGGATTCCCCGCTCTTAAAAGACTGCAAGGGTCCTAGACCGCTGAGGGCATACCACCTGTGGGATAGAGGAGCTTTCATAGATAAACAGAAACTACAACTGCTATTGGAAAGGGATGTCTCTATCCTCTCCTATCTCCAGATGCGGCACTTTCTCTCATCAAAAGATGTCATGGCAGGATTGCGCAAAGACCCTACTGAATTTGAGAGAGCCTGTCTGGGCATGGGACCGGATTCACACCTATTATCATGGGCTTACGGGATGTTAAGGCGGAGGGATAAGTTGGAGGAGAGGCCATGGGAGAAGAGGTGGGAGACGGACCTAGGCCGAACCTTCTCAGAGGAGGAATGGGAAAACGTGTATAAATCTGCCCACAAAGGATTAATAAGCAGCTCGATGCAGGAGACAAATTATAAGCTGATCACACGCTGGTATCGGACCCCGGAACTGTTGCACTCTTTCTTCCCCCTAGTGCCAGATATATGCTGGAGGTGCGGACAGCCTGGAGCTTCGATGCTACATATTTGGTGGTCATGTCAGGCCCTAGACGACTTCTGGTCAAGGGTGAAAGAACTATCCACTCACATTATGGGAGAACCACTAGAATGGAATGCCGAGACGGTCTTGCTGGGGTGGTCTTCAGACAGCGGAGGGATAGCGGGCGGAGCCCCTCTAGCTAGACATCTCTTAAACGCCGCTAGGGTGCTTATTCCGAGGAACTGGAGATCTCAGAGAGCCCCCACAATCAAAGACTGGATGGGTCAGGTCAATCAAGTGGAACATATGGAGGAAATATGCTATGCTAGACAGGATAGGCTGGACGCGTATAGGAAGATTTGGACGACGTGGTCACTTTTCAAAGATACAGCAGCCTATAAAAGAATGTGGGAATAGCTTGTCCCAGTAAATACTATGCTGGGAGGCTGGAGTAGATTTACTGACGGGATGTTCGGGAGGGTGGCTGGAGGGCTCAGTCCCCCCCCTCCTGGGGAACTGCTCGACCACTCACCAGCGGTTGAATCCCCTCTGACTGACATTGATTGGCAAGGGCTCTTCCGTTCCTCTCTCTTTCCCTCTACTCTTTCTCCCCTTTTGTGTCTCCTCTGTCCCTCCCCCCCCCTCCCTCTTCTTCGTACCTCTAGTTTCTCTGTACCCTTTAGTCGGACTGAATGTGAGTGTGGATGTTGTCTGTATGTTTGTCCCTTGTTGGTCATTAGATCTGTCTCCTGTCCAGTTGGTCTGTAGTAAGTTTGCCATCAGGGCTGCTGAAACTGGGTCAGTCATTAACCCCCAATCGCTATACTATACCAGGGATCTTACGGGTAACACCAAGAATATATGGATGACACCCCCTAGATAGGTGGAGCTCTCCCCCCACACCGTATAAGGAGGATATAGGAAGGAGGCTCCCCAGCTGCTTACCCCGGAGTGGCGGCTCAAGAAGGGCACTGTCCTGGAATAGCTTTTACCCTGACTTGAAGAATGTATTATACTGCTATGTTGAATGTCTGACCTATGTAATGTGTGCTAATATATGCTAACAATGGATACTGTCTGTATTTTTGACTTCTGCTTTAAATATACCAATAAAAATTGAGTATGTTAATTTTACTTAAAAATTTAAGCTCTGCAGACAAATTGCGCACCAAAACAACCCTTTACATCTAAAATACCCGACACAAACCATATATTTCCTGAAATTACACACATTAGGCTTTCTAGATGTACCCATCTTGTTGTAGTTGGCACATTTTTCTAGAAGTAATCCCTCGAAGAATTCTTTGGTTACACATGGTATCAATATGCAAACAAGAAAAAAACAAGCTGGATTTGAAAGCACAAGGTCCCCCAAACAGAACAATATCCAACATACATAGGTACTTATAACTTTTTTAACTGCCAGCCTGCTTGAGATTTTGCCGCCCTCTGCTGATAGGTCATATTGCGATATGTTTGGCTGTGATTTTTGCAGGAATATCCAGGAGAATTATATATATATATATATATATATATATATTTATGCAGAGTTTGGGCTTCAACATGAAATGTGTTGTTTGTAATTTTACCAGTGTTTTTTAAAATATTAAAAAACATGTTTTTTAAAATATGCTTCATTGCTTCATCTTTGTGAACTGGTATAGCGGATTCCTTACGAGTTCGAAAGGGTTAACTGTAAACAAAACACCATACAGAGTAAGCATACCATTTATTAAAAAAAATTCTTTTTTTTACTCACCTCTGATCCTGTTTCCCACGTTGCTGTCCCTCGCAGATCCAATGACAAATGCGCTGATCGGTGGGGTGGGGGGGGAGTGGGGAAGATTGTCGGACCGGAAGCGGGAACATCTGTGAATAGGAGACCCGACGGTAGGGGTCACTCCCAGAGGTGAGTAAATGTATTTTTTTTTTCTGCAGCGATTGTCAGCGACGGTGGAAGCAGGGGGGGGGGGGCTCTATTCCAGGAGGGCGAGGTGAGTGGCTTTTTTTCATTTTGGGCTGCTAGCAGGAGGGAAAAAATGTATGTGGCTGCCATTTATTGATAGGAAAGGCATCCAGGTGAGATCCCTGTCACCGTGATACAACTCTTGTGTTAATGAATTACATGTGAAATAACTTACACTGTTTTCTGAAAATAAGCCCTAACATGATTTTGCAGGATTTTCGGGAATTCTTTAACTATAAGATCTAGAAATAGTTACAGGGGCAAGTAAGGCAATAGTCTGGGATCCCAGGATGAGAAAGCCCCACATAACTGTAGGGCCATTTCTTCCCCAGGGCACCAGGTACCCCTGCACACTAGCAGCCCACAGCGCCAATATGACACAGGTGTGATGTGACAGCCCATGTCATATTGTGGAACAAAGCACGTGTTAAACTTTTCTTCAAAGGCATTTCTGATATAGTATTCAGTAATGCAGTGTAGAACGTAGATCATATGGAAGGGGCACTAGGGGACATTTATAGAGGATGAAGTAAGGGTACCACTGAAAGACAGGAATAATACTAAGGAGAGGGGCATGGCATAGGTGGCTATATAGAGTAAACAGGGGCAAATAGTGGGGAAAAGAGAGATGGGGCGGTTATGAAATAAAAAGCAGAGGTAGATAAAAATAGAGTCGTAACTGAACAAGCATATTTGTGGAAGAGATGCATGGGCAGACACTACTGGACTCATTTGGGGAATAAGGACTGGGCAAGGTTTCAATAAAAGAAACTTAACCACACAACAGTTCTATGTCTAATTACTCAGACTCCATGCACCATCAGTTTTCTGGCTTGTAGTTCCCAATGTTTTAACTGATCTCTCCAGAACTTCCAGTGTTTCCCCCAAAATAAGCCCTACCCCGCAATTTTTTAGCATTTTCACAAATGCTTTAAAATATAAGCCCTACCCCTGAAAATTAGTTCTAGTAAACAGCCCCCTTCATCAGGGACACTTGCTGCAAAGGGATATGGGCGGCTGGGCCGCCACTGCCATCATGAACACATGCTGCCTAGGGATCTATCTATCTATCATTTATCTATCTATCTATCTATCTATCTATCTATCTATCTATCTATCTATCTATCTATCTCTCTGCCTATCTATCTATCTATCTATCTATCTATCTATCTATCTATCTTTCTCTCTGCTTATCTATCTATCTATCTATCTATCTATCTATCTATCATTTATCTATCTATCTATCTATCTATCTATCTATCTATCTATCTCTCTGCTTATCTATCTATCTCTCTGCTTATCTATCTATCTATCTATCTATCTATCTATCTATCTATCTATCTATCTATCATCTATCTATCTATCTATCTATCTATCTATCTATCTATCTCTCTGCTTATCCATTTATCTATCTATCTATCTATCTATCTATCTATCTATCTATCTATCTATCTATCTATTTGTTCTATATGAAAATAAATAGACACCACCTGAAAATAAGCCTTACTTGGAGCAAAAAAATAAAATAAGACCTGTCTTATTTTTTGGGAAACAGGGTAGTTGATGATATATTCATACCATAGGGGTTGGATTAGTAGCGTGGTCTCTCATTCTGACTATATATACACACTATATGGATATATGCAGTTACCATCCAGACAGCTGGATAGGGACATTAACTTGTTTTGTGGCCAATATGATGGTCTTTCTGAAGTGGTGTGGATATGGCTCAGAAATACTTGAGTGCCTTTTTTTTGAGCAGCTGATTTTGATATAATCAGTGGTGATGACATACAGGCTGTTTAAAGGGATCTTTCTAGATACTGTCTACTCGCTTGGTTGTCCATACTGCACACCCCTTTTTGACCAAACGTCTGCTCCTAAGATTATTCTCTGTGCCTCTCATGTTATGCAACAGTGTATTTATATATCAGGTGCCCTTTATATTAAATATTTCATATATTGCAAATAAACATGCTACTATGTTGAGACAGTCTTTAAGGACAATTTTGTTTCGGTCACATACTGTATTTTCTAGATCAATGGACCTGAGCTTCTATATTGAGCGTCTGTGATGCAGTGTGTCAGAGTGCTGCATTCACCGCCTCCCTCCGCGTTCTTATTCACTTACTCATGAGATGAACGTTGATTTGTTTGACAGAATGGTTTTTACAGAAATCTGTGCTAGAATTATTTTCTATTTCCCATTGTTTAATGTAGGTCTCTGGCAACCATTTAGTTACCTACCCATGAAGTAGGTACAAGACATAATGTATTATATTAAATATAACAAATATAATTAAAAGAGAAGATAACTTATCCCAGTTATTCCTTTTCTGGTATCCACAGATGCAGAAATAAGAATTAATGCATTTGAGCGCCTGCGTATTTGGGCTCAGGTAGATTTGGCCACTACGAGTTTCCAGGGGATAATCGTTAGTGATACAATGGCTACTATTGTTTACAGATGCCAGACATTCATAGCTAACATGGCCGGCCTTTGGGGTGTGCGAGGTGTTTGGTCACACAGGGTGCCATCCCAAAATCTCTGTAGGGGGGCACCAGGAGCTCTCAGCTGGACCAGCAGACCTCTTTTTTCCAAAATACCCCCATCTCTTTCCATTTTGTTTTGCACATTTATTTATAATTCTCTTTACCCTTTTCCTTCTTCTTGAATTTTCCGTTTTCATTCTTTTTCTTTTATTTAATGATCCCTTCATTTTCTTTTGACTAAGTGGCATCCAACTGGGCGTGGACCACATGACCGCTGGTGGGCAATCGCAGACCATATTTTCTTGGGGAAGCAAGGATCAGGCAAGAATATCTTGGGCTGATGGTAGTGTATGCACGGGTGCCACCCTGCACAACGACCAAAGCCTGTTGGTCCTCCTTAAAGCCCTAACTGTCCGGTTTAAATAGAGCTTTCAATGGCCAAAATGATGTCTCAATTAGCAGAGACAGCATCAGGCATACATTGCAGGGTTCGGGGTGAACACAGGGTAAGGGGTCAGTAAGGGTCATCAGTCTGAACATTCAAACCTAAAAGCTCCCTTTATAAAAAAGGGGAAAACATTTAGGAGGTTTTTAAGTCAGGTTGGGAAAAAAGAACCTGGGTCGCCTTTTTTTGCAACTTTCAGCATTTTTTCCCATGCTCCCCTCATGGTGTCTGGCTTTCGATTCTACCATTTAACCTCCTGGGAGCTGGGGAATCTTCTTGTGGTAGGCAGGTATTTCATAGGCCCTGGGATCTGCATGAACTTTAAATAAATGTAAGCTTGGGTACTTGAGGGGGATCTCTAAGCATACCCAATGGTCTGGTATGATGTTTTTAACTTATTTGCTGTATTAGTAATAATTTTCAATTGCTTCCCAATCATTTATTGGTTATATGGCTTCTGCTACCTATTCATATTAAATATAGCCCACTAACCATGTCTCAGTGCTGAATGTCGCTTTTATGTTAAAAAGTTGGGGACTCCTGCCCAAGTTAAAGTGGACCAACACCCAGGGGTGATCGGCCCGGAAATCTATAAGATTCCCGGGCCGATCACCTCCCACCCCGCGGGACATCCGAGATCCGAGATCGGGATGTCCCGCAGGGTGAAACCCCCCAGAAACCCCAAAAAGATCTTACCTGATCCGCCGCCGCTTCTGCCGCCACCGCTTCCCGCGCGCCCCTCCAGACGAGCGCGCGCCCGCGCCGGACCTCTGTGAATGGCCGGCGGGGGCGCGCGCGCGCCGAGAGTGACGAGCGGGAGGCGGCGGCGGCGGAAGGGGCTTGTACGTTCCTGTCCCCCGCCTAGACGTTGGCGAGGATTGGCTGCGGCGTTCATGTGGGAGCGGGGAGAGGTGAGGGGGGTTTCACACAGCGGGGCACCCGTGGACCAAAACCCAGGATAGTCAAAATCCTGGGTGTTGGTCCACTTTAATATTTTAAAGAGGACCAAAATCCACCTTGCAGTCCAGGCAGGCACACTTACCCCCCCCCCCCCCCCGCTGTGTGAAACCCCCTAGGTTGCCTGTAAACTCTGCTTTGTTCCCGGTCCAACAATGCATGCGCAAGGCATTTGTGAATGGCCAGCGTGGGCACACTCCCTGTTAGAAGGTAACAGGGGGTGTGGCCACCAGCACATTCGGATCTGCTGACATTATTTGAGCTCCTGTACGAAGGAGCAAAAGCAGGTCAGAGCACACTGTTTGGATGAGCAGCCGTGCATGTGTCGTAGGTCCGGTAAGAGGTGAGTTTGTTCGGGCCACCTGGGGGGTTTCACACAACGGGAAATCCCCGATCTGGGTGCCCCGGGGGCAAGGACCAGAACCCAGGATATTCAAAATCCTGGGTTTTGGTCCACTTTAATTTTATATAGATTTTACCCAATATTTAAAAAGAAATGTTCTGAGTACTTTTAAAACTATTTAAAATGAAGTATCTGCTTCCCAGATTCTTATCTGTTCTGCGAATCAGGGAATTCCCCATGGAGTTAAATTTTAATTGAGCTGCTAATCCATGTTACAGTGAAAAATCCAAGTTACTGCTAAATCATTTCTATGCAGCTGTCATCACTGCTGCTCCAATGGAGCCTGTTTTTTTTTTTTTAGAAGGCATTGCAGAACATAATTTTTATTACCAATTTTGGCCATTTTATCAGCTTGCTTTACTTCCATCAGAAAAGATTTGTTCTCCAATTTCTGTTATGAATATGGCACAAAGTACCAGTTATAATGAATATCTGTTGCTGTGAACAAGAAGTTACTAAAAGTTACAGTACCTTTTCTAAAATGTTCTTTTCTTAAACTCAATATGGCCAAAACGGAATTTGCATTATTTTCTATTTAATTCTCCTTCCTTAAAGTGGACCAACACCCAGGATTTTGACTATCCTGGGCTTTGGTCCACTTCGGTGGGGCACCCCAATCGGGGGTGCCCCGCTGTGTGAAACCCCCCAGAAAGCCCCGAAAACTCACTTCACCCCGCTCCCACGTGACCGCTGCATCCAATCCCCGGCGACGGACAAGCGAGAGGTAGCGACAGACAAGCAGAGCGCGTCCGCCGCCTCCCGCGCGTCCCTCTTACAGGGAGCGCACCCGCACCGGCCATTCACAAACGGCCAGCACGGGAGCGCGCCCTGCTAGAGGGACGCGCGGGAGGCGGCGGCGGCGGACGCGCATGCGCCGCTGGAAAGGGGAGAAGGTAGGATTGTGGGCTTCCTGGGGGGTTTCACCCCGTGGGACATCCCGATTTCGGCCCGGGAAGGGATCTGATCGGCCCGGGAATCTTATAGATAAATTCCCTCCCCAGGGGGCATCCAAAATTGGGGCGCCAAAAATCGGATGTTTACTTACCTTACTTCCTGGTCCAATGGGGCATGCCCGAGCCGTGGCTCCATCCCCGCTATCCCTCTAGCAGGGCACATACCCGCGCCAGCCATTTGTGAATGGCTTGACGCGGGCATGTTCCCTGTTAGAGAGAAGCGGGGGATGCAGCCGCCAGCGTGATCTGAGCAGCTCGCAATTACAGCAAGTTGCGACTCCAGCTGATGCAAAGAAGTGGGGTAGTGCTCAGTGCTGAGATAAAGTACTTAGAGGCCGATTCATTAATAGCACCAGGTAGCGACAGATGAGCGACAGTAGCGTTATTTTCACAGCGCCCGCTAGTATTCGCTGTGCCTGGCCGTTGTTCGGCTGTTGACAGCGACTCAGTCGGTGTGCGGTAATGTTGAATACGGGGTTAGGAGTCGCTGTTTGACAGGTTCCGCGCTGTATGGGAGCACATGACAGCGAACGGCCATAGCGAGCGGCTCCCAGCATATTCATTAACAAAGCACGCTCCAAAAATTCTCGCGCTGTGAAATGCTTGTTTAAACCCCAGAGCGCTGGGTTAAAAGTAGTTTTTTTAACCCCCAAACCATATTTTTAGAAAAAAAAAAACAAACATGTTTTTCAAAACATTTTGTAATATGGATACATTAATATCAGACCTGTAATATGAATTCTGCACCATTTTTTTTTTTTTTTTTTTTTTTTACCTTAAAAAAAAAACTAACATTGCAGAAGTGGTCACAGAATTTTTGACATTTAAAAAAAAAAATTAATAGCAATTAATTATGAATATTTAAAAATTGCTCCATTGAAATGCATTGGAGAGCGCCAGGTAGCGAGAGGTCATACCTGTCGCTGTTCAAGGTCGCTCGCTGGCGCTGTGGGGTGAGGCTGGAATAATGATGAATGATTCGCTATCTGGCGCTCTGTCAGTCGCTAAGCAGGCTTGATAAATGTGTGATTGCGGAGGGGAGCCGGCGTTCTCGTGGCGGTGAGCGTCATTACCGTTCGCTACCTGGCGCTATCCCTTGATAAATAAGGGCCTAAGACAATGTTGTGCAAAATATATCCTATCTATTGCAAATATAAACATCACCTAAATGGGATGCCCCAAGGGATGGTGACCCCCACTACTGCAAAGAACAGGAGATAGATTCCCACATGTTCCGTGGCCTAGTACCCAGCCACTTCCTCAGGGTATAACCAAAGCTCTGAGCAGCTCGCCTTAGGACCGGTAAGAGGTGAGTTGCGCTCGGGGATCTCACGCAGCGGGGCACCCCAATTGGAGGAAAGGACCAAAATCCAGGATAGTAAAAATCCTAGGTTTTGGTCCACTTTAACCCCCAAATACGTAAAGCTTAGAAACCCAGATGATGTCAGTTTGCTAAGCTCCTTGCGATTATTATTAATAATCTGTGGCATCACCCACCAGAAATGTAGTTTTACTGTCACATGTGTTGTAAGGGCCAGCTCTAAGTTTATGTGGGCCTTTGGGCCAGAGAGTTTCAGTGGTGCCCTTTGCAGTGTGTAACAACTGAAAGTGACAGAAAAAATTTGTGAACTCCACTAAATAAATGTGCAACAGATACAGATATACTGCAGTGTAGATTGATATTAATCATCCCTTATGCTCTAAATATTGTCATCTGCCCAGAAGAGAAAAAGAGAAACTAAAGATGATGCATAAATAATGAAAAAAATCCCCAAGGCCCCAAAAATCGGGCAGGGCACAAGTGGATACTCTCTCCCACATTTCTAAAATATATGTAAAGCGCAAACAGAGACCCCTCAGAACTAAATATGTAGGGCATGTCCCCTACTTGAGGTTAGGAGTGTGGACTGGGTATTGTTTTAATTATATTTACCTGACTTCACTAGTGTCTGTTTCTTCATCCTCTTTCTTCTCCACGGCTCAGAAAAGTGATAAACACTGCATAGTTTGCAAAGGTCCCTTTCCTGAGCCAATGTGGGTTATGGTGACTGCTGCACACGGCCTTTCCATCAACACAATATATCACACATAATGAACCCTCCTCCTCAAGGGCCACCAACAGGCCACATTTTGCAGATCTCCACACACATATATGCAGGTGGAAGAATTACAGGCTGATTCATCACTAACGGCAGGTAGCGACAGATGAGCGTCTGTAGCAGGCATTTTCAGAGCGCCCGCTAGTAGTCACTGTGCTCGGCCGTTGGTCGCTAGTTCTTAGCGACTCAGACGCTGTGCAGCAATGATGAATACATTGTGATGAGTCGCTATTTGACCAGTACAGCGCTGTATGGGAGTGCATGTTAGCGACTGGTAAGTGCGACCGACTCACAAAACTCTGGCGCTGAAAAATGCTTCTCTGAAGCCCAGAGCGCCGGAGGCTGTGTGTCAAAAGTCTGTTTTTCAGCATGTATCTACTAGTAACAAAGCGAAAACATATGGAATTACATTGTAATAACATTGTAACATGAACACTTTAATGCCAGACCTGTAATGTCATTTCTGCAGAAATATATAAAACATTAAAATTTTCAGAAAAAAATGCATTTTCAATGCCATAAGAGGTCACAACATTATTTGAGATTTTTAAAAAAAATTAAAAAAACAAAGACCCATTTAAAAGAGAAGAAATGGATCGTCCATTGAAATGTATGGGAGAGCGACAGGTAGCGAGAGGTAATACCTGGCACTGTGCAAGGCTGTAATTTGCATGTAATTGTGTGCCGTGTTGCTATCTGTCGCTACCTCTCATTAACAAGGCACTATCTGACGCTATCCCCTCATAAATAAGGCCCTTAGTGTTCATACAGAGCTGAAGACTGAGAACAAATTATTCCACCTTTGCATCTGTGTGGAGATCCACAAAACCTGACCTGTCGGTGGCCCTTGAAGAGGAGAGTTGAGCACCACTGATTAATACAAAGCCCAGAAAAGACTCCTCCCACCTACAGCCTATATAGAAAGTCTGTGCTGAGCCTCCATATCTCAGCCCCTACTATGAGCCTTTGCTGCCCCCACAACCCACAGCTTATAATAAAAGGCAGCATAGACATTTGCTATAATCTGTGGGTTGGGGGCATACAACAGTTCTATGTAGGGTAGTGGGTGGGCACAGACTGTATCTAAAAGGTTGTGAGTTAGGTGTAACAAGCACTAAAATCCTCTATAGGCTATTGGTTAAGGGGCCTGGGAAATATATCTAAGGTAGTGTTCTCCATTCTCTTCTTGAGAGCAACCAACAGGTCATGCTTTGCAAATCTCCACATAGATGCACAGGGGAAGTTATTAGTGCTAAAACAGTGCTATAGAGTTGTCTGTGTGATGATCTATAAAACATGACCTTTTGGGGAACACTGATCTAAGGCATAAAGAACCTATGGTGAGCACCCAAACTGACATCTGGGCCCTCCTACCATGCAGGCTCTGATATTTTGTGCCTGACAAAAAAATATCAAAATGGTCAATCAAACAAAAAAGTCTTGTATGGGAATACCTCCACATTTCTAGCCCATGGTGGCAGTCAGGGATGCTGTTCCTCTCATTCCCCTGACATCCGTATTCTGGATTCCAGTCTGCATAATTAAACCTGGAAATGATGGAAATTAGTCAGTTTACCTTACTCCATCTCCCACTGTCTGCATCACTGGCACTTTAGGGCTGATTTGGTACCGTGAGAATTTTTTTCTCACTTTTTTTGTGTTTTTTTTTTCCTTGGTGCAATTCATTTTTAGCTTTGCAAATGTTCGAATAACTATTCTGAGTTGCACTGAGGAAAAAATCAAGATAAAATTTTTTTTCGCACAAAAAAAGGAAGAAAATTCTCACAGTGCTGAATCAGCCCTTATCACTTGTGGCCACCAGCAGTCACATTGGGGATCATTTGGAATCTGTAACAGGGATTCACAATGTGTGGGAGGAGACATTTGCTGTGGTGCCAGTTAGCTTCTACCTCCTCTAGGAGTACAGTCATCCAAGCAGTGTGGCTGCACTGTTTCCAGGATTGGGTAACTGGCCTGTCACACAAATGAAAATGTTACTGAAGTTCATGGTTGCCCTGTAGAGCCCGACCCCCTTCAGTATCAGTAGAGAATAGGGTTGCCAATGGTTAATTGCGGTTATACATTTTCCATCCTCAATTACCAGTGAAAAACAAATACCAGTACCGCCAAGCCAGTGGGCAGTAAAAAAAAATACCGGCCACATTAGTAGAGGATCACAGCGATCATGTGAGTTTTTTTTATTATTTCAATGCCCATATGGAGCTAGCACATGGGAAGGGAAATGATTATTGAGTTGCAGAAAGCTTGGACTTCCTCTTTAATGGCAGCATCATTTGGTCTCTAAGGTCATATTTCAGTATCTTTGGGTAAGCCACCAGAACAACCTGCACCATGACCGGCCACCGGTCCATCGCAGGACTCCATTCCCAGAGCTAGCTCATAATGAAGGTGAGGATTACGGGCGTGGGGGGGGGGGGAGACTCCAGTATTCTGAATGCCCCACTCAGCTTGTTTTTATTAGCTGTCTGCGGGACGAACACCCGTTAAAGATAAAACGGGTGTTGGTCCGGTTTAAGTGAATGAGCGCCAGCCATGCACACAGAGCCGGGGGATGCCTCTTTGTGTCCTGCTGTGCTTTGGCTGTACAGAAACAGTCTTGTAGTCTGAACGGCCCCTGCCTCACTGTGTGTTAATAACTGTTGTCACCCATAATCATTACCACAGTGCATTAGGCTAAAATAGTATTTTTCCAGAAGGCAATTAATTATATGTGAAAAATATGTGGAAACATAATGTGTTTCCCTAAAAATAAGACAGGTCTTATATTAATTATTGCCTTAAAAATAGGTGCTAAGGCTTATTTTCAGGAGATGTCTTATAGCCAGCTGGCAGGGTGGTGGCAGCAGTACAGTACATGCACAGAACTGGCTGGCAGCGGGAGGATTCGGTCATGTGCCACATCATTGCGGCAAGCATTTCACTCCCGACAGACAAGCTTACCTGTGTGACTTGATGTGTCATCATCCTCCTTTACAGCCGCTCACATGCCTAGTCGAGTTTACAAAAAATGCTGAATAACCATACTAGGGCCTATTTTCGGTGGAAGCAGTACATACGTTGTGCTTTTGTGTCTTTACAGTGTTATTATGCTTCTATAAATCTGTAATAGCCTGATTTGAGTATCGGTCTTCAGAAGTGGACTGGGGCCCAGTCTGCCCATGACAAGCCTATGGCATCCCCACTGAGCCATGTGCTTTCCTGTCAGTCAACAGAACACTGGCACTCTTAGGCTGAGGCTACTTCAGTGCAGGGCAGATCATGGGCAGAGTAGTAAATGGCCACCCTCAAATTGATAGTACTGAGGCTTTGGTATTGTAGATAATGTGCCAGGTAGGGATATTTCCTCATCCATAATGCTAAAGTAAGACTTAGTACAAGGTGCTAAGGATGCAGGGATTGGACCCAAAGGCTTCTGGGAATTCTCGTGGGTCTCCCTAAGACCAGTCCACCCCCTGTTGGTCTTAGTGCAAGTACAATGACCTTTCCCTGCAGGACATTTATCATATACATATGCCTCAGGGGACACAAGGCATGCATCTAGATCTCATTAACCCCTAGGACAACAGGGTTGACCTTAGGTATGGTAATGTCACCCTGTGTAAGACTTAAGGACAGTGCTCCACAGACATATGCATACACACATTCACACTCAAGGAGAATGTAGTGAATGCGAAAAACAGGGACATGCAAAAAAACAGGAAGGAGAAATTTGGGAATGCAGAAAAATAAAGAAAGAATAAAAGAAAGATACAAGGAGAAAATGTGGAAAAGAGAGAAAACCAAAGACATATGCAAATTAGGGGGAGACAAAAGAGAGAGAAAGATGGAATGTAGAAAAGGGGGAAAAGAACATTGCAAAGCTCACACACCCCAAAGGGGCCATGATAGTGCACAAGGTAGAGTGTCTGGAGCTGGAAAGCTATCAGGGCAACACAGGGATTCCAGACAAAACCAGAGGCAGTTCAGGTACATAGCCAGCTGACTGAGAGCACTGATACCCAGCAATCATTCTGTTCCCATTGGGGTACATAAGGGCACAGCAGGCTGGGGAAGATTTCAGTAAGGGTTCTGAATACTGCAAAGTATGCTAACCAGTTTGGCTGTGGCAGGGAGCAGGCGGTACATGGGCAAGATCATCCTAAAAGTGCCACTATTAGCCTTTCATGAACTGGACATTGCTACATTATATATAATATGCAAGGCAAGTATTGGATAATTGGATAGGGATGCATCTGTTTGAAATGCAATTGACAGTGCTTCAAGGTTTTGCTTTACTGTAAATGGATGACTTACCCGTTTCAACAGGAAAGCCCATGTACTGCCCTGAAAGAAGTTTTTGGCAGTCAGTCAGCTGGAGAGTGTATGCTCCATCCTGAAGCAAGGATTTCCAACCACTTTAGTCCTAGTCATTTAGCAGAACTAAAAGATTATGGGGATTTAGTGACTGAGAGCTGTTCCTGGAAAGAGTGCAAAGTTCATTGTCAGGCCAGTCTTTGACTATTATTCCAAGAGATCAGGGAACCCCTGTTCAATGGTGGAATGTTGATTTCCCAAGTAAACATAGTTACTGTACAAAAGATGCGATTTAACGTCAGAGGACAACTGTAGACAACAAATAACATATAACAAACTGCACTTAAAACAACTCCCATATAACTCCCTTATATATCAACAATAAAATATATTTTGTTTGCCTTTAACTCCTAGTCCCCTGGCTGTCCGTGTGTCTCCTCACCAGCTGCCCCTGTATTCAAGTACCCTGATTGTCCATGTGTCTTTCCACCCCCTGCCTTACTATTCGAATGCCCCAGTTGTCTGTGTGTCTCCTCACCAGCTGCCTCTGTATTCAAGTGCCCCAACTGTCCATGTATCTTATCAGCCCCTGTCTCTGTATTCAAATGCCCCAGCTGTCTCCCCATTGCCTTTGTATTAAAGTGCCCAGCTGTCTGTGTGTTTCCCTTCTGGCTGCCTTTCTATTCAAATGTCCCAACTTTCCATGTGTATCCCCACCTGTTGCAGCTGTAATAAAGTGATCCAGTGGTCTTTGTGTCTCCCTACCGGGTTTCTTTGTTATCGAGTGCCATGGCTTTCCATGTGTCTCCCCACCAGCTGCCTCTGTATTCAAGTGCCCTGGCTTTTCTTGTGTCTCCCCACCAGCTACCTCTGTATTCAAGTGCCCTGGCTTTTCTTGTGTCTCCCCACCAGCTGCCTCTGTATTCAAGTGTCCTGCCTTTTCTTGTGTCTTCCCACCAGCTGCCTCTGTATTCAAGTGCCCTGGCTTTTCTTGTGCCTCCCCACCAGCTGCCTCTGTAATCAAATGTCCTGGCTTTTCTTCTGTCTCCCCACCAGCTGCCTCTATATTCAAGTGTCCTGGCTGTCCATGTGTCTCCCAACCAGCTGCCTCTGTATTCAAGTGCCCTGGTTGTCCACTTGTCTCCCCACCACCTGTCTCTGTATTCAATTGCCCTGGATTTTCTTGTGTTTCCCCACCAGCCGTCTCTGTGTTCAAGTGCCCTGGCTTTCCATGTATCTCCCCACCAGCTGCCTCTGTTTTCAAGTGCCCTGGCTTTCCTTGTGTCTCCCCACCAGCAGCCTCTGTATTCAAGTGCCCTGGCTTTCCATGTGCCTCCCAACCAGCTGCCTCTGTATTCAAGTGCCCTGGCTTTCCATGTGCCTCCCAACCAGCTGCCTCTGTATTCAAGTGTCCTGGCTTTCCATGTGCCTCCCAACCAGCTGCCTCTGTATTCAAGTGTCCTGGCTTTTCTTGTGTCTCCCCACCAGCTTCCTCTGTATTCAAGTGCCCTGGCTTTTCTTGTGCCTCCCCACCAGCTGCCTCTGTAATCAAATGTCCTGGCTTTTCTTCTGTCTCCCCACCAGCTGCCTCTATATTCAAGTGTCCTGGCTGTCCATGTGTCTCCCAACCAGCTGCCTCTGTATTCAAGTGTCCTGGCTTTTCTTGTGTCTCCCCACCAGCTTCCTCTGTATTCAAGTGCCCTGGCTTTTCTTGTGCCTCCCCACCAGCTGCCTCTGTAATCAAATGTCCTGGCTTTTCTTCTGTCTCCCCACCAGCTGCCTCTATATTCAAGTGTCCTGGCTGTCCATGTGTCTCCCAACCAGCTGCCTCTGTATTCAAGTGCCCTGGTTGTCCACTTGTCTCCCCACCACCTGTCTCTGTATTCAATTGCCCTGGATTTTCTTGTGTTTCCCCACCAGCTGTCTCTGTGTTCAAGTGCCCTGGCTTTCCATGTATCTCCCCACCAGCTGCCTCTGTTTTCAAGTGCCCTGGCTTTCCTTGTGTCTCCCCACCAGCAGCCTCTGTATTCAAGTGCCCTGGCTTTCCATGTGCCTCCCAACCAGCTGCCTCTGTATTCAAGTGTCCTGGCTTTTCTTGTGTCTCCCCACCAGCTTCCTCTGTATTCAAGTGCCCTGGCTTTTCTTGTGCCTCCCCACCAGCTGCCTCTGTATTCAAGTGTCCTGGCTTTTCTTCTGTCTCCCCACCAGCTGCCTCTGTATTCAAGTGTCCTGGCTGTCCATGTGTCTCCCCACCAGCTGCCTCTGTTTTCCAAGTGCCCTGGTTTTTCTTGTGTCTCCCCACCAGCTGCCTCTGTATTCAAGTGCCCTGGATTTTCTTGTGTTTCCCCACCAGCTGCCTCTGTATTCAAGTGCCCTGGCTTTTCTTGTGTCTCCCCACCAGCTGTCTCTGTATTCAAGTGTCCTGGCTTTCCATGTATCTCCCCACCAGCTGCCTCTGTTTTCAAGTGCCCTGGCTTTCCTTGTGTCTGCCCACCAGCAGCCTCTGTATTCAAGTGTCCTGGCTTTTCTTGTGTCTCCCCACCAGCTGCCTCTGTATTCAAGTGCCCTGGCTTTTCTTGTGCCTCCCCACCAGCTGCCTCTGTATGCAAGTGTCCTGGCTTTTCTTGAGTCTTCCCACCAGCTGCCTCTGCATTCAAGTGTCTTGGCTTTTCTTGTGTCTCTCCACCGGCTGCCTCTGTATTCAAGTGCCCTGGCTTTTCTTGTGTCTCCCCACCAGCTGCCTCTGTATTCCAAGTGCCCTGGTTTTTCTTGTGTCTCCCCACCAGCTGCCTCTGTATTCAAGTGCCCTGGCTGTCCATGTGTCTCCCAACCAGCTGCCTCTGTATTCAAGTGCCCTGGCTGTCCACTTGTCTCCCCACCACCTGTCTCGGTATTCAATTGCCCTGGATTTTCTTGTGTTTCCCCACCAGCTGCCTCTGTATTCAAGTGCCCTGGCTTTCCACGTGCCTCCCCACCAGCTGCCTCTGTATTCAAGTGTCCTGCCCTTTCTTGTGTCTTCCCACCAGCTGCCTCTGTATTCAAGTGCCCTGGTTGTCCACTTGTCTCCCCACCACCTGTCTCTGTATTCAATTGCCCTGGATTTTCTTGTGTTTCCCCACCAGCTGTCTCTGTGTTCAAGTGCCCTGGCTTTCCATCTATCTCCCCACCAGCTGCCTCTGTTTTCAAGTGCCCTGGCTTTCCTTGTGTTTCCCCACCAGCTGCCTCTGTATTCAAGTGCCCTGGCTTTCCACGTGCCTCCCCACCAGCTGCCTCTGTATTCAAGTGTCCTGCCCTTTCTTGTGTCTTCCCACCAGCTGCCTCTGTATTCAAGTGCCCTGGTTGTCCACTTGTCTCCCCACCACCTGTCTCTGTATTCAATTGCCCTGGATTTTCTTGTGTTTCCCCACCAGCTGTCTCTGTGTTCAAGTGCCCTGGCTTTCCATCTATCTCCCCACCAGCTGCCTCTGTTTTCAAGTGCCCTGGATTTTCTTGTGTTTCCCCACCAGCTGCCTCTGTATTCAAGTGCCCTGGCTTTTCTTGTGTCTCCCCACCAGCTGTCTCTGTATTCAAGTGTCCTGGCTTTCCATGTATCTCCCCACCAGCTGCCTCTGTATTCAAGTGCCCTGGCTTTCCTTGTGTCTGCCCACCAGCAGCCTCTGTATTCAAGTGCCCTGGCTTTCCATGTGCCTCCCAACCAGCTGCCTCTGTATTCAAGTGCCCTGGCTTTTCCTGTGTCTCTCCACCAGCTGCCTCTGTATTCAAGTGCCCTGGCTTTTCTTGTGTCTCCCCACCAGCTGCCTCTGTATTCAAGTGCCCTGGATTTTCTTGTGTTTCCCCACCAGCTGCCTCTGTATTCAAGTGCCCTGGCTTTTCTTGTGTCTCCCCACCAGCTGTCTCTGTATTCAAGTGTCCTGGCTTTCCATGTATCTCCCCACCAGCTGCCTCTGTATTCAAGTGCCCTGGCTTTCCTTGTGTCTGCCCACCAGCAGCCTCTGTATTCAAGTGCCCTGGCTTTCCATGTGCCTCCCAACCAGCTGCCTCTGTATTCAAGTGCCCTGGCTTTTCTTGTGCCTCCCCATCAGCTGCCTCTGTATGCACGTGTCCTGGCTTTTCTTGTGTCTTCCCGCCGGCTGCCTCTGCATTCAAGTGTCTTGGCCTTTCTTGTGTCTCCCCACCAGCTGCCTCTGTATTCAAGTGCCCTGGCTTTTCTTGTGTCTCCCCACCAGCTGCCTCTGTATTCCAAGTGCCCTGGTTTTTCTTGTGTCTCCCCACCAGCTGCCTCTGTATTCAAGTGCCCTGGCTGTCCATGTGTCTCCCAACCAGCTGCCTCTGTATTCAAGTGCCCTGGCTGTCCACTTGTCTCCCCACCACCTGTCTCTGTATTCAATTGCCCTGGATTTTCTTGTGTTTCCCCACCAGCTGCCTCTGTATTCAAGTGCCCTGGCTTTCCACGTGCCTCCCCACCAGCTGCCTCTGTATTCAAGTGTCCTGCCTTTTCTTGTGTCTTCCCACCAGCTGCCTCTATATTCAAGTGCCATGGCTTTTCTTGTGTCTGCCCACCAGCAGCCTCTGTATTCAAGTGCCCTGGCTTTCCATGTGCCTCCCAACCAGCTGCCCCTGTATTCAAGTGTCCTGGCTTTTCCTGTGTCTCCCCACCAGCTGCCTCTGTATTCAAGTGCCCTGGCTTTTCTTGTGCCTCCCCACCAGCTGCCTCTGTATGCAAGTGTCCTGTCTTTTCTTGTGTCTTCCCACCAGCTGCCTCTGTATTCAAGTGTCCTGGCTTTTCTTGTGTCTTCCCACCAGCTGCCTCTGTATTCAAGTGCCTTGGCTTTATTTGTGCCTCCCAACCAGCTGCCCCTGTATTCAAGTGTCCTGGCTTTTCCTGTGTCTCCCCACCAGCTGCCTCTGTATTCAAGTGCCCTGGCTTTTCTTGTGCCTCCCCACCAGCTGCCTCTGTATGCAAGTGTCCAGGCTTTTCTTGTGTCTTCCCACCAGCTGCCTCTGCATTCAAGTGTCTTGGCTTTTCTTGTGTCTCCCCACCAGCTGCCTCTGTATTCAAGTGCCCTGGCTTTTCTTGTGTCTCCCCACCAGCTGTCTCTGTATTCAAGTGTCTTGGCTTTCCATGTATCTCCCCACCAGCTGCCTCTGTTTTCAAGTGCCCTGGCTTTCCTTGTGTCTGCCCACCAGCAGCCTCTGTATTCAAGTGCCCTGGCTTTCCATGTGCCTCCCAACCAGCTGCCCCTGTATTCAAGTGTCCTGGCTTTTCCTGTGTCTCCCCACCAGCTGCCTCTGTATTCAAGTGCCCTGGCTTTTCTTGTGCCTCCCCACCAGCTGTCTCTGTATGCAAGTGTCCTGGCTTTTCTTGTGTCTTCTCACCAGCTGCCTCTGCATTCAAGTGTCTTGGCTTTTCTTGTGTCTCCCCACCAGCTGCCTCTGTATTCAAGTGCCCTGGCTTTTCTTGTGTCTCCCCACCGGCTGTGTCTGTATTCCAAGTGCCCTGGTTTTTCTTGTGTCTCCCCACCAGCTGCCTCTGTATTCAAGTGCCCTGGCTGTCCATGTGTCTCCCAACCAGCTGCCTCTGTATTCAAGTGCCCTGGCTGTCCACTTGTCTCCCCAGCACCTGTCTCTGTATTCAATTGCCCTGGAATTTCTTGTGTTTCCCCACCAGCTGCCTCTGTATTCAAGTGCCCTGGCTTTTCTTGTGTCTCCCCACCAGCTGTCTCTGTATTCAAGTGCCCTGGCTTTCCATGTATCTCCCCACCAGCTGCCTCTGTTTTCAAGTGCCCTGGCTTTCCTTGTGTCTCCCCACCAGCAGCCTCTGTATTCAAGTGCCCTGGCTTTCCATGTGCCTCCCAACCAGCTGCCTCTGTATTCAAGTGTCCTGGCTTTTCTTGTGTCTCCCCACCAGCTTCCTCTGTATTCAAGTGCCCTGGCTTTTCTTGTGCCTCCCCACCAGCTGCCTCTGTATTCAAGTGCCCTGGCTGTCCATGTGTCTCCCCACCAGCTGCCTCTGTATTCCAAGTGCCCTGGTTTTTCTTGTGTCTCCCCACCAGCTGCCTCTGTATTCAAGTGCCCTGGCTGTCCATGTATCTCCCCACCAGCTGCCTCTGTTTTCAAGTGCCCTGGCTTTCCTTGTGTCTCCCCACCAGCAGCCTCTGTATTCAAGTGCCCTGGCTTTCCATGTGCCTCCCAACCAGCTGCCTCTGTATTCAAGAGTCCTGGCTTTTCTTGTGTCTCCCCACCAGCTGCCTCTGTATTCAAGTGCCCTGGCTTTTCTTGTGCCTCCCCACCAGCTGCCTCTGTATACAAGTGCCCTCGATTTTCTTGTGTCTCCCCACCAGCTGCCTCTGTATTCCAAGTGCCCTGGTTTTTCTTGTGTCTCCCCACTAGCTGCCTCTGTATTCAAGTGCCCTGGCTTTCCAGGTATCTCCCCACCAGTTGCCTCTGTATTCAAGTGCCCTGGCTTTCCTTGTGTCTCCCCACCAGCTGCCTCTGTATTGAAGTGCCATGGCTTTTCTTGTGTCTCCCCACCAGCTGCCTCTGCATTCAAGTGTCCAGGCTTTTCTTGTGTCTCCCCACCAGCTGCCTCTGTATTCAAGTGTCCAGGCTTTTCTTGTGCCCCCCCCCCCAGCTGCCTCTGTATACAAGTGCCCTGGCTTTCCATGTGCCTCCCCACCAGCTGCCTCTGTATTCAAGTGTCCTGGCTGTCCATGTGTCTCCCAACCAGCTGCCTCTGTATTCAAGTGCCCTGGCTGTCCACTTGTCTCCCCACCACCTGTCTCTGTATTCAATTGCCCTGGATTTTCTTGTGTTTCCCCACCAGCTGCCTCTGTATTCAAGTGCCCTGGCTTTCCACGTGCCTCCCCACCAGCTGCCTCTGTATTCAAGTGTCCTGCCCTTTCTTGTGTCTTCCCACCAGGTGCCTCTGTATTCAAGTGCCCTGGCTGTCCATGTGTCTCCCAACCAGCTGCCTCTGTATTCAAGTGCCCTGGTTGTCCACTTGTCTCCCCACCACCTGTCTCTGTATTCAATTGCCCTGGATTTTCTTGTGTTTCCCCACCAGCTGTCTCTGTGTTCAAGTGCCCTGGCTTTCCATGTATCTCCCCACCAGCTGCCTCTGTTTTCAAGTGCCCTGGCTTTCCTTGTGTCTCCCCACCAGCAGCCTCTGTATTTAAGTGCCCTGGCTTTCCACGTGCCTCCCAACCAGCTGCCTCTGTATTCAAGTGTCCTGCCCTTTCTTGTGTCTTCCCACCAGGTGCCTCTGTATTCAAGTGCCCTGGCTGTCCATGTGTCTCCCAACCAGCTGCCTCTGTATTCAAGTGCCCTGGTTGTCCACTTGTCTCCCCACCACCTGTCTCTGTATTCAATTGCCCTGGATTTTCTTGTGTTTCCCCACCAGCTGTCTCTGTGTTCAAGTGCCCTGGCTTTCCATGTATCTCCCCACCAGCTGCCTCTGTTTTCAAGTGTCCTGGCTTTTCTTGTGTCTCCCCACCAGCTGCCTCTGTATTCAAGTGTCCTGGCTTTTCTTCTGTCTCCCCACCAGCTGCCTCTGTATTCAAGTGTCCTGGCTGTCCATGTGTCTCCCCACCAGCTGCCTCTGTATTCCAAGTGCCCTGGTTTTTCTTGTGTCTCCCCACCAGCTGCCTCTGTATTCAAGTGCCCTGGATTTTCTTGTGTTTCCCCACCAGCTGCCTCTGTATTCAAGTGCCCTGGCTTTTCTTGTGTCTCCCCACCAGCTATCTCTGTATTCAAATGCCCTGGCTTTCCTTGTGTCTCCCCACCAGCAGCCTCTGTATTTAAGTGCCCTGGCTTTCCACGTGCCTCCCAACCAGCTGCCTCTGTATTCAAGTGTCCTGGCTTTTCTTGTGTCTCCCCACCAGCTGCCTCTGTATTCAAGTGTCCTGGCTTTTCTTCTGTCTCCCCACCAGCTGCCTCTGTATTCAAGTGTCCTGGCTGTCCATGTGTCTCCCCACCAGCTGCCTCTGTATTCCAAGTGCCCTGGTTTTTCTTGTGTCTCCCCACCAGCTGCCTCTGTATTCAAGTGCCCTGGATTTTCTTGTGTTTCCCCACCAGCTGCCTCTGTATTCAAGTGCCCTGGCTTTCCTTGTGTCTCCCCACCAGCTATCTCTGTATTCAAATGCCCTGGCTTTCCTTGTGTCTGCCCACCAGCAGCCTCTGTATTCAAGTGCCCTGGCTTTCCATGTGCCTCCCAACCAGCTGCCTCTGTATTCAAGTGCCCTGGCTTTTCCTGTGTCTCTCCACTAGCTGCCTCTGTATTCAAGTGCCCTGGCTTTTCTTGTGCCTCCCCATCAGCTGCCTCTGTATTCAAGTGCCCTGGCTTTTCTTGTGTCTCCCCACCAGCTGTCTCTGTATTCAAGTGCCCTGGCTTTCCTTGTGTCTGCCCACCAGCAGCCTCTGTATTCAAGTGCCCTGGCTTTCCATGTGCCTCCCAACCAGCTGCCTCTGTATTCAAGTGCCCTGGCTTTTCCTGTGTCTCTCCACCAGCTGCCTCTGTATTCAAGTGCCCTGGCTTTTCTTGTGTCTTCCCACCAGCTGCCTCTGCATTCAAGTGTCTTGGCTTTTCTTGTGTCTCCCCACCAGCTGCCTCTGTATTCAAGTGCCCTGGCTTTTCTTGTGTCTCCCCACCAGCTGCCTCTGTATTCCAAGTGCCCTGGTTTTTCTTGTGTCTCCCCACCAGCTGCCTCTGTATTCAAGTGCCCTGGCTGTCCATGTGTCTCCCAACCAGCTGCCTCTGTATTCAAGTGCCCTGGCTGTCCACTTGTCTCCCCACCACCTGTCTCTGTATTCAATTGCCCTGGATTTTCTTGTGTTTCCCCACCAGCTGCCTCTGTATTCAAGTGCCCTGGCTTTCCACGTGCCTCCCCACCAGCTGCCTCTGTATTCAAGTGTCCTGCCTTTTCTTGTGTCTTCCCACCAGCTGCCTCTATATTCAAGTGCCATGGCTTTTCTTGTGTCTGCCCACCAGCAGCCTCTGTATTCAAGTGCCCTGGCTTTCCATGTGCCTCCCAACCAGCTGCCCCTGTATTCAAGTGTCCTGGCTTTTCCTTTGTCTCCCCACCAGCTGCCTCTGTATTCAAGTGCCCTGGCTTTTCTTGTGCCTCCCCACCAGCTGCCTCTGTATGCAAGTGTCCTGGCTTTTCTTGTGTCTTCCCACCAGCTGCCTCTGTATTCAAGTGTCCTGGCTTTTCTTGTGTCTTCCCACCAGCTGCCTCTGTATTCAAGTGCCCTGTCTTTTCCTGTGTCTCCCCACCAGCTTCCTCTGTATACAAGTGCCTTGGCTTTATTTGTGCCTCCCAACCAGCTGCCCCTGTATTCAAGTGTCCTGGCTTTTCCTGTGTCTCCCCACCAGCTGCCTCTGTATTCAAGTGCCATTGGCTTTTCTTGTGCCTCCCCACCAGCTGCCTCTGTATGCAAGTGTCCTGGCTTTTCTTGTGTCTTCCCACCAGCTGCCTCTGCATTCAAGTGCCCTGGCTTTTCTTGTGTCTTCCCACCAGCTGTCTCTGTATTCAAGTGTCCTGGCTTTCCATGTATCTCCCCACCAGCTGCCTCTGTTTTCAAGTGCCCTGGCTTTCCTTGTGTCTGCCCAGCAGCAGCCTCTGTATTCAAGTGCCCTGGCTTTCCATGTGCCTCCCAAACTGCTGCCCCTGTATTCAAGTGTCCTGGCTTTTCCTGTGACTCCCCACCAGCTGCCTCTGTATTCAAGTGCCCTGGCTTTTCTTGTGCCTCCCCACCAGCTGCCTCTGTATGCAAGTGTCCTGGCTTTTCTTGTGTCTTCCCACCAGCTGCCTCTGCATTCAAGTGTCTTGGCTTTTCTTGTGTCTCCCCACCAGCTGCCTCTGTATTCAAGTGCCCTGGCTTTTCTTGTGTCTCCCCACCGGCTGCGTCTGTATTCCAAGTGCCCTGGTTTTTCTTGTGCCTCCCCACCAGCTGCCTCTGTATGCAAGTGTCCTGGCTTTTCTTGTGTCTCCCCACCAGCTGCCTCTGTATTCAAGTGCCATTGGCTTTTCTTGTGCCTCCCCACCAGCTGCCTCTGTATGCAAGTGTCCTGGCTTTTCTTGTGTCTTCCCACCACCTGTCTCTGTATTCAATTGCCCTGGATTTTCTTGTGTTTCCCCACCAGCTGCCTCTGTATTCAAGTGCCCTGGCTTTCCACGTGCCTCCCCACCAGCTGCCTCTGTATTCAAGTGTCCTGCCTTTTCTTGTGTCTTCCCACCAGCTGCCTCTATATTCAAGTGCCATGGCTTTTCTTGTGTCTGCCCACCAGCAGCCTCTGTATTCAAGTGCCCTGGCTTTCCATGTGCCTCCCAACCAGCTGCCCCTGTATTCAAGTGTCCTGGCTTTTCCTTTGTCTCCCCACCAGCTGCCTCTGTATTCAAGTGCCCTGGCTTTTCTTGTGCCTCCCCACCAGCTGCCTCTGTATGCAAGTGTCCTGGCTTTTCTTGTGTCTTCCCACCAGCTGCCTCTGTATTCAAGTGTCCTGGCTTTTCTTGTGTCTTCCCACCAGCTGCCTCTGTATTCAAGTGCCCTGGCTTTCCATGTATCTCCCCACCAGCTGCCTCTGTTTTCAAGTGCCCTGGCTTTCCTTGTGTCTCCCCACCAGCAGCCTCTGTATTCAAGTGCCCTGGCTTTCCATGTGCCTCCCAACCAGCTGCCTCTGTATTCAAGTGTCCTGGCTTTTCTTGTGTCTCCCCACCAGCTTCCTCTGTATTCAAGTGCCCTGGCTTTTCTTGTGCCTCCCCACCAGCTGCCTCTGTATTCAAGTGTCCTGGCTTTTCTTGTGTCTCCCCACCAGCTTCCTCTGTATTCAAGTGCCCTGGCTTTTCTTCTGTCTCCCCACCAGCTGCCTCTGTATTCAAGTGTCCTGGCTGTCCATGTGTCTCCCCACCAGCTGCCTCTGTATTCCAAGTGCCCTGGTTTTTCTTGTGTCTCCCCACCAGCTGCCTCTGTATTCAAGTGCCCTGGATTTTCTTGTGTCTCCCCACCAGCTGTCTCTGTATTCAAGTGTCCTGGCTTTCCATGTATCTCCCCACCAGCTGCCTCTGTTTTCAAGTGCCCTGGCTTTCCTTGTGTCTCCCCACCAGCAGCCTCTGTATTCAAGTGCCCTGGCTTTCCATGTGCCTCCCAACCAGCTGCCTCTGTATTCAAGAGTCCTGGCTTTTCTTGTGTCTCCCCACCAGCTGCCTCTGTATTCAAGTGCCCTGGCTTTTCTTGTGCCTCCCCACCAGCTGCCTCTGTATACAAGTGCCCTGGATTTTCTTGTGTCTCCCCACCAGCTGCCTCTGTATTCCAAGTGCCCTGGTTTTTCTTGTGTCTCCCCACCAGCTGCCTCTGTATTCAAGTGCCCTGGCTGTCCATGTGTCTCCCCACCAGCTGTCTCTGTATTCAAGTGCCCTGGCTTTCCAGGTATCTCCCCACCAGTTGCCTCTGTATTCAAGTGCCCTGGCTTTCCTTGTGTCTCCCCACCAGCTGCCTCTGTAATCAAGTGCCCTGGCTTTTCTTGTGTCTCCCCACCAGCTGCCTCTCCATTCAAGTGTCCAGGCTTTTCTTGTGTCTCCCCACCAGCTGCCTCTGTATTCAAGTGTCCAGGCTTTTCTTGTGCCCCCCCCCCCAGCTGCCTCTGTATACAAGTGCCCTGGCTTTCCATGTGCCTCCCCACCAGCTGCCTCTGTATTCAAGTGTCCTGGTTTTTCTTGTTTCTCCCCACCAGCTGCCTCTGTATACAAGTGCCCTGGCTTTCCATGTGCCTACCCACCAGCTGCCTCTGTATTCAAGTGTCCTGGCTTTTCTTGTGTCTCCCCACCAGCTGCCTCTGTATTCAGGTGCCCTGGCTTTTCCTGTGTCTCCCCACCAGCTGCTTCTGTATTCAAGTGCCATGGCTTTATTTGTGTCTCCCCACCAGCTGCCTCTGTATTCAAGTGCCTTGGCTTTTCTTGTGTCTTCCCCACCAGCTGCCTCTGTATTCAAGTGCCCTGGCTTTTCTTGTGTCTTCCCCACCAGCTGCCTCTGTATACAAGTGCCCTTGCTTTTCCTGTGTCTCCCCATCAGCTGCCTTTGTATACAAGTGCCCTGGCTTTACATGTGTCTCCCCACCAGCTGCCTCTATATTCAAGTGCCATGGATTTTCTTGTGTCTCCCCACGAGCTGCCTCTGTATTCCAAGTGCCCTGGTTTTTCTTGTGTCTCCCCACCAGCTGCCTCTGTATTCAAGTGCCCTGGCTGTCCATGTGTCTCCCCACCAGCTGTCTCTGTATACAAGTGCCCTGGCTTTCCAGGTATCTCCCCACCAGTTGCCTCTGTATTCAAGTGCCCTGGCTTTACATGTGTCTTCCCACCAGCTGCATCTGTATTCAAGTGCTCTGGCTGTCCATGTGTCTCCCCACCAGCTGCCTCTGTAATCAAGTGCCCTGGCTTTTCTTGTGTCTCCCCACCAGCTGCCTCTGCATTCAAGTGTCCAGGCTTTTCTTGTGTCTCCCCACCAGCTGCCTCTGTATTCAAGTGTCCAGGCTTTTCTTGTGCCCCCCCCCCCCAGCTGCCCTTGTATACAAGTGCCCTGGCTTTCCATGTGCCTCCCCACCAGCTGCCTCTGTATTCAAGTGTCCTGGTTTTTCTTGTGTCTTCCCACCAGCTGCCTCTGTATACAAGTGCCCTGGCTTTCCATGTGCCTCCCCACCAGCTGCCTCTGTATTCAAGTGTCCTGGCTTTTCTTGTGTCTTCCCACCAGCTGCCTCTGTATTCAAGTGCCCTGTCTTTTCCTGTGTCTCCCCACCAGCTTCCTCTGTATACAAGTGCCTTGGCTTTATTTGTGTCTCCCCACCAGCTGCCTCTGTATTCAGGTGCCCTGGCTTTTCCTGTGTCTCCCCACCAGCTGCTTCTGTATTCAAGTGCCTTGGCTTTATTTGTGTCTCCCCACCAGCTGCCTCTGTATTCAAGTGCCTTGGCTTTTCTTGTGCCTTCCCCACCAGCTGCCTCTGTATACAAGTGCCCTGGCTTTACATGTGTCTCCCCACCAGCTGCCTCTATATTCAAGTGCCATGGCTTTTCCTGTGTCTCGCCCCCCCCCCAGCTTCCTCTGTATTCAAGTGCCCTGGCTTTCCTTGTGTCTTCCTACCAGCTGCCTCTGTATTCAAGTGCCCTGGCTGTCCATGTCTCCCCACCAGCTGCCTCTGTATTCAAGTGCCCTGGCTTTCCATATGCCTCCACACCAGCTCCCTCTGTATTCAAGTGCCCTGGATTTTCTTGTGTCTCCCCACCAGCTGCCTTTGTATTCAAGTGTCCTGGCTTTCCTTGTGTCTCCCCACCAGCTGCCTCTGTTTTACAGTGCCCTGGCTTTTCTTGTGTCCCCCCCCCCCAGCTGCCTCTGTATACAGGTGCCATGGCTTTTCTTGTCTCTCCCCACCAGCTGCCTCTGTATTCAAGTGCCCTGGATTTTCTTGTGTCTCCCTATCAGCTGCCTCTGTATTCAAGTGCCCTGACTGGCCATGTGTCTCCCCACCAGCTTCCTCTATATTCAAGTGCCCTGGCTTTCCGTGTGCCTCCCCACCAGCTGCCTCTGTATACAAGTGCCCTGGATTTTCTTGTGTCTCCCCACCAGCTGCCTCTGAATTCAAGTGTCCTGGCTTTTCTTGTTTCTCCCCACCAGCTGCCTCTGTATTCAAGTGCCCTGGGTTTTCTTGTGCCTTCTCACCAGCTGCCTCTGTATTCAAGTTCCCTGGCTTTTCTTGTGCCTCCCTACCAGCTTCCTCTGTATTCAAGTGCCCTGGCTTTCCATGTGTCTCCCCACCAGCTGCCTCTATATTCAAGTGCCCTGGATTTTCTTGTGTCTCCCCACCAGCTGCCTCTGAATTCAAGTGTCCTGGCTTTTCTTGTTTCTCCCCACCAGCTGCCTCTGTATTCAAGTGCCCTGGGTTTTCTTGTGCCTTCTCACCAGCTGCCTCTGTATTCAAGTTCCCTGGCTTTTCTTGTGCCTCCCTACCAGCTTCCTCTGTATTCAAGTGCCCTGGCTGTCCATGTGTCTCCCCACCAGCTGCCTCTATATTCAAGTGCCCTGGATTTTCTTGTGTCTCCCCACCAGCTGCCTCTGTGTTCAAGTGCCCTGGCTTTTCTTGTGCCTCCCCACCAGCTGCCTCTGTATTCAAGTGCCCTGGCTGTCCACTTGTCTCCCCACCAGCTGTCTCTGTGATCAAGTGCCCTGGCTTTTCTTGTGTCTCCCCACCAGCTGCCTCTGTATTCAAGTGCCCTGGCTGTCCATGTGTCTCCCCACCAACTCCCTCTATATTCAAGTGCCCTGGCTTTCCGTGTGCCTCCCCACCAGCTGCCTCTGTATACAAGTGCCCTGGCTTTTCTTGTGTCTCCCCACCAGCTGCCTCTGTGTTCAAGTGCCATGGCTTTTCTTGTGTCTCCCCACCAGCTGCCTCTGTATTCAAGTGCCCTGGCTTTCCATGTGCCTCCCCCCCCCAGCTGCCTCTGTATTCAAGTTCCCTGGCTTTTCTTGTGTTTCCCCACCAGCTGCCTCTGTATTCAAGTGCCCTGGGTTTTCCTGTGTTTCCCCACTACCTGCCTCTGTATTCAAGTGCCCTGGCTTTTCATGTGTCTTCCCCACCAGCTGCCTCTGTATACAAGTGCCCTGGCTTTACATGTGTCTTCCCACCAGCTGCCTCTGTATACAAGTGCCCTGGCTTTACATGTGTCTTCCCACCAGCTGGCACTGTATTCCAGTGCCCTGGCTTTCCATGTGTCTCCCCACCAGCTTTCTCTGTATTTAAGTGCCATGGCTTTCCACGTGTCTTCCTACCAGCTGCTTCTGTATTCAAGTGCTCTGGTTAACTTTGTGTCTCCCTACTGGCTACTTCTGTACTCGTCTGCACTGGTTGCCTGTGTGTCACCCCACCAGATGTATCTGTATTTAAACCAGACCAAAAGCCTTTGTCAAAAAAACTGTTGGAAAAATACTTCCCAAAACTTGCCCCATCTGCATGCATGATACTGATTCATTGTCAGCATCCCAGCCATGCTGCTGCTTGTATTCAACTGGCATAACCCACACCCAGCTATCCATGGATCTCCCCACCGACTTCCTCACTATTCAAGTGTTTCAGCTGTCCATTCGTCTCCCCCTTGCTGCCCTTCTCTTGCAGTACCCAGCCTGGCTGGCAAACTATCAGACCAGAGACAGTTCAGATACATCTAGTCTTTTTAAATTTAAAGGATTCTCATCACACTAAGGCCCTCATTTACTAAAGCTATGCTAGGCTTTGTCGCTCTGCTAAAGGTTGGCACAACATGCATATGCACATACTGGGCTATGTTTTCCTCCGTGCCTCATTACAGAAGCTCCATATTCTGTGCTCAGTTCTAAATAGAGATGAGCGAACTTTAGAAAAATTCGATTTGGCTGATTCGCCGAATTTTCCGACATAATTTGTTTCGACCCGAATTTATTTGCGACGAATCTCTATTAAAAATGGCTATTTCTGAGCTTCCTAGAGCCTCAATAGGGTTGTAAACCATTCTGCCTTTCTGTAACAGGCATAGGATGCGTGCTGGCTTAGTGAAATTATACTGTAAATAATTATGACATGCAAATCAGAGGCATCGCTATTAGAATCGCAGAGCGGCACAATTGCAGAGAGTTGAGGTGGCATCACTATGAGGGGCCCCTATATTGCCTGAAAAACACACCCTGGAGCTGGCAGCAGCAGGAGCCCAAATATTGGCTGAAAGACATCCTGGAGTTGGCAGCAGGAGCCCAAAAATTGGCCTGAAGACACACACTGGAGTTGGCAGCAGGAGCCCAAAAATTGCCCGAAAGAGACACTGGAGTTGCCAGCAGCAGCAGGAGCCCAAACATTGGCGGAAAGAGACACTGGGGTTGGCAGCAGGAGCCCAAACATTGGCTGAAAAAGACACTAGAGTTGGCAGCTGCAGCAGCAGGAGCCCAAAAATTGCTTGAAAGACACAACCTGGAGTTGCAAGCAGCAGCAGGAGCCCAAACATTTATGAAAGAGACACTGGAGTTGGCAGCAGGAGCAGCAGGAGCCCAAACATTGGCTCAAAGAGACACTGGAGTTGGCAGTAGCAGGAGGCCAAAAATTGGCTGAATGACACCCTGGAGTTGCAAGCAGCAGGAGCCCAAACATTGCTTGAAAGACACACTGGAGTTGGCAGCAGTAGCAGCAGGAGCCCGAACATTGCTGGAAAGAGACACTGCATTTGGCAGCAGGAGCCCAAAAATTGGCCGAATGACACCCTGAAGTTGGCAGCAGCAGCAGGAGCCCAAACATTGCTTGAAAGAGACACTGGAGTTGGCAGCAGGAGCCAAATCATTGGCTCAAAGAGACGCTGGAGTTGGCAGCAGCAGCAGCAGGAGGCCCAAAATTGGCTGAATGACACCCAGGAGTTGCAAGCAGCAGCAGCAGGAGCCCAAACATTGCTTGAAAGAGACACTGGAGTTGGCAGCAGGAGCCCAAAAATTGGACTAAAGACACACTGGAGTTGCAAGCAGCAGCAGGAGCCCAAACATTGCTTGAAAGAGACACTGGAGTTGGCAGCAGGAGCCCAAAAATTAAAAAAAAAGACACACTGGAGTTGCAAGCAGCAGCAGCAGCAGCAGGAGCCCAAACATTTATTGAAAGAGACACTGGATTTGGCAGCCAGTGCAGGAGCCCAAACATTGCTTGAAAGAGACACTGGAGTTGGCAGCAGGAGCCAACCCTGCTCTGCTAAAGGTTGGCACAACATGCACATGCACATACTGGGCTATATTTTCCTCCGTGCCTCATTACAGAAGCTCCATATTCTGTGCTCAGTTCTAAATAGAGATGAGCGAACTTTAGAAAAATTCGATTTGGCTGATTCGCAGAATTTTCCGACATAATTTGTTTCGACCCGAATTTATTTGCGACGAATCTCTATTAAAAATGGCTATTTCTGAGCTTCCTAGAGCCTCAATAGGGTTGTAAACCATTCTGCCTTGCTGTAACAGGCATAGGATGCGTGCTGGCTTAGTGAAATTATACTGTAAATAATTATGACATGCAAATCAGAGGCATCGCTATTAGAATCGCAGAGCGGCACAATTGCAGAGAGTTGAGGTGGCATCACTATGAGGGGCCCCTATATTGCCTGAAAAACACACCCTGGAGCTGGCAGCAGCAGGAGCCCAAATATTGGCTGAAAGACATCCTGGAGTTGGCAGCAGGAGCCCAAAAATTGGCCTGAAGACACACACTGGAGTTGGCAGCAGGAGCCCAAAAATTGCCCGAAAGAGACACTGGAGTTGCCAGCAGCAGCAGGAGCCCAAACATTGGCGGAAAGAGACACTGGAGTTGGCAGCAGGAGCCCAAACATTGGCTGAAAGAGACACTGGAGTTGGCAGCAGCAGCAGCAGGAGCCCAAAAAATGCTTGAAAGACACAACCTGGAGTTGCAAGCAGCAGCAGCAGCAGGAGCCCAAACATTTATGAAAGAGACACTGGAGTTGGCAGCAGGAGCAGCAGGAGCCCAAACATTGGTTCAAAGAGACACTGGAATTGGCAGCAGCAGGAGGCCAAAAATTGGCTGAATGACACCCTGGAGTTGCAAGCAGCAGCAGCAGGAGACCAAGCATTGCTTGAAAGACACACTGGAGTTGGCAGCAGTAGCAGCAGCAGGAGCCCAAACATTGCTTGAAAGAGACACTGCATTTGGCAGCAGGAGCCCAAAAATTGGCCGAATGACACCCTGGAGTTGGCAGCAGCAGCAGCAGCAGCAGGAGCCCAAACATTGCTTGAAAGAGACACTGGAGTTGGCAGCAGGAGCCAAAACAGTGTCTCAAAGAGACACTGGAGTTGGCAGCAGCAGCAGCAGGAGGCCCAAAATTGGCTGAATGACACCCTGGAGTTGCAAGCAGCAGCAGCAGGAGACCAAAAATTGGACTAAAGACACACTGGAGTTGCAAGCAGCAGCAGCAGGAGCCCAAACATTGCTTGAAAGAGACACTGGAGTTTGCAGCAGGAGCCCAAAAATTAGAAAAAAGACACACTGGAGTTGCAAGCAGCAGCAGCAGGAGCCCAAACATTGATTGAAAGAGACACTGGATTTGGCAGCAGGAGCAGGAGCAGGAGCCCAAACATTGCTTGAAAGAGACACTGGAGTTGGCAGCAGGAGCCCAAAAATTGGACTAAAGACAAACTGGAGTTGCAAGCAGCAGCAGCAGGAGCCCAAACATTGCTTGAAAGAGACACTGGAGTTGGCAGCAGGAGCCCAAATATTGGCTGAATGATACCCTGGAGTTGCAAGCAGCAAGCAGCAGGAGCCCAAACATTGCTTGAAAGAGACACTGGAGTTGGCAGCAGGAGCCCAAAAATTGGACTAAAGACACACTGGAGTTGCAAGCAGTAGCAGCAGCAGGAGCCCAAACATTGATTGAAAGAGACACTGGATTTGGCAGCAGGAGCAGCAGGAGCAGGAGCCCAAACATTGCTTGAAAGAGACACTGGAGTTGGCAGCAGGAGCCCAAAAATTGGACTAAAGACAAACTGGAGTTGCAAGCAGCAGCAGAAGGAGCCCAAACATTGATTGAAAGAGCCTCTGGAGTTGGCAACAGGAGCAGGAGCCCAAACATTGCTTGAAAGAGACACTGGAGTTGGCAGCAGGAGCCCAAAAATCGGACTAAAGACAAACTGGAGTTGCAAGCAGCAGCAGGAGCCCAAACATTGCTTGAAAGAGACACTGGAGTTGGCAGCAGGAGCCCAAATATTGGCTGAATGATACCCTGGAGTTGCAAGCAGCAGCAGCAGCAGGAGCCCAAACATTGCTTGAAAGAGACACTGGAGTTGGAAGCAGGAGCCCAAAAATTGGACTAAAGAGACGCTGGAGTTGCAAGCAGCAGCAGCAGCAGCAGGAGCCCAAACATTGCTTGAAAGAGACACTGGAGTTGGCAGCAGGAGCCCAAAAATTGGACTAAAGACACACTGGAGTTGCAAGCAGCAGCAGCAGGAGCCCAAATATTGATTGAAAGAGACACTGGATTTGGCAGCAGGAGCCCAAAAATTAGAAAAAAGACACACTGGAGTTGCAAGAAGCAGCAGCAGCAGGAGCCCAAACATTGCTTGAAAGAGACACTGGAGTTGGCAGCAGGAGCCCAAACATTGGCTGAATGACACCCTGGAGTTGCAAGCAGCAGCAGCAGGAGCCCAAACAGTGCTTGAAAGACACACTGGAGTTGGCAGCAGGAGAAGCAGGAGCCCAAACATTGGCTCAAAGAGACACTGGAGTTGGCAGCAGCAGCAGCAGGAGCCCAAACATTGCTTGAAAGAGACACTGCATTTGGCAGCAGGAGCCCAAAAATTGTCCGAATGACACCTTGGAGTTGGCAGCAGCAGGAGCAGGAGCCCAAACATTGCTTGAAAGAGACACTGGAGTTGGCAGCAGGAGCAGCAGGAGTCCAAACATTGATTGAAAGAGACACTGGATTTGGGAGCAGGGGCAGCAGGAGCAGGAGCCCAAACATTGATTGAAAGAGACACTGGAGTTTGCAGCAGGAGCCCAAAAATTGGACTAAAGACACAATGGAGTTGCAAGCAGCAGCAGGAGCCCAAACATTGCTTGAAAAAGACACTAGAGTTGGCAGCAGGAGCCCAAACATTGGCTGAATGACACCCTGGAGTTGCAAGCAGCAGCAGCAGCAGCCCAAACATTGCTTGAAAGACACACTGGAGTTGGCAGCAGAAGCAGCAGGAGCCTAAACATTGGCTCAAAGAGACACTGGAGTTGGCAGCAGCAGGAGCCCAAACATTGCTTGAAAGAGACACTGCATTTGGCAGCAGGAGCCCAGAAAATTGGTCGAATGACACCCTGGAGTTTGCAGCAGCAGCAGCAGCAGAAAACGTGAGACCTAATTCTCCCTCCCATTTTTCTATATATCTGGGGGTCCCTGTGTGGAGAGCTTTGGTGAGGAGATTATAGAGCCTGGAAATTGTGTGGGTAGGGGGGGTGTCCTGTAGGATCAGTGATTCCAGCTTTGTGGGGGGGGGGGGTCCGAGCTTTATGCACCATGTTATTAGAGGTTAGGAAGGTATGAAGCTGTCTGTGTAGCAACCATGAGATACGTTTGACCCCTGCTCTGGCCTTCAGGTCATCCAGGGAGGGAATGGCCCCGTTTCGCATCACCTGGCCCACCATAGTTCCCTCGGATGCCTCCCAGATGAGGAAGCTCCTAGATAGTAAGCCCGGTTCAAACGCTGGGTTGTCGAAGATTGGTGTGAGTGGGCCGGGTCTGCGGACCAGGTTATATTTATGTTGTAGGGGGTCCCAAATGTCTAGGAAGTGCTGCATAAGGAAGGGTAGGGCCCCCTTCTGGGGTCTGGACAGAGGGGCAGCCCATGCTATTGTGGAGGGGTTGAACCGGGAGAGCGATTTCTCCAATTGAACCCAAAGTTTTTCCTCCCCTCTACGGGTCCAGTCCACCATCCTCTGCAGGACTGCCGCCGCATGATACGTTTTCAGATCGGGGAGACCCATGCCCCCCTCCCCCCTGCCCCTGGAGAGTCGAGAGTCTAATCCTTGGTTTGGATGACCCCCACACAAATTTTGAGAAAGCTGACCTCAATCTTTTAAAGAAGCTGCTGGGTAGTCCTATCGGGGCCGCCTGAAAGACATACAAAAGTTCAAAATCTTTAAGCTGTTGACCCTACCAAACCAGGAAATTGGTTTCTTCTCGTAAGCTTCCAGTTCCCGTCCTATTTTAGTTAGAAGGGGGGAGTAATTAAGCTCGTATATTTTGGAAAGGTCTGCCGGTATTTGAATACCTAGATACTTGATGGCCTGTGATTTCCATTTGAATGGGAAGTTCGCTTCTAAGAGGCGTACCTCCTGGCAAGGGAGGGAAAGGTTTAGCGCCTCAGTTTTGGAGAGATTGATTTTGAAGTTGCTTACTGCGCTAACGCGCTCAAACTCCTTTAGGAGAGCCGGGAATGATATATGAGGGGATGTTACATGTAACATTAAGTCATCTGCAAACAAAGATGCTTTGTACTGGTTGTCAGCGATTTGAATGCCCTTAATATCAGGGTTATTGCGTATGGCTATGGCTAAGTGCTCCATCGTTAGGACGTACAGGAGGGGGGAGAGCGGGCACCCCTGTCTCGTGCCGTTGCTTATGGTGAATGGGGCGGACTGTAATCCGTTAACTCTAACCCTGGCGGCCGGGCCAGTGTATAGGGCCATAATCTTGGAGAGGAGGCCAGGGCCAACCCCAATCTGTCTCAATGTGGCTGACATAAAGGCCCAGTTCACCCTGTCGAACGCCTTCTCAGCGTCACAAGCGAGAAGGCAAGCTTGAGTTTTGGAGGAGGATATATGTGAAATCAGGGTGAACAGTTTGTTAGTATTGTCCCTGGCCTCCCTCCCCTGCACAAAACCTACTTGGTCAAGGTGAATCCTGCCCGGAAGCAATCCTTGCAACCTTAAGGCTATGATCTTTGCGTAAAGTTTAATATCGATGTTAATAAGCGAAATCGGTCTGTAATTCCCACATATCGAGTTGTCCTTTCCTGGTTTAGGGATAACCGAAACCGTGGCCTCCAGGGCTTGTCTCGGAAAGGGGCAGTCTCCGCCTATGGAGTTGAAAACTCTTGTTAGGAAAGGGGTCAGCCGGGCCCCAAGTCGTTTGTAAAATTTAGGGGTATATCTGGCCGGCCCTGGGCACTTGACGGCTGGTGAGTCTTTGATTGCTTGGGCAACCTCCTGGTCAGAGAAAGGTAGCTCCAGGGATTCGGCCTCTTCTAAGGAGATCGTGGGCAAAGGGGTACTAGAAATATATTCTCCTATCGCTGAGGAGGGGTCTCCTGACCCGGGGGAGGGCTGGAGGGGTTATGAATATTGTAGAGGGAGTTGTAGTATTCTCTGAAAGTGGCTGCTATGTCCGAGGGGGATTGTGCCAGTGAACCGTCAGGCTTCCGGAGAGCAGGGATGTACGAGGCTGTTGGCCGGGGATGGAGCCACATTTATTTGCCAGCCTATAAAGTTGAGCCCTGCCCCTATCCCTGTAGCCTAGATAGGATTGGTTATATAGTTTCTGCAGTTTCTCCCTAGCTTCCTGCAGTTTCAGGAGCCCGAGATTCTCTCCACATTTTTAGTTGACAGACGAGTTCTCCTCGCCGTAATTATGGCCCCCGCCGCACTAAACACCCGCTCAGATGGCACGCTACTTGCCGGGCAGGACAGCTTTTCCAGGGCAAACTCAGCTAGTTGCGGCCACAAGTCAAGTTTAGCTGCCCAGAAGTCCAGCGGATCCTCAAGGTGTGTTGGCATGGTCATGTCAAGGTATGACAAGACCTGCTGGTTCAGGTCCTGCTCCAGGTCTTCCTGCTGCTCATGAGTAGCCTCACTATGCGGGTGTAGAAAGCTACTCATTAGCGACTGAAGACTGAGGCTGCTGCTGATGGAGCTGCTGCTGCTGCTCCTGCCAAACCCCCCGGCAGCCATGGCAGTGGAAGGTGAGCGCAGAGGTCCCCCCGAGTCAGACCTGCGAGAGTATGGACCATGGCGCAGATAGGCATCGGCCAACTGACTACGTAGAATGTCTTTGTAGTAGGTCAGTTTGTCCTCCCTCTCGGCCGTTTTTAAAAAATGCCCCCATTTTGTGCCTGAAGCGAGGGTCCAATAAGGTGGAGAGCCAGAAGTCATCCCACTGACAAATGGTAACAATTCTGGGGTCACTACGCAAGCAAGTGAGCATGCTTCCTGCTATTTGCGCAAGTGACTCGGAGGGACTACCTGTCTCCATCTCCACTGCATACTGCCACGGTGTGTCTGGGTCCTCTGTCTCGCCTTCCTCACAACCCTCTAGCTCCTCTGGCTGCTCCTGCTCCTCCTCTCCTGTCCGCTGACTAGATAAACCAGCCATTTCTCCAAGCCTAAACTGTGCTCTGTGCCACTCCTCATCCTCTTCCTCCTCCTCCTCCAGTTCAGCTCCAACGGGGTTTATATGGCCGAAAGATGTAGACGGCATGTCTCCAGTGCCCTGACCAGCCATGGTTTCCAACATGTGCTGTAGTACATGAAGCAGTGGGATCACGTCGTTCATCCCATAATCCTGGCGATTCACAAATAAAGTGGCTTCCTCAAAAGGCCTGAGCAAACGGCAGGTGTCACGTATGAGCTTCCACTGGTTGACATTGAAGTTACACAGCGGAGTCCCCCTATCCGCTTGGATCATCAAGAAATCCGTGATGGCTTTTCTCTGTTCGTATAGTCTGTCCAACATATGCAGGGGGGAATTCCAATGGGTGGAAACTTCGCAAATCAGACTATGTTGGGGGCTACCGTTCTGACGCTGTAGCTCAAGAAGGGTGTGCTTGGCGGTGTATGAGTGGCTGAAGTGCATGCAAAGTTTCCTTGAAGTTGTTAGGATGTCTTGCAGATGGGGGGAAGACTTCAGAAACCGCTTCACAACCAGATTGAAGACTTGAACCATGCAGGGCGCATGGGTCAGCCTTCCTTGTCGCAGCGCGGATAAAATGTTCTTCCCATTGTCGGTAACCATGGTTCCCATTTTCAGTTTTCTTGAAGTAAGCCATGTTTGGATTTCTTGATGAATAAGTTTAAGCAGTTCCTCCCCTGTGTGACTCCGTTCGCCAAGACAAACCATGTGAAGCACAGCATGACACCTCTGTGCCCTGCACACATGGTAGACTGGAGGGGCACTGAGACTTGAGCCTACAGTGGAGGGTGAGGAGAAGGCGGAGGATGAGGGGGCCGAGTCGCACGGTGTCACAGGTACAACGGCCAGGGAGCGCGGAGGCAGAAGCGGCGTGACCTGTCCAAGTTGCTGCTGCTGCAAAGGGACCACATTCACCCAGTGGGCCGTAAACAACATGTACTGTCCCTGACCGTAGTTGCAGCTCCAGACGTCGGCGCTGCCATGCACTTTGCTACACACCGACAGGCTCAAGGACTGGCCCACCTTCTGTTCAACAAAATTGTGCAGCGCTGGTACTGCCTTCTTGGCAAAGAAATGACGGCTTGGCACTCTCCACCTCGGCACGGCACAAGCCGTCAGTTCTCTGAAAGGTGCAGAGTCCACCACCTGAAAAGGGAGCGACTGCAGCACCAGCAACTTGGACAGGAGCACATTCAGCTCCTGCGCCATAGGATGAGTGGGCACATACTGCTGTCTCTTGGACATGGCTTCGCTGATGGATTGCTGGCGGGATGCATGATTTGGAGGAGGAGGAGGAAGAGCAGGAGCATCAGGAGGAGCGACAGAGGATGGGTATGACACACAGCTGCCTTCGGCTGAGGTGCTGGAGCCTTGGCTGGCAGAAATTGGGAGCGGTATGCCACTTGGTGAGGAAGCAGCCTGGACCACCTCTCCGGAGCCTCGGTTCTCCCAGGCCGCTTTATGGTGACGCATCATATGTTGACGCAGGGCCGTGGTGCCAACATTTGGGCCCTGGCCACGCTTCACCTTCTGCCTACATATCTTGCATGTGGCCATGTTACCCTCCTGCGGATGCTTGAGGAAAAACTGCCACACTGCCGAGTAGCTACTTTTCCCACCAACAGCCCGCACAGATTCACTGCTACTGTGGCCAACTCCAGGAACCCCTGCTCCACTGCCTCCTGATAAGGTAGCCTGCCACGCAGCAAGTGCTGTACCCCGGCCCCGTTTGGCTCCAGGCTTTACAATTCTGCCCCCATGCTGACTGCCAACCATGCTGCTAACACCTTGCTGCCTCAGCTGCTGACTCTGGGGCAACCTGCACCCCTCTTCTCTTGATGATGATGATGAAGCCCCTTCTGCACCCGGCTCCCAAGTGCGATCGGCTTCATCATCATCATCATCATCGAGTTGTGGCTGCACGTCACTGATGTTCTCAGTTTCCTCAACAGTGTCTGGTGCAGGAGCTGGAACGCTCGCAACACCCACGCCACTCTCCACATCACTATTTGTCTGCCTAGCGAAAGAAGCCACCTCCATTTCTTGGCTGGGCAGTAGCTGCTGACTGTCCTCTATCTGATCGTCCTACTCACTAAAGAGTGGAGCTGAACGCAAAGCATAGGATACATCGCTGGGGGAGGGAACGGCATAGGACAGAGGCAATGGGATGACAGGGACTGCTCTCGGGCCATGCCAACTCAGGGTTGTGTCAGAGGAACCTACCGACCTTAGACCATGGGTGTCAGATGTAACTTGTGATGATGTGGATGACCGTGTTAACCAATCTACCATGGCAGATGCGTTACTGGTGGAGACACGACCCGTAGCAAATACTGGCAGATCAGGTCTCTCACCATGACTCCTGCTGCCACTCGACCCTAGTCTGCTGCGACCTCTGCCTGCTGAATCTTGGCCTCTGCCACTACTCTGTGAACATCCAGGCACTTGTCTGCCTGACATTTTTATGTATTTGAAGTGCGCAATAGGTTTACTTTAAAAACCAGAAGCTAAATATACTGAGGAAATGTTTCTCTGTAACAGATACTATGAAAATTGGCAATATGGGATGCCCTGTGGGCAGGGCTGTTTACAGCAGACACAGAAACAATTGAAACTGCAATATATTTATAAGAAATAACCCCTTAAAAGCTGCTTGTAACAGATAGGGTCAAATGTGCAGGTTTGGGATAGCCTGCGGCCTGGTGTTTTTACAGCACACACAAAAACAATTCAAACTGCAATATATTTATGAGAAATAGCCTTTAAAAGCTGCTTTAGTGTAACAGATAGGGTCAAATGTGCTGGTTTGGGATACCCTGAGGCCTGTTTTTTTACAGCACACACAAAAATAATTCAAACTTTAATATATTTATGAGAAATAGCCTTTAAAGCTGCTTTAGTGTAACAGGGTCAAATGCGCAGGTTTGGGATACCCTGCGGCCTGCTGTTTTTACAGCACACACAAAAACAATTCAAACTGCAATACATTTATGAGAAATAGCCTTTAAAAGCTGCTTTAGTGTAACAGATAGGGTCAAATGTGTAGGTTTGGGATTCCCTGTGGCCTGCTGTTTTTACAGCACACACAAAAACAATTCAAACTGCAATATATTTATGAGAAATAGCCTTTAAAAGCTGCTTTAGTGTAACAGATAGGGTCAATTGTGCAGGTTTGGGATACCCTGAGGCCTGGTGTTTTTACAGCACACACAAAAACAATTCAAACTTCAATATATTTATGAGAAATAGCCTTTACAAGCTGCTTTAGTGTAACAGATAGGGTCAAATGTGCAGGTTTGGGATACCGTGCGGCCTGGTGTTTTTACAGGACACACAAAAACAATTCAAACTGCAATATATTTATGAGAAATAGCCTTTAAAAGCTGCTTTAGTGTAACAGATAGGGTCAAATGTGCAGGTTTGGGATACCCTGCGGCCTGGTGTTTTTACAGCACACACAAAAACAATTCAAACTGCAATATATTTATGAGAAATAGCCTTTAAAAGCTGCTTTAGTGTAACAGATAGGGTCAAATATGCAGGTTTGGGATACCCTGCGACCTGGTGTTTTTACAGCACACACAAAAACAATTCAAACTGCAATATATTTATGAGAAATAGCCTTTAAAAGCTGCTTTAGTGTAACAGGTAGGGTCAAATGTGCAGGTTTGGGATACCCTGCGACCTGGTGTTTTTACAGCACACACAAAAACAATTCAAACTGCAATATATTTATGAGAAATAGCCTTTAAAAGCTGCTTTAGTGGGTCAAATGGGTCAATTTGACCCATTTGACCCATTATAGGTCAATCAATTTGACCCATTATAGGTCAAACAGATAGGGTCAAATGTGCAGGTTTGGGATACCCTGTGGCCTGGTGTTTTTACAGCACACACAAAAACAATTCAAACTGCAATATATTTATGAGAAATAGCCTTTAAAAGCTGCTTTAGTGTAACAGATAGGGTCAAATATGCAGGTTTGGGATACCCTGCGGCCTGGTGTTTTTACAGCACACACAAAAACAATTCAAACTGCAATATATTTATGAGAAATAGCCTTTAAAAGCTGCTTTAGTGTAACAGGTAGGGTCAAATGTGCAGGTTTGGGATACCCTGCGACCTGGTGTTTTTACAGCACACACAAAAACAATTCAAACTGCAATATATTTATGAGAAATAGCCTTTAAAAGCTGCTTTAGTGGGTCAAATGGGTCAATTTGACCCATTTGACCCATTATAGGTCAATCAATTTGACCCATTATAGGTCAAACAGATAGGGTCAAATGTGCAGGTTTGGGATACCCTGTGGCCTGGTGTTTTTACAGCACACACAAAAACAATTCAAACTGCAATATATTTATGAGAAATAGCCTTTAAAAGCTGCTTTAGTGTAACAGATAGGGTCAAATATGCAGGTTTGGGATACCCTGCGGCCTGGTGTTTTTACAGCACACACAAAAACAATTCAAACTGCAATATATTTATGAGAAATAGCCTTTAAAAGCTGCTTTAGTGTAACAGATAGGGTCAGATGTGCAGGTTTGGGATACCCTGCGGCCTGGTGTTTTTACAGCACACACAAAAACAATTCAAACTGCAAGATATTTATGAGAAATAGCCTTTAAAAGCTGCTTTAGTGTAACAGATAGGGTCAAATGTGCAGGTTTGGGATACCCTGCGGCCTGGTGTTTTTACAGCACACACAAAAACAATTCTAACTGCAATATATTTATGAGAAATAGCCTTTAAGAGCTGCTTTAGTGTAACAGATAGGGTCAAATATGCAGGTTTGGGATACCCTGTGGCCTGGTGTTTTTACAGCACACACAAAAACAATTCAAACTGCAATATATTTATGAGAAATAGCCTTTAAAAGCTGCTTTAGTGTAACAGATAGGGTCAAATGTGCAGGTTTGGGATACCCTGTGGCCTGGTGTTTTTACAGCACACACAAAAACAATTCAAACTGCAATATATTTATGAGAAATAGCCTTTAAAAGCTGCTTTAGTGTAACAGGTAGGGTCAAATGTGCAGGTTTGGGATACCCTGCGACCTGGTGTTTTTACAGCACACACAAAAACAATTCAAACTGCAATATATTTATGAGAAATAGCCTTTAAAAGCTGCTTTAGTGGGTCAAATGGGTCAATTTGACCCATTTGACCCATTATAGGTCAATCAATTTGACCCATTATAGGTCAAACAGATAGGGTCAAATGTGCAGGTTTGGGATACCCTGTGGCCTGGTGTTTTTACAGCACACACAAAAACAATTCAAACTGCAATATATTTATGAGAAATAGCCTTTAAAAGCTGCTTTAGTGTAACAGATAGGGTCAAATATGCAGGTTTGGGATACCCTGCGGCCTGGTGTTTTTACAGCACACACAAAAACAATTCAAACTGCAATATATTTATGAGAAATAGCCTTTAAAAGCTGCTTTAGTGTAACAGATAGGGTCAGATGTGCAGGTTTGGGATACCCTGCGGCCTGGTGTTTTTACAGCACACACAAAAACAATTCAAACTGCGATATATTTATGAGAAATAGCCTTTAAAAGCTGCTTTAGTGTAACAGATAGGGTCAAATGTGCAGGTTTGGGATACCCTGAGGCCTAGTGTTTTTACAGCACACACAAAAACAATTCAAACTGCAATATATTTATGAGAAATAGCCTTTACAAGCTGCTTTAGTGTAACAGATAGAGTCAAATGTGCAGGTTTGGGATACCGTGTGGTCTGGTGTTTTTACAGCACACACAAAAACAATTCAAACTTCAATATATTTCTGAGAAATAGCCTTTAAAAACTGCTTTAGTGTAACAGATAGGGTCAAATGTGCTCAAATGGGATGCCCATGTGGGCTGGGGTTTTTACAGCAGACACAAAAAAAATTAAAACTAATCAATTATAAGAAATGCTTGTGTGTAACAGGTAGGGTTAAATATGCCACTTCCAAGATGGGATGCACAGTGGCCAGGAATTTTTACAGCACAAACAAAAGCAATTTAAAACTGATCTGGCAAATTAAGTGAAATGAAAATAAAAAAAAGTTTCCCTGTCACTTTCTCTGCTTTCCCTGCCTGGATCCTTCCCGATTTTTTCCTATCTTTCCCTGGCTCTCCATGGCACTCTGTGGGTCTCTGTGGGTCTCCCTGCCTCTCCCTGCTTCTCTGTTAGTCGGTCCCTGTCTGTAGCAAGCTCTGTTCTGGCCGCAATACAACGCTGAAATGCGCACAAGCAAGATGGCCGCCGTTTATATAGCACTGTGACGTCACCGGGCTTCCTGGCTGCTGATAGGCTGCATGTGACCTTCCCATGATAACTTGCCCCAGGGGATATGTCCGGACATGTCCATCCACCATTTTACAATGGCTGTAATTGAAATAAATGGAGTTTAAAGGAAAACTTTGATCGATCGAATCGCGGGAATATTCAGATTCGTTCAGAATCAAATTTTTCCTGAAATTCGGAACAAATTCGGGTTCGTCCGGATCGATACGCACATCCCTAGTTCTAAACACAGGTTAGAGGGCTCACCTTTCTTTCTTAGTTAGAAAACATTTTTTTATAATATGCTGCTGCTCTTTTTGTTAGAACTTACAAAAAGAAATAATATATTTTATATTTAATATATATAATATAAATATATTCTTAGTAAATAACAAATATAAAATGTTATACTAACAACATGCAAAGAAGTTCACAGGCTAAAAAAATGGTTTAGAATCAACTATTGGGTTTATTTAAGACACACTAACGCCACGTAGTGCCACGTAGTGCCAGATGAACATTGGGTAAATGTCAGGTCCCAGAGCAAAAGGTGTATTTAGAAAGTCAAAAATCCAAAGCTCTGATAGTGCCAGAGAGTGTTTCATCTATCATCAGTGCCGGTGCTGAGTTCCCTACAGTGCCAGATCAGACCAGGCACTCACCCTGCACTGTGTGGCCTTAACCCATACATTTCAATGGGATAGTATTATTTTTGCATTTTTTATATATGTATACATTTTGGGGGGGGGGGGGGTGCATGTGCCATGGGATCCCTGGGCTGTTTGGGATTGTTTTTGTATGCATTTTAGGGACTTTTTTTTTGCGCAGCAAACATGTTTTTCTAGTGTCCCCATTGCATTTCCTGTTTTTTTATTTTTTCTAATTTGTTGCCCTGCCCCTAAAAAATATAAAATGGGTAATACAACAGGCAATGTCGCCCTGTAATGCCCTTTTTTCACAGCACCCATGTGGCGCTTTGTTCTTTAATGGTAAAATTGCAATGTTTCTAGCAGAGATGCTCATCTAGCACCCGCTCGAAAATGTAATAAATTAGTGATATTATAAAATGCGTGGAGTGACAGCTCAAATATGAAAAAAACATACAAAAAGATTTTTTTTTTCCTTATGTCCACTGCTTTTATTCAGTCTCGCACCATTAATCCACCACCAAGTGCAATCAAGCTGCTTACCAAATCCCGGCATAAATAATTTTTTCAACAATTTTTTCAGCAATTTTCTGGGGCTTATGGAAGCTTCCTATACTAAGATGAAGGCAATAAATGGGGTAGATACAGAGGGTGGCGTAATGGGTCAGGAGGAGCAGATAAGTAGCTGGGTAAATGTGTATAGAGGGAGTAGAAAGGGTGCACAGAAAAGGAAGGCCATACCTGTGTCTGCGCACCCTAGCAAAATTGCCAAGTTGGGTGATGATGCAAGAGAGTGAGTCTCAGAAATGGCAGCCTTAGCGGATACTGCTCCCCCTAACAGCCGGGAGGACAGCCCAGCTAGTGAGCGGGTGGTTGGGACTGCAGGTAGGACTAGACAGTTAGTGGTCATAGGGGATTCTATTATCAGGCATACTGATAGAATAATTTGTCACCAAGACCGCCTCAACCGATTGGTTTGCTGTCTCCCTGGTGCCAGGGTTCGGCATGTGGTGGAAAGGGTGGATAAATTACTCGGAGGGGCTGGGGATGACCCAGCTGTCGTGGTCCACGTGGGGACCAATGACAGAATTAATGGAAAATGGAGGATACATTTAAGGAATTATGCACCAAGTTGAAGGGAAGGACCTCCAAGGTTGTATTCTCTGGAATACTGCTTAGAGAGTTAAACGCATGGCTCAAGTCCTGGTGCAGGGCAGAGGGATTTGGGTTCCTAGAGCACTGGCCTGACTTTTCATTGGGGTACAAACTGTATTCTACAGATAATTTGCACCTGAATGGAAGGGGGGCTGCTGTGCTGGGTAAGAGGATACTAGAGGGGGTGGAGAGTTATTTAAACTAGAGTTGAGGGAGGAGGGCAAGAGGGAAGTCAAAAGTGAAGACAGGTTACGTAGGGGACAGCACATGATGGTGGGTGGAGAATTAGAAAGGGGGGAGGACTGCCATGAAGGATAAGGAGATTCATGTGTTGCAAACCAGCAGTGAAATATTAGGCGGATGCATTACTGCAGAAGCTAATACTGTACCTCAATGTGTCAAGCTAGACAGGAACATAAAGTGTATGTTCACAAATGCCAGAGGTCTGGCAAGTAAAGTGGGGGAGCTTGAGGCTCTGGTGCTGGCAGAGAATATTGATGTTGTTGGGGTGGCTGAGACATGGCTGGATTCCACACATGACTGGACTGTCAATCTACAAGGTTTTGCTCTTTTTCGGAAAGACAGAGCAAAAAGGAAAGGGGGCGGCATGTGCCTTTATGTAAAGCAAGAATTCAAAGCATATATTAATGAGGGGATACTAGCAGAAGATTGTGAGGATGTAGAATCCTTGTGGGTAGAAGTGGGGGCCAATCTAAACAATGTTAAAATACAGTTTGGTATCTATAGGCAATAACAGATAGAGCGGGCTTCACAGGCTGGTACAGTGGTGGTGATGGGGGACTTCAACTACCCAGGAATCGACTGGAGACATGGTTCTGCTTCCACTACAAGGGGGAGAGCATTCCTCAGCTTGCTACAAGATAATTATATGAATCAGTTCGTGGAGGCACCTACTAGGGGTGATGTTCTTTTAGATCTGGTAATATCAAATAATGATGACCAGATGGGGACAGTAACAGTTCGTGAAAATCTTGGTAACAGTGACCACAATATAGTTGTATTTAACATAAACTGTAAGAAAGATTTTCTGTCGGGGAGGGCAAAAACACTATATTTTAGGAAGGCCAACTTCCCCAGGCTCAGAACAGCACTCCAGGGCATTGACTGGGAGCATCTGTTGAGGAATAAGAATACAGATGCCAAATGGGAGTGCTTTAAATCAATTGTGAGTACCAACGTTGCAAAATGTATTCCTACGGGTAACAAATATAAGCTGCTAAAATTAAACCCCTCATGGCTGACACCTGCAGTTAAAAGGGCAATAAAGGACAAAAAAAGGGCATTTTAGTGTAGGGGTAGACAATACAAGACCTCGATTTTTGCAGATGACCTGCTCCTTCACCTAACATCTCCGGCTGTATCTTTCCCGGCGGTTCTGAGGGAGTTTGAGCGGTTCGGCCAGTTGTCCAACTTTCGTATCAATTACGCAAAGTCAGAGGCGTTGAATCTTACTCTGTCGCGGCCCCTGGTGGAGAGGCTCCAGAACAGTTTCCCTTTTAGGTGGCAACCCACCGCGATAAGGTACCTTGGGGCCCTCATCCCATCTGATTTGAACAACCTTTACGAGCTAAACTTTAAGGTTTTACAGGCTAGGGTTCGCCAGGACCTTTCAAAATATGATAGAGGCCGATATTCGTGGTTTGGAAGGATCAACATCCTGAAAATGGATATACTCCCTTGGTTTCTGTATCTCTTCCAAACCATACTGATCACGCTCCCCAGACAATTCTTCAAATCAGTACAAGCGGAATTCCTGAAATTCATTTGGGGCTCGCGGAAGCCACGCATCAGATTTAATATATTGGCCAGACCGAAGAGCACGGGAGGAACCGGGGCCCCGGACTTAAGACTTTATCACTCAGCGGTGGTCATTACAAGGATGGCGGACTGGACGTATAGGAGAGAGGACAAGCTCTGGGTACAAATGGAGCGAGATATCCTGGGGTTTAACCCATGCTCCCTTCCGGGGGTGTCCACCGCGGGAGATGCCAGCAGAAAAGGGTTCCCATTCCTGACCCAGCATTTTCTTTCTTGCTGGGACAGATTACAATGGCAGGGGGAGCTGGTAACTAGGCCTGGACCTCTCACCCCGCTGTTTAATAATCCGGAGTTTGCACCGGGACAGAACACCTCCCGATTTTTGATCTGGCGAGAGGTAGAGGATACGAGGTTACGTGACATCTTGATAGGAGGGAGGCTGCCCTCCCTAGCAGAAATGAGAGCACAGAATAGAGGCAGCCATTTGTCCTGGCTACATCATTGGCAGCTTGAGGCTTTCCTTGCCTCAGGAGGGCGCATTAGCAATGCATCTCTACCCCTAACGCCTCTAGAAGAAGGCCTCACACAGTTGCAGCCACTGGAACACGTGATCTCAGCTTTTTACAGTATATTGGTAGCCGCCAGGCATACTTCGAAGCTGGAGTTCATGTCCAGATGGGAGAGAGACTTGGGGACGCCGTTTACCGGAGAAGAAACACAGAAGATATTTACTTTGACACACAAGCTTGCGGGAGCCAGTTCAGCGCAGGAAAAAAACTACAAAGTCCTCACAAGATGGTACAGATGCCCAACGGACATTGCTGCGTACTCTTCCGGGGGATTGGATGCATGTTGGAGGCGCGGAGCGCCCCGTGGAGGGATCTTACACATTTGGTGGGAATGCCCCCCGATCAAGAAGCTCTGGGACACGGTTCTCAGGATTCATACAGAGGTGGAGGGATCCGTGGTACCGAACACTTCGAGAGTCGCTTTGCTCTCCCTGATTCCTGGCTCGATGGCCAAGGCTAAGAAAGGAGTCCTTAGATACTTCCTGACGGCTGTTAGGTCAATCATCCCCAGACATTGGAAGTCCCCTCTTCTGCCAAGTTTGGCGGAATGGTTCGCCGAAATGGATCACATCTTGAGGATGGAGGAACTGGTGGCGGAAAGTGGAGAAGGAACTGAGGCGCATTGGACAACCTGGATGAATTGGATCAGATTCAGAGAGTCGAACGAGGCAAAGGTCTTCTTGGCGATGGACGAGGGCTGAGATGATACACATTGCGGTTGGGACCGGGGCGATCCGTAGGCAGGGGGTCCCTCTTATTACACTACCCCCCTTCCCTGTCCGCCCCACACAAGCCCTTCTGTTGTCTTTCCATACCTCCCCCCCTCATTCCTGCCCCCTCTCCTCCTTTTCTTCCCCCCTTTTTCCCTTCGATCTTCTCGCCGTTTTCTCTCTTTCACCCCTTATGTGCATGATGGGTCCTCTCTCCTCCCCACGTCTCATCTCGATCCGTCTCCCCTGGTCTCTCCCCGGTCGCGGCGGGTGCCCCGTGGTGGAGTCACCGAGGGGACTCATGCGCACCGGACCATTAACGCCCTGGTGGCTTGCGGGCTGAGAAGACCCCGTTTCAGGGCTTGGACTCTGGAAGGCTGGGTGCGATGTGATATGACGCAAGGCAGATGGCTCCCCCTGACACGCCCAACAGTACATGCTTCTCTTGATAGCGGCCCGTGCCTTACCATAAATGACGATTGGTTTACCTGCTCCCTGGAAACACTGACTCTCACCTTCGGCGGTACGAGATGCAAGCACCAGATACTGTCAGGTTGGGGTGGCTGGTCGGTGGCCAGGGGGGGCGGGGGGGCGGGCGATGCCCCAGCTGCGCCTGGGGGCGGGAGGGGTGTGGGGACCCGGATTGACTCTTTGTCTGCATTGCCTACTCTTATGTACCTGTATTGTTTCTTGTCTATAATTTTTTTTTTTTTGAAAACTGAATAAACAAGAGATTAAACTAGATTAAACTAAAAAAAGGGCCTTTAAACATTATAAGGCTGAACTCTCAGCTGTAACACTTGAAAAGTATAAACTAGTAAATAAAATGTGTAAGAAAGAAATAAGGTTGGCAAAAGCACAAAATGAAAGAGATGTGGCCAAAGAAAGCAAAACTAACTCTAAATGTTTTTTTAAATATATTAATTCAAAGAAAACTAAATCAGAACAGGTAGGTGCCCTAATTAAGGATAATGGGGAAATGGTCATTGGGGATGAAGATAAGGCGGAGCTGTTAAATGGATTCTTTAGCTCTGTGTACACAAGAGAGGAGCAAGGAGCCAACACAGGAGATGCCGCTGATAGCAATAGCCTAAGTATAATAATTAACAAGCTAAACATGGATACCATCCAAGAAAAATTATATAATTTAAATGTGAATAAGACTGCAGGACCAGATGGACCTCACCCAAGAGTTCTCAAAGAACTCAGTTCCGTTATCTTGTCACCTCTGTTGTTGATATTTAAAGACTCACTAGCAACTGGTATAGTGCCAAGGGATTGGCGCAAGGCAAATGTGGTGCCCATTTTTTAAAAGGGCTCAAGGTCTTCTCTGGGCAATTACAGACCTGTTAGCTTAACATCCATTGTGGGGAAGTTGCTTGAGGGGCTTTTAAGGGACTACATATACGAATATGTAACTACCCATAATATTCTAAGTGACAACCAACATAATTTACTATGGACAGAAGCTGCCAGATTAACCTGATTGGCTTCTATGAGGAGGTGAGTAGAAGCCTGGACAAAGGGGTAGCTGTGGATATAGTTTTTCTGGATTTTGCAAAAGCATTTGACACTGTCCCCCATAGACGCTTATTGGGGAAATTGAGATCTTCAGGATTAGAAAACACAGTTTGTAACTGGATTGAAAACTGGCTGAAGGATCGTGTACAGCGAGTTGTGGTTAATGACACCTTCTCTGAATGGTTAGCGGTTGTAAGTGGCGTACCCAAGTTCGGTTCAGTGCTGGGCCCACTATTATTCAACTTTTTTATAAACGACATAGAAAATGGAATTAAAAGCACTGTCTCTATTTTTGCAGATGACACAAAGATATGTAGCACAGTGCAGTCTATGGAAGATGTTCACAAGCTTCAGGCTGACTTGAACACTTTAAGTGTCTGGGCATCCACTTGGCAAATGAAGTTCAATGTGGAACAATGTAAAGTCATCAGGTCTAATTACCTGAAGGCCACATATATCCTCGGGGAAGTAAAACTGGGAGAGTCTCTTGTTGAGAAGGATCTGGGGGTACTGGTAGATCACAGGCTAAATAATAGCATGCCAAGCCAAGCAGCTGCTTCCAAGGCCACCAAGATACTATCATGCATTAAAAAAGGCATGGAATCATGGGATAGGGATTTAATTTTGCCTCTTTACAAGGGACTGGTGCGCCCTCACCTGGAATATGGCGCCCTGTTTTGGGCACCCGTTCATAGAAAGGACACTCTAAGAGAGCCACCAAACTAATAAGGGGAATGAAGGATCTTAGTTATGAGGAAAGATTACGAGAATTAAATCTGTTTACTCTTGAGAGGAGATGGCTGTGTGGGGACATGATTAACTTGTATAAATATATAAATGGCCCATACAAAAAATATGGGGGGAACACTATTTCATGTAAAATCCTCTCTAAGGACAAGGGGGCACTCCCTTCGATTGGAAGAAAAGAAATTTAGTCTCCGGAGGCGAACTATAAATCTATGAGAACTATAAATCTATGGAATAGCCTCCCACAGAAGCTTGTTACAGCATCAACCGCTGACAGCTTCAAAAAAGGATTAGATGCTTTTTTAGAAGAAAATAACATTTTCTTCTAACAAAGCAAATAACAGTTGCTATTAGCGGTTATTATCAGTAAAGAAAACAAAAAATAAAATAAATAGCTTCCCCTATAAACTAAAATAAAAGATAACTTCCCCTACCCCAACACCCTTGGTTGAATTTGATGGACATATGTCTTTTTTCAACCGTATTAACTATGTAACTATGTAACTATATAGGGAAAGTACATAACATGCTATGATCTCAAGCAGTAGTAAAATATTACAAATTACAGTGTTTATTGTGACCAGTGTTATGTGCTATTTACTACGATCTGTCTTATGTGCCCAGCCCTTTATCTCCCTGTGAATCAGGCCCTAAATGTAAGAGATATTGTGGTACAGTATGTGCTTGATGTAAACTGCAGATGAGAAGAAAACACTCAACTGCTATACAAGATATTGCCATTAATTGTCCTTTAATTTCTTCAAACTATTGCTATCTTGCCATCCCTATACCTTTACCTTTGAAAGGCAGGGGCATAGCAAGGGGGGTACGTGCCCCAGGTGCAGCAGGTCAGGCGGGCGCCAAAGGAGGGGCCTGAGCACAGGTGGAGCTACTCCTCTATTGTAAGGGTACCTAGTCCTTGATTCATTATGTTTATAAAGTTCAAATTTACCATATACTTTATATTTTGTAGGATATTTAAAAAATGACATGCTGTCAAAAATGTTTTTGCAATTGCTCTAACATATTGCTGTGCATCTGAGCATTGAAGCATCATCTCAAGAGGCATACATTATACAGAGCAGGGGTGGACTTGCCGTAGGGTGACCCAGGAGACTTCCTAATGGGCTGCGCTGCTTTGGGTCTGTCTGGGCTACTACCTCTACTAAAACTTCCATCAAATCCCTGTATCCCCCCAGCCCCACTGTACCCCGTCACCTAAGAAAGAAAGATAAAAAGTTTTCTAAGTAGTGGTCAGTTGTTTCTTAATTATCATTTTATAAAATATTTCGTCAAGTTCCCAGTCTTATCCTGGCGCTAGGCCTATAACGAACTATAAAAGAACAAAGTTTGGACTTTATTGTTGGGTGTGTCTTTTGACTGGGGATTGCTTTGTATAGTGTCCTTTATTGGGCCAACAGAGTGCAAGATCTTTTAGAGTGTCGTACTTCTGAGTCATTGTGTTTTGTTATCTCTCTGACCATCCATTGTTCTTAGGTGTGGACCTGATATCATCTATGACATGTGCCTGCTTCTGCCTATAAGATATTGTCCAGAGAGCTGCATTTAAATTTTTTTTCTGAATGTCAAGATATGGTAAAACTAATGAGTGTGACATTGATAGCTTACAAAAGCTGGAATTGGCACCAAATAGGTTTCAAGGGAAGCATATTTTTGGGAACATTCTGTTGAGCTTTAAAAGTTTCCTGTGCATCTCCGAATTCTAATAACTGTTATATATAACAATATATATATCATATAAATTACACTCGAGCGGATGTTTTATGTCTTAAACCCTTTAACTGCTAGCCTACCTGGAGATTTTGTCACCCTCGGTTGCTGGACCAATTTTTCGATATTTTGCGCTATACATGTTCAGCTATAATTTTTTAAGGGATTTCCCAGGAAAATAATACACCCAAGAGACACTACACAAAAATGTTTTTTTAAGAGGACCTTAACTGCCCTGACCCAGTTCATACTCTAATAACAAATGGTATTAAAGAGTACTGGCACCCAAATGGTTGGAGCAAGTGCTACAAGTGCTATATGTGGTACAATGGTACCACATATATATATATATATATATATATATATTGGTAGACATCCTTTCCTGCCCAGGAGACTACCCCAAACTGAAACAGTGCTTTAGGAATTTTTCAGATAAAATACAACTTATTTGCGCCCCTTGCAGTTTTTCAAGAAAAACAAACCTTTATATTTGAATTACCCCCACAAACGATATATGTTCTGGAAGAACACACCTCGAGCTTTTTAGGCGTACCAGGCATGTTGATGTGGGCACAGTTTCTAGAAGTAATCCCTCGATGAATTATTTGGTTGCACAGGGTTTCCCTAAAAAAAGGATAAAAAGCAGAATCAAAGCCATATTCTTCTAAACTAACAATATGCAAACAAGAAAAAACAAATTAGACCTGAAAATGAATTGCCCCCGAACAGAACAATACCCAACATGTATAGGTACTGTCAAGGGAAGGGTTGCCAAACACCCCAAATTAAAATTATGTTTTTAAAAATGAGTCTAATTTATTTTAAATTAAAAATGTATTTTATTCAAGCAAGCCCCATTTTTCCCGATCACAACCGTACCACATATGTATCAGTAGCTCCCAGTTCCTGCCTAGGAGACCCCTACAAACTGAAAACAGCACTTTATAACATTTACTACAAGTAAATTACTACAAGTAAACTACTACTTTTAGAATTTGCATGAGGTCCCTCTCCCTGGGATGGGGGGGGGGGGGGTGCTTTTTTTAAAGCGTTAAAACCCTTTAAAAAATGGCGAGGGGTCCCTCCCACCCAGCATAACCAGCTTGGGGACCTACAGGGCTTGTAGAACAGGTCGCAAGGACCCGCTTCTGTGGCCCTCAGCCCTGCAAGGTTGCAAACCCACACAGCCTAAATGCTCCCTCCCTGGGCTATGTGGAGGCAGGTAATGGGGGGGCTGGGGATTAATGGCAAGTCACTTGCTAGCCGCAGGTGACTTGCCAGACTCTGCGCCTTGTGAACTGGTATAGGGGTCTCATGGATTCCTTACAAGTTCATCAAGGGTTAAATGTGAAAAAAAACACACACCAGAAAAAATATTTAATTATTTTCTTTTTTAATATTTTCCTCCCTTACCAGTTCCCAAAGAGTTAACACCGCACCAAAAAATGACATTTATTAAAAAAAACTCACCTCCGATCGTCAGCTCCCCTATCCCTCCCGGATCTCGATGACAGATGTAGTGATCACTGGAGGAGAGGCTCGCTCAGAGGATCCCATGTCCCTCCACCCCTCTCTCCAGCGATCACTGCATCTGACAACACTCAGGCCAGAGGAGCATGATGACATCAGCGGGATGACATCATCCGCCCTGCCCCCAAAGGGGCATGCTAGTGGTGAAGATTAGGGATGAGCGAATCGATCCGGACGAACCCGGATTCGATCCGAATTTCAGGAAAAATTAAATTCGGATCGAATCCGAATTTCCCCGCGATTCGATCGCTCGAAGTTTTCCTTTAACATCCATTCATTTACATTACAGGCATTCTAAGATGGCGGACGGGACATGTCCAGACATCAACCCCGCGCCAGTGCAAGCTGGGACAGTCACATGCAGCCTATCAGCAGCCAGCAAGCCCGGTGACGTCACAGCGGTATTTAAGGCCGGCCATCTTGCTTTCCTGCCTCATTTCTCTATTGCATTCGTGAGAGACAGAACGTTGTGTAGCTGAGGGAGAGAGAGGCAGTTAGACAGGCAGGGACAGACAGGGAAAGGCTGGAGACAGGCAGGAGACAGACAGGAGACAGACAGAAAGTCAGCGAAAAAACAGGGAAAGGTAGAAAAATCGGAGGCTGTCACAGGGAGTTTTTTTTTTTTTTTTTCATCCAGCCTGACAGGCTTTGTTAGCGTTTTCAGGCTGCTTATACTAACTAACTGTGCATATATACTGAACTGATCTTAAGTCTGCTGTGAGGCATCCCATTCTGTGACTACAGCAGCCTCTGTTTAAGGCCATATAACCATTTGCTCTTATTATAATTGAAATTAGCCTGATAAAGACACTTTTGCTGGGCATAGTACTTCTGGACCCTGCCAGGTGCACTTCTGTTGTGGCATCCCATTCTGTGACTACAGCAGCCTCTGTTTAAGACCATATAACCATTTGATCTTATTATAATTGAAATTAGCCTGATAAAGACACTTTTGCTGGGCATAGTACTTCTGGACCCTGCCAGGTGCACTTCTGTTGTGGCATCCCATTCTGTGACTACAGCAGCCTCTGTTTAAGACCATATAACCATTTGCTCTTATTATATTTGAAATTAGCCTGATAAAGACACTTGCTGGGCATAGTACTTCTGGACCCTGCCAGGTGCACTTCTGTTGTGGCATCCCATTCTGTGACTACAGCAGCCTCTGTTTAAGACCATATAACCATTTGCTCTTATTATAATTGAAATTAGCCTGATAAAGACACTTTTGCTGGGCATAGTACTTCTGGACCCTGCCAGGTGCACTTCTGTTGTGGCATCCCATTCTGTGACTACAGCAGCCTCTGTTTAAAACCATATAACCATTTGCTCTTATTATAATTGAAATTAGCCTGATAAAGACACTTGCTGGGCATAGTACTTCTGGACCCTGCCAGGTGCACTTCTGTTGTGGCATCCCATTCTGTGACTACAGCAGCCTCTGTTTAAGACCATATAACCATTTGCTCTTATTATAATTGAAATTAGCCTGATAAAGACACTTTTGCTGGGCATAGTACTTCTGGACCCTGCCAGGTGCACTTCTGTTGTGGTATCCCATTCTGTGACTACAGCAGCCTCTGTTTAAGACCATATAACCATTTGCTCTTATTATAATTGAAATTAGCCTGATAAAGACACTTTTGCTGGGCATAGTACTTCTGGACCCTGCCAGGTGCACTTCTGTTGTGGCATCCCATTCTGTGACTACAGCAGCCTCTGTTTAAGACCATATAACCATTTGCTCTTATTATAATTGAAATTAGCCTGATAAAGACACTTTTGCTGGGCATAGTACTTCTGGACCCTCCCAGGTGCACTTCTGTTGTGGCATCCCATTCTGTGACTACAGCAGCCTCTGTTTAAGACCATATAACCATTTGCTCTTATTATAATTGAAATTAGCCTGATAAAGACACTTTTGCTGGGCATAGTACTTCTGGACCCTGCCAGGTGCACTTCTGTTGTGGCATCCCATTCTGTGACTACAGCAGCCTCTGTTTAAGACCATATAACCATTTGCTCTTATTATAATTGAAATTAGCCGGATAAAGACACTTTTGCTGGGCATAGTACTTCTGGACCCTGCCAGGTGCACTTCTGTTGTGGCATCCCATTCTGTGACTACAGCAGCCTCTGTTTAAGACCATATAACCATTTGATCTTATTATAATTGAAATTAGCCTGATAAAGACACTTTTGCTGGGCATAGTACTTCTGGACCCTGTCAGGTGCACTTCTGTTGTGGCATCCCATTCTGTGACTACAGCAGCCTCTGTTTAAGACCATATAACCATTTGCTCTTATTATAATTGAAATTAGCCTGATAAAGACACTTTTGCTGGGCATAGTACTTCTGGACCCTGCCAGGTGCACTTCTGTTGTGGCATCCCATTCTGTGACTACAGCAGCCTCTGTTTAAGACCATATAACCATTTGCTCTTATTATAATTGAAATTAGCCTGATAAAGACACTTTTGCTGGGCATAGTACTTCTGGACCCTGCCAGGTGCACTTCTGTTGTGGCATCCCATTCTGTGACTACAGCAGCCTCTGTTTAAGACCATATAACCATTTGCTCTTATTATAATTGAAATTAGCCTGATAAAGACACTTTTGCTGGGCATAGTACTTCTGGACCCTGCCAGGTGCACTTCTGTTGTGGCATCCCATTCTGTGACTACAGCAGCCTCTGTTTAAGACCATATAACCATTTGCTCTTATTATAATTGAAATTAGCCTGATAAAGACACTTTTGCTGGGCATAGTACTTCTGGACCCTGCCAGGTGCACTTCTGTTGTGGCATCCCATTCTGTGACTACAGCAGCCTCTGTTTAAGACCATATAACCATTTGCTCTTATTATAATTGAAATTAGCCTGATAAAGACACTTTTGCTGGGCATAGTACTTCTGGACCCTGCCAGGTGCACTTCTGTTGTGGCATCCCATTCTGTGACTACAGCAGCCTCTGTTTAAGACCATATAACCATTTGCTCTTATTATAATTGAAATTAGCCTGATAAAGACACTTTTGCTGGGCATAGTACTTCTGGACCCTGCCAGGTGCACTTCTGTTGTGGCATCCCATTCTGTGACTACAGCAGCCTCTGTTTAAGACCATATAACCATTTGATCTTATTATAATTGAAATTAGCCTGATAAAGACACTTGCTGGGCATAGTACTTCTGGACCCTGCCAGGTGCACTTCTGTTGTGGCATCCCATTCTGTGCCTACAGCAGCCTCTGTTTAAGACCATATAACCATTTGCTCTTATTATAATTGAAATTAGCCTGATAAAGACACTTTTGCTGGGCATAGTACTTCTGGACCCTGCCAGGCGCACTTCTGTTGTGGCATCCCATTCTGTGACTACAGCAGCCTCTGTTTAAGACCATATAACCATTTGCTCTTATTATAATTGAAATTAGCCTGATAAAGACACTTTTGCTGGGCATAGTACTTCTGGACCCTGCCAGGTGCACTTCTGTTGTGGCATCCCATTCTGTGACTACAGCAGCCTCTGTTTAAGACCATATAACCATTTGCTCTTATTATAATTGAAATTAGCCTGATAAAGACACTTTTGCTGGGCATAGTACTTCTGGACCCTGCCAGGTGCACTTCTGTTGTGGCATCCCATTCTGTGACTACAGCAGCCTCTGTTTAAGACCATATAACCATTTGATCTTATTATAATTGAAATTAGCCTGATAAAGACACTTTTGCTGGGCATAGTACTTCTGGACCCTGCCAGGTGCACTTCTGTTGTGGCATCCCATTCTGTGACTACAGCAGCCTCTGTTTAAGACCATATAACCATTTGCTCTTATTATAATTGAAATTAGCCTGATAAAGACACTTGCCGGGCATAGTACTTCTGGACCCTGCCAGGTGCACTTCTGTTGTGGCATCCCATTCTGTGACTACAGCAGCCTCTGTTTAAGACCATATAACCATTTGCTCTTATTATAATTGAAATTAGCCTGATAAAGACACTTTTGCTGGGCATAGTACTTCTGGACCCTGCCAGGTGCACTTCTGTTGTGGCATCCCATTCTGTGACTACAGCAGCCTCTGTTTAAGACCATATAACCATTTGCTCTTATTATAATTGAAATTAGCCTGATAAAGACACTTGCCGGGCATAGTACTTCTGGACCCTGCCAGGTGCACTTCTGTTGTGGCATCCCATTCTGTGACTACAGCAGCCTCTGTTTAAGACCATATAACCATTTGATCTTATTATAATTGAAATTAGCCTGATAAAGACACTTGCTGGGCATAGTACTTCTGGACCCTGCCAGGTGCACTTCTGTTGTGGCATCCCATTCTGTGACTACAGCAGCCTCTGTTTAAGACCATATAACCATTTGCTCTTATTATAATTGAAATTAGCCTGATAAAGACACTTTTGCTGGGCATAGTACTTCTGGACCCTGCCAGGTGCACTTCTGTTGTGGCATCCCATTCTGTGACTACAGCAGCCTCTGTTTAAGACCATATAACCATTTGCTCTTATTATAATTGAAATTAGCCTGATAAAGACACTTTTGCTGGGCATAGTACTTCTGGACCCTGCCAGGTGCACTTCTGTTGTGGCATCCCATTCTGTGACTACAGCAGCCTCTGTTTAAGACCATATAACCATTTGCTCTTATTATAATTGAAATTAGCCTGATAAAGACACTTTTGCTGGGCATAGTACTTCTGGACCCTGCCAGGTGCACTTCTGTTGTGGCATCCCATTCTGTGACTACAGCAGCCTCTGTTTAAGACCATATAACCATTTGATCTTATTATAATTGAAATTAGCCTGATAAAGACACTTGCTGGGCATAGTACTTCTGGACCCTGCCAGGTGCACTTCTGTTGTGGCATCCCATTCTGTGACTACAGCAGCCTCTGTTTAAGACCATATAACCATTTGCTCTTATTATAATTGAAATTAGCCTGATAAAGACACTTTTGCTGGGCATAGTACTTCTGGACCCTGCCAGGTGCACTTCTGTTGTGGCATCCCATTCTGTGACTACAGCAGCCTCTGTTTAAGACCATATAACCATTTGATCTTATTATAATTGAAATTAGCCTGATAAAGACACTTGCTGGGCATAGTACTTCTGGACCCTGCCAGGTGCACTTCTGTTGTGGCATCCCATTCTGTGACTACAGCAGCCTCTGTTTAAGACCATATAACCATTTGATCTCATTATAATTGAAATTAGCCTGATAAAGACACTTGCTGGGCATAGTACTTCTGGACCCTGCCAGGTGCACTTCTGTTGTGGCATCCCATTCTGTGACTACAGCAGCCTCTGTTTAAGACCATATAACCATTTGCTCTTATTATAATTGAAATTAGCCTGATAAAGACACTTTTGCTGGGCATAGTACTTCTGGACCCTGCCAGGTGCACTTCTGTTGTGGCATCCCATTCTGTGACTACAGCAGCCTCTGTTTAAGACCATATAACCATTTGTTCTTATTATAATTGAAATTAGCCTGATAAAGACACTTGCTGGGCATAGACTTACTGCTGCCTGCCAGGTGCACTTCTGTTGGGGCATCCCATTCTGTAACATAGCATACCCCTCTTTATTTACACTAAGCAGCTCTCTTATTTACACTAAGCAGGCCTGTTGGAGGCTGAGTGTTACTGCTCACTTTTGGTGTGCATTATATTCTGTTTCATATAGACCCACCGCTGCCCGGGGGTTCTTTAAATATCACCTACTACCACGCCAGTTAGACTATGTCGGGCAGACAAGTGCCTGGAAGTGAAAAGAGGAGTGGCAGAGGCCAAGATTCCGCAGGCAGAGCTCGCAGCAGACTGGGGGCCAGTAGCAGCAGGAGTCACGCTGAGAGACCTAATCTGCCAGTATCATGCTAGCGGTCGGGTCTCCACCAGTAACGCATCTGCCGTGGTAGATTGGTTGACGCGCTCATCAACAACATCATCACAACTTACGTCTGAGACCCCCAGTCTAGGGTCGGTAGGTTCCTCTGACACAACCCTGAGTTGGCATGCCCCGAGAGCAGTCCCTGTCCTCCCATTGCCTCTGTCCTACGCCGTTCCCTCCCCCAGCGACGTATCCTATGCTTTGGGTTCAGCTCCACTCTTTAGTGAGGAGGACCATCAGATACAGGAGGACAGTCAGCAGCTACTGCCCAGCCAAGAAATGGAGGTGGCTTCTTTAGCTAGGCAGACAAATAGTGATGTGGACAGTGTCGTGGGTGCAGCGAGCGTTCCAGCTCCTGCGCCAGACACTGTTGACGAATCCACGAACATCAGTGACGTACAGCCACAACTCGGTGATGATGATGATGACGATGAAGCCGATCGCACTTGGGAGCCGGGTGATGAAGGGGCTTCATCGTCATCATCAGGAGAAGAGGGGCGCAGGTTGCCCCGGAGTCAGCAGCTGAGGCAGCAAGGTGGTAGCAGTCAGCATGGGGGCACAATTCCAAAGGCTGGAGCCGGCCGGGGCCGGGGCCGGGGTAGAGCACCTGCTGTGCGGCAGTCTACCTTATCGGGAGGTAGTGGAGCAGGGGTCCCTGGAGTTGGCAACAGCAGCAGTGAATCAGTGAGGCCAGGGGGTGGGAAAAGTAGCTACTCGGCAGTGTGGCAGTTTTTCCTGAGGCATCCGCAGGAGGGTAACATGGCCACATGCAAGATATGTAGGCAAAAGGTGAAGCGTGGCCAGGGTCCAAATGTTGGCACCACGGCCCTGCGTCAACATATGATGCGTCACCATAAAACGACCAATTTCTGCCAGCCAAGGCTCCAGCACCTCAGCCGAAGGCAGCTGTACGTCATACCCATCCTCTGTCGCTCCTGCTCCTCCTCCTCCAAGTCATGCATCCCGCCAGCAATCCATCAGCGAAGCCATGTCCAAGAGACAGCAGTATGCGCCCACTCATCCTACGGCGCAGAAGCTGAATGTGCTCCTGTCCAAGTTGCTGGTGCTGCAGTCGCTCCCTTTTCAGGTGGTGGAATCTGCACCTTTCAGAGAACTGATGGCTTGTGCTGAGCCGAGGTGGAGAGTCCCAAGCCGTCATTTCTTTGCCAAGAAGGCAGTACCAGCGCTGCACACTTTTGTTGAACAGAAGGTGGGCCAGTCCTTGAGCCTGTCGGTGTGTAGCAAAATACATGGCAGCGCCGACATCTGGAGCTGTAACTACGGTCAGGGGCAGTACATGTCGTTTACGGCCCACTGGGTGAATGTGGTCCCTTTGCAGCAGCAGCAGCAACTTGGACAGGTCACGCCGCTTCGGCCTCCGCGCTCTCTGCCCATTGGGTCTGTGACACCGTGCGACTCGGCCTCCTCATCCTCCGCCATCTCCTCACCCTCCACTGTAGGCTCAAGTCTCAGTGCCCCTCCAGTCTACCATGTGTGCAGGGCACGGAGGTGTCACGCAGTGCTTCACATGGTTTGTCTTGGCGAACGGAGTCACACAGGGGAGGAACTGCTTAAATGTATTCATCAGGAAATCCAAACATGGCTTACTCCGAGAAAACTTAAAATGGGAATCATGGTTACCGACAATGGGAAGAACATTTTTTCTGCGCTGCACCAAGGAAGCCTGACCCATGCCCCCTGCATGGCTCACGTCTTCAATCTGGTTGTCAAGCGGTTTCTGAAGTGTTCCCCCCATCTGCAAGACATCCTAACAACTTCAAGGAAACTTTGCATGCACTTCAGCCACTCCTACACCGCCAAACACACCCTTCTTGAGCTACAGCGTCAGAATGGTATCCCCCAACATAGTCTGATTTGCGATGTTTCCACCCGTTGGAATTCCACCCTTCACATGTTGGACCGATTATATGAACAGAGAAAAGCCATCACGGATTTCCTGATGATCCAAGCAGATAGGGGGACTCCCCTGTGTAACTTCAATGTCAACCAGTGGCAGCTCATACGTGACACCTGCCGTTTGCTCAGGCCCTTTGAGGAAGCCACTTTATTTGTCAGTCGGCAGGATTACGGGATGAACGACGTGATTCCACTGCTTCATGTACTACAGCACATGTTGGAAACCATGGCTGGTCAGGGCACTGGAGACATGGCGTTTACATCTTACGGCCACATGAACCCCATTGGAGCTGAACTGGAGGAGGAGGAGGAAGAGGAGGAGGAGGAGGAGTTGCCCAGCGAAACACAGTTTAGGCTTGGCGAAATGGCTGGTTTATCTAGTCAGCGGACAGGAGAGGAGGAGCAGGAGCAGCCAGAGGTTTTTCAGGAAGGCGAGACAGAGGACCCGGGCACACCGTGGCAGTATGCAGTGGAGATGGAGACAGGTAGTCCATCCGAGTCACTTGCGCAAATGGCACGAAGCATGCTCACGTGCTTGCGTAGTGACCCCAGAATTGTTTCCATCTGTCGGCGGGATGACTTCTGGCTGTCCACCTTATTGGACCCTCGCTTCCGGCACAAAATGGGGGCATTTTTTAAACCCACCGAGAGGGAGGACAAACTCAACTACTACAAAGACATTCTACGTAGGCAGTTAGCCGATGCCTATCTGCGCCATGGCCCATACTCTCGCAGGTCTGACTCGAGGCGACCTCTGCGCTCACCTTCCACTGGCCGCTGGGGGGGGTTGGCAGGAGCAGCAGCAGCAGCTCCATCAGCAGCAGCAGCCTCAGTCTTCAGTCGCTAATGAGTAGCTTTCTACACCCGCATAGTGAGGCTACTCATGAGCAGCAGGAAGACCTGGAGCAGGACCTCAACCAGCAGGTCATGTCATACTTTGACATGACCATGCCAACACACCTTGAGGATCCGCTGGACTTCTGGGCAGCCAAACTTGATTTGTGGCCGCAACTAGCAGAGTTTGCCCTGGAAAAGCTGTCCTGCCCGGCAAGTAGCGTGCCATCTGAGCGGGTGTTTAGTGCGGCGGGGGCCATAGTTACGGCGAGGAGAACTCGTCTGTCAACTAAAAATGTCAAAATGAATCAGGGATGGATCAGCCAGGATTTCCACCCACCAATGCCTGATGCATGCGACTAGATTCAGCATGGTGCCACGTTTTACACTTTCCAAATGGTGCAAAACATATTTATGTCTTTAGGCCATTTTTTGGGCTCCTGCTGCTGCTGCTGCTGCCAACTTCTGCCAACTCCAGGGTGTGATTCATCCAATTGTTGGGCTCCTGAAGCCAACCCCAGGGTCTCTTTAAAGTAATGTTTTGGCTCCTGCTGCTGCCAACTTCTGCCAACTCCAGGGTGTGATTCATCCAATTTTTGGGCTCCTGAAGCCAACCCCAGGGTCTCTTTAAAGTAATATTTGGGCTCCTGCTGCTGCTGCTGCCAACTTCTGCCAACTCCAGGGTGTGATTCATCCAATTTTTGGGCTCCTGAAGCCAACCCCAGGGTCTCTTTAAAGTAATATTTGGGCTCCTGCTGCTGCTGCTGTCAACTCCTGCCAACTCCAGGGTGTGATTCATCCAATTGTTGGGCTCCTGAAGCCAACCCCAGGGTCTCTTTAAAGTAATGTTTGGGCTCCTGCTGCTGCTGCTGTCAACTCCTGCCAACTCCAGGGTGTGATTCATCCAATTGTTGGGCTCCTGAAGCCAACCCCAGGGTCTCTTTAAAGTAATATTTGGGCTCCTGCTGCTGCTGCTGTCAACTCCTGCCAACTCCAGGGTGTGATTCATCCAATTGTTGGGCTCCTGAAGCCAACCCCAGGGTCTCTTTGAAGTAATGTTTGGGCTCCTGCTGCTGCCAACTTCTGCCAACTCCAGGGTGTGATTCATCCAATTTTTGGGCTCCTGAAGCCAACCCCAGGGTCTCTTTGAAGTAATGTTTGGGCTCCTGCTGCTGCTGCTGCCAACTTCTGCCAACTCCAGGGTGTGATTCATCCAATTTTTGGGCTCCTGAAGCCAACCCCAGGGTCTCTTTAAAGTAATATTTGGGCTCCTGCTGCTGCTGCTGTCAACTCCTGCCAACTCCAGGGTGTGATTCATCCAATTGTTGGGCTCCTGAAGCCAACCCCAGGGTCTCTTTGAAGTAATGTTTGGGCTCCTGCTGCTGCTGCTGCCAACTTCTGCCAACTCCAGGGTGTGATTCATCCAATTGTTGGGCTCCTGAAGCCAACCCCAGGGTCTCTTTGAAGTAATGTTTGGGCTCCTGCTGCTGCTGCTGCCAACTTCTGCCAACTCCAGGGTGTGATTCATCCAATTTTTGGGCTCCTGAAGCCAACCCCAGGGTCTCTTTGAAGTAATGTTTGGGCTCCTGCTGCTGCTGCTGCCAACTTCTGCCAACTCCAGGGTGTGATTCATCCAATTTTTGGGCTCCTGAAGCCAACCCCAGGGTCTCTTTAAAGTAATGTTTGGGCTCTTGCTGCTGCTGCCAACTTCTGCCAACTCCAGGGTGTGATTCATCCAATTTTTGGGCTCCTGAAGCCAACCCCAGGGTCTCTTTAAAGTAATATTTGGGCTCCTGCTGCTGCTGCTGTCAACTCCTGCCAACTCCAGGGTGTGATTCATCCAATTGTTGGGCTCCTGAAGCCAACCCCAGGGTCTCTTTAAAGTAATGTTTGGGCTCCTGCTGCTGCTGCTGCCAACTTCTGCCAACTCCAGGGTGTGATTCATCCAATTTTTGGGCTCCTGAAGCCAACTCCAGTGTATATTTGGGCTCCTGCTGCTGCTGCTGCCAACTCCAGTGTGTGATTCATCCAATTTTTGGGCTCCTGAAGCCAACCCCAGGGTCTCTTTGAAGTAATATTTGGGCTCCTGCTGCTGCCAACTTCTGCCAACTCCAGGGTGTGAATCATCCAATTTTTGGGCTCTTGAAGCCAACCCCAGGGTCTCTTTAAAGTAATATTTGGGCTCCTGCTGCTGCCAACTCCAGGGTGTGATTCATCCAATTTTTGGGCTCCTGAAGCCAACCCCAGTGTCTCTTTAAAGTAATGTTTGGGCTCCTGCTGCTGCTGCCAACTCCAGGGTGTGATTCATCCAATATTTGGGCTCCTGCTGCTGCCAACTCCAGTGTCTCTTTAAAGCAATGTTTGGGCTCCTGCCCCTCATAGTGATGCCACTTCAACTCTCTTGAATTCAATTGTGCCGCTCTGCGATTCTATTAGCGATGCCTCTGATCTGCATGTGATATTTATTCAAAGTATTATTTAACTTACCCAGCACGCATCCTGTGCGTGTTACAGCAAGGCAGAATGGTTTACAACCCTATTGAGGCTCTAGGAGGCTCAGAAATAGCCGTTTTTAATAGCGATTCGTCGCGAATTTATTCGGGTCGAAACGATTTTTGTCGGAAATCAGTCGAATCGAATTTTTCAAAAGTTCGCTCATCTCTAGTGAAGATGGCGGTGGCGACGGTGGAAGTGGGGAGAGAAGGGCTATCGGGCCTTCTCCTGAGGGGGGATCGGAGCCTGTCCCCGGTGAAGAGGCGACCAGGTGGGAGGGTTTGCGTATGGAGGTGAGTAAATTTATTTTTTTTCACATCTATTGTCACTGGCTGCAGAAGTGGGGAGGTCCTATTATTCCATGCCCTCTTCTGAAACCAGAGGAGGGGAAATCGAAGGCCCCCAAGTAAAGAGGAGACCTGGCTGGATCAATTAAGGGGTCAGGTGAGTGGCTTTTTTTTTAACAGGGGGGAAAGCCAGGCACATAAAGTTTACGTGGCTGGTGTTTGCCTTATTTCTTCACTTTTCTACAATTCCCAATAATTTTCATTTTCCCCAGGTATGCCATTTGTATGCTATTGGTTTTTGAAAGGATACCTTTGTTTTAAACTAGCTGTTTAAGCCCTCTCCTCCCTCCGCCTTGTAATCTCATGATGGGAGCAATTTGATTCTATTGAAAATAGTGCTAGAAGGAAGAGAAGAGCTAAAAGAAGAGTTTACTTTTTCCTTTGAAGCCAAAATTATTTGTGCTTAGTGATGGGTGAACCTGAACTGCAAGTTCGAGTCCCCAAACCCAAGCATGGATTTTGTGTTCGGTACTCGGCTAAACCCGGAAGAAGTCTGATATGTATATACATTTATAAAGGGAAAGTAACTGGAGGGAAGGCTAGATAGGATAGGTGCCAGTACTCTGTAATAGCACTTGCTCCAAGCACTTCGGAGTCAGTACACTGTGATAGCACGTGGCTGTCAGTATTCTGTAACAGCACTTGGGTGTTAGTACTCTGTAATAGCACTTGCTCCAAGCACTTGGAGGTCAGTACTCTGTAATAGCACTTGGGTGTCAGTACTCTGTAATAGCACTTGGCTATCAATACTCTGTAACAGCACTTGCTACAACCACTTGAGTGTCAGTACTCTTTAATACCAATTGTTATTGCACTGGGTCAGGACAATTAAGGCCCTCTTTAAACAAAAACATTTTTGTGCAGTGTCCGTTGGGTGTCTGTACTTTTAATAGCAATTACCTCACCCACTTGGGTGTCAGTTCTCTTTAATACCAATTGTTATTGGCGTATGCACTGGGTCAGTGCAGTTATGACGGTCTTGAAAAACAAAACATTTTTGTGTAGTGTGCACTGATTCAAACCACTTGGGTGTCAGTACTCTTTATTAGCACTTGCTCCAACCATTTGGGTGCCAGTACTCTTTAATACCATTTGTTCTTGGAGTATGCACTGGGTCAGGGCAGTTAAGGCCAATTGTTCAGGCCCATTGGGGGGTCACTGCTCTGTAATACCAATTGTTCAAACCCCTTGGGGGTGACTACTTTATAATACCAATTGTTCAGGGCCATTGGGGGTATCTGCTCTCTAATACTAATTGTTCAAACCACTTGGGGGTTACTGCTGTGTAATACCAATTGTGCAGGCCCATTGGGGGTCACTGCTTGTAATACCAATTGTTCAGAGCCCTTGGGGGGTCACTGCTCAGCATTATCAATTGTTCAGGCCACTTGGGGGTAACTGCCCTATAATATCAATTGTTCAAACCACTTGGGGGTCACTCACCATTCTTGCAGCGGCATTGGGGCCTACAAAAATATGCTGCAAAGCCTGGCACCTTCTGGCACTAGAGAAAGGTGTAGTAGGCACAAATGTAACACATTCTCTAGCTGCAGCACCAGCTACATCACCAACAGCAGCAGCACAACGGCCATGTCCCTGTACCTTATTTGCTAATTTCTTCATTTTTGAAGTTACTGACAGCGGCCTGTCCCCATCAGTATACTAGCCACTTGTCCCTGGAAGTGGCCTGTAAACAACAATTAGCAGATATTTTTCTCTCGCCCCCCCCCCCCTCCCCCAGTATATGAGTAGCCTGTTCCTGGAAGTGGCCTGAAAAGGACAATTAGCAGAGGTTCCTTCGTCCCTATATTGTGATGGGACCCACTCTCTAGCTGTGCAAAAGTAATCTTCAGCTGGGTGCCCGTCCTGGCTCATCTGCTGCCATCAGCGACTGTACAAATATTGAAGTCAATCGTCACTCCTGTAAAATGTCCCATTTACTAAAGCAATTAAAAGCAGCAATACATGCGACACACCAAGGATAAAATTTAATAATTGTTGTTGGACAGAGTGTTTAGGGATGGATCAATCGGAGGTAAGTATTAAAAAATAAAATAATGTTTTCTCTTGTGTTTGTGTGTTCCCTATACTAGTTCACAAAGCTTGGGGGGCTGCCAAGTCACCTGTGGCAAGTGGATGACTTGTCATTAACCCCAGCTCCCCATTACCTGCCTCCCCAAAACCCTGGGGGGGGCATAGGAGCTTGAGGCTGTGAGCCTCCAGGCCAGGTGTCACCCCCACCTCTGCACCCTGGTCTACAGGCCCCCATAGTTGGTGTCTGGGCTGGTTATGCTGGCAAGGGGGGGGGGGTCATTTTATTCTATTTATCAAGGGTTTTAACCTTTAAAAAAAATCATGGGGTCCCCCTCCCCCTGGGAAGGTGGAACCCCATTACATTTTTTTATTGAAGCCTTTATAGTGTGGATAGTAGTTGAATTTTAAGTGCAAATGTTATAAACTGCTCTTTTTTGTTTAAGGGGGGGTTCTGGGCAAGAATGGAGTGCTGCGGATACATATGTGGTACCGTTGTATTCAAGAGAAATGGGGCTTTCACGTGCAATATGTTTTTTTTTTAAATAAATGTTTTATTTAAATTAAACAAGGCTAAAACATAATTTTTATATTTTTCAATGAAAAAAAAAACACTGGAAAAAATACAAACAAGACATTTTATGCTACATTCCAAACTCGTGCAAAAATCACAGTTATTCACAGAGGCTGACAATATCTCAAGTATGCTGGCAGTTAAAGCTTAATGTTTGTACCTTCAGGCAATGTATGGTTTATGGGGGTTATTTCAAATGTAAAGGTTGAAAAAGCACAAGGTGCGCACTTTGCCTGTGTAGCTGAAATTTTCTGATTCTGCTTTTTTATACTTTTTTTAGGTAAACCCTGTGCAACTAAAGAATTCATCAAGAGATTACTTTCAGAAAACTACACCCACATCAACAAGCCTGGAATGCCTAGAAAGCTTAAGGTGTGTTCTTCCAGAGAATATAAAGTTTGTTGGGGGTATTTCAAATGTAAAGGGTTGTTTTTCTGTAAAAATGTATTTTATCTGAAAAGGTACTAAAACGCGGTTTCAGGGTGGGGGACTCTCCTGGGCAGGTGTCTCCCAATACATATGTGGTACCAATGTAATTGGGAGGAATGGGGCTTTTATATGCAAAATTATTTTATTGAACAACATACATTTTTATTACAAAAAAACACTACAAATTGTAAAAAAATGTTTTAATTTTTATGTACATATTTTACCCCATTGAGATTACACAAAAAAATGACAAACAAGACATTTCATGCTAAAGCCCAGATTCTGTGGAAAAGGCAATACATAATTTTCCTGAGAAATTCCTGAAAATATATTTTAAAAATCACAGTTAAACACGCATAGTGCACAATAGTGAAAAAATAGTCTTACAACAGAGGATGACAAAGTCTCTAGGCTAACTAAGATCTTGGCAGACAGAATCAATAGCTTCCTTTCTGGGCCTATCCATGGAGATTAAGCTTCTCTTTAACATAAACCGGCAATGTTTGTAAATGACATGCTCCTAATATTGTCTGATCCTCATGTTACTATTTTTTTTAGGAACTTACAAGAATTTGCAAAGTTATCTGGCCTTCTTGTGAACTCTTTCTAATCTGTTTAATTGAATATCTCTCTAGCCCAGGGGACTCTAAGCCCACGTAGGTCCAACTTTTCCTTCACCTGGACAAATCCTCTCCCAGGTTCCCCTCAAATGCCCTCTCAATGCCCGTCCTTCCAATCTCGTCCTTACTGTGGATTCCAAATAAATTATGCCAGATCACGATCTCAACGATCTTTGCGCATTCCTTGAGGATTTGGGATGTAGTTTGCTATTCTAGCAATTTTTTATGCCAAAAGGATGCCCTCAAGGCGCTAAGTTTATCTAGTATTTTTTTTACTATGTTAGAAAATGTGTGTTTTATAGAAGTGGTTTTCACTACCTGCAATCTGTTGCCATTGGCAATGTACACCAAGTCTGTACACCAAGAAGAGAGAAATGAGGCCTGTACACACGTGAAGTAAATTTCCCATGACAACAGATTTCAGATAGTCAAAACTGCTTCCATAAAACATACATTTTCTAACATAAGAAAAAATACTGGACCAGCTCAGCATCCTGAGGACACCCTTTTGACGCACAAAAATATACACTTTCAAAAATTCCTTTGAAAGTTTACTTTCCCTTTCCTAATACTTTGTTGAAGTAACATTTGAACTGATAACAGTATTAAGTATTTCTAGTCTATCAGAATATGGCACATCTAAACTTCACAATCTTTGCCAAACCCTTTCTTGCAAAAGCAAATTGTGAGAGCATTTACTGTGTACATCCCTCTTCAGGTCAACCCACAGATTTTCTATTGGATTCTGTGTCTGGCTGTGTCACCCCAAAATCTTCTTCTGTAGAAGCAATTCTTTTGTTGATGTGGAGGAATGTTCTGGTTTGTCGTCATGATGACAGATGAAAGCCCTCTTCATCTTTAGCTTTTTAGTAGAAGGTTTTGTGCCAAAACTGAGCGATATTTGGCACTGTTCATTCCATCCACCTTAACTAAAGCTGCAGAAGAACAACCCCAAAGCATCATTCTCCCTCTACCAGGCTTTACTGTGGGTATGGTGTTATTTGGTGAAGCACAATGTTGGCTTTGTGCCAAAGATACTTTTTTGAATTACACATGTACCGGTCAACCTCTGTCTAATCAGACCATCACACATTTTCCCACATGCTTTTGGTAGCCTTGATGTTCATTTTGGCAAAAGCATAACCAGTCTTGGATGTTTCTTTAGAAGAAAAGGCTTCTGTCCTGTCACCTTCACCCACAGCACAGATTCAGTAAACAACCAGTACTAGCCAGATATTCCCGAAGCTCCTTCAATGTTTCTGCATGTCTCTTAATAATATACCACTCATTGTCTCTCATTGTCTTTTCATAAATTTTTGAGGGACTTCTAGTTCTTTGTAATTAGAGATGAGCGAATCGATTCTGACGAACCCAAATTCATCACGAATTTCATGAAATATTCTATTTGTTACGATTCCGAATATCGCTGTGATTTGATCGCTCGAATTGCTTCCTTAAAACTCCATTTACTGCTATACAGCCCATCTAAAATGGTGGATCCACATGTCAGGACATGTCCCATGGGGCAAGGAATGCTGGGTAGGTGTCACATGCTACCTATCAGCAGACAGGCTTACCGATGATGTCACAGCCCCATATAAACGGCGGCAATCTTGCTGAAGATCATTCTGACACTGTATTGCGGCCAGAGCAGATCAGGCAGGCAGGGAGAGAGCAAGGGACAGATAGACAGACAGATAGATAGATAGATAGATAGATAGATAGATAGATAGATAGAACAAAGAACAGAAAAAGCAGAGCAAGGGACAGATAGAGAAGGAGAGAGCCTGTGACAGTGACAGATAAAGACAGGGACAGTTTAAACTGTTTGCATTAGCTTTCAAGCCTATTTAGTGTTAATAACACTCTTGCCTATCTAGCTTTTCCTTTACCTGGTGTCATTCTTTAAAAAGCGTGCTAGCATTAATATTTCAAGACTACCTGTCTAATAACTGCCTGCATTTTATAATTAACGTCCCTTTTCCACAATCAAGGGAGGCCACCTCTGTATATGAGCAGGGGGCATCCCAAACACTAGCATAAATATTTCAAGACTACCTGTGTACCAACTGGTTGCATTTTATAATTAACGCCACTTTTCCACAATCAAGGGAGGCCACCTCTGTATGTGAGCAGGGGGCATCCCAAACACTAGCACTCCAAATGCTGCTGCCAACTCCAATGTGTCTTTCAGCCAATATATGAGCTCCCTATGCTGCTGCCAACTCCTGGGTGTGTCTTTCAGGCAATATATGAGCTCCCTATGCTGCTGCCAACTCCTGGGTGTGTCTTTCAGGCAATATATGAGCTCCCTATGCTGCTGCCAACTCCTGGGTGTGTCTTTCAGGCAATATATGAGCTCCCTATGCTGCTACCAACTCCAATGTGTTTTTCAGGCAATATATGGGCTCCTAATGCTGCTGCTGCTGCCAACTCCTGGGTGTGTCTTTCAGGCAATATATCAGCTCCCTATGCTGGTGACAACTCCTGGGTGTGTCTTTCAGGCAATATATGAGCTCCCTATGCTGCTACCAACTCCAATATGTTTTTCAGGCAATATATAGGCTCCTAATGCTGCTGCTGCCAACTCCTGGGTGTGTCTTTCAGGCAATATATGAGCTCCCTATGCTGCTGCCAACTCCTGAGTGTGTCTTTCAGGCAATATATGGGCTCCCTATGCTGCTGCCAACTCCAATGTGTTTTTCAGGCAATATATGGGCTCCCGATGCTGCTGCCAACTCCAGAGTGTGTCTTTCAGGCAATATATGGGCTCCCTATGCTGCTGCCAACTCCAGAGTGTGTCTTTCAGGCAATATATGGGCTCCCTATGCTGCTGCCAACTCCAGAGTGTGTCTTTCAGGCAATATATGGGCTCCCTATGCTGCTGCCAACTCCACTATGTGTCTTTCAGGCAATATATGGGCACCTAATGCTGCTGCCAACTCCAATGTGTCTTTCAGGCAATATATGGGCTCCCTATGCTGCTGCCAACTCCAGGGTGTGTCCTTCAGGCAATATATGTGCTCATCATGCTGTTGCCACCTCAAGGCTCTGTAATTGTGCTGCTCTGCGACAGCGATTCTAATAGCGACGCCTCTGATTTGCATGTCATACTTCTTTACAATATTATTTCACTAACCCAGCACAGCCAAGCAAAACATTCTGCAACCCTATGGAGGCTCTCGGACGCCCAGAAATAGCCATTTTTAATAGCGATTCGTTGCAAATAAATTCGGACTGAAACAATTTTGCCGGAAAATTCGGTGAATCGGCCGAATCGAATTTTTCAAAAGTTCGCTCATCTCTATTTGTAATGTCACTGTGGTGCCAAATTCTAGCCACTTCTTGATGACCATCTTCACAGTGTTCCATGGTATTTCTAAAGCCTTGGAAATTTGTTGTACCCTTTTTTCAGCAGTGAGATGCCTTTGATGCGTTGTAAAATTTTTACAGACCATGGCTGATGTAAAATGCAACTAAGACAATAGGCTCGATTCAGAGAGACAAAAAAAAACTTCCGTTTTAGTGCCGATCTGTTTTTTTCGTGAAATATTTCCGTTCTCGTATGAGCGTGCAAGCGATTCTATGCATGCATTGAAAACCTTCTGTAAAGTTTCCGTCCGTTCGTACGGCAGATTACGAATACGAGGATGTCATTTTCCATCGTGACTTTTCCGTTTCATTTTTACATGTCACAACGTAGGCTTTCGTTTTTGCCCTTTTCCCATCGTATCTTCCCACGAATCCTTTTCGTTTCCAGTTCGATTCTGTTTCCCTTTTTCAATAAATATTCGTCCAGGCGGAAATCCTTACTATCTTGCACCTGCGCACTACTACAAACTTAGCTCATTAAAGTACTCGCCTACATATTTGCCACCCTCACTTCTACTACAATGTTTACAAAGCTCACCCAAATCACTTAGCACTATCCTCCATCTTCCCTTTTGGACCCTTAAAGCTCACCCAAACCACTTAGCACTATCCTCCATCTTCCCTTTTGGGCCCTTAAAGCTCACCCAAACCACTTAGCACTATCCTCCATCTTCCTTTTGGACCCTTAAAGCTCACCCAAACCACTTCTCGGTTAGTTTCTTCTTCCATTTTAGCCCCCTAAAACTTACCCAAATCACTTTTTGGTCATGTGAATATTCATCTTTAAATATTTCTGGGCCCATTAGTTTTGTGTTAATGTATTTTGTAAATGAAATGACACTGTAACATTTTTTTTTGCATTCCATCATAAAATATAAAATTTTTTTAAAAATTTAGAAAATTTCTAATTTTTATAACTATAAAAAACAAAATACATAGCAATGGCAGGCCACAGAACATTATTCTTCATCTCCCCAATGAGTTGCGCAGCTCCTGCATCTCGCCCAACAACTGAAGGACCCTGACACTCAGTTGTGCCACTCTGGCACGTGTGGTCCCTGTTAAAAAAATGAAATTAAAATATTGGTATAACCTTGTTGGGGTCATACTGCAGTGCCCCCCCCCTGTATGGTCCAAACACCTAAAGCTGGACTTCAAAAGCCAGAGGGCCCTCGCCACCACGGCCCGGGTTTTGCATAGTGCCCGATTAGAGAACCCCTGGCCCGCATTTTGCAGGCAAAGAACGGGCATCAGGAGCAAGGGCAGGAGTGGATATCCAGAATCCCCTGAAAGAATTTAAAAATAATAACATAAAATACACATTCTAAGCTACAATATTGTTTAACATGTCGTCAAGGGCTAAAAACAGCAATAGGTTAAGTCATGAGTCATCAACTATATTCATTGCCATACAGTGAAAATGGATTGATGGAATGTGAGCAAACTTACCCAGGAGCCATCTACCAGATAATTCTCCTGACTCAAACTGACGAAATAAGCCGTAGCTCTGCAATATATAAGCATCATGGGACGACCCTGGATGCCCTGCAAGAACACTGAGGAATTGCATAGCTGGACCAAACACTGCATATGTTTTGTGAGTGGCACATCTTGCGGTTCCTGCAACCAAATATAAAATAATTACACAAAGAGGTAACCGACTAAAACAATAACTCCTACAACAAATTAAGATTCAAGTTCAACAATCCAAATATAATTCACAAAGGACATAAGTCTAAAAAAATATAGCAATTATATGGATGTGTGGGAAAATAAATGTTTACATACTAATTAAGGTCAGCATTAAAATGCATCTATAAGGCATACATGAAATGTATTGATTCAGGTATGCATTGCTATACAATTTATGGCCTCGGCCATGCTGATACATGCAATGCCTTGGTGCTAGAGGCGCGCAGACTCCTCCACATAGCCGCAAAACATGTTCAACAATCCGAGCCCTCAAAGGTCCCGTAAGTGGATCGGAAATGAAATGGATTTATAGGGTGGTGGCCCGTCGGAAATCAGCTCTCTGAATCAGACGGGAACCTATCCCAACAACGGAAGTTATATGAACGAACGAAAAATTTCCGATTTTGTTTGGAAAATGATCCGAACTAACGGAAATGTTCCGATTTGCTTCCGTTCATCGAAAGCGCATATACACATTTTCCCGAATGCTCGTACGAATGAAAAATGAACAAAAAAAACCCCACCCAAACTTTCACAGACAGCTACGGAAGTCCGGACGAATGTGTCTTTGAATCGAGGCTAATATCAGGAAGATCCAACTAAGACAGCTGAACGTCATATGGGGTTAATCAGAACCACTTTAAATGATGGCAGTCGTGCACTGACTACAATTTAACATGAGTTTAAATTATTGTGATTGGTTCTGAACACAACCACATCTTCAATTATAAGAGGATTTTCAAATCTATGCAAGCACATTATTGGAATTTTTGTACACTTTATATACAATAGCAATTCCAATACTATTGGCTCCAAGTTGGAGTTAAGTATAACATAACAAGTTGGATAACACATTGTAATGAAAATAATGGATTCTTACTTTAATTGATTTCTATAAAGGCGTCATTGTTAGAAAAACAAGCAATCTTGATTTCACAATTATCTGGCTCACATTACCTTCTCAGACATTTCTATATTAATGAATGTGCATGACGAACATGTAAATTACAAATTCTTTGCCCATTCTTGCAGGGTGATGTCACTTGTAAACAGTATAAATTAGTGATACAATCCTTTTACACCTGCTACATAGCACAGATCAGTTTATACAAATTCAGCCTTTGGCTCTTTTTCTTCCTTGACTGACCTACAAAATCATTATACTGTAATGGCTTGCAGGCCCCCCTCTGGCATCGAAACTATTAGCTGTGAGGCTAGACTTTGTTATTTTTGGCATGACACTATGGGAGTTAATTTGGTTTCAGGGACCTGTGTCTCACGCGATAAGACTCCATTGCGCTGATGGAATTACTAGAAAAGGACAGAGGCGAATTCTCTGTGACCTCCAGGAATTTCACCATTGTGTAGTATTCAATAAAGATGAAGACTTAGGAAAAGCCTGCCAACAAACACAGCGTCATACTAGTGTAGCACCACCAAATGCCCCAACTTGCAGTGCACCACACCTGCCTGGACATTACTCTCAAAAAGGTACCATTTCTTTTGCTTCTTTACCAGACATCTCTGTTTCTATAATGCCAAAGGATAGTTTATGTCAAATGATAACTTCTGAAGAAAAGTAGTCATCTTTTTGACCTGTCCAACATAGCATAAGAGAGATGCTGGGTAGAAGAAGTTCTCACATAACTCTTGTTGTAGACGTGGGTGAATCAATCTCTACTAAAAGTAGCACATGAAGTAGCACATGCAAATGCTCAGATAATATCAATTATAATATTTATAGTTACAGTCAGTGTGGTAAAGTGGCAGATGGTGTGTATAGGTCACCAAGATTTATGTCTTCATCCCTACCCTATAGGGCACACTAAATGGGTTATCCTCTCTCTGCTGTAGGTTTTGAATAAAAAACATTTTGCACTGTACAACTGTGATTTTTGCAGGAATTTCCAGGAAAATTATATATTGCACTTTTCAGCAGAGTTTGGGCTTTAACATGAAATGTCTTTTATTTAAAAAAAATGTTAATCAAAAACCATTTTGCATGTGAAAGCCCCATTCCTCCCGATTACAACAGTACCACATATGTATCAGTAGCCCCCCCAATCTAAAAAAACCTCTTCTTTCAACATTTTCAACTGAAATACAACTATGTCCTCTATCAAGGGTTAAATTAAAGAAATGGATTGGGGTTCCCCCTATCCAAGCATAAACACCCCAGGCACCAGCTATGGGGGCTTGTAGATCAGGGCACAGGAGCCAGCCAGGGTGGCCCCCTGCCCTGAAGGCTACAAGCTGACACAATCCTCATGTACTGCAGGCTATTCTACCCTCCCCCCAGGCTTTGGGGAGACAGGTAATTGGGCCGAGTGTTAATGGCAAGTCTTGCCAGCCCCTCAAGTCTTGTGAACTGGTAAAGGGGTCTCATTGACCCTTACCAGTTCACAAAGAGTTAAATGTAGAAAAGTGATAAGAAGGTTGTATAGCTGGTTGTATAAGATTGTCGGTGCTCAAAGTTTCACTTAAAAGCCCAATAAATTGCATAATTTGAAAATTAGAAAAATGAACACATACCAATCCAATCTGCTGTGAGGGGTCCTAGTCCCCACTGTTTTTTGGTGCACAAAATGTGTAGCATTACCAAGTTCTGACCCGAAAGCTTGTTGATCCTATGCTTTTTGTGTACCAATAAACACGGGGACAAGGACAGATTGGACTGGTAAGTGTTCATTTTTCTAATTTGGATGTTAAATGTAAAAAACACATGCATACAGAGCAAAAATGCAAAAGAGTCCTTTTTTTCCTTTACCTACCTCCGATTCTCTGTCCCACGCTGATCACTGTGCCTGCGCCAAAAGCCGGCTGCTGATCTATAGAAGACAAATGCGAAGGCAAGGGATCGGAGACCCTTGTCAGCATCATAGAACACATTTCACAAATGCAAGAGCGAATCTCTGCAACAATGCGGATTGTAGAAGAACACATGGGCCAGCCCCAGGAGGTCCCAACAATGCGGGTATAACTGTAACAACAAGGTACAAGTCTTTTTGACAGGGAACAGGGTACGTTTATTATACCAACTGTTGAATGAACATTTCTGGCTAAATTGCAGGGGTTATTTTAAGTCCTAGAGAAAATGAGGTAAATTAAAAAATTTATAAGCTAGGGAAAAAGAAGACTAAACAAATATGCCATATAAATCTAATTAACCCACGGAAAGACTGGCACTCCCTTGCTGTTAATTCCTCATCTCACCCAGAGCAGGCAGTGTCCACAAAGACTTTATTTCCAGAAGTAACAGTACTTGATATCCTGTCCAAAACCCAAAAGGCACCCAAAAGTGAAGGGTTTCCACATTAAATTACATTAAATCTACCAGGATGTATGGATTTGATTAGAGTGGAACAAACCCGAACAGCGGCTGACCTGGAATCTAAAATATTCCAGGGTCAGCTGCTGGCTTTACCATGGGGCATTGGGAATCGGGATGCTCTGCTGTGTGAAGTCCCTGAGTTCGCCCACTCACTTTTCCCCAATGGTGCATGCACAGGCTCTTGCCCAATGAGAGCGTCATTTGGTAGGCGGCTCTCATTATTTACAATGGAGAGCGCTAGTTGCTGCATTCTCAGCATTATACCAACTGTTGAATGAACATTTCAGTCCCATGTGCATGCTCCCATCCCAGCCATTGAGATAGGCTCCCAGCTCACAGCTCCCTATTCAGCAGGCGGCTCTCATTGGAGTCCATGCATGTGTCATTGGATCCTCGAGAGGTGAGTTTTCCTAGGTGAACAGTGAGAGTTTCATAACGTTGGGCATCCTGTTTTGGAACAAAACCCAAGAAAGTCAAATTCCCAGGTTTTGTTCTGCTTTAAGCATGACATTGTGACAGAACCAGGTCAAAAGGTTAAGTTAAAACCATATAGGATAACAAAAGCCAATAGTGCAGCCTTATGGTTTTAATTCCAAAACCTAATAGCAGTTGAAGGTTTTTCAACGACTTCTGTACGCTCAGTTATGTCAGTAAGTTTTATGCATATCATGGGTTGATGAAACTGTCTGGTACATAACAACCCTAGATTTAACTAAAAGGTACTGGCAAATATCCCTCGTGGATAAAGCCATGGCAAAAACAGCATTTGCTATACCCAATGGGTTGTTCACAATCTGGTTTTGTGACTTGGTTTACATGGTAACCTTCCAGAGGTTTATGGATAGAATTTTGAGACCCCATAGGCAGTATGCCAGCTTACCTAGATGATGTAATTATCCGAAGCCCAGATTGGGATACCCATTTACGGTACCTAGGGTACAAGCTATGATTAAGTTCCTTGTTGAGTTTCACAGAGAATTCCATTAACCTACAAAACTCTCCAGACAGACACCTCCTTACATTTCTGAACTGATAAAAACTAACACAGAGCAGTAACCTATAGCAACCAAAAAGTTATCTTTTCTCTAAGAAAATGAAACAAGCTGCTATGAGTTATGTCCCCACATTTATCTTGTCTAATTCTTTGTGACCCCTGATGAAATCCTCTTAATGTAGGTAAGTTAGTTTATCTAGCACTGAAAATGAAACTATGGGGTTTATTCATGAAGGTCTAGCGCCAGGTAGTGCCTCGTAGCGGCAGGCAGCGTTTGGTGTAGGCAAAACCACATTTATGAAGGTGATTCTGGTGAGTGACTCTAACAGAACCATGTAGCATCCGATGTATTATTACAGGCAGCTCAGCATATAGCGCCGGTGCTCTGGCTTCCAGAGTGCAAGGTCTTACCTGTCGCTCTCCCATACATTTCAATTCTACATTCCTTCTAATCTCTTTACTGATTGTAATTTTTTTTCTCTCAAATCATTGTGTGACATCTCCTGGCCTAAAAAAAGTCATTTTTGAAAACTTTTATGATTTTTTATTTTTTTATGCAGAATTGTATTTACAGGTCTGGCACTAAATTGTTAATGTCACAATGTTACAACAATGTCATTTCACGTGTTTTCGCTTTGTTACTGGTGGATATGTGTTCAAAAACAGACTTTAATCAAACAGAGTCTGGCGCTCTATGCTATAGCGACCAGATTTAGAGCGCCGATGCTCTGTGTGTGTAGTTTTTTAAGTATGATGTGGAGTGCTGAGAGTTGGTCGAACTGAGCTGGTGCTACCTCTCGCTGGCTGCAGCTCTGTACTGGTGTTACAGCGCCCAACATACATCTCATTCATCAATGCCGGCCAGGTTACTACAGCAACCAAGATGCTCTGTTACAGCGTCAGATAGCCGCTTACAGCATATGCTAGCCGTCGCTCTAAGTGCTGCTTTACAGACGCTCATCTGCCGATAGCTGGCGTTAGTAATGAATCAGCCTCCACATATTTCAGTCTATTTAATATAGGCAATATAGTTATTTGCTAGTGGCATATTATGTTTTAATAATCATGAACATGGGCCTACTAACTTGGTTTACTATATTCTGTTAAAATAAGTCCATGGAGCTAGACTCCTTGCTGCAAACATACTGTGTACACAAAGTGACCGGCAATGGACACCCAGGAGTTGCGTCATTCTCAACTTACTGTAAACCAAGAATACATAAACATGTTTGTCGCACCCTTTCTGCTATTACACTTATGCTATTCCTGCTCTCTATTGATCTTGTGCTGCTCCAGGTTGTTTCTGCATTATGTCTCCTTCTCTAGAAAACAAACTTAGGAAAAACTGTCAGACTGACATACTGAAACCACCTGTACAGTTTAAGGTGTGATGGAAATGCCTCAACACATATATATATATATATATATGTAAAGACAACTAAAGCAGTTGAATAACTTAACATTGCATGAAAAGACCCCCTAATGGCTAAAGAAATTACTATAAGGAAGAGGTCAACTTTAGCTAAACAGTTTATTTTTAGAGTAGAAGAATCCCCTTTAAAAAGCCTTCTAAGGAAAAAAAAGAAAAAAAACATTTCTCACATTAGATTAATATTACTCTCCTGAAGGTTTGATAGATCATGTTTTTGTGGATCATGTCTTTGTGCTGTCTGTTCTGGTGCTGCAGTGGCCTCCCAGTCATCCTCAATGTCTGCCCATGCATCTGATCATGACCCAGTGGTTGGCAGCAGGGGGTGCCCCACATGACATGCTGGTGTTTGCCCCCTCTGAAATGCTATCAGTGGCAGGAAGGTGGTGGGGGGGGGGTGCTTTTGTGCTTCCAGCTAGTATCCTGCAAGTGGTAAAATGAGCAATGCTTTTTTTAACTAATGTTAAACATTAATGTTAAACCCAAACCCTTTCTGACCAGCCCTAGAGTTTAAAAGACTACAGGGCTGACCGAATCCCGGCTTTGTTAAATCCCCTGGTTTGCCATGTATAGTTATATACATATGAGTATGTTCATGCACTGTGGGTTTACCTGCTAGATAAGTAGACTAGGTAATTGGGAGAACTTCTATATTTTTTTCATTCTACATAGTTGGCTAAAGGAGATCTCTCCCATTATTTTAAGGTAAATTAAATGGCTGGCTGAATTATTTTCAGACCGAATCAAATTGCATCAATACAGTTCTAGCTGACACAAAGCAGAAACACTAACAGTATCCCATGTAAGCAACACTTTAAACCATGTCATGACATGTTGTGGAGGTGCATCTCCTGGGTACACTGTTCTTCACTGCCCCAGGGGTTTAAAATGTCCTGCGCCTAAAATAATTCTATCTGGTGCAAATTTGGCACCCTACTGCAAGCCAGTGAGGCCAACCTTTATATTAGCACCCTTGTGCTGCACTTTAATACTACTTGACCATTCTACAAACTGGTCTCTTGGGTTGGGAAGATGGTTAGTGTAATGGGTGACCCATCCTTGAGTGTGTTTTGGATCTTCCCTTTGGATTAACTCTCTGTGCGTGTAGCCTATGGAATACAGCTCTTCTATGGATTACATTGCTCACCTGTTCCAGCTACTGTAACCCAGGCAAGATTTCACTCCCTAGTCTCACAGCCTGAACCTTACGTAGTCCAGACTGCCCTTTCTTGCAGGGTGGGTCTTAGACTCCGGGTTTCCAGGTTCAGTGTCCTGTTGGCCATGTCCTGTTATTTGGCTTGGGGCCTCCACATCTGCCGTACCGCTGTTATCCAGCAGCATAGCATAAAGCTAGTGGCACTGCTGAGACTGGGAGGGACCAGAAAGTTAGGGAGGTGTCTTAAACCAAAAGTTGTTGAGCTGGAGTGGAAGAGAAGTAGTAGAGGTAATGGGAACTGTGAAAGTGCTGAGCAACAGGCCGGACTGTTTCCCTTGAGACCTGCGGATGGGAACAAAACCTGGGGGCCCAAGCAACAGGGAACCTACTGTACTAAAAAAGGAAATAGGTAATCTTCATATATTTCATTCATATCAATCCTCAGTGCTGCTAGGGGGGTGTTACCACTCTTCAGATAAGGGGATCACTTTTTCGCAACGATTTGGAAACTAGTTGCAGGCTACAGAGAATACAGAGGAGAAAATATTTAGAGATTCTATTCCATCCCACATTGCACTTTAAGTAGTGATGGGAGAACCCAAACCATTCCTAGACCCGAACATGGACTTCAGTCAGCCCAAACGTGGTCCCAAAAACGAAAAAGATGGCTGATGGGCTGCTGAGCTTCACCTAAAGCTGCAGCAGCACCTCAGCCCACAATCTTCTTCTTGTCAACAACAGCAGAGCGGTGGCATTTGAAATTGGCCCCAGCCGAGGCTACAAAAAGATGTCCACCGGCTCCCAGGAGTGAGTACACTCCTAACGGTGGCATTAGAAGTGTCCTCACTCATGGCAGCAGACGGCCATCTTTCTGTAGCCCCGTTTGGGGCCAGTTTCAAAAGCCGATGCTCTGCCACCGCTGCCACCAATGATCACGGGCTGAGGTACGTTACAGCAGCACGCTTCCTGCTGCACACTTGTTAGGCCACATGTTAAGCATATGTGCTTTAGATAATAAATACTTGCTAACACTTAAAAATTACGACTTTTAATTGACATTCAGTAGATTGCAATGCATGTGGAAGCAAGGCAATCCTGGCAGAGGGGTCCTGTTTGCCCCCTTGCTAACTTTACTAAGCATCCCAAAGCTTGATTGTACTACTGCTACTCTTTTACTTGAAGGTGTACCAGCAATGCAACACGTAAACCATGTGTGAAGTAGGGAATTTTTTACCCTCTCTGCTGCCACAGATGTTAGAGACTGTCAAGCATCCCCAACCCCACACTTTCAAACCACTGGATACCTTAGGGTTCAAAAAGACACACACCCTGGTGACAGCCTAGGTGTATGTGTGCAACAATGTTATTTTCCACTGATCCTAACAAAATGCAAACCAATATTATTTTACAAATAACTGTGTTCTATGGATCTATTGTATTTAAGGTTTTAGTACAAACCCTCGCCCCTTTGAGGCCCCTTTGCCAGAGCACTTCAGACGCAGAGGAATAAAAACTGGACTATTTTTTTTTTTTATAAATTATTAATAAGATGCTTGAAATGAGAAAGTTCTTTGTATTATACAGTTTTCACCACTTTGGCTTAGAGGAGGAAATAATTCACCCAATGGATTAAATCAACACTGAGAATAAGATTTTAGTTTTGTCATTTTCTATATAGTACCAGAAAGGAATTAGTAAAATAGAACATTTACACCACACCCATGTTGTTTCCAAGAAATGATCTTCAGAAAAAAAAAAACAGAACAATGTGGGTGATAACCAATCCCTTGCAATCAAGTTGAATATAAGGAATCCTGACAGCTGCTGGCAGGTATACATGTTACGCTGATTATTTTAATACCAGAAAAATAGTGTAGACAGCTATTAGTCAAGGAACTCACTCTATTTACTAATAAAAATGATAAGGTCACGCAGATTAGCAATGACAGACCTAAACAGAGTGATTTCTGTTCTCCAAGCATCTTATTTCCACCAATGACGATAGGCCACATGGGACTAAGCAGGCCTCCTTCAGTGCTACAAAAGATTTTCTTTTTATTACTTAGAAACAAAAAAAATTTTTCTCCACATTTCCAAAGACTAAAACATTATGACTAAGACAACTGGATTAAAGAGATATTACTGCCAGTTCAGGATAATGTTTAAGTATGTATGATGATGTCGCTAATAATCTTCTGTAGGAATGGCATCTTTTGTTGGTAAAAAACCTCTCTACAGTATTAAAATGATTATCTTTCATTTTATAAATCCTCCACAAAAGAATCTGCAATAAATGGTAAGTGAGGGATGTTAATAGTATACTTGGAATAATAAAATGTGAAATGAAAGAGGCAGCAATTCAAAGGCTGTCAACAGTGGTGTAACTAAATGTGACCGAGCCTTGGTGCAGACATTAGACATAGAGGCCCCAGCATTGCTCATACAGTAGATGTTTCCCTATCACACTCAGATCAAAGGGTGGTGATTTTATTTAATGATATACAATTTTGCTACTAAACTCTGAAACAGAAAATACAAGTTGGGCTTTTGTCCTGTACATGATGCCATGTGAGTACAAATAGCATAAAAGGTGGAGGAGCAATAATGATGGGGCTCATGGGTCCTGAAGCTGTTACTACCTTGGATGAACTACCACATGAAGGCTGATTTAAGACTAGCGCCATGTATTGGCATTTGAGCTTCCATGTAGCAGCGCTTAGAGCGTCCGCCAGTGGACACTGCAAGCGGGCATCTGGCACTATAACCTAGCATAGCGGACAGATAGTTGACGCTGTAGTATCCTGTCCAGCATTGATAAATGTGAAGCCTGGAGGGCGCTGTAGAAACACTATCCCTTAATCAATGCATATGTAATGCCCTGAGAAAAAACGTCCAGAGCAACGCCACATATAACAACAGGACAACGCTGCAGCAAACAATAGGTAGCGCGAGTTAAGTGCATCAGGTGCTCGGCACTGAAGCCCATATTTAAGAAAATCAAACACAAAACCAGCGACAGCGCTGTAGTGTTGAGCCCTGGATGCTATATGAAAAAAGTCTGTCTCTCAACACATTTACAACAGCACCAGAGTGAAAACACATAGAATGACATTGTTTTAACACTGTAACAATGACCCTACAATGGCAGACCTGCACATACAATTCTGTATTAAAAAAAAAACTAACAATAAATCATTTAGTTTCTGAGCAGGAGAGATCACACAATCATTTGATCTTAAAACTGAGCGAAATAATTACTTAAAACGATATTTATACACCATCAAAAAAATGCCATTGAAATGTATGGGATTACGCTGCTGAGTGACAGGTGCTACATGGCGCTGCTGAACACCGGGCCGCCACTAGTGATACATGTGATGCTACATGATGCTATTAGAGAAGCTCACCAGATTTATATATATGGCATACAGCGCCCAGCGTTCACCTGGTGCTATGTGGTACTGTCTGGAGTTAGCGTTTCTTAAATAACCCCCTTACTCGAGTATTGCCTGGATTATTTGCTCCTAGTGATGAAAAAAACTGCCTCTATTCTGATTCAAAGCTGAACACATGTCTATGGAGTCGATTCAGAACCAGGTGAGAATTCTCACTCCTTATTTTAGGAGAGAAAATTGCCATTCACGTTCATTGTCCACTTCGAGGCTGATTTAGAGCTAGGTGAAAATTTACACCCAGTAGACAAATAAAGTGAATAGCTGTTTTCTCTCCAAAAATAGTTTTTCTCAAACCTATCTCTTTTTTTTTTTATTGTTAATAAATTTTATGTGGGGTCCCTCCTACCCCAGCGAACCAGGCAGAGGCCCATAGGGAGTAAGGATGGGGGATATTTGTCCCCACTAATTTCTTATGTTAAAGAAACAGACACGTTTGCTGCCTACAGGGAAGGAGCCAATATCAGACTGGAGGGAGCTTCAGGACCCACTTCCAGAGCTGCAAGGAGAACACCACCTGGAATAGGGCAGCAGGAGGAAAACGAGTGTGAGTTCTGTATATTTAGCTTCATTACATCTCTTGTCACAGTGTGGTGCTTTATTTTTTGCACTTTATTCCCTTGTTAACTTGAAAGTAGATTTAAGGCCCCCATACCAGTTTAAAGGGAAGGGGGGGGCCAACATGACACTTTCCAGTTTTGAGTAACTCGCTCCTGCCCATTTACCAATGGCCAGATTGGTGCCCGAAGAGCCCAAGGCATAGGCACTGGTATATCACCATGGTTCTAAATGCACAGTAAAGGTTTGTTTTAAATTTGACTAGATTTTTGTTGATTTGGGTTGGTTCGGCCACAGCATTTTTATTAAGGATACACAAAAATAATACCCAGCAATATCATTCTTCATACATCAGAGTGCAGTTAGTCATACAAGAAATTATTCACATGTGGTCATTCCACATTCTAAAGCAATTAGACACATCATTCTCTCAGAATTCCCTTGACAGGCCACACCTTACTTTGGTTGTATTAGATCTAAGAGAACTGTATACCAACATACAGTAGGCCACGAAACAACCGCAGTTAAGGAATCAAGTGTGAGTACATGTGAGGATTCCTCTTCTGTCGGTCTTCTTAGTGAGGAAATCACTTCATTTAGCTTCCAATCCCCACCCTGCTGACCTGTTCCTTCAATCACCCTTCCGTAGACCAAGAACGGAAACACTCCCACTACCTCGCCAGATGTCCTGATTGCCTGCCTCTCTCTGCATTTCTGAAACCCCACCCTATTCCCCCTCTCTGGTTACACTGTGTGCTGGCAGGCTGGAGACACCCTTAGCCTGCAGCATCTCTCACCCACAATGCACTTATTCTTTTACTATGATATATGTAAAGCCCACAGTGTACTTACATCACATTGCTGTTGCCACACCCACTGTTTTTCCTCATTTTTTCTCTCCATCCCCAATGCTCTAATACTTTTACAAATAACCTAAATAAGGGTATTTTTAAAAAATGGATTGAAGTTTGGGACAGTGCAACGTGTAGCCAGAGACAATGGGACAACAATCAGGCTTGCTTTTAGTTTATGTAACTATAAAGAAATATAGAGCAGCTTTAAATGTGTGTATTTACAGTAAAAAAAAGCCTGTTTGTCAAACCAAGTGTGCTTTCACATGCATGCCATATGTGTATATTCTCAATGAAGAGTGAAATGCACCAATGGAACTGAGACTGATAATGTATTAGGATAAGTTGCTGATCCAGAACTCCCTTTGATTGCAGAAGCCCTTTAAAAAAAAACATTTTTCCCTGTCCAAATAGTGATATTCCATGGCACGCTATTTGAACGAGATTAATGTTAAAAGCTGTTCCTAGAAGAGCTTTATTTAACTACACAAGTGTATCCATCAGTCCACCCTTAAAGCATGACACTTAATTATTATTAATTCTTTGTGGTTTGTACTGTCAAGCAAGTTTAAGTTTTCTAGAAGGGTTAAGAAGAAATACCAGCAAATGTTAATTGAAATGAACAGGACATTTATTGCACCACAGTTTCTGCTGCTTCTCCACTTAGGCTGTTGGCCTATAGACTTCAGCATACTAAAAATTGACTTGATCAATCCACAGCCAGACTGAATATTGATTTTGGCCTAGGAATCAATTTCCATATTGCATGATATGTTACTTATGTTTCATGTTATTGCTAGCTGATTGCCTTTTACCTTAGCTTTACAGCTGAGGTGTTCATTCTCTTAGAAGTAGAACTCTTATTAAGACCCCCTCCCCTTCTAAGAAGACTGCCCATTAAGTATCAATAATAATAATGAATACTACAAAAGTAGCTATAAGAAAAGAAAGTTGTATGATTTATACATTTTTCGGCATGTTCCTGCACAGCTAATGTTTTAGGAAATGTGATTCTTGTAGTGTAGCAACATGCACAAGTGTGAAAAATAGAATATTTTATTTGATTTTTTACTACTCTAATGCACCAATGTGGCACTGTCTGGCAGAAGTGCTTGATAAATCCGGCCCATAGTCACAAAAGCCTGACAATTATTTGACAGAACTTCTAGAACAAGTCTTATGACGTACAAGATAAAAAAAGGTTGTGCAGTCACAACAAATATACTGGCTCCATTAAGTGGACTTTCTGAGAAAACCGCCACACTGTTTGTAAAAACAGCTTTTTCTGTCTTACAGATTGGGACCTTATTTAAGAAGCATCAGCGCCACACAGAGCCATTTTTTGGGCCTCGGTGGCACTCAGCTTGGAGGTTAAGAAAGAATAAACCGACAGCGCCTATGCGGCAGCCGGCTAGCATCTTATTCAACACAAGCGCTGATAATAATGCAACACCATGCGCTTTGGTTGAAGCAGCGCCTGCCGCTGTAGCTCAGGATCCCATACAGCACAATGACCAGAACTGTATTGTACTGTTTAATGCTTATATGCTTATTGATATTAAACACATTTTTTTGTACAGAACTTGCATTGGAACTTGTCAATAATTGAAACACAGAACCTAGATGAGACAAAATGTTTTGGGAGGTTAGTAAAATTTATTTGAATGGCTTCTTTTGCTTAACAATGTGTAATTAGGAAAACAACAACTAAAACGCAACTTAAATGCACTGTAAAGTTTGTTCCCTTTGTCCCCAGCAGTGATTTCTTGTAGCTGTAATGAATAAAAAACTGACCAGCCCTGGAAAAAAAGTCATATATATCAAGGAGGAAAGAATTCATAAATATGCTGGAGAGTGCCAGAATAACGGCAGTACAAAGTGGTGCTCACGGCCGGTGGGTCCAACAAAGGCCGGCCAATACCTAAGTGCAACAATCAAAGCTAATTAGTGGCATTCCGCGCAGCGACTGCTAGCGCCAGTGTGGTACACAGCACAGCACCAGATAAGAAGGGAATTCCAACGTCCCCAAGCTGGTGCAATGGCCACAAAAATAATGCTAAAAGGCCCACAACATAAATAAGGCCCAAAGTATGTACCACTGTGACACCTTCAAATACTCCAGGTAGGTTGTGAGAGGGATTCTGTTGGCTGTTATTGCCCTTTAAATGGACTTTAAATCCAACAAGGAAGCAAGCAGCTCACCTGATGCCTATCCCATTTGCTCTTCTCTATTTCCTGCAGCACAAGGTTGAAGCCATAGCAGGGCTCTACACGTTGCCCTTCTTTCAATTTCATTCCACCAGGACCACAAACAAACTGGTCTAACAGCCACTCTGTTCCTTGGAACTGGGCTGCTGGCAATGACTATGGAAACAGTTCTTAGTCGAGATAATAAGCGGTTTATTGAAGACGAAGTCCAACAGAAAAATCTCTTAAAATTCAAAGTATAATGCAGGGTACAATTCAGTACAGTCAGCGGTTTCCTCACCAGCTTTAGCAATGTCCAGTGTCTGATAGGTACAGAGTATTGCAAGTCCTCGATATCACAGGTCCACTTTCAGGGCATACAAGCCCAGGCTGCTAACTCACAGGCTCCAAAAACATAATACATAAAGTCCATCAAATGCAGTTCAGACCTGTAGGTTTTGGCAGCAGCAAGGCACGGGCTCCTTATCCCAGTCTCTCCTTCTCCACACTGGAAGCCTCAGCAACTCCTTTTATAAGGCTTCCTTCCTTCAATGTGTGGGAAAAAACCCATAGAGGACCCGGGATGTGGACTGGATCTCTGATATACCACCATGGATCGTGTCTGCCTGAAAAAAGCATGGGAAATTTAGACCCCATCCACAACTTTTCCATACACTTTACCACAATATATATATATATATATATATATATATATATATATATATATATATATATGTATGTATGTATATATAAATATATATCATCTAAAACGATATAATCTAAATATTAAAGAGTGTTTTCAGCCTAAAACAAAAAAACACTATACGCTAAACTACCGACAGTTCACTGAAAGTCCGATGCTGTAGATCTTATATGATGGCTGGATTCATGACCCCCATTGCACACCTGATCGCGCATCTCTTCTTGGTCTCTCTTCCTTGCCCCCCGCCACATATTATCTATTTATTTCTACATGTTTCGCACATATCATATAGCGCAGTGGTCTAAAACCTTTACCTGAGTTAAGACTTTAAAGTGAAAGTCCACCCAAAAAATGCACCCTCTCCTAACCTTATCCCTGTCCTGCAGCTCAGTTTGTGAGTTTAAAGAAAAATCACTTTGGTGATCTCACGCATTCATTGTAATTTTGTATTGGTAGTGACTTGTTCACAGCATTGCAGCACCTGAGTACTCCTCCACGTGGTGTTGTCCCAGGGGTGGGAGCAAGGCTGTTTCTAAGCAAAATGGCTGTCAAGCTTCCTGGCTACAACCATGGGGAGAGCTGAGCTGAGCTCCAGGTATGGGGCAAAGTGAATCCCAAAGAGCAAAATAAAAAGTCTGGGCAGATGGCCAGGGATGTCCAAAGGATGAATCCGGGCCGGGGTCAGAGGCTGGCAGAAAACAAGCAAAGTCCAATGAGTTATCCGTCCGAGGGTAAATCCAGGCATTCAGATCAGGAATTCAGGAGTCAGGGAAACAGAGTCCAGGAAGTAAGCTGATAACACAGCATTGGATGCAGGTCAGCTGTCCTCTTAAATAGGGCTATCAATTAGAGCAGGGAGGGATGTGTCAAAGTCTGGGTGAGGTCACTTCCTGTCCATTCAGACTTAGGAAACCAGGAAGTAAAATCAAGCCCAAGAGCTTACACTCTAGGCTTCGTGCATTTGCAGTGGGCTGAACACCAGGTGTCGCTGTTGAGCAATGCGACAGATGAAGAGCCTGCTCTAGTACAAACACCCAGCCGAGCATGTCTGCTGCTGCATGCAATCCATGATAAAGCACGCCCACGTTGCTTTAAAGGGCAAGGAAGGCGAGGAGACTGACAATGGCACTCGGTGCAGGAAGGAAAAGAAATGTCCCTTCCTCACCCATCCTATGGTGCTACTGCAGACCCATACCCATATATTTTGCTGTAACTCGTCCCTAGAAGCAAGCAGTGCCCCTCCCTATGACTGAGACAAAAATGGGGGGATGAGGGGCCTGCACCACCAACAACGGTCCTGACTTATCTGCAGAAAACAAGATAACTGGGATGAAGTCCCCCCTTATGGCTTTGACTCCCCCAATGCAATCCTAATTATATGAAAAAAAGCTTCCAAACCAAATCTAAATTGGGAAAAAACATGTAAAAACAGTATTGAGACAAAAAACAGCTGTGCACTCATTTGGACTTGTACTGGGGTACTGGGCATCTCCTAAACCCAATGTCTGTTCTTACGTGTCCTGAAGTCTATGCATTCTACTTTCAACCATATTAGACAATGCTAGGTTTAAATCAAAGCGAGTGGTGCTTTAAGCAACTTGTAACATCAAATGTGACTTATCATTCTAGAGGGATTATGGATTTGTTACAGCGATCAGGACATTTAGTACACAAAAGCATGCTTCCACTTTGTTCTCTAATAGATCTTTGCTGGAAATAATTGAGGGAGTTTAAATGCCTTTCTTCTATTTAATTTTCATTTTTGTGAATTTGTAATTATAATTAGTTTCGAGAGGTTTGAGGTTCTTTCCAAGAATTCCTTAAACTTCTGGGTTCCATAGTGCATTTTCTAGCTGTCATGTGTAAGTAACATTAACTGGAGATTAATGTTGGCCTTTTTTTAATGGCACTTATTTATGGTGAATGATTCAGCACCAACCATTATTTAATTAATATGTTTTTCTATTGTTTAATGAATATTTTTTTCTATTTCTCCTAAAAGCAAAATGATGTTCCACTCCCCCCAAGGCACCAGAAATAGGGGCTGGTATCCCAGGACCCAGATGTCCTCAGCTACTCATGGGTACCTTCATTGCCCATGCTGGGATAATGGTAAATCAGAGGCATAGGCTTTCTGGCACCAGGGGCAAAGATTCGAAATAGTGCCCCCACCTGTGCTCAGGCACCCCTTTTCAAGCCCCCCTTCCCACCTGCCCGGCAGGTAGCTTGCCACCCCTATCCTTTGAACTGGTGTATTTCCCCTCCCTTTCTCCAGACAGAACAACACTCACACCAAGTGGGCTAGCAAGTGTCCATCAGCTTCAGGACAGCTCCCCCCCAGCCAATACCTGCCCGTGCCAGCTGATGCATGCACAAATGTGGATGGCAAAGGGGGTGGGCCCGACTGGGGCGCATACATTAAATGCATACGCCCTCTGACACTGGTGCCTCACGTGCCTACAGCGGGAAAATGCAGCTATAGTATAACACGGCATCGGCATTGGATAGGAAAGAGAGGATGGATAAAGTCCTGTTGGGGAGCCCCCCCACCTAACAGCCCAACAAGGCAGCTGTTATGGAAGAACAGGCACCAGGGCAGCAACTATGAGGAGAATGATATCAGCAGCAGATAAGCTATATATGTAAATAAATTAATGAAGGTCACAAGATCCATTAGAGAAGTGCAATATCTAATATAGTGCTATGGATGCACAATAAACCCAAAAGCACACAATAAATGCCATACATTGTAAACTCCTCTGTATAAAAAGAATATTTTATGACAACACAGCTTGTATTAATATATCACCCAAATGATAGATAAAAAAAATGAAATATTAACACAGAAGAACAAAGACTGAAAGCAAATACTGAATTGTAATACATGACAACCTATACCGATACATAAGTCTACATCCAACCTATGGTTCAACCCTAGGGTATGCCTGGTACCTAATGTAAAGATCCAATAGGATTCCCTTCTTAAAAGTTGTTTCATCCAATAACATTGGGATTAAGTTTTTCAATTCCAGTACATTTAAATTTAATAAGAGCATGAGCATCCTTAAAATGTCTGGATTCATAGGGCAGATTCATAGAGACCTCCTATTGATTACCGTATATATGTGCTGCTATTCTATTTTGAACATGTGGGTAATACATCCTACATATTGCTGTCTACATTCAATACAAGAAGCTCAGTGTATCACATATGTCGACCTACAATTTGTATTTTGTTTGATTTTAAACCCAGAAAATGTATCTGAGGGGGATCTTGTAGGTGGTGTGGCACAGATGGGGCATTTCCCAATACCTGCACCTCATGAATCATGACAGCCCGCTCCTTCTACTCCTCCTCCTGAGATGTGTCCTAAGCTCCATGAACTTTCTGCTGCTGTGCCCCCTCTTCCATCTTCTCTTACCTTTTGCTGCTTTTCATTTAAAGAGGAACATCAGACCTTCAATGTTAGCTTTAATGTCAGTTGTTTCCAGGGCTTCATCCAGTGACAGAGATTCAGCTGGTTTTCCACTCCGTCAGTCACAGGAGATGAGTCTTGCCATTCCATTAAATTTGACCAAACCCTGGATTTTGACCATCCTGGGGTTTGCTCCTTTCCCCCAGATCGGGGTGCCCCGCTGTGTAAAACCCCCCAGATTGCTGATGCCAACTCACCTGTTCCCGGTCAGGGATCGTGCCCGCTCCGGACATTCACAAATGCCATGGCATGCGCCCTGCTAGAGGGATAGAGGGGATGCAGCCACTGCTTGTGCATGCGCTATTGGACTGGGAAACAAGGTAAGTGCATGGGGCGACCTGGGGGTTTCACACAGCGGGGCATCCCAATTTCAGATTCCCAGGCCGATCGCTGTGGGTTTTTGTCCACTTTAAAGCAGAGAATAAGAAACCAAGATAAAGCCCTTATTTCACTATTAGAAAAGTGTGCTATATAACACAAATAAAACTCTGCGGACGCTGACTCTATCTCTTTTAGAATCTTCAAAAACACCTTCTGTGCTTCAAATACCACAGCACGACGTGAATCCCACCACCGAGATTACATAAAACATACCAGATATTTGTAGACAAACAGCATTAATACAGGTCCTCTTGAAGGACCACCTCCATATGAATATAAGAACAACTGCACGGTTTGCTGTATGTTGTTAAAATTTTCTCAGCTTGAATCCACTTTATGCAAACACCTCTTGTTAGGTAAACCTATTAGGCTCATATGTCGGTTGTCACGGACCGGGTGGAGCGGACTAGGATGTGGATCCGCTTTGACTGTGGAACTGATGGCGAGTGCCGTGTCAGGGGAGCGGAGTCTAAGAGGCCACCGGTATTCACCAGAGCCCACCGCAAGGCAGGTTGGTCTTGAAGCGGCGAGTGACCCCCAGGTCGCTACCCCCCAACAGCGGCCCAGTTCCACAGTTAGCCGAGGTTCAGCGTGGTGCACAGGGGCAGGCAAAAGATGTAGTGAGTACAGGCAGAAGTCAGGGCTGGCAGCACTGGTTCGTGGTAAAGGTGAGTAGCCAAGGTTGGGGCAGGCAGCAAAGGTTCAGAGTCGGGGACCGGCAGAGGTCGATACACAGGTGAGCAATCCAAAAGCAACTGATTTACAACTGACATGGAAAGACCAAGATCCGGCACTGATGGAAAGGAAATGCCCCTTTAAATAGGGGAAGTGGATGCAGGATTGGATGACCAGACACCAATCAGTGGTGTACAGGCCCTTTAAATCTCAGGAATCCGGTGTGCAATCCCTTTAGTGGACGGAGATGTGCGCGCACCTGACCATGTGAGGAGGAAGCATGGGGGGAAGGGAGACGGCTGGGAGCAGCCATGGAGCCGAGGGAAGTGCTGTGAGATGGAGGACGGCTGGATGCAGCCATGGAGGTAAGTGAAGTCCTGCGAGATGGGTGCGCAGCGCTCGCCCTAACAGTACCTCCCCTCTTGGGTCTCCCCCTCTTCTTGGGACCAAGAAAATCCGGGATGAGACTGCGGTCCAGAATGTTCTCTTCGGGTTCCCAAGATCTTTCTTCAGGTCCACAGCCTTCCCAGTCGACTAAAAAATATCTTTTAGCTCTGGAGAGCTTAGAGGCCAGAATCTCTTTCACCGTAAAGGCATCCTCGGTACCAGAGATTGGAGCAGGCACCAAGGTTTTAGGAGAGAACCGATTGACAATTACTGGCTTCAACAGAGAGACGTGGAAGGAGTTGGGGATTCGCAGTGATGTGGGTAGGTGAAGTTTATAGCAAACTGGATTAATCTGTTGTTTGATCTTATAAGGACCCAGGTAACGGGGGCCCAGTTTGTAGCTAGGAATTCGAAAGTGGATGTATTTCCCTGACAGCCACACCTTATCTCCTGGAGAATAGATAGGCGGAGCCCTTCTCCTCAGCACTAACTTTCATACGGGCAAAGGTTGACAAAGGGCACGTTGGGTCTCTTGCAAGATGGTAGAGAAATCCTGTGTGATGTCATCCAAGGCGGGTACTCCGGAGGACGTGGACAAGGGCAGAGGCGGAAGAAGATGCCGACCGTATACCACCAAGAACGGGGACTTCCTAGTAGACTCAGAATCCTTGAAATTATACGAGAATTCTGCCCAGGGCAGAAGATCGACCCAATCATCTTTACGGGCAGAAACAAAATGGCGAAGATAATGCCCGAGAATCTGGTTAACTCTTTCCACCTGGCCGTTTGACTGGAGGTGATAAGCGGAGGAAAATCCAGTTTAATTTTCATTTGTTTACAAAGGGCTCTCCGGAACTTGGAAACAAACTGCACACCTCTGTCAGACACAATGTGTGTAGGAAGCCCATGAAGCCGAAAGATATGCATCAGGAAGTATTTTGCCAACTGAGGAGCCGAAGGGAGACCAGGCAAGGGTACAATATGCGCCATCTTAGAAAACCTATCCAATACCACACAAATAACAGTACTGCCATACGAAGAAGGGAGGTGTCAGTGATAAAGTCCATAGCAATGTTTGTCCATGGGATATCTGGGATAGGCAGAGGAAGGAGTAGGCCAGCAGGTCTTTGGCGAGGAGTCTTGTCACGGGCACCTGGGCCTGGCTGGATCAGGCCTAGACAACACCGGAGCGGAGGAGAAGGCCTTTTTTAGGGAAATAAAGGCCTCTTCCGCCTGAGGGGGCCAAGACTTAGAATTGGCGTTCTTCTTCGTGAGAGCCACAATGGGCGCGACCACAGTAGAAAAGAATAGACCGAAGGCCGGAAGGACATGGCCAATCCAAAACTGCTTTCAATTTGCTGGGGTCCATCTGGAGACCTCGAGCAGAAACTATGTACCCTAGAAAAGGTAAGGTGGTACGGTCAAAAATGCACTTCTCCAGCTTGGCTTACAGGCGGTGTTGGCGAAGGCGAGACAGGACTTGCCGGCCGTGACGGTGATGTTCCTCCAAATTGGACGAAAAGATGAGTATATCATCCAAATATACGACTACATAGGAGTAGAGAAAGTCCCGGAAAATGTCATTCACGTATTCTTGGAAAACAGCGGGTGCATTGCAAAGTCCAAAGGGCATCACTAGGTATTCGAAGTGGCCATCGTGGGTATTGAAGGCGGTCTTCCATTCATCGTCCTCGCGTATACGTATCAAATTATAGGCCCCTCTCAGGTCTAGTTTGGTAAAGACCTTAGCCCCACGCAGTCAGTCAAACAATTCAGCAATCAACGGTAAGGGGTAATGATTCTTTATGGTAATCTTGTTGAGACCACGGTAATCGATACAGGGGCGTAAAGAGCCGTCTTTTTTGGCCACAAAGAAGAAACCTGCGCCTACTGGAGAGGAAGACTTCCGTATGAACCCTCTTTGAAGGTTTTCTTGGATATACTCAGACATGGCCTGTGTCTCCAGAGCCGAGAGGGGGTAAATTCGGCCACGAGGTGGAGTGGTACCCGGCAAGAGGTCAATAGGGCAATCGTAAGGGCGATGAGGCGGAAGTACCTCCGCTTGTTTTTTGCAGAACACATCAGAAAAGACCTGGTAGATCGCAGGCAGGCCAGGTAGAGAGATAGAAGCAGGACTAGGTCAGACAGGAACGGACTTCAAACACCTCTTAAAACAAGCTGTACCCCAAGTCTTGATTTCACCGGTGTTCCAGTCAAGAGTGGGATCATGGCGTTGAAGCCAGGGTAGGCTGAGTAGAATCTGAGAGGTGCAATTTGGGAGGATGTAAAACTCAATACTCTCTTGATGGAACAGTCCAATCTTTAAATGGAGGGGAACGGTGCGATAACGCATGGTACAGTCAAGCCTGTCACCATTAACCGAGGCGATAAATAAGGGCTCAGCACGGCGGTTCACGGAGATATTATAACTATTAATCAAGGAGGCCTCTATAAAGTTTCCTTCTTCTACGAGTTCTCTCTAGCTGGTTCAAGCGAGATCGGTCGACCTGCATGGCCTCTTCACTGGAAGGCACATGCGCGGACAAAGGGTGTTGAAACATGGGAGCCAGACGGAATGCCCTCCTAGGGTGCTGAGAGTCTCTATCCTGGCGGAGTTCCTCACGCCGTTCAGTAAAACGCACATCAATGCGTGTAGCCAAATGGATGAGGTCGGTAAGAGATGAAGGCAAATCGCGTGCAGCTAGAGCGTCTTTAATTTTGCTGGAAAGTCCCTTCTTAAAGCAGGCACACAAGGCCTCATTATTCCAAGACAGCTCGGATGCTAGAGCACGGAACCGAATGGCGTATTCCCCAACAGACGACTCGCCCTGGACCAAATTCAAAAGGGATAATTCAGCAGATGAAGCCCGGCCTGGTTCTTCAAGGGAGTGGCCCAGGCCAAGGCCTTTCCAGAAAGCAAACTAATGACAAAGGCCACCTTAGCTCGTTCAGTGGGGTATTGATCCGCCAACATCTCCAAATGCAAGGAACACTGAGCAAGGAAGCCTCGGCATAACTTGGCATCTCCGTCAAATTTAGCCGGCAAGGAGAGACGGATTCTAGCTGCAGATGCTACAGGAGTCTGTGGCGGCAAAGCTGGGGCCGGTGGTGGTACTTGCTGTTGCTGAATCGGTAGTACCTGCTGCATCATAGCCGAGAGCTGATTAATTTGGCGGGACTGCATAGCCACAATAGCAGGCAATTCAGTGGCATCAGGCAACGGCACCTCAGCGGGATCCATGGCGGGATCTTACTGTCATGGACCGGGTGGCGCAGACTAGGATGTGGATCCGCTTTGACTGTGGAACTGATGGCGAGTGCCGTGTCAGGGGAGCAGAGTCTAAGAGGCCACCGGTAATCACCAGAGCCCACCGCAAGGCAGGTTGGTCTTGTAGCGGTGAGTGACCCCCAGGTCGCTACCCCCCCACAGCGGCCCAGTTCCACAGTTAGGGCTGGCAGCACTGGTTCGTGGTAAAGGTGAGTAGCCAAGGTCGGGGCAGGCAGCAAAGGTTCAGAGTCGGGGACCGGCAGAGGTCGGTACACGGGTGAGCAATCCAAAAGCAACTGATTTACTACTGGCATGGAAAGACCAAGATCCGGCACTGATGGAAAGGAAATGCCCCTTTAAATAGGGGAAGTGGATGCAGGATTGGATGACCAGACACCAATCAGTGGTGTACAGGCCCTTTAAATCTCAGGAATCCAGTGCGCACTCCCTCTATTGGACAGAGACGTGCGCACACCTGACCATGCGAGGAGGAAGCATGGGGGGAAGGGAGACAGCTGGAAGCAGCCATGGAGCCGAGGGAAGTGCTGTGAGATGGAGGACGGCTGGATGCAGCCATGGAGGTAAGTGAAGTGCTGCGAGATGGGCGCGCAGCGCTCACCCTAACATCGGTGTTGCCATAAAAGAATGAAAAATCACATAGCATAAAACCTTTTTAAAACTGGGCGATGCCCCTATTTATTATGCTCACCAAATTTAAAAAAACAATCGCACGTAAATCTCACAACAACCTTGATAGTGCGGGCTAGTTTCCAGATATGTCAAAGTTTCCTCTCACAATGCTTTTGCTTGTTTGAATATCAAGCTTACCCAGCGCCGCGGTGCTGTTCCCTCGGCCACAGGCCCCAGCCGCGAATGCTGCTCTCAAACCTCCATAGAGCTCAGTGGAGATAAAAAGTCAGCATCCGCTGAGTTTTATTTGTGTTGTAGCACACTTCTCTATTGTTGCAAAGCCATACCGATACTGCTCTATTTGTCTCAAACGTGGAAAGAGACATTGTTAAGGACGTTAATTTAAGACATATAGTGAAATTGAAACATATAGCGCGGCGTTAAGTGTACAGGGTTTGTCCCTTGAGTGTGATTTACTTATTTCACTATTGCTGGACAGAAAGTTTAAAATGGCTCATGATAAACTGACTGCTGATTTTGAGAATATAATTGATACTATGGAAAGAAAGGTGGAGGAAACTGTAACTAGAATCAGATAGACCAATCTCAATCTAAAATGGAGGACCAAGAAAATAGGTCTAGAACATGGTTGCACAATCTGAGGCCCACACTGCCCTCTCTTACGCCCCTCAGCACCCCTAAGGAGTTAGTGAACAGAGCTTTTCTTGCAGTTCAAGCGACTGTCCTCTAGAGAGCAGTGTGTCCCTAATTTCTAAAGCAGAAAGAGGATCACTGATAAACATCTCTTTAGAGGTGGGTGACACACATGTGCTACTGGAGTATTGTTTGTGCTGGCTGTGTCTGGAGATGCCCAAATAGAATCATCCCAGCTCACCTTTGGTAAACTCGTTTCTTCTTACCTGTGTTCATTTGACCTCTGTCTACCTCTATTCACCTCTTTCCGCCTTGTCCCATCTTACCTCCGCTCCCCTTACCTCTACCAATTTCTTTATCTGCATCTTACCACCTCACCTCTATCCATCACGTCTCTTACTATCTGACCTCAGCTCACTCCACCTCTGTTCAACTCTTCCTGCCTTACCTCTGCCCACTCCTTCCCACCCACCTCTGCCTACCTCACCTCTTTCCACCTAAGCTCAGCTGAAATGACTTTTCCCTGTCTTACCTTTGCCCTCTCCTTCTCACCTCTTCCCACCTCTGGTTACTAAACCTATTCCACTTCATTTCACCCCACCTCTTCCTGCCACCTCTCCTCACCTTTGCATATACACAAAGGCATTTGCAACTTACATTTTTTGCGCCCCCTTGAAGTAGAACAATGTGACCCCTAGACCAAAAAAGGTTGTGCACCCTAGTCTAGAACTAATACATTTAAGGTGCAAGACCTTCCTGAACCCATCACAGATCTAGATTCAGCCATAAAAGAACTGATAAGAGCTTTTGTATCTAATGCGGATGAAGGTCAGTTACTCCTTAATAGGGTGCATAGGGCACTCACAGCACCTAGACAAGACGGAGCACCAAGAGATATAACAGTAACCCCACACTACTATCAAATTAAGAAACAATATATGGCGGCTGTAAGAGGACACCCTAATATAATGTTAAGAAATAATCCGATCTAAATTTTTGCTGATCCTGCTCCATTAACAATCCAGAAAAGAAGAGAAATGTAACCACTTTTGAGTTAGAATAGCATCAAATACAGATGGACTTTCCCCTTTCATTTGAACTTTACTTTGAAGGGCAAAAATTGCAAGTTTATCTGAGGGAGAAGACTTACTGCTTGATCTTGGCAAACTATTACCTAGCCTTGGGAAATCTAGAAGTGAGGCTAAACTTCCACCTCTTTCTCCTTTATGGAAGAAAAATACATTTGAGAAATCTCCTAATCGTTCCAGAGTGGATACCTGAGTTATAAAAGATTCTATCACTTTTAACTTGTTTTTTTCAGCATTAAGTTTCAACATCTAGGTTGATGTCCTTTAACACTTTGTGTAAGAACCCCAGGTTCGACTGATGCCCGACTGGTGGCTGGCATTAATTATCCTTCCGTCTGAAGTTCCGTCAGCCACCAGTGGGTGTCAGTAGAGCCCTGGCTGCTCTCTCTCCCAATCTTCTGCTGCACCTGGTGTGAGGGCTATTTAAGTGGTTCTGCCCTCCACCTGGTGCAGCAGGATTATGTCAGGCAGGAGAGTTCTCCAATATAAACTCTCCGCCAGGGGAGCAGATTGTTTTGGCCAGAGCAAGGACACACAAAAATGTTCTAACAAGGGTTTTATTAAAGGAAAAAAAAGATCTTTGATTCAGGATAACTAACAAGGCTAACTAACAAAATAACTAATAACAAAAACAACAGAAACCCTAAGGTGCTGGCACAAAATCCTGCTGCATCAGGTGGAGGGCGGATCCATTTAAATAGCCCTCACTCCCAATGCAGCAGAAGATGGAGAGAGAGAGCAGCCAGGGCTCTGCTGACACCCACTGGTGGCTGGTGGAATTGCAGATGGAAAGATAATTAATGCCAGCCACCAGTTGGGCATCATTCGAACCTGGAGTTCTTACACTTTGGTCCTTATTTATGAAGGAATAGCGACAGGTAGCGACTGGTGAGCGACCGGTAATGACGGGCACCGCCACGAGAACGCCGGCTCCCCACCACAATCACACATTTATCAAGCCGATCCTGCTTAGCGACTGAGATAGCGCCATATAGTCACTCATTCATCATTATTCCAGCCTCAGCCCACAGCGCCAGCGTCCGACCTTGAACAGCGACAGGTATGACCTCTCGCTACCTGGCGCTCTCCAATGCATTTCAATGGAGCAATCTTTAAATATTCATAATTAATTGTTATTAATTTTTTTTTTTTTTAAATGTGAAAAATTCTGTGACCACTTCTGCCATGTTAGATAATTTTATTAAGGTAAAAAAAAAAAATTGTGCAGAATTGATATTACAGGTCTGATATTATTGTATTCATATTACTAAATTCTTAAAAATTTTTTTTTTTTTTGGTTTCCAAAAATATGGTGGTTTGGGGGTTAAAAAACTACTTTTAACACATCGCCCCCAGCGCTCTGGGGTTTAACCCTTCTAGTGCCAGCTACGTATGTCTCACGTAGCAGCCTCTACTCCACTTAAGTGCCAGCTACGTGAGACTCACGTAGCTGGTTTGAAACCCCCACAGTAAAAAAAATATAACAGTAAAATACTCACCTGACCCCTCGTTGGATCCAGCCGGGTCTCCTCTTTAATTTGGTGCCATCCGATCCCCCATGGGGGGTCGGATGGCTCCAGGAGAGCCCCCGGAATAGGCCGCCCCCCCCCGCTTCTGCAGCAGCAGCTGCTAACTGTAAAAAAAAAAATAAATAAAAATGACATTCACTTACCTCCATGTGCGCTGGCTCCCGCTGTCCCTCCTCTTCACCTGGGGGGCCTCCGATCGCCCCCCAGGACTTACCGATCTTTAGGAGAGAGCCCGGGAGGCTCTCTCCTCTCTCCTCCTCGATGGCGGCCGCCATCTTGCCGTCATCCCGGTCCGTCTCCGCGCCAAGCCCCGCCCCTTTTGGGGGCGGGGCTATGACGTCACCCCAGCCCCGATCACCGGCTTCAGCGTTCTCAGCTGTCAGATGCCGGTGATCGGCAACGGGGAAGGAGGTGGCAGGAGATCCTCTGATCTCCTGCCTCCCCCTTCTCTGCATGCCGATCACCGGCATCTGTCAGCAGAGCGGCGCGGGACAAAGGAGCTTACAATCGGAGGTAAGTACAGTAAAAATTTTTTTTTTTTTTAATAAAATACTTTTGTGTGGTGTTTTTTTTCATTTAACCCTTTGTGAACTGGTAAGGGGTCCATGAGACCCCTTATACCAGTTCACAAGGCTCTGGGTATGGCAGGTCACCTGCGGCAAGCAGGTGACTTGCCATAACCCCCAGCCCCCCATTACCTGCCTCCCCAACGGCCAGGGGGGGGCAGAAGGGCCCGGGCCACTTAGTGGCTATGTGGGCTAGTAGCCTGCAGGGCCAGGGGCCACCAACGCTGGCCCCTGCGCCCTGTTCTACAAGCCCCCATAGCTGGCCCGGGTCGGTAATGCTGGGTAGGGGGGACCCTACGTCATTTTTTTGGGGGATTTTTAAGGGTTTTTAACCCTTAAAATTCCAAAAAAAAATGGGGTCCCCCCCCCCCCCCTAGGAGGGGGAACCCTATGTCATTTTTTTTTTAATTAACCCTTTTGTTTTCTGTCATCCAGCAGCTATAAAAGGCTGAAAGAGTGCTCCACTATGGATGGGAGGTAAGTATTAAAAAAAAAAAAAATAATAAAATATTTTTTCTCTTTGTGTGTCTGTGTTTTTTTTTTTACATTTAACCCCTTGTGAACTGGTAAGGGGTCCATGACCCCTATACCAGTTCACAAGGCTGGGGGAGGTGGCAAGTCACCTGCGCTAGCCGGTGACTTGCCATTAACCCCCGGCACCCCCATTACCTGCCTCCCCAAAGCCCGGGGGGGGGCAGAAGAGCCCGGGCCCACGGGCTATGCGGCATGTAGCCTGCAGGGCCAGGGGACACAAAAGCTGGCCCCTGCGCCCTGTTCCTCCAAACCATGCATAGCTGGTCCTGGGCTGGTTACTTTGGGTAAGGGGGGGCCCATGTCATTTTTTTTTTTATTTTTTAAGGATTTTTAACCCTTAAAAATCCCCCCCAAAAATGCCCCCCCCCCCCTCCCGGGAGGGGGGACCCTATGTCATTTTTTTTTTCTCGATTTAACCCTTTGTAGTGTGGATGGTAGTTGTATTTTATTTGTAAATGTTAAAAATTACTTGTTTCAGTTAGGGGGGTCTCCTGGGCAGGAACAGGGGGCTACCGATAAATATGTGGTACCGTTCTAATCGGTAGAAATGGGGCTTTCACATGCAATATGGTTTTCCCTAATCAAATACATTTTTTATTTAAAATAAAGGAGGCAATTTTCTAAAAAAAAATTTTTTTTTTTTTTTACGTAATAATAAATAAAATTAATAATAAATAAAATGTACAAACAAGACATTTCATGTTAAAGCCTAAACTCTGCTGCAAAAAATATATATATAATTTTCCTGAAAATTCCAGCAAAAATGATGCAAAACATGGCGCAAAATGGGGAAAAATGACCTGTCAACAGAGGGTGACAAAATCTCAAGTAAGCTGGCAATTAAAAGGGTTAATAGTACCTCTGCATGTTGGGTATTGTTCCGTTCGGGGGACCTTGCGCTTTCAGACTTAGCTTGTTTTTTCTTGTTTGCATATTTATATTTTAGGAAAAGGTGTTTTTTATTCTGCTTTTTTATACATTTTTTAGGGAAACTCTGTGCAACCAAAGAGTTCTTTGAGGGATTAATTCCAGAAAGATGAGCCCACTACAACAAGCTGGGTACGCTTAGAAAGCTTAACATGTTTACTTTTAGGGAATATATGGTTTATGGGGGATATTCCAAATGTAAAGGGTTGTTTTGGTTGAAAAATCGCAAGGTGCGCACTTTGTCTGCAGAGCTGAAATTTTCAAGAAAAATTACCGTTATGTTCATGCTTTACTTTGGGGTGTTTGGCAACTCTTCCCTTGACAGAACCTATGCATGTTGGGTATCGTTCTGTTCGGGGGATGTTGCTTTTTCAGATTCTACTTGTTTTTTCTTGTTTGTATATAGTTTTTTTAGGAAAATGTGGCTTTGATTCTGCTTTTTTATCCTTTTTTTAGGGAAACTCTTTGCAACCAAAGAATACATTGAGGGATTACTTCTAGAAAACTGTGGCTACATCAACAAGCCTGGTACAAATAGAAAGCCTGAGGTGTGTACTTCCAGAGAATATATAGTTTGTGGGGGGTATTTCAAATGTAAAGGGTTGTTTTTCTGGAAAAACTGCAAGGTGCGCATAGCGCATATCACAGTTGTGTTTTTTCTGAAAATCCCCTAAAGCTCTGTTTCAGTTTGGGGGAGTCTCCTGGGCAGGAAAAGGTGTCTACCTATACATATGTGGTACCGCTGTAACTGTGAGAAATGGGGGTTTCACACGCAATAAGATTTTATTGACAAACTTACATTTTTTATTACAAAAAAACACTACAAATTGTAAAAAATTGATTTTTTTTAATTTTTTTGCACATATTTCGCCAAAAAATATTGAGAATACACCTAAAAAATGACAAACAAGACATTTCATGTTAAAGCTCAGACTCTGCTGAAAAAAACTATATATCATTTTCCTGGGAAATCCCTGGGAATCCCTTCAAAAATCACATTTGAACATGGGGAGTGCAAAATAGTGCAAAATGGTTTGGCAACAGAGTGTGACAAAAACTCCAGGTAGGCTGGCACTTAAAGGGTTAAACATGAATTTCACAGCGCAATAATTTTTTGACCGTGATTTTTTGATGAATATGGTGGGAGCCGGTCGCTCTGACCAGTCGCTATCATGCGCACCCATACATCGCGGAACCTGTCAAATAGCGACTCGTCACCCCGTATTCAACATTACTGCTCACCGACTCAGTCGCTATCAACAACCGAACAATGGCCAAGCACAGCGACTACTAGCGGGCGCTGTGAAAATACTGCTACAGTCGCTCAACTGTCGCTACCTGCCGCTATTAATGAATCGGCCTCCCAGATCCTAATAGGAGTTTTATGAGGAGAAGAGAATAAAACTACGGGGAGGCCGATTCAGTAATAGTGCCAGGTAGCGACAGATGAGCGCCTGAAGTATGGCTGCGATTCGCTATAGCAGGCATCCTCAGTCGCTACTTGGCGCTACTTGGCGTTGTTGGGAACAATGCCTACATTGGTGAATATGATGTTTCAGATGAGCTTTGTAGGCGCTGTCATTTTGACACACGCTATTCAACACCGCGCCTGTGCGTTTGTTTGCTGTTGGATTGAAATCAATGTTAGGACTTTCAGTAGTAAACACATTGCAACATGTTTCTTTGTTGATTTGTATTTTTTTTTTTTTTTTTTTTTTGGGTGCAAGAAAATAAAACAAATAAGGTGGTTTTTCATCATGGTGCCTAAATAAGAACAAAAAGTGTAGTTAGTATTTATAGCTATTAATTTTTTTTTTGCATTTATTTACAATTTTTTTTTTTTTGGTTTGTGACAGTTTTGCCCAACTTGCACAACACCCCTAATTGTTATGTTGGTCAACTTCCCCCCCCCCCTTATAGTGGTTTTGGTCATCTTACACACCCCTTATAGTGGTTTGGGTCATCTTACACACCCCTTATAGTGGTTTGGGTCATCTTACACACCCCTTATATTGGTTTGGGACATCTTACACACCCCTTATAGTGGTTTGGGTTATCTTACACACCCCTTATAGTGGTTTGGGTCATCTTACACACCCCTTATAGTGGTTTGGGTCAACTCCCCCCCCCCCCCTTATAGTGGTTTGGGTCATCTTACACACCCCTTATAGTAGTTTGGGTCAACTTCCACCCCCCCTTATAGTGGTTTGGGACATCTTACACACCCCTTATAGTGGTTTGAGTCATCTTACACACCCCTTATAGTGGTTTGGGTCATCTTACACACCCCTTATAGTGGTTTGGGTCAACTTCCACCCCCCCCTATAGTGGTTTGGGACATCTTACACACCCCTTATAGTGGTTTGGGACATCTTACACACCCCTTATAGTGGTTTGGGTCAACTCCCCCCCCCCCCTTATAGTGGTTGTTGAAAAATTATGTTGGGAGCCAACAAATAGTTCCCCTGTAGTGCAGTACTTGGATTAGAGTGAAGGGTAGTTAGCTTACCGCAAAAAACGAAGTGATCATGCTTGCCCTTAGCTCAAAGCCAGTCTGGGTGTCCTCACTTGTTTCTGCGGCCATGTTGGGGACTTCTGGCACCAGTGCTGTTTCTTCGGGTGGTTGGATTTTGTGGCATATGCAAATGTTGTGTAGCACACAGCATACGAGGATAATCTTGGAGACTTTTTGTGGACTGTACAACATCTCTCCTCCTGGGCGTGCCAAACACAGAAAGCGCGCTTTCAGCAGTCCAATGGTTCGTTCCACAATGCTTCTGGTTTTGCGATGTGCTGCATTGTAGCGTTGTTGGGCAGAGGTCTGTGGGTTTCTGACCGGAGTCATGACCCACGTTCTCTGCCCGTATCCCTTGTCCGCTGTGGAAAAAACACAATGAGAGAGACAGCAATTAGTACTAGTACATGTAATTTGTCGCAATTTTTTACATTTAGCTTACTAGGCCACATATTTCAAGAAAAATACGTTGACATGGTTAGTTATTTACCCAGTAGCCAGCCAGCTGGCATTTCGTTGTTCTCAAACTTCCTGCACAGGACTGACTGCTGGAGCACGTAAGAGTCGTGGCATGAGCCGGGAAAGCCAGATCTCACGGCCCGCAGCTTCATGTCATGGTCACAGACCACCATGACATTCATGGAGTGGAACTGTTTCCTGTTCCTATAATGCAGCTCCTGTGCACGGGGAGGGCGGAAAGGGATATGTGTACCATCCACACACCCTAGCACATTCGGAATCCCTCCCATGCGATAGAAGGCATGTTTTATTTGGGCAACCTCATCCTCATGAAACTTGATGTAAACAGGGATCAGGTCACAAATAGCCAGTACTACCTGTATAAATATGCGGCTCATTGTAGCCTGGCTGATCCCGCTGAGGAGGGCAGAGGTTGCCTGGAAGTTCCCTCGTGCCACAATATTAAGAGTGGCACATAGGCGTACTATGCCTGGAATGGATTGGGTGCGTTTGGAGGATGGCTCGATTTTGTTCTTAATCTGATCATATAGGGACTGTAGTGCTGCACGATTCAGATGGAAGCGGCTCCTGATCTGCTCGTCACTTAAATCCCACACTGAAAGACGGATGCCAAAGGATCGGGGTGCCCTAAGCCTCACAGCACCCTCCTCTCTGGCCTCCTGCTCTTCCAGCATTCTCGCACATCCCTGCACCCATAACCCATACATCACCCTCTTATCCATCTCACACTCACTGAACAGATATGCAAAAGAAGCAAAACCAAAAGAAAACCACAAACACACCACACACACAAGCAAGCACACTCCTCACACACTCACTACAATGCAGCTCACCACAAAACCAGACGTATAGTGGTCTGAACCACCAGACTGCTGAAAGTTTGCTTTCTAAGTTAGGCACAACCAGGGGGAGTTGCTGCACAGCCCACAAAAGGCCCCAAAATCAAGCCTCACTTGCTGTATGCTACACAATATTTGCATATGCCAACAAAATCAATCTCCTAAAGAAACAGCACTGATGTCAGAAATCAACCAACAAGCCACAGAGAGTGAGGACCAAACCCAGCAAGACACAAAAATGAGCTAAGGGACAAAGGGACCAAACCACCACACCACCACACCACAGCCTTTGCCACAGTGTAACAATGCCAGAAGGTTGTCAAATCCAGCCATTTATACTTAACTTTGGAAAAAGACAGGTCCGCTTTGCTGCCTTTTGCGTTGCTCTGCTATTTCCTGTCTGCAATTAGCTGACCCAGGTGTGCGAGAAACGGATTGCGCATGCGTACGCTAGTAGCGCTACTAGCGTACGTGCGCAGATACTTGCGTGTTGTAGCGGACATGCATGACCATTCAGTGGTGGACCAATGAAAGGTAAGCTGCTCTTAATTTAAATAGCCGTTTGTAGAGACACATTTCACAAGTGTTTAATCTACCTGAGTACATTGTTGTCTTTGGTTGTGTGTTGTTTGGTTAATGAGCTCTGTAATTAGTTAATTGGCTACCACACATGGTTCACTCAGTGAAGTGGAGGTGTTGCTACAAGCACCTGCCCAGTATGTGTGAATCAATTAAGTGGACCTGTTTGTAATTGGTTGTTAGAGCACATAAAACCTGCACACCCCCAAAAGAGGGTGATGCCATTCTGTAGTCTGTATGCGTGCTTGTGTGTTGTCTAGTGGTGTGTGTGTGCAGCTACAGGATGGAGCCAAATTCTGGACATCTGCCAGCCACAGCTGGCCCAAGTAGGCGTGTGTTGGGTGCTGTGCGCAGACCTCCCTTAAGGAAAAGGTGAGCCTGCACCCAAGGCCAGCCGCCCATTTGCCAAGAGGGAGCCAGAATTTAATTTGGCGGATAACAATACTCTTGTGCGTCTTACCCTGGCCAAATGGGAGCTAATCTTTGGCTCCCAAAGCCAGTCTATAGGCAAGCAAGAAAGGAGCAAATTGTGGGATGCCATTGGTGAAGAGCTTACTAGCAGTGCTCAATACCCACGTAGTGGCACATCCTGCAAGAAACGCTTCTACACTTTGAAAAGGGCCCTTATGCAAAAGATGAAGCATGATCTTGAGGTGGAGAGTGGGACCATCCAGGATCCAAAGAGTACCTACAGGCCATATGAGGAGATGCTGAAGTACAAAATTCCCCTCGTTCGGCTGCAGGGTGTTGATGCTGGGGTTGACACCACAGGTTGGACTGAAGGTACATATTTTGTGCATATTTTTGACTGGTAATGTTAATGTATGTGATTTGCTTTGTCTCTTTCTGCCCAACTAACAGTAGGACATGTGAAGTAGTACATTATACCTCATAAATGTTTTCCTTTCCTGTCTGTTGCTTTCTGCATAGGTGCACATGGTAATGTCCAGGATTTGGCTGAGGAGGACACCCCAAATCCTGCCCTTCAACCAACCTCAAGCCTAACCCAGTCTTCCATTGAAGGTATTTATCAATAATTTATGGCCTTGTTTTTTTTTTACAAAATGGGTGTGGGAGCACCTCAAACAATAGGTTGTCCCACTTTTTAGGAGTACTAATATGGTCCTAGTGACTAATTTCACGCCCACTTTAACCCTCTCAGCAACTAACTAACAAGGCCCTAACATGTGTAGCTATGTGGGAAGCCAGAGATGTGTGGGCATATATCTGCATATACATGTGGAAGCCACACTGGGCTGGATTATTGAATATTAGTGATTGAGCTGCTCACACACACCTTAATTCATGGTTTATTTTGTGCCACACATTACCAATAGCTACATTTTTTCTTTGCTTTTGCCTAGCTGCACCGCCATTGCCAACAGCATCTCCTCCAGAGCCAAGCTACTCTTTGGATGCCGGTAAGTGCATGTGTCAACCTTGCTTTTTCCACTTTAACACAAGTGCATGTCTTTGATTCCTGTTTTTTCTTTGTAGGCCAAGTCACTGCTTCATCTTTGGACACCACTTCCTATGTAGCAGGTCAACAGGACCCTGTTGGTGTGTATTGCCCAAAACACTGTATCCTTTATGCTGTTTATGTTACACTGGTTCTATTTGGTTAGTCTAATAATCTACATGTTTGCTAGGTCAACTTGAAGATGGCTATTTTTAGTGGATTTGCCATCCCCAGGCTCATTAGTAAACTGTTTAGAGTGATTGCAATGCATTTTTTTGGTCTATTAAAAGAAAAACATTCACCAGAGTAGTGTTATGAATATTTAGAGACATTCATTGTGTATTTTAGTTGGCCGGAATATAGGAAGTGGCTGTCCGGAAAGGGCCCTTCACCGTGAGGCTGCTAGAGATGAGGGTAAGCTGGTTTGGCTTGATTATCTAGTAAGGATGTTTGCAAACCTTTTTTTTTAATTTATTAGTCCAACTTGTGTTTAAACATGTATTTTCAAGGGCAAAGCTCGAGTGAGGGCCCAACTCAGGACATCTGGGAGATGGCGGGTATGTGTAATTTGAGCAATGTGTCAGTGTTTTTCCCAATTATTGGCTAATCTTCCTCTTACATACATGTGAGCAATCTGAGTTTACAAGATCCCTTTTGGCTCTTGTGTAATCTGCCACTTTGTCGAGGTATGGCCTCGATAGACTATCCATATTAAATTTGAGTTTTGTCCACTGACCAACTAACATGACTTTCCTGTTTAGAATATGCCAGCTTGCCCCATCTCTCAGATTTGGATTTGCCCCTTTCTGGCAGCCAGACCCCGGAACTACTTCGGCCCGACCGCACTGAGGTAACATGGCTTATTTGGGGGAACAATAACCACATTGACATGTTAGTGGGTAGTCCAGGAACTACCATGTAACATGTTATTTGTTTTGTGTTTTTGTAGGAGGCCATACCTGAACCCCAAGCTGGGACCTCTTCCCAAGTGCCATGTGGCCAAGCTACAGAGGCTCAATCAAGGGTAGGTTTGATAGTTACACTTTGGGTAAATGATTGGAAGGGGCATACCTGCATTGTTTCAGCTTCACTCCAATCTGTTATTTTGTTTTTTTAGGCCGAACACACAAGAAGAGGAGGTGTGGCACCCACCAGTGCCGAATTTTATGAGCTAGGGGTCCGGATGCTGGAGGACTACAGTCGCCAACAGCCGCGTGATGGAACTAATGAGTGCATTGCGGCATTGGAAAATCAGGTGCTGGTGTATCGGCAACAAATTGAGGACCTGCAGCGCCAGCTCCAGGAGGTAAAAAATCAGCTCCAAGCACAAAACAGCAGCGCACATGCCATGGAGCAAGCTGTCCAGCGCCCGGACCAAACTTTGTTGTTGATGCATCAGCTGATACAACAGCAGTCTATTTTTTTTTTGCACTGTTGGCCCCCAACACCACCCCTAGCAATGAATCCCCACCTCCCAGGCCACCAAGCCAAGAATATTGATTTATTTGAGCTTAATTTTGGTTAATTTTGTGTGATAAAATTTCAGTTACCCACCTCCGAATCATGTTTTTTCATTGACATAGCTAACAACACAGTCAGGGATGAGTCTCTCGATCTAGAGATGTACATGTAGCCAGAAATGTATGACACACATTGGTGACCATATCTTACTATGGTTTACACATTAAATGGCTACAAAGGTACAACAACATTTACAAACTAATGGGTTGCTAGACACTTAAACTATGCTTGACAAGGCACAACACACTGTAATTATAAACATACAAAATATTTATTAGCCCTCAAGGCGGCCAACAGGGCCAACATTACGCCGCACAGCGGCAAAAACCATCCCCCCCACCCTAACGACGCCTCTTCAAGGCCAGCAGCATAAGGCGAAGACGCCGGATCGACTGCCACAGTCTGCGATGTTGGTTTTCACAAGCTGTAGAGAGTATAAAAAAAATATTCAAAACATAGAATGTGATCTCAACATACACAGATGTAGCAATGTAATGTAATTGCCTCAAATTAGCTGACACACACATTCACATTGTGGGCCACTGTGCCCTTATGTGTTACCATTATATGAGTACTAGTGGCTGCCCTAAATGTGGCTACAACATCCCAAGCATACATTTACTCTGAACTCTTGGGAATAATTTAAGGTCTAAAGGCTCGATTCAGAGACACATTCGTCCGGACTTCCGTAGCTGTCTGTGAAAGTTTTGGTGGGTGTTTGTCATTTTTTTGTTTTTTTTCGTACATTTTTCATTCGTACGAACGTTCGGGAAGATGCGTATATGCTCTTTCGAAAAACGGAAGCAAATCGGAAGTTTCTCGTTCATTTTTCCACCAAATCTGATTTTTTTCGTCCGTTCAGAAATTTTTCGTTATTGTAGTGGGCTTGCGATTAATTCAGAGAGCTGATTGCCGATGGGACAACACCCCATAAATCCGTTTCATTGCCGAACCACTCCCGGCACCTTTTAGACGTCGGAACTAGAGCCATGGACGAGTCTACTGCCTTTGAGGAGCATGAGGATCTGCAACTCATGGGAATTTAGATCGTCCGGAGGTCACAGACCAGACTGCATCGGCGGCGACGCATGGACATCAATAGCATGCATGACGTTGAGCTGTTCGAGCTGACCAGGCTTAATCGCGCTTCCCTCCATAAATTGTATAATGAGCTGCAGCCATGGTTAGCCCGCACCACAAGGAAGGGGCAGGCAATTTCAGGTATGACCAAGATGCTTGGCTGCCTGCAATTTTTGGCGAACGGCTCGTTCCAGAGGCTGGGTGCCCTCTCCGTGGGGATCTCTCAGCCTACGCTGAGCCACGCACTATCCAAATTTTTGGAAGGCATGGCTACCCTAACTCGGAAATATATTTGTTTCCCTGAGGATATGGTAGCCCGAAACGCCATTAAGCTGGCATTTTATAATATCGCCGACATGCCCAACGTCATGGGTGCTATTGACTGCACACACGTTGCCCTCGTCTCGCCGGCAGTCGACGAGTATATATACAGGCAAGTTGTGGCTTCCATTGTATCTAAATGTTTGGTTGTCCCTCCTTTGGCCAATCCCATTATTTGTATTTCTCCATCCTTGTTTTTAAACCATCATTGTGAATAGTCCCTCCTTTTAAGCAGAGCATCCTTGCCCTTATTTACTCCATTTTTAGCCTCCCTTATTGTGAATAGTCCCTCCTTTTAAGCAGAGCATCCTTGCCCTTATTTACTCCATTTTTAGCCTCCCTTATTGTGAAGAGTCCCTCCTTTTAAGCAGAGCATCCTTGCCCTTATTTACTCCATTTTTAGCCTCCCTTATTGTGAATAGTCCCTCCTTTTAAGCAGAGCATCCTTGCCCTTATTCACTCCATTTTTAGCCTCCCTTATTGTGAATAGTCCCTCCTTTTAAGCAGAGCATCCTTGCCCTTATTTACTCCATTTTAGCCTCCCTTATTGTGAATAGTCCCTCCTTTTAAGCAGAGCATCCTTGCCCTTATTTACTCCATTTTTAGCCTCCCTTATTGTGAATAGTCCCTCCTTTTAAGCAGAGCATCCTTGCCCTTATTTACTACATTTTTAGCCTCCCTTATTGTGAATAGTCCCTCCTTTTCATTAGCCACTCTATGTTGCTAGTCTCTCCTTTTACATACTCCCTCATTGCAATCAGTCCCTCCATGATAATGCTTCCTCCCTGGCAAGAGTGTATGTGCAACAATGGACCTTCTTTTTCCATTCTTTGACAACTTTGGCACAAGTCAAACATTTTAAAGTGTACTTGAAAGAGAACAAGTCACTCAACCTTGTAAAGGCTCGAACATACATCTTCTTTTGTTGGCCACTTAAATGCAAGGTAGTTGTTTATTGTTAGTTGTCTGGATGTTAACGTTTGACTTAGCCTGTTAGAAGTGAGCGTTGGATTTGTGGCCTTATTTTTTTAAATTTGGTTTTATCTTTATTTTTGTCACAGAAATCGGAAAATGGGCCACTCACTGAATGTGCAAGCAGTGGTGGCCCAGGACATGCGTTTTCTGAGCGTCCTGGCAGGCTACCCTGGCTCAGCCCATGATGCCTACATCCTGCGCCGTTCTGGATTATTCCGGCGGTTTGAGTCAGGAGAATTTGCGGGTGCATGGCTCCTTGGTAAGTTGAGTCCAATTACCGATTTAGAATTTATATTGTGTGGCTTGAATTCTTGTGGGAGTCACCTTTCCTACACGATGCCTTGCACATCACCTTGGGAACATGTGTAACCCGACTGGACCCATTACTTGATCCAAACTACATTGGCTGCAAAATTTATAGTCCTGCATTGTTTAAACTCCAAAGTGTAATGAGAGCAAAAGTCAGAAACAGTCTTCAAAATACTTTGCCCTCCAAATCTGTTAGGGACTTTAGCAGAGGGTCTGCGCCATCTTTGCTTACATGCATTTCACTTACTGAGTAGAGGTGAGCGGGATAAAGTGCAGGGGCAGCCTTACACCTGTTTTGGACTAAGCCAAAACAGAAAATGGGTCAGGTAAAGTTAAACCATAATACATTGTTCTGTAGCACAGACAGGAAACAATAGCTGCTAACAGTCTGCCTGATTACCCAGCATCCACAGTATAATTGACCTACTTTGGGCCCCCATCTCTCACATATGTTTAATTGTTGTTTTGACATCTGCAATATGTATGCTCATGTTTGGGTGACAATGTCACATACCTCAGTAATTTTTTTTTTTAAAGCAATTTTGCCCTGCAATGTCTGAATTAATGGTAATATTAGTTTCCCTTACATTGTTGTAGGCGATTTGGGGTATCCACTACTCCCGTGGCTGATGACTCCGGTCCTCCGGCCACAGACTCCAGCCCAAGAGGCCTACAATCGTGCCCATAGAAAGACCAGGGCAGTGGTGGAGAGGGCCTTTGGACTCCTGAAGACCCGTTTTCGGTGCTTGGACCACACTGGGGGCTCCCTGCAGTATGACCCTAAAAAGGTCATTGATATCATTATGGCATGTGCAGCGCTGCATAATTTTGCTATTCTGCAAAGGGTCCCCTGATATGTTGATTGCCCACCCTCTCCACCCTCCGATGAGCCAGATGACGCCTATGTGGGCCAGCCAAGTGCGTCTGGGCAAGCCGTGCGGGCCAATTTAATAGCCACACATTTTGCCTAATTTGGATGTGTTTTTTTGGACTTGGTTATTGTTTATTTTTTTATTTGTTTTTGGTATGTCTAATTTCATTATGAATAAACCAATAATGAATTTGTGCTAAAAAACAACAACAATGTTTGTGGACTTATTTGGAGACATTTTTTTTTGGATTTTTTTTTGGGTCTACTTGAACTAATATTTCGCAATCAAAAGACCACAGACATAAACTTGTTGAAACCAAAATATTTACTAGTTTGTAAAATGTTTAGGCCATACAAACTGAATAGGAGGTGAGTGCCCCTCACAGACTTTGGGGCCAGACATGTACATGAAATTGTTTGAAAAACATGTTCCAAAACATACAAATTGACACAAATAAGCCCTCTCCTGCTTGCCCACATTTTCAACAGACACAGCAAACCTAGCTATGCCACATCTACACCTGTAAGTCAATGGCCCACCCAAACCAGAACAGCCAGTCCCAATCCCAATCCAGTACAATCACAGCCAGGGTCCAAGGTCTTAGTTTGGCAGCCCAGAATGTCACCCAATCATGCCGCCAAACATGAGGAGCCACCACAAATGAGATTGTGCCCAAGACAGCCACGCCACAGCTTAAGTGGCCGCTTCAGTGAGTCTTGGGCTCTGGCATTGGCTAGTGGGCTACCTCACGCATTGACTGACCTATATGGGGGCAAATCCAAAACAACCTAGCAAGAGCAGCGCAAAATGGCAGATTTTTAGCCCTCACCAGACAAGTCAATCCAGTGGGGATGTCTCGCAAAGATGTGGAACAGATTCAGGCCAAACACACATTAATATTGGTGATGCCCATAGAACCCAGGTTGGGGCCCTTGGGGGGGGGCCTAACCTGGGCCTGTGTGGCAATCAGAATCTGCAACTGTTCCAAAATGTTTCTTTGGTTACTGTGCATTTCGGCCATGCCTGACCTGATTTCGGAGGTCAAGTTGGCCATGTGGCTGTTATGGGTCCTCAATTCAGTCGGCACTGAAGGTAGTATACTGAAGGTAGGTACTCTAATTGGCCCCTAATATGCTCTTGATTTTGCTGATTTTGGCGACGAAAAAGCCGCCTCTCTTGGTGCCATGCTGACTCCATCATCTGCACGCCCCTCCCCTGGGAAACTGGGCGACGTTGCTGAGTACGCCACCCAATTCCCCGGGTTGTGAGTCGTGCAGATGATGTTGCTCGAGGACCCCCAACAGCCACAGGTATGCTCGCCAAATCCTCAGCAGCAGATCTGAAACTGGGGACTGGAGGGTCAGTCTCTGCATGCTGCCCACGATGTGCAGGCAGCATGCAGCAAGCTTCCCTCTGCTGCTGAGGATTTGGCAGAGAAACATTTTGGGACAGTTGCAGATTCTGGCCCAGGGGAAGATCTTCATAATCTCCAAGGAAGTTTCCATCTTCCTCCTGCTCCTGGATTTGCTCCATCAGTGTGTGGCTCTGTTGGGGAAATGTAAAAAAAAAAAGGTTCAGTGTGGGGAATACATATATAAATCAGACAAGAAAAACATGGCAAGCCACATGCATACACAACAGCATGAAAAAACACTTACCGTAGATATCGGATCCTGGGTCCTATGCAGTGCGGAAGAAGACGGCAGCGGTAACATGGCAGAGGAGTCCCCACTAGCTGAGGGATGATGCTGGGCTGCATTAGAAGAAAAAGAGCTATGAAAACACACAACTATGCATTGTTGATGTTTAAGCACACTTATGCTAAGCAAAGAAACGTGGCCAAGCAGGAATGGCCACTCCCACAACGTGGCCACTTGGCCTTCACTAGGAATGCCATTACATTAGTGCATGGATTGTTAAACCAGACTAGACACATTGGTCACGTGTCTAAAAACAAACATGCAAGTAATGGCTGCTGTGTGAGTTGCCACATCCCTTTTAGGCGATGAAGTTAACACACTAAGGTGCAAAATAGCAGTTACAATATGATTCTGGTGGGGAACATTGTATCTCTGAAAACATTTGTAGCAAACCATCTTAATCCGTTGGGCACCCAACCCAGCTCTTACCACATTGACCAACAGCCAAAGATGTTAGTGTGGCGTGTGCTTGTCAATTAATACATAGCACGCATTCCTTTTCTCCACTCCTAAATTTCTTAGTTTTCTGTAATTTACTTAAACGTCATGTGGCTGTCAATTTGCACATTACCAGTCCACACACATTACACACCCTGGTCAAAGTGAGCACTCCACTAAAAGCAACACCCTTGAGCCATGTGTTTAGCTAGCCCTTGCAGCCACCCCCTCGAGCCATGTGTTTAGCTAGGCCTTGCAGCCACCCCCTAGAGCCATGTGTTTAGCCAGCCCTTGCAGCCACCCCCTAGAGCCATGTGTTTAGCTAGCCCTTGCAGCCACCCCCTAGAGCCATGTGTTTAGCTAGCCCTTGCAGCCACCCCCTAGAGCCATGTGTTTAGCTAGCCCTTGCTGCCTATGTGTAGGTTTACACACATTTTTGGGGTCATTCACACATTACTAACCTGCTGGAATTGGCGGGTTGTCGGTGTCCTGCTGGCCCGGGTGTCCCTGTAAGGCCATAGGATGGAGCAAGCCCAGAATCATCTCCTCAGCTTGGGTAAATCTCATTTTTGTGGGAAATCCTCCGCCAGTTTTTTCGCTGTAAAACATAGTAAGCATAATTAAGCGCACTGATGGATACACAAGAATAATAAAAACCCACAAATAAGCTAGGTACCTGTACAGCTGCCTTTGACTCTGTTTCTTCCGCACGGCATATTTCAGGTCCGATATCTTCCGCTGAACCTGTTCCACATTTTGCGTTCCTCACCCGCTGCATTGACTTGCCTGGTGAGTTCTTCCAAAATCTCTGCTTTGCGCTGTTTGCTGGTGGTTTTGGATTTGCTCCCATATAGGTCGTCATAATATAAGGTGAGCCCACTAGCCAATGCCAGAGTTTGGGACTCACCAAAACGGCCACTCAAGTGTCCTCGGCGCAATGTGCGCCCTCTTTGGGGTGGTTGTGGCTCCTCAGTGCTTGGTGGCAAATGGGGTGACATTCTGGGCTGGGGGGATGGAGGAGACCTCAAGGACTGGAGGCTGGCTGTGGATCGTACTGGACTGGGAAAGGGACTGGGTGTTCGGGGCTGGGTGGCCACTGAAGTTGCAGGTGTCGATGTGGCATAGGGGGAATGCATGACAACCTGTGCCGGAGGAGAATGTGGGCGAGCAAGAGAGGGTCTGGGCGAGCTGGAGCTGCTGCTTTGAGCCCTGTGGGTCTGTGGGGCCTTGGAGGTCATTGGCTGGGGTGAGGCATATCTGGTGGTTCGCACACTCTTGGCCTTTGCTTTGGAGCCACGTGCGGGGGGAGGGGGACGTTGGCCTTTGACGGCTTTTCGGGCTTCTGGACCTTATTCGGCCCCTGCTGCGCCTTGGGCCCCTGCTGCGGCTTCTGGACCTGGACCTGCTTCGGCCCCTGCTGCGCCTTGGGCCCCTGCTGCGGCTTCTGGACCTGCTTTGGCTCCTGCTGCGCCTTGGGCCCCTGCTGCGGCTTCTGGACCTGGACCTTGTTCGGCCCCTGCTGCGCCTTGGGCCCCTGCAGCGGCTTCTGGACCTGGACCTGCTTCGGCCCCTGCTGCGCCTTGGGCCCCTGCTGCGGCTTCTGGACCTGGACCTTGTTCGGCCCCTGCTGCGCCTTGGGCCCCTGCTGCGGCTTCGGGCCCTGTGTTTGGGGCCTTTGGCTATGGCCTTGGTGCCACGTGGGGGGGGGGATGTGGGGCAGGGTGGGGTGGGGCTTCGTCCCCTCTTACCCATCTGTGGGGCATGAGCTTGCCCAGCCTTGGTTTGCTTGCTCTTTGGTTGGGCTGCTGCAACCTCCTTTTTGGCCGCGGCCTTTGTGGTAGGCCTTAGCCTGGCTTTGGGCTCTTGGGAGCGTGTTCTCGGTCCCTCGGCCTGCTCAGCCCGCTTGGTCTGCTTCTTCTGGCCAGTAGCTTTTTTCGGTGCCATTTTGGGTGGACTCTCAAAGAGAATGAGCTGTGTGTGCAGGGCCCTTTAAATAAGGTATCCGGCGTGTGACGCCTACTCGTACGCTTACGCGCACGACCGGCCGTTCGCATGGCCGTGCGAAACCCGGAAACCGCTGGGGCAGTGCTTATCTGCTGCCGAGAAGAAGAAGAAAGATGGCGCCCACTATCTTCACCCGCCAACAAGAAGAGATCATCATGCTCGTGTCTTTTAAGGACTTTGCTTGGCTTTCTAAATGCTGCTCTACATGTTAAGGATGCGCACGAAGTAATAGATTGTTTTTAAATTTGGTTCAACTACATGCACACCCAAGCGCACGACACACACGTGCCAAACAACAGTGCTGGCAGATTTAAAAGTTAACTTAGCCTAGAAGTGTGTGTGTGTATGTGTTCATGTGATTGAACCAAAGAATGTATTGTTGCCACTTCTTGATAGGCATTTCTGATTTCTTGCTATGTTTGAATTTTGTTTTGTAGACCATGCTGGAGCGCAGGTACGACTACCTGCCCAACTCGTTTGAGAAACGAAACGTCGCCCTGGAGATCATCTCGGAGATCCAACATCAGAACGACACCACCTTCACCCACACACAGATAATGCAGCATTGGTCGGACCTGAAGCGACTGCACATGCCCCGGGTGCGGAGGTTTTTCGGGATCCATTTCCCAAGTAAGTACATAGCGCTTGCATGCAAGATGTAACTACGACAGAAGTTAGGCCTTTTATTTATAATGCCTTTTCTTTGGTAGTGTTGGAAATGGATTACCGTATTCGCCGCACCCGGAGGCACACAGGCCGACCAGTGCTGCATGATTCTGCAGCTGGGAGTGAAGGTGGTGGATCTCCAGGGCGACGGGCCGACCCCTCCTCTGTGGCCTCCTCAGACCAGCCCCTTGACCTTACCACAGAGGAGGGACGGCACAGCGTGGGCAGGGAGTCGTACCCTGCCACGCATGCGGGAGCCTCTGGTATGTCCCTCTTCATGTATACGCACACACATATACAAGCTATCTCCTACCCAACTGATTACTTTAATCTGTTTATCTAGATGCTTCTGGAGCGGGTGAGGAAGTGGAAGAGGAGGCAGCAGATGTGCTCCAAGCAGAAGCTGGAGAAGGTGAGTGATGTGAATCAGACTTGGCAAAAGACATTTTCTGACTGAGGAATTTGACCATAAAACTCAAGCAAAACATATTTTAATGTTTTAAACACCAAAAAACAATTTTAGAGTAAAAAAGTTAAAAGAAAACAACGTTTCAGTTTCATTTCTGGTAACACATACATTTACAAAAAAGAAAGGGGCAAATACTTATTTTGAGGTCAAGATTCAGATGTTCACGAAGGGATTTGGGTAAGTTTTAGGGTGCTAAAATGGAAGAAGAATCTAAGCGCTAAGTGATTTGGGTAAGTTTTAGGGTCCTAAAATGGAAGAAGAATCTAAGCGCTAAGTGATTTGGGCAAGTTTTAGGGTCCTAAAATGGAAGAAGAATCTAAGCGCTAACTGATTTGGGTAAGTTTTAGGGTGCTAAAATGGAAGAAGAATCTAAGCGCTAACTGATTTGGGTAAGTTTTAGGGTGCTAAAATGGAAGAAGAATCTAAGCGCTAACTGATTTGGGTAAGTTTTAGGGTGCTAAAATGGAAGAAGAATCTAAGCGCTAAGTGATTTGGGTAAGTTTTAGGGTCCTAAAATGGAAGAAGAATCTAAGCGCTAAGTGATTTGGGTAAGTTTTAGGGTGCTAAAATGGAAGAAGAATCTAAGCGCTAAGTGATTTGGGTAAGTTTTAGGGTGCTAAAATGGAAAAAGAATCTAAGCGCTAAGTGATTTGGGTAAGTTTTAGGGTCCTAAAATGGAAGAAGAATCTAAGCGCTAAGTGATTTGGGTAAGTTTTAGGGTGCTAAAAGGGAAGAAGAATCTAAGCGCTAAGTGATTTGGGTAAGTTTTAGGGTGCTAAAATGGAAGAAGAATCTAAGCGCTAAGGGATTTGGGTAAGTTTTAGGGACATAAAATGGAAGAAGAATCTAAGCGCTAAGTGGTTAGGGTGAGCTTTAAGGGCTCAAAAGGGAAGCGGCAGGATAGCGCAAAGTGGTTAGGGTGAGCTTTAAGGCCTCAAAAGGGAAGAGGCAGGATAGTGCAAAGTGGTTAGGGTGAGCTTTAAGGCCTCAAAAGGGAAGAGGCAGGATAGCGCAAAGTGGTTAGGGTGAGCTTTAAGGCCTCAAAAGGGAAGAGGCAGGATAGCGCAAGTTGGTTAGGGTGAGCTTTAAGGCCTCAAAAGGGAAGAGGCAGGATAGCGCAAAGTGGTTAGGGTGAGCTTTAAGACCTCAAAAGGGAAGAGGCAGGATAGCGCAAAGTGGTTAGGGGGAGCTTTAAGGCCTCAAAAGGGAAGAGGCAGGATAGCGCAAAGTGCTTAGGGTGTTTTTTTGGTTATTCTAAGTGATGTGAGTGAAATATATGCAAGCACTTTAATGAGATAAGTTTGTAGTGCGCAGGCGCAAGATCGTAAGAATTCCGTCTGGACGAAGATTTTTGGAAAAAGTGAAGCAGGATGTATCGGGAAGCGGAAAGGATTCGTGTGAGGATACGATGGAAAAAGGGCAAAATCAAAAGGCTACGTTGTTAGCTGAGAAAATGAATCTGAAAAGTCTCGATTGAAAATGACATCCTCGTACGCGTACTGTGGCATACGAGCGGACGGAAGCTTTACGGAAGGTTTACGAAGCATGCTTGGAATCGCTCGCACATTCATATGAGAGCGGGAACTTTTGAAAATGATACGACAATGGCGCGAAATCGGACGTTTTTTTGTGTCTCTCTGAATCGAGGCTTAAGTCCCAGTGTGTACATTTCTTGGGTTAGTTACAGCCAAACATCAGGGCCTAAGTCCTAATGATTAAAATGCTTGGGCCAAGCATATTAGAGGTCAGTTTGGTTTGGGACAAACTACAATTTGACACTATGTTGCAAAAACAAAAATGTGAGCCAACAATCAAGCATGCAGACATGCATTTAGGATTGTTGGCCAAACACATGTAACCTAGATGTGTGCTTAGAAAATACATAGGTACATTGTAAATGTCTCCAGAATTTACAATAAGACATAGGGCTCCCAAGTCTTTAGCCATATGAAGTGGGATGTACTCACCATCGCAGCTGTGGCTGGGGCCCATGCTGCTGGCCGTCCCGGGAGCTGGGGTGGGGAGGATGGTGGCCGGCTCCGTCTGCGTGGCCACATCTGTCAAGAGAAAGCAAAACAGAAACCAAAATTTAGTTGGGCAATGACACATATCGATTTGACATCCATCTGTTTAGGGAGTGTGCCAAAAAAAATGCTTGCATGGTTACACACATGTTGTCCGACATTAGCATATTTACTGGTCCATGAGTTAATGTAAATTATTTATGTGTGCAACATGGACACATCAAGATAATGTGCCAATAACCTTTACAGTGCAATGGTAAGGCCTAATTTTCAGTTGAGTGTCGAATCTTACTAGTGTGCAACATGTGTTATCCGGAACAACTTTCAAAAATAACACATTTGCTAGCCGCCATCATGTTGTGGCCTGAAACATAGGGGTGGGTGGCAGTTGGATTGCACTGTAGTGGTCTTTGTGATGTTAATGTAAATTTGAAAACCATCTTGTACTATGGACCAGGAAACATGTGTATGTTTAAAGTGGACCAACACCCTGGATTTTGACTATCCTGGGTTTTGGTCCACTTTGGCGGGGCACCCCGATCGGAGAGAGAGCCCGTCCGCCGCAGCCTCCTGCGCGTCACTCTTACAGGGCACGCGCCCGCGCAGGCCATTCACAAACGGACAGCGCGGGCGCATGCACATCTAGAGGTGCACGCGTGAGGCGGTGGCTTCTGCCACCCCCAATGAGGTAAGAAGTTTGTGTGCTTTGGAGGGGGCCCGCGGTGAGGGAGTTGATTGGCCAGGGAAGATTATTAATTCCAGGGCCAATCACCAATGGGTGTGGGTCCACTTTAAGGAATGTCATAACATATGGAATGTGAGGGATAACAACAAACACTTACCACGACTATGCCCGTGGAGAAGGCGTTGCGCAAAGCTCCTGGAGGTGCCGGCTATATGATGCGCTGCAAATTATAGAGGAATGGCAAGGGCTAAGTACAAATGGCCATATGGAACCTGTCACAGACTAACACTGACTAAATCGGCACTCACCAGGGGATGAGCTGCCACTTGAAGCCCAGGGAGGGCTCTGAGCCTCGGCTCCTCACACTCTGATCCGAAGATCCCCCACCCAAAGGGCCACCCTCCTCCCTCTCACTCCCTGCTCCTTCAGGGAGTGTGGGAGAGTCCACTACTTCCACCCCACTTGGACTCCCCACTTGAGAGTGGCCCCTTGGCTGGTGAGACTCCTCAGAGTCAGAGTGTGAGGAGCTGAGGCTAGATCCTGCCAGCCCCCCAGAAGCACACTCCTCTGGGGCGTCATCCCCTTCCTCCCCTGGGTCCTCTAAATAGGAAACCCGAGAGGGACCCTCCCCCGATGACTCCCCCGAGTCCGCCTGTCTCGTGCGGGGGAGGAATCCCTTCCCACGTTTCCCCAGGGGAGGACGCTTATCTGTGTTGAGGGGGTGAATAAAAAAAATTACAATTACTACCCAAAATGGACACAGCTTAGAATATTATTTCACAAAAACTATAAACATAGCATCAACTTCCACTTACCTGAAGCGTACGCATCATATAGCCGGTACACGCCTTCAGGGTCCCGGCGCTTGAAGTACGACCACTTTTGCATTATGGATCGGACACTGAGCCTGGTGTTGAAGCGCCGGGACACTGTGGCCTTCACCTCCAGGGCAATGCGCTTCTTTCCCCCACGGGCATAGTCATACTGCTGGATGCACTAGGAAGAAGCTAATATCCGCTATGTGCAAGCAAAGTTGCGCTATTAGTAGATTTATGCATTAAAACAAGCTAATGGCCAAGACGCAATTAATTATTAGCTTGATTTAGCTGGGTGTACAATATCCTGTAATGCATAGGTCAGAGCAAAAACAGATCTGGTTGCTTACCAATTAAAATCAGATTCCTAAATAAAATAAGAACACAATATAACTATACAACAACATGATAATGTGGGACACAGGAGAATGCATAACGGGTTGTTATGAGCTTGTACGCCTGAAAAAATCCTGCAGAATGTGGACATGCACGCTCTGAACTACAGTGTATTCATTAAGAACAACTGGGGTCGCTGCAAGTGAATTCAGGATAAAATGCAGAAACGCACATGTATGAACAGCACAGCGACGCTAGCGCCGCCACATAGCGAATCACAACAGCGACTGCACAAACACTGACCACCACAGATTCAACAAGGACAGGGCTGCAGAATAGCATGGGCGCTGAAAATTTCAATGAGCGAACGTGAGCGCCAACCATGACTGACTAAAAAATAGCTTGCCAAGCCATGGGTGTTGTGAAAGCAAGCTAATTTGAGGCTAATGTGTTTTGTGGGAGGAGATGCATTTTATATTTGACTCACAACATTCCATTAGAAAAATTACATCTTTCAACCAAAAATAACCAAAAACAACACAGATTCATCAGACATATCCTAAACAACCTGTGTTTCATTTTTGGCAAAAAAAAACCCCACAAAACCCACTAAAAAAAAACATTGCAGTGTCTGCCATAGAAATGTATGGGAAGCGCCAGATAGCGAAAGGTCTGACCTGGCGCTGTGAGGGGGTTAGCAGCGGCGCTGTTCGCTGAAATCAGCTACATGATGAATCCAGCGCTAGGTGACGCTTTCGCCGGCGCTAGCCTCATTTAGCGTGATAAATGCGTGATTGTGTTCGCAGCATGGCGTTCTGGAGTTGGTAGCTGCTGTTAGCTGACGATACATGGCGCAATTCAGGCACTGTCTGACGCTATCACTTGATGAATAAGGGCTTAAGTTATTTTCATGAATACTTTGGTATTGTTAATTTTAATATAAGTACTTATGTAAACCAGGATTTGAGGGTAAGAGATGTTTTGAAAATATAGCTGTTTATATAGTTGTGAAATTTTTGGGTTAATTTGGGGTCTGTTCGCACTTCTGTACCTTCCATGAGTTGCCGCGCTGCAGCGCAGTCACAACGCAGAGGAAGCATTGCACATTATTCTAGATGGAAAAGTTCAACCCATTAAAAAAGTGTTGCGGCCAGCTTTTTTCAGTGCAACGTTGTAACAGTGCAGGTCAGTGGGGTTCTGTGTTGACGCAGGCACAGTGCATGTATAATGCAATGTACCTGCGTTGCATTTATGTTGTTATAGACTTTACCATTTACTTATTATGCAAAAAATATTTTTCTTTTAAGCGGTGCGGAGCACAATGCAATCACAGTTCTTCCCTAGAATTCCTGTATTGGGTAAATTTTTGGTTCTGATAACAATTTTTGTTGTTTCATTTTTGGTTCAAAATGTTTCTTGGTAGTTTTTTTGTTTTTTGCGCTGATTTTTAAAATGTTCTTTCTCTTTTTATTCTCTTTACTTACTAAGAGAATCAAAGCTTTGTTTACTACTTAACTCCCTTTGTGAAATGGGAAGGGTTTTCCTTTTCTTAACTTAGTATGTCTTTGTAGATAGACTTATTTTGGGAGCTGATTAATTGCTAGTTTGGTTAATGGTTAATTGGTTAATTTGGTTAATTTATGCTCCTAACAAAGGTCAGATCAATCCCCAACATTTTGTGGATGTTTTAAGTAAGGCAGAAGGCCGATTAATATTAGGAGTCTTCTCCCATCATTATAGACTTTAATGATATATGACTTAAGCCATGCTTTTCGAGATGGAGACTAAATTTATCCTTGATTGATACTGAAATAGTTACTGTGCTGGAAAAAGAATGAGATATTTTCTTTGATCAAAATAAGGCTCCTGATACCTCTCCTTCATTAAACTGGGCAGCCCTGCTATTTGGTGGATGAACCCTCCGGCTGGTAACCCTGTGGTGGCTCTTGAGTCCTCTCTATTGAGTCCAATGATTCCTTTGCAGAGTCTCGTGTCCCGGGGCGCGAAGGGTCTACCATATGCCACTGCATGTATAAGAACGACCCTGCATGTGTGGAAGAAGGTACTAACACACCTATCTGGGTTAACCCCAATCTGCTAGAGCTGAGGGCCCTCCCTGACACATCCTTATGGAAAAAGAGAGGAATAATCTCATTAGCGCAGATATTCTCTGGGGGGACTCTGATGACATATGAGCAGCTATTAGGAATGAGCGAATCGATCCGGACGAACCCGGATTCGTTCCGAATTTCATGAAAATTTGATTCTGAAGGAATCCGAATTTCCCCGCGATTTGATCGATTGAAGTTTTAAACTCCATTTATTTCAATTACAGGCATTCAAAAATGATGGAAGCACATGTCCAGACATATCCCCTGGGGCAAGGTATCATGGGAAAGTCACAAGCAGCTTATCAGCAGCCAGGAAGCCCGGTGACGTCATTGTGCTTTATAAACCGGCGGCCATCTTCCTTGTGCGCATTTCAGCATTCTATTGCGGCCAGAGCACAGCTGGTTACAGACAGGGACAGAGAGTTAGAGATAGGTAGGGAGAGTCAGAGAGGCAGACAGAGAGGTAGACAGAGCCAGGAAAAGATAGTGAAAGATAGGTAAAAACCGGAACGATCATAGAACAGCATAGAAGTGACAGTGACATTTTTTTTTTTCATTAGCCAGATCAGTTTTCAATTCAATTTCAGTTCTTTGTGCTGTAAATGTGCCTTGCCACTGTGCATCCCATCTATGCAGTGGCTTATTTAATCCTATCTGTTACACACAAGCATTTCTAAAAACTGAATTAGTTTTAATTTAGTTTTAATATTTTTTGGTCTGCTTTAAATACACCAGCCCACATGGGCATCCCAAACCTGCACTTAGCACCCTATCTGTTATACTAAATACGTTTGTTCATCCTCAGCTTAACCAAAATATTGCATTTTGAATTGTATTTTGTCCTGCTTTAAATACACCAGCCCACATGGGCATCCCAAACCTGCACTTAGCACCCTATCTGTTATACTAAATACGTTTGTTCATCCTCAGCTTAATCAAACTATTGCATTTTGAATAGTTTTTTTGTCCTGCTTTAAATACACCAGCCCACATGGGCATCCCAAACCTGCACTTAGCACCCTATCTGTTATACTAAATACGTTTGTTCATCCTCAGCTTAATCAAACTATTGCATTTTGAATAGTTTTTTGTCCTGCTTTAAATATACCAGCCCACATGGGCATCCCAAACCTGCACTTAGCACCCTATCTGTTATACAAAATACGTTTGTTCATCCTCAGCTTAATCAAACTATTGCATTTTGAATAGTTTTTTGTCCTGCTTTAAATATACCAGCCCACATGGGCATCCCAAACCTGCTCTTAGCACCCTATCTGTTATACTAAATACGTTTGTTCATCCTCAGCTTAATCAAACTATTGCATTTTGAATTGGTTTTTGTCCTGCTGCCAAAACACTAGGCCGCAGGGTATCCCAAACCTGCACTTAGCAGCCTATCTGTTATACTAAATACGCTTGTTGATCCTCAGCTTAATCAAACTATTGCATTTTGAATTGTTTTTTGTCCTGCTGCCAAAACACCAGGCCGCAGGGTATCCCAAACTTGCACTTAGCAGCCTATCTGTTATACTTAATGTGCTTGTTGATCCTCAGCTTAATCAAACTATTGCATTTTTAATTGTTTTTTGTCCTGCTGCCAAAACACCAGGCCGCAGGGTATCCCAAAACTGCACGTAGCAGCCTAACTGTTATACAAAATACGCTTGTTGCTCCTCAGCTTAATCAAACTATTGCATTTTGAATTGGTTTTGTCCTGCTGCCAAAACACTAGGCCGCAGGGTATCCCAAACCTGCACTTAGCAGCCTGTTATACTCAATACGCTTGTTGCTCCTCAGCTTAATCAAACTATTGCATTTTGAATAGGTTTTTGTCCTGCTGCCAAAACACTAGGCCGCAGGGTATCCCAAACCTGCACTTAGCAGCCTATCTGTTATATGAAATATGCTTGTTGCTCCTCAGCTTAATCAAACTATTGCATTTTGAATTGATTTTTGTCCTGCTGCCAAAACACTAGGCTGCAGGGTATCCCAAACCTGCACTTAGCAGTCTATCTGTTATACCAAATACGCTTGTTGATCCTCAGCTTAATCAAACTATTGCATTTTGATTTGGTTTTTGTCCTGCTGCCAAAACACTAGGCCGCAGGGTATCCCAAACCTGCACTTAGCAGCCTATCTGTTATACTAAATACGCATGTTGATCCTCAGCTTAATCAAACTATTGCATTTTGAATTGGTTTTTGTCCTGCTACCAAAACACTAGGCCGCAGGGTATCCCAAACCTGCACTTAGCAGACTATCTGTTATACTAAATGCGCTTGTTGCTCCTCAGCTTAATCAAACTATTGCATTTTGAATTGGTTTTTGTCCTGCTGCCAAAACACTAGGCCGCAGGGTATCCCAAACCTGCACTTAGCAGCCTATCTGTTATACTAAATACGCTTGTTGCTCCTCAGCTTAATCAAACTATTGCATTTTGAATTGGTTTTTGTCCTGCTGCCAAAAACTAGGCCGCAGGGTATCCCAAACCTGCACTTAGCAGCCTATCTGTTATACTAAATACGCTTGTTGATCCTCAGCTTAATCAAACTATTGCATTTTGAATTGTTTTTTGTCCTGCTGCCAAAACACCAGGCCGCAGGGTATCCCAAACTTGCACTTAGCAGCCTATCTGTTATACTTAATGTGCTTGTTGATCCTCAGCTTAATCAAACTATTGCATTTTTAATTGTTTTTTGTCCTGCTGCCAAAACACCAGGCCGCAGGGTATCCCAAAACTGCACGTAGCAGCCTAACTGTTATACAAAATACGCTTGTTGCTCCTCAGCTTAATCAAACTATTGCATTTTGAATTGGTTTTGTCCTGCTGCCAAAACACTAGGCCGCAGGGTATCCCAAACCTGCACTTAGCAGCCTGTTATACTCAATACGCTTGCTGCTCCTCAGCTTAATCAAACTATTGCATTTTGAATAGGTTTTTGTCCTGCTGCCAAAACACTAGGCCGCAGGGTATCCCAAACCTGCACTTAGCAGCCTATCTGTTATATGAAATATGCTTGTTGCTCCTCAGCTTAATCAAACTATTGCATTTTGAATTGATTTTTGTCCTGCTGCCAAAACACTAGGCTGCAGGGTATCCCAAACCTGCACTTAGCAGTCTATCTGTTATACCAAATACGCTTGTTGATCCTCAGCTTAATCAAACTATTGCATTTTGATTTGGTTTTTGTCCTGCTGCCAAAACACTAGGCCGCAGGGTATCCCAAACCTGCACTTAGCAGCCTATCTGTTATACTAAATACGCATGTTGATCCTCAGCTTAATCAAACTATTGCATTTTGAATTGGTTTTTGTCCTGCTACCAAAACACTAGGCCGCAGGGTATCCCAAACCTGCACTTAGCAGACTATCTGTTATACTAAATGCGCTTGTTGCTCCTCAGCTTAATCAAACTATTGCATTTTGAATTGGTTTTTGTCCTGCTGCCAAAACACTAGGCCGCAGGGTATCCCAAACCTGCACTTAGCAGCCTATCTGTTATACTAAATACGCTTGTTGCTCCTCAGCTTAATCAAACTATTGCATTTTGAATTGGTTTTTGTCCTGCTGCCAAAAACTAGGCCGCAGGGTATCCCAAACCTGCACTTAGCAGTCTATCTGTTATACCAAATACGCTTGTTGATCCTCAGCTTAATCAAACTATTGCATTTTTAATTGGTTTTTGTCCTGCTACCAAAACACTAGGCCGCTGGGTATCCCAAACCTGCACTTAGCAGCCTATCTGTTATACTAAATACGCTTGTTGATCCTCAGCTTAATCAAACTATTGCATTTTGAATTGGTTTTTGTCCTGCTTTAAATATACCAGCCCACATGGGCATCCCAAACCTGCACTTAGCAGCCTATCTGTTATACTAAATACGTCTGTTCATCCTCAGCTTAATCAAACTATTGCATTTTGAATTGTTTTTGTCCTGCTGCCAAAACACTAGGCCGCAGGGTATCCCAAACCTGCACTTAGCTGCCTATCTGTTACACTAAATACGCTTGTTGATCCTCAGCTTAATCAAACTATTGCATTTTGAATTGGTTTTTGTCCTGCTTTAAATATACCAGCCCACATGGGCATCCCAAACCTGCACTTAGCAGCCTATCTGTTATACTAAATACGTCTGCTCATCCTCAGCTTAATCAAACTATTGCATTTTGAATTGTTTTTGTCCTGCTGCCAAAACACTAGGCCGTAGGGTATCTCAAACCTGCACGTAGCAGCCTATCTGTTATATAAAATACGCTTGTTGCTCCTCAGCTTAATCAAACTACTGCATTTTGAATTGGTTTTTGTCCTGCTGCCAAAACAATAGGCCGCAGGGTATCCCAAACCTGCACATAGTTTGTTATACAAAATACGCTTTTTGCTCCTCAGCTTAATCAAACTATTGCATTTTGAATTGTTTTTGTCCTGCTGCCAAAACACTAGGCCGCAGGGTATCCCAAACCTGCACGTAGCAGCCTATCTGTTATACTAAATACGCTTGTTGATCCTCAGCCTAATCAAACTATTGCATTTTGAATTGGTTTTTGTCCTACTGCCAAAACACTAGGCCGCAGGGTATCCCAAACCTGCACTTAGCAGTCTATCTGTTATACTAAATACGCTTGTTGATCCTCAGCTTAATCAAACTATTGCATATTGAATTGGTTTTTGTCCTGCTGCCAAAACACTAGGCCGCAGGGTATCCCAAACCTGCACTTAGCTGCCTATCTGTTACACTAAATACGCTTGTTGATCCTCAGCTTAATCAAACTATGCATTTTGAATTGGTTTTTGTCCTGCTTTAAATATACCAGCCCACATGGGCATCCCAAACCTGCACGTAGCAGCCTATTTGTTATACAAAATACACTTGTTGCTCCTCAGCTTAATCAAACTAATGCGTTTTGAATTGGTTTTTGTCCTGCTGCCAAAACACTAGGCCGCAGGGTATCCCAAACCTGCATTTAGCTGCCTATCTGTTACACTAAATACGCTTGTTGATCCTCAGCTTAATCAAACTATTGCATTTTGAATTGGTTTTTGTCCTGCTTTAAATATATCAGCCCACATGGGCATCCCAAACCTGCACTTAGCAGCCTATCTGTTATACTAAATACGTCTGTTCATCCTCAGCTTAATCAAACTATTGCATTTTGAATTGTTTTTGTCCTGCTGCCAAAACACTAGGCCGCAGGGTATCCCAAACCTGCACGTAGCAGCCTATCTGTTATACTAAATACGCTTGTTGATACTCAGCCTAATCAAACTATTGCATTTTGAATTGGTTTTTGTCCTACTGCCAAAACACTAGGCCGCAGGGTATCCCAAACCTGCACTTAGCAGCCTATCTGTTAAACTAAATACGCTTGTTGATCCTCAGCTTAATCAAACTATTGCATTTTGAATTGGTTTTTGTCCTGCTGCCAAAAACTAGGCCGCAGGGTATCCCAAACCTGCACTTAGCAGTCTATCTGTTATACTAAATACGCTTGTTGATCCTCAGCTTAATCAACCTATTGCATTTTGAATTGGTTTTTGTCCTGCTGCCAAAACACTAGGCCGCAGGTTATCCCAAACCTGCACTTAGCTGCCTATCTGTTACACTAAATACGCTTGTTGATCCTCATCTTAATCAAACTTTGCATTTTGAATTGGTTTTTGTCCTGCTTTAAATATACCAGCCCACATGGGCATCCCAAACCTGCACTTAGCAGCCTATCTGTTATACTAAATACGTTTGTTCATTCTCAGCTTAATCAAACTATTGCATTTTGAATTGTTTTTGTCCTGCTGCCAAAACACTAGGCCGCAGTGTATCCCAAACCTGCACGTAGCAGCCTATCTGTTATATAAAATACGCTTGGTTGCTCCTCAGCTTAATCAAACTATTGCATTTTGAATTGGTTTTTGCCCTGCTGCCAAAACACTAGGCTGCAGGGTATTCAAACCTGCACTTAGCAGCCTATCTGTTATACTAAATACGCTTGTTGCTCCTCAGCTTAATCAAACTATTGCATTTTGAATTGTTTTTTGTCCTGCTGCCAAAACAATAGGCCGCAGGGTATCCCAAACCTGCACATAGCAGCCTATTTGTTATACAAAATACGCTTGTTGCTCCTCAGCTTAATCAAACTATTGCATTTTGAATTGGTTTTTGTCCTGCTGCCAAAACACTAGGCTGCAGGGTATCCCAAACCTGCACTTAGCAGCCTATCTGTTATACTAAATACGCTTGTTGCTCCTCAGCTTAATCAAACTATTGCATTTTGAATTGTTTTTCGTCCTGCTGCCAGAACAATAGGCCCCAGGGTATCCCAAAACTGCACTTAGCAGCCCATTTGTTATACAAAATACGCTTGTTGCTCCTTAGCTTAATCAAACTATTGCATTTTGAATTGGTTTTTGTCCTGCTGCCAAAAAACTAGGCTGCAGGGTATCCCAAACCTGCACTTAGCAGCCTATCTGTTATACTAAATACGCTTGTTGATCCTCAGCTTAATCAAACTACTGCATTTTGAATTGGTTTTTGTCCTGCTGCCAAAAACTAGGCCGCAGGGTATCCCAAACCTGCACTTAGCAGTCTATCTGTTATACTAAATACGCTTGTTGATCCTCAGCTTAATCAAACTATTGCATTTTGAATTGGTTTTTGTCCTGCTGCCAAAAACTAGGCCGCAGGGTATCCCAAACCTGCACATAGCAGTCTATCTGTTATACTAAATACGCTTGTTGATCCTCAGCTTAATCAAACTATTGCATTTTGAATTGGTTTTTGTCCTGCTGCCAAAACACTAGGCTGCAGGGTATCCCAAACCTGCACTTAGCTGCCTATCTGTTGCACTAAATACGCTTGTTGATCCTCAGCTTAATCAAACTATTGCATTTTGAATTGGTTTTTGTCCTGCTTTAAATATACCAGCCCACATGGGCATCCCAAACCTGCACTTAGCAGCCTATCTGTTATACTAAATACGTCTGTTCATCCTCAGCTTAATCAAACTATTGCATTTTGAATTGTTTTTGTCCTGCTGCCAAAACACTAGGCCGCAGGGTATCCCAAACCTGCATGTAGCAGCCTATCTGTTATATAAAATACGCTTGTTGCTCCTCAGCTTAATCAAACTATTGCATTTTGAATTGGTTTTTGCCCTGCTGCCAAAACACTAGGCCGCAGGGTATCCCAAACCTGCACTTAGCAGCCTATCTGTTATACTAAATACGCTTGTTGCTCCTCAGCTTAATCAAACTATTGCATTTTGAATTGTTTTTTGTCCTGCTGCCAAAACACTAGGCCCCAGGGTATCCCAAACCTGCACTTAGCAGCCTATTTGTTATACAAAATACGCTTGTTGCTCCTCAGCTTAATCAAACTATTGCATTTTGAATTGGTTTTTGTCCTGCTGCCAAAACACTAGGCTGCAGGGTATCCCAAACCTGCACTTAGCAGCCTATCTGTTATACTAAATACGCTTGTTGATCCTCAGCTTAATCAAACTATTGCATTTTGAATTGGTTTTTGTTCTGCTGCCAAAAACTAGGCCGCAGGGTATCCCAAACCTGCACTTAGCAGTCTATCTGTTATACTAAATACGCTTGTTGATCCTCAGCTTAATCAAACTATTGCATTTTGAATTGGTTTTTGTCCTGCTGCCAAAACACTAGGCCGCAGGGTATCCCAAACCTGCACTTAGCAGCCTATCTGTTACACTAAATACACTTGTTGATCCTCAGCTTAATCAAACTATTGCATTTTGAATTGGTTTTTGCCCTGCTTTAAATATACCAGTCCATATGGGCACCCCAAACCTGCACTTAGCAGCCTATCTGTTATACTAAATGCGTCTGTTCATCCTCAGCTTAATCAAACTATTGCATTTTGAATTGGTTTTTGTCCTGCTGCCAAAAACTAGGCCGCAGGGTATCCCAAACCTGCACTTAGCAGTCTATCTGTTATACTAAATACGCTTGTTGATCCTCAGCTTAATCAAACTATTGCATTTTGAATTGGTTTTTGTCCTGCTGCCAAAACACTAGGCCGCAGGGTATCCCAAACCTGCACGTAGCAGCCTATTTGTTATACAAAATACGCTTGTTGATCCTCAGCTTAATCAAACTATTGCATTTAGAATTGGTTTTTGTCCTGCTGCCAAAACACTAGGCCGCTGGGTATCCCAAACCTGCACTTAGCAGCCTATCTGTTATACTAAATACGCTTGTTGATCCTCAGCTTAATCAAACTATTGCATCTTGAATTGGTTTTTGTCCTGCTTTAAATATACCAGCCCACATGGGCATTCCAAACCTGCACTTAGCAGCCTATCTGTTTTACAAATTATGTCTGTTCATCCTCAGCTTAATCAAACTATTGCATTTTCAATTATTTTTGTCCTGCTGCCAAAACACTAGGCCGCAGGGTATCCCAAACCTGCACGTAGCACCCTATCTGTTATACTGAATAAGCGTTGTTCATCCTCAGCTTAATCAAGCTTTTGCATTTTGAATTGGTTTTTGATCTGCTGCCAAAACACTAGGCCGCAAGGTATCCCAAACCTGCACGTAGCACCCTATCTGTTATACTACACAAGCGTTGTTCATCCTCAGCTTAATCAAGCTATTGCATTTTGAATTGGTTTTTGGTCTGCTGCCAAAACACTAGGCCGCAGGGTATCCCAAACCTGCACGTAGCACCCAATCTGTTATACTAAATAAGCGTTGTTCATCCTGAGCTTAATCAAGCTATTGCATCTTGAATTGGTTTTTGGTCTGCTGCCAAAACACTAGGCCGCAGGGTATCCCAAACTTGCACGTAGCACCCTATCTGTTATACTAAATAAGCATTGTTCAGCCTCATTTTAATTCAGCTATTGCATTTTGAATTGGTTTTTGGTCTGCTGCCAAAACACTAGGCCGCAGGGTATCCCATATTGCCAATTTTCATAGTATCTGGTGCAGAGGAGCAGTTCCTCACTTTATTTAGCTTCTGCTTTTAAAGTAAACACATTTTTTAGCGCACCTATTGCGCATTTCAAATACATAAAAATGTCAGGCAGACAAGTGCAAGGATGTTCAAAGAGGAGTGGCAAAGGCCAAAATTCAGCAGGCAGAGGTCGCAGCAGACTAGGGGCGAGTGGCAGCAGGAGTCACGGTGAGAGACCTGATCTACCTGTATCTGCTAGCGGTCGTGTCTCCACCAGTAACGCATCTGCCATGGTAGATTGGTTAATGCGGTCATCCACACCATCACAAGTTACATCTGAGACCCCCAGTCTAGGGTCGGTAGGTTCCTCTGACACAACCCTGAGTTGGCATGCCCCGAGAGCAGTCCCTGTCCTCCCATTGCCTCTGTCCTACGCCGTTCCCTCCCCCAGCGACGTATCCTATGCTTTGGGTTCAGCTCCACTCTTCAGTGAGGAGGACGATCAGATAGAGGACAGTCAGCAGCTACTGCCCAGCCAAGAAATGGAGGTGGCTTCTTTAGCTAGGCAGGCAAATAGTGATGTGGAGAGTGTCGTGGGTGTTGCAAGCGTTCCAGCTCCTGCGCCAGACACTGTTGAGGATACCGAGAACATCAGTGACGTGCAGCCACAACTCGGTGATGATGATGATGAAGAAGCCGATCGCACTTGGGAGCCGGGTGCAGAAAGGGCTTCATCATCATCATCAGGAGAAGAGGGGAGCAGGTTGCCCCGGAGTCAGCAGCTCAGGCAGCAAGGTGTTAGCAGCATGGTTGGCAGTCAGCATGGGGGCACAATTGTAAAACCAAAAGGGGGCCGGGGCCGAGGTAGAGCACCTGCTGCACAGCAGGCTACCTTATCGGGAGGCAGTGGAGCAGGGGTTCCTGGAGTTGGTGACAGTAGCAGTGAATCAGTGTGGCCTGCTGGTGGGAAAAGTAGCTACTCGGCAGTGTGGCAGTTTTTCCTGAAGCATCCGCAGGACGGTAACATGGCCACATGCAAGATATGTAGGCAGAAGGTGAAGCGTGGCCAGGGCCCAAATGTTGGCAACATGGCCCTGCGTCAGCATATGATGCGTCACCATAAAGCAGCTTGGGAGAACCGAGGCTCCAAAGAGGTTGTCCAGCCTGCTTCCTCACCAGGTGGCACACCGCTCCCAATTTCTGCCAGCCAAGGCTCCAGCACCTCAGCCGAAGGCAGCTGTGCGTCATACCCATCCTCTGTCGCTCTTGATGCTCCTGCTCCTCCTCCTCCAAGTCATGCATCTCGCCAGCAATCCATCAGCGAAGCCATGTCCAAGAGACAGCAGTATGCGCCCACTCATCCTACGGTGCAGAAGCTGAATGTGCTCCTGTCCAAGTTGCTAGTACTGTAGTCGCTCCCTTTTCAGGTGGTGGACTCTGCACCTTTCAGAGAACTGATGGCTTGTGCCGAGCCGAGGTGGAGAGTCCCAAGCCGTCATTTCTTTGCCAAGAAGGCAGTACCAGTGCTGCACACTTTTGTTGAACAGAAGGTGGGCCAGTCCTTGAGGCTGTCGGTGTGTAGCAAAGTGCATGGCAGCGTCGACGTCTGGAGCTGTAACTACGGTCAGGGACAGTACATGTCATTTACGGCCCACTGGGTGAATGTGGTCCCTTTGCAGCAGCAGCAGCAACTTGGACAGGTCACGCCGCTTCAGCCTCCGTGCTCCCTGGCCGTTGTGCCTGTGACACCGTGCGACTCGGCCTCCTCATCCTCTGCCATCTCCTCACCCTCCACTGTAGGCTCTAGTCTCGGTTCCCCTCCAGTCTACCATGTGTGCAAGGCACGGAGGTGTCATGCTGTGCTTGACATGGTTTGTCTTGGCGAACGGAGTCACACAGGGGAGGAACTGCTTAAATGTATTCATCACAAAATCCAAACATGGCTTACTCCAAGAAAACTTAAAATGGGAATCATGGTTACCGACAATGGGAAGAACATTTTGTCTGCGCTGCGCCAAGGAAGCCTGACCCATGCGCCCTGCATGGCTCACGTCTTCAATATGGTTGTCAAGCGGTTTCTGAAGTGTTCCCCCATCTGCAAGACATCCTAACAACTTCAAGGAAACTTTGCAAGCACTTCAACCACTCATACACCGCCAAACACACCCTTCTTGAGCTACAGCGTCAGAACGGTAGCCCCCAACATAGTCTGATTTGCGATGTTTCCACCCGTTGGAATTCCACCCTTCACATTTTGGACCGATTATATGAACAGAGAAAAGCCATCAGATTTCCTGATGATCCAAGTGGATAGAGGGACTCCCCTGTGTAACTTCAATGCCAACCAGTGGCAGCTCATACGTGACACCTGCCGTTTGCTCAGGCCCTTTGAGGAAGCCATTTTATTTGTCAGTTGGCAGGATTATGGGATGAACGACGTGATTCCACTGCTTCATGTACTACAGCACATGTTGGAAACCATGGCTGGTCAGGGCACTGGAAATATGGCATCTGCATCTTACGCCCACATGAACCCCGTTGGAGCTGAACTGGAGGAGGAGGAGGAAGAGGGGGAGGAGTGGCCCAGTGAAGCACAGTTTAGGCTTGGGGAAATGGCTGGTTTATCTAGTCAGCGGACAGGAGAGGAGGAGCAGCCAGAGGAGCTAGAGGGTTGTGAGGAAGGCGAGACAGAGGACCCGGACACACTGTGGCAGTATGCAGTGTAGATGGAGACAGGTAGTCCTTCCGAGTCACTTGCGCAAATGGCAGGAAGCTCACTTGCTTGCGTAGTGACCCCAGAATTGTTTCCATTTGTCGCCGGGATGACTTCTGGCTGTCCACCTTATTGGACCCTCGCTTCTGGCACAAAATGGGGGCCTTTTTTAAACCAGCCGAGAGGGAGGACAAACTGAACTACTACAAAGACATTCTACGTAGTCAGTTGGCCGATGCCTATCTGCGCCATGGTCCATACTCTCGCAGGTCTGACTCGGGGGGACCTCTGCGCTCACCTTCCACTGCCATGCCTGCTGGGGGGGATGGCAGGAGCAGCAGCAGCAGCTCCATCAGCAGCTGCCTCAGTCGCTAATGAGTAGCTTTCTACACCCGCATAGTGAGGCTACTCATGAGCAGCAGGAAGACCTGGAGCAGGACCTTAACCAGCAGGTCATGTCATACCTTGACATGACCATGCCAACACACCTTGAGGATCCGCTGGACTTCTGGGCAGCCAAACTTGGCTTGTGGCCGCAACTAGCAGAGTTTGCCCTGGAAAAGCTGTCCTGCCCGGCCAGTGGCGTGCCATCTGAGCGGGTGTTTAGTGCGGCGGGGCCATAGTTACGGCGAGGAGAACTCGTCTGTCAATTAAAAATGTGGAGAGACTCACCTTTGTCGAAATGAATCAGGGATGGATCACCAGGATTTCCACCCACCAATGGCTGATGCATACGACTAAATTCAGCATGGTGCCACGTTTTACACTTTCCAAATGGTGCAAAACATATTTATGTTTTTAGGCCAATTTTTGGGCTCCTGCTGATGCCAACTTCAGGGTGTGCCTTTCAGCCAATTTTTGGCCTCCTGCTGATGCTAACTTCAGGGTGTGCCTTTGAGACAATTTTTGGCCTCCTGCTGCTGCTGCCAACTCCAGGGTGTCTTTCAAGCAATGTTTGGGCTCCTGCTTCTGCTGCTGCCAACTCCAGGGTGTGCCTTCCAGCTAATGTTTGTGCTCCTGCTGCTGCCAACTTCAGGGTGTGATTCATCCAATTTTTGGCCTCCTGCTGCCAACTCCAGTGTCTCTTTCAAGCTATGTTTGGGCTGCTGCTGCTTGCAACTTCAGGGTGTTCCTCATCCAATTTTTGGGCTCCTGCAGCCAACTCCAATGTCTCTTTCATGCAATGTTTGGGCTCCTGTTGCTGCTGCTTGCAACTCCAGGGTGTGATTCATCCAAGTTTTGGCCTCCTGCAGCCAACTCCAGTGTCTCTTTAAAGTAATGTTTGGGCTCCTGCTGCTGCTTGCAACTCCAGGGTGTGGTTCATCCAATTTTTGGGCTCCTGCAGCCAACTCCAGTGTCTCTTTAAAGTAATGTTTGTGCTCCTGTTGCTGCCAACTTCAGGGTGTGATTCATCCAATTTTTGGCCTCCTGCTGCCAACTCCAGTGTCTCTTTCAAGCTATGTTTGGGCTGCTGCTGCTTGCAACTTCAGGGTGTTCCTCATCCAATTTTTGGGCTCCTGCAGCCAACTCCAATGTCTCTTTCATGCAATGTTTGGGCTCCTGTTGCTGCTGCTTGCAACTCCAGGGTGTGATTCATCCAAGTTTTGGCCTCCTGCAGCCAACTCCAGTGTCTCTTTAAAGTAATGTTTGGGCTCCTGCTGCTGCTTGCAACTCCAGGGTGTGGTTCATCCAATTTTTGGGCTCCTGAAGCCAACTCCAGTGTCTCTTTCAAACTATGTTTGGGCTCCTGCTACTGCTGCTTGCGACTCCAGGGTGTGATTCATCCAATTTTTGGGCTCCTGCTGCCAACTCCAGTGTCTCTTTCAAGCAATGTTTGGGCTCCTGCTGCTGCTTGCTACTCCAGGGTGTGATTCATCCAATTTTTGGGCTCCTTCAGCCAACTCCAGTGTCTCTTTCAAGCTATGTTTGGGCTCCTGGTGCTGCTGCTTGCAACTCCAGGGTGTGATTCATCCAATTTTTGGGCTCCTGCAGCCAACTCCAGTGTCTCTTTAAAGTAATGTTTGGTCTCCTGCTGCTGGTTGCAACTCCAGGGTGTGATTCAGCCAATTTTTGGGCTCCTGCTGCCAACTCCAGTGTCTCTTTAAAGAAATGTTTGGGCTCCTGCTGCTGCTTGCAACTCCAGGGTGTGATTCATCCAATTTGTGGCCTCCTGCAGCCAACTCCAGTATCTCTTTAAAGTAATGCTTGGGCTCCTGCTGCTGCTTGCAACTCCAGGGTGTGATTCATCCAATTTTTGGGCCTCCTGTAGCCAACTCCAGTGTCTCTTTCAAGCTATGTTTGGGCTCCTGTTGCTGCTGCTTGCAACTCCAGGGTGTGATTCATTCAATTTTTGGGCTCCTGAAGCCAACTCCAGTGTCTCTTTAAAGTAATGTTTGGGCTCCTGCTGCTGCTTGCGACTCCAGGGTGTGATTCAGCCAATTTTTGGCTCCTGCAGCCAACTCCAGTGTCTCTTACAAGCTATGTTTGGGCTCCTGCTGCTGCTGCCTGCAACTCCAGGGTGTCATGCAGCCAATTTTTGGGCTCCTGCTGCCAACTCCAGTGTCTCTTTCAAGCTATGTTTGGGCTGCTGCTTGCAACTCCAGGGTGTCATTCGTCCAATTTTTGGGCTCCTGCTGCCAACTCCAGTGTCTCCTTCAACCAATGTTTGGGCGGCGGCTGCTGCTTGCAACTCCAGGGTATGATTCAGCTAATTTTTGGGCTCCTGCTGCTACCAGCTCCAGGGTGTGTTTTTCAGGCACTATAGGGGCCCCTCATAGTGATGCCACCTCAAATCTCTGCAATTGTGCCGCTTTGCGATTCTATTAGCGATGCCTCCGATCTTCATGTGATAATTTTTTACAGTATTATTTCACTAACCCAGCACGCATCCTATACGTGTTACAGCAAGGCAGAATGGTTTACAACCCTATTGAGGCTCTAGGAGGCTCAGAAATAGCCGTTTTTAATAGCGATTCATCACAAATAAATTCGGGTCGAATCGATTTGTGTTGGAAAATTCGGCGAATCAGTCGAATTGAATTTTTCAAAAGTTCGCTCATCTCTAGCAGCTATGTCAGGCATTTGTGCTGCCGCCTAGAGAATTCTTTCGATATTTGCAACTCCGACATGCTCTAAGGTCACAGATCCCTATAGTGGGATTACAGCTGGTGGAATCGCCAACCGAATCCCTGATTAGGTCCACTAACCTAAGCAAACCGACCTCCATGCTATATAATGCCCTCCTCCTGAGCCAACCGTCCTCTTTAGAGGAAACACGGAGGAAGTGGGAAGAATTTATTCCGGACATAGACCAGGATGATTGGGAATAGGCGGAAGACAATCTGTACTCCTCGGTCATAGATGCCAGGGATAGGCTGATCCAGGCTAAGTGGCTGCACCAGGTGTACCTGACCCCGGTTAGAATGAAGAGGATGGGCCTAATGGAGACGGATCTTTGCCCTAGATGTAACACTGGCATTGGTTCTTTAATACATATGATCTGGGAATGCCCGACAATTTCAACCTTCTGGGACGGGATATCCGACTTTATATCCATCTCCTTGGGCCTCCCAGTGCGGAAGTCAGCGTCCCTCTGCCTATTAAGTGTGGTAGAACCTATGCTGGATGATGGCCCACAAAAAATCATGGTGCGTTTATTGATGTTTTATGCAAGGAAGTGCCTTCTTTTAAACTGTAAGCACCCGAATAAGCCGAGTCTTTCAGCCTGGAAGAGCTTAGTAAAGGGCAAGTTAATATTGTATAAGATGACCTACCAGGCCAGAGGATGCCCGGACAAGTTTGAACGAGTATGGGAGGTGTGGCTTGACGCCCCTAACTCCACTAGTGACTAGGTACTACCTGTGGCTCACCCTCCAGGGCTATAGTGCATCTCTCAAAAAGGCAAGCTCAACTTAAAGCAGGCGAGAGTTTGAATGAGTATGAATGGGTGTGAATGTATATGTGTGTTATGTGTTTTTTTGGTTAATAGGAATAGATATGGGGTAGCGCCCTCACACTAGAGGAGGCAAATTTTTGGGAATTGCAATTGCATTGTAATTGTAACTATGACCGTGATAGTAATGTAATTGTAAATGTTTCTATGTTCTCTGGAAAAATATAAATAAAAATTTATAAAACAAAAACTTGGCAGCCCATAAGGAATATATCACAAGGTTTCTGGTCAAATTGGCAAACACTTAAACAAAATGATTATTATTAGAAGCATTATTAATTAAATTATGTACAAATTATAATCAAATCCATACAAGGATCTTTTACATAAAATTAACCAGACTAGACTGGAGTTAAACCTGATTCTTACTGCCAGGCCTGAAAAAAACTTTAAGATGGAATAAACACAAGTTTTATCACCAGGAGATACATTATGGTCACAGATTAACCCCCAGGGAGCAAATGACACCCTTTCCTAAATTGAGATTATCTTCAGGAAATTATACTAGTGATAGTCTTAGTCCTAGATACATTTTTCAAAAGTTATAACAAATGATATGCCGCTCCTACTCCTTTTGATAAATCTAAAGCAGATGATTTTTTCAAGATATCCCATTTCCTCAATTATCAGAAGTTCATAAGGATATTTTAGATATTTTAGAAAACCCTTGTCCTTGAAGCAGCATGGGGGCTGCGTGCGCAGACATTTTTCACTGAGGTTGGCCTGACTGTTGCCCTGGGTGTTAACTTATGACGTGAGATTTAACCATTTATTTTCTCTCTGCTGGCACTTGCATTTATATCATATATTGTTATAGTCTGCACTTTAAAGTTTTATTGGTATGGGTTTCCCTGTGCAATATTAGGTAGTGTTTTAGGTTTATGTGTTTTTCATGTATTTGCACTTTATATATTGATATTATTTTATTGTATATTCACTGTTTTTGCACATATTTTTGCCATATATATTATTAATATTTTTGTAGTATTGGTTTCATGAATTTGCACATATATTTACATGTGGTTAGGATTTTTTGTGCCGGCACAAAAAGGATGGGTTATGACTATTCTAGGATAATCAATATTATTCACCCATAGGGCAGTTATTTAAGCGGCCCTTAGGGGCCATATACATTGATATAGATACATTTGGCCATACTGGTTGTTTTTAAATTTGTCTTGTGGTGTATGTATTTTAATTCTTTGTTTTTTTGTACTAATAAAATCATTAATATATACTGTTGATTGTAGTGGTGCTTCCTTTGGGAGATTGGTGTGTTCTTTGCACGCCCACTCCAAATTATTGTGGATTGCATTTTTTATGGGTGAGCACACAGTTGTATACATTTTGTAGGAAGATTTGGGCGGTGCACCCTTTGTTAGTAAATTGATATTTTAGAAAGAGCTGTAAAGAGGAGATCAATAAAGCAATTGAAGGTATCTCAGTCTCCTGGACCTGATGGTTTTACTAACATTTATTATAAAACATTCCTACAAATTCTATCACCTCATCTTGCAATATGCTTCTCTCATTAGATATGCATAAAGCATTTAACGCATTGACTTGGCATTATATGTTTTATGTTTTGGGAAGACAAGGTTTTGGAACTAAATTTCAAAATATTTTGAGAAATTTATATAGGGATCCTCATGCAGTTATAGGGATAAAAGAATGTGAGTCGAAATCTATCGCCCCTTTCAGTGCCAAGCACGTAAATTCTATGTGCTCGCTTCTACTCTACTTAAGTGCCAAGCACGTAGAATCTACGTGCCTGACTTTCCCCCCCTGCTACAGCAAGACTAAAGTAAAAAAACATTCACCTGACCCCTCGTTCGATCCGGCTGGGTCTCCTCTTCATCCGGGGGGCTTCGATCCCCCACCCAGGCCCCCCCCCCAGCTGCAGGGGAGTGCCCGGAATAGCCACACCCCGCCGGAATTACATGTAAAAAAAATAAATAAATAAAAATTATATTTACTTACCTCCGTGTCTGATCGCTTCCGCCGGGTCGCCTCTTCACCAGGGGAGCCTCCAATCACCCCCCCTGGCTCTTCAGCTTCAGGAGAGAGCCTGACAGGCCATCTCCCCCTTCTCTCCCCGACTAGCACCGCCATCTTGCCGCTAAGCCCCGCCCCTTTGGGCGGGTGTCGTCCTGGCTCCCGGCTCTTGTTCTTTCACTTGTCATTGCTGGCCACAGAGGGTATGTGGGCTTGTAGCCTGCAGGTCCAGGGGCCGCCAAAGCTGGACCGATTTCGCTGGGCAGGGGGACCTCACGCCATTTTTCTGCGGGATTTGTAAGGGTTTTTACCCCTTATAATTCCCCCAAAATTGGGTCCCCCACCCCGGGAGGGGGGACCCTATGTCATTTTTTTTTTAAATTAACCCGATCGTACCTGTCGCCCACCAGGTAAAAAAGGCTTCCAGCAGCAGCAGGAGTGCTGAAGCCAAAGTGATCAGCGTGGGACACAGTGCCCGGGGATAGATGGGAGGTAAGTATTAAAAAATTTTTTTTTTTATTCTGTGTGTGTGTTTTGTTTACATTTAACCCTTTGTGAACTTGTAAGGGATCCATGAGACCCCTATACTAGTTCACAAGGCTCTGGGTCTTGCAAGTCACCTGCGGCCAGAGGGTGACTTGCCATTAACTCTGAGCCCCCCATTACCTGCCTCCCCAAAACCCAGGGGGGCACAAGAGCCCATGGCCATAGGCTATGCCAGCTTGTAGCCTGGAGGGCCAGGGGCCACCAAAGTTGGCCCCTGCACCTTGTGCAAGCCCCCATAGCTGGTTCCAGGGCTGGTTATGCTGAGTAGGGGGGACGTCACGCCATTTATTGGGGGGATTTTTAGACCCCAAAAATGGGTCCCCCTCCCCTGGGAAGGGGCACCCCACGCCAATTTTTTAAACTTTAACCCTTTATAGTGTGGATGGTAGTTGTATTTTATTTGTAAATGTTATAAAGTGCTCTTTTCAGTTTGGGGGGTCTCCTGGACAGAAACAGGTGGGCTACTGATACATATGTGGTACCGTTGTAATCAGGAAAAATGGGGCTTTCACATGCAATATTGTTTTCTTTAGTATAATAAATTGTTTATTTAAAATAAGTGAGACAATTTAAAAGAAATAATAATTTTTCATTTTTTTCTGTTTTTTTTATTTAAAAATATTTTTAAAATCATTAAAAAAATTACAAACAACACATTTCATGTTAATGCCTAAACTCTGCCTCAAAAAAAATATATAACATTTTCCTAGAAATTCCTGCAAAAATCACGGTTAAATATAGCACAAAATGGTGAAAAATTACCTGACAACAGAGGGTGACAAAATTTCAAGTAGGCTGGCAATTAAAAGGGTTAATAGTAGCTATGCATGTTGGGTATTGTTCTGTTCAGGGGATCTTGCACTTTCAGACTTAGCTTGTTTTTTCCTGTTTGCATATTGATATTTTAGGGAAGGGGTGTTTTTTATTCTGCTTTTTTATACATTTTTTAGGGAAACCCTGTGCAACCATAGAATTCTTTGACAGATTACTTCCAGAAAGATGAGCCCACTACAACAAGCTTAGAAAGCTTAATATGTGTACTTTCAGGGAATATATGATTTGTGGGGGGTATTCCAAATGTAAAGGTTTGTTCTGGTAGAAAAAGCGCAAGGTGCGCACTTTGTCAGCAGAGCTAAAATTTTCAAGTAAAATTATTCTTATGCACATGCTTTACGTTGGGGTGTTTGGCAACTCCCTTGTCAGGACCTATGCATGTTGGGTATTGTTCTGTTCGGGGGACCTTGCTTTTTCAGATTTAACTTGTTTTTTCTTGTTTGCATATTGTTTTTTAGAAAAATGTGACTTTGATTCCGTTTTTTAATTCTTTTTTAGGGAAACCCTATGCAACCAAATAATATATTGAGGGATTACTTCCAGAAAACTGCACCCATGTCAACAAGCCTGGTACATCTAGAAAGCTTGAGGTATGTACTTCCAGAGGATATGTATTTTGTTGGGGGTGTTTCAAATGTAAAGGGTTGTTTTTCTTGAAAAACTGCAAGGTACACATAGCGCATTGCATAGTTGTATTTTATCTGAAAATCTACTAAAGCACTGTTTCAGTATGGGGGAGTCTCCTGGGCAAGAAAGGGTGTCTACCAATACATATGTGGTACCGTTGTGACCAGGAGAAATGGGGCTTTTACACGCAATAAGATTTTATTGACAAACTTACATTTTTTAGTGCAACAAAACACTACAAATAGTAAAAAATATATATTTTTTTTGCACATATTTTACCTAAAAATATTGAGAATACACCTAAAAAATTGCAAACAAGACATTTCATGTTAAAGCCCAGACTCTGCTGAAAAAAACAATATATAATTTTCCTGGGAAATCCCTTCAAAAATCACAGTTGAACATGTGGAGCGCAAAATAGTGCAAAATGGTCTGGCAACAAGGGTGACAAAATCTCCAGATAGGCTGGCAGCGACAGGGTTAATATAATAATAATATACAGGGGTACTCGGCAGGACTGTCCTTTTCGAATCCACTATTTGTGTCAATGGAACCACTGGTGAGAACATATAGATTAAGCAGGGATGTTGAGGGGTTGCTGTGTGGAGGGAGGGAACATAAACGTGCATCATTTGCTGACAATGTTTTGTTGCTTGCTTCCTCACCCCACACTTCACTTCCTAATTTTTTTCAGATGCATAATTTAGCAAAATTTGGAGCTTAAAATGAAATGATACTAAGTTGGAGGTATTAATTTTGCGGACAAAGAGGTTCTTAATTTAAAACAATCCTTTAATCTCATTTGGAAAACTGATATTAGTTGAATAAGTTATTAGATAAGTTATCCAAAGCTGTCAGAAACTTCTTTTAAATGTGAGTGCACATCTTAACTTGTAATGAGGATATATGATTAAAACGTTATTACGCTGGATTTTTTCTACATTGGTTTATTTCATGTGAAACAATTTTTGGGATTAACCAAATAACCCACTGTGAAACACACTAAGTGGAAAGGATCCTATTTTCTGAGGAAGTATCCCTAGGAGACCAAGAAAGGCTTATGTCGATGCGCATTATCGTATGGCCATCTGGTAAGAGTAAATAACACAGGTGGTGGGAAGCCTGCACGGCACACGAGGTGGATGTTTTTCTCAAAGTTGATTATCTTGAGAAATGACAATTTGAGCATGCGCTTTGGGATAACAGAACAAGAGTACCCACAAGTTTGACAACACAAGTCACTTGGAAGGTTCTACCTGGACGTTTTCTTTACTAATGGTTGACATAAATTAGAACATATGGACTGCTATGGCTATGAATGTTTAGTTTAATTCCACTTTTTTAAATTTATACATGCTCTGTGATTTATTGGTATTTTATATACCCTAAGGTAGTAATGCTTAGGAACCAAGCATTTGGCATTATAAGCAAGGTTACGGGGACATGGGTGGAAAAATCACCATTGGTTGACTTAAACAAACCTGTTCTGGGGACTTCAAAAATTTCCCGATACATGTATTTTCTATACTTGTTTGGCAGCTAAATTGGCCAGTCATGACTAAGTCAATGACTAAGTCATTAAAATCTCATAGTTTGAAACTTCAAATGTTTGTTGATACATTTCATTGGATAAGGGTCAACGAGAAGCTCAGTAGTATTTTACTTAATAGTCACAATTTAGGGAGATTTGGGGTCCTTGATCTGAATTCGTGAACCCTGGGGGGGGGGGGGGGGGGGATGGGGCTCTGAGTACATTCATTCCCATATTCTTCTTAGAACTATTATTTTATTATTATTATTATTATTATGGTCTCTATTTTGATTTTAATGGCTGATATCTAGATATATTTTGTTTTGAAAAAAATGGATTAACATCATATTTAGGTGATTATCAGTCAGAACAGCTTATATTTATATTTTTTCTGTTACCTTTTCTGCAATCCATACAATGCATATTCTAATATTATATTCAGAATTAAAAATTCAATGAAATTATTGAAATATAAAATGTAAAGAACTCTGTTTCCTGTAGGCATGGTCTCTGCATTTTATCAAATGCCCCATATAAGCCTGCCATCTTAAAACCCAATTCAAAGTTCTTAGAACATAAAACATTTATATATTTTTTCATGGTATGTTCAAACACATAGCTCCACATTGCTTGCTTCATCATAAGGATATAGCTTGCCAATGGAATGGCTTGTATTTCAATGGTGGGAGGGATCAGAGCTGGGGGTTTAAATTCTTCCAGTCAGTCCAGTCTGCACGTTAAAGGAGCACTATTGCAAAAATTGCTGGATGGTGGGAGGGGAGGTCACTTATACATTTGTTAACAAGAAATATCCAGCCACGCTTGTTTTTTTTTTTTATTTTAATGGAAGGAAGAGGAAATCAGGGATGACATGCTCTGTTACACTAAAACTGGCACTGGATATTATTCACCACAAGTATGGTGAAAGTTTTATTCATTTGGGTGCATAAGTGACCCCTCCTCTCATTAACTGATATGTTTATATACATTTTTAATATTAAACAATTTTGTGAGGAAAAGGGCAAATCTTAAATTTCATTTTATTACTGATGCCCAGCTCCCCCCTTTAAAATTCCCTGATCTTAGCAAATGTCACCCTTACAAGCCTAGCAGGAAAAGGAAGTCCATATATGGGCATGAGGTTCTGACACTGAAAAAGCAGGTCTAGGTTGAAAGCCCCCCTGCGGCTCCCCTAACACCTTTGTCAGACAGCGAGGGGCCAGAATCCTCCTTTTCTGGGGAGGTGTGATAGCATATGGTACTTCAAAAGAATTCCCTAGGACCTGTGTCTCGTAGGAGGGAAGGTGGAGGAGCAGAGATCAAGCTTAAAGGTAGGCCTGGGACCAGGACTTTGTCACTCGGTGGGGGGAGGTTACGTGCTGAAGGTGCCCGGGTCGTTCATAGCTGCCTGCATGCCACCCTGTGGAAGCCCATCATCACTGCTCCGCATCTGCAAGGTAACTCTGACTGTTGTATTTCTGCTTGCTCACCGTAACCTGTAACCCACTTCTCAGAACGGCATTTGTATTTACTCCATCATAGCCAAACGTTTGTAATCACTGCCTAGTTTGCTCATTGCATTAAAACCTAACTTTAACTTTAAAACCTAATTTAACTTGAGCGATCCTTTTGCTTAAGCTTAATCCTTTGCTGTGTGTCCATAGGCTGCTGCACCTTGTAGTCCCGCTGGGGGGGGGGGGGGGGGGGGCGGACGGTGATTTGGGAAAGCAGGCTATTTGATAGTTGGTGCTGGATTGTTAGTTTGATCACGTGACCTGTCATTTTCCTGACAGTGCTCCTTTAAGTAATGGTCTGTGCATGCAACTTGGGATGCCAGCTTTTCAACTCATTGTTATCAGTGAACTGAGTTTACTTTAATTTAAAAAATTTTAAACAGCCTGGAACTCTGGCTTTCAAGGAACAGCATAGTAGCCAAAATAACGCTGATAAGAGAGCAAAAGATTGCAATAACAATAAAGTGCATAGCCAGTCTGCACTGCAAAATGTTGTTTTCAAAAGCGATATCCACTTAGAATTCACATCAACTTTCCTTTATTCATTCTTTACAAGTAACAACACGGCCAAGTTATTGCTAACAAAAATATTTGCCTTTAGTCTACAAATCATGTTCACCCTAAGTCTGTCTATTCATTATTCTTAGTCCCATCACCATGCCTAATGTGATTTCCTAAATTAAATATGGGTTCCTTGAAAGCAAAAGACAATTTAAAGAAAGCAAAAGGTACTTTTTAAATAGGAAAGATAACTTTTATGAAATTATAATTTCATGAAAGAATAATTTTTATAAAAGAAAAAGTTCTATATCACTGTTGAATACAATCCTCAATGTTACCAAGGTCTAGCCTTAACATACTGTGCTGACAAGGGAATATTTGTTCCAGACTGAGTGTAAATAAGGTATAAATATGTCAGATGTTTCTGTTTACGCTTTGGGGAGATTTGCCTTTTTTCGGTGGTGGGTTGTTACCCCCTATACTAGATGTAGACTCATGCTGTCTTCCTATTGTCAGCTGTTATATTCCATTACCACCTTCTGCCAAGGCTTTTCTTGCTTGGAGTTTACAGGAAGATGGTGTTCCTGTGAAGCGACACACAAGCTCCCAGCTAAAGCCCTTTTGATTCCTATCTTGATTAGTACCCCAGGGCCTTCCAGCATTGACTGTCTATACTTTAGTAGACCACATGGATAAGCTTAGAAACCTATGGCAGATGTTAGCACATGTTCTTTTGTAATATGAGTGCAGGTAACATTTTATTCCAGGACCACATTGCACCAGGATTGGACTGGAGTATTAGGCCCACCAGAGGAAATCATTCTGGCATCCACCCTTTATTTGAAAGTCACTCCATGACTCACTCCATGAGCCAGTGGCCCTGGCTCTTGAGCATTTAAAGAACTGTCACTGGGGGATACCCGGTAGCAACCGGACAGTCACAGAACAGAGAATGGGGACTGTTGTCCCATGTTGTCTCAAATGCTGAAAGAAACCGCTCCTGCTGGCGAGGAGGGTGCCAAGGGACCCTGCAGCTGGAGGTATGGGTAGGTGTAGGTTAAATTTAGAATATTAAAGGTGTGGTCTCTTATTAATTACTTTAAATATTTGTGAACTAGTAAGGGGTTAAATGGGCCCCATAATAGTTCACAGGGTAGGGCGCTGCAAGGTGGCCGACATGCAGGTGTGTAGCTTGCAGGTTACATAAGAGTCCAGGGGCCATCAGGCCACCGTGGAAGAGCGCTGGGACCCGGGCAAAGGGCCCCTTGGCTCAGGGCCTACTAGCCCCTATGCTTGGTTTTCTGGGCTAGTTAATGCCTTGGAAGGGCACCCCACTCACAGCAGCCTAAAGGGATCCCTGCACATACTCCACCCACAGAAGCCCCCTAGCCCCTACAATGACTATTTTTCAGACAATTAACACCAATGTTCAAGTTCCCTTTGACTTCCATGGGGTTCGGGGTCAAGTTTGGGTCCCAAACCCAAACATCCAGGGATTTTGTCTTCTAGTTCTATTACAGTGCAGACAGCTACTTATTTAAGCTACAATTTATTGCCTCTTTCATTTGAAAATAAAGGGTAAATTGGCTGCATTGTGTCCATTCTGTCAGAATTGACTTAATAATAGCTTTCAGTAGTCAATATTTTAAGCCATTTGGGGACTGTGGTTTTGGGGTAAATTAGAATATTCCTCTTGTTTTCACTTTTTGGATAACCTCAGGATGGCAGATTTTGGCAAATGCAAGCTAGTCAAGATATTAAAATAATCTTTCCATGCACATATCTTTACAGTTTCTTGCTTTTTCACTAGTAAGGGGAACATGGGAGGAGTTAGTGTGTGTCTGCACTTGTAAGGTGGCTGTGTAACTTTTCAGGCAACCTTGATCTCAATGTAATATTTTCCAATATTTTTCTATAAACAAAGCTCTCATAGATTATTGTAGGACCACACACAAAGAGGAACAACACCCAAGAAACTGACTGTGTATCCCTCAGGATCATCTGTAAACTCACCATCTCCCCAATCCCAAGGCACATACACAGGCTGCTCAGCCAATCAGCAGTGCTTGTTCTATTCAGATTTATTGGTATACACTGGTTAGATAAAGGGGGGGCTTCATCTGATTTTGACAACTCTGGTCTTATGGTCTTAGGACCCTTAAACAGGATACATTTCCACTGCATTGTAAAATGCAGATATGCAATAACACAACTCAGCACAGCACACTTGTGTACAGCATCTTACCAGCATCACGGAAGGCCTCTGCTGACTCACTGGCAGGCTCCAGTTTCCCTCTGCCAGGGCTCCCTTCTACAAGAGGCCATGACTTCACTGATGGTGACAGTAGAATTTAGAGGTGGAGGATCCAAGAACCAGGCAACTGCAGGCCAAAGACAGGGAGGTTGCATATATTCAGCGGAGTCAAGAGTGTCATTGGAAACAATGTATGAACTATATCAATCGCAGTGGTCAGAGGAGAGTGGCCAACAGAAGCCGATGACCCAGAACTGGATGAGGAGGCGAGAATAAAGACCCATCATGGGCAGTAGAGGACTAGGTGAAGGAGGCAGTGTAGGACCCAGCAGTGATGACTGAAGACTTGGCAGCGGTAAAGGAGGAACCAGCAAAAAGAGGAAGATAGTGGTGAGGATCCAAAGGCAGCCTCGAGGACTGGGACATTTATGGGATGCCCTGTATTTGCTGCATTTGGCTACTGAGAAATAGGAGATTTGCTTGTTTCAGCAATCTCAGCAAGTGGAGATCAGACCAAAGTTTGTTAAGGGGACTGAGGCTGTCTAAAGGGACCCAATAGCAGAAATCTTTGGAGCAGGTGATAAAGGCCCTGGTGGAGAGAATGGACAGACTTTGCAAAGAACTGGGGGACCATACACCCCAGCCGGATGCTGTAAGAGAAAGGGAAACCTGGCTGAGGGCTGTCCTAATTGGCCTTATTCCTGCTGGGGGCTGCTAACCCGACGAGCCATAGGGTGGCGGTCCACCCGAGGGCATCACAAAAGCCGATCATGTCTTGACTTTGAGCCTTCTGTTCACTCCCATATTTACTCATCACAAGTGGTGATTGATGATGCTAACCAGATGGTAGAGCAGCTCACAGACCCTGTGGTGTCTATGTTGTATGGTGTATGTCAAACTAAAAGGTTCCCCTGACCCTCTGTTAGAAGAAGCTGGCCAGAGGAGGCCCTCAAGTTGCTGTGGGAGTGGAACAGATTACAAGTCCATGTAGGGGGTCCTATGCAGGCAAATACGCTTGCCAGAGTGTACCCAAGTCATTTGGCAGGTGGTACTGTCCCAGGACATGGCTAAGCAGGTTGCTACCGAGGTACATCATTCCAAGGGCCACAGGCATAGTAAGCAGATCCTAAGCTCCCTGTCTGTAGAGTTTTATACCCATAGTTGGTGGAGGTGGTGGACAGAGTTTGCGCTGAATGTACACACTACCCCTATACCTACAGCATGTGTGTCAGTGTCAGGCTGCTGCAGAAGCTCTTCAGGCCCAGATAGCTGAACAATGTTGAATGCAAAATTAATTAATTAACTAATTTTTCTTCCTTCTTAGGTATTGCAATGATAATAGATGCCTGTTTACGGTTTTAAGAAGGTCAGGTGTTAAATGTTACGTTTTGCAAATGTCAACAGGTTAAGAGGGAGGGTGAGGGACAACTCAGTGGGGTGAAATTGTAATATACAGAAAGATAATTGTAATATACAGAAAGATAATTGTAATATACAAAAAAGCCAATAAGTGTCACCTTGTGAGAGATATATAAACAGCATGCTCACTATGTGCTAGAGGGAGACTTTCTGGTTTGAGAGACCAAGCCACTGCTGTAAGGGGAAAAGCCTGCACTAGAGAATAGGCCCCAATGGATCCCGATACCAGCGTGCATCCGAGGTGGTCAACCCTGGCCGACCCAGCTAACCTGAGGTGAGCCGTCCCATAGCAGTGTGGGGAGAAAGCCCATACTGAGCTGCTTGCTCCGGCCTGGGGTGAGTGACCATTACTGGGTTACTGGAAGCGAGCCCTTGCCGATTGATGTAACCAAGGGAAACCTCAGTGAAAATGGCTTTGCTAAAGGGTGTTCTTCGCCAGGCTGACACCCCTAGAACTTTGCGCCACTGTGCAAAACGTGGGCTCCAGCTGCTGTGGGGGATCCTGAATGGGAAGTCTAAGCGAGTGATAGTCGGGGGGGGGGAGTGAACCCCGTATTGGTGAGGAGGGGGTGAGTAATTGACTGGTGAAGTGCTGCTCCCTGTCACATGGGATGTGCAACCTGGAAAATGTGAGTATCATAGCCCCATTCTTTGTTTTAGCGGCGGCAATACATAGCTGCTGCATATTAAAGAGGGAGTATATATATATATATATATATATATATATATATATATATATATAATAATGACTGAGCTTTGAATGCTTTGAGACTTCCCATACGTTGGAAATGGGTTGTTCTATAATATGCAAGAGACAGTAGTAGCAAATTTGAGTACAGCGTAAGCTGTGCTTAACAGTAAAATGTACTGAATAAAATCCTAATTAAAATAGATGGACAGGTATATTGCTTAGTGCAAAATATTTGTTGTGTTTTCTGAAAACACTAGGGCTAGCGTGAAACTGGTCTAGGGGGAGCTCATATCTGAACTGGAGCCATAGTAATATGATAAATTTGTCTGGAATCTTTATCTGGCTTGCTGCGTGTGTTTATCTTCAGAGAGATATGGGAATATGATTTAACCATTCAGTGTTTTTATTCAGAATTAAAAATTGTAATGACTTAAGAATACTGGAAGTAATCATTTATTTATCTGATGACGGCTACAATAACGCTGTGAATAATAGAACTAACCCCACTTGCCATTTTCTGCATATATTTATTTAGCCTGCTCAAAATGAGTGCTGCTTTAGAGTCCTTCCTCAATAATTGTGGACTTTTGCCCAGAATAAATAAACAGTCTGAAAAACATAAACGTCTCAATCGACCTCTCCTTGGTAATGAGTGTGACATCACAGCGTTCCACAAAGACAATGGGGGTGGAGGGAGGGGCCACATCCTCCGAAAGGTCCCAGGGTGACCAATTACCTGATCGTCTGATAGCTTAAGTCGGTTTGGGCTTTTAGCTGCTATGAGAAACATTTCCCAAGTGTGATGGGCAATGTACACTGTCTGGCCGAAAGTGAACAGCAAAGCCAGTGACACCATGACTCATTAGGGCAGCATTACACAACAAACTAGATCATCTCAACAACATATTCCTTTTCTTGAACACAGCTCAGCTGTTACTTTACATACAACAAACAGATGATTCAAGCACCATAATGAACTGGCTGTTCCCTACCAAGTAAAAAGATCATCCTGAATTGAGATAAAAAGGGAGACACTACTATGCAGTGAAATAAACTACCCTAAACATAAGGATGAGAGGGTCATTTTGTATGGATATTTAGACAGAACTTAAGATAACAGTAGTAGATCTTCTACTTCTTCTTCAGTCATTACTTGTAATGCGATTTTATTATCGCAGCAGGCAGAAAACTGTTCCAGGATACAGGGAGCTTCTTTACCCCTTCACTGTCCTCAGCACTCAGATGACCAGAGGGTCTTCTGGTGGGCCACAGTCACTGACGAAAAGTCACCATCAGGGTAGTACAGGAGATCCAAGACTAACACAATATTTTAATGTTCTGCTTTTTCCTGAATTGAGATAAAAAGAGAGACACTACTATGCAGTGAAATAAAGTGCAAATAAAGGACAAGAGGGTTATTTTATGGATATTTAGACAGAACTTAAGATAACAGTAATCGATCTTTTACTTCTTATTCATTCATTACTTGTAATAGGATTGCATTGCAGCAGGCAGAAAACTATTGCATAAGACAGGGTGCTTCTTTACGCATTCACTGTTCTCAGCCCTCAGACGACCATAGGATCCTTTTTTGGATCACAGTTACTGAACCAAGGTCACAATCTGGGTGGTACAGAAGATCCAGGACTAACGCAATTACCTTTTTTAAATCTATTTAATACACATTACATTTAATATGGTACAACAACATGGGTAGGTGTGACCTTGCCTTATTTCTATGTAGCTGAAAGGTGGGCCCCAAGAAGGATTTCTTTTGGTGAACCCTGAATGAATTCCTCTGGTGGGGGCCCAGAAAATGATTTCTACTCATGAACCAAAAATGATTTCCTATTGTGGGTTTCAAGAATAATTTCTGCTGGTGAACCAAGAATGATTTCCTTTGTTGGGCCAAAGGTACTCTAGTTCGTACCATAAAAAACAAACCCCACCGTTACAAAATTTACTATGGGTGAAGTAGCACCATTGAAGGCATCTTAATTAGAGTATGCACATATGGAGTATATGAGCATAGAAAAATAGGGGGGGTTCCACAGGCCATTGAAGTTGGCATTTCCCTGACTGGGAATCAAATCAGGGAGACCCTTATTTAGAAAGAGGATCTTCCCGACCAGGGATTATAGTTTAGTGGTTAGGATAGCCTGATCCGCATTTCAATGAGTATATGGATCAAATGAAAAAATCTATTGATCAAATGGAAACTCAGATTATGTTGATAAAATGGACCAAATTTCAGAGAGACACTGATGATTACAAAAATAACCGTATCTATACCTGGAAACGTCATCATTTAAGCTTTAGACCTAAACCGATTTTAAAGAATAGCTCTGGAAAGAAAATGGTATCCTTTAGTATGTCGGACTCTTTGGAATGGTCCTCAAATAGCGACCGCACAGACATGGAATCGGAGGGTAGAAATTTTCGGATGCCCATGCAATCAAAAATGAGAAAGAAAAGAGCCCCCAAAGAACACATAGAGCGGGGAGAAAACACCAATCCAAATGCTCGTTACACTGAGGGAGTGAAGGACATAGGTGTAACAAGTGTTGACCTATCGTCCCACTCCCTGTCTGCTGCTGAAATTAAATTGTTATCCAGGGGCCTGTTTTTTGCACCTACTCACCACTTTGATGTATTTTCCACTGTTTTGGATATTAATAGATTAGCACGAAATTTAACTCTTTGCAAGCATTTTTTTTTCTGATACCTCTTTGTCCTTTGAGGCTGATCACGTGCCAATATCTTTGGGGAATGAGGGTGGACTTGGGACTACTGAATCCATTTCTCCGGATCTCACCTTTTCCTCTTTTCAGGATACTAGTATCCGTTTGTGGCTTGAAGATTTGTCAGATCAGGGACCGAGTAAGATTGCATCTCCCCCCAAGATAAAATTTGCCAATAGTAGATTTTATCCAGTTAATTCTAGAACCACGGTCCTGGACGTGTTCCAGGAGGCAGTGGAGGCAGATTTAATTGAATTATCAAAGAAACAAAAATCTCATAGAAGATCAAATTTGCCTTTTAAGGAGAAATTAGCTTTAGATCAACTAGCTAGGAATGATAAGATTACTATTAGATCGGCGGAAAAAGGGGGCTGTATTGTGGTCATGAATGCCACAGATTATGAGAAAAAGGCCCGCCGGCAGTTAGATGGTCCCCAGACTTATTTGAAGTTGGGAACAAATTCCATGGAGAGGTTTCAATCTGACCTCAGATCTTTACTGGAGGAGGGTAAAGCCCTGGGGGTCCTTAGTCAGGAGGAGGCGGATGCTTTGGTTGTGGTTTCCCCCGTTGCCCTGGTCTTTCAACATCTCCCCAAGATCCACAAACCACAGGCCCCCCTTTGGGGAGGCCGATTGTGGCGGGTATTGGGGGGATGAATGAGAGGCTGGGGCAATGGGTGGACTCATATCTCCGGCCTTTGGTGCGCAGGCTCCCTGGCTACTTACAGGACTCACAGGATGTGATGTACCAACTGGAGTATTTTCAGTGGGAACACTGGGAGATGATTAGGGAACGCCGTAATTGTTCACAACAGGAGGTATTCGAGGAAGAATTAGAGGTGATTACAGATAGATTACGGGATTGGGGTTACCCATTGGACGTTTTGGACCAAGCGAAGAATTTAGCCAGCTCTAGAAATAGGAAGACCATGTTGGAGAAATCTATTTATGGAAAAGATAAAACACGTAGAATTTTACTTGACAATAGAGAGATCAAGCAAGAAGGATCTGCACAAAATAGGGGTGGGGTGACATTGGTTACCACATATAGTGAAGAATTTTATCAAGTTAAAAGGATATTCAATAAACATCTTCCCCTACTTAATTGTGATCCCCAATTAAAAGAGATTCTTCAAAATGGAGTGAGAATAGTCAGTCGAAAGTCCCCGACCCTAGGTCAGAAATTGTCACCTAGCTTGTTTAGGGGTTCGTCGAGTGAATCCACCACGTGGCTAACACATAAAGGTTTTTACAAATGTGCAAGTACTAGATGTAGGGTTTGTAAGTATACACAAACGAGTTCCCATTTCAGGTCCACAAATACACTAGAAACTTTTCAAATTTAGAGTTTTATTAACTGTAACTCGTCCAATATTATTTATCTTATAACATGTGAGGCCTGTAATATCTAGTGTGTAGGTTGCACTACACAAGCCATTTCAGAAATTATCACGGGGGAAATCTCACGCATTTTAGGTGCATGGCAATTGAGAAAGTTAGATTAGGACGCTATTAAAAACGGCTATTTCTGGGCGTCCGAGAGCCTCCATAGGGTTGCGGAACATTTTGCTTGGCTGTAACATGCATAGGATGCATGCTGGGTTAGTGAAATACTATTGTAAAGAAGTATGACATGCAGATCAGAGGCGTCGCTATTAGATTCGCTGACGCAGAGCAGCACAATTACAGAGCCTTGAGGTGGCATCAGCATGATGATATTGCCTGAAAGACACACTCTGGACTTAGAAGCAGCATAGGGAGCCCATATATTGCCTGAAAAACACATTGTAGTTGGCAGCAGCATAGGGAGCTCATATATTGCCTGAAAGACACACCCAGGAGTTGGCGGCAGCAGCAGCATTAGGAGCCCATATATTGCCTGAAAAACACATTGGAGTTGGCAGCAGCATTAGGAGCCCATATATTGCCTGAAAGACACACATAGGAGTTGGCAGCAGCATTAGGAGCCCATATATTGCCTGAAAGACACACCCAGGAGTTGGCAGCAGCAGCAGCATTAGAAGCCCATATATTGTCTGAAAAACACATTGGAGTTGGCAGCAGTATAGGGAGCCCATATATTGCCTGAAAGACACACCCAGGAGTTGGCAGCAGCATAGGGAGCCCATATATTGCCTGAAAAACACATTGGAGTTGGCAGAAGCAGAAGGAGTTCATATATTGCCTGAAAGACACACCCAGGAGTTGGCAGCAGCAGAAGGAGCTACTATGCATCAGCTACTCGCATGCATCAGCTATTGGTGGGTGGAAATCCTGGCTGATCCATGTCTGATTCATCTTCACAAAGGTGAGTCTCTCCACATTTTTCGTGGACAGACGAGTTCTCCTTGGCGTTACTATGGCCCCCGCAGCACTAAAGACCCGCTCAGATGGCACACTACTGGCCGGGCAGGACAGCTTTCCCAGGGCAAACTCTGCCAGTTGCGGCCACAAGTCAAGTTTGGCTGCCCAGAAGTCCAGTGGATCCTCAAGGTGTGTTGGCATGGTCATTTCAAGGTATGACACGGCCTGCTGGTTCAGGCCCTGCTCCAAGTCTTCCTGCTGCTCATGAGTAGCCTCACTATGCGGTAGCAGAAAGCGACTCATTAGCGACTGAAGACTGAGGCTGCTGCTGGTGAAGCTGCTGCTCCTGCCACCCCCCCCCCCGGCAGCCATGGCAGTGGAAGGTGATCGCAGAGGTCCCCCCGAGTCAGACCTGCGAGAGTATGGACCATGGCACAGATAGGCATCGGCCAACTGACTACGTAGAATGTCTTTGTATTAGGTCAGTTTGTCCTCCCTCTTGGCGGATTTAAAAAATGCCCCATTTTGTGCTGGAAGCGAGGGTCCAATAAGGTGGAGAGCCAGTAGTCATCCTGCAGAAAAATGGAGACAATTCTGCAGTCACTACGCAAGCACGTGAGCATGCATCATGCCATTTGTGCAAGTGACTCGGAGGGACCACCTGTCTCCATCTCCACTGCATACTGTCACGCTGTGTCTGGGTCCTCTGTCTCGCCTTCCTCACAACCCTCTAGCTCCACTGGCTGCTCCTGCTCCTCCTCTCCTGTCAGATGACTAGATAAACCACCCATTGTGCCAAAACTAAACTGCGCTTCACTGTGCTGCTCCTCCTCCTCAGCTCCCATGGGGTTTATGTGGCCGTGAAATGTATGCGAGATGTCTCCAGTGCCCTGACCAGGAATGGTTTCCAACATGTGTTGTATTACATGAAACAGCAGAATCACGTCATTCATGCCGTAATCCTGGCGACTGACAAATAAAGTGGCTTCCTCAAAGGGTCTGAGCAAACGGCAGGTGTCATGTATGAGCTGCCACTGGTTCACATTAAAGTTACACAGGGGAGTCCCCCTATCTGCTTGGATCATAAAGAAATCAGTGATGGCTTTTCTCTGTTCGTATAGTCGATCTAACATATGTAGGGTGGAATTCCAACGGGTGGGAACATCGCAAATCAGACTATGTTAGGGGATACCGTTCTGACGCTGTAGCTCAAGAAGGGTGTGCTTGGCGGTGTAGGAGTTGCTGAAGTGCATACAAAGTTTCCTTCCCGTTGTTAGGATGTCTTGCAGAAGGGGGGAAGACTTCAGAAAACGCTTGACAACTAGGTTGAACACGTGTGCCATACAGGGAGCATGGCTCAGGCTTCCTTGTCTCAGCGCAGACAAGATGTTACTCCCATTGTCAGTTACCATGGTACCCATTTCCAATTTTTGCAGAGTAAGCCATGTTTTGATTTCTTGATGAATGAATTTCAGGAGCTTCTCCCCTGTGTGACTCCGTTCGCCAAGGCAAACCATGTGAAGCACAGCATGACACCGCCGTGCCCTGCACACATGGTAGGCTGAAGGGGCATTGAGAATTGACTGTACAGTGGAGGCTGAGGAGATGGCGGAGGATGAGGAGGCAGAGTTGCACACTGTGACAGGCAAAACGGCCTGGGAGCATGGAGGCTGAAGTGGTGTGACCTGTCCAAGTTGCTGTGCAGGAACCACATTCACCCAGTGATCCGTAAAGGACATGTATTGTCCCTGACCATAATTACAGCTCCAGATGTCGGCGCTGCCTTGCACTTTGGTGCACACCGACAGGCTCAAGGACTAGCCCACCTTCTGCTCAACAAATTTGTGCAGGGCTGGTACTGCCTTCTTTGCAAAGAAATGACGGCTTTGGACTCTCCACCTCGGCTCGGCACAAGCCATCAGCTCTCTGAAAGATGCAGAGTCCACCATCTAAAATGGGAGGGACTGCAGCACTAGCAACTTGGACAGGAGCACATTTCGCTTCTGCACCGTAGGATGAGTGGGCGCATACTGTTGTCTCTTGGACATGGCTTTGCTGATGGATTGCTGGTGGGATGAGTGACTTTTAGTAGGAGGAGCAGGAGCATCTGGAGCGGCAGAGGATGGGTATGACGCACAGCTACCTTCGGCTGAGGTGCTGGAGCCTTGGCTGGGTGAAATTGGAAGCGGCGTGGCACTGGCTGATGCAGCAGGCTGGACCCCCACTTCGGAGCCTCGGTTCTCCCAAGCCGCTTTATGGTGACGCTGCATGTGTTGCCGCAGAGCTGTGGTACCAACATTGGGGCCCTGGCCACGCTTGACCTTCTGTCTACACATCTTGCATGTGGCCAGGTTACCCTCCTGCGGATGCTTGATGAAAAAGTGCCACACTGCCGAGTAGCTAATTTTCCCTCCAACAGTCCGCACTAATTCACTGCTACTGCTGCCAACTCCAGGAACCCCTGCTCCACTACCTCCCGAGAAGGCAGCCTGCCACGCAGCAGGTGGTCTACCCCGCCCCCGGCCACGTGTGGCTCCAGACATCCCAATTCTGCCACCATGCTGACTGCCAACCCTACTGCCACCATGCTGACTGCCAACCCTACTGCCACCTTGCTGTCTCAGCTGCTGGGGCAACCTGGGACCCTCTTCTCCTGATGATGATGAAGCCCCTTCTGCACTGGGCTCCCAAGTGCGATTGGCTTCATCATCATCATCATCATCATCGAGTTGTGCCTGCACGTCACTGATGTCCTCCTTGGTTTCCACAAGAGTGTGTGCTGCAGGAAACGGAATGCTCACCACACCACCTCCCACACCACCTTCCACGCCACTCTCCTCCTCAGTGGTTGTCTGCCTAGAGGAAGAAGCGGCAGATGTCTCCTCCATTTCTTGGCTGGGCAGTAGCTGCTGACTGTCCTCTAACACATCGTACTCACTGAATAGTGGAGCTTAACCCAAAGCATAAGATACGGCAGCTGGAGGGGGGGTGTAGGACAGAGGCAATGGAAGGACAGGGGCTGCTCCCGGGCCATGCCAACTCAGGGTTGTGTCCGAGGAACCTACGGACTGTTGACTGGGGGTGTCAGATGTCACTTGTGATGAGGTCGATGACCGCGTTAAACAATCGATGACGGCAGATGCGTTGCTGGTCGAGACACGACCGCTAGCAGATACCGGGAGATCAGGCCACTCACCGTGACTCCTGCCGCCACTCGCCCCAAGTCTGCTGCGATCTCTGCCTGATGAATCTAGGCCTCTCCTCGGTGCACATCCTGGCACATCTCCGCCTGACATTTTTACTGCATTTAGGAGGGAAAACAATATACTACACTACACCTAGAACAGTATTTTTGTAACAGCAGGTGTGTAGAAAAGTTAGATCAAAATAGGCAGACACTGTAGCTAAAAGCTAATGCAAAAAGACACTGTCAGATGGTCTTACACAGGATGCCCCTGGTCAAAGTTAAATGCACCACAGGCAGTTTTAAAACGTGGTTTTTGTTTAAAATGTAAAAATGGTAAAGATGCAGGTACTATTAAAAGCTAAGTGCTAGTATTCGGGATGCCCCCCGGTGAAAGGCAATGGATGCTTTAAACTTTAAAACCAGACTTTTTTATACAAAAGGCAAAAGGTTAGGAGGCAGGTACTCTTAAAAGATAAGTGCTAGCACTGACAATGGCCCCGGTGAAAGGCAATGAGTGCTTTAAACATGTAAACCAGACTTTTTTTATACAAAAGGCAAAAGGTTAGGAGGCAGGTACTCTTAAAAGATAAGTGCTAGCACTGACAATGGCCCCCGGTGAAAAGCAATGGGTGCTTTAAACTTGTAAACCAGACTTGTTTTATACAAAAGGCAAAAGGTTAGTAGGCAGGTACTCTTAAAAGATAAGTGCTAGCACTGACAATGCCCCCCGGTGAAAGGCAATGGGTGCTTTAAACTTGTAAACCAGACTTGTTTTATACAAAAGGCAAAAGGTTAGTAGGCAGGTACTCTAAAAAGACACGTGCTAGTATTTGGGATGCCCCCTACTCACGTACAGAGGTGGCCTCCTTTGATTGTGGAAAAGTGACTTTGCTTATAAAATGCAAGCAGTTATTAGACAGATAGTCTTGAAATATTTATGCTAGTGTTTGGGATGCCCCCTCCTCACATACAGAGCAGGCCTCCCTTGATTGTGGAAAAGTGAGGTTAATTATAAAATGCAAGCAGTTATTAGACAGGTAGTCTTGAAATATTTATGCTAGTGTTTGGGATGCCCCCTCCTCACATACAGAGCAGGCCTCCCTTGATTGTGGAAAAGTGACGTTAATTTTAAAATGCAAGTAGTTATTCGACAGGTAGTCTTGAAATATTTATGCTAGTGTTTGGGATGCCCCCTGCTCACATACAGAGGTGGCCTCCCTTGATCGTGGAAAAGTGACGTTAATTATAAAATGCAAGCAGTTATTACACAGGTAGTCTTGAAATATAAATGCTAGCACGCTTTTTAAAGAATGACACCAAGTAAAGGAAAAGCTAAATAGGCAGGAGTGTTATTAACACTAAATAGGCTTGAAAGCTAATGCAAACAGTTTAAACTGTCCCTGTCTTTATCTGTCACTGTCAAAGGCTCTCTCTTTCTCTATCTGTCCCGCGCTTCTTCTGTTCCATCTATCTATCTATCTATCTATCTATCTATCTATCTATCTATCTATCTCTTGCTCTCTCCCTGCCTGATCTGCTCTGGCCGCAATACAGTGTCAGAATGATCTTCCTCAAGATGGCCGCTGTTTATATGGGGCTGTAACATCGGTAAGCCTGTCTGCTGATAGGTAGCATGTGACACCTACCCAGCATTCCTTGCCCCATGGGACATGTCCTGACATGTGGATCCACCATTTTAGATGGACTGTATAGCAGTAAATAGAGTTTTAAGAAAGTGATTCGAGCGTTCGCGGCGATATTTGGAATCATAACGAATCGAATATTTCATGAAATTCGTAACGAATTTGGGTTCGTCAGAATCGATTCGCTCATCTCTAATCATGATATATGTATCTCTAATGGGCACTATTATTTCAATCTTCATTAGTGTTAAATAATATTAGATATTATATAAAAAGATTTTCTTTATTTAAAAAACATTAATGAATGAGGTTTTCGCAGTTTTATTTCTGATATGATATTGGAGTTTCATTATGACTTGCTCTGTTTATATATATTTCTCCCTTTTTTTAATTGTATTTTTACATCTGATAATTGGTGTGTCGGAATGTGCATACCTTATGCACGGAATATATTTTCTAGCCATTCTTTTAACGGACCATCTTAATATTCAAGCTTTAATATCCTCCTAGTATATAAATGTCAGTTTCCCCCCTAGCCTTTAATTGATAAGTATTTTTTACATAGTGGGGTCGATAGCTGTTCCTTATGAGAGTGACCCTTATTAGATACCACTGTCTATTTATTTTCCTGACGGCTCTGATAATTGTGAAAGATAAAGTCTGGGTTAAATAAGGATACACGCACCAGTAATGGCGCCTAGCATGTCCCTTTTCCTTGCCAGTACTATGACGTCTGACGTACGTCCTCCTATGACAAACAGCTACGTGATCGGCCTCCTTTTCATTCGCCGCTTGTATGGCGCTGGATGGCCATGTTGTTACAGGTTGTTATGGACCCATGGCACGCGCTGCAACGCACACTGATTTGGGAGGTTTCATTTAATTAAGGTATGAACACCTACACACTTTATTCACAGATGTTTGCAATGTTGCTTGATTGTCATGTATTTAAATGTTCTTTGTACGAGTTGTCCCTGTGTCATGAGTATTTCGTGATTATGCTGCTTAAGTCTGTGCAGCAGTGATGACTTTTAATCGTTTGGAATAAAAGGACTTTTATTGTTCATACTACGTGGCTGGCGTTGCAAGTCTTTGGAGTAATTTCATGTTGGAGGTGAGCGCTCTGAGTCCCTGCCTGCAGTATTGGAACTTTATTGAATTTCCAGGTTGTTAGCTGGCAATCATCCTTTATTCATGAATTAGTGGTTAGGATATGTTGCTCTCACTGCCACAGCCTGGGATTGAGTCGGCCACCCCCTGGCCCTAACGGACAAGAAATGGCCTGGCACTTGGGTTTTGGTCCTTTTAAAATACTTAATGATTTAATACTTAGGCCACACAGATGAGAGAGGCCAATTATTCTGTACTAAAACATTTAGTGTTCATAGTCTTATTCAGGATTTCTTTGACTATCTATCTATTTAATATATCTTTATTCTTCATGTTCTTCATGTACAGTATACACAATAACAGTTCAGTTTTTTCTGTTTCCTATGGTGGTAGACTGGTAGTCATTATTGGCGATATCGAGAGACCCATGACCAAACGGATGACATAGGGGAAACTTCACATGCTCAACTTTCTGGTATCTCAGTGCTATTTATCAAGCATCAGATGAGCCTCAATATATTAACAGAACCTTCAGGAAGCTCCTGACGTGACATGGAAGATATTCTTTGACCACCACCCAGCGCAATAACTCCTGAACTGCCCGCACCCTTACATTATATCATTTCAGCATTCTTCACAAACTCTGCAGATCATCACTCTATTAACACTGAGCTTATAACATGGAAAATGGATAATATGATGAAATAAAACAGCCCATCATTGTCTACAGCACACATCTATCGTGACATAACATCCCCTGTTGTATGCAAGAGAAGGTTTTTTTTCTACTGTAGATTTTAAATCTGGAATTTATACTAGAGGTCATGACCAGAAGTGTACAGCTGCAGGTTTCAATAAAATGGACTCCAAGCAAAACACGTTTTGCCTTTTAAAAGAATGAGGGAAGGTTAAATTGGAATATTTCAATAGAAATAACCTAAAATGAATGACACTATGGCACCACTATAAGTATGGTGCTATTGAGAGTTATCAGTGGTCTATCCAGTAGCAATGAAAGCATCGGAATTAGACCCTAGGCACACTGACACATCTCTCTGTCATTTTGATAAAAAAATAGTTTTGATGAACAAGATGGCATGTGGTTTATAATATTTTTATAGTGCCAAAGCCTCTGTCCATCAGCATTCTTAAAACTGGGCATGAAAGTTTCTGCATTGCAAATTGGACCACATAGGAACCTACATAGTTTTCATATTTTGTAATTCAAGGGGTTATGTATAATTTGCGTTTTAGAAAGTATGACATCATACTTTTGTAATGCCTATAGGTTGCCCCCTGAGGGTGTTCTTGGGGCTGCTTGCTGAAAAACATTTGTGTTGATTTATTGCTGAGGCCTGCTGCTGTCAGCTATGCATCATTTGTAAGGCACTTTAATGACAGGGCAAAGAAAGTGGGCAGTTATATGGCAGGTACCACTGTGTAACTTGCGTAAGCTGCATGCATACAGTATTACAAATCTGTAAAGTCTCATTTAGCTTCCTTTTGGGATTGTTTCTAGAATCCCTTGAGATTCATCGTGTAACAAGGATCAAAAAGCAGGAATATCTGAAAGACATCCATTACTTTTATTCCACCTTTATCTTCTAGAAAAAAACAATGATTCATGTGCCATCTGAGCCAAGCCACCAGCAAACCTGGTGAACCCACTTACTATATTAAAAATAGCCCCTGTGCAAAACAAAGCAGATGTTAACAAGTGAAAGATGCCCAGACAGTTGCTTCAGGCGGAATTCCAATGAGGTTGAATTACAGTTGGTGAGCAGGTCCAGTTTGTGGAATATTAAGTAATATTGTTTTTGCATGCTCTGTAGCTGGTATTTGCTGCCATATAACCCCCAAAAGTCACTTGCAGACCAGTCTAATTTTTTTTAAATCCTCAGCTACCAAGTTGAGTAAGGGTAGCTGTCATGCTCAATCAGAACTCATTTTTAGTGCATGAGTAGGAGCATGTATGGCTCGTTAATATAAAGGAACACATTAGTGGATTATCAGAGAAATGTAGGCCAGTCAAAAATTGCAAGCGTGCTTATTGGTTTGCCAGCCAGGAATGTGTGGGAAGTGCCCAGTTGCTGGCAACTTAACTGTCAATTGGATATTAGTTGCATTAATTCAATGGATTTATACATCAATCCCATAGTAGGAAAAGGCACAATGGCACCTGGCTTGCTACTTAGGTTAGAGGATCAGGGCCCTTACTACTCCTTCTATGTTCACTAGGAATATTACTGCTACAGTTTTGCTTCGCGACCTGAAATCCCCTGAAATCTCGGTTCTCTAAAACTCACTGAAACTATCTCTCTCTGGCTACACACTTTTGCATAATTCATTAACAAACCAACCCAAAAGTTCTCACTACATTTTAACTCATATAATCTACCATGTCACTCTTAAATTTCTCTACTAGGCTAATGTACACACAGATGTTACAGTAGGTTCTCAAAGACCTCCCAAACTGGTGACTTTTTAACATAAAGTAGTCAACACATCCAGAGGAGGGGGGGGGATAGTAGGATAGTAGAATCCCTGATGAGATTAGCTTAGCACTCCTTTCAATTCACTTCCATAACCCATGATCCCTACCCAACAACACTAAGGGTGACATGGAAACTGCAGAGAAGGTCAAAGATGAAGGCATCTTTCAATTTCACTGTAGGATAAAAAACATTGTTCTCTTGCCCTAGACTTCTTGGCTTTATATTGTGGAAACTTTAACTCTCTGAGAGTAATCTATTCCATCATTCAAATGGGTGTTTACAATATCTCTAGTGCAGTGTGAAGGGAATCCCTAGAGATGTCGCAGAGGCTATCTATCACTAAATGGGAAAGCTGTATGTTGGTTATCCTTCTAGGAGACAAGGTTTTCCTTAGGCTATGTTCACACTGCTGCAGATCTGCATGAATTCCTACATTACGCTTGATCTCACAGGACCTGCAAACATATCCTGTTATGTATCCTCTATTGGGTCTGGTTTGGGGGCTAGAGCTGGTGTAAAAAGTCCTGCTTTCTGCTTCCATCTGGGATGCAAGCTGAGTCCAGATGCAGACCCATGGAAACACAAAGCAAATGCACGAAAAACAAAAACAACAAATTACATGCATGCAGGATCCCCATTGCTAGAAGTCTGAACAGCTGGCCTTCAGCCATGCCTAGACACCAGTCCCTATGCAATTCAGCACAGACCCAGTGCTTATCCAGGGGTCCAGTGCTGTATAGAAGGACCTGAAAGTAATCCAAAACTATAAAGTCTCTTCTCCAAAGAGCTAGTAGATGAGCTTTCTTATTAGGCCATCCCTAAAGTAAGCATGCAAAGACCTCTGGTTCTAGATTTTCATCTATACTCTCCTTTTCTTCATCTTCTCCCACAAAGATATGAAGGTCTCAAAACTACAAAGGCTTGTGGAACAGATGGCATCTTTATTTAATGTCTCAAAACATGGGTAGGCCAACTGACCTTATGGTTAGTGACTTTTTTACAGGATTCTTTGAGGAAAGCATAGTTTCTTCATGCCTTAAAAAATGAACCTTTATTCCTGTCACCAAAAAGTCTATGATGTCTGATTGTATTGACTTAATGGCCTCAGGCTAGCCATTGTGAATTCAGTAACTATGAGAATATTTGTACACTTGGTTATACCTCAACAGCTGGTAAAATGAATCAGCAGTTTTCCTATAGAATAATTAGGTCAGCAGAAATGGTCTGCATGGCTCTTTATTACAGTACAGAGCGTATGGGTTGTGTATGAAATAGTTTGTTGACTCCAGTTCAGCCTTCAACATCATCAGCATATACTTTTCAACCAGATGAAGCAACTTGCTGTCCCATACCACATGGAGCTTCCTAGCGGACAGACCGCCAACACTTACTTTTTTCTCTGTGCACAAATTACTACACTTCATTAGTTAATGCAGACCAATGCAGGCCAAGTACTAAAATGTGCAGGTGATACCACTATATTCAGGCTTATACAAAATAACAAGGACATTCTCAACCATGGGGAGGTAGAAGGATCTCGGTCTGTGTCTTACCTGTGGTGCAAGGCAGACAAATTTGTCTAAAATATCAGAGAATGTAGATTTGGCCTTTGGACGTCAGGTGAAATCTCCCAACATTCTTCCCATCTCCTTTTTAGAGAAGACATGGAAAGGTTGGGTCAGAGTCTTAGATTTCATACTGCTGGACCAACAGGTTTCAACCTTTAAATAGATGGTGTTTAGATCTCTTTAATCCATTTATATGGCCTAACATGGGCCTCTCCCTAGCCTGGCTACTGACAAAGCGTTTACCTCAAACGCTAAATTATTGATTGATTACTATCATCACTTATATATATACTATATTCTATCCAAACATTTCTCTTAGTCCCCAGTTTCGTTCACTTGGTTTCAGTCTCTAACCTAAGTAATATCCTTGTACATTTGTAATTTATACACATGGAAAAAAAAATTGATAAGTTAGCTATGCAGTCACTTATATTGGATGTGAGTGGGTAACTGGTAGGTTATCATGAAACATCGCACCTAAGTGCTAAAATTATACAAAACAAACATACTTTGAGGATCATGTGACCCCTTGGCACATTTACCCCTGACTAGATGAGTATCTATCCACCTTTTGAATTCTTTTCTTTTGCACATGCACTTTATTTGTGAACCTTAAAGTATGTTTTGTATAATGTTAGCACTTTAGAGACACATTTCAGGCAATCTCCTTATTTATCATCTGCACAAACTATTTGTCACGTGTGTATATTTATATACTGTATTTACATTCTGCAACATTGATACATTTTGCTGGGGATAATTATGTTTGAGGGCAATCTCCTGATTGATTTTAACCTTGTATATTATGTATTTTCAAGCTGATGACAGTGTATTTATCATTAACAAATTTTTATGTATTACATGGGAGCAATCTGTTTTTGGCTACCCTTGGGAAAAAAAAGTGGGCATATAGTCTTCCTATGAGTGAACAGGTAAAAAAAATATTAGTGTTCGCCCCATAAGACACCCTAACATAAGACATCTTACGAAGTGAAAAATAGGGTAATAAGTTTTCTCTGGTGCAGTGGCTGAGAATCTTAGACATTTTAAATGACAGGTAAATATCCAGTACGAGTGTGGGTTCTTTAGGGGATTGGGCAATACAATTAAAAAGTCAGAACTGATCCTTCTACCTTTATCCTGTGTTCTTGGGGAGAATATATGCAGCTCATCTCTGTATACTATGTGTTATACATTGATGCCCTATACATTTTAAAGTGTTTACGTTGGAAAATCGAATTAGTGAGACAGATTAAAGTGAAACTAAGGCAACCTCCTTCCCCTGTGGCTTCCCAATTTGAGTTTGCAATAATTCTTACAATCGCTAGATAATCTTGTGACAGAGTGTCATGAAAATGAAAGCTGGTTATCATTTGATACACATCCCACACTATAACTAGCTATGAGAAAGGTACAGATTAGAGATGAGTGAACCAAACAGGTTGAACCCGGTTTAAAACCTGAATTTCAGGAAAAGATTGGTTCCCCGCGAACCTGAACTTCATGTGGTTCGAGCCGGAATGCGGAAGACGAACCTGGTGGGATATCACCGGCACTACCCCACAGGAGAAGCAGAGAAGCAGAGAGACAGGGTCACATGGTTGCAGCTTAAGCGGTCAGGGTAGCTGGGCCAATCAGGAGGCACTATTGCAGGAGATAGTCACACGATGCACCCTCTATTCACCATTATCCAGCAGGCTGTGACAGAGAGGGCAGGAACAGTTTAGGGACATTTTAGGGCCTTTTGAACCACAGAATAAGAGAAAATAAGGGACAGGAAAGGAAGTGGGCACAGTGTTCTGCACAGAAAAACTGCATCTGGCTGCATTGGGTTCTTCTGGTCAACACAAGCCCTGTTGAAATGCTAATTATGGGGGGGCGCGCGCACGTGACCGCGCAGCATGGACGTCTGCTGAGTGTGCTCCGTGCAGTCGGGAGGCACAGAGCCCAACCAACATCGCCAGACTCCTACATTTTTACCCAGGGCGGCTGCGGAAGATCCCAGGACTTACCTGGGCCAGATGTCTGCCACCCCAGCCAAAAGGAGAGGCCACAGGGACGGTCGGAAGTCGGCAGCCCCAGGATCCAAGATGACGGCCGCAGCAAGGCTGGTAGCAGACGAGACTGCAGCCTCTGAGGACGCAGCATGCTCCAGAGCGGGAGAGGACAGAGAGGAGGCCCTGAGGGTGAGTGCTGATGATCTTTCCCAGGAATCTAACGATAGCTGGCCGCAATTCCCCTCCTCTCCACATAGCTCAGCTCAAAAAGCCCCAGCCCAGCTCTCCTCAGAAAACCAGACCCTGATCACACAGCTTAGAGCTGTTATCAGAGAAGAGGTCACAGCAGTGTCAGTTAAGACACTCTTAAAAGAAATCAGGGACATTGGAACCCGCACTGATGCCCTGGAATCCCGCATGGATGACTCCACATTGATCCTTGATAACCATAACTCCCTTCTTGGCCAAATGCAAGATGAGATTACCTCACTTAAAAACCTAAATGAGGAACTCGAAAATCGAAATCGCAGATCTAACTTGCATTTTTGCGGTCTGCCTGAGACCATGGAGGACGCCACAGCCACTATCACCGCCCTTCTCCAGGAGCTGGTCCCAGAAATACCGGTAGACAGGCTTGAACTGGATAGAGCGCACAGGGCCCTAGCAAGAAAACCCACAGAGGGCCCACTGCGAGACATCATCGTCAAGTTTCATCACTATTTAACAAAAGAAGCGGTACTCAAGGCATCTAGAGAGAAATCCCCCTTATACTTCCAGAAGCATAATTGCCAAATTTTTGCTGACCTGTCGCAGACCACCATCCTGAAAAGGCGGGCCTTCAGACCCCTACTCCAAGTTTTGCAAGCACAGGGGATCCGATACCACTGGGGATTCCCCTTTAAACTCTCGTTTACACACCAATCTAAGCAGATCCAGGCCTCTTCGCCCCCAGAACTCCTGGCCAAGCTTAAAGCCCTGGACATTAGAATTCCAGACATGGATCCTACAACCTCGTCTCTCCCCACTACCCTGAGAACCCCGGGACTGCCCCGCAGATCTACCCCCCAAACCAGCCCCTCTCCAAGGATGGAACCTCACCCGAGAATTAACCAGGCAATAAAGCGTCTCCTGTCCCAGTCCTTTCAGCCGGTCTCCAAGGGCTGAAACAAACCCCTGCAATAATTTTTTTGTATTAGCTCTCATGCTTGTTATGGTTTAGTAATTCATTACTGTGCAAAGACCCAGTTACCTGGGTCATATTATGTTTATTAATATCTTTTTGTTCTCTATAGAACATGTTCAGATTCACTCTGATTGCACTGTTTTCTCTCTGTTAATCGCCCCCCTTCATGCCATGAGCAGCTACTGTTAACCTTTAATAGCTGAAACATGTCACTGCAGGAGACCTCTTTGTGTTTATAATAATGTTATTATTGTTATTGTCTCTTAACCTGTGAACTACCCGCCCTACAGCCAAAATACTATTATCAAAACTAACTGCCTGAAATATGCTGCTGCAGGAGACCTTATTATAATTATAAATATGGCAGACCCTCAGCCCTGAGCTTTTCCAGGTCACTTCACCGGGCGGACGAGCAGTCCTGACCTTTTGTTTCCTCTAGATATATTACTGAGCGAAGGTAACCTTCTGTTGTGCCTGGAGAACTTCTCCACCTCCATGAACAGTCACAACTAGTCCTTAACATCTGAAACATGCCACTGCAAGAGACCCTTGTGAGGCTATCACAATGTTACTATTGATGGCATCTCTCACCCTGGGGGCCACCCGCCTTACAGCCAGATTACTGCCATTAAAACTAACCACCTGAATTATGCCGCTGCAAGAGACCCTATTATAACTATAAATATGGCGCACCCCTGCCCCTGAATCTCCCCAGGTCACTCCACCGGGTAGGTGAGCAGTCCTGTTCCCCCCGGGGAGGGTGGTTTCGCTCCTTTCTGTCCTAGGGACAACTTACGGCCACTAGGAGATCTTAGTTTGACTGACCTCCCTGTGTTACCATCCACACTAATTAGTGTCTTTCGCCCACCAGTGAACATGACAGGTTTCACTTAAGCTACTTAACACCTTCCTTTCTTCCTTACAGCGGGAACCCCTGCAGTTAGTTACTAAAACAGTCAAACATGCCACTGCAGGAACCCCTCTTGTGGCTAGAGTGGAGCCCTGACCCCCTGCTACCCCTGGTCATATTACCGGAAGCAGGAGGACTTTTGTTGATTCTGGAGAGCTTCTCCACCTCCATGCTCCCGAGATGGTACATAACCAGGGACAGTTCCTTTTTTGCTTGCCGCTATTAAACCGGTACTTCTTCCCTATAAGTGAATGTTGTTTTTCTGCTCCTTGGGCCGCGGTGTGGGTCCTCTCCCGGGCTTTCAGGTGGTGGGCCCCGGGTGTGTCCACGGAAGTAGAGGACATTTATGTTCTAACTGCGGCCTTTTGCATTCTTTTTTTACTGTATTGACATATGTTGTTGTGTTGTTGCATATTTACACGTTTGTGCCAGATTTGCCTCCCGACTCACTCTGGCGCACCCCCAACTCCCTTTGGTTCCGACTTTTCTGCGGTCTGAGCCTCTGGGACACCACCCTGCACGGATGTGCAGTCTCAAAAGAGCTCTAAATTGTATGTTAATCTTCAATGTTCTATGTATTTCCTTCTCTTCTCTCCCCTTCCTCCCTCTTCCTCCTTCTCTAACTCCCTTCCCCCCCCCCCCCCTCTCCCCTGACCCCCTCTCCTCCTGTCCCATCCTTACTAGGGACCCTGGCTCGAGGCCTAGCGTATACCTGGAAGCAGCTACCCCATTCTCCCAAAAATGTCCCTTAATGTAGTGTCACTCAATGTTCAGGGTCTAAACTCACCCAACAAGCGGTCTAGAGCTTTCAAATACTTTAACTCCATTCATGCTGACATGGTATGTCTTCAGGAGACCCATTATACGACGTCCTCCACACCCAAGCTTCTTAACTATAAATTTCCTCTCTTCTTCCAAGCAGTAGGACACAGTAAGCAAAGAGGTGTTCTCATCGCCTTCCGTAAGGAGGTCCCCTTCACATGCCATAAACAAATCGCAGACCCTGGCGGCAGGTTTATTCTACTCCAGGGAACACTTCAAGACTCTGAGGTAACCTTTCTTAATTATTATGCTCCCAACACTAAGCAGCTACTCTTTATATCACAAATGTGCTCCATGATCCATACACATGGGAAGGGCACTATCTTCCTATGTGGAGACTCAAATCTAAATCTACAACCTGATATAGATAGGTCTCTCCCCCCAAATACACAAACTAGACAAGAAGGGAAACAATTCCAGGACATAATCAACAATTCCAATCTAGTAGACCCCTAGCGGGATCAGCACCCCCACAAGAAAGACTTCACCCACTATTCAGCTCCCCACAAACTTTTTACAAGAATAGACCATATTTTTGTGCAGATCTCCTTTCTCCCCCAAGTCACTGCCTCTAGAATTCATCCTATACCCTGTTCTGACCATGACATGATCTCAATCTCTTGTAAATCACTGATTTCTGGATCTAGATCTTCCTCATGGTCGCTTAATGACTCTCTACTCTCTTCGAACTCCCTGGTGGAGGAATCCTGTACACGTGCCAGAGATTTTTTTAGATTAAATGAGACCCCAGACTCTCCCCCAACTATGATTTGGGGTGCTTTTAAAGCTGTGATGAGAGGCCATTATATAGCCCTGTCCTCTCGGAAGAAAAAAGAGAGAATGGCGCTAGCAACAAAACTTAATGAACAATACCTAGCAGATGCTCAGGCCTTTAAGGCAAACCCCTCCCCAAAGCACCTTCGCCAGATGGAGACCTCCAGAGCGAAACTAAATCTTTTACAAACGGAGCAGGCTGAAGGGCGATAGAGGCGCTCTAAACAGCTTTACTACACTTCAGCAAATAAACCAGGGACACTTCTGGCCTCCCAACTGAAATGTCAGGACCAATACATAGCTCCCGTCAAACTACAAACTAGGGAGGGTACAGAGACCAGCAACCCCCTGGCGGTGGTAAATGAGTTCTCAGTGGGCTTGGCCAACTTGTATGAAGCCCCCCCACCCTTGGAGCTCCACCAGGCCCAGGCCTTTTTTGATGACATCAATATCCCACATATCTCTGAAGATCAAAGATCTTTTGTAGACGGGGACATCACCACTGACGAGGTCCTGAAGGCCATCAAAACCTTGAAAAATAGCAAGAGGCCTGGGCCTGATGGATTCACCGCCCTATTTTATAAAAAACTTGGTCCTATAGTGGCCCCTAGACTAGCTGCAGTCTTCAACTATGTTAAAGAGGGGAACCCCTTTAATACAGAGATGCTTAGAGCATCCATAGTCATGATTCCGAAACCCGGAAAGGACCACTGAAAATGGTGCAATTTCAGACCTATCTCTTTACTGAATATAGATCTCAAAATCCTTACCAAAATCCTGGCCACCAGAATTAATGTGTTTTTGTCTGAGATAATCCATAGAGATCAGGTAGGTTTTGTACCCAAGAGACAAGCGGGGGACGGGGTGAGACGAGTCATGCAGCTGATACAGGAGGCGAAGGATAGTAAGGTTGAATCAATGCTTCTCTCTGGATGTGGAGAAGGCATTTGACTCCTTATCATGGCACTACCTTCGCTTTTCTCTTGAAAAGAGGGGATTTGGCACGGGCTTACTTTCCTGGATAGGGGCACTTTATTCCCACCCTACTGCTTGCATCAAATACGCTGGCTTCTCCTCAGCCACTTTTCCAATCCAGAGGGGTACTAGGCAAGGCTGTCCCCTTTCCCCTATTTTATTTATACTGGCACTTGAACCCTTAGCCCAAAAACTCAGACAGAACCCGGCTGTTAAAGGTATCCCAATGGGCCCCACAGAACAAAAAATGTCACTTTTTGCGGATGACATGTTACTTATGCTGTCTACTCCCCATGTCTCGGCCCCAAATGTACTCCAGGATTTGGCTAATTTTAGCCAATTTTCTGGACTCCGACTGAATACCTCCAAATCCATGGCGCTTGACATATCCCTATCTGATACCACAAAGCAAACCCTTTCTCACAACTTTTCATGGACGTGGACACAGCGTCTGCCCTTCCTGGGAATTGTTCTGACAGCAAATATTAATGACATCTTTAAGGCAAATTACCCGGGAATCATCAAAACAATTGACTCCCTGCTCCATGCCTGGCACTTTGTAAAGCTCTCCTGGCTAGGCCGCATCGCTGCCCTTAAAATGACGATTTTACCCAAGATTCTATACCTATTCAGGGTACTTCCAGTCCGTGTCCCCCAAAAGACACTGGACTCTCTCCAACAGAAATGTATGCATTTCGCGTGGAACAAGGCTAGGCCCAGAATCAATAAAGCCACCCTGATATGTAAAAGGGAGAAGGGGGGACTTGCGTTTCCCTCAATCAAAAAGTATTACATAGCAGCCCAGGTGGCACCCCTGGTCTTGCTCCATGCGACAAAGGATAGGCCGATTTGGGTATCGAATGACTTCCTAAAATGTTCACCCATCTCCCCAGCTTCGTTATTATGGCTCCCAAAAGCTTCACGACCTAAATCCTTGCCTCCTGCCCTGGGGTTTTCCCTCTCCGTCTGGGATGGGGTAAAATCCCATTTTACTTCCTCTTTAAAGCCAGCCTCCCCGTTGCTTGGGAATCCCTTGTTTCCTCCGGGTATCACCCACCCCAATAACTTTAGATGGTGGGTGGGGAAAGGTTATACCAGGGTGGAGAACTTCTGCACCTCAAAGGGGATGAAAACAGCTCAGGACTTTAACTCAGGGGAAAACCTGCCCCCGTCTGAAACCTTTAGATTTTTACAGATTAAGCATTTTATTAATAGCACGTTGAACCGCTCTCCTCCTCCATATCAAAGTACTGATTTTGGGAACATTTTATGATCCACTACAATTGCCATGGACAACAATTCTGTTTGATGCTTCTGTCTGATTCTCCTACTTGAATATATTTATGTAACCAATGAACTATAACCGATAGTACTAATATGATAAGGATATGTTTAGAGCTTTTGTTTATGACCCATTTACCACCATTAGGGAATACTAACAATACTAATACACTAATGATTCACATTTGTTTGTCACAGCTTTCCTGGGGCATTGAGGAAGCTAGGATTGGCGAAACATGATACATGTCTGCCCCCTAAGGAAACAATGAGAATTAATACAGGAAAAGTGTACACTAAAATGCGATAAGATTGTATAGTAAGTGGGGTAACCACATGGACGATATGGTGTCATTTTTAACATAGCTATGTTATTGTATGGATTTGTATGAAATTTTTTATGTACATATTTAATAAATGAATGTTTTATAAACAATTGAGTGTGGTCATAATCTCAAGCCTGTGCAAAAATTCTGAGGGTGCCTAACCTCAGACCAAGTGGTGGTTTCAGACAAAGGCTGAGTTATGGACCAACAAGACATTTCTAATGAGGGGTATATGTGGTCGCTGTCAATTTGAACACAGGGTGTTGTTCTAAAGATGTTTTTAAACAGCCTTGGGTGATTCAGAGTGTTATAAAGAACTTTTAGGATCATCAGTCCTTGTTTTCCATGCAAAAGTTCGTCCAAAACTAGTTCAGACCGAACTGAACGTTTGAAAAGTTTGCTCATCTCTACTTCATAGCTGGGCTTAGGCTTACAACCCACTGAAATAAAAGCATAGGAAATCCCGTTAGGTAATGAAGCCTTATGATTCACCTCCTGAATCGTGGTCTTGAAAGAAAGGGGGAAGGCTGGCGGAAGAGATGAAGGAAATAAAGTACGGATGAACTAAATTAGGGAAAACTGTGGAGGGAAGCCAAGAAAAGGAGGGAAGGAAGAAGTGAAGGAAGGAAGAGGAAAGAGGGGAAGTAAAAAAACAGAAAAAGGGGAAGTAAGACGTTAAGGGGGATAGGGAAAGAAAGAAGAGAAGGAGGAGGAAAGGAAAAAAGAAAGAAAAGAAAAAAGGGAATGCAAACAAGGGGAAGAAAGAAGGGAAGAGAAGGAGGGGAAAAAGGGAAATAAGAATGAAAAGGGAATGGGAAAAAGAGGAAAGAAGAGGAGAGAGAGAGAAGAAGAAGAAGAAAAAAGGAAGAGAAAGAAAAGTATTAACATATTTTATTTTTGGTGCACAACAAATGTTCCTCCACTGGGTGGAGCTGGTAGTAAAGATTCAGACAGGCCTCAACCTAGAAGATCAACAAGAAATAAAATGGGCAACTGATTTGTTCATCTTGCCTAAATCTGGGTGGGCATGGGGGGCGATTGGGAGGGGGGAGACAGGGGTAAATATATTCAAAGGAAAATCTTAATAACGCATTCCAAATCTCTGCCGCCCTCACGGTTTGGCATTGCTGGGCCCTAACCATTTAAAATTAAACCTTATCTACCAAGATGGTTGATCGTAGGTTTGTACCTACAATGTAAGGGGAGCAAATTCTCCCAGAAAAAGATTTCATTAAGGAAATAACGTCAAGAAAAGAAAGATGTGATATTTATTCAGGAAACCCACTTTAAGACTTCCAATACCTCATGCTGGGCATTAAACAAGTCCAGACACCTCTTCTCAAACACCTATCTAAAAAAAAGCCTGTGGTGTATCCATTCTTATTGGAGCCAAATACCTACTTTAATTTTTTTCTCAGTTTCACGACAATCAAGCACACATAATCATCCTGGTGGGCCGTCTCAAAGGAATAGTCTGCACCCTGGTAAACTTGATGGCATTCTCAACAATAAATCATATTAATCAAAGCAAAACCAAAGCTATAATTCTAGCTCTCGATGCCGAAAAAGGCTTTTGGCAGGGTGCCTTGGCACTTTCTGGAATACTTAATAAAACAATTTAACTTTGGACCATCGATTATGACTAAAATATTGTCTTTATACTGTTATAAGTACGGAGTGGGCAGTGTGATTGGCTCTCTATGCGAACCATTCTCACTGAATAATAGTACACATCAAGGGTGTACCCTCTCCCCAATTCTTTTCAATATCCGCCTTGAGACACTATTAAACACAATTCAAAGTGAAGAATACAAGGGGTGAAAATCGTTCCCCAATCTCCAATAAGACTGTTAGCTTATGCGGCGACATCCTTCTAATTTCAGGAAACCCCATTAAATCTTAAGACCATAAGGACCATGCTCAATCAGTTTGAGAGCCTCTCTAATTTAAGCTTAACTACAAAAAATCTTTCTTTCTTCCATTCAATTAATCCAATAAGGAAATTAATATAATACAAGCAAATTATAATTTTAAACAAGAAATCTTAGTATTTAGGCATAAATTTGATGAAAAATCTGGACCAATTATTCTCAGAAAACTTTAGCCCAGTAGCAAGAATCCTAAGAGACTTCCTGGAGCAAACTTTCTTTGAACATTGTGGGCTGAATTTCGGCCATCAAAACTTTTATTCTTACCACAATGTATATATCATATTATAAATCTGCCTGTTTTATTCTCTACCTCATTCTTAAAAACCTTGAACACTATTATCGCAAACTTCCTTTGAGCAAATAGGAAATGTAAGATTGCACACTCCATTCTCATCAGACCAACCCATTTGGGAGACTGAGGCTTACCTGACTTGAATCTTTATGTTAAATCAGCTCACCTTCAGTGTATATATTTAGATGGCTGGGAGAGGGGCACAAAGCCAGTTGGTTTGCAGAGAAATTATACCAGCTAAAGATATTGCATCCCTACACACAGACCATAATTTAACTATAATAAAAACTAATAAACATCCAATAGCAGAATGTAAGACTCTTGACGGCCTCATTAGAAATTAGCTTTACTTCCCCCTTCCTGGATAAAATCCAGAACAAGTTACTATCCCGAAATCCTAATATTTGACATAATTAATGGGAGTCCAATAAGTCAAGAGGAAATGAACAAACTAGGGTCCTTCACCTTTGGAAAAATCCCCTAGGATACAACACAGGAGAGCTGGAATTCTTCTGGAGAAACTGTCAGTCTAGAAGTTATATGCAAACCCTGACACTCCCTCTTCAACATTCACTGCCACACCTCTCCAGCATTTATTTTTTGAGCCAGAAGAAATCACATGTCGTTAACGTATTGAGCTACAAATATTCGCCACATACCTGCGGGATTAGGCACAAAGTAATACCACCAGCCAAACAAGAACCCAAGCACAGCGCCAGGTGGAACAGCCACGAAGGTCCACTGTGACTCGTGAGGAGAAACAGGAGGCCCTGAGAGCACAGAGTTAACGCTTCCATCAAGCTCAAGTGGTGTATCACAAACAATAAGTCAGATAATCCTGATCCACGGGTACCTTGCTGTAGGACTACAAGAGGCCAGGCACCACAATGTGCTAGCGGCGGCAGAGCAAAGACACCACAATATGCGGTTGGAGGAGATACTTGATGAACTAGTAGGCCAACACCCAGCTACAATCCACACCAGATTGAGAGTGACACTTAAATGTACCATAAAAATTTGTAAAGGATAGCCGCCCTTTCAATGCCCATAGTTCTGTGTTTGTTATGATGGTCCCACTGTGTGTTAGTGATGGTTAACCTTAGCTTATGTCTTGTGGGTATTTTCAGTTGAAAGGTTTGTGGGTGGGGGGTATAGCTCACTTGTGTGGTTGTGTGGAGGGATGCCAACAACTTCCCATTGACAGGCAGCATAGAATTTAAGGGATGTGTTGTTGGCTACTTGCTCCTGTTTTTGCTTTGAATTTGTGTACACAAACAATACAATATGCAAAAAGTGTATTTTGGTTGCACGTTTCCTGCGAATAAGCATTGTGTTCCATTTAACCTGTCCTTGTCACAAACACTTGTTTGCTACTAACACATCACATTCAACTGCCCCATAAAATTAGTCAAATAAATAGTGATCAATTTTTTTTAAAATTTACTTTCAATAAGCAACTGAAAACAGATAGGCGCCACAGCATCCACAAACAAAACAAAAGCTTAGCTCAACCAAACATATTGCAAACATAAATTGTGCCTCACTTCTTGTCCCTGCTGGTTGACAGTGCCAGCATAATGTCCCACCGGAAGGTCCCCCAAAACAATAGGCTCAGGTGGCACATAGCGAGCTACTTGGTGAAGGAGAGCAAAGTTATGCAGCACTGCACATGCACAGATGATCTGGATGACTTTCTTGGGTGAGTATTGCAATGCCCCACCAGTGTGATCCAAACAACGGAAGCGCACCTTCCACATCAACAATGCCCACTTAACAATGACCCTTGTTTTGCGATGGACTGCATTGAAGGCCTCCTCTGCATTATTCTGGGGTCAAAGGAAAGGTGTCATGAGCCAGGGCAAGCAGGGGTACCCAGAGTCACCTATAAATACTGGCACAATTGTAAATGCATGTCCTCAAAAGTAACATTGCCACATGGTTATACAAAATAGATGGACAAGCATGGGTCAGCAGAGGTGTGCCATGCAGCCAAAATTGAAATATGCATCAGGTTGAGCTTATTACCTACTGCACACAAGAAGCAACCATAAAAATGTGTTAACCAGTAGTTCCCCCAAAGGTAGGCAGAAATATGCTGAGGCATTGTTGAAGATTATGTACAGCGTTTGGACACCCATGTATAGAGTGTTCTCTTGGCTTAGAAAAATATACGAACAGGAGGTGTTGTGGTTGCACCCTTATTTTAAAATATCCCAGAGTTGGTGGTGGACCATGCCGGAGGAAAGATGCCAAGTTAGTTTAAGGAGACACACTGTGGATATTGCATTGTGGGAACCAGCGTGGTGAACAGGGACTTCACATGTGGGGAACAGGGAGTATGCAAACAATAGTGCAGCCAAGCGCAGGAGGACCACTATCATTGTTGTGCACCCAAGATGGTTAGCCTATATGTGGTCACTTGTAATCATTTTGAGATGGCATCTGCATTTTTGGGGGGTGTATCAGCCAATATTAGGCTAGATGCCTCAAAATGAGTGCCAGCCAAGATCAAACGTTACAGACTTACAGTATGAGCTTACTAAGGGCACACATTGTAATTTAGAGTAATGGCCTAAACCCATTGAGGTATGGCATTGGTGGTGAGCTGTAACATCCCCCATGTGTACAAAACATTACTTGGCTTGCAAAGCAACAACAATGGCTATAACTTGTTAAGGTGACAAAACTGACAAAACATTAGCCTACACAATGCATAAACACAGACGCTAAAGGAAAGCAGAACACTGGCCAAATTTCATACACATGTTTGTGGATGAATAGCAAACATCTAGTAACATCAGCAGAGGCTCACCTGCATTCAAGATTGATTGCTGTGCACATGGATGTATGTTAAAGGAGCACTATCGTGAAATTGTGTGGTATTAAAAGTCAATATAAACATGTCGGCTTATACACCCGACTAAATCAAACTCCCGCCAAGCTTGGGGTTTATTCTCTTATGGTAGGAATAAAATCCACGGGGTATCAGGGGTGACAGAGTCTGGATCCAGAGGCTGGATATGATGCCGGGTGTATAAGTGGCCTCTTCTTCCGCCATCCACCATATTTATATGGATTTTTATCAATGGGCCATGTTTCATGATAGTGCTCCTTTAAGCAAGGCACATTTAATAGGAGGTTGGGGTCATAGCCCTGTACACTTTCTCAGTCTGTACACAATGCTAGGGTATGCTGCTCACCTGGGATGTAGTGATGTTGTTGAGGTACTCACCACTGTCAAACAAACCCTTTCATCAGGACCTGTAGTATTTGACACATGTGGCTTAGGTGTGGGGCGAAGGGGCACTCTTTAATGCTAGCGTGTGGTTTGTGGGTGAAACAATATTACTTGTGCTAGGGGGAACTGAGAAAGGTAGTGTCCCACCCACTTTGGCTGCCAACAGCAAGACAGACACATAAGCAAACGCAAATATACACATGCGGGAAAAAAAGCAACGCACACACATTCTCAGCAAATGAAAATGTGCAGGACCAAATACACACACATAGCATTTGTGATTGAGAAACAACATTAAATGAGGCAAGGATGCGTGCAAACAGCAGGCAAATAATGAAGCACCAAATGCAGTCTTGGAGAATCCAATGGCTAACCGATTATGAAATCATACATTATGGAGAGGGAAAAAATAGTACTTACCCTTACTTGTATTCCCCAGACATGGGTGGAATAAGGGAAACATGGGTACAATCAATTGCACACAAAACATGAGGATGTTGCCACGGTCATAAAAACCCAGCTTCAGCTTGTTCCATTTGGACACAGAAGAATGAAAGCAAACATATTTGGAGAACAAATGCTTCATGCCCTTTAAAAACATATTCAGGCTGCTGCACAGCGAAGGCTGGGACATTCCTACTGCAAATGAGCCCAGCCTCTGCAAAGATCCGTTCGCCAAGAACTGCAGGCTGCAAACAAGTTTGGTCATACCTGAGATTGCATGCCCCTTCTCTGTGGTGAGGGCCAACCATGGCTGCAGCTCTGATTTGATTAAGGGCAGGACGGCTCAGCCGGCCCAGCTCAAAAATGGCCTGGTCGCTCAAGTTGTCAACATCCAGATGCTCCTGAAACACCTGGCCTCCACACGATCGAAAGTAAGCCTGGTGACCCACTGTAAGTTCTCAGAAACATATTCCACAAAAAGCTCTTGCCAGCAAAATGATGGTTTAGATTCATCCGCCGTATCTCGCCTTTTGTTCCTATCTAATTGCTCATTTGGTGGATGCAAAGGAAAAAAATCCAGTTTAATTGTGTAAAAATGACCTGAAACCCCTGATAGAAGTTCAGAGTTCCCCCATATATATTCCCCTGTAGCATTAAGGCCTTCTAGCCAGTAACACGCACCGGACCTAATCTCTCCAGGAAGGAAAATTAGCATATGTGAGTTGAGCCAAGCTCAGATCACAGACTCCCTGCTGATTCTCTCACATCTCTGGGCTGGGAAGGCCACACGGAGTCTGAAGTAGAGGTGACCCCTGTAGATAGCTCCCTCACATCAAACACCAGTGCCTCAAACATCTGGCACTGACACAAATCGGACCACTGTGTGTCCCAGCACCGAGCCAGATACTGAACCAGAATGGGCCCACAAAACCTCACATAGACATACGTTTCTCAGAGCCATGCGACTACAGGAACCTAAAGAAATGGAGATCTTGGCTTCTGACCAATCTAGGGACCCCATCTTTGCGCTCACCAGATGTCCAGCACCCAGCCCAAGCATTTGGTGCCATATCCAGAGCCATATGACCCTCCTGCCCAAAGGTATATCTCCTAAAAGTTTTTAGATTCTAAAGAAGGTTCTCCAAGGGAGGGAGGGAACCAAGGCATAAAAGGGGATGACCCTGGGCCAGCCGTTGTCAATTTCTGTGGAAGCTCACGTTGCATGCGTGCTGAGGGTGCCCTATTCATCTATCAGATCTCCACACACCTCCTTGTGGGAGCCCATCATCACTACTGTGCATCTTCATTTTAAGGTAACTCTGACTGTTGTATCTCTGCTTGTAACTCACTGTAACCTGTAACCCACTACTCAGAATGACATTTGTATTAATTCCGTCATAGTAAAATGTTTGTGATCCCTGCCTAGTGTGCTTATTGCATTAAAACCTATATCTAAATTGAGCGATTGTTTTGCCTTTGCCAAGAATCTGTGTCCAGGGCTTTGCTGGGCCTGGTAGTCCTGCAAGGTGGGCGAGCGGACGTTGCTTTGGGAAAGCTGGCTGCGTTATCATAGTTGCTCAATTGTTAGTTGGATCACATGACCCCCCGTTTCCTGAGAGTGGAATTTAAATCAGATGAGTTTGAATGAATGGCAGTGAGAAATTTAGCATGTAAGAGAGAATTTGCACGCGGGACATTGAAAATGCGTGAGTTCTCATTCTTGCACACGAATAGTACAGTTGAATTGCATGGAGAATGAAAGTAACATAAAAGGGATATGTCTCACACTATAATCATGCAAGAACGCATTCTCACAATGTGTTGAGTTGATTCTATGTGGTGGGAGTGTGGATATGCCAAAAAAATATGCCAGTGTTCCTTAACAAAAGATCTGTTAGGGCTTGAAGTAACCTTTTTACCCATAGGTGCTCTCCTGAATTTAACAGAATCTATAACTCCAAGCCTACATAAACAAAGCATGTCCTATACTGTATACTCTGGGCAACAAAAAAGATATTTACCTTAAGATGGGTACAAACAAAACCACCTGATCACAAACCATAGTGAACCCAACTTTCTCTCCAGTTAGGAAACAAACTGTTTCTTACCAAAAGGTCAAATTATCCTAACTTACTTTCAAAATGGGAGAAAGGAAATAAAGAGGAGGAAAGGGTAAATGGACAAGAAGTGAGAAAAGAAAGGGAAGTAGAGGGAAAAAGGGAAAAGAGAAAGGAGAAAGAGAAGGGAAAGAAAGGTGCTGGCACAGCCAAGTACTGTGGAATCCATACTTTTTTTTTTTTACGAATGTAAGGATATCCACGTTGGCTATAGATAGGTGGACCCTCTTGTGGGTAATGGCACCCCCTGCAGTGGGGAACACACAGGACATGCCAGCACCTCAAAGGCATAGATGGCAAGCCATGTGTCCAATTTACCGACCCAGAAATTTAACAGTGGAGGACCCATTGCTTAGTATCGGGAAACGCATCAACAAATACTTCCACCATGTAGGTCTAAGTCTGCCTCCTGGTAATAAAGGCCATACCCAATGGTGGTGGATGTGTTGGAGAACTGAAAAAAAATGTCCAACATTGTGCCCATGCTTTTCCTCTCCGGTGGTGGTTCTGGTGCCCCTGCTGCTTTGGTGACTTCCTTCTCCTCCTTCTTGGCTTTGTGCCACCACTGAGGCAACAGTGTCAGATGGGAACTCTGCCAGTTGTGCATTTCAGGTTGCGTCATGTCCTGAAGTGTTTTTTTCTAGCTGGCAAAGTAGCTGCAGAGCTGCACAATGGCCCAAAATCTATGGTGAAGTGCTGTTGGCGACTCTCCCGGGCATTTTGGAGCTGAAAATCCACAGCTGCCTGCTGCTGCTGCTCATACACCCTTTCCGACATACAGTGTGTAAAGTGGAATTCCACCTGGTTGGCATTGGATGGGAAGCCCAAAGTTCCTCTGCGGTCCAGATAGGTGAGAAGCAGCAGGGTGTGAATGCCCAAAGTGCACACACATGGCACACACTGTATGCAATAGCTCCGGCATGTATGGATAATGGGCCAAGAAGCTTTGCACCACCAAGTTTAGAACATACGCCAGCCAATGGATGTGCCTCAACGCAGCTTGGCCCAAGGCTGCTACTCGGTTCCACCCATTGTCACACACCACCTTACCGAGCACCAGGTTCAGCAGCAGCAACTCATCTGTCTGCTCCTGGATGCCAGTCCACAGCTCCAGGTCTCCAGGGCTGTGGTCTTTCACCCAGACAGATGAGTTTCAGCACCTCCTGTTGCCATTACACCATGACCGGACTGCTGCTCTGACTGCATAAGGAGGCAGGAGAGGAGGCAACAAGTGTAGGCAAATAATAATACTAGCCATATTTTTTGGTTTGCTTTGCTGTTTTGCTTTGTAGGTTGCCTACAAGAATACACTGCAAACCCTGGCACCTGCTGGCATCAGAGGAGGGTGTAGCAGGCACGGATCTAACATGTTCTCTCCCTGCAGCACCAGCTCCATCGCCAACAGCAGCAGCACCAAGGCCACCTCTGTCCCTTATATGATCATTTCTTCATTTTTGAAGACAGTGACCTGCCCCCCTCAGTATTTCAGCACCTGTCCCTAGAAGTGGCCTGTAAAGGACAATTAGCAGAGATTCCTTTGTCTCTATCTGTCCCTCAGTATGTGGCAAGGAAGGACAATCAAATGGACAGCTAGCTTTGCAAATGGACACCCCCCCCCCCACATACTCTTACCGTTCACCAGAATTAACTATTTTTAATTTTTTTTTGTTTTGTTTTTCTCTGTTATTGATTTGGGCACTTTCCTTGGCCCATTTTGTGCAGGGCAATTGCCTGGTCTTCCGTTCAATTTGCAGCCCTCTAACACTTACAGCCATTTTTTGGCCCCCAAGTTCGGGTCCCCACTGACTTCAATAGGCCTTCATGTTGGGCGACCCAAACCGAACTTTAGCAGCAAGTTTGGCCGAACTTGTTGAACCTAAACTTCCAAGGGCTGGCTGATTACTAATCATGTATATCGGAAATATGACATAGTTCAAGACCACATCCAACCAGACGAGGAAAGCAGTGAAGAAGCAAAGGGTAGCCATGGGAGCAAACTAGATGATAGCCAGAAAATTTAAAATCTGGCTCTGCAAAACATCAAAAACTACAAAGCACCATCATCCAGAATGGAGAATACAAATATGCAGTTTCTCTGGCAGAGGAGCTGAATGTTTTATGCTCACTTTAACAATTTACCAAACAATGCTCCCAAAATGTAGCTTGCTCCTGTGCATTCAAAAGTATTCAATATCTTAGTGTGGTTCACAGTTGTTTTAGTTAGAGATCAATGAACCATTTCATCCGAATTGGAATTCGCTCTGAATTCCAGGGAAAAAAATTGTTTGGGCATAAATCCGTATTACTTATGATCTGTGTAATCAATTTTTTTCCCTGTAACCCAAAAATATGTAATAACTCACCTGCTCTATCCAACGCAGAATGATGGCTCTCCACTCCAGTCTGTCCCATGTGTGTGTGGGTGTTTTTTACACTTAATCCTTTGTGAATCTCCCAGTCAAGTCTGTCAGCCTGGGGAAATGTCTTTACGGAACACATGGCTAACGGCGGGGGGGGGGGGGGGGGGGTCCTTAGTTCAGAAGCTTGAGTAGTAACTGCCTTCCTTCCCAGTGGTATATTGTTTTGATTTGTTGTGTTTTTCACACACACACACACACACACACACACACACATATATATATATTGTGGTAAAGTGTATGGAAAAGTGGTGGATGGGGTTTATTTTTCCTATAAGTTTTTCAGGCAGGCACGATCCATGCCGGGATATCAGAGATCCAATCCACATCCCAGGTCCTCTACATGTTTTTCTCCTACTCACTGGTCTTCCCAGGTGATGAGACTAATTGAAGAAAGCCCTATAACAAGAGTTGCTGAGGCTTTCAGAGTGGAGTTGGAGGGGCTGGGATGAGGAGCCCGGGCCTTGTTGCTCCCAATACTGACAGTGCTGAATTGCAGCCAAAAGCCTTTATGTGTTATCTGTTCTTGGAACCTTTGGATTAACAGCCTTGACTTGTATGCCCTGAAAGAGGACCTGTTATATCAAGGACTTGCAATACGCTGTAATTATCTTACACTGGGCATTGCTAGAGTTGGTAAGGTAACATCTTGCTGTACTGCATTGTACTAATTTTGCCTGTTGTCTTCAGAGTCATTGCCATTGGCCCCAGATCCTGACTATATATATATATATATATATATATATATATATATATAGTTGGTGCTGGTTCATAGTATGTATATGGTAGATTCACTCTTGGTATCATAAATCAGTTTTTGCATCACAAGTTTACTATATGCTGTAAATTGCTTATGACACCAAATTGAATTGTGGCCCTATTTGACTCTTATTCTCTGCACTGGGAATATATATTGTAGGCTGAATAGGGCGTGGTATAGTGATCTGGATCACAGAAAGGCTGGAGGATTGACATGATTTGTTTTCTATCACAGTATATTAATTATTTGCACTAGATAGATGGTCAAAACTATGGAAACTAGAGTTTAATGTCCCTAAATGTAAAATCATGCACTTGGGTAGAAGGATTCCCTGCTCTGAGTACCGTATGGGAAGCACTGTGTTAGCCAGGACCTCGGAGGAGAGAGATTTAGGGGTACTGATTACTGATAGCTGCAAGATGAGTGGACAGTGTAGCCAGGCAGTGGGAAAAGCAAGCAGGATGCTTGGCTGCATAGCTCGAGGCATCACCAGTAGGAAGAGGGAGGTTGTGATGCCGCTGTATAGAGCCCTGGTAAGGCCACAGCTAGAATACTGTGTGCAGTTCTGGAGACCTTACCTGCAAAAAGACATTATTCAAATAGAACGTGTCCAAAGGAGGGCAACGAAAATGGTGGAAGGACTTAAACTTAAAACTTATCAGGAGAGACTTAAAGAACTTAATTTGTACAGTCTGGAGGAAAGAAGGAAGAGGGGGGACATGATTGAGACCTTTAAATATGTGAAAGGGTTGAATAAGGTCCAGGAGGGAAGTGTTTTTAAGAAGAAGCTTAATGATAGAACAAGGGGGCACAACCTGAAGCTAGTCGGGGGGAAGATCAGGAGCAATGTTAGAAAATATTATTTTACAGAAAGAGTAGTAGATGCTTGGAACAAACTTCCAGCAGAGGTAGTTGAAAAATCAACAGTCACTGAATTTAAACATGCCTGGAATAAGCACACATCTATCCTAAGATAAAGAGTACATACAGTATACACATAAGGCCAGACTAGATGGACCGTATGGTCTCCTTCTGCCGTCAACCTTCTATGTTTCTATATTGCTGTAAAATATTCCACTCTTGCTTCTATCTTGGTCCCTTGTTGCCCCAGCAGAGGTAGTTGAAAAAACGTCAATAAGTGAATTTAAACATGCCTGGGATAAGCATTCATCTATCCTAAGATTAAGAGTACATATAGTATACACATACACACACAGACTAGATGGACCGTATGCTCTCCTTCTTCCATCAACCTTCTATGTCATAGACTTCCTCACTCTAGCTTGCTAATCAAATTCAATTGGAACGATCACAGTCTTGTGTTTCAATAGCAAGGGTTAATGGCTGGGTTCTCAGCTGGATAGGTCATTAGGCTGCTTAGATTTAGCCAAAGCTGCTAAAGAGTTCCCCTGTTAAATTGGAAGAATTGTGGGACTTGTAACCCATGTTTTGTACTCAAGGCCATGAAAACCACTCCCACTGTAGCAAAACAGAGTCCCGGGAATATGAGAAACATCATGCTGATAAGTAAATCACAGGTATGAGGAGCAAAATCCTAACACAAATGTTTATTTTACATTCAAGGCAGAGCACAAAAACATGCCAAAAATTGAGTTTACCTTTAAGAACTTTTTTAATACTAGAACCATCAAGAATATTTTGAAGGGAACACTATCGCTGTTTTTTGAGCATCAAACACAATAGACTTGCATTGCAAACAGTGGTCCAGCTGTCACGCTCGGGTAACTCCAACCCTCCAGGAAAGCCCTCAACCCCCAATCTCCGCAGCCAGCTTCACCTGTAGGAGCCCCCGCTTGGGGAAAGGGGAGAGAGCGTGATGATTGGTGCAACTTTAAACTAACGCACAGATAAGCCAAAAACCAAAAGGGGCGTATAGCCCAAAATCCCCCTATCTGAGCTCATTGGCCCAACCCCAACACTTAGGGCTCATTGGCCCTTAACAGCTCGCACGTCCATAAACAGGATGTGCTCGCGCACATGTACGGAAGCCGGGCTCGCCGGCTGAGGAGGAGCAGTTCGCAGGCGCGCCAGCAGGGACGGAAGCCACCGGGCGGGCGGCTGCGCGACGGGGACACCGCTGGACCGGGAGACAGGTAAGCGAATCCTGACACCAGCTGAATGCTCTATTTGGATAAAACTCTGACTTTTAGTCTATATATCACAAGCAATGCTGAACCAAGACCAGGAAAATTTACATGACTTATATTTTCAAATTTCTAAAGCTTTTCAAACAACCCAGACACTCCCAAGATGCCCGACATATATTTTGAGACCCCTCCAATGCCAACATATGCTATGTTTTCAGCAAGATATCATGTTTTTTTGCTAAAGAATTCTGACACAGCAGTTCGCCAGCTTATCGCCAGCATTCTCCAAACCACTTTTCAATGTAAATACCAGTGACTTTCGCCAAATAATTGCAGCGCAAACACAGCAAAATGCATTGCAGAAGTCTGTGTTTACTGGTGTTCGCAACTGTAAGTTTTGCTTACTCGCTGGTCTGTCTCGCGTGCGTCGCACGTCTGATGAACATACTTTTATATCAAGTAGTGAACAGTAGGGAACATAGTAAATCACCGCCAAGTACAAATTGTAGTGTACCCCCTCACTCTAGAATCCTACAACAAATAAGTTCCACAGGGATAAAACTCTGCAATGTAAATGTATTATTTTGGTTTTGCACCAATAATTATTCATTACTCAAGGTAGTAGTAAAGTACATTTTACTGCAAGCCTTGCTGTGTATGGATTGTTTTGCTAGGTATAATTTGTTAAAAATTCACAAGTATATTTGCAGCCTTTAAATGTCTCTAAAATTACACCACGTTTTCTAATACATTCATTTGTAAGTAACGCCAAGGAAAAGCTGGATGATGCACTTTAATAAGTTATTTTCATACCCTGCTTGCAAAAAATGTACAAATACAAAAAAGACTACAAGCACTGTTGAGACACAGAAAGCCTAACAGGGTAAAAGCATATATTAAAATGGATTACTCATCTGTTTAATCTAGCCCAGTCAAAAAAACAGCATGCCATCCAAACAAGATGGTTGCTCTATTCAAGTTCACAAACCAGGTCTCTCTATCCCAAAGCAAATCTTATCATCGCCCGCCTGTGTCCGTCTCCATTCAAGACACAGGTCTGTGTATGTCCTTCAGCTTCCCTGAGCAAATCTCACTCTCACCAGCCAGCTCTCTTTATCCCAGGCTGACCCCTTTGTTTCATTTGAAATAACACAGGTGATCTCGGATTGGCCCAGACAAACTAACCCAGGAGATACTCTGATTGGCTTAGATAAAACTATCGCAGCTGATTATCTGCTGGCCAACTTAATTTGCATGAGAAGGCACACATGAAACTAAACTCAGGCTGAAAGCTACCAAGCTCGTCTTCAGAACAAAGGAAGGCCTCCCACAATGCTGCATATTAATTAAACAAAAGGGGTAATCTTATATACAGTGTAATTTTTGATTGTATAAGATAAAATATATAAAAATATCATAGTGTTACGGGATTTATGGGACCTTACCTTGAAAATTAGTATTTAGTCCTAAAACTAATGTTCTCATTTACAAGAATTACTTATATATGATTATCAGTTACACACATGGAACTTTGTAAAGTAGCAGGTGGTTTTGCTGGAAGGCAAAATGATCACTAGAGTTACGATTATTAATCCGTCCAGGTTTTCTGGAAGTCATTTAGAAGCTTCTCCCAGCTGTCAAACTTGGAAGGATGTGCTCTGCTACTGTACAACATTTATCAAAAAGACAAATCCCACTATTTAGCTTGTGTCATTTTGTTTTCCCAGGAAAATAATTGGTAAGTAACATTTCCACAGCTCACTGAGTCAAAGTATTTGGCACTTATGCACAAAACCTTTAGTGAACATGGACTCACAAGACTCATCCATTGTGTCATGATGTCACATGGATGTCATTTCATTCTATTAAGCTGATTTCTCAGATGTCAGAGTGCAGTCACGTTACATGTGAAAGTTCCCTTTGGGAGGGAAATTGTTCTAAGAATTAGTCAGCAGTAATTGTATGTAGGTCAAACTGCCAAATTTAGGTAAATGTTGTGGACTGTTCATCAGGAATGTTAATGAAATACTTTAAAGTGGAATTGGTGACTTAACAGAAAAAAGCCAGTGACCAAAATGCAACAACAACATGGGCTTTAATAGAAGGAGGTAAGAGTGCCTTTTGAATACATAGTTGTTGTATATACTACAAGCAATTATTGGTAATGTTGTTGGATGAATAAAGACTTTTTGTAATAAAAGTGCTAAAATAAAGCCTGTTGTTAGCAGAAAATTAGGCTCGATTCAGAGACACATTCGTCTGCACTTCCGTAGCTGTCTGTGAAATTTTTAGTGGGTGTTCATTCGTACAAACATTCGGGAAAATGCGTATATGCGCTTTCGATGAATGAAAGCAAATCGGAACATTTCCGTTAGTTCGGATAATTTTCCAAACAAAATCTGATATTTTTTGTTCGTTCAGATAACTTACGTTGTTGGGATGGGCTTGCGTCTGATTCAGAGAGCTGATTTCTGACGGACCACCACCCTATAAATCCGTTTCATTTCCGATCAACTTACGGGACCTTTTGAGGGCTTGGATTGCTATTGTTGAACATGTTTTGCGGCTATGTGAAGGAATGTGCACGCCTTTAGCACCAAGGCATTGCATGTACCAGCATGGCCGAGGCCATAAATTGTACTTATGTCCTTTGTGAATTATATTTGGATTGTTGAACTTGAATCTTAATTTGTTGTGGGAGTTATTGTTTTAGTTGGTTACCTTTGCTTTGTGTAATTATTTTATATTTGGTTGCAGGAACCGCAAGATGTGCCACTCACACAACATACAAGCAGTGTTTGGTCCAGCTATGCGGTTCCTCAGTGTTCTTGCAGGGCATCCAGAGTCATCCCATGATGCTTATATATTGCAGAGCTCCTGCTAATTTGAGTCAGGAGAATTATCTGGTGGATGGCTCCTGGGTAAGTTTGCTCACATTCCATCAATCCATTTTCACTGTATGACAATGAATATAGTTGATGACTCATGTCTTAACCTATGGCTGTTTTTAGCCCTTGATGACATGTTAAACAATATTGTTGCTTAGAATGTGTATTTTATGTTAGTATTTTTAAAATATTTCAGGGGATTCTGGATATCCACTCCTGCCCTTGCTCCTGATGCCCGCTCTTTGCCTGCAGAATGCGGGCCAGGGGTTCTCTAATCGGGCACTATGCAAAACCCAGGCCGTGGTGGCGAGGGCCCTCTGGCTTTTAGGTTGGATTTAGGTGTTTGGACCATACAGGGGGGGGGGGGGGGCACTGCAGTATGACCCCAACAAGGTTATACCAATATTTTAATTTACGTTTTTTAACAGGGACCACACGTGCCAGAGTGGCACAACTGAGTGTCAGGGTCCTTCAGTTGGTGGGCGAGATGCAGGAGCTGCGCAACTCGTTGGGGACCACAGATGAAGAATAATGTTCTGTGGCCTGCCATTGCTGTATATTTTGTTTTTTATAGTTGTAAAAATTTGAAATTTTCAAAATTTTCTAAAATTTTATATTTTATGATGGAATAAAATAAAAAATGTTACAGTGTCATTTCATTTACAAAATACATTAACACAAACCTAATGGGCCCAGAAATATTTAAAGATGAATATTCACATGACCGAGAAGTGATTTGGGTAAGTTTTAGGGGGCTAAAAGGGAAGAAGAACCTAAGTCCAAAAGGGAAGATGAAGGATAGTGCTAAGTGATTTAGCTAAACATTGTAGTAGAAGTGAGGGTGGCAAATATGTAGGCGAGCACTTTAATGAGTTAAGTTTGTAGTGCGCAGGCGCAAGATCATAAGGATTTCCGTCTGGACGATTATTTATTGAAAAAGGGAAACAGAAACTAACGGGAAACGTAAAGGATTCGTGGGAGGATACGATGGGAAAAGGGCAAAAACGAAAGCCTACGTTGTAACATGTGAAAATGAAACGGAAAAGTCATGCTGGAAAATGACATCCTCGTATTCGTAATCTGCCGTACGAATGGACGGAAACTTTACAGAAGGATTGCAATGCATGCATAGAATCGCTCGCACACTCATACAAGAGCGGAAACATTTCCAAAAAAAAACAGGCACTAAAGCAGAAGTATTTTTTGTCTCTCTGAATCGAGCCTATTGTGTTAAAGCGGAACTTTACTCTGAATAAAGCATATATTATATGTTTCCCACACCCTGTAAATACATTTCTCACATTAAAAATCATCCTACCTGCACCTACTGCATGTTATAAGCCTTTAAACATCCAAGATGGAAGCTCATGGAGCATCAGGCAGCCTGCAGACAGGAAGTGTCTACTGACTGTGTTGCTCTGTATTCTGGGATTGCTGTCCTTTCCCTGACCCCCTTTTTTATATGTAGCAATCTAAATTACCCTGGGCAGGGATGCATATGAGCACTGTTTGTTGTGTTGATTCAATTTAAGTCATTTTAACTGTCGGTCCACTTTAAAGTGGACCAAAACACAGGTCTATCCCGGCTTTTGGTCCTTGCCCCTGGGGCACCCCATTTGGGAAAGCCCCGCAGTGTTAAACCCCCCAGGTTGCCTTAACTCACATTTTCCCAGTCCTACGACGCATGCACAAACAAACACAGTGGAGCATCCTGATTCTGGATGGCCCGAGGGGAGGGAACCAACAGACATTTAGTGTAATCATGTGTGGCATCCAGGATCAACCACCGGGAGAACGATGCTGGTTCTTGGGTAAGTTAAGGTTTTTTTTTTGTAACTTAGAGCAGTGTTCACCCCCCCCCCCCCCCTCAAGAGCCACCAACAGGCTAGGTTTTGTGCATCTCGACATAGGCGGCTCTAAAAGTCTGCTGCTGTACTATATACTTTACCTGTGCATATGGGTTGAGATCTGCAAAACATGGCCTGTTGGTGGCTATTGAGGAGAGGGTTGGGGAACACCAATTTAGAGAGTGCATTACTGATTATATAATGAATATGTCCTTAGGTAGTTAGATTTTGGAAGAGGGTCATACAGAAAATCTATCATATAACAACAATATGAAAAGATCCCTGTTTGGTGTTCTTCCATGTAAAACCAGAATGGAGTCAACTAAATAAAGTTTAATTTTTCTGATGAAAAACCTGCGAGCATCCTCAATGATTCTCATGAGAAATTTCTTATAACTTGGGAACCCTGGATGATACACAGGAACCTGAATGCAGACTCTTAGGCTCTGCAAAAGAGTTTACTTTATAATAACGTTCTAACAAGACAGATGGTCTGATTCTTTCTTTTCTTCTCTACTTTTTCTATTCTAAATCTATATTTCTTTCATTTCTTATCTCACCATCTATTTTCTCCTTCCTTCTTTTTCCTCTTTCTAATTTCTCTCTTCTTTTCTTATTCGTTTTATCTCAGTTTTCATTTTTGATTCCCAATATTCAGATTTATGGGATAATTTTCTTTTACTATTTTTCAGGTTTTCTACTGACATGTCTGTTATGATGACTTATTACAAACAGGATTTGTGCACTCTTCCTGTCTTCCTGTCTGACTACAATACATTGTATTATGTGACATAGTTGCTATTGCATAAAATGATTGCATGACTGTAATATTTACTTTGCCAATATTCAATAAAATGATTAAAAGCTAAAGCTCTTCAATGCCTATTTCTGACAGTATAGGTGTCAATCGCCATCTAGCTTGGTGCGAGAGGGCATCCCAGTTGGTGATGACCCCCCATGTGCATCTTACCTACTTATCATCCACGTTCACCACAGCACGCTTTAGTAATAAAGTAAACGTTAAAAGAAGGGGAGTGCAAAGGCTTGTGGAGGCACCAATACAACCAGTTCAAACAGAGCCAGCATATTAATTGCTTGTGAAAAAAAAATTGCATTCTAAAGATTCAGGCTATATCAGGCAAACATGCGTATCCAGCCAAGATTTCAGAAGTCATGCAGGTCTCCTTTTTCAAGGCATCATGTACAAGCTATGTGAGCAGAAGCATACCTGTATAGAAGAGATGTCCGATGGGTGACCCCACCGCCATGTATTCCTATCTGACATCACCACTGATGTCACCATTACAATGTCACTGAAATGCATACATCCTGTTTATTCTATATATGTTTATATTTTACCTGCTTATCATTCTACCAGTGAAAAGCAGCTCTGTGATTTTCTTGGGCATGAGCTGTGGGGCATCATCAATTGGGATGACACTCCCTACACTGGGACCAACCCCAGGGACTAATTTAAGAAGTGCACCAAATTCCATCTCAATATGCTATTTCACATATTGGCGGTAACACTGCTGATGTTACCAATGTGAAGGTCACACCCAGTGCCGGGAAATCGAAACCAGCTAATGGTGTAATGTAGTGTACATCTGTTTGGCATCATTGCCAGTACTACTTTCCACCACTTAGCGGCAGTATCCACTAATGAGCCTGGCAAAAACTATGTGACATTTACTTCGATTTGACAACCATGCCGATATATATAAGTCCACACAGACTTCATGTTTGTGGTCCATGTACCTATACAGTGGCTTGCGAAATTATTGTATTATCCTGTTTGGCTACCTTAGAACCTGGAATTAAAATAGATTTTTTCAGGGTTTGCATCATTTCATTTAAGGAACGTGCCTACAATACAACTTGGAACATTTTTTCTTTTTATTGTGAATCAAACAACACATAGGACACAATATCAGAAAACTTCAGTGTGCATAACTGTTCACCACTGCTACCACTAGTACTTTGTAGAGCCACCATTTGACGTTTACAATTCACTTAAGTGAAGATAAGTCTCTGTGAGCTTGTCACATCTTCCCATTGGATTTTTTTTTCAATTAAAAAAATTAAAACTGCTCAAGCTGCTTCAAGTTAGATGGTTTCCATTGGTAAACAGCAATCCAATCAGCAAGTCTGACCACAGATTCTCAAATGGATTAAGGTCTGAGCTTTTTCTAGGCCATACTAATGCATTTACAAATTTTCCCTTAAACTTCTAGAGTTTTGCTTTAGCAGTATGCTTTGGATCATTATCCTGTTGGAAGGTGAACCTCTGTCCCAGTGTCAAATCACTGACAGACCGACAAACAGGTTTTGCTAAAGAATATCCCTGGATTTAGTACCATCTAGATTCCCCTTGACTTGGACCAGTTTCCCAGTTTCTGAAAAACATCCCCACAACATTATGCCACCACCACCATGTTTCACTGTAGGCATGGTGTTCTTGGAGTGATGAGCTATGTTAGTTTTGTGGCAGACTTTTGCTTGGTGGTGGAAAAGTTCATTTTTGGCCTCATCTTACCAGAGCACCTTCATCCACATATTTGGAAAGTCTCCTACATGCCTTTGGCAAATTCAAAAATAACCTTCCAATTTTTGCCTGTAAGTAAAGGCTTTTTTCTTATCAACTATTCGATAAAGCTTATTGTGGTCGTATAACCCTCTCTTGGCAGGTTATTTTTGGTACCATGTTCTTTCCATTTGATGATAATGGATTTGATGATTCTCTGGTGGGTCATAAGAAATTATTTTTTTTATAACCCTAAATTGTACTCAACAACATAGTCACTGGTTTTCTTGGCAAGCTCCTTGAGCTCCATGCTGTTTGGTTAGTGGTGCCCCTTGCTGAATAGCTTTGCAACCTCTGGGGCCTTTTAGAAAAGGTGCATCTAGACTGGCAGACCATGTGACACTTAACACATTAACAAGTATTCTTTACTTCACTAAGCGTGTGAGTTCTTAAGGTTAATGGTTGCACCAAAACTTTTTATGGGCCTCAAAGGGGTAAATATACATATGCACAAGGATTTTTATGTATATATATTTTTCTCATTTTACTTCACAATATTAGGTTGTCATGTAACAAAATAAAAATACAACCAAGGGATTTTATGCAAGCCACTCTAGGTTACCGTATTTTTTGCTATATAAGATGCACCTGCCCATAAGACACACCTAGGATTTTGAGAAGGAAAGTAGGAAAAATAATATTCGGAACCAAATGTTTTAAAACAAATAATAGGCAAGGTACAAAATCCCCATTTACAGACAGAATGGCACCCCCCTAATCCCATTCCATTCCCAATAGGCAATGTGGCTTTTCCCTATCCAATTCCCCATAGGCAGTGTGGCACCTTCCCCAACCCATTTCCTTTTTAATGTGAATCTCCCCTCCGATTTCCCACAGGCAGTGTGTCATTCCTCCCTCCCATTCCCCATAGACAGTGTGGCATTCCCCCGCACCCATTACCTATAGGCAGTGTGGCAATCCCCCCATCCCATTCCCATAAGCAGTGTGGTATCCCCCCTCCAATTCCACCTAGAAGAAAAAAAGAAAAAGAATGCGAAGAAAAATAAAAAATTCAACTCACATGTTCCGGTGCTCCAGCGCTGCTGCCACACTATGGGAGGCCATTTTCTTCTGGCCCATGGTGTGGCAGCCCAACTTGCAGTGTGCAAGCACATGACATGTCAGTTGACTTTTTTTTTATATTCGCCCCGCCCCCCCCCCCACACACACAATAAAAGTGTGTTTTATGGGGTGAAAAATGCTGTACTTTTGTCTATTCTGCAGAGGGTTGTTCAGTAGAGATGAGCGAACTTTTGAAAAATTCGATTCGACTGATTCGCCGAATTTTCCGACAAAAATCGTTTCGACCCGAATAAATTCGCGACGAATCGCTATTAAAAACGGCTATTTCTGAGCCTCCTACAGCCTCAATAGGGTTGTAAACCATTCAGCCTTGCTGTAACACGCACAGGATGCGTGCTGGGTTTGTTAAATAATACTTTGAAGAAATATCACATGCAGATCAGAGGCATCGCTAATAGAATCGCAGAGCGGCACAATTGCAGAGAGTTGAAGTGGCATCACTATGAGGGGCAGAAGGAGCCCAAATATACACTGGAGTTGGCCTCAGGAGCCCAAAAATTGGATGAATCACACCCTGGAGTTGGCAGAAGTTGGCAGCAGCAGCAGGAGCCCAAATATACACTGGAGTTGGCTTCAGGAGCCCAAAAATTGGATGAATCACACCCTGGAGTTGGCAGAAGTTGGCAGCAGCAGGAGCAGGAGCCCAAATATACACTGGAGTTGGCCTCAGGAGCCCAAAAATTGGATGAATCACACCCTGGAGTTGGCAGAAGTTGGCAGCAGCAGCAGCAGGAGCCCAAATATACACTGGAGTTGGCCTCAGGAGCCCAAAAATTGGATGAATCACACCCTGGAGTTGGCAGGAGTTGACAGTAGTAGCAGCAGGAGCCCAAATATACACTGGAGTTGGCCTCAGGAGCCCAAAAATTGGATGAATCACACCCTGGAGTTGGCAGAAGTTGGCAGCAGCAGCAGCAGGAGCCCAAATATACACTGGAGTTGGCCTCAGGAGCCCAAAAATTGGATGAATCACACCCTGGAGTTGGCAGGAGTTGACAGTAGTAGCAGCAGGAGCCCAAATATACACTGGAGTTGGCTTCAGGAGCCCAAAAATTGGATGAATCACACCCTGGAGTTGGCAGAAGTTGGCAGCAGCAGCAGCAGGAGCCCAAATATACACTGGAGTTGGCTTCAGGAGCCCAAAAATTGGATGAATCACACCCTGGAGTTGGCAGAAGTTGGCAGCAGCAGCAGCAGGAGCCCAAATATACACTGGAGTTGGCTTCAGGAGCCCAAAAATTGGATGAATCACACCCTGGAGTTGGCAGAAGTTGGCAGCAGCAGCAGCAGGAGCCCAAATATTACTATAAAGAGACACTGGGGTTGGCTTCAGGAGCCCAAAAATTTGATGAATCACACCCTGGAGTTGGCAGCAGCAGGAGCCCAAATATTACTTTAAAGAGACACTGGGGTTGGCTTCAGGAGCCCAAAAATTGGATGAATCACACCCTGTGGAGAGTCATGTGGAGAAAAAGTAGCTTAGTTAGTAATATCTACATAAAATTATGAATAAACAAATGCAAAAGTATTGCCAAAGTGAAGTTTTGTTTGAGGGTGTGTTTCCACCTTTTAATTAAATCAGAAACAAGAAGGTATCATTGCCTCTGACTAATTAGCCCTCAAAAATTCTTGGAATTTTTAATCTGGAATCATGTCTGATCCGTCTTATCCGAAGAATATTAATAAAAAGTAAGAGTAACGGAAAGGATTTTTTATCAATACTTACTTGTGGTCCGATGCGGAGGAATGTCTGTAACTGGAGAGCAGCGCCTTAAATCTGTTTTGCACGATCCATCTTTCTTTAGTGTAGGTCTGGCCCCGTCATCAATCTACTGGAATACATCAGGCATTGTTGGGAGGAAAGCTTGGATGATCCAAGCGCCATTCATTTCCACGCAGGGCAGTCTCTGGAAAAAAAAAGTCTGTATAAACCAGGGTCTTTTTCATATAAAAACAAATGGTTATTCTTGCTTGTAAACCATATGTTCCACAGATTTACCAGTCATTGTGTCAGCCAATGAAGCAACTTTGTCTCGAAGTGCTGCAAAAGCAGTCCACTGCATCACAAGTGGCATCTGACACCCCCAGTCAACTGTCTGTCTGTTATGCTTTGGGTTCAGCTCCACTATCCATTGATGAAGATCTGATAATCATAAAATTCAGCAGCTACTGCCCAGCCAAGAAGTGGAGGAGACACTCGCCTCTTCTTCCAGTAGCCGGCAATTAGTGATGAGGAGAGTGTCGTGGGAGGAGGTGTTGCAAGCCGAGGTAGTGGAAGAGGGTCCCTGGAGTCTGCGGCGGTGGCGGCGGCAGCAGCAGCAGATTATTGCGGACTGTTGTTCGGAAAAATCAGCTACTCAGCGATGTGGCAGTGTTTCATGCAGCATCCTGGGGAGAAAAAGTAGGTTAGTTAGTGTATATACATAAAATTATGAATAGACAAATGCAATAGTATTGCCAAAGTGAAGTTTTGTTTGAGGGTGTGTTTCCACCTTGTAATTAAATCAGAAACAACTAGCTATCATTTGCCTCTGAATAATTAGCCCTCAAAAATTCTTGGAATTTTTAATCTTGATGTCTGAGGGATTTCTCCTCTCAGACAGCGTCACCATAAGTCCAGCCTGCTGCATTACACTTGGAAGAACATCTTGTTTGCGCTGCGACAAGGAAGCCAAAGTCATGCGTCCTCACATGGCACACGTGTTCAGTCTAGTTTTTAAGTCTTGCCCCCATCTGAAAGAACAACAGGAAAGAAAGTTAGCATGCACTTCTGGCACTCCTACACCACGAAGCACAACCCTATTGAGCCTCAGCGTCACAACGGTGTACCCCACCATAGTCTGATTTGCGATGTTTCCACCCGTTGGAATTCCACCCTCCATATGCAGGATCCACTATAGCAGTGGTCCCCAACCCTGTCCTCAAGGCCCACCAACAGGCCAGGTTTTGCAGATCTCCACAAAGATGCACAGGTGGAGTAATTAGTGCAGCTGCAGAGCAATAGAGCTGGCTATTTGGAGATCCAAAAAACATGACTTGTTGGTGGGCCTTGAGGACAGGGTTGAGGACCACTGCACTATAGGAACAGAGAAAAGCCATCACGGATTTCTGGATGATCCAAACGGATAGGGGGACACCTGTGTAAATTCAATGTAAACCATTGGCAGCTCATACGTGACACCGACCGTTTGCTCAGGCCCTTTGAGGAAGCTACGTTATTAGTCAGTTGCCAGGACTATGAGATGAACGATGAGATTCCACTGCTTCATGTACTACAACACATGTTGGAAACCATGGCTGGTCAGGGCACTGGAGACATGGCACATACATTTCACAGCCACATGAAGCCTGTGGGGGCTGAAGTGGAGGAGGAGGAGGGGGTGGGGCAAAGCAAACCACAGTTTAGGTTTCACAAAATGACCATTTTATCTAGTCATCTGACAGAAGAGGAGGAGCAGGAGCAGCCACAGGAGCTAGAGGGTTGTGAGTAAGGTGAGACAGAGGACCCAGACACACCGTGGCAGTTTACAGTGGAGATGGAGACAGGTAGTCCCTCCGAGTCATTTGCACAAATGGCACGATGCATGCTCACATGCTTGCGTACTAGTGAGCGCAGAATTGTCTCCATTTGTCAGCGGGAAGACTTCTGGCTCTCCAACTTATTGGACCCTCGCTTCCGGCACAAAATGGGGGCATTTTTTACGCCCACTGAGAGGGAGGACAAACTGACCTACTACAGAGACATCCCACGTAGTCAGTTGGGCGATGTCTATCTGCGCCATGGCCCATACTCCCGCAGGTCTGACTCGGGGGGACCTCTGCAATCACCTTCCACTGCCATGGCTGCTGGGGGGGTGGAAGGAGCAGCAGCAGCAGCTCCATCAGCAGCAGCCTCAGTCTTCAGTCGCTAGTGAGTAGCTTTCTACACCCGCATAGTGAGTCTACTCATGAGCAGCAGGAAGACCTGGAGCTGGACCTCAAACAGCAGGTCATGTCATACCTTGACATGACCATGCCAACACACCTTCAAGATCCACTGGATTTGCTGGGAAGCCAAACTTGACTTGTGCCCGCAACTAGCAGAGTTTGCCCTGGAAAAGCTGTACTGGCCGGACAGTAGTTGATTTAGATGGCAACTGGGCTGCTCTATATAACGAAGCAAAATGGCAAATTTACCTCACTATATGAGCTATTGCCCCTCAGATTTACACAGGGGCTGCTCTATATTATGCTGCAAAGTGGCAAATTTACCTCACAATATAAGCTATTGCCCCTCAGATTTACACAGGGGCTGCTCTATATTATGCTGCAAAATGGCAAATTTACCTCACAATATAAGCTATTGCCCCTCAGATTTACACAGGGCCTGCTCTATATAACGAAGCAAAATGGCAAATTTACCTCACTATATAAGCTATTGCCCCTCAGATTTACACAGGGGCTGCTCTATATTATGCTGCAAAATGGCAAATTAACCTCACAATATAAGCTATTGCAGCTCTATATAAATAAAAATAAATAAATAAAAAAAGGGCCTGTAGAAGCTTATTTAGTATAACAGATAGGGTGACATGTGCTGGTTTGGGATGCCCATATGGGCTAGTGTTTTGGCAGCAGTACAAAAACCAATGCAAAATGCAATAGCTTAATAAAGCTGATGCTGATCAACGCTTATTTAGTATAACAGATGGGGTGCAACATGCAGGTTTGGGATGCCCTGCGGCCTGGTGTATTTAAAGCAGACCAAAACCAATTCAAAATGCAATAACTTAATAAAGCTGAGGCTGTAGATGCTTATTTAGTATAAACAGGTAGGGTGCAAGGTGCAGCTTTGGGGTGCCCTGCGGCCTGGTTAAATGAAAGCAGTCAAAAAGGAAGTGCAAACTGAAGTAGCTTAATGAAGCTGATGCTGATCAACGCTTATGTTGTATACCAGATAGGGTGCAAGGTGCAGCTTTGGGGTGCCCTGCGGCCTGGTTTATTAAAATCAGTCAAAAACAAGTGCAAACTGAAGTAGCCTGATCAACGCTTATGTTGTATAACAGATAGGTTTAAAATAGCATGTGCCTTGGGATGCCCGTGTGGCCTGTTATATTTCAAGCTGAACAAAAAGTAACAATAATCCAAGTATGAGACATCATTTTGACCTTCTTCACAGCGCCATACTTTGAAAAAAAAAAATTAATTTCATGCCGATCAATCCAAAGGTCAATGCCCCTAACAAAAATAGTGTTCGGCATAAGTTTTCCTTCTGGAAGGACGTAACCTTTAGTTTACATGGTTGGGGTAGGTTATCTTACAAATTGGGATACCACAGGCAGCAGTGTCATTGAAAGAGACAGATTGTAATGCAGGCCATACGCAAGCAGAGAAACTCAGGCTGCAACAGGCCTATTTAGTTTACATGGTTGGGGTAGGTTATCTTACAAATTGGGATACCCCACTGTATATGAAACCGAATATAAATGCACACCCAAAAGTGGACACTCAGCCTCCAAGAGGCCTGCTTAGTTTAAATAAGAGAGCTGCTTAGTATGGTAGGTAGGTTATGTTATGTTACAGAATGGGATGCCCCAAGCAGACTTGAGATCAGTATATATGCACACAGCAGCAGTGTGTTAGCAGGCTCATACAGGCCAAATTTCTTTAAATAACTGTGCAGCTTACAGTTAATGCAGAGGCTAATGGTATGTTACAGAATGGGATGCCCCAAGCTGACTTGAGATCAGTATATATGCACACAGCAGCAGTGTGTTAGCAGGCTCATACAGGCCAAATTTCTTTAAATAAATGTGCAGCTTACAGTAAATGCAGAGGCTAATGGTATGTTACAGAATGGGATGCCCCAAAGCAGACTTGAGATCAGTATATATGCACACAGCAGCAGTGTGTTAGCAGGCTCATACAGGCCAAATTTCTTTAAATAAATGTGCAGCTTACAGTAAATGCAGAGGCTAATGGTATGTTACAGAATGGGATGCCCCAAAGCAGACTTGAGATCAGTATATATGCACACAGCAGCAGTGTGTTAGCAGGCTCATACAGGCCAAATTTCTTTAAATAAATGTGCAGCTTACAGTAAATGCAGAGGCTAATGGTATGTTACAGAATGGGATGCCCCAAAGCAGACTTGAGATCAGTATATATGCACACAGCAGCAGTGTGTTAGCAGGCTCATACAGGCCAAATTTCTTTAAATAACTGTGCAGCTTACAGTTAATGCAGAGGCTAATGGTATGTTACAGAATGGGATGCCCCAAGCAGACTTGAGATCAGTATATATGCACACAGCAGCAGTGTGTTAGCAGGCTCATACAGGCCAAATTTCTTTAAATAACTGTGCAGCTTACAGTTAATGCAGAGGCTAATGGTATGTTACAGAATGGGATGCCCCAAGCAGACTTGAGATCAGTATATATGCACACAGCAGCAGTGTGTTAGCAGGCTCATACAGGCCAAATTTCTTTAAATAACTGTGCAGCTTACAGTTAATGCAGAGGCTAATGGTATGTTACAGAATGGGATGCCCCAAAGCAGACTTGAGATCAGTATATATGCACACAGCAGCAGTGTGTTAGCAGGCTCATACAGGCCAAATTTCTTTAAATAACTGTGCAGCTTACAGTTAATGCAGAGGCTAATGGTATGTTACAGAATGGGATGCCCCAAAGCAGACTTGAGATCAGTATATATGCACACAGCAGCAGTGTGTTAGCAGGCTCATACAGGCCAAATTTCTTTAAATAAATGTGCAGCTTACAGTTAATGCAGAGGCTAATGGTATGTTACAGAATGGGATGCCCCAAAGCAGACTTGAGATCAGTATATATGCACACAGCAGCAGTGTGTTAGCAGGCTCATACAGGCCAAATTTCTTTAAATAACTGTGCAGCTTACAGTTAATGCAGAGGCTAATGGTATGTTACAGAATGGGATGTCCCAAAAACCAGAGAGCACCTGGCAGGCAGCAGTAAGACTATGCACAGCAAAAGTGTCTTTATCATGCCTAATTTCAATTAGAATAGGTGCAAATGGTTAGGTTCTTAAATAGAGGCTGGTGTAGTCACAGAATGGGATGCCCTAAAAACCAGCAGTAAGTACACCTGGCAGGGACAAGTTGTGCTATGCCCAGCAAAAGTGTCTTTATCAGGCCTAATTTCAAATATGATAAGAGCAAATGCTTATATGGTCTTAAACAGAGGCTGCTTTAGTCACAGAATGGGATGCCCCGGGCAGGAATCGAGCTGGCAGGGTCCAGTAGGCCTTTGGCCAGCAAAAGTGTCTTTATCAGGCCTGATTTCTATGAGAATAAGTGCAAATGTTTATTATGCTATTAAATAGAGGCTGCTTTAGTCACAGAATGGGATGCCAGTGCCACAAAAACCAGAGAGCATGCACAGCAAAAGTGTCTTTATCAGGCCTGATTTCTATGAGAATAAGTGCAAATGTTTATTATGCTATTAAATAGAGGCTGCTTTAGTCACAGAATGGGATGCCAGTGCCACAAAAACCAGAGAGCATGCACAGCAAAAGTGTCTTTATCAGGCCTGATTTCTATGAGAATAAGTGCAAATGTTTATTATGCTATTAAATAGAGGCTGCTTTAGTCACAGAATGGGATGCCAGTGCCACAAAAACCAGAGAGCATGCACAGCAAAAGTGTCTTTATCAGGCCTGATTTCTATGAGAATAAGTGCAAATGTTTATTGTGCTATTAAATAGAGGCTGCTTTAGTCACAGAATGGGATGCCAGTGCCACAAAAACCAGAGAGCATGCACAGCAAAAGTGTCTTTATCAGGCCTGATTTCTATGAGAATAAGTGCAAATGTTTATTATGCTATTAAATAGAGGCTGCTTTAGTCACAGAATGGGATGCCAGTGCCACAAAAACCAGAGAGCATGCACAGCAAAAGTGTCTTTATCAGGCCTGATTTCTATGAGAATAAGTGCAAATGTTTATTATGCTATTAAATAGAGGCTGCTTTAGTCACAGAATGGGATGCCAGTGCCACAAAAACCAGAGAGCATGCACAGCAAAAGTGTCTTTATCAGGCCTGATTTCTATGAGAATAAGTGCAAATGTTTATTATGCTATTAAATAGAGGCTGCTTTAGTCACAGAATGGGATGCCAGTGCCACAAAAACCAGAGAGCATGCACAGCAAAAGTGTCTTTATCAGGCCTGATTTCTATGAGAATAAGTGCAAATGTTTATTATGCTATTAAATAGAGGCTGCTTTAGTCACAGAATGGGATGCCAGTGCCACAAAAACCAGAGAGCATGCACAGCAAAAGTGTCTTTATCAGGCCTGATTTCTATGAGAATAAGTGCAAATGTTTATTATGCTATTAAATAGAGGCTGCTTTAGTCACAGAATGGGATGCCAGTGCCACAAAAACCAGAGAGCATGCACAGCAAAAGTGTCTTTATCAGGCCTGATTTCTATGAGAATAAGTGCAAATGTTTATTATGCTATTAAATAGAGGCTGCTTTAGTCACAGAATGGGATGCCAGTGCCACAAAAACCAGAGAGCATGCACAGCAAAAGTGTCTTTATCAGGCCTGATTTCTATGAGAATAAGTGCAAATGTTTATTATGCTATTAAATAGAGGCTGCTTTAGTCACAGAATGGGATGCCAGTGCCACAAAAACCAGAGAGCATGCACAGCAAAAGTGTCTTTATCAGGCCTGATTTCTATGAGAATAAGTGCAAATGTTTATTATGCTATTAAATAGAGGCTGCTTTAGTCACAGAATGGGATGCCAGTGCCACAAAAACCAGAGAGCATGCACAGCAAAAGTGTCTTTATCAGGCCTGATTTCTATGAGAATAAGTGCAAATGTTTATTGTGCTATTAAATAGAGGCTGCTTTAGTCACAGAATGGGATGCCAGTGCCACAAAAACCAGAGAGCATGCACAGCAAAAGTGTCTTTATCAGGCCTGATTTCTATGAGAATAAGTGCAAATGTTTATTATGCTATTAAATAGAGGCTGCTTTAGTCACAGAATGGGATGCCAGTGCCACAAAAACCAGAGAGCATGCACAGCAAAAGTGTCTTTATCAGGCCTGATTTCTATGAGAATAAGTGCAAATGTTTATTATGCTATTAAATAGAGGCTGCTTTAGTCACAGAATGGGATGCCAGTGCCACAAAAACCAGAGAGCATGCACAGCAAAAGTGTCTTTATCAGGCCTGATTTCTATGAGAATAAGTGCAAATGTTTATTGTGCTATTAAATAGAGGCTGCTTTAGTCACAGAATGGGATGCCAGTGCCACAAAAACCAGAGAGCATGCACAGCAAAAGTGTCTTTATCAGGCCTGATTTCTATGAGAATAAGTGCAAATGTTTATTATGCTATTAAATAGAGGCTGCTTTAGTCACAGAATGGGATGCCAGTGCCACAAAAACCAGAGAGCATGCACAGCAAAAGTGTCTTTATCAGGCCTGATTTCTATGAGAATAAGTGCAAATGTTTATTATGCTATTAAATAGAGGCTGCTTTAGTCACAGAATGGGATGCCAGTGCCACAAAAACCAGAGAGCATGCACAGCAAAAGTGTCTTTATCAGGCCTGATTTCTATGAGAATAAGTGCAAATGTTTATTGTGCTATTAAATAGAGGCTGCTTTAGTCACAGAATGGGATGCCAGTGCCACAAAAACCAGAGAGCATGCACAGCAAAAGTGTCTTTATCAGGCCTGATTTCTATGAGAATAAGTGCAAATGTTTATTATGCTATTAAATAGAGGCTGCTTTAGTCACAGAATGGGATGCCAGTGCCACAAAAACCAGAGAGCATGCACAGCAAAAGTGTCTTTATCAGGCCTGATTTCTATGAGAATAAGTGCAAATGTTTATTATGCTATTAAATAGAGGCTGCTTTAGTCACAGAATGGGATGCCAGTGCCACAAAAACCAGAGAGCATGCACAGCAAAAGTGTCTTTATCAGGCCTGATTTCTATGAGAATAAGTGCAAATGTTTATTGTGCTATTAAATAGAGGCTGCTTTAGTCACAGAATGGGATGCCAGTGCCACAAAAACCAGAGAGCATGCACAGCAAAAGTGTCTTTATCAGGCCTGATTTCTATGAGAATAAGTGCAAATGTTTATTATGCTATTAAATAGAGGCTGCTTTAGTCACAGAATGGGATGCCAGTGCCACAAAAACCAGAGAGCATGCACAGCAAAAGTGTCTTTATCAGGCCTGATTTCTATGAGAATAAGTGCAAATGTTTATTGTGCTATTAAATAGAGGCTGCTTTAGTCACAGAATGGGATGCCAGTGCCACAAAAACCAGAGAGCATGCACAGCAAAAGTGTCTTTATCAGGCCTGATTTCTATGAGAATAAGTGCAAATGTTTATTATGCTATTAAATAGAGGCTGCTTTAGTCACAGAATGGGATGCCAGTGCCACAAAAACCAGAGAGCATGCACAGCAAAAGTGTCTTTATCAGGCCTGATTTCTATGAGAATAAGTGCAAATGTTTATTATGCTATTAAATAGAGGCTGCTTTAGTCACAGAATGGGATGCCAGTGCCACAAAAACCAGAGAGCATGCACAGCAAAAGTGTCTTTATCAGGCCTGATTTCTATGAGAATAAGTGCAAATGTTTATTGTGCTATTAAATAGAGGCTGCTTTAGTCACAGAATGGGATGCCAGTGCCACAAAAACCAGAGAGCATGCACAGCAAAAGTGTCTTTATCAGGCCTGATTTCTATGAGAATAAGTGCAAATGTTTATTATGCTATTAAATAGAGGCTGCTTTAGTCACAGAATGGGATGCCAGTGCCACAAAAACCAGAGAGCATGCACAGCAAAAGTGTCTTTATCAGGCCTGATTTCTATGAGAATAAGTGCAAATGTTTATTGTGCTATTAAATAGAGGCTGCTTTAGTCACAGAATGGGATGCCAGTGCCACAAAAACCAGAGAGCATGCACAGCAAAAGTGTCTTTATCAGGCCTGATTTCTATGAGAATAAGTGCAAATGTTTATTATGCTATTAAATAGAGGCTGCTTTAGTCACAGAATGGGATGCCAGTGCCACAAAAACCAGAGAGCATGCACAGCAAAAGTGTCTTTATCAGGCCTGATTTCTATGAGAATAAGTGCAAATGTTTATTATGCTATTAAATAGAGGCTGCTTTAGTCACAGAATGGGATGCCAGTGCCACAAAAACCAGAGAGCATGCACAGCAAAAGTGTCTTTATCAGGCCTGATTTCTATGAGAATAAGTGCAAATGTTTATTATGCTATTAAATAGAGGCTGCTTTAGTCACAGAATGGGATGCCAGTGCCACAAAAACCAGAGAGCATGCACAGCAAAAGTGTCTTTATCAGGCCTGATTTCTATGAGAATAAGTGCAAATGTTTATTGTGCTATTAAATAGAGGCTGCTTTAGTCACAGAATGGGATGCCAGTGCCACAAAAACCAGAGAGCATGCACAGCAAAAGTGTCTTTATCAGGCCTGATTTCTATGAGAATAAGTGCAAATGTTTATTATGCTATTAAATAGAGGCTGCTTTAGTCACAGAATGGGATGCCAGTGCCACAAAAACCAGAGAGCATGCACAGCAAAAGTGTCTTTATCAGGCCTGATTTCTATGAGAATAAGTGCAAATGTTTATTATGCTATTAAATAGAGGCTGCTTTAGTCACAGAATGGGATGCCAGTGCCACAAAAACCAGAGAGCATGCACAGCAAAAGTGTCTTTATCAGGCCTGATTTCTATGAGAATAAGTGCAAATGTTTATTATGCTATTAAATAGAGGCTGCTTTAGTCACAGAATGGGATGCCAGTGCCACAAAAACCAGAGAGCATGCACAGCAAAAGTGTCTTTATCAGGCCTGATTTCTATGAGAATAAGTGCAAATGTTTATTGTGCTATTAAATAGAGGCTGCTTTAGTCACAGAATGGGATGCCAGTGCCACAAAAACCAGAGAGCATGCACAGCAAAAGTGTCTTTATCAGGCCTGATTTCTATGAGAATAAGTGCAAATGTTTATTGTGCTATTAAATAGAGGCTGCTTTAGTCACAGAATGGGATGCCAGTGCCACAAAAACCAGAGAGCATGCACAGCAAAAGTGTCTTTATCAGGCCTGATTTCTATGAGAATAAGTGCAAATGTTTATTATGCTATTAAATAGAGGCTGCTTTAGTCACAGAATGGGATGCCAGTGCCACAAAAACCAGAGAGCATGCACAGCAAAAGTGTCTTTATCAGGCCTGATTTCTATGAGAATAAGTGCAAATGTTTATTATGCTATTAAATAGAGGCTGCTTTAGTCACAGAATGGGATGCCAGTGCCACAAAAACCAGAGAGCATGCACAGCAAAAGTGTCTTTATCAGGCCTGATTTCTATGAGAATAAGTGCAAATGTTTATTGTGCTATTAAATAGAGGCTGCTTTAGTCACAGAATGGGATGCCAGTGCCACAAAAACCAGAGAGCATGCACAGCAAAAGTGTCTTTATCAGGCCTGATTTCTATGAGAATAAGTGCAAATGTTTATTATGCTATTAAATAGAGGCTGCTTTAGTCACAGAATGGGATGCCAGTGCCACAAAAACCAGAGAGCATGCACAGCAAAAGTGTCTTTATCAGGCCTGATTTCTATGAGAATAAGTGCAAATGTTTATTATGCTATTAAATAGAGGCTGCTTTAGTCACAGAATGGGATGCCAGTGCCACAAAAACCAGAGAGCATGCACAGCAAAAGTGTCTTTATCAGGCCTGATTTCTATGAGAATAAGTGCAAATGTTTATTATGCTATTAAATAGAGGCTGCTTTAGTCACAGAATGGGATGCCAGTGCCACAAAAACCAGAGAGCATGCACAGCAAAAGTGTCTTTATCAGGCCTGATTTCTATGAGAATAAGTGCAAATGTTTATTATGCTATTAAATAGAGGCTGCTTTAGTCACAGAATGGGATGCCAGTGCCACAAAAACCAGAGAGCATGCACAGCAAAAGTGTCTTTATCAGGCCTGATTTCTATGAGAATAAGTGCAAATGTTTATTATGCTATTAAATAGAGGCTGCTTTAGTCACAGAATGGGATGCCAGTGCCACAAAAACCAGAGAGCATGCACAGCAAAAGTGTCTTTATCAGGCCTGATTTCTATGAGAATAAGTGCAAATGTTTATTATGCTATTAAATAGAGGCTGCTTTAGTCACAGAATGGGATGCCAGTGCCACAAAAACCAGAGAGCATGCACAGCAAAAGTGTCTTTATCAGGCCTGATTTCTATGAGAATAAGTGCAAATGTTTATTATGCTATTAAATAGAGGCTGCTTTAGTCACAGAATGGGATGCCAGTGCCACAAAAACCAGAGAGCATGCACAGCAAAAGTGTCTTTATCAGGCCTGATTTCTATGAGAATAAGTGCAAATGTTTATTGTGCTATTAAATAGAGGCTGCTTTAGTCACAGAATGGGATGCCAGTGCCACAAAAACCAGAGAGCATGCACAGCAAAAGTGTCTTTATCAGGCCTGATTTCTATGAGAATAAGTGCAAATGTTTATTATGCTATTAAATAGAGGCTGCTTTAGTCACAGAATGGGATGCCAGTGCCACAAAAACCAGAGAGCATGCACAGCAAAAGTGTCTTTATCAGGCCTGATTTCTATGAGAATAAGTGCAAATGTTTATTATGCTATTAAATAGAGGCTGCTTTAGTCACAGAATGGGATGCCAGTGCCACAAAAACCAGAGAGCATGCACAGCAAAAGTGTCTTTATCAGGCCTGATTTCTATGAGAATAAGTGCAAATGTTTATTGTGCTATTAAATAGAGGCTGCTTTAGTCACAGAATGGGATGCCAGTGCCACAAAAACCAGAGAGCATGCACAGCAAAAGTGTCTTTATCAGGCCTGATTTCTATGAGAATAAGTGCAAATGTTTATTGTGCTATTAAATAGAGGCTGCTTTAGTCACAGAATGGGATGCCAGTGCCACAAAAACCAGAGAGCATGCACAGCAAAAGTGTCTTTATCAGGCCTGATTTCTATGAGAATAAGTGCAAATGTTTATTATGCTATTAAATAGAGGCTGCTTTAGTCACAGAATGGGATGCCAGTGCCACAAAAACCAGAGAGCATGCACAGCAAAAGTGTCTTTATCAGGCCTGATTTCTATGAGAATAAGTGCAAATGTTTATTATGCTATTAAATAGAGGCTGCTTTAGTCACAGAATGGGATGCCAGTGCCACAAAAACCAGAGAGCATGCACAGCAAAAGTGTCTTTATCAGGCCTGATTTCTATGAGAATAAGTGCAAATGTTTATTGTGCTATTAAATAGAGGCTGCTTTAGTCACAGAATGGGATGCCAGTGCCACAAAAACCAGAGAGCATGCACAGCAAAAGTGTCTTTATCAGGCCTGATTTCTATGAGAATAAGTGCAAATGTTTATTATGCTATTAAATAGAGGCTGCTTTAGTCACAGAATGGGATGCCAGTGCCACAAAAACCAGAGAGCATGCACAGCAAAAGTGTCTTTATCAGGCCTGATTTCTATGAGAATAAGTGCAAATGTTTATTGTGCTATTAAATAGAGGCTGCTTTAGTCACAGAATGGGATGCCAGTGCCACAAAAACCAGAGAGCATGCACAGCAAAAGTGTCTTTATCAGGCCTGATTTCTATGAGAATAAGTGCAAATGTTTATTATGCTATTAAATAGAGGCTGCTTTAGTCACAGAATGGGATTCCAGTGCCACAAAAACCAGAGAGCATGCACAGCAAAAGTGTCTTTATCAGGCCTGATTTCTATGAGAATAAGTGCAAATTTTTATTATGCTATTAAATAGAGGCTGCTTTAGTCACAGAATGGGATGCCAGTGCCACAAAAACCAGAGAGCATGCACAGCAAAAGTGTCTTTATCAGGCCTGATTTCTATGAGAATAAGTGCAAATGTTTATTGTGCTATTAAATAGAGGCTGCTTTAGTCACAGAATGGGATGCCAGTGCCACAAAAACCAGAGAGCATGCACAGCAAAAGTGTCTTTATCAGGCCTGATTTCTATGAGAATAAGTGCAAATGTTTATTATGCTATTAAATAGAGGCTGCTTTAGTCACAGAATGGGATGCCAGTGCCACAAAAACCAGAGAGCATGCACAGCAAAAGTGTCTTTATCAGGCCTGATTTCTATGAGAATAAGTGCAAATGTTTATTGTGCTATTAAATAGAGGCTGCTTTAGTCACAGAATGGGATGCCAGTGCCACAAAAACCAGAGAGCATGCACAGCAAAAGTGTCTTTATCAGGCCTGATTTCTATGAGAATAAGTGCAAATGTTTATTATGCTATTAAATAGAGGCTGCTTTAGTCACAGAATGGGATGCCAGTGCCACAAAAACCAGAGAGCATGCACAGCAAAAGTGTCTTTATCAGGCCTGATTTCTATGAGAATAAGTGCAAATGTTTATTATGCTATTAAATAGAGGCTGCTTTAGTCACAGAATGGGATGCCAGTGCCACAAAAACCAGAGAGCATGCACAGCAAAAGTGTCTTTATCAGGCCTGATTTCTATGAGAATAAGTGCAAATGTTTATTATGCTATTAAATAGAGGCTGCTTTAGTCACAGAATGGGATGCCAGTGCCACAAAAACCAGAGAGCATGCACAGCAAAAGTGTCTTTATCAGGCCTGATTTCTATGAGAATAAGTGCAAATGTTTATTATGCTATTAAATAGAGGCTGCTTTAGTCACAGAATGGGATGCCAGTGCCACAAAAACCAGAGAGCATGCACAGCAAAAGTGTCTTTATCAGGCCTGATTTCTATGAGAATAAGTGCAAATGTTTATTATGCTATTAAATAGAGGCTGCTTTAGTCACAGAATGGGATGCCTCACAGCAGACTTAAGATCAGTTCAGTATATATGCACAGTTAGTTACTATAAGCAGCCTGAAAACGCTAACAAAGGCTGGATGAAAAAAAAAAAATCTCCCTGTCAACCAGCTCCGTTTTTCCTACCTTTCCCTGGCTTTCTGTCTGTCTCCTGTCTGTCTCCTGCCTGTCTCCTGCCTGTCTCCAGCCTGTCCCTGTCTGTCCCTGTCTCCAGCCTGTCTCCAGCCTGTCTAACTGCCTCAGCTACACAGCGTTCTGTCTGTCTGTCACGAATGCAATAGAGAAATGAGGAAAAGCAAGATGGCCGCCGTTAAATACCGCTGTGTGACGTCACCGGGCTTGCTGGCTGCTGATAGGCTGCATGTGACTGCCCCAGCTTGCACTGGCGCGGGATACATGTCCAGACATGTCCCGCCCGCCATCTTAGAATGCCTGTAATGTAAATGAATGGATGTTAAAGGAAAACTTCGAGTGATCGAATCGCGGGGAAATTCGGATTCGATCCGAATCGAATTTTTCCTGAAATTCGGATCGAATCCGGGTTCGTCCGGATCGATTCGCTCATCCCTATTGTTCAGCTATATTTGTGAAAAAATTCAAACACAATATCTATAGCAAGATGATATTTACTTTCCAGCCGTATTTAAAATATGTTGGAAAACATTACAATTAAAAAATATAATAAGAATATATAAAATTTCCAAAAACCATTGATTTCAATGGCTGACTAGGTCTCTGAGTCACGAAAACCACACTTCAATGCCTGGTTCCTCCAAACTGCGCCACTTGACTGGTAAATCAGGTTAAATTGGAAGCTGGCCAATGGGTGGTGTTCCCATTTGTAAGTTAGGCCTTAGTGTAAAATGGGTGTTGGTCCACCATAAAAGAGCTCAGAGACAGTTTATACAATAATTTAAATAGTTACCTACTAATTAAGTGGTTGTGATACATTACAGCACAATGTGTTACATGACCCGATTAAATAGTTCTGTAGTCACTTGTATTCTCTAGCTGCATGGATGATGATGCGCTAAAAAATGTTGGATGTGTATGCAGACTATACGAAGTGTTTTAAAGCAGTTTATATTTTATTGATGATTATTTCTACTAGCACCATCTCTTCTGTGTAATGAATATCCCAAGTAAGGAATAATGGGCCTGTTCATGGTGAGCAGAACAGGTGTGATAAAAAGGCTAACAACATGCTGCACTGTATAACTGGTGTACATTGACAGTCACTTCATTACCAGTAAAAGCACTTAATCCTGGCTGCTTTCTGAATGTCAGTAACGCATGGAGACATATTGACAGGTTTTGTTAACTAAAGTAATAAAGTGGTGTCTAGTTTAACTAGTTTACAATAAAAAGAGAAGTTATGTTTTGCTTATTAATTCATCTTTTAAATAGACTTAATATTTATTACATCCCTAATTGACAGATGGAGCAAGTCAACTTCAGGGAACAACCATGTTAAGATTAATGTAGTGGGCTAAATGAGACCAAAAAGGCTCCAATTTAAAGGATGTCTATCTGGAATATTTCTAAAAATCAAATACTGTATTTTTCACCATATAAGACGCACTTATTTTTCCCCCAAAAAGGGGGGGGGGGGGGGGGGGATATCAGTGCATCTTATCGGGCGAATGTAAAGAAAAACGTACATTTCGTGGATCCCATTTCCCATTTCTACTGCCTCCATAGTCGCCGCTGCCTGCCTTCTCCTTCATCCAGTTCCGGCCTCTGGTTAGGGCGTGGCCTGTGACTCCTCAGCGCCCAATGATGCTATCAGGAGTCACAGGCCACGCCCACCCAGAAGCTGGAACCGGCTCGCTGTGAACTTGCGGCTCACAGTCGCTTCCATAGCTGCAGCTCCCTGTTGTCTCCTACAGAGGGGGTGAGGAACAGCAGTGGGGAGCGGCAGTCAGTGAGTTCAGATCGGAGGAGGAGTCACAGGCCATGCCCCCGGATGGAAAGGAGGAGTCACAGGCCAGGCCCGGAAACGGCCCGCTCTGAACTTGCGGTGGGCAGCGGCAGGAATGTTTGGTAAGTTTTTTTTGCTAGTTTTTCACTGTCTGTATTGGGGATGCCCGCACGCTGCCTGTATTGGCGATACCACACACACTGCCTGTATTGGGGATGTCTGCACACTGCCTGTAGGTTGGGATGCCCCTCACTGCCTTTAATGTGGGATACTGCTCATTGTCTGTAATGTGGGATACCGCTCACTGACTGTAATGTGGGATGCACTCACTACCTGTAATGTGGGATACCGCTTACTGCCTGAAAGGTGGGATACCACTCACTGTCTGTAATGTGGTATGTCCTCATTGCCTGTAATGTGGGATACTGCTCACTGCCTGTAATGTGGGATGCCCCTCACTGCTTTTAATGTGGAATACTGCTTACTGCCTGTAATGTGGGGTCTGTAATGGTGTGATCGGGAGAATTCTGCACACTGTCTATAATGGGGTGTTTGGGATAGGGTATTTTAGCACACCATTTGGTTTAGAATATTGTTTTTCTAATTTTTCTCTTCCAAATTCAGTGTGCGTCTTATAGGACGAAAAATATGGTACATCATTTAATAGCCACATAATAGCTCATGCCATGTTTACAAATAATACAGCAATAGTATTGTGAAAAAATGTATCCCATACTTTTATATTTAAAAATGTAAATTGCATGGGTGAGCGCAGAAATCTGACCACTATATATAATATTTTTCAGCCCCAACTCATGTATTCATAGACCATTACTCTAATAGCTTTCTTTGAATTTACAATGCTACTATTTTTTCTCCATATTCACCTGCTTATCATGAATAATTCTGTATCGGCTCAGCCTGATACAAAACTATGCACAAACCAAGTGTAATATGCTTTTTTCAGAATTGTGGTGGGTGAGGGGGCAGAAGTGTGCCCCTAAATGTTGCAACCATTTTCCTCACGTTACTATCTACTATTTTAGAGGGTTTGGGCTGATTTAAGGTTACAAAGTAAGGAGTGCTTTATTAAAACTGAAAGTATTTACATGGCACGTAAAGACAAGAATTAAAGGATAGAATAAAATAAAACTGTATTCTTTAAGTGCACAAGGAATTATTTTTGACAGTGTTCACTGTTCCAGTGCAATGCAATCCGATTCAATACAAGGCGGGGGAAAAGGGATACATTAGGTCAGACATGAGGCATTACCAATGTACAGATCTAAGGTATCAATGATTACAGTTCTAAATGCATAAATGATTCTTAGCAGTATGCAGAGCCATACAAATCATCTCTTCCTGTCTCTGCAACACAGAGATGCTCCCCCTGGCCTTGTCACTGTGAGCTGGCACGCCCTCCCTCGATTCACTACAATGGAAAGGGGTGTGTTAGGTCTGCTCACTCCCCTTTCCATTACAGTGAATGGAGGGGAGTGCATGCCAGCTCACAGTGATGAGGCCAGAGGATGTCTCCACAGTAGAGAGCTAGGAAGAGATGTGCGACTGGGGACACCTGTTTTGGGCTATTTAAATTGATTTTGAAACAGATATGTAATTCTGCATTTGGTAAATCTGGCCAGGTGCAACAGGGTAAAGAGACACTCTTTTTGTAAAGCCGGGGGGGGGGGGGCTGTTCTCCTTCTCTCCCAGTGTCCACAGTCTGATGATCCCGAGCATTAGACCACCAGCTTATCCCTAATATAGGTGGTCTATGGCAAAGGAATTTCACGGGATGTGCTACTACTCTTTGCTTTGTTTCCACTTTCAGAAACAGCTGCGTCCTGACAGGAAGGGAGAGAGAAGCCATGATGAGCTGAGATGCACTTTGCCTACCGAGTCCCTTTAACATTTTTCTATTGAGAGTTACATGGCAATAAAACTATACTTTAGAAATACAATACTATGTGACAATATGACATTTTGGCCAGTCTTGTCTCTTATCATCAAAACCAAATACTGTACCATAGTAAACATTATTGATATCAGACATGTGACATTTCAAAAGACTGTGTATATCTGTATTGAACTAAAATTACTCAACTAAAACTTTAAAGCAACATTGGCCTTCTTCTCTGTTCTGTACTTGAAGAATGACCTTAAGTGTGGGTTGTGGTCCTTTTTCCACATCTGCCTTCAAAGGAAAGACTGATCTGGTTTTCAAATCCATGTCCAAAAATAGCTGCATTTTCTGCATATTTGGTATGTTCAACAGGATGTTCTATCTGTAATAGTCCGAACATGTAAAATGCAGTAAGATCGGGTTGAAACTTTTCTTTTTCAGGCATTTACTTAAAAGCTAATCACTCTGTACATGCCTCTCCTATACACACTCACAACCTGAACTGCAGTATGACATTGATGCTCCAATTTATAATATGTGCAGGTAAAGTAGACTGAAATTTCAAGATATCATTATTAGCAAGCTATATCCAGAATGTATGTAAAATCCTAATCTGAAACAAAACAAAAGCAGACAAGTTCCAAACACTAAACCATATGCTGATATATCATCTTCATTTAAAGACAACGTTCCTGATGAGGTTGTGATCTTTCGGTTTAGAGTTGTGAGTTTTCAGGCTGACATACTGTATCATGGTGGCCCCTTTATTTCCAAAATGTATCTGTCCTGTATCAATCCTGCACAGGACCCACTTATACTGCAGACCACAGGCTTAAAGGAGCACTATCGCAAAATTACATAATGTTAAAAATCCATATAAGCATGTTGGCTAATGAGAAGAGAGGTCACTTATACACCTGAACTGAATAAAATTCTTGCCAATCATGGGGTTCTCACATGGTAAGAACAAAAGCCAGGGTGACAGGTTTGGTCTATGAGGGTGACAGAGCTTGCCACCCCCGATTTTCTCTTCCATCCATTAAAATAAAAGAAACAAGCCTGGCAGCATATTTCCTGATGACAGGTCTATAAGTGACCTCTCTCCCCACTATCCAGAATATTTATATGGATTTTTATCATTGGGCCATTTCGCTATAGTGCTCCTCTAAGTTGCTTTGTTTGGATTTGTTCAAGGTTTGTCCTCATGTTACTTTTATTTCATAGTATTATTATTATTTCTGGAACACCTTGACCAAGCAGGATAACTAAGTATATTCTTTGTGGAATTTAGTTACACATTTAGTATTTCTGATGTTCTGTGCAATAAACTGTCAAAAATGGACATATCCCAAATCTAGCCAGAACGAAACAACAATTATAGTTAGAATCAGGGATGTCAAGTTTGGAGCCTATCAGTAGAGGAGTCCCACAAGGCTCCACTTTTGTTTTCTTGTTACACAAATGACTGCATGTCAAACGAAGAATCAGCCAAGAATCATTCAAGATGAAAATGAAATCCCCTACAGGATGAAGAGGCTCAGTACCTGGTGTAAAGAGAATAATCTAGTCTTGAACAGACATAGAGATTGTAATAGACTTCAGCCTCTCCTAAAGCAGACCAAAAGTCAAAAAATAAGTAAAGTGCTCCCCTAAAGCCGTCATCTGTTTGACAGGGCTCAACTCCATGGAGATGTTCTGGAATAACAATTCTTTGCTGCAGAACTGCAAGGGAGTGGCCATCTTGTCACACGCATAAGCATGAAGGGAGAGCTGTGCCAGCAGCACCCCACTCCAAACTGAGTAATAAATGCCTCAAAAACACAGGCAGCAAAGGCTCAAAATGGCATCCCCACCTGTTCCTTCCATTGGTGCCCGTCTGACCTGCTGCACCCAGGGCACAGCACCCCCTGCCCCCTGAGCTACGCCCCTGCATCCTGCATCCTCCTGTGTGAAACCAGCCTGAGTTTCGAAAAGTGACGTCCAAGGAAAATGCTTTAATACACTACACCCACCACTTCAAATAGGCCCACATTTTCCATCTTGTTATCTGCTCTCTGTATTTTGATGTCTCTGCATTTCAGCCATAACTAGAAAAATACACCATAGACTACCCATAGCAGGATTTACTCACATAGTCTAAGCAAATAAATAGAATTACACAAAAGGGCATAACATGGCAAGAAAGTCTTTGTGTGTAGAACACTATTCCCAAGGCATTGCTGTCAAACAATGGCAGAATAATAATGAGTTTTTAAATGAGAGCAGACATAAAACTCTTAAAATATAAATGCTTTCCACACCTTCTAAAAATCCCTTGTTAAAAGCTCTTAACGAGTAGAGTGGTGAGTCTCAGTTTACACACATTAAACCTCCCACTGGCAGTCTCTGCTCACACAACAATCCACACCAATCTGACTGATTGTTGCCAAATATGTCCTTTTTTTGTATGTAATGACTTGACACTCTTGATAGCTGAATACATAAAGTTACACAACATAACGCCATTGAGGAGATGCGAATGGATATATGACCCCTTTCACAAAGCATCATGTGGACACTTTTTTAATGTTGACTTGCTTTACAATGTGTACTTAATTAAGGTTGTTTGGGAGTTGTGTGTTGTGTCTTGTGCTTTCTTTGCAGTTAGAGTACATTGACCAAACCAGTGTGAGACTGGAGTGCTTTGTGCCCACCAGAGGAATCATTCTTGGGGCCAGTCATTTAACTATATAAAAGTAATGCAAGACCACTCTAAATCACGTTGTTGCACAATACAAGGTGGGGTGTTAATTAAATAACAAAAAAAAATGAGGATTGATTTACAAACTCCTAGACTGTATTTTACAAAGAAAAACTAGTCTGCCGGGCTTCTTCCCCCCAAGGTAGCAGGAAAACCTGGAAGAGATTGTTCCGACACTGGCAAGATAGCCTAGATTTCTGGCACGAATCGTAGACGTCAATGGTGGCTTGATTCCCCATCATTCCTCATGTCCCTATTATATTGGGATATCATAAACAAGTGTAAATAGCAAGCATAGCTGAAAAAGGAGACATTTGTGAAAGAAAAGTAAAATTTGTAATTTAATTTTTTTATTTTAAAATAACACATCGATTGCTAAAATGTCTTCTTACATACCAAAGGATGTGCCTGCTGCTGTTCTGACAAATTTACAGGGTACAGGTCTGTACTGCTAATTAGTAAACTTAAAAATGTAATCCTCAACTCTGTGCTTGCCTGCGCTATGCACTATGTTTTGGTAAATGTTATAGTTCGTTGATGATGTAAAGTGGCATAAACTAGCAGACCATGTCATTATGCTTATTGCAAACCTACATTTTCTAGAGTTTTCACCAATTCCCTCCCCTTTCCACTAATTTGTGCTAGCTTATACTCATAATACTCATGTAACCGCTACTTTAACGGAAACAATGGTGGCAACTGCCAATGAAAATAGCCTGAAACAGTGGAAAGTGGTGGTCGTAATAGAGTAGATTCAGAGAGAAGAGAGAAAACCGCCATTCAGTTTCATTGTCTACCTTGGGGCTGATTCAGAGCCACTTGAAAATTTACATCCGGTAGACAATAAAAGTCAATGGCAGTTTTCTCTCCTACAAGAAGTGAGAATTCTCACAGGGCTCTGAACCTGCAAGGCCCTTAACAAATAAATGAATAAATAAATAACACATTTACAGAAAACTAGAGGCAAAGCAAAACATTGTGTTGGCCTCGATATTGGCTTTGGGTCCATACCTGGGAGCCATGGAGGATCCCCTGGTCCAAATGCTAATAATAGACAAGTGTTTCCTAATCAGTGCAGCTGGTAGTACTCAAGAACCCCCCCCCCCCCAACCCACAGTAGTGCCCATTAGGTATGGAGACATGAAGCACTAAGGACCAGCTCCTGTATGGTTCTCCAACAGGAAGTGCTATAAATTCCCTGAAGTGCACAGTCCCCCGGCCACCCCTTCACATGCCAATATAGTTAATGTTGGTGCTCCAATAATTGGATGTATCAGATGGCCAAGTCGCCAGGCTGTCAGCAACCCACAACTGGGAATATTGACATTGCTAGCAGAACAGCTTGCAGCACTCCAATATCAACACATTTAACTGGATGACATGCCAGTGGACATACCAGTTTTGGATGCCCAACATAATGAAATTATGAAGTGGGCTATCCACTTTCCTTATTACTGGGACCCAGAAACTGGAGCTTAGAAATCTGCAAATGAGCTGACACCACCACCTATGTGCTTGGCTTGTCATCAGCAACCAGTCAGAGCGTCTTGTCTGCTAGGCGCCCACAGAGTGGAGGGGGCTGGGGGTGCTGACTACTTGGCAGTCCAGTCTGCAGATGAAGGCACCATGGTATCAGGGAAGTAAGTTAGGTAGATTGCCCAAAAAATGGGCTGTTTTTTATGTTTATTCAGGTGAAGCATCCAAACTGGCATACCATTCAATTATGGATAAGTCATTTGTGAGTTTTGGTTGAATTTAAATAACAGAACACCCTCCTTCTACTCTATAAATGGGAAACTGTACTTCATGAAAAAAGGCTAAAAAACATGCATTAGGAAACACTCCCCAAAACGAGCTATGAACCTCTTTCATATGGTATATGACCGAGCCAAGCCTGGTTAGTGTATAGAATCTGAAAGATACTGAGGGTGTTTTCAGTCACTCTTTTGACTAATGCAGCTATTCACTGTTCATGTAGAGTACATCTTGTTTTCAGTGCATATTGGAGGTTTATTTGGCTGTTTCTTCTCCAAGTTGCCAAGAATTTGACCATAAAAAATAATCTATGGGTGCGCTCCCTTTATCATATAGTTTGTCTATTCCAAAGTGTTATCCATCGTGGTTGTTCAAAGAGTAGCACATAGTTAATAAAGTTACTCCAATCTACAGACTGATATATGTATGCCAAAAAGGCAACATTCAGCAAAATCTGGTCAGTTTGGCTAACGCCTTAACATAAACCCTAGAATTAAAGCATGCTATTTGGAATTAAAATGCCATCATTTTGTAACACGTTTTTATGTTTTATTGTCTTTTGCAAATTATGATAAATAAAATGCACTTTAAGATGGAATTGTATAGACATAACTAGTTTATAATCTAAGTGTTAAACCATTAAAATAATCAAGCAAATGACGACTGATGTTATCACTTCCTTAGAGCAAAGTCTGATCTACTTTTTGCTAATGGGCCACCGGACTATAGTCCATCTGTTTTGCCTTGATCTTCTCTGGTTCCATTGCCTAATAAAATTTCTCCAAGCATGGTGTCAGTGGCTACATTTTGATGGTTTATTTGATTGCGGTAGTCATGGCCTCTGTCTTGGTGAGCAGTATTGCTTAAAGGAAAAATATAATTCATCTTCAGCTTGTGACAGGCTGAGATGTATTCATTACACAGATTTAACCTCTCGGCTTTATAGAATGTGACAAACTTTTATCAGCTGAGTAAACACAGCTGAGTGGCATTACATTGTAGGTTACATTGTATGCTACTCTAGCTGATAAAAAAATCATTACATTCATACAGGTAGAGGATTGTGTAATTACGGTAATATATACCAACCCGTCACCAGAAGTGGAGGAAGATGAATGATACTTTAACTCATAAGTCTGCTGGGAATATGTACTTCATTATTGTTAATGGTTGTTTCCAGTTTATAAAGACATTTCTAATATCAGGTTTAATATGTAAAATGTTAACCTTACTATTTGCAAGGGATCCAAGAAAGCAGCAACAACCTTTGGTCAAAGATATTCTTGGGCCAGGAGCACTACCACTACAATAGAGGGTATGTGTTAGGACAACCCCTCCATTGCAATGAATTGAAAGGGCATGGCAGCACTGTGACTGGTGGCAAGGACATGAGCCCAACACATAATTGGCTATGGCTGCTGTATTGACCCCGGGAGGCATGAGATGTGATCCAGTGATCAGGTGGGTTGCACAGTGGGACCAACTAATTGTGGGTAACAAAATGCGAGTACACTTTAGTTTTTTCTCATGGGTGCTCAATTCCTTCAAAGGCCGTCTGTGGTCTAAGTTGAATGGACAGTACAGGTAATGGCAATAAAATGGTAGCAAGAAGCTAATCTGAAGCCTGTCCCATATGCCTCTCCTCCATTTCCTGCTGGGTGCTGTAGATGCTGTAGCAGGTTTCCAGTATTTACTCCTCATTTCAGTTCCATTCCTCGATGACCACCTCCAAATATGCTCACACAGCTGCTCTCTTATCCCTTAGCACTCCCAGCATGAGCGAGCCCGGCATGTCACAACCATGTCACTCTGCTGGCTTCTTTCCCAGAAATGTGTATGTACGACTCATCAAGCCTAACCTCTCATGCTGTCTGTCATGAGCAAAGCCCAGAAATGGGCATCTTTGCTTATAAATTATAAGGTATTTATTTTTCGAATCAGAATGAGAATGTTTTAAAATGCTTTTACATTGCAGATTTTATCAAATTTTCCCTGCTCCCACTGGACTTGGGGACAGGAGGAGATACCGTGCACCTTGGCAAGGACTTTAACTATTGAACCCTCAAACATTCAAAATATTTACATAATTCCCATGAATCTACCTATTCCTCATTGATTGCACCTCCCTAGTTGCTCTCTATCTGAACTCTTTTCCTGTTTGCCACTTTAGCATGCACAGAGAGGCCTGACTCGATGCATCTAAGACCATGTATTTCCATCCTGCTAACATGCTCACATTACTGAAGTCACAGAATACAGCACTCTTAGGCAGCACACCATTCCTACTCTTGGAAGTTAGGGCAATAATATCACCCTTGTGCACACACTATGAGCTGATAGATTGCCAGTTATACTGTATACAGAGGGAATTGTCGCTTTCTCCTCTACTATTCCCTGTGCACTGATCGACTGCTGCCTATACTCCCTCGGGACGTGCTTCCTGTTTTATCTGCATGTTGCCATCCATTGGACCAGTCAAGATTATGCTATGCATGTGTGCCATGGGTGGTGTCCTTGTGCCATGGCAATACACTGTGGGATTGTGCTGAATAGAGTTGAGATGTCTGCAGGATTGCTGGAAGTAGTGAGTATTAAATCAGTCTGGTGCTGCCCCCCCCCCTCCCCCCCATGGGGAACCTTGTATGGAAAAAACACTATATTAAACGTAATGTACTGTAGAATTTATAGTTGTTCCTGACACTATGTAGACTAGATGCATTATTAATGCCTCTAACAGCGGGTTCATATGCCTGATTTTTAAAGAACAATTAAACAACTTAAACGGGTCAGTTTTCACAAAATTAAAAAAATACAGTACACAAGTACATAGAGATGCAGATGTGTATACATTTCCAAATATTTCAAAACATAAAACAGCATCTTAGTTGTGTATTTAATTGAATGTAAATATATGTCACTTAGTACAGTATTTTGTTTTCTACCTTTTAATTAACAACAGGGCTTCAAACGCTTTAATTTCCCATTTGCGCAAAATTCCAGGCAAATACACAATGATTCTTTTTTCCCTGAATACACTGTATGATACCCAGTTTCATACTGTTCCCTGAAACATCTTTTAGAGCTTAACCCAACCAATAAAGTGCAAAACTAGGGAATACTGATGTACATCTGCGTGGCCCTCCAGGAATTAGCACCACATCTTAGGCTATGGCTTAACGGTGGAAAAGATGGAAAAACAGACATATCATTGCTCAGTGTAAAACATCCAGACTAGAGACCCTTCCACTAAACATGGAGAAATAGTAACACAATGAAAAATAGCTGCACAGCGGAGAAAGGTGACATCACCCTTTAACAGTGCATGCGTTGACAAGAAAGGAATTTCTCTCGATTTGTAACAGCAGACGGCACAGCTCAGGAAAACATGGAAGGATCCAAATGGCAATTGTTATGTTTTTAATTAAAGGAGTTAGCATGAAATCTGTCCTAAACAATCCAGTATGTTTTAATGGACAGAGATTTGGAAACCTCTGCTGCAACTATTACCCTGCACAACTGAGGCTTGGTGAACAAGCAGCTTATTAACGGCTGGTTCTTAAGGAACCAGTATGACATATTGAGGGCATAGAGGAGCGACCCAGTTGTTCTGAGTTGCTGTTGTTGCCAAACCAAGAACAATTTGGCATACTTTTTGTGGTTTGTGTTTTTTTCCAGATATAAATCACATATTTTTCTGGCTACAGACAACTGATTTGGTGAGCTAATTTTCATAAGCTCATATGGTGTCTGCAAAAACCCTAAGCTCTTTCAAAAAAGGTTTATGACAGCGTCTAAGCATGAAGTGAGGATGTGAGAGTTTTTTTTAGCTAGGTCAAAAATGGGATAATTGAAACAGGGGATACATAACAAAAACTGATTGTTCATTAGTGGTATAGATATTTTATGTTCTTTGGCTCATGACTGTCTAATAGTTTTCCAGTTCCTTTAATGGGTTGCGCACAAGCCTATTCATGTCTCACTTGAAGTGCTGCAGACTCATGTATCACCATATCGTTATCAAGCATGCTATATGCTTCATCAACTTTTATTATCAGCCTTCCCTCTAATTTTCCAAACTCCTTCATTCCAAGCAAAGTCTTTAAGCCCTCACTTCTCATCATTTTACTGTGAAATCGTATGTCTTTCAGTTGGCTCTTTCAAAATCATTTCTTCACATTGTAGGTTTTTATATGACTTGCCTTTCATCATTCCTATTTTACTGTGGGATTTTTGCAACTTAATGCTTTCCATTGTGTTTATGTCTATTTTCCCACTGGTCTCCAGCAGTGTTCATCAAGGCCTTATTGTACATATTTTGCAAACACATCTTTTGTTTTAGTTTGGCTGTAATGTCAGAAAATAAAAATAGATTTGTTGAAGGAATGCACCATTTGCCCTAACTTATCTAATCAATAGAACAGGATGTCTGACCAAACGTTTATCTTATTCATGTAAAGTTTTAATGTCATAGTACCGTGATGGGTGACAACAGTGTAAAGACTTATCTGACTCATAGCCCCAGTGGCTTAATAACATAATTTCCTACCCATATGGGGCTACTTTATATGACTAGAAAGATAGGGGAATTATTAAATACTACCATTAGGCTATAGCAGTACAGAACTTTGAATCTCAGGGACCACGGGGCAAAAGAGGGAGAACACGAGTAGGCACCTTTTGGTGCTGCTAACACAGTGGCACGTTAAAATAATGACTAATGAGCACCCCATGGATTATGCCATTTATACTATAAGAACATTTTGTAAACAATAGACATTTGATTTTGCCACAACGTGACTGAGAACATAAGTTAGCAGTCAGCTAACTCCTTCTCAACCAGGCATCAACACAGGAGCAAAAATCCTTATTCAACTTTATTTGAGGAATAGAGTAAAACCTGTAAATAGCTTCCGTCTTGACTCAGAAGCATCACACATACTGAGGAGAGGAGATCAGCATAAAGTGCAGGGGCAGGGTTATAGCTGTGCTTTGCACAGACAAAGCACAGCTAGGCTCAGGGAAAGGACAGTAATCCCAGAATGCAGAGCGACACAGTCAGAAGACACTTCCTGTTTACAGGTTGCCTGATGCTCCATGAACCGCCATCTTGGATGTTTATAGGCCCATAACATGCAGTAGATGCAGGTAGGATGATTTTAATGTGAGCAATCTGTATGTACAGGGTGTGTTTATTTTTATAATACTTTCACTGTATATGGCTCAGCTCAATCTATATTGTCTTGCTTATGTTTCATGGTTGTCCACACATTTTTGGGCGTTCTTGAAACTTTTAAACTGTGTTTCAACTGGGTACCATTGTCTCCCTGTTGTTCCAAGTGCATAATTAAAAGCACATTTCTTGCCACTTACCCCAAAGTATAAAGCACTCATCTGTGCCTGTCATGTAAAGCCAGTCTGTGTGTCTTTGACCCTAGAGGTATGTCTGAAACTTCAGGCACCAATTGTGTTTCCTCTGGCTCTTCTATTCGATGTAGTATGCAGAGATTGTGTAGCACACAGCAAGCCAGGATACACCTTCCCTAGGCTGTAAAGCATCTCCCCTCCAGGGCGGGCAAAACATTAAAAGAGTTCTTTCAGCAGGCCAATGGTTTGTTCCACAATGCATCTAGTCTTTCAGAGAGCTGCGTTGTAGTGCACATAAGACATCCTCTGCGGGTTGTGCACCTTGGTCATCAGACAGGTCTCTTGCCTATATTCAAAATCACCTGAATAAAAACACGTTTTAATTTTAGTTACACACTAACTGCTCACACAACTTTGGTCTTTGCAATTTGGGTCTCTGTTTCCCTGCCCCCAATAGAAAAGCTGGTTAAAAAAGAACTATATTGAATATTTGCATTCAAAAAGCTAAGTAATTAAATAGCCACACAATAGTTTCTAACGTGTATGAATAATGTGGCCATAGAAAAGAAAAATTAATTTTTTGAAATTGAACAAATTGCTGTTTTTTTTTCATTGAGTTGATAGCAGACAACCACAGCATTCAGCCCATATGTCTCCTAGCAACAGCTGTAGCAAACTTGCTTTAGCTTTTGTGCACAGGCAGGCGCTGTACATGGCGGTAACATTTCTGTGTGTGTGAGGTGCTGCTTCTGTGATGAGACCACTAGGTGACTCATAGAAACATAGAAACATAGAAGGTTGACGGCAGAAGGAGACCATACGGTCCATCTAGTCTGCCCTGACTCAATAAATATATAAATTCTCTACAAAATAAACTAAACTGTCTTTAAATAATCTAATTTAAATGACTGTGCAGGTATATATAAAGGTAATAAAGCGGAACAAAACCATGAGTGGCTGACCATTGGCCTTCCCCTAGGGCATTCCAAATTGGGATGCCCTACTGTGCGACGTGTCACCCGGGTTGCTACAAAACCCACCTTTCTCTTGGCTCCCATGGCAATGTAAATTGCTGCTGCAGCAAACTCGGCATCTCTGGGCTGAGACATGCTCCCATGGATAGCCATTCAGATAGACTGGATGCCCAGGGATGCAGTCACTCTGGCTCCCCATATCTGAGCTCTGAGTGCAAACAGCACTGATTGGACAAGAACCCGTACAAGCTCCATGGGATGGGGAAAGGTACATTTTTACAGGAGAACTGGGGGGTCTCACATAGCGGGGAATCCCCAGTTGGGATGCTCCCGGGGCAAGAGCAAAACTCAGGATAGTGAAAATTGTAGGCTTTGTTCTGCTTAAAACCCACAAAGCTGAAAAGAAGAATACATGGAAAACATGGAAAAAAGGGGAAAATGGCATTGTAAGAATAAGAAAAAGAAAATGGGAACGGGAAGATACTGCAGACAACAGCAACATGAAAGAAACACTGTAAAAATAATAAATCTGGAGAATAAAAAAAGAAGATGAAAAAAAAATAGGGAAAAAATAAAATATCCACAACTGACCCAAGCAGGGATTAGAAACCTAGACTCTGATTTAGATTCCATCACTTGAGCTATCTAACTTTTGCAAGCCAAGTCAGACTTTTACTGAAATAATTGTGAGCGTTCTGCAAGCGGGGGAGACAGGACACGTGTAGGGATTGTGCATCACAACAGCGGGGAAACTGGGAAGACACGGCACCACCCCCTCCTCATCCCCACTTAACTCCAGCTATGCTGCTCACCTCATCAGCAATGAGACTTCCCTCCACACACATGTTGCACTGCTCCCCTTAGCAGCAGGGAGACTGCCATCCACACACACGCTGTGCCACTCACAGCACACAACATTGTTTCTTCCTGGGTGATGGGAGCTGTCACCTAGGTGACCTTTTCAACAACTACAACTTTTAAACTCCAGCATCTTTCATCACAGTTTGGATTATCATTCAAACACATACATCACAACTGTCTCTTAAATGTGTGTTCCCTGTGTGCCCTAAATTTGCGATAGTGCTTGTTTAAGTATCGTTCTGACATACAGATTGCACCCTTAGTTACCTAGTAGCCAACCCACTGGCATTTCTTGATTCTCAAATTTCCTGTACAGAGACAATTGTAGTCACACAGGCATCATGGCATGATCCCGGGAACCCCAATCTCACTGCATGCAGCCGCATCTTGTGATAAAAGTCATATTCATAGAATGAAAGCTTTTACGGTTGCAGAAGTGCAGTTCCTTGGCTCTAGAGGGCAGCATGAGATATGTACCCAGCAAAAGCAGTCTGACAGCCGCAGCCCCAACACCTTCACCAAGCACCCAGGTGGAAGCCAGCCCCTTCCTGAAGCGGCGCCTGTCTTTGCTAAGGTGGTGCCAAATCATGGAGTCAAACTGGCGGGCCAATAGCACCACTTTTGGAGGAAACTTCACCTGCTATTTTAAAGTGGTGTGACGGACTGCTAGTTTCATCCACGAGGACCATGTGCCATAACCAAAGGTTGGAGGTGCTTCTGGGGGAAAGGGTGGAGGCCAACCAGCAGAACTCAAGAAGGCTGGCTTTGCTTGAGGCTTGGCAACAAGCCCAGATTGAAATCCGGGCAACCCAAATCATCTAAAATGACAATAAAAAAACATTACCAGCAAATAGGGGATCAAAAACACAAACAGCATAGCAAACTAATAAGTTGAACCTGGAGGAGATCAGGGCACACAGTTGTAAAGAGGCAAAAATTTAGTGAAACATTAGCCAACCAAAATAAAAGTCACTAAGTACAAAGGGTTTAAATTAGCAACAGTGAGAAAGGGGCATTTAAACTGAGACCTGAGCACAGTAGTAGTGATGGAGGGCAGGGAGAAAAATAGGCTAACACAGCAAAATAGAAACACATAAAAAATGGACGCACGCATTCAAAATGCAAAAAACAGTACAAATTCAATCCTAACGATAGACACACAGCTCACCGCTCTCAAAATGGGTATACAGACTGGTACTCTGCAAGATGAAAGCATAATGGGATGGCTCGGTAATAATGGGATGAGAGTGGGAAGCTGACCATAATCCTGAAAAATGACGTTCCAGAATCACAACACATTGGACGTTGAGAGAATGACCCATCTTGCTGGAAAAAAGGAAAACACAAATTGGGTCATGTGACTGGCAACAAGAACTGAAAAGCAAACACAATAAAAGGGGCAACTGGGATACAGGGAGGCTGGTTTAGGGGAGCAGAAGCAAAGCTAGCATAAAAACAAGAGAGTGGGCAAGAAGGATGAGCAATGTGAACCTAAACATAACGAAACATATTCTCCTGAGCAGCTGGGGGAACCAGGGCCATGTGCATGCAATCAATAGCACTCATGACACTTGGCATATTCACTATTTGGAAAAAAACTCAACCTTTGGCATGACTGCCATGCTGTCAGGAAAAGATATCAATTTCTCTTGCATCACAGCCATGCCATTGTCAAATTTCAACTGGTGCGGCTCAGCAAATGCTGGGACATGGCAATTGACAGTGCCCCCTAGTCTCTGGAAGATGCTATTCGCTTAAAATTGAAGGCAGCCAACCAATTTCATCATACATTCAATTGCATGCCCTTTCTGGTGGCAAGGGCAAACCATGGCAGCAGCTCTGAGTAAAGCTTTTCAAGAGAAAGACGGTTAAGCTGGGTCAGTTCAAAAACCTGCTGATCGGACATCTGATCGATATCCAGGTGACGGTGGGTATGCCTAAGCTCTGAGACGTACATGGTTAACAGCCCCCACTGCTGTAGATGCTCGTACTCTTCTCAGAACTTGTCAAAGGGTTCAATCGTAAGTGGTTACCGCTAGCAAAAATAGAGCGTAAGTTTGAACTGGAAAACTATGGTTTTGTAGGCTACGCTCGTAAAATTACGTAAAATTTGACGTAATTCTCGTAGATGATGCAAGAGAGGCTCTAAATCAGTATAATTGTGTTGCTTGTGAACGGAACTCTAGAGTTTTGCTTGTATTAATGAAAAATACAGACAACTAAACATAACACATGTGCATATGAAAGCAGACACACACACATTTGTACAAACATAGAAAACTTTAATAACAAACATGGCTACACGTTAACAGGCCGCCAGCTAGCACCTTCTCCGGCTCTAGAAGGCTGACTCTGTTAAGTGCTGCTTGGTAACTGGTAAATTAGAGCAGGAATTACTGTGGTAAGCTGTGAAAAACTGGGCTCACAGGGTAAGTAAAATATTACAAACTATAGTAGGTTTAGTTTTGTGAATCAGTGTGTGTTAATGCTGGCACAAATTTAAACAAAAAACATTTTTTTTCTCTCTCTTCTGGAGGCCTAATTAAAGTAGGTGGTTTATAAGTGAGGCCACAACTCTTGGAGCTGGCTCTGGAAGGCTGACTCTATTAAGTGCTGCTTGGTATGTGGTGATTAAAAGCAGGAGTTACAAGCAGAAGTTACAAGCAGAAGTGCTGAAGCTGTAAGTATCTACCTTTGAATCCAGGGTGTTATTTAAGTGTTTGTAAGTTCTTCATTTAATAAAGGAATTGTGTTTTAACAAATTGATACAATGGTCTCCATGCCTAACAATGCTGTCCAGTTTACATCTTGTGCTATGTATGCAGTTCTTGAACAATTGGTCAAGGATGCATACTTAAGCTCCAGATGTGTGCGAATTGCAGATTTTGAAGCCATCATTCATGATCTAAGAAGCGATTGGCAACACTGAGAGACATTATTATTATGGAAAAAAGTCTGGATCTCACTGAGCTGGCACTCTCTGGGTCAGGGGAGGGGAGGGTGGTAGTATGGGGGGCAGGAAAGTGGCACCTCAATGGGGAGGGTGTATCTCTTCTGGGGGAGAGGATGGCTAAAAGGTTGGAGGAGTGTTTAAACTAAGCACTGGGGGGGGGGGGTAAAATCTACAGTTAAATAGGGAAAGTTAGAAAAAAAAGTGACAGTGGGTGTAGACATGAAACTGGGGGTGGAGAGGGGGGTTAGTACACCTTGCAAGGATAAGGGCAATATACAAAATTATCATAGGCATTTAAAATACATGCTTACAAATGCTAGAAGCTTGACTAATAAAATGGATGAACTAGAACTGATAATAACATAAGAACAATATGACATAGTGGGAGTAACAGAGACCTGGCTGGATGAAAACTATGACTGGGCAATAAATCGACAGGGCTACTGTGTGTTTAGGAGGGGCCGTGAAAAATGCAAAGGGGGTGGAGTCTGCTTAATTGTAAAATCCTCTTTACAACCCGCTGCGGGAGGATAATTATGAGGGGAATGACAATGTGGAGTCTGTATGAGTAGAAATACTTAAATGCTATTTGCAATCTCTAACTTAACAACAACTGGCTGAGCCAAAGATGAGAATCAGAGACATAACATGCAAGACACATGAACACAAATGTTAACAAATGTAAACAACAAATGTGAGGGAGTGCATGCATGGACATGTGTCTAATCTAGCCTTTTGTCGGACCACCTGAAATTGGTGGAAAGACAAGTATGTAAATGGCCAAGGGCTTTGGCTTAAAAAAAACCCATACACACTGTTGTAGCCAGGGGCGGACTGGACCGGGGACAATGCCCGATGGGCTGCACTGCTTTGTGGCCAGTTGGGCTGCTGATTTTAACACACACATAAAATCCACACCCCCCCTAGTCTTCCCCCCCCACCCCGTAGTCTCCATAAGCAAAGGAAAAACAGCTCCAATGCTATAGCCTCAGCATCATGGTTGGGGGTCTCAGCAGAGATGTCCCGGGCTGGCAAGAGGCTTGTAAAAACGAGGGCTGATTTTTGACCCAAGTCCGCCACTGGTTGTGGTGTATGATGTGGGCACCCAAACAAAGCAAACAAACAGGGACAATATAGAGTTGGCTGCCATCTAGGAAGTGACCCATTATGTTCAACATAGTAAATATAGCTCAAGATGTAACAAAGTTACTCACCATCACAGCTATGGGGGTGGCCCATGCTGCTGGACCCATTGTGATGCTGGTGGGAGAAAGGCGGCAGCATTTCTGGTGCTGATGCCCCAGCAGGAATCACTTGATCTGTGAAAAGGGGAAAAGGAAAAAAACAAAAAAAGTTTCCTTAAACTAGACCTTCAGCATTATTTAATGAAAAACCCAAACCATTAAAACTCTGTTCCCAAGCATCTAAAATTAATAAATTTTAAGTTTTTAGTCGCTTAATTATTTTTTTTTTCCCCACTGGGCTGCAACTCTGTTCAGGAATCTAGGATACAGATGCTGCCATCTATTAAAGGTTTTTAACCCTTAAAATTCCCAAAAAAATGGGGGGAGGGAGGGGGGGCCATATGTCTTTCTTTAAATTAATCCTTTGTTACCTGTCACCCAGTGGGTATAAATGGCTTCCAGCAGCAGCAGGAGAGCAAAAGCCAAAGTGATCAGGGTGACACACAGTGCACAGTGCACACACAGTGATGGATGGAAGGTAAATATTAAAAAATATATATATATATTTTTTTTTCTCTGTGTCCGTGTGTTCTTTTTACATTTAACCCTTTGTGAACTGATAAGGAATCTCTGAGACCCATATACTAGTTCACAAGGCTTAGGGATTGGCATGTCACCTTTTTTGTGTTACATTGTTTTTTATTAAAAACAGATTTTTTATTTTTTTATTTTTTATGGGACCACCATGGCACCTGCAAAGAGAAAAAATATACATTACTACTTGTTTGCCAACATGTGTGCCCGTACATGCACGTGCATTTTTACAAACTGGTTGACGCATACTTTTAGGGGGCCATCCTTCTCCGCGGCACCATGTCTTTGTATATCCCTGTAAAAAGAAAGAAACTGAGTTAGTATTTATGGCCATGTGCTGTTTGTGTAGTGTTTGGGTATTGTTCTCTTCACTGGCTTCACACCCACCTGAGTCGTGCACCATTGCCACTGTGGCGCCATGTGACTTTGCTCAAATTTACAGGCACCGTCACCTGTTTGCACCTTGGCAGGAGTTTAATGCGGCAAACATGTGTAGGCAAATGGCATGAAAGTGTGACTCACCATCATAATTTCCTCCTGCTGCTCACGGGTGAACAAGGTGGGTGCCATGTTGGATGTCTTCATAGCAAGTTGTGGTATAAGCAGACACTCTCAACCCAGTCTTTGAACAAGTTGAGGTATAAGGGGACACTCTCACCCCAGTTTTTACAGCGAGTTGTGGTATAAGGGGGCACTCTCACTTCAGTCTTTACAGCAAGTTGTGGAATAAGGGGTCACTTTCACCCCAGTCTTTACAGCAAGTTGGGGTATAAGGGGGCACACTAACCCCAGTGCTTAGAACAAGTTGTGGTATAATGGGGGAACACTCACACGTCTTTATAGCAAGTTGTGGTATAAGAGGACACTTTCACCCCAGTCTTTACAACCAGTTGTGGTATAATGGGGCACACTCACCCCAATGCTTAGAGGAAGTTGTGGTATAATGGTGCACTCTCACCCCAGTCTTTACATCAAGTTGTGGTATAAGGAGACACTCTCACCTCAGTCTTTACAACCAGTTGTGGTATAATGGGGCACACTCACCCCAATGCTTAGAGGAAGTTGTGGTATAAGGGGGCACTCTCACCTCAGTCTTTACAACCAGTTGTGGTATAATGGGGCACACTCACCCCAATGCTTAGAGGAAGTTGTGGTATAAGGGGGCACTCTCAGCCCAGTCTTTACAGCAAGTTGTGGTGCAGCAGTAGTGAGTTCAACCCTACTTTAGCCCTCACTTCAGCCTTTATCCCTGACTAAATATTGCCCTGAAAAGGACAGTTTTTATACCAAATAGTCCTATCTGTTTCTCAGCATCAGCCTGCAACCTATTCCTATCTGCTGCAGAGTGCACAGCGGCATTGTGTGTCATGACGTGGACCCTGCCTTTTATATGGTGTTTTCATGTTTCCCACCAGGCCAATGGAGGGAGCAAAAGGAAGAAACCTGTTTGGCGGCTGTGCAGCCGATCAACCTTCTTCTCTTCCAGGTCTGGGCCGAACATGCGCATCGATTTCTCAGGATTTCTCAGAGACCATTTACTCAAGTTGGTTAGAAATCCCACAAACTATAACACTTTGCAGTCTTTTCTGGTTCATTACTGCCTATTCCATGGCACCCAGGACAATCCACCCCCAACTCCTCTGGACACGAAGCCCGCCGGGCAGGAGGAAAACCATCCACACGAGGGGGCAGGTAAAGATAAATCATGGCCTAATCAACAGCATGGGGAGTCTGCAAAAAAGAAAGACGTTAGACATAATTAACCAACCGCCTAATATTTTTGAAACCTATGAACCTGGGAAGGAAAAGAGATGGACTATGACACAAACAAATAAATGCGTAAGTCCATACTAGTCTCGAGCCAGGGCTGCTTGAGTAAATAATGGTTTTATTATGCAGTATCCATTGGAGGTGGAGAGGGTCTCCACCTTGATCGACCCCATTCCCTCTTTGTGGTCCCCCATGTCTCATTCTCTTTAGCAAGGGCTGGTAGGTTGGGAAGTCCAACCAATTAGGAACCTCAATCAGGGCAAAACCTAGGAAAACAAAAATGTTGACCAGGTCCTCTGGTGATGTGAGTATGAAGGAGTCATTGTCTTTTCTGATAATAAGTTAAAATGGGTCTCCATCTGTAGACCGCATTGCACTCTTTGATACTTTGTAGCAGTGATCTCAGTTGACATCTCATTCACAGGGTGGAGCGAGCTATGTTTGGAAAAATGGTCACTGTATACCCTACATAGGACGTCCGGTGGGGCAACCCAATTTCCCAATGGGCGACCTGCAGCCCTATGGATCCTGTCCAATTTAATCACGTTGTTTGGCTGTTCTGCCCAAACCTGTGGGTGTTTGGGCTCCCAAAGAGACAGCAGTTCCTGTTGCAAGTCCGATGTGAGGCCTGGGGATTGCCAGGCAGGTAGGCTGTGCGCAATGGGCCTCCCCTACTCGACCTGAGTATTGCATAGGAGATGGTGGAAGGGATTGCAGAAACTGAGGAGGGCTCTGGATGCACTGGAGGGTGAGAGCACGTATATACTACTCACAGAACGTGGAGAAGTCTCTGGCTGCAGCTGGTTCAGCGTCTGACCCTCCTGCCAGGCTGGCAGCACAGAGTCTAAGACTGCTAGAGTCCCCCTGCCTGGTACAGGGTCATTTTTAGGCAAAGTGTTCAAAATACAGTTCACTTGCCCATACGCAATTCCAGGTGTACAAGTAAGGACACTGGTGATCACGTGAAGTCAAAATGTTCTCAACTTATAAATAATATTAAACTTAAAGATGAACAAAACCCAATATTCTGACTTTCCTGTGTATTGTCCCGTTCTCCTGTGATTGGGAATACCCTGCTGCATGAATCCCCCCAGTAGGTCTAGTTAAACTCACCTCTTTTCGGTTTACCAGCACATGCGTGGGTGCTCAGCCAGTGAGAGACGTTTGCCATGTTTACGTCTTTTGGCAAATGGCTCGTGTTGACTAAAATGAGGTGCGTGCGCTGCCACATTATTTTAAAAACGTTTATTCATGGCAAAAAGCTCAAAAGTGGGGAAACATCTAACCAATGCACTCACACCAGCACTTTCACATGCCCCCATTTGTAAACCACCCACTGCATATGCCTGACATAAGCTCTGTCCATTTGGGTGAAATCAAGAATTTAACTGGCTACAGAGAGCAGGGAGTGCTTTATTAAATATCTCATCAGAACTTCGGGCAGTATGCTTCTATCCAGCTTTGTCCTGCTTTGTCTGTTGTCCCCATCCTAATATTTTATTTTTTCCATCTCTTCCATCTCTGTCCTTCAGCTTCATTCATCCCTATGTTTTTCCTCTATCTTTCCTCACTCCTTTCTTCACAGACGCCTGGAGCAGTTTCACTCCAGTTGTATAGAAATCTGCAACGTGGCTGTTTAGCAGGAGATTTTAAAAAATCCCAAATGTTTTCTTCTTAGATGTTAGAATAGTAGAACAGGTCTAATAGGAGGTTAGACACTTGATACTGTGATTTGGGGATTTACCTGTATGGTTTCTTTAACTTCTTTATGCTTCCCTCTGAATATTTACTTGCTTACCTTTTGGATTTATTTATCTCTTTAAAATGATCTCAGGCTCTTTTTATCTCCCCCTCTTCATTACAAGTAAAGACAATCATTTTCCAGCTGGCCAGCCATAGAGAAAGGGTACAAAGTGGGGAGAAAACAGCAAAGATTTGTGTAGAAGTGGATTGGGTTTGCAAATGGGTCTAAGTTGTGGATTTAGTTGATTTTCTTCCTAGGACACGTGTATGTAATAATACAGTACCTATTATTCAAGCTTTTGAGAGAAATACGCCTATACAAAATTTAGCTCACTCAACCTTATACATGCCCATCAACAGTGTTTTGTGTGTACAGGACTCACATCTCTCTTTCTTGGGAAGTATAGAGGCTTGGTGTACAGTATGTCGCCACATAACAACTCAAGCACCTTGAGAACATCATTTTGCTACACAAAAACATACACAGTTCTATTGAAAATGAACTTTCCCTTTAAGCACACTGATCTAAGAGAGCCATAGCTGAACCTCCAACACAGCAAGTCAGAAATAAAGTTAAATATACAACAAAAGTTCACTACATTCCCTCCTCCTGATTATCCTGTTCCTCCATTCATCTTATTCTCACAGTTCACTTTCTTTTCCATAATCCTTTTATTTATATTTCTTTATTCCTCTCCATCTTCCCCTCCTTCCTTTTATCTTTCTCTTTTCCCTCATCTGCCTGTCCATGCTTCTTGCTCTCCCGCGAAACTGCCTAATTACAGCTAAAACTATTTTTTGATACTGAAGAGGAGGAGCTTGCACCAGTTTATGTTGAATAGTAACACAATTCCTTTAAATCAGGCCTAAAGCTTCCTGGAAATTTTGTCCCAAAAAGGATGTACGCCCATTGTGATCTTACCCCCTCCACCTCCATCCGGCCCCAAAGTAGAACAATTCACACCTGTTCAATGTAGGTCTCCTTCAACAGTCCATGGATACCACATCATACACCTCAGCAGGCAGTTAAAATCCCAGACGTATCCAAGCAAAAATACAGCTCATCCTCTTCGTATGTAGCTGTCCAGATTCTGTTTCTGAGCACTGGACCAGGAAGCTCTTGCAGGGGAGAAAAGGTATGTTTGATTTTTTTTTTACAGTCCCTTTAACTATAGGCCTTATTTATGATATGCGCCTTTTAGCATAATTTTTGTAGCTATATCGCCAGCTTTGGAGCACCAGAATTCCTGTTTAATCTGGCGCTGTACTGTGTACTACATTCAGGGCCGGGGCAGCTTCCAGGGGCCCCTACCTTCCGGGGGGCCCACTGACAGGGCCGGCCTTTGGGGTGTGCTACACCGCTTGACCGCGGTGGACTCGGAGGGCACCGCAACAGCTGATGCCCACATCACCTCGAATGGCAGGGTTCCACACAACAGGGCATCTTAATTTTTATTCCAGGGGAGGAAATGCTGGGTTTTGTTCTGCTTTTAAATTGACCACCCCAGCCGATTTCCTATCCCTGGAGCATCCCAATCTGTGATACTGTGTGAGACCCCCTGGGATCGCTGGCATACCCACTATGCAAACAATTCCAACTCTAAGTTTTGGTCCGCTTTACAGTGGCATCTTAATTTGGGATGCCCCTGTTTTGGCCGTTAACTCAAACTGGCGATCCTACAATGTATTCACCAGTTTGAGGAAAGTAATGAACAAAGGGGGGGGGGGTCACACACAGGGGCATCCAAAATCAGGAGAATCTAGATTCTTTAGACTCCCAGGTCAGGTTTAAAGAGGTTTGGTGCACTTCAAAGTAGACTAAAATTAGAGTTTTGGTCCAAATAGCATGATGCTTTGGGTTTGGGACATCCCTATGTGATGGGACTCTTCACCACAAAGGGGCCCACTGAGACCATGCTGCCCAAGAACCCACATAAACCTGGAGCCGGCCCTACATTGGTGCTAGCAGTTGCTGTGCAGAGCGCTACTAATTAGCTTCCATTGTTGCACTTAGGTATTGGCCGGCCTATGTCAGCTCCTGTTAGACCTACCGGCCAATTAGCCCAGCCCCAGTGAGCGCCATTTTGTACTGCCATTATTCCAGCACTCCCCCAACATATTTATGAATTTTTTCCTTCTTAAAATCTTTGGTGTTGTATTTTTCCGGAGCTGGTCAGTTTTTTTTCATTACAGTTACAAGAAATCACTGCTGGGGACAAAGGGGCCAAACTTTTTGGTGCATTTAGGTTGTGTTTTAGTTGTTGGTGTTAATTTTATTAACACCTCCAAAAAACATTTTGTCTCATCTAGGTCCTGCGTTTCAATTATTGATCCTAATGCAAGTTTTGTACAAAAAATGTGTTAAATATTAATTATGAGCATTAAACACTTCTTTCCAGTTCTGCTCATTGTGCTCTATGGGTTCTTGACCTACTATGCCAGGTTTCATCTGGCGCTGCTCCATTTTCAGAGTGACTGACGCTGCATCATTTTCGGTGCTAGTGTTAAATAGAACGCCAGCCGATGCTCATATCGGCACTGGCATTTTTTTCTTTCTTAATTTCCATGCTGAGTGCTGCTGAGGCCAAAAAAGTTGCACTGCATGACGCTGACGCTTCATAAATAAGGCTCTCTAACCCAGTGATGTCAACCTGACCCATTACAGGTCAATGTGACAGTTCCGATTACCATGCTTTCAGCATTGTATGCTGGTACATTGACTTTTTAAAAAAAATACTTAGGCCCTTATTTATGAAGGAATAGCGACAGGTAGCGACTGGTGAGCGACCGGTAATGACGGGCACCGCCACGAGTACGCCGGCTCCCCACCACAATCACACATTTATCAAGCCGATCCTGCTTAGCGACTGAGATAGCGCCATATAGCCACTCATTCATCATTATTCCAGCCTCAGCCCACAGCGCCAGCGTCCGACCTTGAACAGAGACAGGTATGACCTCTCGCTACCTGGCGCTCTCCAATGCATTTCAATGGAACAATCTTTAAATATTCATAATTAATTGTTATTCATTTTTTTTTCAATGTGAAAAATTCTGTGACCACTTCTGCCATGTTAGATAATTTTTTTAAGGTAAAAAAAAAAAAAAAAAAATTGTGCAGAATTGATATTACAGGTCTGATATTATTGTATTCATATTACTAAATTCTTAAATTTTTTTTTTTGGTTTCCAAAAATATGGTGGTTTGGGGGTTAAAAAACTACTTTTAACACATCGCCGCCAGCGCTCTGGGGTTTAAACATGCATTTCACAGCGCTTGAATTTTTGGAGCGTGATTTTTTGATGAATATGGTGGGAGCCGGTCGCTCTGACCAGTCGCTATCATGCGCACCCATACATCGCGGAACCTGTCAAATAGCGACTCCTAACCCCGTATTCAACATTACTGCACACCGACTGAGTCGCTATCAACAACCGAACAACGGCCAAGCACAGCGACTACTAGCGGGGGCTGTGAAAGTACTGCTACAGTCGCTCAACTGTCGCTACCTGCCGCTATTAATGAATCGGCCTCCCAGTATCTCTGTTCATTGAACGTTCTTTTAAATGTGAAGGTGATTTTGTAAGTGTATATAGGTGGCGTAGAACTGAAGGCATCTTTTCTGCTGGTAGACATCCACATCCCTGGAAAATATCTTCATAATACGATCTGAAATCTTCAAAAGATTGTAATGACCTTTTAGCTTGGTGAGGATCAGTGTGCACCATTAACACATTGTGTTCTGCGTTCATGGTAAGTGCGAACATGTATTTGTTGAACAGAGTTGCGTGCAAGCGCATTAACAGCCTGGAACAGACAAGGATATGCTTTAATTTTATATGTTTAAATTAAAGGGTAAGTCCACTTTCAATAGAATTTTGGAAAGTGTATATTTTTCTGTGCCAAAATGATGTCCTCAGGGTGCTGAGCTAATGTAGTATTTTTTCTTATGTTCGAGAATGTGTGTTTTATGGAAGCAGTTTTCACTACCTGAAATCTGTTGCCATTGGCAACATATACCAAGTCTGTACACCAAGAAGAGAGAAGTGTGAAGAGAGAAGTGAGTCCTGTACACATAGAACACTGCTGCTATGGCCGCTGCTAAAGTGAGGGAGCTCAATCAGGCTTACACATGTCCAGCAGCAGTGTTCTGTGTGTACATTGCTCCCATTTCTCTTCTTGGTTTACAGTTTTGGTGTACGTTGCCAATGGCAACAGATAACCGATAGTGAAAGCTGCTTCCGTAAAACACACATTTTCTAAAATAGTAGATTGGGTCAATACCCTAAAGACATCCTTTTGACACAAAAATATATACTTTCAAAAATTCCACCAAAAGTGGACCTTACCTTTAAATTATACTATTTTATAGATGGTATGTTAAATCTTGCTCTTTCCATTCTTTGGTAATTTTACAAAAATCTACCAACAAGATCTATTTTTCACTTCTTGTCTGCCAGCGCTGAGATCCAAAACTTGAAGGGTACAGGGAAGTTCAGATGCGCGGGGACAGGCTAGCAGATGGCCCTGGAGTCTTTTAGAACCTAGGACCACCCCGCACGGCTTTTGTTCTGCTTTAAATATATACCGTCAAAAAAGTCGACATTTTGGGAGCATCATTAGTTTGTTTGATTTTTAGGGGGTTATTCAAGAAGAGAGCGCGCAGTAGTGCCTCTTAGCAGCAGGCAGTGTCTGGTGAACGCCGGGCGCTGTACGCAATATCACATTTATGAAAGCGAATCTGGTGAGCGACTCTAACAGCGCCATGTAGCGTCCTATGTATTATTACAGGCGGCTCAGCATATTGCGCTGACGCTCTAGCTTCCAGAGCGCCAGGTATATCCTTTCGCTCACTGTCGCTCTCCCATAAATTTCAATGGCCGTTCACTTGCTTGTATTTAAACTGTGTGTTTGACAATTTTTTTTTTTTTTTTTTGCTCAAATCATTGTGTGACCTCTCCTGGCTGCAAACAAACACTTTTAGAAACTTTTTTGACTTTTTATATTTTCACGCAGACTTGTCATTACAGGTCTGGCACTAAAGTGTTAATGTCACAGTGTTAAAACAATTTTTCCATATGTTTTCACTTTGTTACAGTTGTACATGTGTTCAAAAACAGACTTGCATGCTATGCACCAGATTTAGAGCGCTGACGCTGTGTGTGTGTCCTTTTTTGAAAAGTATGGTGTGGAGCACTGAGAGTCGGTCGCACTGAGCTGGCGCTAACTCTTTCTTCCTGCAGCGCTGTACTGGTGTTAGAGTGTCCAACATACATCACATTCATCAATGCCGGCCAGGTAACTACAGCGAGTGAGGCGCTATGTTACAGCACCCAATATCAGCTTAAAGCGTCTACTAGCAGTCGCTCTAAGCGCCGCTATACAGACGCTCATCTGCGTTAGTAATGAATCAGCCTCCATGTGTTGCAGCAACGATCCTGGAACCTGCTAGAAAATGAAAAATGTCATCATGCATCTGGTTAAACTTTCTTTTGTTTAAACCCATTCATCAATTTATTGGATTTCAGTGTGAAATACTGGCTAGTATAATAAAGTCTTCTAGCGTTAGTCACTGATTAAAGGAAATTGGCTGTGTCCCTTGAATAGAGTGGCTTCAAAGGTCAGCCTTCCTAACTGGTCCATTCATGCAGTCCATGAGGCGGCAGTTTAACATGTTCCAGGATTTTGCACAGGATATAAAAAGGGAAGCTCATAAAAATGATATAGCAAACCCCCGTTATGGCATGTAAGCTGATAACATTTGGCAACGTCTCAGTAAGTGACACTTGGAAACACAACTAATGTTTACAGTTTTTTTCGCTGCAGGAGAGCCTGTCTCCCTGTGTCCGGCCTAGCAGACCCATTACAACCCCAGGCTTGAGTTTCCGGCAAGCCCTGCTAATTCGAACCAAATGTCCAGGCCTTTCAGTCATTTTTCCCGTCCCGGTCCGTGAGGAGAATAAAGCTCGGCACTCACGTTATGTCTCATGGAGGAGTGATAAATAGGTCCCACAGGTTTTTGGCTGTGGCTGAAACAGCAACAATATTGTGCACTTTTCACTTTAGCTAAGCTCCGGCATGGGACCGGGGATTTGAATATGTTCTGGCAGTCTCCCCCTTCCAACCTAGCTCATGTCTCTCATATTACCAGCAAACAATTTTTTTCATTATTTTAATATATTTTCAACTCTCATTCCTAATTAGAATTAAGAACTGGAGGGATTTTGCAGCTCTTTACCATCCTTTGTGCCAGAGAAAGCTGCACAGATCTTCCATTACACTCTGAAATCCCTGTTTGTGTTCCTCTTTTGAGGCCTTTTTTCCTAAACATGCAGGGCCTTGTGTAAAGTGTCCAGCAGCCTGGGGCAGTTTAGGCCTTGTGTTATACATAGCAAGGGCACTGACATTGCCAAAGTCTGCCCAGAAAACACTCTCTGTTCTGCCAAAGCTTTCAACTTCAACACTGTGCAGGTACTATACAGGCAGGTTATTACACACTTCCCCCAATTCTTGACAGATATTTTTCTTCCAGTCCGTTTGCTGAGACATTAAGTAAATAGAGGAAAGATGCCGCTTCTGGCCAGCCATTTTTATATATACTGCAACCATTCATCCAGATGTTAAACATTCGAGATCCAAGTCTTATTCAGGGTGGCTAGACAGAGAAGTGAATTGATCAGCACATGAAGGATTTCCTTCCACTTGTGTCTGTTTTATTTTATTCCATATTTTTAGTGCATATTGAAGTTTTTGGTTCTCTGATGGTAAATACCATGGCTCTTTGTAATGTATACACATGCAGGATCTTTTACAAAGTACAGAATATTTATAGACTCTATTGGTCTGTGATCCTGTCTACACGATGATGATGAGGGGTCACCTTTAAACTGATGCAAAAAGGCTGATGTCAGGGCAAAAAAGGATATTGTTGACTGAATGCTTAAAGCAGTTCCATAGCCCACAGTGACCTTTCAAGTCTCTGCATCCCCAGCACCACCATAACCCCCAGGGCCGGATTATGAGGGGGCACAAGGGGGACTCCTACTTGCCCTGCAAAGGGGGCCTTCAGCAACCTTTTCGGCTATGGTCTGTTCCAGGATAATTTTCAGTCTTTGTTCTGGCAGGCTGCGGGGCCAACAACGAAGCTATCAGTGACAGTGGGGGTGTGTCTGGGCAAGTCTTTTTTTGTTTTTGCAAACCCACAGCCAAAGCCAGCACAGGGGTGTGTAGAGCTGTCAATCAGCGGTTGCTCACTGCACATAAGCCACCAAGCACAGCCACTGGCAGCTCAATGCAGGGAACTGTTTTCTGCTGGACCAGCTGGGTGGCTACACTACCCCCTGCCCAGAATGGCAAAGCAGGAGTTCCCAAGAAGCACGCACCCGCACAAGGGTGGCACGAGGGACAGGATCTGACATACCAGTAAGTAGGCGGGTGCCAGACAACCATCAATCAGTTACTTGCCAATGAAAAAAAAAATACTGTATCTGGGGCCGCCACCAGACTTTGTGCCCAGGGGCCTCCATCACACTTAAGCCGGCCCTGATAACCCCCTCCCATGTTCCTCCTGTTCCACTCTCCTTCCTACCCCCCCCCCCCCCCCATTAGATGTGACCTCTTGGAAATGTTGGGTTTCTCTCTAACATAGGGTTCACTGCTTAGGTTAGAGAGTATGGTAAGTTAATTTAATTTTCTTGTGTACTACGATCCTCCCTGGCACAATTTTAAGGGAGCAATTAGGTCTACGTTAACAGCCAGTCTAAGTTGTGCTTTAGCAAGTCTTAAAAATGAAAGGTAAATAGGGTTCACAGGACCCTCATTGCAAAAGGGAAAGGGAAGGAATCTAGCTAAGGTTAAAGTGGAGTGAAAGCCACAACAATCGGGACTTTTACTTCCATGATTGAGCTTTGCAGAACAAGCGTTGTTGCAATGTCCAATGAGCAGCTGTGGACACTTGGGTGACTGACTTCACCCAGTTCACAGCTGCTGCTCCCGCACCACCCCATCAATTCATGAATGAATGAATTAATGCAGCCAGCATTACCCTATCGTTGCAGCAGGAGAGAATTATGTGGTACCCCCCCACCCCCCCCCCCCCACACACACACACACACATAGAAAACTACAGAAGCTAAGGACTGATGCATGGACTAAACAGGAAAAAGTACTGCAGCCCAGGTGTCTATATTTGTCTTACTGGAGGGACTGCCTTAACTATCTATAGCCTGTGGGTTTACAATGACCAGCCGGTTTCTGGAATTAGTGCTCCCTCACTGTCACATTATTTACTCTCTGTAGCCCTCTACAGGATCGCCCCACTGACCTTTATACTTTTATGCTTTAATTTCTGGGTAATGGTTGAGCTTAAAATGACATGTTATGCTTTTTTAGTCATTAGCATGCTCTGATATGGTCAGAGCGAGCAGTGGACCTGTGTCGCTTACTGTGCTCTATCACATTGCAAGCACCAAGGGACAGAGTGGCTGTAAGACCAAATTTTTGTGTGGTCCTGGAGGACTGAAATTGAAAGGAGGGGAAGCTTTGGAACCCTGATATGGCTTCTCTCCTGCACTGTACACGATACAGTCATCAAGTAAAATGCTTGCTGCCTTATTTTTGCAGTTGGGTTTACAGCCCCTTTAACCTTTTTACATACTTAAGACATGTAAAAAGGTTGGTAATTTAATTTTAAAAAAGTGCCCGCCCCTCCTCCAAGAAAACCAGCCCGCCATGCCAAGATTACCAGCTGGTATTATCATACAGTAGTTCAGAGGTGCAACAGCAAGTACTGGTCATGATAGATACCAGTCCCTATTCTGTCCCACAAATCCAACGTGCAAGGAGGACTCTAAGGCCTGCCAACCCCCTGATGCCTGAGGAATGTGACCTTGGTATCAAATCGTTTGGGCAGATAGGACTCACTTGAGTAATTATTATATACTTGTCACGAACAACTCACCTTCTCGCCGGTCCCGCGGCGTCTGCAGGTGGCGCGGGCTCCGGCGCCTGTCTGCCTCCGTCCCCGCTCGGCGGCCGCGTCTCCGATGAGCAGACACGCCCCCCTCTCCTCCTCGCTTCTCTCTGACAGCTCGTGTCTTATGACCTCCGGTGGTGCTGCAGTCAGTGCGCCCGCCGGAGGCTGAGTTAAGGTGGGCCAATGAGCCCTTGTACTAAGGTGGACCAATGAGTCCAGAGTTCTGGGCGAAAATGCCTTTGTAAAATTAAACTGGGCAATCAGCCCAAGGTTCAAGTGTGCACCAATCAGTCCACTCCTTCCCATCCAATTCCATCAGTTCCCTCCTAATATCGTTTTGTTCCCCACAGTTGTTCCCTGCCAGTGATAGCATGCTGCTGGGTGTGATTATCCGTATCTGTACTTTCCATTTGATCTTGCTGTGTATTGACCATCCCGTGATTGCCGCCTGGACCGACCATTGCCTGTTTCTGACTACGATTTGCCGTACCCATGACCTTCCGGCTTGACCCTTGGCTCGACTTTTGACTACTCTTCCATCTCATCCTTTTGTGCCGCGCTTGTCTGGACTGATCTCCCGTGTATGACCCTTGCTTGCCTGATCTCGCCCAGTCTCGTTCCTGGTTCATCCTCCTTCCTCCCCGTAAGTCCGCATCCTTTGTGCTACGAAGTCCTGGAGGACAACCGTGCCCGGTGAGGCGTATAAAGCGTCCCGGCAGATGGAGGCTTGTCTATAGGTGAAGCTAGCAGCGGAGATTGGGGGTTGCGGACTTACTCAGAAGGCGAGTGTCCTATGGGACCTAACATTATCACGGGCCACAAAATGGAAGAACTTGTTCAACAGGTGCAGGCTATGGCCACTGTCATCAATCAACTAGCCCAACGAGTGGCTATGCAGGAAAGTCACCAACTACCTTCACCACTGGCACCTGTTTCCTCAGTGGAGCCAAAGGTTCCCCTTCCAGATAAATTTTTCGAAGTTTTCAAACTTCAAGAATTCGTGTGAGCTTTACTTCCACCTGTGGCCCAACTTCTCTGGGTCTAAGATGCAACGAGTGGGCCTAGTCATTTCACTTCTTCAAGGTGACCCACAGACCTGGGCTTTTGGACTGGCACCTACCGATGAGGCTTTACAGTCAGTCTCCGCCTTCTTTGCCGCCATGGAGGTCCTGTATGCAGACCCTGACCAGGCTTCTACGGCAGACTCTAAGTTACGGAGTTTAAAACAAGGAAAACGGTTGGCTGAAGAATACAGCGCCGAGTTCCGTCGATGGGCCATCGACATCGACAGCCCTGTGCAGTCAGTTCAGAATCGGGCTCTTAGAAAGTATTAAGGATACTTTAGTTAATTTTCCGCAGCCAAAGAGCCTTGATGAATACATGCAGCTGGCCATCAGAGTGGATAGACGGCTCAGGGAGAGACGTGTAGAAAAAGTTAAGGATCTGCCATGGGGTCCTCCTCGTCAAGAATTCAGCCCAGGGGACCCGCTGCATCGTCCTCTTTGGCACCCGAGGAGCCCATGCAACTTGGCGTGACTCACCTCTCCCAGGCGGAGAAGATAAGACGCAGATCGCAAGGGCTATGCCTGTACTGCGGAAACCTTGGCCATTTCACCAAGAATTGACCTAACAAAGCCCGGCGTCGGGAAACTACAGCGCCTAGATCCGGTTGAGGGAACTCATCTAGGTGATCAGGTACCACTCCCTCATATAAATAGATTGCTTTTACCCGCTATGATCTCTTGGGGACCCTCCAGGATGTCTGTCACCACCTTCATTGATAGTGGGGTGGCCGACAATTTCATGGATAGCTCGCTTTAAATATCTGGTTGATCCCCGAAGAAAATTCACTTCGGTTCTGGCTGTCAATAACGAACCAATTGTGGGAGGATTGGTTTCCTATAAAACCCCTTTTGTGAATTTAGTGGTGGGTTCCTCCCATGCCGAGAAGATGGAATTTTTTTATCTTAGAGAGCCCTGTATCTCCTATAGTACTAGGATTTCCATGGTTAAAGATCCACAACCCGGTTGTTAATTGGGTATCTGGGGACTTGGTTAAATGGAGCCCATTTTGTTTAGATCACTGTTTTTGCACCGCTCTAAGATCGACTCATGTCTCTCTTGAGGGGTTACAGTCGACCTATGCAGATTCGGTGGATGTTTTCTCCGACAAATCCGCTGACTCTCTTCCTCCACATAGGGCCTATGATTGTCCCATCAATCTGCTACCAAGTACCATACCCCCTAGGGGGAAAATTTACAATCTCAAGAATCTTAAGAAAGGATTCATCTGTCCCTCTGCCTCCCCTGCTGGCGCCGGGTTCTTCTTTATCGAAAAGAAGGATGGGGGTTTACGTCCCTTACCGATTATTGGGGACTAAACAAGATCACGGTAAAGAATAGGTATCCATTACCTTTAATCGATGACCTCTTTAACCAGGGGCACAGATTTTTTCTAAACTTGATCTTAGAGGGGCGTATAACCTCATTCGCATACGCCAGGGAGATGAATGGAAGACAGCCTTTAATGTAAAAGATGTGCACTACGAGTACTTGGTTATGCCTTTTTGTCTGTGTAATGCTCCTGCGGTCTTCCAAGATTTTGTAAACGACATATTTCGTGATTATTTGGACCGATTTATGGTGGCCTATCTAGACAATATCCTTGTCCTCTCCCGTTCGGTGCTGGAACCGCCAGCATGTAAAGGCAGTGTTACAAAGATTACGGGAGAACAGGCTATATGCCAAAATTTCATAATGTGTGTTCGAGGTTTCTGAAATTCCGTTTTTGGGGTATCTGATCTCTAAGCAGGGGTTGGTTATGGATCCCTCCAAGGTGTCCGCAGTATTGGAGTGGGAGCAACCAAGAACCCTTAAAGCGCTACAGAGGTTTCTAGGATTCCTCAACTTCTATAGGCTTCTATTGGAGTCGTTTTAGAGCCTGGTGAGAAAACACACTTCTTTTTAGGAGTGTAAATTGCCATTCACTCTCATTGTCTACCTTGGGGCTGAATCAGAGAAAATTTACATCTGGTAGACCATGAAAGTGGCAGTTTTCTCTCTTAAAAAACAAGTGATTCTTCTCACCAGGCTCTGAATCTACCCCTATGTCCCTTTTTCCTTGTCACTGCAGGAGCAATCTCCCAAAAACATGTTGGGGGCTTAGGCCCACAGAAGACTGAAAACAACAGCAAAAAGTGGTGCCACAGCAGGCCCTGATCTGGTGGAAGACAGTGGCATAAAATGTACAGAACAGAGACTGTTACAGACAAGTAGTTACAGAGTTCAATGTAAGTGTTTATGTAACAGCATAGATGTAAAGACAAGTGATATGTGGCACCAAAAAAGGGAGTTATAATGAAATATACTTTAAAAAGTTATAAGCTTGTCTTAATAAATGGGGCTTGAGCACATTTTTAAAGCTTTGGGGGTTAGGGAGGGACAGACTGAGTGGGGTAAAAGCATTCCACAGAAGTAAAGAGGTCATGTGAAAAGTCCTAGAGGCAGGAGCTAGAGTGATCAGAGAGTGTCAGAGAGGTAAAGCAGAGCTGGTTTGATATTGCTGAATTAGAGAGAAACCTTGCTAAACAGAGCTTTGTAGATTAGTTTTAAACTAAATTCTATGTGAGACTGGCAGGCAGTGGAGGAACTGTTAGAGGGGAGCTGAGTTGGAAGAGCAAGGTGGGGTCGGGTTCAGAAAAGATAAGAGAGGTGCCAGTCTGTTTATTGGTAAACCAGAAGTAGTCTGTTGCAGTAGTCCCTTCAGGATATGGCCAGGGCATGCACATCTTAAAGCGGTACTATAACCATATGTTAAGCACTTCCTCATTCATGTATGGCCGAACCCGGTCCCAATTGAAATCATTGGAGACCCAAACTTTGGGGGGTGGCTCTGGCCGTGGAGCAGAGGAAGTGTGCTGCTGTAACTGACCTCAGCTTGCAATCCCCTTCATCTTTGTGACTGTGGAGTGGTGGCAGTGGAGCGGCAGCTGGCAGTGCTGGCACTAGAAGTGCCCTTACTCATGGGAGCCAGCGGCCATCTTCCTGTAACCACTGACTGAAATACGTGTTTGGGTTTGGGAACCTAAAATTGTAAAGTTCCATACAAACTCATGGTTCAGGTTCGCCTTTCCCTTCCAGTGACCAATCTGAATTTCCAAGTGGGCTTGCACATCAAACCTGAAAGGCTTTCATTTGTCACCTGATTAACTGCCATGTTGTCCCATGAAATACACCATGAACAAGAAAGTGGTGACTTGACTATAGTACCTTTTTAAAAGGTGTCATAGGAAGGGACAGGCAGTGGCTAGGGAGTGATTGCTGGTTTGAATGAAAGGACGGGGGTCTAGTATGACTTCTTGGCATACAATATGGACAGTTGCAGTTACTAAACAGTTATAAACAGAGCTACAGTTAACCTGTGTGCAATCTTAGTCAAAATAATGTAATCTTGTAGTCTTCTCTACCAGCTTGTTTTGTGATTTTTCCCACTGTGTAACAAAAACCCCAAATCTTTATTTGGTTTCTTCATTGTTCAATCCATGTAAGATGGGAGGAGGTGTTGAGAAATGCCTATTCTTTAAGCTAATATATGGTACCACCCAAAACATAATGCCAGAAAAATTGCTTCCTGGCTGCAAAGAAAACACATAGAGCACTCTTAGAGAAGAAAACTGTTTTAATGTAGCTGGGTCCAAACTTCACTAGTCATCACCAGGGTCCCTTAGCAGGAGGGAGAGCCCAAAATTTACAGGCTCTGTCACTTTCACTCACAGCTATACATGTGCTAATACAACCTAATGTGTTACTGACAGTTCACTTTATTGTTTGAAATAACTAAACATAAAAAGCAGAGCATTTTTATTTTAATATACCAAATCATTACATTTGATATATACATTTGCTACTTGCATGACAGGTGTAGAGAAAGAGGACCCATGCTTCTTCTTAAAGGACAAAAGCAAGAGATCTAAACCAGTCAGAGGGGAGTTGATGAGTCAGAACTGCTTATCTCTGTTACCGCATTGCCACGTTACCACGTTAGCATGCAGTTAAAGTTCAGGTTGGAAAGCCTATTTCAGGGGGGAGAGCCATTTCTATATTGCAGTTTGATTTTGTCGAGAGTTTGATGTAGCCTAGATTAGGGTAACAGTTTAAGTTTAGCCTGTCTACTTCTCAAGAACATAGACATGTGACAGTGTTACTACAAACTATTATTTTCACGTGTCAAGTTTCTTAATAATTAGCAATCACACCTTTAATTGAATTGAAATTTTAGAAGAGCAACACACTTAGGTCTTCTACTTGTAGCATGAGATGTTACTCCGAATAGGGAGATTACTCCTCTGAAGCCAGACCTAAACCATCTCTGGGAACTGTGTGCATAGAACCATTTCCATGACATAACCACTCCCTCTCACTGCTGATAAGCGTAGAAATTAAGGTGTACACAAATCAGCTTGCTACTGCGTTAAAGAGAACCAAGACTCCGGGACGATCGATTGCATCTCCCCGAGGCATCCTGATTTTCCTTGCCGTGATCACTGTAATTCTTACTTGACCAGTGATAATATGGCGCTTTGACAGGCTGCAGCCGCTTATCCCGCTCATGGGATGCGGCCAGTGCGTGTGCCTACATCACCTGGAACTTTTGAGATTAACTTATCTGTTTAGATTGTTGGCCCACTTTAGCTTTTACCTTTGGAGAGACATAAAGAGATGATTTGCATGGCTCCATGTATTGAAAATAATGATGGGTAATCCTGTTATCAGGTTATCAAGTAAATAAAAAAGCCCCCTAAAAGATAAGGGCAATCCGATTTTGTCTTTTCATTTCATTTTCCTACTTAGGCCCTTTTCTTGCAGTTGCAGGGAGATCCCAATTCTGTTTCTAAAATACAGGTCAGATGGCAAGTACTCCTAATGTTAAACTAAGCAATAATCATGATAAGCTAAGCAATAGGTCAAACAACTTGCTAAAGAATGATCTTGTAATGGAGACTGTGGTTGACATAATTGTAAATATCTGTCAGACATTCCCCAGCTAAGGAAAGCTGTTTGTGTTTGCACACAGGCTAGCGTATTTGTATAAAGGGAGTCCTGTGGTTGTGTCAGGAATTCACTTAAGGAGGTAAAGTCTTGCCTTGTGCCTCCGTCTGTGTCACATTGTATCAAGGAACTTTAAACAGGCGGGAGAAGGAAAGGAGCTTTCTGCCAGCCACAAAATGTTATCTCACTTCATAAACACCCCCCTCCCCTCCAAATCTGTTCCCTCTGGGACTCGTCGATGAATATGAATATGATTTTTCATGTCAACGGGTTGGAACCAGACTGGGCAGTAAGTATTGATTAACACCTTCCTAGCCACAGAGAAACTCTGCAAGTTTTGGTCTGAAAACATTAGCTTATTTTTCTTTGTTTTTTGACCATAAATGTAATTTCACCTTGTGAGTTAGAGAGTTAGATAAAACTCCTGTTATCATAACATCTGGAGCTAGAGAGAGAACACAATTGGATACGGGCTCCTCAAAAATAAATATTACCTTGATTTTGCAGAAAGAAAAGTTTAACATAAGTAATAGTCATGGTTAGTAAATCCCACGTGATCGGTGCCTAGTGTTTATCACTGTTTCACGGAACACATGATAACTTGCTCTTTTGGTTCTCTTCACAGTAGTGAGTTGACCCCCCTCGACTAGATTGGGTGTAACTGGTGGATGATTGCTCTGTAGGGGGATGGGTTGATGATGATTTACTCTACACACATGAAATGTTGAATAACCAAAACATCTAAAATAGAGATAAGTGAGATAAGTTAATGGCCCTGGTGCAGTAAGCTTCAGGCATGCTGGTTCAGGCTGCGTACAGAAACACCTTACTCTATGCAGTCAACAAAGTAGGCAAATACCACTTTGAAGCCAATTCTTCAACAGATTCCTTTCCCCTACCAGTTATAAAGTCTTCTACTGATCTTTTCCACATTTGCCTTAACACTTAAACCAACACCCTAAAAGTAAATGTTGTGCTTCTGGATAACGCACCCACACTATCCAGATTGCTTCCCAAAAAACATTTTCACCTTTTTTATTCTCTTTTGTTGTGTTAATGGAGGCCCCTGGGTGCTCAGAGGCCGACAAAGTGGAAGATGTTTTTGATGGCAATCCAGAAGCACTGCTAAGCTCTCGCTGGCTCTGAAAGGGCTGGCCCATTGGCACATTGAGAGGGCACATGCACCCCACCTTCTAACTGGGCATGCAGTCAGCAGAGCCAGTGGAAGTGTGCTGCTCGCTCAGGAGCTTAGCAGTGCTTCCGGATTTATTTTTAGGGTGTTGCTCAGGTTTACACCTCTGTGCAGCAAAGCTCTATACAGAGGCAACTGAAGTTCAGACTTTCAGCTTTAATGCACTTGGTTGAACAAAACGATTGTATAAAAATGTGAGAAACTAATGCATCTTTTAAACACAATCCCTTTATTTCAGGGGTTTAAAAGAAATTGGACAAGTTAAATAATTGTAAGTAAAATGTTATTTTCTAATATTTTGATAAAAACCCTTTGTTGGCAATGGCTGCCGGAATTCTTGAACTCATGGTCCTCACCAGACATTGTGTTTTCTCCTTTTTTATGCTATGCCAGGCCTTTACTGCAGCGTTTTTTAGTTGCTGTTGGTTTGTGGGACCTTCTTTCTAAAGTTTAGTCTTTAACAAGTGAAATGCATGCTCAGTTGGGTTGAGATCATGTGACTGGCTTGGTCATTTAAGAATATTCCACTCCTTTATTGATATTGTCTTCTGTGGGTATCCAGTTCTTTTTTGCATTCATGAGTTCACCAGTGCTGTATATTTTGCCACTCCTAATACTGTAGCGATTTCTTAGAGGGTTTTTTTCTGTTTTCACAGCCTAAGGGTGGCTTGTTTCAGCTGCATGGAGAGCTCCACATGATTTTTTCACAGCAAATACTTCTAAAAGCAAGTACCACACCACACCTCATGTCTAGGGGTCAGCTTTAATATGTAGGTGATCTTCACATTGTTATTGGTGCTGGCATAAGTGTTTTTCTTAAACTGCCTATCTTTTTATGAGCTTTTGTGAACAGTGGCAAGAGTTTATATAAAAGGGTGCAGAAAACATCCAGTGAGCAACAGTGCCTCAGCCTTGATGAGAGAGGTGGACGAGGAATGGCCAAACTGGTTTAAACTAACAGAAAGTCTATGGCAACTGGACAAAAACATGTAGCCATAGGTTAGCTGGCTGATAAGCATTATCCATTTATTTACTAGAAAACACAAAGTTGCACCAAATTTAAATATAAGATTATAAAATAAAACCAGAAGATAACTTAGACAACTTAGAGACAATCTAAATGTAATGAACAATCGGTAAACTTCACATACAATGTTTGTAAAGAAATTCTAATTAAGAGGACATATTTACTGTATAAACTTTATTTGATTCTTCCTTTATATTATCATATGGCACACAAGGACAGCTTTGTGGCTTAGAGATTTTATAGTACATTGTGGTTCCCTCAAGAAACAGAGGGATTACATGCAAAATTAGAAATGGAAGACACCACTCACTTAAACATCTCATTTGAGAGCATCTTGTGAACTCAAAAGCATTTTGTGGATTTGGAGATTTCTAATTGTGCTGTAGAAGTTCAGACACTGGCTTGTTCCTGGAACACCAAGACTGTTTTTCATCGGAAAACATGCAGTTTAACAGCAACGTCTGAGCAGTGGAGAAATCAGGAAGAAGGAATGTGTGACAGAGCCAGCAAGTGAGGGGACAGAGCCAAGTCATAGGGGTGGGGAGGCTGGGGGAACATATTTTGTGAGAGAATATAAACGTTTTTTATTAGAATGTTACATGCTACATATTTCTTTTTTCAGCATACTTTTTTGTTTTCGTGGAAAGCAATGTGAGCCAAAGGCCATTCCAAACGGTAAAGGCCTTATGTTCTTTTAGTGTTTTGTCATCCTGTCACCAGGCATTGGCATGAAATATTAACGCAGTGAGGGAAGATTCCCCAATAACTGATCAAGGATGCTTGCTATCAAATACATAGTTACACTTTACAAAATATTTCTTAAGTAATATCACATTTATTGATGTGTCTCGCTAATGCTGTATACTGTAATACACTTTTTTACAGTGCCCTCTTGCTGGGAATTAATATTTGACAATCTTCAGACTTTATTGCCAATAATGTTGACAGTCATACTAATGATGTCACTGGAGGGGGAAATCTCCCTCCATGTCCCTCCTCTTTAGTGATGTCATTAGTCACATGGAGGATTCCACAGAGGCTCCCCATCTGTGGTACAAAAGTCTCGCTGACCTAGTGGCATTAGCAGGAGGATGGCTGTAACAGCGGCTCCCCACCAGTAGCAGACTAGTGTCTGTCTGACCAGGATGGAGCCCTTGACCTAGCAGACCGCTAGAGATAACACCCGACAGGGTAAAGATGAAATTTCAATTTCAATTTAAAAACTGTATTTTCTTTTTACTGTTTGAGAACTGGTAATGGGTCCAAGAGATACCAGTTCACTACCCAAAATTCAAACCAGAACCTAAAATTAATGTGGACCTGAACTTTGAGCCTCGATCCTCTTCCCGGCAGCGAGCGGCGGAGCAGCAGCAGCGTTGGATGCCATTCTTTTGCAGCCCCGGCTGGGGCCAGTTTGGGACTCTGCTGCCGTCATGCTGACCGAAAGAGAATCAAGGCTCAGGTGAGTTACACTAAGGTACTGCTGCTGCAACCTTAGCTGAAGTGGGTTGATGAGCTTAGCAGCTTCTGGCTGGTTCGCTCATCTCTACAGTTCACACGTTGTGGTGGTCAGAGCACTATCTGGCCTTAGGACTTCCGAACCGGATTGCCCCCACTCCAGATCATTACACTAGTTACCACTGTGTGGCGCTGGGCAGTTTTTTTATTTGCAATCAATAGTAATTTGATAGACATTTCTATGATGTATGCATATGCAAGAGAGGACAATTTTATTAGCGCCCCCCTATGTGAAATTTAAAGTTTGTTTTTAAAATGTATAACAGAGAAAGGATTTTTCAACATAGCATTTTTATACATACTATATCTCTTTTATTTGCATACTATAACAGAACTTATTTTAAAAAGAAACATTATTGTGCCATAGCACTGCTGTGCAATGGTGTGCTTTAACCTCTGAATGATGAAGACCCATTAAATCAAGTCATAGCTGAGAGTTATTTCCTAATATACACACATTATAAACACGTCAGTAAATGTTTGAGCTGTTACTTTGAGCAGCATGGCAAAAAGGGGTATACAAAGTTATCCTTTCCAAATTTTAAAAATTGGAGTGCAAAATGTTATCAAAAAAATCAAAGAGAGCCACTCAATAAATAGCAAGCGTGACAGAATAGAAAGTTACAGATTTCGAAGACCCTGGAAAGAAAACTAGAGAGAGATGTTTGTAAAAACCTCAGAATAACCGTTAAGTTGTGAATGCCTTGGGCAGATCAGGAATTGTTGTTTCAAAAAAGAGCTAGAGACCTGCACAGAATTGCGAGGCTGCAGTCTAAGAAAAGTACACTTTAGACGCCTTTAATCCAGACTCACAAACGCTAAGGACAACTTGGAGAACGACTATGGACACTGTTCTCTTAAGTCATAGAGACATCAGTGCCACCATAGGGGAGAAAGGGCTGAAATGCCATCCTGGGCCCAAAGGGCTGGAGCTCTGAAAGGGGGGCCTGGAAAACACTGGTGCAGATGCTTGAGGTGTGGGGGGCGTTGAAACCGGTATGCCGTGGTCCTGATATTTTAATTTCCACCATGTGGAACTAAAAGACTGGCTGCTTGTTTTCTTGTTTCCAGGAAAGCAACCATTTTTCAGTCTGAGAAGCTGCCAACTAATGCAGTGACCAAGTAGTCAAGGTCACCAACTAGGCCCAGTTGCTGTATATAGTTAACAGCATTATTTTCTGCTGGGGTGGAGGGTCATCTTTTGAATGCCAGATTCCCCCACCCCCCACCAATCCACCATAGTGCAATGTGCTACATCTTGGCTGTTTTGATGCTCCTATTCCGACGCACTCTCCCCGCCGGAATGAAAAGCAAACCAAAATCGGCTTGGTTGCAGCATGCTGGACTATGGGTGGCCAACCTAGTCACTCCCACTAAGCAAAAGCTGATTTGGAGAATTTTGATGAATTCCCTTGTTTCTTTTCATTTAAAAGAAAAAAGGGGGGTGGGAGCAACTCAATCACTATTATTTATACAACATTATTATTATTATTCAGGGCCTGGGAACTAATTTACCGCCCAGTTTAAACCTCTCATCATCTAAATATCAAGCAACAAACATGTGTCGGATGACACAGTGTATGAACTTTGCCAACAGAGTCCCTTTAAGCTATGTATATTTTCTTTATGTAAGGCTGTATGTTAAATTTGTAAAACATTATGGACATTCATGGACTTTCTCTCCAGATCTTGTGTACAGAGGCACCCATTGAAGTCAATAGGAGTGCTTCATACTTAGGACATGCCCAAACACACAGTGCCAGCTTCTCATACCGGAGTTTACCCAGTGCATACAAAACAAGGACTAATAATAAAGGCTGGCCTTGACCTTCCATATTAATAATGAAGTCAAAAGGTTCCCATGTGTGTACAGTATACCTTTTAGCCGTGTGTGGTGGCTGCAAAAAGTCATGTGGAAATGTTTAACTTTTTCAACATACAGTACAGTTATTTAATTAATATTACTAAATAAAGGTGATGTAATAAATAAACATGTTACATTATAGTCATTATTACAGCAAAACAAACATTCATTTCTGTTGAAAAGGTGCACTCTTAGCTCTGGTATTGGCCCATTTGGCAGAAACAACTTTAAAGTGCAAGTAAGCACAAAAGCAAAAAATAATATACTTGATTATACTCCCCCCATAAAGAATTATCTCCTACAGTGCTGCAGGCTGAATCTCTTCTATTCTCCTTCTGAATATTGGGAAGCATTTATTTGGAATTTAAATCTCGATATGCTAATAATGAAGATTGGAAACAAAGCACAGAATGACATGTGATGTGCTCGCTTTATCCAGAGAACTGATAACAGGCTTGGTGTGAATGTGGTAGGCACTTGTGCGGTGTGAAAACCTTAGACACATGGGTTTAACATCTGCCTGGAGATAGAAGCTGGATTGTTTTGAATTGGACTTAGTTTGGAAATACTGAATAATAGAGATATGAATTAACCTTCTATGTAATTTCTTTTGTTCATGCATTATTTGATTTTTATAGTGTCAATTTCTATCCAATAACACCATTGGCTATATACATGTTAGAGCATCTTTAAATCATCTCCTATATTATTCATTAAGCGTCATGAATCTTTTTTCGTTGTCCTGTTTTTAACCACTGTATTGGCTTTTTATGCATTATCCATTTCCCAACACTCAAGTCTGTTGCAGAACTTGCCCAGTCATGCCTTCACAGCACAGAAGGCAAGGGAATTAATGCTGTGGCCCCAGTGATCAGTGGGTTTAGGGACATATACATATTGGAATGCACTATCTCTCTCTCCTGCTGAGACTATAACAAACAAGATGAGTGATTCTGAAAAGCCTGTCAGCACCCTGGTGTGAGTTACATTGTGTTGCATTTTCACAGCCAAGGAGCAGCTGATATCTTAAATATTTCTATTGTAATCAACTGCAATACACAGTAAACCAGTTATGAGCCTGCTTTTGGAATGTAAATAGCTTACATTGTGATGTGTGCATCACGCTGTGTGAAGATTTAAGAAATCACAGCGGCAGGTGCACACTTACGTTTCCGGATTAGGTGGTTGCCTGGTCGCCGTGGCGGTGAATTTCTCTAGCTTAGTATTTCCTGGGCTATGTCACTAAGCACGGTTTGGCAGTCCTCCCTGATGAAGGGGGATAATACACCCCCGAAATGTTGGAACTTGTATGGACTGTACCTTATGGACTGGATTACATATGTGGCATTGTTTTTGGAATTTTGCTTTCTGCAAGATTACCCTTATACAACTTTGCCTTATTACTACAACATATGGAGTGCCGGTCTTTCATGTTTCTGCTGTGTGAAGATTGTTTCCTCTGTAGAAAAACTTTTGACCTATCCACTGGACTCTCTGTCTCTGTTCATAGCCACTTCTATTTATAGGCTTTACAGGCTTGTGAAGATTGTTTTCTCTGTAGTACAACTTTTGACCTATCCACTGGCTTCTCTGTCTCTGTTCTTAGCCACTTCTATTTATAGGCGGGCAAGCCTAACAGTCATCTTACCTGCCAACTGTTGTGCCAACCATTTCCAGTTTGATCCACATACAGCCTGTAGGGGCAGGCAAGGGACTTAGGTGCCCAGAATCAGCATGGCTGTCTCAACATTTCCTGCACTCCAGAAACACCCTTGCAATATGGATCAGTACAACTGCATTGCAGGGCTATACACACAAGGTGTTTAAAGTAAATCCCAGGCTATTGCTACTCCCTCTAAATGTTACTCCCCTTATGCACTACTAGGTATAAGGAACTCCTGAGACAATTGCAGGCAGAGCAAATGACAGACTGGATCCAGCAGCAGATGATGTATACTGGACCGGCTGGATCTAAAAAAAGATTGTTACTGGAGCGAGGTGGAGCCCAGCAGCTTGTACACACTCAACTGTTGCCAGTGACATGTCAAGAAGAGAGAAGAATGTTATTCGCCTTCTCATTTTCATTACACGTGGATCCAGGCTTTATATTTGGGTCACATGTTACAGGCCGGGTCTGACTTGTCAGCAGTTCTGTAAGTGAGAGGACACTCACTGATTGGGTATAACAGCCGACATAAATTAAGCTATTATTATTTGATTATGGTTAAGAGAAGAGACTAATCAAAATAAAATGTGTCATGTAAGCTTATGAGGGCATGCTGTGCATAGCATTTACTATACATTACATGTATATTGGACCTTTGAATTGCAATAAAGCATGAAGATTTATCCTGGGAACTGGGCCCTCTTGGATTTAATTTCATGACAAGGGCGCTAAATGTAAGCAAGATTACAAAGATTATAAAAAGCAAGCAAGATTACAGGAACACAACCAAGGGGACCCTTCAAACAGCGAAGCAATGCTCATATTCCAACTCCATATTGGGATTTAGATTTGTCATGAGCATGTAGGAAAATAAATCCCATTTTGGACCTTAGATATAACTTGGCTTCCTTTTCAACTGCTGGGCACTTCCAGCATGGTAAGTGTCTTAGGAACGACGTAACAAATAAATAGGGAGCCTGGATCGGGGTTACACATGCTAAAGAAGGTCTGAGATATAACCAAGCATACAAAGCACAAGGAAACAGAGCTGACCTAGGGGCCAAGATCAGGGGACACGATTTCCAAGAAACATAGAGTGCTTATAAATGTGAATATAATGAATACATTTATGTGTGTAATCGTCAAAGAGCTGCCAGTAATTTCTGGGCAGTATTTGTTATGCATGATTGGCCTCTAGATATCCCTATAGGAATTTGGGTATGGGGCCCAATGATTTGTAGCAATGCCCCATACATAGTGTCACTGCACATAAAAACTGCCCAGATGTGCTCACAGGGACATTTTTGATCGGTCAGCATCCCATTATCGTAACATATGCATAAAATGAATGACTTTTTTGAGAATTTTTGCTTGGAGAAAACAGAACAATCTTCTCATTATGTAAAACATAGTATGTGTAACCTGCTAGGCATGCTGCAAAAATTGCCTCTCGCCAGTGCTGGAACAGTTTTTGCACCTTGCTTAAAAACATTGTTTCCTGTTATTTAAACGTCTGTAACACCAACTTGAAGCCCCAGACTTAATTCCCAGACTGCCTCGCCCCTTCCAAAATGAAATTATAGTCGACAGGGTGAAATGTTTAAAGACATAATTTATTCATTACGAGCTGACGAGGTTTCATTCCTGTAAGCGAGAGCCAGGCAGGTCTTCTGGACAGTCACCAGCAGCGTGCTGGCACTCATCCTGCAGTACACAAACACCATTGTCTGAAGGATGAAGCGGGATGTGCTGTTCTCTGCTGTACTCACAGCAAGGTCTGAGCTTAAAAAGCCATCAGGACATTTACCTGCACATGAGCAATGTCACACACATTCATTTTAAGTGACCATGCTGAAAGCCTTAAGACATATAACGCTGATGCATATGGCGAAACAGTGGATAAAGTGTCTAGGAGCAAATAGAAATTCCTCCAAATTAAAGTTGACCTTACTTCACAAATTGAATTTGAGTGCCACTATTTCTGTAAAAGGTCTAAAACTCCCTGCTGAATACATTCCATGGCAGGCCCAAAATGTCAATACAGTGCAGACATTCTTGCTGCCTTTTGCATTTAGCAATGGATTATGGGAGACAGAACCAGACAGCCCCTCCCTCTGGCTTTAATTTGTGAAGAGACTAAGGGGTTGGTCTTATAGTTAAGGCTTTGAGAGCACCAAGTATGAATATCCCAATGTCATGCCTGGAGTTCCTCCTTAGCTTTCAGCTGCTCCTTTCTGGGACTTTTCTCTGTTGTATGCAGCTTGACCAGTAGATGGTGCTGCTCTGCAGAGTTCCTGGAAATTAGCTCGTACCTGTGACATTACCTGGCCTATATAAGCTGATCCACACATGGCCTCAGAGGATCAGCATTGAATTTGTTTTCTGAACTGTCTACCTGGACCCTGTCTTTGGAACCTGAACCTGAATCTGAATCTTGTATGCATGCACTTTGACTCCACATTTATATATATGTGTACAGAAGCTTGTTTGATGTGTGTGTTGTGTGTGTGGTTTGTCGCATATCCATTTCTGTCTCGCAATCTCGATTTCTGGTCATTTACTACAATCGGGATTCCTCTATTGAGAAATCCCTGACACACGTGTTTTTGTCCTTTTTTCTGGGTGGGAACATTGTGAAAGGTGGCTTTTACAGGTGATCCTGATGGAAGGCGCTAAAGTCTTTTAGACTCCAGGGCTGAACCTCGGGACTGTAAATCGGACGAAAATAATAATAATTCAGTACCAGATGAGAAAACGCTACTACTTTTTAGGAGAACATTTCAATTCACTTTCATTGACTACTTTGTGAGTTATTCAACACCAGGTGAAAATTTACATCTGGTTGCTGAATCACACCCAAGGTAGACAATGAAAGTTGAATGGCAGTTTTCTTTCCTAAAAAGTAGTTTTCTCACCGGGTGCTGAATAGACACTAATATGGCAGAGAGTAGTTGAGCTGATGTCTGTCCCATGTGCCTCTCCTCCATTTCCTGTAGCCCCCAATTTCAACACACACACTTAAGTAGACAGACATTTAGGGCTTTAAGTCTACTTTAAATGTATTTTTATTTTTTAATGTAATTTATTTAGTTGTCACTTTTTCTCCTCTACCTGCTGTGAAGGAAAAAAGCCAGTTTAAATCTATAGAAACCCACGGATATAAGTCCGGAGTTCCCCTTTAAAATTCTCTATCCCTAGCAAATGTCACCTTTTATTTCTGCCTGTAGCATTAATGATTTCTAGTCATAAACCCAGGAAACCCAGGAAAATTAGCATCTGTGAGCCAAGTGCAGACTCCCTGCTGACTCTTTCACACCTCTGTTCTGAAAAGGCCCCCGATCCACCTGAGACAAAAGTGACTGCTGGCTGTGAGCTTCCTCACATTAAACACCGGTGGCTTAGACATCTGGCACCAACACAAATCGGACCATAGCTGGGCCACTATAAGCCATTTACAGATCCAGAACGTCCACACAAAACCAGACGTAGAGGTAGGTTTCTCAGGGCCATGCGACAAGGGGAACCTAGAGAAATGGAGATCTAATTTCTGACCCATCTAGGGACTCCATCTTATCGGATGCCCGGCATCCAGCACATATGGCACGTTTGGTGCCATATTCAGAACCATATGACCCCCCCCATATGACCCCCCCCCTGCCTACAGTTAGAACCCCTTTATGTTTTTTAGGTTCTAAAGCAGGTCCCAAAGCGGTGGGAAGTGACAGGGGGTGAAAAGAGTCTCGAGGCATAAAGGGGCATGATGCTGGGCCAGGTCTTTTGTCCCTTCTGGGGAGGTCACGGTGCATGCATGCTGGAGGTGCCTATCAATAAGCTTGCCACTCACCTCTATGTGGGAGCTCATCATCATCACTACTCTGCAACTGCATCTTAAGGTAACTGACTGTTTCTGTGTCTCTGTGTGTAACTCACTGTAACCTGTAACCCACTACTCAGAACAGCATTTGGATTCATTCATATCCCATCATAGCCAAATGTTTGTTATCACTGCCTAGTGTGCTCATTACATTAAAACCTTTATTTAACTTGAGCAATATTTTTGCCTTAGCCAAGAATCTTGGGCTCGAATGGGGTTTTGGGAAAGCGGGCTGGGCTTGACGGAGGTCTCTGGCTGATAGTTGGATCACGTGACCCGCGGATCCCTGACACCTGCAATACTATAATTGAATCCCAACTGTAGGCAAAATCTGCATGGAAATGTTATTGCCAAGGCTGTTGCTAGCATCGGGGGAATCAGGCAGCTGCCAGACATGCAGTACCATCAGTGACCACAGTGCTAAGCACTAGTTGTCAGCTGAGCTCTGCTTTGATAATAGGTGGTGAGGCTCTGGAAATGCCTAAACAATGTGAAGAAGCAGGGACTGTGCCAAGTCTCATCACTGGTAGCCCAGCAGGCACAAACAACAATCACTGTTGCCGAGGGGCTAAGGAGGGGGAGTGCAGCACATACTTAACTACTGTCCCCAACAGGGTAGCCTGCCATGTTCCATGAAGTAGCTCACCAGCCCACATTCAAGGTTATGCAGCACTTTTTTTTATATGTCTGCATTTTGTTTCCTCCTTCTTTCTTTTAATTTCTCTTTTTGTTTCCTTCTTTCTTATTTCCCTTTCTTCCCTTCCTTCCCTTCCTTTTCTTTCATGCTTCCTTTTTTTGTTTCTCCCTACCCTCTCTCTTCCTTTCTTTCAGCTTTTCTTGTTTTATTCCCTCTTTTTACGTGCCCCATTTTCTTGCTTTCCTTTTTTATGGGCATATATTGTGCTAATTTGGGTGGTTTTACCCATTCATCTGTGGATTACCTACTGAGCTCCTCTGTTGTTGGGTGTGCCGAAAATCTACATCCTGACTGCTGTGCACACCCCCAGCATGGCCATTATGCTGAATTTAATTTAGCCAGTGAAAAGAGTTAAGCATGTCCAGTTAAGACACATTCATGGAGCATGTGTACATCCTCTCTGCTGTGCACACCCCCAGCATGGCCACTATGCTGAGTTTCCTTTAGCCAGTGAAAAGAGTTAAGCATGTCCAGTTAAGACACGTTCATGGAGCATGTGTACATCCTCTCTGCTGTGCACACCCCCAGCATGGCCACTATGCTGAGTTTCCTTTAGCCAGTAAAAAGAGTTAAGCATGTCCAGTTAAGACACGTTCATGGAGCATGTGTACATCCTCTCTGCTGTGCACACCTCCAGCATGGCCACTATGCTGATTTTCCTTTAGCCAGTAAAAAGAGTTAAGCCTGTCCAGTTAAGATACGTTCATGGAGCTGCTTGGGGATGCTTCTTGGCTGCAGACCCTAGAAAGCTGTCTAGAGAAGAATTAAAGAAGAGGGTGGGAACCCTGAAAAACTAAAGTCATGCTACATTACTTTTTTTTCTTACCTGTGAAGATTGATAATATCAATGCTGACACACACCTGGAATTTTTCCTCTGCATCTTCCCATCTTGTGACCCATGCACAACACATTTCTGTGAACACACACTATATTGGTGACAACACACAAGTGAATTAAACACAAAGGACACACCAGCGAATAAACAACATATTAGTCACTACACACAAGACAATACGCTAAGAGGCAGTGAAGTGCACATGTGCACAGAGCAGTGAACTGCGCTAAACTCAGTGCCCGGGGACCATTTGAGGGTTAGGTCTCTTGCTCAAAGGCACTTCATCATGTCCCATGCCTGCTTCTTTACCTCTAGGCCATAACTGCTCTACTGGATAGATTCCAGCTTGATAACAACCTAGCTCCCCATATTATGAACTACTGCCATTTTGTGCTAAAGTGCCCTGGAGTGGCCAGATCTCATTCTAAAAGAGTATGTGTGGCTAGCTGCTAGCTGCAAACAAACGAAAACAAAAATAAACCAACACACGCCATGTAAAAACTGTTCTTTTCATGGTTCTCCAATCATGAAAAAGGTTCATTCTAAAGTTACAGCTGGCCTATACTCCCCCACCCCAGGAGTCTTTCTCAGGGGGCATGTAGGTCTGCTTTAAAGGGATTGACCAGACACTCTTTAAAATCAATTGTCTGGCAGACTTTCTGATGCAGTATCAGGCCCATGCTGTCTATTTGCTCTGGTCACTAAAAGAAAGGGGAATTTCTTCTTCCTCTGCCTCCAACTCCTCCCACCTGATCCCGACCACAAACCTGCCGGCCTGAGGTTTGTGTCAGGTTGAGAAACCCCCTCTTAGTGATAGGCTAGAATAGAGTCCTCCCCACTGTCACTCAAGCCAAGCTCATACCAATGCAATGCACACATTGTGCTTGTATCAGTAAGCCATGCAACTCCCATCAAAGAGGACACCTCTGGTAATATGGCTTTATTTTCATAATTGAAAAAATATGCCATATTTAGCCTTACACAATGGAAATACTTTTGAGTGTGTATGGACAATGGCTTCAAGCATAAAGACCCCCTTCCCAGCACCCCAACCCACAGTTACAGTAGCTTGGCTTACTGATCCAGCCCGGGACTGGCTGTGCTAGCTGTTGCAATGTGTGCAAGCTGTGTACCTGCTGAGAAGTCTGAGTAAGTCAAGCCACTCTCCTTTTCCCATTCTTCTCTTCCTTTCCCTAAGCTTAGCACCGTTTGGGCAACAAATTCACACCTGATCATCACAATTCTCCTCCAAACAAAGTGAGGATGGGCACTTCAGGAAAGAATGTGGAGCTGGGACCTTGAGTGACAGGTCAGTTACCTGGTCCTTCAAAAAGTGTGGCTGAGGTTGGGACATGGACCTGCCACCAAAGGCCTATTCATGGCTGCTGTGCCACGCACCTGGCTCTTCCCACTGGGATCTGAGGAGGACATTGCCGATCATTGATTTTTTTTATTTCATTGCCCGAAGTGGGCTGAAAATATGCAAGAAAAGATTAGAGGACAAGGCCAGTATAGAAAAAGGTCATTGCAGATATCCAGGTAAAAGCAAATAGGAATTTCAGGGAGAATAACAAAACTAAAAGTAGAGGTAGGGAATGGAAAATCGAACACCCTTAAAATCAAATTGCATTTAAGAGAAAGGATTTTAATGCTGTTGGTAACAATAGGTGACATCAAAGCAAGTGTATATACAAAGTATAGTGCAGACAAAACAGATCAATACATGTAAACAAAGTTATGACCGCTGATGGTGGTCCAGTCACTTATGCTGCAACCAGCACAGAGGGACACTATCCCCTCGATTCAAAGAGCAAAAGTTAATTGATTTCGTATCGAGAATCGTAAGTTTGGGTGGGTGTTTGTCATTTTTTCCTTTCTTTTTTTTTGGCCATTTCGTATTCGCACGAACATTCGCGCATAGACGTATATGAACATACGCTTTCCGGACGCCAATCGTATATTTTGCGTTAGTTCGTGTGTTTTTCCCGTCCAAATCGTATTTTTTAGGTCCGATCCTATTTTTTACGTGCTTCACATGGGCTTGCGACCAATTCAGAGAGGTGATTGCTAATTGTTTTGAAGCCCATTAAAGAGCTGCTTCCCGAAATGTTTGCCGGCAGCTATTTGGCCTCGGGAGTAGGATGGAGAGGAGCGAGTTTCTGGCACATCAAGGGCTTATGCTTTTTGGCATCGATTTGATCCGGATGTCTGAGAGCAGATTGCCCCTGCGTCGTCGCATGAACATCGATAGCATGAATGATGTTGAGCTGTTTGAGCTGACCAGGCTTAATCGCGCTTCCCTCCATAAATTATATAGTGAGCTGCGGCCATGGTTAGCCCGCACCACAAGGAAGGGGCATGCAATTTCAGGTATGACCAAGATGCTTGGCTGCCTGCAATTTTTGGCGAACGGCTCGTTCCAGAGGCTGGGTGCCCTCTCCGTGGGGATGTCCCAGCCTACGCTGAGCCGCGCACTCTCTAAATTTTTGGAAGGCATGGCTGCCATAACTCCAAAATATATTTTTTTCCCGGATGATATGGCAGCCAGAAACGCCATTAAGCTTGGTTTTTATAATGTGGCCGACATGCCCAACGTCATTGGTGCTGTTGACTGCACACATGTGGCACTCGTACCTAGGGCATCCGACGAATATATATATAGGTATATATTTGGGGTTTGGGTTATTATGGGGCCCAACGTGTAATGTAACCTATTTTCCTTGGCGGCAGCATATTTTTGTTTGGACTTTTGTGTACATGCTTTATTTAGGCTTCTCATTTGTTGTTTGATTTTGTGTGTAGACCTGTTTTTTTCCCTAATTTTTGGGCCCTTATCACTTACCCTTTTTTTTTGTTTTTGCCTTAAGGAATCGAAAAATGGGACACTCCCTTAATGTCCAGGCCGTGGTGGGGCCGGACATGCGTTTCCTGAGTGTCCTTGCCGGCTACCCTGGATCGTCGCACGACTCCTATATCCTGAGACGATCTGGTTTGTTTAGGAGATTTGAGTCTGGGGAATTTTCGGGTGCATGGCTGCTTGGTAAGTGTGTCCTATTTTTGGTTACCGATATTTCCAAGGAATCTGTATTGTTTGCCTATTTTAGCTTGATAATTCGTGTCAGGAAAACGAACCAGCATTTTTAGGGGGGGGCTTTTGTGGATTGTATTTTGGTTTTCAACCAAACGCTTTGCTCCCTTTGTGCTTCTGTTTTTTTGATAACTTTGGTTAGGATGTCTGTAACTTCCATGTCCCAAAATATATTGGCTAGCAGATTGTCCCGAAGTATCTGCTATTTTTTGGTCCTTTTGTAGTATTGGTCTTGCAACGCCAAAGTGGACTTAAACTGCCTACAGTGCATTCTTTATCTAAATGGTGTGGGCCCCTCAGCAGCATCCTAATTGTAACATTTGCGAAGCCAGAATCTAAAACATATTTCTAAACAGCCTTGTCCGTGCAGATGTTTTTTAATTTTTGACTTTATTTAAGCTGCATTTTTAGTTATGTACTACATTTGGCCCAATAGTGTTTTTTCTAATGTCCCCTGGGTGTCTTTTTTGACCCTTTAGCTTACCTCATTTTGATATATGGCAAATTGTTTGTGTTTGTTGTCTTGCAATGTGTTAATTTTTGTTATTTAATTGTCTTGTTAAGGTGATTCCGGTTACCCACTTCTCCCCTGGCTCATGACGCCTGTGCTGCGGCCCCAGGATGCCTCTCAGGAAGCCTATAATCGTGCGCACCGCAAGACCAGGGCTGTTGTTGAGAGGGCATTTGGACTGTTGAAGACACGTTTTCGTTGTTTGGACCATACCGGGGGCGCCCTGCAATATGCTCCTGACAAAGTGATAGACATCATAATGGCATGTGCTGTTCTGCATAATTTTGCCATTCAAGAACGTGTCCCCCGTTATGTTGATGTTCTGCCCTCTACAGCCCGAGAAGATGATGGTGACAATTATGTTGGCCCACCCAGTGAGTCTGGCCAATCAGTGCGATCAAATTTGATCTTGCAGCATTTTAGTTAAAGCCTTTTTTTTGTTTCCCAGTCTGTGTGTGTGTATTTGCCTTTATTTTCAAATATTTGTTTGGCCGTAATGTGGCATTACCTTAAATAAATACACAATTTACCTTAATTGTTGCCTAATGTTTTTCCTGGTGTTTACTTAGATTGATCATTGCATTTTTACACCTCTTAACCAAAAATGTATCTGCTTTAGCCCAAGGTGATGTTAAATGTGTTTCAACTCAAAACGCAACAAGTATAGTAAGTTTGAATTTTGTTTACTTTTTGCACTTTGATTGGTGGTGCATAACAAATAAAAATCCACATACAACTGTGGCTCCCAAAAAAATAAGATTAAAGAGAACTGGTAAGCACACTTGTAATAGTTAAAGTTACTTTGTAGTGGGTGCAATTTTCATAGATCATGAGACAATGAAGTCTCCCCAATAATAAAGAACAAATATGAATGCACACCTGACAACTGTGGTTTTTCAAGATGCAAAAAGTGAAGTCACAATTTATTTATGTACAATAACTAAAGTCATCCAACCCACAATTCTGGTAGGGCACACAGAAATAGTCAAACTATATACATATTTATATACAAACATGGCGAGAGACCCTGAGGTACTATGTATGTGAAGACTATGCGATTGGCAATGATTGCACTAGTACCAGGGCTCATATACAATTGAATAAACTTTGAAGGAAGAAAAAATGCAAATAAGTCATTCCCTTGCTGATCTGCAAGGTCTCCCAAAAAAATAAGGTAGTAACATTAAATCTACCACATCTACACCTGGAAGAGAGTGGCACAACCAAAGAAGGACACCCAGTCCAAAGGCCAGCCTAGTCCAGTCATTAATATTGCCTGTGGCAAGGGATATTAGGGCATGGCCATAATGTCACACAAACATGTCTGCAAACAGGAGGAGCACAAACCAAACAAATGTCAAAAGCCATAATTGGCACATGATAGTTGCCAACTAGACTGCACATAGACCTATGGCATTGGCTAGTGGCCTTAATCATTACTCTAAGGAGCTCTATGGGAGCATATACAAAACACAACCTTCATGTGAAACACAAAATGGATTGTTTGAAACCTCAAAGGACAAGTAAATACAGTGGGGGGGAAGAGAAAAGATGTCCCACACAATCATGGATTAATAGGGTGGCTGCCCATAAAACCCAGGTGGAGGTCCGTGGGGATGGGACCTAACCTGGGCCATGGTTGCATTGTGAATTTGCAACTGCTCCATAATGTTTCTCTGCATATTGGTCATCTCAGCCATGGCTGACTGGATGCCATTACTTGCAGTGACCATGTTGCTGTTGAGGGTGCGAAACTCCGCGAGGATGCCCTGTAAGGTGGTAGTTAGGTTCACCATATCGGCATGCCTTTCCTCCCGCTCAGTTACGAGCTGTGCCTCAAAAGAGTCCCTCTCTTGGTTCCATAAATCAAGCAGGGCACTGTGCCTCCCCTGGGGAATTGTGCGGCGGCGTAAGGGAGTCCGCCGCACAATTACCCTGGCTCTTGGGCGTGCCCTGCCGCGTTGTGTCGTCCCCTCAACAGCAACAGGCATGCTTGGCAAATCCTCAGCAGCAGAGTGAACACTGGGGACTGTTGTGTCAGTCTCCCCATGTGCATGCACAATTGATGCAGATTCACTCTGCTGCTGAGGATTGGCCAGAGAAACATTAGGGAGCAGTTGCAGATTGGGACCCAGGGGGAGGTCATCTGACGTGGCCAGCAGGGATCCATCATGCACAATTGATGCAGATTCACTCTGCTGCTGAGGATTGGCCAGAGAAACATTAGGGAGCAGTTGCAGATTGGGACCCAGGGGGAGGTCATCTGACGTGGCCAGCAGGGATCCATCATCTTCCTCCATTTCCTGGATCTCTTCCATGAGTGTGTGGGTCTGTAGGGACATAGAAAAAAAAAGGTTAAGTTTGCGTCCCAAATTAGGATTACATCAGTTTAACACATGCTTAAGCACTTGTTAGTATTTTGGGTACTAAATAAACTTACCGGAAAACTCGGATCTGGGCTCCTATGCTGTACGGACCTGGTAGGCATAATCAAACTGGGGGGTGAGTTTACACTTGCTGAGGGGTGATGCTGGGCTGAAGAAGAGAAAACAAAACAAGGTAAACACACACATAAGCATTGTTTGGGTACGTACTAAAACAAGCCACTATTTCTAATATTAAGCAACTCTACAGCAATGGGTCCAATTGGTAAAATACACTCAATTTAACATATGTGCAATGGATCGAGTAAACTGCTAACTGACCTCAGTTTTAAGTCAGGAAGTGTACCCAGTCAACATACAACTTGCAGAGCAACTATTTAGAGTTTGACTACCATTCTCTAGGTCAGGGATACTCAACCACTTCTTGTAAAGGTCCATTTAAAGATATCCGGTGAGAGGTGAAGGTCCGGCCATGGGGCTGGCGCAGGGGGTGTCTAGTTAGAAATCAGCACACTGGGGGAGGGGCTAGAGATTGCCAAGTGCAAACTAATAAAGGCTGCTTGCCCTTGCTGGGCTGGATGGGGCAGAGCTGAGGGGACATGGATTGGATGGATAAAGCTGGGAGGACAGGAATGGATGGTGATGGGATGGATGGAGCAAATCTGTTAGGAATGGATGGGGCTGATGTGGGGGGGGGGGGGCAGATGGTGGGACAGGGGCAGATGGGGCAGAGCTGGGGCAGCGGGACAGGATTGGACAAAGATAATGATGCACCAAGTTAGTGTGTACCTTGCAATGCCACTTCCTGTGCAGTACTTCATATTGCAATGCTAGGTTTCATGGAGCCATGACATTGGCCAGGAGACCAACCACTACATCGCCGATCAAGGGGGCAGCTCTGAGCACGTCAACACAGAAGTAATTGAGTGCAGGGCTGTCTGGGCAGGGGTCTGGGAATCTGGTGGCAAGGTCCGCATTGGGACCCCGGCACGCCAGTTGAGTCTCGCTGCTCTAGGTCAGATATGTTTGGGGGTGTTGAATTAAATTGTTACCTCAAACACAACTCACACAACAAATAGCCAACACATCCCTAATGATGTGTATTTTGTGATTGAGTCAAAATATATCACTTTTCTTCATAAACTTCCTTCCTTCACACATAATTAGTGTTAATTGTTCTTTTACATAATGTCTGTGTTCCAAAATGCCTGATTCACAGGGACCAAAACAGGACACAAACAGGCACAGTAGTGCGAGGCCAAGCAGACCACACCATAGGGCCATACCGTCATCTTGGTACTAGTGAACTTTAATTTTCTGGGCAAACAGGCAAACATGCAGATTAAGAGTACTCACCTTGTGTACGGGTCGGTGAGTCTGTGTCCCTTAGACCCGCATGGCCACCGACCGCCACAGGATGGAGAAGGCCCAGCACAATCTCCTCAGCAGGTGTAAACTCCAGTTTGGTTGGAAAGCCACCTCCAGTTTTCATGCTGAAATGAAAAAATAGTTTGGTACCCAGAAAAGGTGCATACAGTACATCCTAATCATTACATTTGGAGACATCATTTATTTACCTGTAATTATGCCTTTTAATTTCTTTTTGACGTACAGCATATTTGAGATCCGAAATTTTCTTCTGGATTTGTCCAACATCTTTTCTCTCTTCCCCCGCTGCATTTACTTGTCGTAGGATGGTTTCAAACAATTCCATCTTGTGCTGCTTAGTGGTGTGTTTTGATTTGCTCCCATAGAGCTCGTCATAGTATAATGTAAGGCCACTAGCCAATGCCATATTTTGGTCATGGGAGAATCTCCCACTCAAATGTCCGCGCCGCAATGTGCGGACAGATGGTTGGCTTGGGTTCTCCTCCATGTGTGCAGACACATGTGGTGACATTATGGCCTGGGGCTGGGTAGGGGAATGGAAGGATTGCTGGCTTCCCAATGACTGGACTGGACTGGCCAAGGGACTGGGTGTTCTTGCGTGGCTGGCCACTGAACTTCCAGGTGTAGATGTGGTCCGGGTGTCCATTCTTTGGCCTCTTGGGGGGCTCTGTTCCCGGCTGGTGCCAGGTCGGGGGCTATGTTCCCGGCTGGTGCCAGGTCGGGGGCTATGTTCCCGGCTGGTGCCAGGTCGGGGGCTTCGGGCCCTTCTGCGCGGGCTGGATGGGCTTCGGGCCCTTCTGCGCGGGCTGGATGGGCTTCGGGCCCTTCTGTGCGGCCTGGATGGGCTTCGGGCCCTTCTGTGCGGGCTGGATGGTCTTTGGGCCCTGCTGTGCGGGCTGGATGGTCTTTGGGCCCTGCTGTGCGGGCTGGATGGGCTTCGGGCCCTTCTGCGCGGGCTGGATGGGCTTCGGGCCCTTCTGTGCGGCCTGGATGGGCTTCTGGCCCTTCTGTGCGGGCTGGATGGTCTTTGGGCCCTGCTGTGCGGGCTGGATGGTCTTAGGGCCCTGCTGTGCGGGCTGGATGGTCTTTGGGCCCTGCTGCGCGGGCTGGATGGGCTTCGGGCCCTTCTGTGCGGGCTGGATGGGCTTCGGGCCCTTCTGTGCAGGCTGGATGGGCTTCGGGCCCTGCTGTGGGGCCTGGATGGTCTTTGGGCCCTTCTGCGCGGGCTGGATGGGCTTCGGGCCCTTCTGTGCGGGCTGGATGGGCTTCGGGCCCTGCTGTGGGGCCTGGATGGTCTTTGGGCCCTGCTGTGCGGGCTGGATGGGCTTCGGGCCCTTCTGTGCGGGCTGGATGGGCTTCGGGCCCTGCTGCGGGGCCTGGGTTGGCTAAGTGCCCGGCTTGAAAGCATGGGTGGTGTGGGCTCCCTTGGGCGGCCTCTTCTGGGGGCAGAGGTGGTGGTGGCTGCTGTGGCCTGTTTTTTGGCCGCAGGGGCACGTGCCTTTCGGGCCCTTTTTTGGGAAAGGGAGGGTCCAGTGTCCCTTGGTGGGGCCGAGGTGGTACTTGCCTTCTGGGCCCTTAGCTTCTTCGGTCGTTGCTGGGACCTGGTGGTTGGGCCCTCAGAGGTCTGCCTTGGCTGGGCGCGTTTAGCAGCTGCCTTTTTTGGTGCCATTTTGTCCAAAAGCTCAAAGAGAATGAGCTTTGGGTGCAGGGACCTTTAAATCATGCGCCCAGCGCCTGACGCCTATGCGCACGACTACGCGCTCGTACGGACGTACGTTCGTGCGAAACCAGGAAACCGCTGGGGTTTCACTTATCTGCTGCCTTGAAGAAGCATAAAGATGGCGCCCACTATCTTCACCCGTCAACAGGAAGAGATCCTCATGCTGGTAAGTGCCTTGCTCTGCCTTTTAAGCTAATACTGACTGATGTACTAAATGTAAATGATGCGGTTGGAACTAGTTTTGGGGATCTTAATGTTTTAGAACAGGCTCCTCACACTTCATCCTCAAGGGCCGAGACAGGCCACGTTTTCACCTCTCTATGCTGATGTCCTAATTAGGGCAATTGCTCTGGCTTAGCAACAGTTAATTAACCTGTGGAGTAGCGTGGCTAGCTGTCAAACCTGGCCTGTCTCGGACCTTGATGCGGATGTTTGAGGACCACTGTTTGCCTAAGACATCAAAACACAACGGCAAGCCACACACGCGGCCAAAAAGACAGAAACCGGGCCTTCAGCCTGATTGACTAAAAAGCAATAAAACCTAAAAAACCAGTACACAGCCTATGACATTTCCAAATGGTCCATTTGAAGGCAATAACTTATTAGTCTTGCCTCCACTGGCCTGAAACTCTGCTCAAGAATTTAAGAGATGCGCGCAGCCATCTGTACTCAGAAGCATCACACTTACTGAGGAGAGGTGAGTGGGATAAGGTACAGGGGGGTGGGTTATAGCTGTGCTTTGTTCAGACACAGCAGAGCTGTGGTCATGGGAAGGTCATCAGTCCAAGAATGGCGAGCAGCACACACACTTACAGTTTGCATGAACTTCCTGTTTGCAGGCTGCCTGCAAAGAAGGCATTTTACATAAGCCGACATCTTGGAGGTTCAAACCATCATAACATGCCAGGCAGGTGGCCTGATTTGTAATGTTGGCTATCTGTATGTACAGGGTGTGTGAAACATATAACATAAGAGCAGACTCTGAATCAGAGTGAACGTCCGCTTTAAGGCACTCCCCAAAAATGGCTGGCACTCTAAATGTGTGTGTTAATGACATGACATTCGCTACTTGTGATGCAACACATATGGCTCTGTGTGTAAAAGTAAAAGCTCTGTGTCCATTATGTTTTTCAGATCATGCTTCAGCGCTGGTATGACTTCGCGCCCAATGTGTGCGAAAAAAGGGACATCGCCCGGGAGATCATCGCGGAAATACACCGTGTGACCAGCACCACCTTCACTCACACCCAGATAATGCAGCATTGGTCGGACCTGAAACGTCTGCACATGCCCCGGGTGCGGAGGTTTTTTGGAATCCATTTCCCAAGTAAGTACAAAGCAATTGCATGGTATATGTTCCAAATGTATAAGTTATGCCTTTATTTATAATGACTTTTCTTTGTTAGTGTTGGAAATGGATTTCAGAATTCGCCGCACCCGGAGGCGCACAGGCCGACCAGTGCTGCATGATTCTGCATCTGTGAGTGAAGGTGGTGGATCTCCCGGGCGACGGACCTACCCCTCCTCTGTGGCCTCCTCAGACCAGCCCCTGGACCTTACCACAGAGGAGGGGCCCAACCGCGTGGGCGTGGAGTCATGCCCGGCCAGGCATGGGGAAGGCTCTGGTATGTAACTCTTCATGTATATGCACAAAGATATACATGCCAGGCCAAAAACTAAGTGCTCCTTTATTATGTATTTGTAGAAGCTTCTGGAGCGGGGGAGATAGTGGAGGAGGAGGCAGCAGAGATGCTGGAAGTTGATCCGGGCGAAGGTGAGTGATGTCAGCCAGACTGGGAGCCAGATATGTTGGGAATAGTGACTCTATACAACTACTAACCAAATGTCACATGTTTCTCCAGGGACTTCTTCACAGCATAGCCAGGACCAAGGGCATCCTGTTGGCCCCAACCTGCCATCTGTCGGCCACCAACAAAGTAAGTAGCCATGCCATTATTCATATTTATGTGTTTTTAGCTAATAACACACACATAACTAAAGGCGTAGCCAATGTATAGTTAACACTTTCATGTGGGCACTTCGTTAGCTTAAAGCGGACCCTAACTCGTATTAAGAGCCTAGCTAATAATTATCCCACACACTGTACATACAGATTGCGAACATTCCAAAACAGGCTACCGGCATCTACTGCATGTTAGGAGCCTTTAAAAATCCAAGATGGCGGCATATGGAATGCGCAATATTTACAGGCAGCATGGCATACAGATTTTAAAAAGTAAGGTGCTGCCATGCATTGTGGGACTGCTGACCTTTCCCTGAACCCAGCTATGCTCTGTATTACCAAAGCACAACTGTAACCTACTCCCCTGTACTTTATCCCACTCTCCTCTCCTCATTAAGTGTTATGCTTCTGAGTCCAGATGGCGGCGCAGTAATAAAAAATGCACCAAAATGTACTTTTATCTGGTGCAGAATCATTTGGGAATAGTTATTGATTTTCATTAAATAATGTTGAAGGTCCGGTTTAAGGAGTTTCAATACTTACCAGTGGGAAATGCATTTACTTTATCCCTTAGAAGAATGACATATGTCATGCATTTACATGTATTTGATTAACCCAAAATCTATTCCCAGCATACAAACCGGTCTGGTACTCCTATTTATGTTTATTTCTCTATTGGTTACAGGGATGATCCCCAAAACATTGGAGGGGAAAAAAAAAAGAATAAAGGAGTTGGTGGCCGAGCTGCTGGCCATACAGGCGACGTTGGGGCCAACAGAAGAAGAAGAGGAGGAGGATTAGTGCCCTTGGTCCTGGCTAATTTTGTAAAATAGTTTTAAACTTGGTTTTATTGAACCTAATGTTATATTTTTAAAAACAAAAAAAAAAAAATTTTAACATTTTACTATGTTTTAAAAAAAAAAAAAAAAACACCCCCCAAAAAAAAAAAATATAATAAATAAGATTTTAATCCTTCATAAATGTGTCATTTCTAATATGCGCCCAAAAAGACATTTACACAAACACGAAAATACATGCTTCGAAACATATAGACATATGTACATTATGTGGTTTGGGTAAGTTTTAGGGTCATCCAAATGAAGAAGGATGCAAGCGCTAAGGGGTTTGGGTAAGTTTTAGGGTCGTCAACATGAAGAAGGATGCAAGCGCTAAGGGGTTTGGGTAAGTTTTAGGGTCGTCAACATGAAGAAGGATGCAAGCGCTAAGGGGTTTGGGTAAGTTTTAGGGTCGTCCAAATGAAGAAGGATGCAAGCGCTAAGGGGTTTGGGTAAGTTTTAGGGTCGTCCAAATGAAGAAGGATGCAAGCGCTAAGGGGTTTGGGTAAGTTTTAGGGTCCGAGAAATGAAGAAGGATGCAAGCGCTAAGGGGTTTGGGTAAGTTTTAGGGTCCGAGAAATGAAGAAGGATGCAAGCGCTAAGGGGTTTGGGTAAGTTTTAGGGTCGTCCAAATGAAGAAGGATGCAAGCGCTAAGGGGTTTGGGTAAGTTTTAGGGTCCGAGAAATGAAGAAGGATGCAAGCGCTAAGGGGTTTGGGTAAGTTTTAGGGTCGTCCAAATGAAGAAGGATGCAAGCGCTAAGGGGTTTGGGTAAGTTTTAGGGTCGTCCAAATGAAGAAGGATGCAAGCGCTAAGGGGTTTGGGTAAGTTTTAGGGTCGTCCAAATGAAGAAGGATGCAAGCGCTAAGTGGTTTGGGTAAGTTTTAGGGTCGTCCAAATGAAGAAGGATGCAAGCGCTAAGGGGTTTGGGTAAGTTTTAGGGTCATCCAAATGAAGAAGGATGCAAGCGCTAAGGGGTTTGGGTAAGTTTTAGGGTCGTCCAAATGAAGAAGGATGCAAGCGCTAAGGGGTTTGGGTAAGTTTTAGGGTCGTCCAAATGAAGAAGGATGCAAGCGCTAAGGGGTTTGGGTAAGTTTTAGGGTCGTCCAAATGAAGAAGGATGCAAGCGCTAAGGGGTTTGGGTAAGTTTTAGGGTCGTCCAAATGAAGAAGGATGCAAGCGCTAAGGGGTTTGGGTAAGTTTTAGGGTCCGAGAAATGAAGAAGGATGCAAGCGCTAAGGGGTTTGGGTAAGTTTTAGGGTCCGAGAAATGAAGAAGGATGCAAGCGCTAAGGGGTTTGGGTAAGTTTTATGGTTCCTAAAGGTAAGTGTTAGCCTGGCGCGAGGCAGTAGTGGTGAGATTGGTAGTGTCAGATAGGGCCCACATTGGTTTGTGGAGTGTAGCTTGGATCGCGCATGCGCAAGACCCTAGATACATACGAACGAACGAATATAAGAGGCCAAAAACCATGGAAAACCAGAGGCAAACGCAAGTAATTGGAAGAGGTGGACGATGGAAGCGGACGAAAAAACAGGCTGCCGCCGCAACAAGTGATCACATCAACGTGTTTTTTACGATTGACAACTGACTGAGGCAAGTTCGGGAGATAACATACGAACGGACGTATATTTTAGGATAGAAACGTATTTGCTTATAGAATCACTCGCAAGTTCCTACGAGCGTACGGGAAAAATAGGATGATCGGCACCAAAATTCAAGCTGTTACATGTTTCTTTGAATCGACCCTTATGTCCATACACGCTCCTCGTGAAGAAGGCTTCCCAGCCGAAACGTCAGGACTTCTCCTATCAGGAATGAAGGCACCATTTTTGCTGCAAAACATGGACAATCCAAGTGATTTCTTGCCTTTAGATACGCTGCATCAAAATCAATTGTAACACTTTATACATACTACAGTAGTGTGAAGGAAAGCCATTAAGCTGTTCAAGTTCATTTTCTGCTTGAAGATTTAAAGGCGATATCTGATTGGTTGTATGTTTTTTCAAAGAATTCTTTTGTTTCCCCATGACAACAGTCCACAGCTTTGACAAAAACAGTTCTTAAGTTCCAAAACTTGAGTTTCTAGTAAATTACATGTCAAATTATTTGTTGTGACTGGACTAAATGAGCATTTTTTAGGCTTCTTCTATCTGAACCAGATTTTATTGTGAATTCTTTCTGATTGAAAAAAGTAGAAGATTCATGTTGAGTCGGTATGGGAAAGCTTTGCTACTTGGTAAGGCTCTAATTTATGCATGAACGTTGGAGACCGTCCATTTCTTGTCTTCTTTCTGTAAACAAACACTAACAAGTAAGAAAGGCAGCTTGATAAATAACTAATTGTTGTCATCATGGTGTCAGCCAGGAATTCTGTATACCATCATCATGCAATGTTATCAGCTGCGATCTGTCATTTCTCACTTCTGAACTTTTAGCTCTTTATGATTTTGTTTTTGGTAGAATGGGCTATATGTGTTATATCTAAGAAAGAAATATCATTACATAGGGTTATTTAGGCCTTTTACATTGTTTGTCTTAAGTGCGTAGACTTGTAGTATCGGTATGTATTGGGAAATCAAGTCACATCTCAGCTGTTTGTTTTCTTTTCAGAGAGTACAGCCTGAGTATCTCTGTTTTAAGGGGTCACAAAACCTCCTACCTACCTCTCACAGTCTTTGTGGTGGCGAGCTCTCTTTCATACAAGACCAAAAAAAGTCTCAAAAGTTAACCCACAGGGCCGCTACCTTATACTGGGGCCAGGGTATTGAACTTTTCACACCTACCTACCTACCTTTCGCTCACAGTCTTTGGGGCGGGGCTCAATAGTACTATTGGTTCTTGTGGGGTCCAGTAACAGAACATTTTATTAAGCAAAACCCTCAACTTTATACCTTTATAATAACAGCATATATTGACTCCCCGGGATTCCATGTACTCTAGCAGCAAAATGAAACTAATGCTCACACAAGCATTTTATTGTGCAAAACTGACTTCAGATTAACTGACTGTAAAACCATGGAGTCTGAAAGACATCAGGGCATGCCACTAGCCTGCCCCTGGGGCATCCACGAGAACGCCGGCTCCCCTCCGCAATCACTTTAAATCTTTAAATATTCTTAATTAATTGCTATTAATGCTTTTTTTTTTTTTTTTTTTTAATGGCTAAAATTCTGTGACCACTTCTGCAATGCTCGATATTTTTTTTAAGGTTAAAAAAAAAAACATGTTTTTTTTTTTTCCAAAAATATGGTTGTTTGGGGGTTAAAAAACTACTTTTAACCCATCGCCGCCAGCGCTCTGGGGTTTAAACAAGCATTTCACAGCGCAAGAATTTTTTGAGCGTGATTTGTTAATGAATATGCTGGGAGCCGTTCGCTATGGCCATTCGCTGTCATGTGCTCCCATACTGCGCGGAACCTGTCAAACAGCGACTCCTAACCCCGTATTCAACATTACCGCACACCGACTGAGTCGCTGTCAACAGCCGAACAACGGCCAAGCACAGCGAATACTAGCGTGCGGTGTGAAAATAACGCTACTGTCGCTCATCTGTCGCTACCTGGCGCTATTAATGAATCGGCCTCTAGGTGAGAGCAGGCTTTTGTGAAGGTTGGACCTTTTGATTTATGACTTTGCCTTTTCTTTGAATTTTGATATTTGGGTTAACTGTGTTTGCTGCTTTGGACTGCGACTTGGACTGTGTATAACTTCAGCTCACTATCAGGACTTGATCATCCTTGATTTGATTATCCAGTACGACCTCAGCTTTGCTTTTGGATTTAACCTTTACTTGTGACCCCTGACCTCGGCTTACCCCTACTTTTACACCTTCCACCTTGTCAGATGGGCACTGCTTTCTATCTTATCCCCAACTCCCCAGGTCATGCCTGGGCTTGCCCCCCAATAAAAATCTATCCTCCCTTTTTGTGATTAGATGGGCATGTAAAGGCAATCTGATGGCATTTTATGCTTCAGTGTCTGTATAATTGCTTATATCAGTCACAGAAAATGTTATCCACTTAAACTGGACCTTCACCCCAGTCTATCTTGTATGCCCCCCCCCCACCCTGTACATACAGATTGCTCACATTACAAATCATCCTACCTGCACCTAGTGCAGTGGTTCTCAACCTTTCTAATGCCGTGACCCCACAATACAGTTCCTCATGTTGCGGGGACCCCAAACCAAAAAATACTTTTGGTGGCTACTTCAAAACTGTCATTTTGCTACATTTATGGTTCATGCATTATGTATTCTCATTGCTACAAACATAATGTAAACATAGTGATTAATCACAAAAACCTTACTTCCCCGTGATAAAGGTTCAACCTGTGTCCTTAAGCTGGACCAATAGCTGCTGTAGGTCAGGATGGTGACAACATTCTGTGTGAGCCCAGAGCTGTATTTAAGGTTCATGCTGCCCTAGGCACTATTAATGCTAATGCCCACCATCGGTTTACTTAAAGCAGAACCCATGCCCCTGCAGTTGGCTATACTCAACTGATGGAGGGTGGGTCTCCAAGAGGCATGGCACTGTGAAACATAGCACAAACTGAGGTAGCCAGCACTAGAGAGAAAGATGGAGGGAATGTAGAAAAGAGAGAACGATGGAGGGAATGTGGAAAAGAGAAAAAGATAGAGGGAATGTGGAAAAGAGAAAAAGATAGAGGGAATGTGGAAAAGAGAAAAAGATAGAGGGAATGTGGAAAAGAGAAAAAGATAGAGGGAATGTGGAAAAGAGAAAAAGATAGAGGGAATGTGGAAAAGAGAAAAAGATAGAGGGAATGTGGAAAAGAGAAAAAGATAGAGGGAATGTGGAAAAGAGAAAAAGATAGAGGGAATGTGGAAAAGAGAAAAAGATAGAGGGAATGTGGAAAAGAGAAAAAGATAGAGGGAATGTGGAAAAGAGAAAAAGATAGAGGGAATGTGGAAAAGAGAAAAAGATAGAGGGAATGTGGAAAAGAGAAAAAGATAGAGGGAATGTGGAAAAGAGAAAAAGATAGAGGGAATGTGGAAAAGAGAAAAAGATAGAGGGAATGTGGAAAAGAGAAAAAGATAGAGGGAATGTGGAAAAGAGAAAAAGATAGAGGGAATGTGGAAAAGAGAAAAAGATAGAGGGAATGTGGAAAAGAGAAAAAGATGGAGGGCATGTGGGGAAGAGATAAAGATGGGGGATTGTAGAAAGGAGAGAAAGATGGAGGGAATGGGGAAAAGAGAAAAAGATGGAGGGAATGTAGAAAAGACAGAACAATGGAGGGAATGTAGAAAAAAGAGAACAATGGAGGGAATGTAGAAAAGAGAGAATGATGGAGGGAATGTAGAAAAGAGAGAATGATGGCGGTAATGTGGAAAAGAGAGAATGATGGAGGGAATGTGGAAAAGAGAGAATGATGGAGGGAATGTGGAAAAGAGAAAAATATGGAGAGAAAAATGGAGAGAATGTGGAAAAGAGAAAACGATGGAGGGAATGTGGAAAAGAGAAAAATATAGAGGGGATGTAGGGAAGAGAAAAAGATGGGGGGATGTAGAAAAGAGAGAAAGATAGAGGGAATGTGGAAAGGAGAGAAAGATGGAGGGAATATGGAAAAGAGAGAAAGATGGAGGGAATATGGAAAAGAGAGAAAGATGGAGGGAATGTGGGAAACAGAGAAAGATGGAGGCAATGTGGAAAACAGAAAAAGATGGAGGCAGTGTGGAAAAAAGAAAAAGATGGAGGGAATATGGAAAAGAGAGAAAGATGGAGGGAATGTGGGAAAGAGAAAAAGATGGAGGGAATTTGAGAAAGAGGGAATGATGGAGGAAATGTGGAAAAGAGAGACAGAGAAAGAGGGAATAAAGAAAGGTGGAGAGAATGTGGAATATAGAGAAAGAATGAGGGAATGTGAAAAAGTAGGAAAATGGGGAGGGGGGTGATAAGTGAGGGCTGAGAGGCAAAGAACAGAGATGAAATGGAAGGGGCATAGGATAAAAATGACCTGTGTCCTCCAGCATTACATACATACTAAAACCTGAGGCATGGTGTAACCTGCCCACTGATGAGGCTGCACTTGCTGGCAGTTGTGCTGAAGTTTGAATCAGGCAATTGAATGGCCACCACGAGGACGCCTGTCAGCCCCGCCATCACCCTTGCCCCCCTCCCTTTGATCAGAGGGCAAGGAGAATGCTAGCTTTCAGTTGCACGGCCACGCATGCGCACCTTAGAGGGAACACTGGCTTTAGGCGACCCCTGTGTTGTGGTTGTTCGACCCGCGCGGGGGGTCACGACCCACAGGTTAAGAACTGCTGACCTAGTGGGTTTTCTGAGCCTTTAAACATCCAAGATGGTGGCTCATGGAGTCTCAGGCTGCCTGCAGACAGGAATGGTCTTCTGACTATGCTGCTCTGCATTCAGATCTCCTTTTCCGGACCCCAGCTCTGCTCTGTCTGTGCAAAGCACAGCTATAACCTGCCCCCTGTACTTTTCACCTCTCCTCAGTATGTGTGATGCTTCTGAGGCAAGATGGCGGCGCCCGTTTCCTAGAGTCCTGAACAGAGTTGAACCCCAGGGAGGGAAAGAAAAATAAGTGACTACAAATTTTAAATATATTATTTTTAGATGCTGGGGGATAGTTTTTTAAGGGTTTGGGATTTTCATGAAACGACGCTGAAGGTCCAGTTTATAAGGGTCAATTCAGCAACAGCTGCAAAAAAAGTGCATTTTAGATTAAAAACATGAAATGAAAGGAAATTGTACTTTTTACTCCCAAATAAGTATTACACTTTTTTCCCTTGGTGCTAAAATGGAATGATTTAACACAGATGTAAAAGTGTCCAGTTTTTGTAATAAAAAGTGTGATTTCCTTTATTTTTTATATAAGAGCCGATTTAGCACCAGGTGTGAAAAGAGCACAGTTTTTTTCACCTAAAGTGTTCTTCTTACTCCAAAGTGCACTTTTTGTGCCTGGTGCTGAATTGACCCCTTAATTGGTTCAGCATGTAGAAACTTGTATTAAACTCATAAAATCTGCCTGGCTTAAAATACTATTGTTGGTGAATGATGCAGAAGTGGCAGACATATCAGAAGAATGTTAGAGAACATATACTGCTTTGTAACATTTAAGGTTAAAATCAAACTTTACTATTGTTACCTCTTTGTCCAACACACTTTCCTTTGCATAAATTGTACCGGTTCTTGTTTGGGTGAGCTGCTCTGTTATTTCAGCTGGTTAAACATTACACAAGAATGCCTATACTATTGCAAAAGATTGTATTGTAAAATAACTGTGTTTGCCAGCAATCATTTTTATATCTGCAAGTTTATGTCAGACAACTGTATGTGTGTCAAGGATCTGACCGTATGATCTATCTATAAAATCAACTTAGTTCATAATCCAATAAAATTAGTTGGGAGACACTCAAGTGTGTTTGAAACCTTTAGAGTTTGGATTCAAGTCTTCTTTTTTCCCCCCACAGCTTAGACTCTGACCACACCGCATGATGAATTTATTTGTCCTGAGCCAAAAACGACATAAAAGGTAAGGGTTTTGATCCAAATCCAAATGGAGCATTCCAGGCGTCTCAGTTTTTTCTTGGATAGCAGTCCATGGCATCTTGCTATAAAAGTAATGGAGAATGTCTTTTGCCACTATTTATATCACAGTTAATGATCTATTTTGGCAATGACATCCCCACTTTTCTCGACACATGTAAGACAAATAACAAGATTGAGTGAGTCAAGAAACCTTACTGTCGATTTTTTCTGGAAGTCTTAATGGTCAAGACAAAATGTGCTTTCTGATAAATTTCAGGTAAGAGGCACAAGGATTTTACCCCCCCCCCCCCCCTTCTTCTGCTTCTCTCTGTACTGTGCTCTGTGGGACCCTCTCTGAACGCCACCGGCTTTCTGTTCAAAAACAACATTCTTCAAATGGCCCAGAGGAGCAAGACAGTAGAATGTGAAACCAGAGATGAACAAGAACTCTAGGGGGCGCATCTAATCTTGGCGATGACTATGCTTCAATATATTGACCCAAGTAGTGATGGCATGCGGCCCAGGCAGTTACAGAACCTACATTATGTAGCCAAAGGTAATTCTTAAGGTTATAAGGTTTATGTTTAACAGTTTTGCTGTCTTGGAGTTTTGTCTGCAGAAAAAGGGATAGTCCTGGACCAGAGAAGTGTCACTCAAACAGTCCTAGAGATGGAATTTCAGAAATAAGTGGCATCAGAAAAATTCTACAACATAACAGTAACTGTATACAGAAGACAATTGACATCATTGCTTAGAAAGCTATCATTAAAGATTTTAATTGCTTTTTATCACATTATAAATCATTTAGGTAATATATTATATTTCTATAATCAATATATAATTGCTTGAATGCTGATCAACCAAAACTTTGGAAAAAACACATAATTTTGCTCTAAAACATTATACAAAGAAACATGCACGTTTCACTTATCAACTCTTAATCACTTGAATTGTGTTCAACCAAAAACCTGGAAAGTTTACAATTATTTTGTAGGAAAAGTGCAGTGCCCAGCAGACATTGCTTGACCCTGAACAACCCTGCATGTAGTTGGGACAGGCATAGTGCCGAGATTTCAGCTGAGGACAACTCCCTTCCCTTCCTCAGAAGCAAAGTGGAAAGAAGGGGAAGCAAAGCTGTGTTCTACCACACAAATCTCTCTAATATCTCACTTTAGGCAGGAAATATAATGCAGTTTGGGAGTGACGGCAATATGTATGTAACAGTACACAATAAACGTTAAGTGGAGAAAACATTTTACCATGATAAGATTACCAATTTGCTTTTTCCTCATAAGTAGCTTTGTACCATTTGCATCACTCATTTCTTTTTTACTCTTAAAGTGGACCAACACCCAGGATTTTGACTATCCTGGGTTTTGGTCCACTTCGGTGGGGCACCCCGATCGGTGAAACCCCCCAGAAAGCCCCAAAAACTCACCTCTCCCCGCTCCCACGTGACCGCTGCAGCCAATCCCCGCCGGCGGACAAGCGGGAGGCAGCGACGGGCAAGAGAGTGTGCCCGCCGTCGCCTCCAGCGCGTCACTCTTACAGGGCGTGCGCCTGCGCCGGCCATTCACAAACGGCCGGCGCGGGTGCGCGTCCTTCTAGAGGGACACGCGGGAGGCGGCGGCGGGCGCCGCTGGATCGAGGAGCAGGTAGGGATTTAGGGGTTTCTGGGGGGTTTCACACAGCGGGGCACCCCCGATCAGGGTGCCCCGCAGTCAGGGAGCTGATCGGTCCGGGAATCTTATAGATTCCCAGGCCGATCATGGGAGGGTGTTGGTCCACTTTAAAGCATGATCTGCAGAAGAGCAATGTGGCAGAGACGACTAACATTGGCGAAAAATATATGGTTTCCTTTTTATGTTATATACTTATAATATTAATTAAATGCAAACATATCTCAAATTTGTTCTGCAAGACGTCAACATATGATTATTGGTACCCTGGCAATATGCCTCAAATATTGATTCTGTTTCCAAGACCTTAACTCCACCACTAACACTTATACACAGCTTTAAAACACCCTAACACTGTCGTTCACACCAGATTCCTTACCGTAACACTGTATCATTGCATGTACACACCCCGCCACTGACACAAGGTTTCTTGCCAACTCCTAACCATTCGTCTGGGAAATTCTTTACTCTCCAGTTGAAATACTTTTTATCTTGATCAATTATGATCCTTTTTAATGCACATGGATTATTTTTTCTTATTGAGCATCATGGGTTATTATCTTTGGACATTATCTGTGTACAACACTTACCTTCTCATGGGCATGTATTCAAAAGAAAGGGATAAGAGTTATGACAATCTAAGCTTTCTTTGCTTGAAAATGTGAAGTCTGAGAAAAGATTAAAACATAGGTGCTGACACGCATGACTGTAGACACATTAATAGTTTATTGCACTCAGACCAATGGGAATAAAATACTTTGGCTCATTATATTATATTATATTGTTTATTATATTATATTATATTGTTTAATATAAAAAAGAAAAAAACAAGATCAGAATCAATGTCTTTTAAGATTTTTTGGGACTCAGAAAAGAGTATATATATTTATATATATAAAAATATATATATATATATATATATATATATTTTTTTTTTTTTCAAAGGGCTGAACCAAGCTTCTTTTGAGTACACATATTGCCTTTTATCTGTTCCTAAACACTAGCTGCCCCTATTTAAGTATCAAATTAATTTTAGTTTCCCATATATGTCTTTCTAACTGGATGAGGCTGTGAGACCTCTTAATTCTGGAAGATCAAATGGCACATCAATACCTTATACATCAATACCTTATATATCAATAAGACAGAGAACAATATGTATAGCAAAAAAGTCAGATTCTGTAACAGTAGAGATCTTTCACCGCATGAGCTGCCATGCAAGAAACAGACCAGGAACAGCATAGTAAAGGACCTGGAAATAGAGTCCCGCTATGTTGCTTTAACTTGGATCAAAACCCAGGATTTTGACTATCCTGGATTTTGGTCCTTTGCCCCGGGGCACCCCGATGGGGGGTGTCCCACTGCGTAAAACCCCCCAGATCGCCAAGCCCTACTCACCTCTTGCCAGTCCTACGGTGCATGCGTGAACGCTCGCTCAATCAGTGAGCTCGGAGCCACTGACGTCACGTTGTGCTTTGTCTGAGCAAACTGGCCATTCACAAATGCCTAGCGCGGGCATGCATCCTGCTAGAGGGATAGTGGGGATGTGGCCACAGCTTGCGCTGTTGGATCGGGAGACAAGGTAAGTGTATGAGGCGACCTGGGGGGATTCACACAGCGGGGCATCACGATTTTGGATCGGCCAAGGTATCGGTATAAAAGTCAAACACTTTTATACATTTATACATACAGGTTACTACAGCGACCGCAAAGTTAGGTTACAGCGCCCGATACCCGCTTACAGCGTCTCCTAGCGGTCGCTCTAAGCACTGCTATACAGATGCTCGTCTGGCAATATGTGGCGCTAGTAGTGAATCAGCCTCAAGGTGAATGTGAGTGTTGAGAAGGAGGCAACCCTAAACCATTATTACTAGTAAATCTACCCCCACATGATTCCTTGGAACCTGCATCTGGTCCGGATATGTAGCGCCAGCAGCCCACCTAGATCCACCTTGTTATCAGGGATTTTCCTAGAGCCACAATGATATATTGTAGCACCTGTGGCTGGGGCATATATAGCTATGGATGTTGAAGAATAATTTATTTTTCCAGCTTCAGACACAGCTGTATTAATTATGCAAATGATTAAAGCTTGTATGAATGGGTTACGCTAATCTTACTTCTCAGCAGTGCCCTGTAAAGTGGAGAAATCTGGAGGATCGCTTAGGTGGGTTTTTAAAACTGGATAAGCAAAGCATCTTACTTTAACCAGGCCCCATGGGCCACATATTTATCTTAGGTCCTTATTTATGAAGGAATAGCGACAGGTAGCGACTGGTGAGTGGCCGGTAATGACGGGCCCCTCCACGAGAACGCCGGCCCCTCCACGAGAACTCCATATAGCCACTCATTCATCATTATTCCAGCCTCAGCCCACAGCGCCAGCGTCCGACCTTGAACAGCGACAGGTATGACCTCTCGCTACCTGGCGCTCTCCAATGCATTTCAATGGAACAATCTTTAAATATTCATAATTAATTGTTATGATTTTTTTTTTTTTTTAAATGTGAAAAATTCTGTGACCACTTCTTCCATTTTAGATTTTTTAAGGTAAAAAAAAAAAAATTGTACAGAATTGATATTACAGGTCTGATATCAATGTATATCAATGTATTAATATTGTGAAAATAAATAAACACAGAGCAAACTTATAACAATCGTGGTTAAAGTCCAAGGCAATAGATCATCCACTGTCTGTTCTCTAACAGTGTAATGTCAAAAGGCTTCCATCTAAGTCCAAAGTGGGTATCCCAAAATGCATGCACTGGTACTGTGCGGCAGCTGGGCGGTTTTATCATTGCAGCAATTTTCTTTTAAACAGTGTCAGCGGACAGCCTCTTCCCCCCCATATAGCATCACTGGCCAGGACGCAAAGGGAGCAGGATGAAGGCTGTTGCCTAAACACTGAATAGAAGCTGTATTTTAATCAACTGAAATGTGAGTGCACACTTTTAACAACTTTTTAAGAAAATATATTAAAACGGTGTTACACTAGATATCCTTTATGCTTTTATTTTTATGGCAATACGCCTTGATATTCTTACACTAACCACGTTTGGGAGCAATATTGCTGGATAAGGATTAAATGTTGTGGAAAGAAGGAAATCTACACGGCAGCAGAACCAAAGCTTCATTTGGAGCATTTTACTCCGCATACCATCTGGTAAGAGTAATTTAAACAGGTGGTGGGCACGTGGTGGAAAATTGAAGTGGAGTAATTGTAGCTACTACCAACAGCACAGTACCAGTGCATGCATTTTGGGATACCCACTTTGGACTTAGATGGAAGCCTTTTGACATTACACTGTTAGAGAACAGACAGTGGATGATCTATTGCCTTGGACTTTAACCACGATTGTTTGCTCTGTGTTTATTTATTTTCACATGTTTATGCAACCTAGAGGGATAATAGGTCTACACACGTTGAGCATTGTACCTAACTTTTTGAAATCTTTTATTGATAAGGTTTAAGCGCGGGTTTTTCCAATATAATCTGAATGTATTAATATTACCAAATGATTTAAAAAACTTGTTTTTTTATTGGTTGTTGGGGTTAAAAAACTACTTTTAACCCATCGCCGCCAGTGCTCTGGGGTTTAAACATGCATTTTACAGCGCGAGAATTTTGTGAGCATGATTTTTTAATGAATATGGTGGGAGCCGGTCGCTAGGGCCAGTCGCTATCATGCGCTCCCATACAGCGCGGAACCTGTCAAATAGCGACTCCTCACCCAATATTCAACATTACGGCAAACCGACTGAGTTGCTATCAACAACCGAACAACGGCCAAGCACAGCGTCTACTAGCGGCGTTCTGAAAATGCCACTACAGTCGCTCAACTGTAGCTACCTGCCGCTATTAATGAATCGGCCTCCCCGTTCTTAGACTGGGGGCATGCTTACCATCCTTCCCCACCCCTTACTGAAATATGCAATCAAGAATAATTTTTAAACATTGAAAAACTTTATGGGAAAATGGTAAGGTACAACAATATACGTAGTTAAGTTTCTAGAGTGGTTCTAAATCTACGATGATTCACATTAACACCCTAACATGTTTAAACACTGTTATTTCCGATAGTCTTAAATCAAGCTTCACACTTGCTTTATTACTTTATTGAGCCTCCACTCACTGGAAGCTTTCACATTAACAGCCTATAAAGATTGTAAACTTGACAGAAAACATTGCAGGCAACATCGCAATCCTTTCAGAATTGAATATTGTTATACAAAGCCCCAGAAATTATGTTAATAAGAGACAAGACATGTGTTATAAAAGTTTTAACTAAGAGCCATTTGCATACACAAGATGTAGAGGAACTGATTTTCGTTATCCCAAAAAAAGTACACTTAAGGTTACATTCACACCTGTCCGGTTGCGTTTTCAGCCTTGCATTTTGCTGCAAAAATTCAGTTTTGCGTTTTCGTCCACATTTTTATTTGCGTTCGTGCTTGTGTTATAATTCCCCTGTTTCAAGGTATGCGTTTGCAGCCAGGATGCAGCAGGCAGGACTTTTTGCGGATACGTTTTTCACCCTCTCTGACGTATTAGTATGTGAAAGGGGCCATAGAGGTGCCATTGATGGATTTTTTTTGTGGTACCAATGCGTCTTCCGTGAATGCAGAACGCATGCGGTACCAAACAGGTGTGAACAAGGGCTAAAAACTGAGCATCGTATGACCTCTTTTTGATTTATTATATTGTCTACAAATGATTGCATGATTAGTTATACTGTATGACCATTTACACAGTTTTTGGACATTAGGGTTGATTCAGAGCCCCTTTCTCAGTATTTTTATGCTTGAATATTTCCATTCTCGTCCATTTTTCCCCCTCGGCTGATTCAGCAGAGCCTTATGTTCTGCAAGAAAATTTATGTGAAATGTTTTCATTTATGCATGATTTTTCGTTTGGTACCACAACCTCCTAAAAACAGCAACAAAGGGGCTCTGAATCAACCCTATTGTGTGTTTTTTGCATCACCTCTCTGTATGGTTTAATATTTACACTGGGTAGTAAAGGAACAACAGCACTGTGCATGTCGACAGTGTGGCTGGGAAAGCAGAAAAAGCACTTTTTAATGTCTGTTGCTTGTACATATGATGGCTTGGTAGGTGTCATGTTTTACTGCCTGTGACCAAACCGATAATAAAACCTGGTATATATATATATTATATGATCTATTTGGACCTTGGCTGACCTGCCTGCTAGGTGTAAACCACTCTTGTCTCCTCCTCCTACCTGCCCACCATATAACCCCCTGCATGCACACAGGGTGAGATGGGATGACTTTCTCCCCTCAAAAAACTCCCCAGTATAAACAAAGTAATGGAGTAAGGGTTATCAGAACAAATCACCCAACCATGGAAAGCAGAGACAGGGCCCATCTCCTGCCCCTTCCCACCTTCCATGGAATGTCCTCCTCATCCCTCCTCCCTTTGGAATCCCAGGACAGATGGGGGGATATCCTATGGACCAACTTTCAGATATCCAAAGATGAAGAATCCCAGATGCACCAATCAAACAGTAGGTGACTCCAATCGCTCTGCCCAATAGGAGGGGTTAGAAGCAGACCCCTGGTGACAGGGAATAAGGTGAGAGTCAGAGTGGCCAGGTGCACTTAAGTCTTACCATCAAGGGTGACACGCTCCATTTTAACATCTAACGAGGTTGCCAGGAAACTTTGGTCATTGGGAAACGTGTGAGGACTGACAGACAATTGATTTGATTGAACCGCAGCCCAGACAGACTCTTAATTTATTTTTCCCCTTTTTATTTTTATTGCTATTTTTTTTATTTTATTTTTTTTTTAGTTTATTTGTACTGTGATTTGTAGTTAGAGGCCGATTCATCAATAGCGCCAGGTAGCGACAGATGAGCGACTGAAGTATGGCGCTATGAGCGCCGCTAGCGTCAGCCGCGGGCGTTAGCGATTCGCTATAGCAGGCCTCCTCAGTCGCTACCTGGCGTTGTTGCGAACAACGCCTACATTGCTGAATATGATGTTGGCCCTCAGCTTTGTTGGCGCTGTCAGTCAGTGTGACCACGCTATTCTACACAGCGCCTGTTAGCTTTGCTGTGTCCTGGCCATCCAGTACCTTCTGAATAAAACACATTGACACATTTGTTTTGAAATGTAAAATTTTTTTTATTGTGTGTAAAAGGTAATTAAATTCTACCAGATCTTCGAATATAAATGGAAAATAAAACATAATTAAACACATAGCCACAATTTTTTTAATTTTTATTTGTTACCTAAAAAGGAAATACAATTAAATCACCAATGAGAAAGAAAAGGAAAATAAAAACAGAACAGAGAAAGAAAAGGAAAATAATAACAGAACAGAGAAAGAAAAGGAAAATAAAAACAGAACAGAGAAAGAAAAGGAAAATAAAAACAGAACAGAGAAAGAAAAGGAAAATAATAACAGAACAGAGAAAGAAAAGGAAAATAAAAACAGAACAGAGAAAGAAAAGGAAAATAATAACAGAACAGAGAAAGAAAAGGAAAATAATAACAGAACAGAGAAAGAAAAGGAAAATAAAAACAGAACAGAGAAAGAAAAGGAAAATAATAACAGAACAGAGAAAGAAAAGGAAAATAAAAACAGAACTGAGAAAGAAAAGGAAAATAATAACAGAACAGAGAAAGAAAAGGAAAATAATAACAGAACAGAGAAAGAAAAGGAAAATAAAAACAGAACAGAGAAAGAAAAGGAAAATAATAACAGAACAGAGAAAGAAAAGGAAAATAAAAACAGAACAGAGAAAGAAAAGGAAAATGAAAATAGGAATTAGAATGTAAAGGAAACTTACAACCGAATTAAACACATAGCCACATGTATATATCTAATTTTTTTTTAATTTTTTCTCTAAAAATAAATTAAGAATAAAACATAAATGAAATAGAAAAAGAAAAGTCCCGCAGAAATGCAAAAGAAAAGTAAAGTCCAGGAAAGGGTTGTAAGAGGAATGTCGAGATCATGGTGCATCTCTTTGTGCCTGAAAATTTAAGAAAAGTGAAGTTAGTATATATCTTTATAGTTATTTTGTGCTTTCTTTTAAAAAAATGCATAACTTGATAACCAACATTGGCGTCTTACACCCCCCTTAGAGTGGTTTGGGTCAGCTTACACCCCCCTTAGAGTGGTTTGGGTCATCTTACACCCCCCCTTAGAGTGGTTTGGGTCATCTTACACCCCCCCTTAGAGTGGTTTGGGTCATCTTAAACACCCCTTAGAGTGGTTTGGGTCATCTTACCCCCCCCCCTTAGAGTGGTTTGGGTCATCTTAAACCCCCCTTAGAGTGGTTTGGGTCATCTTACCCCCCCCCTTAGAGTGGTTTGGGTCATCTTAAACCCCCCTTAGAGTGGTTTGGGTCATCTGAAACACCCCTTAGAGTGGTTTGGGTCATCTGAAACACCCCTTAGAGTGGTTTGGGTCATCTTAAACCCCCCCTTAGTGCGTTTGGTTGCTCTTTTGGATGGGAGGTCAAAGACATTTAAACAGGAGTGCAGTACTTGCATTAGAGTGAAGGGTAGTTAGCTTACCGCAAAATAAGAAGTGATCAGCCTTTCCCTTAGCTCATCGCCAGTCTGGGTGTCCTCACTTCTATCTGCGGGCAGGTTGGGGATTTCTGGCACCAGTGCTGTCTCCTCGGGGGCTTGGATTCGGTGACAAATGCAAATGTTGTGTAGCACACAGCAGGCAAGGATGATCTTGGAAACCTTCTGTGGGCTGTAGAGCATCTCTCCTCCTGGCCGTGCCAAACAGAGAAAGCGTGCTTTCAGCAGGCCGATGGTTCTTTCCACAATGCTTCTGGTCTTGCGATGCGCTGCATTGTAGCGTTCATGGGCAGAGGTCCGTGGGTTCCTGACCGGAGTCATGACCCACGTTCTCTGCCCATATCCCTTGTCCGCTGTAGAAAAAACACAAGGAGAGAGACAGCAATTAGTACTAGTACATGTTTTTGGGTGGTAGTTTGTTTAAAATTGCCTTACTAGGCCACATATTAGCAAAATACATAGACATGGTTAATTTATTACCCAGTAGCCAGCCAGCTGGCATTTCGTTGTTATCAAACTTCCGGCACAGGACTGTCCGCTGCAAGACGTAAGAATCGTGGCATGAGCCGGGGAACCCCGATCTCACCGCCCGCAGCTTCATCTCATGGTCACAGACCACCATGATATTAAATGAATGGAACTGCTTCCTGTTTCTGTAGGACAGCTCCTGTGCACGGGGAGGGCGGAAAGGGATATGTGTACCATCAACACACCCTAGCACATTCGGGATCCCTCCCATCAGATAGAAAGCATGTTTTATTTTGGCAACCTCTTCCTCCTCCTCAGGAAACTTGATGTAAATTGGGATTAAATCACAAATTGCCAGAACTACCTGGATTAGGATGCGGCTCATAGTAGCCTGGCTTATCCCGCTGAGGAGGGCTGAGGTTGCCTGGAAGGTCCCTCGTGCCAACACATTAAGAGTGGCACACAGGCGTACTATGCCTGGAATGGAGTGAGTGCGTTTGGTGGATGGCTCGATTTTGGTCTTAATCTGATCATATAGGGACTGTAGTGCAGCACGATTCAGACGGAAGCGGCTCCTGATCTGCTCGTCACTTAAGTCCCATACTGAAAGGCGGATTGCAAAGGAGCGGGGTGCCCTAAGCCTCACAACACCCCGCTCCCTTTCCTCCTGCTCTTTCAGCATACACATACATCCATCCACCCAGACACCATACATCACCCTCTTATCCATCACACACACTAAAGATATATACAAAAACAAAAATAAACAAAAAAAAACACTCACACACAACACACACACAAACAATCACACTACACACACACCCGCTACAATGCAGCTCACCACAAAACCAGAACTATAGTGGTCCAAACCACCAGCCTGCTGAAAACCAGCTTTCTAAGTTAAGCACAACCAAGAGGGGAGTTGCTGCACAGCCCACAAAAGGCCCCAAAATCAAGCCTTACTTGCTGTATGCTACACAATATTTGCAGATGCCACCCAAACCAAGCTCCTAAAGAAACAGCACTGATGTCAGAAATCACCCAACAAGCCACAGAGAGTGAGGACAGAAACCAGACAGAGGCTCAAATGAGCTAAGGGAAGCGAGCACAGCACCACACCACAGCCTTTGCCACAGTGTAAGAATAGCAGAACCTAGTTCATTCCTTCCTTTTATACTTCATTTTCAAAAGTGACAGGTCCGCTTTGCCGCCTTTTGCGTCGCTCTGCTATTTCCGGGCGCCAATTAGCCGACCCAGGTGTGCGTAAAACAGAGTGCGCACGCGCACGCTAGTAGCGCTACTAGCGTACTTGAGCCGTAACGTGCGTGCATTAACGGACATGGGCCAAAAATCAGGTGGGGACCAATGAAAGTGAAGCTGTTGTTTTTTTAAATAGCCGTTAGGCTAAGCACATGTCACAAGGGTTGCAGATACATCAGTCCATTGTTGGATTTGGGTGTGTGTTGTTTGTTGATTGAGGTCTGTAATGAGTTAATTGGCTAACACACATGCTTCTGTCAGTGCAGTGGAGGTGTGCCTAGAAGGAACTGGGCTGTATGTGTGAATCAATTAAGTGGGCTGCTTTTGGATTGGCTGTTAGAGCACATAAAACCTGCCCAAGCCTAAGAGATTGCGATGCCATTCTGTAGTGTGCATGCGTGCTTGTGGGGTGTTGATTTGTGTGTGTGTGCAGCTACAGGATGGAGCCAAATACAGGACATCTGCCGGCCACAGCAGGCCCGAGTAGGAGTTTGGTGGGTGCTGTGCGCAGACCTCCCTTACGGAAAAGGGCACAGCCTGAAGGTGGGGCAGCACCCCAGGCTAAGCGCCCAGGTGCCAAGAGGGAGCCTGAATTTAATTTGGCTGAGAATAATCATCTTGTGCGCCTGACACTTGCGAAATGGGAGCTGATATTTGGCTCCCAAAGCAAGTCCATAGGCAAACAAGAAAGAAGCAAACTGTGGGATGCCATTGGTGTGGAGCTTAGTAGCACAGCTCAACACCCACGTAGTGGCCCATCCTGCAGGAAACGCTTCTACACTTTGCGAGGGGCCCTTATGAAAAAGATGAATCACGATCTTGATGTGGACAGTGGGTTCATCCAGGCTCCAAAGAGTACCTACAGGCCGTATGAGGAGATGCTGAAGGCCAAAATCCCACTGGCTCGGCTGCAGGGTGTGGATCCTGGGGATGACACCACCGGTTGGGCTGAAGGTACATATTTTATGGCTTTTACTATAACCTAATGTTAATGTATGTGATTAGCATTTTTACATTCTGACCAACTAACTGTAGGACCTGTGAAGTATTACATTATAGCTAAAACATTTGTAACTTTTCTGTCTGTTGCTTTATGCATAGGTGCACATGCTGCTGTCCGGGATGTTGCTCCGGACAACCAAGCTCCTGCCCTTCCAGCAACCTCAAGGCTACCCCAGTCTGCCATTGAAGGTATTTACCCATTATTTGTTTGCTGGTTTTTTGAAAAACAAATGGGTGTGGGAGCAGCTCAAGCAATAAAGGTTTGCCCTGTTGACTATTAATAATATGTGGGTGCGCCCTAATTGCACGCCCACTGTAACACTCACAGTCAGTAACTAACAAGGCCCTAACATGTGTAGATATGTAGGATGCCAGAGATGTGTAGCCATATATCGGCCTATCAATGTGTGAGCCACACTTGGCTTGATTAGTCAATATTAGTGAAAGAGCTGCTCACACACCTTAATGCATGTATTTTGGCACGCACATTAGCTATGGCTCAATGTTGGTTTTATTTTGCACTAGCTCCCATGCCCTTGGCCCCAGCATCTCCTCCGGATCCCACCTACTCTTTGGATGTCGGTAAGTGCATGTGTTCACCTTGCTTGATCCACTTTGACTCAAGTGCATGTGTCTCATTTGTCTTTTTTCTTTGTAGGCCAAGTGACTGGTTCATCTTTGGACCCCACTTCCGATGTTGCCGGTCAACAGGACCCTGTTGGTGTGTAGAGCAATACATAATGTATCCTTTCTGCTGTTTAGGTTACAATGGTTCAATTTGGTTAGTCTACTAAGCTACATGTTTGCTTGGTAAACTTGAAGATGCCTCTTGGGAGTGCTGGTTGCCTCCCCAGGGTCAGTCTATTAGTTATTTTAGTGATAGCAATGTATATTTGCGGACATATTTTTAGGAAAACATTCACTGTAGTAGTTTGCTGAATCTTTAGACACATTTTTTTTTTTTTTTAGTTGACCCGAATATCGGAAGTGGCTGTCCAGAAAGGGCCCCTCAAGTTCCAGCTGCCAGAGATGAGGGTAAGTGGTTTTGCCTTGCTCTAGTATGTCTTTTGGCTCTAATGTTGTGCCACTTGCTTCTGGCAACTTGTGTGTCCACATCTATTTTCAAGGTCCAATCTCGAGTGAGGACCCCACTCCAGACATCTGGGATATTGCGGGTATGTTTAATTTAAGCAATGTTTATGATGAGATTTGCCGAAATTAGTGCGTCTTAGTCCTGTAACATACATGTTAACAATCTGAGTTTAACCAAGACCTTTGGTCTACTGTGTATTTTTTAACTTTTTAGAGGTATGACCTCGATAGCCTAACCAGGTTACATTAGAGTTTGGCCCACAGACCTACTAACCTGATTTTCCTGTTTAGCATTTGCCAACTTGCCCGACATCTCTGATGTTGATTCGCGACTCTCTGGCAGCGATACCTCGAGCCTACCTGGGCTGGAGGACACGCAGGTAACATGGCTGATGTAGACGACCTCTAAACCCATTGGCATATTCGTGGGTAGTGGAAGAAGCAACATGTAACATTTCATTTCATTGTTGTTTTGGCAGGAGGCGGAACCAGAACCCCAAGCTGGGACCTCTTCCCAAGTCCCATGTGGCCAAGCTTCAGAGGCTCAGACAAGGGTAAGTTGTCTAGTGAGTGTTTATGGTAACTTTTGGGAGGGGCATAACTGCATTTGTTCCGTTTGACTAAAATGTGGTTTACTATTTTTTTAGCCTCCAACCACAGCAAGAGGAGGTGTGGCACCAACCAGTGCCGATTTCTACACACTAGGGGTCCGGATGCTGGAGGACTACAGTCGCCAACAGCCGCGTGATGGAACTAATGAGCGCATTGCGGCGTTGGAAAATCAGGTGCTGATGTGTCAGCAACAAAATGAGGGCCTGCAGCGCCAGGTGGACCAGTTAAGGCAAAACCTACAACAGAACCAGGACCTTGGTCGCCTTGCCAATGTTATCGAACAATCTGTACAGCGCCAGGAAGAGGCAATACAGCGCCAGGCAGAGGCAATACAGCGGCAGGACCAAACTTTGTTGTTGATACAACAGCTCATACAACAGCAGTCTATATTTTTTACTGCACTGTTGTCCCCCAACACCGCCCCTAGCAATGACTCCCAACCTCCCCGGCCACCCAGCCAAGAATATTAATTTGTATACCTTTTTCTTATGATTTATGTAAATATATTTTGAAAAACCACCTCTAATTTGTGTTTATCCATACATGTGAAAGCTAAATACACAGTCAGGGCTGATTTGCTCAATCATCTCTAATATTATGCCACCATTTATGTGCCACATTAGTTAACATTGCTTACTATGGTGTAAACATGTACTGGCTCAAAATGGCAGCCTAATTTTAGACATAATGGTTTTGGGGAATCGAAACCTATGCTGGTCAAGGAACAACACAGTTCTTGGTAAAGATAAATGTCTTTATAGAAATTGGCCCAACACGGGCAACATAGGCCAACAAAGCCTGGAAAACATGGCCAGGGCAGCCATCCCCCCCACCCTAACGTCTCCGACGCCTCTTCATGGCCAGCAGCATCCCTTTCATCTGTCGGAAGGCCCGCCACAGTCTGCGATGCTGGCGTATACAAGCTGTAGAGATGTGATAAAAAATAATAGATTAGAATTTGTTTGCAAACTCAACATACACAGATGTAGCAATGTAATGTCAGTGTTTCTAACTTGCTTACACTCACATTAACATTGGTGAACAATGTGCCCCTAACATTTTAAAATAAAGTTTAAATATTGACTTGAAAACATGTTAGGACCACATACCTTTACTCTTAAAGTGGACCAACACCCACAATATAGTTTATCCTGGGTTTTGGCCCACTTTGTTGTTTCTCACAGATCTGTATTTCCCCTGATGTGTGTATACACACAGTAATCCATAGCCACTCACCTCTCCATGCTCCAACGTGCTTGGCACAAAGAACGCACGCTAACGTCTATGCAGGGAACAGGAATGTACACTCCTCTTCCACCCCCTCTTCACGCATGTCACTCTCTGGCTGCTCATGGGGACCCGGCGGCCATTCACAGAGGCCCAGGGGGGAAAAATGCACGTCTGGAGTGTTGCGCAGGAGCCAGCGGAAGATAAGTTCCCATAATTAGGGGTTTGCTTGGTGGGGTGGACCCGTGGTACCTGCACTTATCGTATATTCTGCGGGGTGTTAGTTGTTAGTTGTTGGCAAATTAAATGTTTAATGCACATTAAACAGGCTTGGTGTTGGGCCAGGTTCACTCTTGCAAAGGTAATAATGTTTATGGGCAAGTAAGGACATTTATGTCTTTAGTCCAAGCCAAACATCAGTGCCTAAGGAAGAGGGAAGTTTGCCCGATAATGTTATTGGTAAACACCTAAGCAGCCCCATTTGTTTGTCTATACGCCACAAATAGTCCGTATGTGTCCGTAACAAGAATGTGAGGCAACTATCAAGGATGGTGACTGGCATTTTGGATTATTGACCAAACACATTTAACCTAGATGTGTGTGATATTCACACATTGGTCAATTTAACATTTCTACCAATGTAACTAGAAGAGAAATGTTTACAAAGTATTTACCCATATTAATTTGTATGTACTCACCATCGCAGCTGTGGCGGTGGCCCATGCTGCTGGCCGTCCCTGGAGCTGGTGTGGGGAGGAGGAATTCTGCCTCCGTCTGCGTAGCAACATCTGTACATAAAAAAACAAAATACAAAACCACATTTAGTGGAGCTATGACACCCGAAGTTTGGACATCAATCTGGTTATTGAGTCTTAGCTCCAAAAACAAACACTTCTTTACATACATGTTAAACGATATTTTCTATATTCCTGGCCCATTAGTTAATGTGAAGTGTTTATGGTTGCCACATGTATCCATTTTGCCAATCTGGCACTAACCTTTACATTGCAATGTAAATGACTCATTACCAATTTTATGGATAATGTTACCAGTGTGCAACATGTGTTTGCCCTAACTACTTCACGTAAATTAACTTTTGCTAGAACACATCATGGTGTGGCCAGAAACATAGGGGTGGTTTCCAGTTGGCTAGCACTGTAGTGTGGTTTGTGATGTTAATGTACATTAGCAAACCAGCTGAGACAATGGACCAGGAAACGTGTCTGTTAAAAGTGTACCAAGACACAGGATTGTGATTATTCAGTGTAGTAGTCTACTTTGGAAGAGCAACACAATTTTAGTCCGCCACCGCCCCTGCCTTCCGCACATCACTCCGCCAGTGTGTGCGCACACGCATGCCAGTAGGAAACAGAGCGCATGCGCACACACATCTCGAGTGCCACACAGGAGGCAGGGACAATGGCTTCTGCCACCCCCAAAGAGGGAAGTAGTTTGTGGTGTTTGGTTGGGGGGGGGCCCTGGGTGAGGGATGTGATTTGGCAGGCAAGGCGCCATAATCCAAACAATATCAGCAAGGTTTGTGGGTCCACTTTAAGGAATGACATAAAGTCCAAAATGAACTAGCTTAAAACATACACTTACCACGACTATGCCCGAGGAGGATTTGACGCCAAAAATCCATGGAGGTGCCGCCTATATGATGCCCTGCAAATTACAGAGGAATTGCAAGGGCTAAGCACAAATGGTCAGATGAAACATGGCACAGACTAACAATTAAAACATGTAAACTCACCAGGGGATGAAGCGCCACTTGAAGCCCAGGGAGGGCTCTGAGGAGGAGGCGGGGAGCCTCGGCTCCTCACACTCTGCTCAGAAGATCCACCAGGCAAAGGGCCACCCTCCTCCCTCTCACTCCCTGCTTGAGAGTGGCCCCTTGCCTGGTGAGAGTCCTCAGCCTCAGAGTGTGAGGAGCTGAGGCTTGATCCAGCCTGCCCCCCAGCAGCACACTCCTCTGGGGCGTCATCCCCTTCCTCCCCTGGGTCCTCTAAATAGGACCCGCGGGAGGGACCCTCCCCCGATGACTCCCCCGAGTCCGCCTGCCTGGTTCGGGGGAGGAATCCCTTCCCACGTTTACCCAGGGGAGGACGCTTATCTGTGTGGAGGGGGTGAAAGCAAATAATTAATATAAAGAGCAAAAAAGGACACAGCTTAGCAGATGATTCTGCACAAAGGCCAAAAAGAACATAAGCTTTAACTTACCTGATGCGTAGGCATCATATAGGCGGTACACGCCTTCTGGGTCCCGGCGCTTAAAATCTGACCATTTCTGTTGTATTGCCCGGATGGTCAGGTTGGTCTTGAAGCGCCGGGACACAGTGGCCTTCACCTCCATGGCAAGGCGTTTTTTTGCTCCTCGGGCATAGTCGTATTCGGCCAGGCAGAAGTCCTATGAAAAAAGTAAAAAAAAAAAAAAAAAAAAAAATCACAACATGACCTCAGAACAATGTCATAAACAGTTCTACAGAGACAAGATCAAAGTGGAACCACACCCAGGATTTACATTAGTCTGTGTTTGTGTGCACTTTTTTGGGCCACAACTATTGTGGGTGGCCCACTGTCTGCAACCCCCTTTGAAGGGCCCAAATACACAGCTGAGGACACTCCCACGTCACTCCGCAAGCCAAACACAGCGGTCCACGCCGGTGTGGTATGCGCAACCAAGGGCCTTGGGAGGTGCATACCAGCTCAGCTGCATCTGCACGGCAAAGTACGCATGTGGCGTTTGACTCTAACAGGGAGTGCGCCTGCACACCAATTGAAAATATGTATGGCGCAGGGGTACACCCTGCTAGAGGTAAGCGCAATAGGCATCCGCAACTCACGCATGCACAGATGGGACGGGCCAGAGATAATTTTTGGGGCCCTCCAGGGGGGGGGGGGGCATCCAAGCAGGACATCCACAATGGGGATGCCCCATGTGGAGTGTACAATTTTGGACTAAAAACAATAAAAATTCTGCCCCTATCCACCCTGTGTGTTTATACATTTTTAAACTAAAAATAAAAAACTAAAATACTCACTTTAACAACCTGGCCATTGACCCGGCTATCCACCCGGGTGCGCCTTTGTTTTTGGTGCACAGGAGGGGAATGGGTGGGAGGGGTGGTATTTGGGGAAGGTGAGGTAGGTGGGGGATGTGGGGGAGGGGTGGTGGGGCCGGAATCTGAGGAGGAGCTGGGGAGGCGCATTACTCGCCGTTTGGGAGCCATATTGGAAACGCTAAGGAGGAAACAGGAACCGGAAATGACGCTAGCGACATGAGACATAAAAAACAAAACAAAACAAAAATACGCACCGCGCCCCAGCAACAAGCTAATATCAGCTATGTGCAAGCTAAGTGGCGGAAAAACATTAAAATGACGCAGAAAAACAAGCTATTGGCATAAGCGCAAGACAGTTTTACCTTAAGGTGGCGTTGAAACGCAAAGGAGGATCCCGGAACCGGATATGACGCAAGCAACTGTGCTTCCAAAATAAAAAAAAAAAAATGCGCGCAGCAGGGACAAGCTAATATCAGCTATGTGCAAGCTAAGTGGCGGAAAAACATTAAAATGACGCTGAAAAACAAGCTATTGGCATAAGCGCAAGACAGTTTTACCTTAAGGTGGCGTTGAAACGCAAAGGAGGATCCCGGAACCGGATATGACGCAAGCAACTGTGCTTCCAAATTGAAAAAAAAAACATGCGCGCAGCAGGGACAAGCTAATATCAGCTATGTGCAAGCTAAATGGCGGAAAAACATTAAAATGACGCTGAAAAACAAGCTAGGGCCCACGGCGCCACAAATTATTAGCTTGATTTAGCAGGGGGTTCTACATACTGTAATGCATAGGTCCTTCTAAAGCATACACCGTTGTGCTTAAATATACAAATCTTATTCCTTCACAAAGTCATCACACAATCAAACTAGACAACTACCTGAAAATGTGGCACACATGAGAATGCATAACGGGTTGTTATGAGCTGGTACGACTGAATGTTAATCCTGCAATATGTGGCCAGGCACGCTCACAACTACAGTGTATTCATTAACAACGACTGGGGTCGCGGGAAGTGAATTCCTTGCAAATGGCAGAAGGGCACATGTATGAACAGCACAGCGCCGCACAACGCAGCGCAGCGAGGCACAGCGACGCTCGCGCCGCCACATAGCGAATTAAAACAGCGACTGCACAAACACTGACCAACACAGATTCATCAAGGACAGGGCTGCCGAATAGCTTGGGCGCTGACAATTTCGAAGAGCGAACGTGACCGCCCAACCTGACAGGCTACAAAATAGCTTTACAAGCCCCGTTTGTGTGGAAAACCAGCGCTTTTGAGGCCAATGAGTTTGGGTGGAGGAGATGCAATTCCCATGTCACTCACAACATTACATTGTGAAAAAAAAAAAAAAAAAAAAAAAACATAAATAACCAGCTAGATTCATTAAACATATCAATATAAACATGTGTTGAATTTTGTCCAAAAGCAAAAAACCCCCAAACCACTAAGAACAATCATTGCAGCGTCTGCCATTGAAATGTATGGGAGAGCGGCAGGTAGCGCCAGGTAATACGTGTCGCTGTGAAGGAATTTGCAGCGGCGCTGTTCGGTCCAGCCGGCTTCATGATGAATGCCGCGCTAGCCGTCGCTCTCGCCGGCGCTAGCCTCATTTAGCTTGATAAATGCGTCATTGTGACCGCCGCCGGGCGTACTTGAGTCGGTAGGCGCCGTTAGCTGCCGCTACCTGGCGCTCGTCAGACACTACCTGGCGCTATCGCTTGATGAATAAGGGCCTTAATCCATGCACTGTTTTTCTCGTTGTTTTGTGTTTTTCTGTTTCTTTTAAATAAATTCTGAAAATACAGCAGAGGGTCACTAAAGAGCCTGGCTACTTGCCTAGGAAGCTTGATCTCCCTGTGCCTGGAAGTGGTTGATCGATGAATTCGATCTGATTGTGTTGTGTGCATCTTCGATAGTGGCGAACACAGTTCGTGTTGTGGTGGCAGCCTTGTATAGCCATGCACGTTGCCAATCGAAAAACGTCTTACACTGCGGTGACACATATGGAGTGTGTGGAGTGCGACAGGCCGGTTTAATCGGATGAATGATCAAGATGTCTGAGCAACCCATGCAACATGATTAACACAAATATGGAAGCTAGTTCCATAACCATGATAGAACAGGCATCACGATTTAGAAATTGGAGCACTGGTAAGCCAATCACATCTAAAGGTTAAATATCTGGACACCAGTTTAACCCTTTGTTTAAGCAAACAATTACTCATTACCAACTCTTTATCATTCCCTGTACAGACACATTATTAGTGGACACCTCATACTCCTCCATTACATTGTTTTACGGTGGGAAATAGACCCTAATACTAACTTCTCTTGAGAAGTCTTTGATCATTTCACACCCACACACAAATTAATTATAGCTAGTGTTGGGCAAAAGAAAAACTACAAACTCCTCACCAGATGGTAGAGATGCCTTGTGGATATCAAGGGCATTTGACCTTATGGATCCTATATCCCATATAGCATATAATGTGATTATTGGCTAAATATCCCATATTAGCACATAGCTGCTTTGGGTGCTCTTTTTTTCACTCCATTGCAGAAAATTGGACATAGTTGTTTTTCCATAAAAAAAGGTTTTAACATCATCTGAAATAAAGATTTTATTGAAGAAACATTTTGGAATACGAGACGTGAGGAACGATCAAATCACATTGGGCCCGGAAGATCGGGAAGCACTACTGGGACTTCAAGGGCTGTTATTAGAACAGATTGGGACATTTCAACAAGAACAGGACTTGACATTACCTCTGGACTCTACTGTGGGTTCGGAAGAGAGCTGCCGGGAATTTCTTGATACACTAAATCGGAATGATTTAAACATTAAATTGACGTATGAAATTTCCAGGAAAGAGGTGACATTTCTAGACCTGGTGATTACTCTTGAACAGGATGGGACTATCAATACCAGACTCTTCAGGAAACCCACCTCAGTTAACAGCCTTTTGGACTACAGGAGTGCACACATACGGCACGTAAAGTACGGAATTCCAACCGGCCAATTTCTTAGGGCACGAAGGAACTGATCCAGGATTCGAGACTTTGAGGAACAATCAACAGATTTGGCACGGAGATTCCAAGCCAGAGGTTACCCACATAGGGTGATAGAACAAGCCTACCAAAGAGCGAAAGGAACAGAACGATCAGATACTCTGGTACCGAATCATAGAAAGCAGGATCAGGCAAAGACATCAAAGATGAATAAGGATCAAGATCGGTGGTGTACCAATTGAAATGTGGATGTCCCATGATATACGTGGGAGAAACGAAGAATGCTCTATGAACCAGAATTCAAGCCCATATGTCGAATATCCGCCTGGCCCAGCAAGACACTCTGGCAGGTTAGGGGCACTGGTTGAGTCTATCCCTGAATGTGGCAAATGGGTGGTCAGAGAGGATGTAAGGACCGAAGAAAGAAAAGATGGAAATCCTGAAGACGTAGCCTCCCCTGGGAAAAGAGGAATGAATACCACCTATTCATTGATTGTAGAAATACGTAACAAATGCTTTTTCATTAATTCATGTTATGTAGATACAGTTGATTATAATGACACAATAGGCTTACCCTATATTAACATATAGGAAAAAGCAGGGGTGGGGGGTGGTGGGGGAGAAATACTTACCTCTGGGCACAATTGCCTTTCTATTTAATAACCAATATGAATGGGTTTGGATAAAGATTCTGGCAGTTCTGCAGGTATTTGACTTGTTACATGTCCTTTTTGTTTTAATTTTATAACTGATACATTGTTATTTCATTTCAACAACATCAAATAGTGGCTAAGCAGTTATATATGTTCTTATTTCTATTTTTGCTCTGTCTTGCTCCTGTGGGACCCTGGGACAGCGCAGCACTCAGTTGTCAATTTGCATTGACACATGTATAGTGTTGGGGCGCGCCCTGTTCACGTGGGCTGGGCGCACACACTGTGCTCAGCATGATGCGTGCAGCCCTGCCTGCTGCTGGACGCATCATGGGTGGTGGGGATGGTGGGCGTGCCGGACGGCCGCGGCCGACTTGTTGCTGCGAGCGGTGGCGTCCGTGGTTACGGGGGCCCCGCTCGCTGCATCATATCCGGCGGCGGCGGGCGGGAGAGCGCGCGCACCCGCCGCTACGGGCTTAGTGCGCGCGGCCTTTCCGGCACCGGCGGCTTTCCTCCTCCCCCCCCCTCTTCCCCCCCTCCCCCCTCCCAGGTGAATATAAGAGCGGGAGAGGGACAATATCTCCCGCACCCAAGCAAGAAGCGGTTCCATACACCACGAAGCGCAGGTGGAGCAGCCCCCTGCCCTGACTGTCCTCCCTGGTGATTGTTTACTAAGTTTACACACAGCTGAGTATCTCTCTTTTTTGCTATTGCACTTATACTTGTTTCTGATTGTGTCCTTATGTTATATTTTTGCACTGATGTGATTGCCATTTCATTTGGTTTATGTTTTGTGTTATAGTGTCTATAGTATATCAATAATCTTTAATCAGGGAATGAATTTTTTGCACAATGCACATTTCACTTTAGGGTAGTTGCTGTTGGATTAAATGAGGATTAACATGTTTTGAATGGTATTTATTTATTGTGGATCATGTATTCTTTTGTTTTTCAAAGAGAATTAGATACAAGTATATATACTTTTGTTATATTATATGGGTGATTATTTAGGACAGGTGTGTATACACTCATTCAGGGCAGGTTTAGGAGGCTTTTTAAATTGTCTTGTTGTTGTTTTTTAAATGTGTGTCTTTTGCTTAATAATAAAAACTTTATGAATTTTCATTGGTTGTGCTCCTTAGTGTGACCCTTGGGTCTGGCTGACCCTTGGGTTCATTTTTTCTCTACATTGTGATATGCATTAGAGAGCACGCCGTTACTTCTTTGTTATTAGTGGTGCACCATTTCTAAAATATACTTTTTATAGAAATACAATTACATTTTTGCAAACCTGATTCCACATTTCAATGTTACCTGAGTGTGGTCCTCCACATATAGGTCAGGTGTCTGGCTGCCAGGAAGGGGCAAATCATGATCCGATAATGGAGGCAACATCACATATGCTAAAGTAACAATATTATTTATATTAATGCAAGTTTTTTTGGCCACTGCGTCAAGTTACCCTCATGATATTTGTGGATTCTAACCTTGATTGTCAACTTCAATTCACACACCCTTAACATTTGTGATGAGTATTATTCAAAGTTACAAAATTCAATATATCTTAACACACATTGTGTGCTCACATATAATTCGCACATTATTAGACACACATACTCTACCACATCAGAGATGTCAAGACTCAAGCCATCACTGGAACTTTGCCCTACAAATACATGGATAATACCTAATGTAAATAGGCCTTATACATGTAAGGTTCAAACACATCATTTTAAATATCTAAGAAATCACATGCTTATCCTCATCCCTAGCAGCCTCGCTTTGAAGGGCCCTTTCAGGACCAGCGCTTCCTGTATACGGGCCTAATTAAATGAAACGATGATATTAGTTTAAGGTTTACTAGTAGTGCTTCCATTACTGAGAATGAATTAGGCAAACATAAATCATACCTGTAATTTGCCTTATCATTAGTTTTGTCAAGTAACATTTTTAGCCATTTGCTCTTACTCATAATCTAAAACACTGCTTGAAATATGAGTTTGCATGTTTTAAGTATAAATTATCAGATTGGATATTTAAATCCAACATCTATAAAGGATACAGTATGCTTTGGACTACACACCAATAGTGTCCTATAGGCCTGCAACACAGGAAGTGGGTCCAAAGATGGAGTTGGGATTTGGCCTACAAATCAAAAACAGAATACATCTAAATCCAGACCTTTTTTAATTTTTGTCAAACCTAAAATAATGCATACACTTACTGGGTTCCAAAGAGTGTGTGGATTGATGAGGAGATGCTGATCCCATTATGAGGGTATCTGTAGCAAAATATAATCAACATGTAGCCATTATAAATGTCAACACTCTAAAGAACCATCAATACCTATATCAGAAATGCTTCCAATTCTGGCTCTTTACTTTCTACATCTGACTGGGTTAAAGTAGTGGCTGGTGGAAGGGAAGGAATCTGTGATGCATCCACCTCAGACTCCTCAGAATCATCATGTGCCACTAATATAAAAATTTAATAAAGGTTAAAATCACATATATATAATATGATACTTACCATGAGCTAAAGTTAGGATTAGAATGAGGTTAGATACAAATATGGGTCAACATTATTATTCAAAATCATTAACAATGTATTTGTACTATACCTTCACCCCAGCCTGAGGTGTCATCCCCAGCATCCACACCCTGCAGCCGACAAAGGGGGATCTTGCACTTCAACATCTCCTCATATGGCCTGTATTGGCTCTTTGGATCCTGCTTCCTCCCACTATCCACCAGAAGGTCAGACTTCATATTTTTCATAAGGGCCATTTGCAATGTGTAGAAGCTTTTTTTTGCAGGCTGTGCCACTATGTGGATATTGAGCTGAGCTTGTAAGCTGCTCAGCAATGGCATCCCACAATTTGCTCCTTTCTTGTTTGCCCAAACACTGACTTTCTGAACCAAATATTAGCTCCCACTTAGTCAGTGTCAGACTCACAAGAGTATTGTTATCTGCTAAATTAAATTCTGGCTCCCTCTTGGCATATGAATGCTTGGACTTGGGTGGTGCCCCACCATCAGCCTGCGCCCTCTACCTCGAGGAAGGTCTGCGGCCACCACGCACACCACTGGTACTGGGTGCCCCAGGAGACACAGCTGTGGCAGGCAGATTTCCAGAATTTGGCTGTATGTGTCTGGGAAGTTTTAAGTGCTAGATGAACCAATCACCAACAGGCCCAGTTAATTGATGGAGACATACAATACAGATGTGTGTGTGTATATAGATCTTTACAGCAATCATTGATGTATCTGCAACAATTGTGTAAACACAATCATTTCATCAAGAAGCTACTTACACAACCAGAAACACATTATTAATTACATATAACAAGATATCTGAACACAATTACAAATGCTTCTACACTAACGGCTATTTAAATTTTAACAATTTACCTATGATTAGCCCATAGATGTATGTGCGACCAGATCCGCACAACAACGCTATTAATGATACACTAGGCGTTTCTGCTACACCTGCGGGAAGCTAATTACATACCGGAAACAGCTATGAAATGCATGAGGCGGAAAAGTGTCCCATACATTTGGATAAGTTAAGTATAAATATATAAAGGCTAAAATTATTCATTATTATCTTTTAACGCTGTTGCAAAGGCTGTAGGGTTTGGTGCATGTCTCTATGACATAGGTGCCAGGAACAAGATGTATTGTGGAAAGAACCATCGGCCTGCTGAAAGCACGCTTTCTCTGTTTGGCATGCCCAGGAGGAGAGATGTTGTACAGTCCACAAAAGGTCTCCAAAATAATCCTAGCCTGCTGTGTCCTACACAACATTTGCATATGCCACAGAATAGAAGCCCCTGAAGAAACAGCACTGGTGCCAGAAGTCCCCAACATGACCGCAGACAGTAAAGAGGATACCCAGACTGGCTTTGAGTGGCGGGAAACCATGATTTCAGCATTCTTTGCGGTAAGTGTGTGGTGACCAGGTTAGGGAAGCTGGGGAGGCAGCTGTGTGTCACCGGCTTTTGAGGTGGCAGACCGGAGCCTAGGTTCCGGACAGACGTTAAAGTCTGTCCCAGCTGGTATGAGGGCCCTGTGTCGTGACGCCAGGAGGGTTTGGCGGCACCGGTTACCCTACCAACCGGGGGTCCCAGGAGATCCCTTGCTAGGTGTTGGGTAGCAATAACAGGCAGAGGCCAGGTTAGGATCAACTGAACTTTTACTTGCAGTCTAGCTGGTACAGTGACAGTACAGATCAGGAGCTCAGGAGCGATCCTGTGGTGTGGGAGACTAGAGGACTTGCTGAGACTTATAGTGCTATTTAGGCTGAATAGCTTACTTGCAAGATTGAAGATGGGTTCTGCGACCTTGGAGATTAGAGCTGAATTGAAGACAGGCTCTGTGACCTGGAATATGAAAGATGATGCTGTAGATTTATCAGCAGATCCTGTGGTGTGGGAGACTAGAGGACTTGCTGAGACTTATAGTGCTATTTAGGCTGAATAGCTTACTTGCAAGATTGAAGATGGGTTCTGCGACCTTGGAGATTAGAGCTGAATTGAAGACAGGCTCTGTGACCTGGAATATGAAAGATGATGCTGTAGATTTATCAGCAGACTTTGTAAGCATTAGTCTGGCCCCTTTCTCCACATTAGCCACATGAGACAAGCCAGCAGCACAAGCACAGACCTGCTTCCTTCAGAGATCACTGCTCTTCAGACTAGAAAATGGAGGAGAGGGCCGGCTTAGGTGCTCAGCAGTCCTGATAGGCTCACCACTTGTCACATGACCCTTCCCAAGCAAGTTAGTTACAGCAATAGAGAGTTATGAAGTTTATGGAACTGAACATGCACAAATGTGAATACATTAACTCTTTGAGTGCAAGCTACATAAATTCAAATAGGAAACATGTTATAACATGAAAACAGGATATAAAAGGTTATTATACAGGAACAGGGTATATATATATATATATATATATATATATATATATATATATATATATATATATTGTATGAACACAGATATATTATACAATATTAGCTATGCAATATAACAGACCCCAAAGTCACAGGGCCAGCCGAATGTCGAGGGGACACATATAGAACAGTATGGCAAATGCTGTACTGGGACATTGCAAGTGATCTAAGCTGATATATACTACAACTACATTAGAAGAGGGGGATAGTTTAATTACTAAACAACATAACTCTGGTGTTTTGAATTAATAAAAAATAAAACAAAAAAAAAATATTAAAATATAACACTTTTGTCTCCATTACAGGCACCATGAAGATTTTTTCTATCTATGGCCCAAATAGACACAGCAAAAAATGTTCTTTGATATATGTTGAAATAAACCAAGCTTTTATTTTTATTTCGAATTTCTTGTGTTATTTTGCTAATATGGTTTCACATTTCTAACAATTACAGATTTAGGTTTAAACACAACAGCATAGAAACGCTCAGGCGCTGTATTGAATAAGGTGTAACAACTCTAATGCAAATCAGAAACATCACATTTAACATTGGCAGAATGATTACTACAAACTGCAAGTAGCGACTGCGGCGCTCTGTTATAGCCACTGACGGCTGATCGGGGCGCCCACTAGCAGACGATCATAGCGCCTGCCCGTGGCATTATGCAGTTTACTTCCTGTTGCTTGCGCCAGAATACCGCATGTACCCTGGCACTTATCCCCCCTCACACTCTTTGGTATAAAGTTCTAGCAAACCATTACTAAGTCATTACTAGCATGTGTTTTCTTGCACAAAATAAGGTCCTGACTTATCAAGCACTTCTGACAGACAGTGCCACATTGTTGCAAATTAGAGTAGTAAAAAAATATAATAAAAATATAATAAAATATTTTTTATTTCACACTTGTGCATATTTCTGCACTACAAGCACATTTACTAAACCATTAGCAGTGCAGGATCATGCTGTATAAATCATATTTTTTACTACTATAATTTGCACTGAAATGGCACTGCCTGGCAGAAGTGCTTGATAAATCAGGCCCTAAATCAACATAAGAATTACTGATCTACACTTTTGTTTTCTGTATGAAAATCCATGGTACCCCTTAATTAATCACTCAACAGTCTCATTTGCTAGCACTGCTACCAGATTTTTGGAACTGAACCAAAGTATTTGATCTCCAAATCATATGGGTTTCCTATTCCCACAGAAATAATTTGACCTTACATTTCATCATACGTATTTCCTTTCATTCTAGTATTATTTGTCCAGTTGTGTACAGTACTATGGTTATATTATTCTCGTATGTTTAAAGATTGACAAGAATGAGCAATATTTGGTTTTGGTATTTGGTTTACACACTATTAACAATAGTGGAGTTGGAGAAGCCTACAAGTTTGTCCTACCTCACTCATATGTGTGTGTGTGCGCCGCTCTCAGCTGTCATCTGAGGGCGCGTCATCAGAGCGCCCTCTGATGACGCGCCCTCAGATGACAGCTGAGAGCGGCGCCGGCCTCCACGCTCCGGACCTGCAGGTAAGTGTTTGCTTTTTTTTTTAAATGCCGGCATGGTGGGAGCTCGTGCCGAATCGAATATTTCCTGAAATTCGGAGCGAATTCCGGTTCGTCCGAACCGGTTCGCTCATCTCTAATTAACATCAATTAATAAATATATACATACATAAATTACACACATAAATGAATTAATAAAAATAATCATTTTTTTACAGAAGTCAAAATGTTTTGGGGGGGGGGGGTGTTGGAGGTGGATGTGGCAGTGTAAGCAAAAGAGACAGATAGCGGTGGATGTGGCAGAAGCGGAGGAGGAGAAGGTAACAAACACTTTAGCCACTCACTCAGGTGCTGGCATGGCCAGGTTCTGTGGGATCCACGCCTGGTTCATCTTAAGCATTGTAAGGATGTTCACGTTGGCTGTGGATAGATGGAGCCTTCTGTCTGTGATGACGCCCCCTGCGGTGCTGGGCAGGCCAGCACCTCCAAGACATAGAGGGCGAGCTCTTTCCACGTGTCCAGTTTAGCAACCCGGAAGTTGACCCCTGGCATTCTTTTCCCTCCACCGTTGACCATGTCCTCTCCCTGCAGCACCAGCTCCATTTCCAGCAGCAGCAGCAGCACAGCCACGTCCCTGTCGCAGTTACAGCTGCCCAAAATGGACAATTAACAAAATAGATTAAAAGGAAAAATGCTCCGTAAGTGCCCTGAACCAGTAGATACCCACATACAATAACTATGCTCACTAACACACAAGTGCCCTAACAATTCGTGTTAATAAGTGCTTTGAGCCAGTGGTATTAAAGAATACTGACACACCAGTAGTTAGAGAAAGTGGTATTAAATAGTACTGACACACCAGCAGTTTGAGCAAGTGGTATTAAAGAGTACTCACACCCAAGTGGTTGGAGCCAGTGGTATTAAAGTGTACTGACACACACATGGTTTGAGCTAGTGATACTAAGCCTTTAAATGCCAAGCACGTAACTCTCACATGGTTGCCTCTCCTGCCATTAAGTGGCAAGCATGTGAGAGTTACCTGCCTGGCTTTCCCCTCTGTTAGCCAGCAGATAAAGTAAATAAAACACTCACCTGACCCCTTGTCCGATCCAGCCGGGTCTTCTCTTCACCTGGGGGTCATACAGTCTCCCCCCAGGGCTCTTCTGGCTTCAGGAGAGGGCCTGAAATAGGCCAACCCGCCTCGGTCACCACCATCTCTAACTGTTAAAAAAAAATAATTACATTTACTCACCTGCGGCCACAATCCCTCCCACCGGGTCTCCTCTTCACCAAGGGGCCCTTCGATCTCCATACCCAAGCTCTTCCACAGTGGAGAAGGCACGAAAGTATTTCAAATGTAACAGGTTCTTTTTCATGAAAAACTGTTAGGCATTGCATATTTTATCTAAAAAATCTCACACCCAAGGGGTTGGAGCAAGTGGTATTAAAGAGTACCCATACCTAAGTGGTTGAAGCAAGTGGTATTAAACACTACTCACACCCAGTAGTTTGAGCAATAGCGTGCTTAAAAACCTATTTGCCACTCATGCCAACCGCTTTCCAGATATAAATGTTCTGAAAAGAACTATAGTGTGCATAACAACCTATTTAGCCCTTACTACAACTGCTTTCCCGATATAAATGTCCTTACAAGGACAGTTTTAGTAAAAAAAAAACCCTATCTGTCCCTTAGTCTTAAGGGATCCACACCACTCAACCCTGTTAGCTTGCAAACCAACCAAAAATATGTCTCTAAATCCGGTAAAAATAGAGGACACGGTCCACACACATCCGCAGAGCCCTATTTGGGACATACAATGCAATAGATACATTGGGAGCAGGCTTACCGGAGGTAGTCCTATAACCTTGAGTGCAGCCCATGGGGTGGAAGGGTCAAAGACCTTGCAATACAGCCTAGACCCCACACCCCATGTGCTTGCACAAATTCAGAAGAAACAAAGGAGGGGTGGCAGCTGCTCAGACCATTTTATAACTAACCTGGGAGGTGCACGTTAGCAGGGCAATTAGGATACACAAGTCTTAAAGGAGCGCAGGTTCCAGGGCTTGCGTGGCATGACCCGGACCCTGTCTTTTATACATATAAAAAGGTGGGGTCACGTGTTCCGTCTGACCAATGGTTGCTGGGGAAGGAAGAAGGTTGATTGGCTTTGATGCAGCCAAGCAGCCTTCTTCCGTGTTCGGACTAAGCACCAAATGTAGCACGGTTTTCAATTTGAATTCTGCACTTGGGTTTGGGGATCCAAACTCGCAAAGTTCAGTACGAACCCAAACTATGGGGTTCGGGTTTGCCCAACCCTACTTACAATGCAAATGCATATTATATCCTGTCTAACGAAGTGAGGGAGCTCTAATAAAGATTGGCACAATGTAGGGTTCCTTTTTTTGTCATTTTTAAAAATAATACAGTATGTTTTCTTGCCTTTACTATAAACGTATAGAATAAATTCATAATACAAGGCACAAGACAGACCGTCTGTGACTCATTTAAGGATCCTAAAATATTTCCATCCAATTCAAAACTCAGTGGGGTTCCACTTGGAAAGGTGCCAAGCTTTGCTGGATGCAAGGATGAAGTGTAACCTGTAAATCTGCAGACAGAATCCCTCAATGGAATAACAACATGACTTGACCGAAACATAATACTTTTATAGAGTACAATACAGAACAAGTTTCCTCCTTTTGCCACATGTCATCATAACCCTAGAATAACATTTATTTATTATCATTGTAAGACTTATTTACTGTAAAAAAAGATAAGCTTACATTTGCCTTGCCCCGGGTCAGCTGATGCAGTGATGCAGTTTTATTGTAGTTAAAAGGGCTGTGATAAGACGAGCATGCGCCATTGGAGCAACAAAAGGTGAGTTTTTACAGGTGCCCTGGGTTGTTTCACGCAGCGGGCATCCCAATTTCAATTCCAGGCAGGCTGCTGGTGGGTTTTGTTCCACTTTAAGAAGAAGAAGGGAGTGTGTGCTTTTAAGGACAAAGGGTAAATCTAATTTTCGGGGGGGGGGGGGGGGCATGGTAAGGTGATTATAGATATAGGGTGTCATAATGTAGCCCAGGTAAATTTGTCTGTGGACATATAAGGCTCGATTCAGAGAGACAAAAAAAAACCTTCCGTTTTAGTGCCGATCTGTTTTTTGTGTGAAATGTTTCCGTTCTCGTATGAGTGTACGAGCGATTCTATGCATGCATTGAAAACCTTCTGTAAAGTTTCCGTCCGTCCGTACGGCAGATTACGAATACGAGGATGTCATTTTCCATCCAGACTTTTCCGTTTCATTTCCACATGTTACAACGTAGGCTTTCGTTTTTCCCCTTTTCCCATCGTATCCTCCAATGAATCCTTTACATTTCCCGTTCGATTCTGTTTCCCTTTTTCAATAAATATTCGTCCAGACGGAAATCCTTATGATCTTGCGCCTGCGCACTACAAACTTAACTCATTAAAGTGCTCGCCTACATATTTGCCACCCTCACTTCTACTACAATGTTTAGCTAAATCACTTAGCACTATCCTCCATCTTCGCTTTTGGAACCTTAAAGCTCACCCAAATCACTTCTCGGTCATGTGAATATTCATCTTTAAATATTTCTGGGCCCATTAGTTTTGTGTTAATGTATTTTGTAAATGAAATTACACTGTAACATTTTTTTTTGAATTCCATCAGAAAATATAAAATTTATAAAAATTTTGAAAATTTCTAATTTTTACAACTATAAAAAACAAAATACATAGCAATGGCAGGTCACAGAACATTATTCTTCATCTGTGGTCCCCAGCGAGTTGCGCAGCTCCTGCATCTCGCCCACCAACTGAAGAACCCTGACACTCAGTTGTGCCACTCTGGCTCGTGTGGTCCCTGTTAAAAAACTTAAATTAAAATATTGGTATAACCTTGTTGGGGTCATACTGCAGTGTCCCCCCCGTATGGTCCAAACATCTAAATCTGGACTTCAAAAGCCAGAGGGCCCTCGCCACCACGGCCCGGGTTTTGCATAGTGCCCGATTAGAGAACCCCTGGCCCGCATTCTGCAGGCAAAGAACGGGCATCAGGAGCAAGGGCAGGAGTGGATATCCAGAATCCCCTGAAAGAATTTAAAAATACTAACATAAAATACACATTCTAAGCTACAATATTGTTTTACATGTCATGAAGGGCTAAAAACAGCAATAGGTTAAGTCATGAGTCATCAACTATATTCATTGCCATACAGTGAAAATGGATTTATGGAATGTGAGCAAACTTACCCTGGAGCCATCCACCAGATAATTCTCCTGACTCAAACTGATGAAATAAGCCGGAGCTCTGCAATATATAAGCATCATGGGACGACCCTGGATGCCCTGCAAGAACACTGAGGAATCGCATAGCTGGACCAATCACTGCTTTTATGTTGTGTGAGTGGCACATCTTGCGGTTCCTGCAACCAAATATAAAATAATCACACAAAGCAAAGGTAAGTGACTAAAACAATAACTCCTACAACAAATTAAGATTCAAGTTCAACAATCCAAATATAATTCACAAAGGACATAAGTCTAAAAAAATATAGCAATTATATGGATGTGTGGGAAAATAAATGTTTACATGCTAAGGACTAATTAAGGTCAGCATTAAAATGCTTCTATAAGGCATACATGAAAAGTATTGATTCAGGTATGCATTGCTATATAATTTATGGCCTCGGCCATGCTGATACATGCAATGCCTTGGTGCTAAAGGCGCGCAGACTCCTCCACATAGCCGCAAAACATGTTCAACAATAGCAATCCGAGCCCTCAAAGGTCCCGTAAGTGGATCGGAAATGAAACGGATTTATAGGGTGGTGATCCGTCGGAAATCAGCTCTCTGAATCAGACAGAAACCCATCCCAACAACAGAAGTTATCTGAAAGAACGGAAAATTTCCGATTTTGTTTGGAAAATGATCCGAACTAACGGAAATGTTCCAATTTGCTTCCGTTCATCGAAAGTGCATTCCCGAACGTTTGTACGAATGAAAAATGAACGAAAAAAAGCAAAGAAATGACAAACACCCACCCAAACTTTCACAGACAGCTATGGAAGTCCAGACGAATGTGTCTTTGAATCGAGGCTATAGTGCTAATCGTCTCTATATGACATGCAGTAAAGGTAGAAAATGTCAGTACAGAAGCTGTGTTGTGATTGTTCAGCAGCAATATAGGTTAGTAGAGATAAGTCTTCAAGAGATGACATTACCATTATTAGCATATTGCCGGATGGGTAATTTATGTTCACAAAATTCCTGATGCACACTTCAGTCTCACTAGTTGGTGTGCTGGCATCATTCCCTGTTCATAGGGCCCTTTCTATTGGAGTAAAAGGCCTCCAAGATAAGGAACAAATCCTATAATCTATAATATGGTCTCTGTAGGGCACATTTGTGTATACCCCATGACCCATTTAAGTCCCTGTCGACGCATTTAGTATCTCACTACCCCCTTATCTCCTGCGGAAAAAATGTAAGATGAGCTATTTCATTGCTTCCATTCCTAGGTGGAATTTGAGCTGTGAAGGACATGTCATGGTGCAGCTTGACCCTTTAATTGCCAGCCTACCTAGAGATTGTGTCACCCTCTGATACTAGACCATTTTCACTCTATTTTGCGCTGTTGATGTTTAATTTCTATTTTTTACGGGTATATTAAATATTGTTCTATACATTTAAAGTGGACCAACACCCGATGCTGATCGGCCCGGGAATCTATAAGATTCCCTATAAGATTGTCCGCCGGCAGGGATTGGCTGCAGCGATCATGTGGGAGCGGGGTCAGGTGAGTTTTTGGGGCTTTCTGGGGGGCTTCACACAGCAGGGTACCCCCGATCGGGGTGCCCCACTGAAGTGGACCAAAACCCAGGATAGTCAAAATCCTGGGTGTTGGTCCACTTTAAGTAGCGGATGGTGGACTTACCTTTCAGTGCAGAAGTCCATAGCTGTTATTTGAGAAGCCTATAGTGGACTTATCCTTCCCGGTTCCAAGAAGTTTAGGGTGGATTTATTTTTTACCCAGGAAATTCAGGGTGGACCCACCTTCTTTCAGGATGCCCCTGGTGGACTTACTTTTCCAAATCAATTGTGATGCTGCACGGGACTATAAACATTTAAAATATATGTGTAGTTCGATTAGATGTATGGCAGGTAACTTTGATACTTACCTTTCCCAACATTAGTCTTGTGTGTGTGTGGGGAGAAAGTGAAGCCCAGGGCCTTGAGTATTAACCTTCCTCACAAGACTTCCCTGTTTGCGTCTGGCAACATGACCTCTTAGGATAGTGTGTTTGGCAGGAATCATGGTGGCCATGCGCAGCAAGGGACTGTACAGTTATGCATCTCCAAACTGTAAATATCTACACCACTGTAATATATTAGTATTGCCAAATGTTTATGGTAGATATCTGATTTATTTTTACTAGTACTGTAAGGTTGCCATGTATTGTATAATGAACCTAACATACAGAATGGTGGGCCCCCTCCCTGCGTGTGTCAATGGAGAGCCTCGGCCAGCTGCATTAGGCAGAATGGTGGCCAACGGTGGCTCCGTGTGTTCTGATCGGCGCTGCCAGGAGAGCGGCATGGAGGGGTGGCACCTGGCAGCTCCAATCACAGACACTTAACAACAGCTGAGCTGAAGCCGGGTGCAGCTTCCGGCTGCGATGGTGGCTCTGCATCCTCCACTGACACTTCAAAAGGAGGGCACCCACTGCTAAACAGCATCCCCTGGAGAAGCTGCATTGGGCAGCGAAATGCGTGGGGCTGTTCACCCGACCATACTCTAGCATCATACTTAGAATTCCACAAGGGCGGTATTCTCTTTAATTAATACTATTATATGCATTCCTTGGCTCTCTTTCCCAGGTGCACCTAAATCTTGCATTTGTTTATTCATTGTTTGTTTTTAGGTATTCAATTGTAATAGCACAGGCACTTTTGAGTGGTAGGATGAATTGTATGCTATGGATACTATAGCAGCTTGCATATCACAATAAATTTTTTAGCTCAACATTATAATGTATCATGCTTATTAAGCATGTTTTTTAGCACATATGTTTTGTTTAGAGGTTTACTGGCACATGGCGGATGGCACGCTGATTGCACTCAGCACTTTATGCATTTTGGGTTATTGATCATTAATTACATATTTGATAAAGAGGAAGTAGGGCTAGTTTTTATTTGTAATAATGTAATGTAATGTAAGTTTTCCAATAAAATCATATTGTGTGTAAAATCCCCATTTATCCTGGTTACAACGGTACCACATATGTATTGGTAGACACCCTTTCCTTCCCAGGAGTCTCCCCGAAACAGAAACAGTGGTTTAGGAGATTTTCAGATATAATACAACTGTGCACCTTGCAGTAGTTCAAGAAAAACAACCTGTTACATTTGAACCCCCCCCAGCAAACTATAATCTGGAAGTACACAACTCAAGCTTTCTAGGTGTACCAGGCTTGTTGATGTAGTGCAGTTTTCTGGAACTAATCCCTTAATGGTTGCACAGGGTTTCACTAAAAAAAAATAAAAAAGCAGAATCAAAGCCACATTTTCCTAAAAAACATGCATGGGTTCTGTCAAGGGTAGGGTTGCCAAACACCTCAAAGTAAAGCATGCACGTGGGAAGTAATCCATCAATGAATTCTTTGGTTGCATGAGGTTTTCCTAAAAAAAAAGAATAACAAAGCAGAATCAAAGCCAAAATTTCCTAAAAATAGAATATGCAAACAGCTTCTACAGGCTCTGTTTAATTAATATATTGCATTTTGAATTGGTTTTGTGCGTCCTGTAAAAACACCAGGCCACATGGGCATCCCAAACCGACACATTTCACCCTATCTGTTATACTAAATCAGCTTCTAAAGGCTCTGTTTTATTAATATATTGCATTTTGAATTTTTTTTTGCATCTTTTAAAAACACCAGTCCGCAGGGTATCCCAAACTGGCACATTTCACCCTATCTGTTATACTAAAGCAGCTTCTACAGGCTCTGTTTTATTAATATATTGCATTTTGAATTGGTTCTTTGCGTCCTGTAAAAACACCAGGCCGCAGGGTATCCCAAACCGGCACATTTCACCCTATCTGTTATACTAAAGCAGCTTCTACAGGCTCTGTTTTATTAATATATTGCATTTTGAATTTTTTTTTGCGTCCTGTAAAAACACCAGGCCGCAGGGTATCCCAAATCGGCACATTTCACCCTATCTGTTATACTAAAGCAGCTTCTACAGGCTCTGTTTTATTAATATATTGCATTTTGAATTGCTTTTTTGCGTCCTATAAAAACACCAGCCCGCAGGGTATCCCAAACCGGCACATTTCACCCTATCTGTTATACTAAATCAGCTTCTACAGGCTCTATTTTATTAATATATTGCATTTTGAATTTTTTTTTGCGTCCTGTAAAAACACCAGCCCGCAGGGTATCCCATATTGCCAATTTTCATAGTATCTGGTGCAAAGAAGCAGTATTTTAATTTATTTAGCTTCTGCTTTATAAAGTAAACACATTTTTTTAAGTGCCTATTGCGCATTTCAAATACATTAAAATGTCAGGCAGACAAGTGCCAGGATGTTCAAAGAGGAGTGGCAGAGGCCAAGATTCAGCAGGCAGAGGTCGCAGCAGACTAGGGGCGAGTGGCAGCAGGAGTCGCGGTGAGAGACCTGATCTGCCAGTATCTGCTAGCGGTTGTGTCTCCACCATTAACGCATCTGCCGTGGTAGATTGGTTAACACGGTCATCCACATCATCACAAGTTACATCTGAGACCCCCAGTCTAGGGTCGATAGGTTCCTCTGACACAACCCTGAGTTGGCATGGCCCGAGAGCAGTCCCTGTCCTCCCATTGCCTCTGTCCTACGCGGTTCCTTCCCCCAGCGACGCATCCTATGCTACTCGGCAGTGTGGCAGTTTTTCCCCAAGCATCTGCAGGAGGGTAACATGGCCACATGCAAGATATGTAGGCAGAAGGTGAAGCGTGGCCAGGGCCCAAATGTTGGCACCACAACATATGATGCGTCACCATAAAGCGGCCTGGGAGAACCGAGGCTCCGAAGAGGTGGTCCAGGCTGCTTCCTCACCAAGTGGCATGCCGCTCCCAATTTCTGCCAGCCAAGGCTCCAGCACCTCAGCCGAAGGCAGCTGTGCGTCATACCCATCCTCTGTCACTCCAGATGCTCCTGCTCCTCCTCCTCCTCCAAGTCATGCATCCCGCCAGCAATCCATCAGCGAAGCTATGTCCAAGAGATGTGGACAAGTGGGCAAGTATGTGCCCACTCATCCTACGGCACAGAAGCTGAATGTGCTCCTGTCCAAGTTGCTGGTGCTGCAGTCGCTCCCTTTTCAGGTGGTGAACTCTGCACCTTTCAGAGAACTGATGGCTTGTGCCGAGCCGAGGTGGAGAGTCCCAAGCCGTCATTTCTTTGCCAAGAAGGCAGTACCAGCGCTGCACACTTTTGTTGAACAGAAGGTGGGCCAGTCCTTGAGCCTGTCGCTGTGTAGCAAAGTGCATGGCAGTGCCGACGTCTGGAGCTGTAACTACGGTCAGCAGCAGCAACTTGGACAGGTCACGCCGATTCGGCCTCCGCGCTCCCTGCCCATTGTGCCTGTGACACCGTGCGACTCGGCCTCCTCATCCTCCGCCATCTCCTCACCCTCCACTGTAGGCTCAAGTCTCAGTGCCCCTCCAGCCTACCATGTGTGCAGGGCACGGAGGTGTCATGCTGTGCTTCACATGGTTTGTCTTGGTGAACAGAGTCATACAGGGGAGGAACTGCTTAAATGTATTCATCAAGAAATCCAAACATGGCTTACTCCAAGAAAACTGAAAATGGGAACCATGGTTACCGACAATGGGAAGAACATTTTGTCTGCGCTGCGACAATGAAGGCTGACCCATGCGCCCTGCATGGCTCACGTCTTCAATCTGGTTGTGAAGCGGTTTTTGAAATCTTTCCCCATCTACAAGACATCCTAACAACTTCAAAGAAACTTTGCATGCACTTCACCCATCATACACCGCCAAGCACACCCTTCTTGAGCTACAGCGTCAGAACGGTAGCCCCCAACATAGTCTGATTTGTGATGTTTCCACCCATTGGAATTCCACCCTGCATATGCTGGACAGACTATACGAACAGAGAAAAGTCATCACGGATTTCCAAGCGGATAGGGGGACTCCCCTGTGTAACTTCAATGTCAACCAGTGGCAGCTCATACGTGACACCTGCTGTTTGCTCAGGCCCTTTGAGGAAGCCCCTTTATTTGTCAGTTGGCAGGATTACTGGATGAACGACGTGATTCCACTGCTTCATGTACTACAGCACATGTTGGAAACCATGGCTGGTCAGGGCACTGGAGACATGGCGTCTTCATCTTACGGCCACATGAACCCCGTTGGAGCTCAACTGAAGGAAGAGGAGTGGCCCAGTGAAGCACAGTTTAGGCTTGGCGAAATAGCTGGCGTAATCTAGTCAGCGGACAGGAGAGGAGGAGCAGCCAGAGGAGCTAGAGGGTTGTGAGGAAGGCGAGACAGAGGACCCGGACACACCGTGGCAGTATGCAGTGGAGATGGAGACAGGTAGTCCCTCCGAGTCACTTGCGCAAATGGCAGGAAGCATGCTCACGTGCTTGCGTAGTGACCCCAGAATTGTTTCCATTTGTCGCCGGGATGATTTCTGGCTGTCCACCTTATTGGACCCTCGCTTCCGGCACAAAATGGGGGCATTTTTTAAACCCGCCGAGAGGGAGGACAAACTAAACTACTACAAAAACATTCTACGTAGTCAGTTGGCTGATGCCTATCTGAGCCATGGTCCATACTCTCGCAGGTCTGACTTGGGGGGACCTCTGCGCTCACCTTCCACTGCCATGCCTGCTGGGGGGGTTGGCAGGAGCAGCAGCAGCAGCTCCATCAGCAGCAGCCTCAGTCTTCAGTCGCTAATGAGTGGCTTTCTACACCTGCATAGTGAGGCTACTCATGAGCAGCAGGAAGACCTGGAACAGGACCTCAACCAGCAGGTCATGTCATACCTTGACATGACCATGCCAACACACCTTGAGGATCCGCTGGACTTCTGGGCAGCTAAACTTGGCTTGTGGCCGCAACTAGCAGAGTTTGCCCTGGAAAAGCTGTCCTGCAGTAGCGTGCCATCTGAGCGGGAGTTTAGTGCTGCGAGGGCCATAGTTACGGCGAGGAGAACTCGTCTGTCAACTAAAAATGTGGAGAGACTCACCTTTGTCAAAATGAATCAGGGATGGATTAGCCAGGATTTCCACCCACCAATGGCTGATGCATGCGACTAGATACAGCATGGTGCCACGTTTTACACTTTCCAAATGGTGCAAAACATATTTATGTCTTTAAGCCAATTTTTGGGCTCCTGCTGATGCCAACTTCAGGGTGTCCCTTTCAGCCAATTTTTTGCCTCCTGCTGATGCCAACTTCAGGGTGTGCCTTTCAGACAATTTTTGGCCTCCTGCTGCTGCTGCCAACTCCAGGGTGTCTTTCAAGCAATGTTTGGGCTCCTGCTTCTGCTGCTGCCAACTCCAGGGTGTGCCTTCCAGCTAATGTTTGTGCTCCTGCTGCTGCCAACTTCAGGGTGTGATTCATCCAATTTTTGGCCTCCTGCAGCCAACTCCAGTGTCTCTTTCACGCAATGTTTGGGCTCCTGCTGCTGCTGCTTGCAACTCCAGTGTGTGATTCATCCAATTTTTGGCCTCCTGCTGCCAACTCCAGTGTCTCTTTAAAGCAATGTTTGGGCTCCTGCTGCTGCTGCTGCTTGCAACTCCAGGGTGTGATTCATCCAATTTTTGGGCTCCTGCTGCCAACTCCATTGTCTCTTTCAATCTATGTTTGGGCTCCTGCTGCTGCTGCTTGCAACTCCAGGGTGTGATTCATCCAATTTTTGGGCTCCTGCAGCCAACTCCAGTGTCTCTTTAAAGTAATGTTTGTGCTCCTGCTGCTGCTGCTGCTGCTTGCAACTCCAGGGTGTGATTCATCCATTTTTTGGGCTCCTGTAGCCAACTCCAGTGTCTCTTTAAAGTAATGTTTGTGCTCCTGCTGCTGCTTGCAACTCCAGGGTGTGATTCATCCAATTTTTGTGCTACTGCAGCCAACTCCATTGTCCCTTTCAAGCTATGTTTGGGCTCCTGCTGCTGCTGCTTGCAACTCCAGGGTGTGATTCATCCAATTTTTGGCCTCCTGCAGCTAACTCCAGTGTCTCTTTAAAGTAATGTTTGTGCTCCTGCTGCTGCTTGCTAATCCAGGGTGTCATTCAGCCAATTTTTGGGCTCCTGCTGCCAACTCCAGTGTCTCTTTCAAGCTATGTTTGGGCTGCTGCTGCTGCTGTTTGCAACTCCAGGGTGTCATTCAGCCAATTTTTGGGCTCCTGCTGCCAACTCCAGTGTCTCTTTCAAGCTATGTTTGGGCTGCTGCTGCTTGCAACCCCAGGGTGTCATTCAGCCATTTTTTGGGCTCCTGCTGCCAACTCCATTGTCTCTTTCAAGCTATGTGTGGGCTGCTGCTGCTGCTTGCAACTCCAGGGTGTGATTCATCATATTTTTGGCCTCCTGCTGCCAACTCCAGTGTCTTATTTAAAGCAATGTTTGGGCTCCTGCTGCTGCTTGCAACTCCAGGGTGTGATTCATCCAATTTTTGGGCTCCTGCTGCCAACTCCATTGTCTCTTCCAATCTATGTTTGGGCTCCTGCTGCTTGCAACTCCAGGGTGTGATTCATCCAATTTTGGCCTCCTGCAGCCAACTCCAGTGTCTCTTTCACGCAATGTTTGGGCTCCTGCTGCTGCTGCTTGCAACTCCAGGGTGTGATTCATCCAATCTTTGCTGCTGCTGCTGCTTGCAACTCCAGGGTGTGATTCATCCAATGTTTGGCCACCTGCAGCCAACTCCAGTGTCTCTTTCAAGCTATGTTTGGGTTCCTGCTGCTGCTGCTTGCAACTCCAGGGTGTGATTCATCCAATTTTTGGGCTCCTGCAGCCAACTCCAGTGTCTCTTTCACGCAATGTTTGGGCTCCTGCTGCTGCTGCTGCTTGCAACTCCAGGGTGTGATTCATCCAATTTTTGGCCTCCTGCAAGCAACTCCAATGTCTCTTTCACGCAATGTTTGGGCTCCTGTTGCTGCTGCTTGCAACTCCAGGGTGTGATTCATCCAATTTTTGGCCTCCTGCTGCCAACTCCAGTGTCTCTTTCAAGCTATATTTGGGCTGCTGCTTGCAACTCCAGGGTGTCATTCAGCCAATTTTGGGGCTCCTGCTGCCAACTCCAGTGTCTCTTTCAAGCTATGTTTGGGCTCCTGCTGCTGCTTGCAACTCCAGGGTGTGATTCATCCAATTTTTGGGCTCCTGCTGCCAACTCCAGTGTCCCTTTAAAGCAATGTTTGGGCTCCTGCTGCTGCTTGCAACTCCAGGGTGTCATTCAGCCAATTTTTGGGCTCCTGCTGCCAACTCCAGTGTCTCTTTCAAGTTATGTTTGGGCTGCTGCTGCTGCTGCTTGCAACTCCAGGGTGTGATTCAGCCAATTTTTGGGCTCCTGCTGCCAACTCCAGTGTCTCTTTCAAGCTATGTTTGGGCTCATGCTGCTGCTGCTTGCAACTCCGGGGTGTGATTCATCCAATTTTTGGGCTCCTGAAGCCAACTCCAGTGTCTCTTTAAAGTAATGTTTGGGCTCCTGCTGCTGCTTGCCACTCCAGGGTTTGATTCAGCCAACTTTTGGGCTCCTGCTGCCAACTCCAGTGTCTCTTTCAAGCTATGTTTGGGCTCCTGCTGCTGCTGCTTGCAACTCCAGGGTGTGATTCAGCCAATTTTGGGGCTCCTGCTGCCAACTCCAGTGTCTCTTTCAAGCTATGTTTGGGCTGCTGCTGCTGCTGCTTGCAACTCCAGGGTGTCATTCAGGCAATTTTTGGGCTCCTGCTGCCAACTCCAGTGTCTCTTTCAAGCTATGTTTGGGCTCCTGCTGCTTGCAACTCCAGGGTGTCATTCAGCCAATTTTTGGGCTCCTGCTGCCAACTCCAGTGTCTCTTTCAAGCTATGTTTGGGCTGCTGCTGCTGCTTGCAACTCCAGGGTGTGATTCATCCAATTTTTGGCCTCCTGCTGCCAACTCCAGTGTCTCTTTCAAGCTATGTTTGGGCTGCTGCTGCTGCTGCTTGCAACTCCAGGGTGTCATTCAGCCAATTTTTGGCCTCCTGCTGCCAACTCCAGTGTCTCTTTCAAGCTATGTTTGGGCTCCTGCTGCTGCTGCTTGCAACTCCAGGGTGTCATTCAGCCAATTTTTGGGCTCCTGCTGCCAACTCCAGTGTCTCTTTCAAGCTATGCTTGGGCTCCTGCTGCTGCTGCTGCTTGAAACTCCAGGGTGTGATTCATCCAATTTTTGGGCTCTTGCTGCCAACTCCAGTGTCTCTTTCAAGCTATGTTTGGGCTGCTGCTGCTTGCAACTGCAGGGTATCATTCATTCAATTTCTGGCCTCCTGCTGCCAACTCCAGTGTCTCTTTAAAGCAATGTTTGGGCTCCTGCTGCTGCTGCTTGCAACTCCAGGGTGTGATTCATCCAATTTTTGGGCTCCTGCTGCCAACTCCAGTGTCTCTTTCAACCAATGTTTGGGCGGCTGCTGCTGCTTGCATCTCCAGGGTGTGATTCATCCAATTTTTGTGCTACTGCAGCCAACTCCATTGTCCCTTTCAAGCTATGTTTGGGCTGCTGCTGCTTGCAACTCCAGGGTGTGATTCATCCAATTTTTGGCCTCCTGCAGCCAACTCCAGTGTCTCTTTAAAGTAATGTTTGTGCTCCTGCTGCTGCTTGCTAATCCAGGGTGTCATTCAGCCAATTTTTGGGCTCCTGCTGCCAACTCCAGAGTCTCTTTCAAGCTATGTTTGGGCTGCTGCTGCTGCTGCTTGCAACTCCAGGGTGTCATTCATCCAATTTTTGGGCTCCTGCTGCCAACTCCATTGTCTCTTTCAAGCTATGTTTGGGCTGCTGCTGCTGCTGTTTGCAACTCCAGGGTGTCATTCAGCCAATTTTTGGCCTCCTGCTGCCAACTTCAGTGTCTCTTTCAAGCTATGTTTGGGCTGCTGCTGCTTGCAACTCCAGGGTGTCATTCAGCCTTTTTTTGGGCTCCTGCTGCCAACTCCATTGTCTCTTTCAAGCTATGTTTGGGCTGCTGCTGCTGCTGCTTGCAACTCCAGGGTGTGATTCATCCAATTTTTGGCCTCCTGCTGCCAACTCCAGTGTCTCTTTAAAGCAATGTTTGGGCTCCTGCTGCTGCTGCTGCTTGCAACTCCAGGGTGTGATTCATCCAATTTTTGGGCTCCTGCTGCCAACTCCATTGTCTCTTTCAATCTATGTTTGGGCTCCTGCTGCTGCTGCTTGCAACTCCAGGGTGTGATTCATCCAATTTTTGGGCTCCTGCAGCCAACTCCAGTGTCTCTTTAAAGTAATGTTTGTGCTCCTGCTGCTGCTGCTGCTGCTGCTTGCAACTCCAGGGTGTGATTCATCCAATTTTTGGGCTCCTGTAGCCAACTCCAGTGTCTCTTTAAAGTAATGTTTGTGCTCCTGCTGCTGCTTGCAACTCCAGGGTGTGATTCATCCAATTTTTGTGCTACTGCAGCCAACTCCATTGTCCCTTTCAAGCTATGTTTGGGCTCCTGCTGCTGCTGCTTGCAACTCCAGGGTGTGATTCATCCAATTTTTGGCCTCCTGCAGCTAACTCCAGTGTCTCTTTAAAGTAATGTTTGTGCTCCTGCTGCTGCTTGCTAATCCAGGGTGTCATTCAGCCAATTTTTGGGCTCCTGCTGCCAACTCCAGTGTCTCTTTCAAGCTATGTTTGGGCTGCTGCTGCTGCTGTTTGCAACTCCAGGGTGTCATTCAGCCAATTTTTGGGCTCCTGCTGCCAACTCCAGTGTCTCTTTCAAGCTATGTTTGGGCTGCTGCTGCTTGCAACCCCAGGGTGTCATTCAGCCATTTTTTGGGCTCCTGCTGCCAACTCCATTGTCTCTTTCAAGCTATGTGTGGGCTGCTGCTGCTGCTTGCAACTCCAGGGTGTGATTCATCCAATTTTTGGCCTCCTGCTGCCAACTCCAGTGTCTTATTTAAAGCAATGTTTGGGCTCCTGCTGCTGCTTGCAACTCCAGGGTGTGATTCATCCAATTTTTGGGCTCCTGCTGCCAACTCCATTGTCTCTTCCAATCTATGTTTGGGCTCCTGCTGCTTGCAACTCCAGGGTGTGATTCATCCAATTTTGGCCTCCTGCAGCCAACTCCAGTGTCTCTTTCACGCAATGTTTGGGCTCCTGCTGCTGCTGCTTGCAACTCCAGGGTGTGATTCATCCAATCTTTGCTGCTGCTGCTGCTTGCAACTCCATGGTGTGATTCATCCAATGTTTGGCCACCTGCAGCCAACTCCAGTGTCTCTTTCAAGCTATGTTTGGGTTCCTGCTGCTGCTGCTTGCAACTCCAGGGTGTGATTCATCCAATTTTTGGGCTCCTGCAGCCAACTCCAGTGTCTCTTTCACGCAATGTTTGGGCTCCTGCTGCTGCTGCTGCTTGCAACTCCAGGGTGTGATTCATCCAATTTCTGGCCTCCTGCAAGCAACTCCAATGTCTCTTTCACGCAATGTTTGGGCTCCTGTTGCTGCTGCTTGCAACTCCAGGGTGTGATTCATCCAATTTTTGGCCTCCTGCTGCCAACTCCAGTGTCTCTTTCAAGCTATATTTGGGCTGCTGCTTGCAACTCCAGGGTGTCATTCAGCCAATTTTGGGGCTCCTGCTGCCAACTCCAGTGTCTCTTTCAAGCTATGTTTGGGCTCCTGCTGCTGCTTGCAACTCCAGGGTGTGATGCATCCAATTTTTGGGCTCCTGCTGCCAACTCCAGTGTCCCTTTAAAGCAATGTTTGGGCTCCTGCTGCTGCTTGCAACTCCAGGGTGTCATTCAGCCAATTTTTGGGCTCCTGCTGCCAACTCCAGTGTCTCTTTCAAGTTATGTTTGGGCTGCTGCTGCTGCTGCTTGCAACTCCAGGGTGTGATTCAGCCAATTTTTGGGCTCCTGCTGCCAACTCCAGTGTCTCTTTCAAGCTATGTTTGGGCTCATGCTGCTGCTGCTTGCAACTCCGGGGTGTGATTCATCCAATTTTTGGGCTCCTGAAGCCAACTCCAGTGTCTCTTTAAAGTAATGTTTGGGCTCCTGCTGCTGCTTGCCACTCCAGGGTTTGATTCAGCCAACTTTTGGGCTCCTGCTGCCAACTCCAGTGTCTCTTTCAAGCTATGTTTGGGCTCCTGCTGCTGCTGCTTGCAACTCCAGGGTGTGATTCAGCCAATTTTGGGGCTCCTAAAGCCAACTCCAGTGTCTCTTTCAAGCTATGTCTGGGCTGCTGCTGCTGCTGCTTGCAACTCCAGGGTGTCATTCAGGCAATTTTTGGGCTCCTGCTGCCAACTCCAGTGTCTCTTTCAAGCTATGTTTGGGCTCCTGCTGCTTGCAACTCCAGGGTGTCATTCAGCCAATTTTTGGGCTCCTGCTGCCAACTCCAGTGTCTCTTTCAAGCTATGTTTGGGCTGCTGCTACTGCTTGCAACTCCAGGGTGTGATTCATCCAATTTTTGGCCTCCTGCTGCCAACTCCAGTGTCTCTTTCAAGCTATGTTTGGGCTGCTGCTGCTGCTGCTGCTTGCAACTCCAGGGTGTCATTCAGCCAATTTTTGGCCTCCTGCTGCCAACTCCAGTGTCTCTTTCAAGCTATGTTTGGGCTCCTGCTGCTGCTGCTTGCAACTCCAGGGTGTCATTCAGCCAATTTTTGGGCTCCTGCTGCCAACTCCAGTGTCTCTTTCAAGCTATGCTTGGGCTCCTGCTGCTGCTGCTGCTTTAAACTCCAGGGTGTGATTCATCCAATTTTTGGGCTCTTGCTGCCAACTCCAGTGTCTCTTTCAAGCTATGTTTGGGCTGCTGCTGCTTGCAACTCCAGGGTATCATTCATTCAATTTCTGGCCTCCTGCTGCCAACTCCAGTGTCTCTTTAAAGCAATGTTTGGGCTCCTGCTGCTGCTGCTGCTTGCAACTCCAGGGTGTGATTCATCCAATTTTTGGGCTCCTGCTGCCAACTCCAGTGTCTCTTTCAACCAATGTTTGGGCGGCTGCTGCTGCTTGCATCTCCAGGGTGTGATTAAGCTAATTTTTGGGCTCCTGCTTGCTGCCAGCTCCAGGGTGTGTTTTTCAGGCACTATAGGGACCCCTCATAGTAATGCCACTTCAACTCTCTGCAATTGTGCCGCTCTGCGATTCTATTAGCGATGCCTCTGATCTGCATGTGATAATTATTTACAGTATTATTTCGCTAACCCAGCACGCATCCTATGCATGTTACAGCAAGGTAGAATGGTTTACAACCCTATTGAGGCTCTAGGAGGCTCAGAAATAGTCGTTTTTAATAGCGATTAGTCGCGAATAAATTAGGGAAATTTTTGTTGGAAAATTTGGCGAATCAGTCGAATCGAATTTTTCAAAAGTTCGCTCATCTCTAATCAGGAGCAACATCAGAAAATGTTATTTTACTGAAAAAGTAGTAGATGTTCAGAACAAACTTCCCTCAGAGGTAGAAGGGAATTTAAGCATGGGATAAGCATACATTTATCCTCTGATAAAGGGAAAATACATCCATAAAGGCAGACTAGATGGACCATATGGTCTCCTTCTGGTGTCATCCTTCTATGTTTCTACTAGTCATCCAATTGGCTTCCTCTGAATTGAGAAAGCCAATTGGATAATTAGAGAAAGAAAGATATGGTCTAGTTTCCTTGATTTTTTACTATAGATATATCAAGATCTGGATGAATGAGAACCTTCACAAACATAGCAAAACTAATGTTTTTCTAAAGCTTTTCTAAATTAATTAATTCAGTTGAGTCGGGTTCCACAGCCAACACAATTTATGGGTGGTCGTGTAAGAAATATTTTTGGCACTTGCAAACATTGGTTCATTTGGTCTTATAATTATACCTTACGTGCTGTAAACCATTTTTCATGTCTGGGATTAAAAAGAAATAATGAATCAAATAGGAATAAATCAAAACTGCTCCCATGTACTGATCTTCACCTGCAGATTAACCTAATGTATACATCACATCTAGCTTTGAATTCCAGGTTGGTTTCTCCATGACAGGTTGGCCTGCATACCCTTATTTGTCTGTCAGTAACTTATTTTTTTTGCCAGGGGCTTTGCGCACGTCTGTCAGTGCACCCTGCTTCTTCATCTGTCAGTGCTGCTAATGATGCCAAGACCCCTGATGTGCATCTTTCCATGCCAGTCCAAAGTGCCAACATCCTTGTGTCTGTCAGCAATCCTGTTTGCATTACAAAAGGTTTAGAGTGAAGGAACAGTTAGTGTAAAAGTTTAACAATTTAGGAGGAGTAATATATCTTGATTTAGACTTAAAGTGTTTGGCAAGTCAAAAGGTAAAAAATAAATATCAGTAGCTTACCTTTTATTGAGTGGTTGCAGCCCTGTCCTTCCTCTCCTGTCCCTCTCCTTAGTAGGAAAATCACTTTGTCATTCTGCTTTTAGTCCCCACCTTGCTGACCTGGTCCATCAATCAACCTTCAGTGGACCAAGAAAGGAAACAACCCCCCCCCCTCCACTTTCTGCCCAGACGTCCTGATTGGCTGCCTCTCTCTTCAGCTCTGAAACCCCGCCCTCCTATCTCCTCTCACACTCCTCATAGTGTGCTTATATCACATCGTTGTTGCCACACCCACTGTTTCTGTTTCTAGCCCAAGACAATGGAAGAACAATGGGCTTGCCTTTAGTATAACTTTAAGTACATTTGGGCAAACACATTTACATTTTTGCTGGACTGTAGAATAAAATAAATGACTCAAGTATATAAGATCACCTCAAACATGTGCTATGCTTTTGTTAACAGGGTTTTTTAATGCTTGAGGAGCATCTACCTTATCTATTTGCAAGTATATACTGTAACATCTTATTAATAAAGGAGCGGGAAGAGCGGCTCCCAGCCTAGCGTCTTATTAGAGCTGATTCATGGCCAGCCTAGTGTTATTTGGGCTTGGCTTACATGGCCAGCCTAGCGCCTTATTAGGGCTGATTCAGCCATGTGAGAAATTTTTTTCTCACTTTTTTTGGTGAGATTTTTTTTTTAATATTGATTTTATTCCTAAGCGCAATTCAGCACAATTTTGAGCAGTGCATATTTTGCAATATTTTGCACAGCTCAAAATGGTACTGAATTGCACTGAGGAGGAGAATAATCATAAAATGTTTTTTCTCACAAATCTCACAGTGCTGAATCAGCCCTATAGTGTCCCTCTTTGTGGTGCATCCCAATTAATGTGTGAAACCCCACAGGCGGCGGCAACAACCACAGAATTCCTCCAGCTGTTACACTCTCCCAAACCAGTTCTAGCTGAATGGCCGCCATGAATACGCACAGCTTGAAGGAAGCGTCTGTGGTAATACCTTCTGCTCCCCCTTATTCAGCTCTCTATGCTGCTCATTATTAAAGGGGTTCCTCTTTTAAGCACATTTTGGCCCAGGTGTGACCTAAGACATTAAGCTTAGAAAAGGTTGGTTGTTATTTTGAGAACTTAGGGATAAAGCTTGAGGCCAATGAAAATAATTAATTGTGTTGCTAGAATATGTCTAAAGTAGCCAAAAGTCACCAGATTCTCTTTAGCCAAATAATACATTTTAAATAGAAGATTCTACCTTAATCGGATCTCAGGTCAGGGGTGCTCCCCGGCACGAGACACCCCACTTACCTTCAACCCAAACTTGTGCCGCCCCTCTCTCGCCCGCAGTTCTAGTATAAGAAGCCAATGTGGTGGATAGGCGTGGTTTCAACATGGTTCCTTGTGTACGGACGTGCCTATTGATCTAAATAGGAGTGTGCTGTGTGATACCCGATACATTACAGTTCACTAAATAGTAAGTGTCCTCTGGCCACTTGCTCAGGAAAATTACAGGAATGGACCTCCTCCTGGGTATATACACATTACATATACATGCAACGACATGCCTAGATGCTGTAGAACACGCAGTTTACAAGCAAATAAGTAGAAGGCTAAAAGACCTTGGAAAATACTAGGGAAAAGTTTTAGAGTCAAGCTAGAAGAGGTAGCGGACAGGATGACACCTAGGGGCCTATAGTTGAAGAAGAATCCCTACAGCCAGTTTCCATGGCTCATTTAAACAAGAATGGTTTAACATCTTGACAGATTCTTCCTTTAAGCTGATAGGGCTTATAATTACACAAGAATCAAAGAAACTGGAGGAACGTAATAAAAAAATTAAAAAGATACAGGAACAATTACAAAAACAATGCAGGGCCTTGAGACATTCTTTAAAAAGAATGAAGCAAGAATCCATCAGTTTAAGAAAGACATTTTAGACTATAAAACGAGCAAATTTCAGAGAGATGTGAAAGATTTTGAATCCAGCCAAGTTTATACAAGGGCACAATATGGACACTCAAGAGCAAAAACTCCAGATCCATTTTTAAATCAAGAGAGAGATCATTGAGCTTTTCACTATCAGGGTCATAATATTCCATAACAGACTCAGATAGTGAGGGACACTCACATGTTTTGTTTCTGAGGAGGAGAATCCAACTTTAGGTTTTCACAGGGACCGGAAAACATTTTTTAGAGGGACCCAGACAAAACAAAAAGAAGAAAAAACATCATTCAAATACAAAAGGTGCGGAAGGAAACACCACCGGAACAACAAAATACCAACTAATGATGAAACCAATACACTTGAAGAAAGTGCCTTTCACTATAATTAATTTGTCTACAATAAATGTGTTGACAGAACAGGAAAATGTGCTAGAACAAGATTTATCATTTTCACCTTCCTGTAATAAGGACAGGTTTTCCACAGTTATAGATATAAATAGATTGGCAAGACTACTAACTTTAAAGAAATCTTTTTTCGCGAATGTGGATCCCATTATGGAGGACAACAAAGAATTTACCAATCCGGATCAAATTGACCAAAAACCCACCTTTGTCCAAATCTATTCCAGACAGTTTCAGGAAATAAAGAAATTATATATAGAAATGTACCCATATTACCAAATGATTTGTTCTTGGCAGAGACTTGCCATAGAGAAAGAATTGAGACCAGCACCAACATTGCCCAATACGCTGACGCCATTGATGCTTCCCAAACCCACCATGCAAACAGCAGCTTTGCTACACTGTAAAGGTATATACAGGGGTGAGGACAAACGGTGTTCATGCTGCCAATTGGTACAAAGGTCAAAATCACTTCCAACAGCCACAAACATTCAATAAAGGGTTTATGTAATTGCAAAACTACAGAAGTAATTTATGTTATTACATGAGTGCTGTGCAAGGTGCACTATGTTGGCTGCACTTCCAGAGATGCCATCAGAGAGCAAGGAATACTCGTAAGTTATCTGTAGCAGAGAAAGTGCATTTGGGATGCAGAGGAGAGGGATCTAAGGAGAGGTCCTGGTCCTGGTAAGAGAAACAAGAAGTCCTCTAGATTAGGTCCCCAAATATTGCTTTTGCTTTTACTTTACCAAACCTATATTACCTATCCCAAATGTAACTGGTTTTCACCTACTACTAATTGTAATTTTGTATTGTAACTTACCTTCTCACTCCATCGCTGTCACTATTGTGCTTCCGCGTTGGTCTCTTTAGTTCACCCATATAACTGCGGGGTGGGCGGTGTGACAGTCCCCTCTGTCTGTCCCCTCCCCTTCGTCCTGTTATTGGCTGCTCAGTCCGCCCGCGTATCCTATGGTGGGTTGGCTCAGGACAAGCCTCTCTATGTGACGTGGGAGCAGGATGGAAACCTGTTCTGCACTCTGTCCTGTTATATCGAGAGTCCCGGTGAGATTTTTGGGAACAGCTTTGAATCAACCCGATACAGTATGGATGTCGAAAAGAATTGTTTCTGTGCAGTAAGTTTAAGAGGGTCAAGGTAAAGAATTCAATCGGACAAACCACATCCTATGGAAAGTTAAATAAAAAAAATCTCATGTATCAACTCCCCTTAGTGTCCTGGTAAGGAATTTGATCAAATGCTTAGTTTCAAAGGAAGAATGGAGGGGGGGATTTTTTGGTCTTATCTTTCTTTAACACTATTTTCAATTGGCACGTATTGCTCCCAGAACACACAGAGGGGGTTTAAACAGCTAGTTTAGAACAATGGCATCCTGTCAGAATCCAATGGCATACCTGGGGTAAAAACGGAAATTAAAATCACTGATCAACAGAAATGCTAAGCAGCATTGAAGCCAGAAAACATGCAAACGGTTAAGTACCTGGGGTTGGGGGAGGAAAATAGATGGGCAGGCTGATTCATTACTAGCACCAGGTACCGGCAGATGAACGACTGTAGCTAGTACGCTAGTAGTCACTGTGATCAGCTATGGTTCGCTGTTACCAAGTGCCTCAGTCGCTGGCCAGCATTGATGAATTTGATGTGTGAGTTGCTATAACACCAGAACAGCACTATATGGGAGTGAACGGTAGCGACTGGTCAGTGTGAGCGACTCAAACCATATTTATCCAAAAACCAGCCTCACACAGTGGAAACATATGGAATTACATTGTTATTATATTGTGACATTGACACTTTAATACCAGACCTGTAATGACAATTCTGCATAAAAATATAAAAAATCAAAAAAGTTTTCAAAAATAACTTTTATTAGGCCAGGAGTGGTCACACAATGATTTGATAAAAAAAAAAAAAAAAGAAAGAAAACCCTGTTTAAACCTTTAAGTGCCAGCCTACCTGGAGTTTATGTCAGCCCTGCAGGCTACAAGCCAGCATAGCCCATGGCCACGGGCTCTTCTGCCCCCCCTTACAGGGGGGGAACCCCATTTTTGTGAATTTTAAGGGTTAAAAACCCTTAAAAATCCCCCAAAAAATGACATGGGGTCCCCCCTACCAGAAGTAACCAGCCCGGGACCAGCTATGCAGGGCTTGTAGGAACAGGGTGCAGGGGCCAGCGTTGGTGGTCCCTGGCCCTGCAGGCTACAAGCCGGCATAGCCTATGGCCAGGGCTTTTCTTCCCCCATAGGGGGGGGGGGAAATTGGGAGGGAGGGGAACTAGTGTAGTGGGTACCTCGCTTTTTGTCGTATCCCAGGGGTGTAGAGGTTGGCCTCTTGGGCACTGAAGGCTAAATTTGGGTTTCTTTCCTTTCTGGTCCCGTAGTCCAGAAGGGTTCCTCCAGGCCACTTTCACAACCAATCGAGGTGTTGGTGTGAGGGCGGAGTCTGTTGGAAACCTCCAGATTCGGGAGGAAAAAAAAAAAAAAAAAAAGGGCCTCTAAGTCACTTCCTGGGGAGGTTGGGTCATGCGCAGCACATAAACAATTGTTACAAAGGTTTGGTATAAACCAGTTGTGAAATCTTTACATTTAATGCTCATTCCATTTGTACGATACAAAAAACAGTATTCTATTCATACTTGTTTCTGCAAGTTCATTTGTTTAGAAAAAAGTCCTTGATTATTAAGGGGCTTGTATTTGCCCTCAGCCTGTAGCAAGGCTTGTTGTGGTCTGTTGATGTGGACCTCTTTCACAGACGCGTTTCGCTCTTTTGCTTCTTCAGTGTGGGGGTCCTTGTGGTCTGGTTATGATGTATCAGTACAGGGTTAGTTTGTTATAAACAGTCATGTATATTTGTTGGATGCAACAACATAGAGGTAAATGCAAAGGTAAATGTATACAATAGTAAACTTACATTTCCTTGTCCTTGTTCCTAAATGAATGCTGGTTTTTGCAGCTTGTATCGGTTTTACCTCGGCGTTAGAGCTTTGGTTGCAGCGGTTCCTCCCAGCTTCTTTGTATGTGTGGTTTCCCAGGGTGTTGCCTTTGAATTGGTATAAGACAGGGAGTGCAGGTGTCATTTTTGTGTATTGGTACTTGTGTACATATTGGAGAAGGGGTAGAGTATGAATATATGTGTGATTTATTGTGCACTCGTGCCCCCTTAAAAAATATATTGGGGTGACTGTTGGGTGTTGGGTCCCCTGGATTATGTTAATATCCAGGGGGGTTTTTGTCCTTAGATTTGTTGAATTGTCCTTATGTGTAGTTGTCTCTTGTCCCTGTTGTTGTCCCTTGTCCCTATATTTATATTGTGGTTCTACATTATTGTAGCAGTTACCTTGATAGTTGGGACAGGTTCACTATGGAGGGTGGAAAGCCCCTTTAGTAAAGCTGCTTACCTTTGTGTTAGTTGTATGCGGTCTTATTAGCCATTTAGCCAGAACCCCCTTGTGTCATACATCAGGGGGCGATTCTGCAGTCTGTGGTTACTGTGTCCCTGCGCTGGTGTCTGTCGTCCCGCTGGGTATGCCGTCCTGCTCGGTGAGCGGTGTATCTGCTTTTCGCTGCTGGAGCCGTATGAGTGTCCCTCTGTGTTGTCTGCAGAAATACGGGGCCGTGTGATGCAAGGTGGGTGGGGTTTCCGCTCCCCGCGCCCCCTGCTGGTCCCCTGGTTGGTTGATGTCCCAGGGGCGGAAGTGCGTCTCTCGCACTCTCACCTCGCCGGCCCCGCCTGGCTATTGGCTATTTATGTGTCCGTCTCATTGGTGTTTAGTGTGTGTTACTATGGGCTTCTGTCTCCGGGGCCTGGCGGCGGCCATTTTGTTGGTGGCTGCTATTATCATGTGTCATAGTGTTAGTTCCTGTTTGTATTATGTTACTGTGGACTCCTGTCTGCAGGCCTGGCGGCGGCCATTTTGTTGGTGGCTGACGTTATTATTGACCTGGTGTTGGCTGGGAGGAAGCGCTGTTTCCCAGTTCTCATGCGCTGTGGGGTTGTAAGTGTTAGCTGTTATTGAGATTTGTTTTACTTACTTCACAATCTGTGATTAGAGCAATGAGATTTAGCAATGCAATTTAGTTCACGTATTTCACAAACAATGATTTGAGCTTTGTTAAAACATTACAATCATTACAGACCATATATACGATTTCTCAAGTAAAAAATTACACAGGTGCTATAACCTCTTCCCGTGCTGCGGTGCTTGTAATTCATTTGGAAACTACTTCATTGAGTCCCTCTGTGTACCAGAGAATGGCTTTACGCCACCATGTATTGTATCAATGGGATAATTTTTTGAAGTAAAATAAACTGGAATGAATTGGAATACTTGGTTTACTTTGCTTGATTTCTCCCTCCCATGTTGCATGCTCATGTGTTTGAGGTGCCTATCCATTTATGTGCTATCTAGTTTCTATTTGTCAATTGAGTGGATTATTGCATGTTTTGAGGTGTCCCCATCTGGGGTAAGAGGTCAGGACTATGTATCGTCCCGCGTACCTTGTTTGGGTACGTCATGACATTTGGTCAGTTGTTAGGGATCCTTTCTTTTCCGTGGGGATCTGTATCTTTTTTAGCGGTACGGGTCATTTTAAAAAAGGGGCAAAGCTACATGTCTCATTCAGTCCTGGTGGATGTGTCGCCTTAAGTTTGACTATCCACTTGGTCTCTTTTTGTAAAGTCTTTTTTTGGATGTCACCGCCCCTTTTATGTACATGCAGTCTGTCAAGTGCCTGGAAAATGGTCCCCTTTGGGTCTGCATTGTGGTTTTTTGAGAAATGTCGGCCTATTGGTGTGGTGTGGTTCCTATTTCTGATGTCTCTCAGATGTTCCAGGATTCTTACCCTGAATTTTCGATTTGTTTTGCCCACATAAAACCTCTTACATGGGCATGTCATCAGGTATACGATATGTGGGGAGTTACAGTTCACAAAATGTTTCATGTTATGTATCTGTTTGTTGGGTAATTCTAGGGTGGTTCCTTGTTTAAGATATTGGCAAGTGTTGCATCCCCCACAACTGTAAAGGCCTATGGTCTTGCAGCATTTCTCTTCTGAATGTTGTGAGTAATGGCTCTTTACTAGTGTGTCTTTAATGGATTTGGTTCTCCTAAAGACCAATTGGGGTTTTTTTGGGACCAAAGGTGCTAGGTCCGGATCATGAGTTAAAACATGCCAGTGTCTCTGTAGTATGTGTCTTATGTCCTGGTGCTGTTTTGTGTATGTGAGAATGAAAGGTAGATTAGGTAAGGTTTTGGTATCAGTTTTTCTGTTTGGAAAAAGTATTTCCTGTCTATCCCTCCCCGCTGCTCTGTGATAGGCCCGTTTCAGAACTTTTCTACTGTATCCTCTTTGGAGTAGTCTGTCCCTGATACCATTTGCTGCATTTTGAAATGCTTCTTGGGTTGAGCAGTTTCTCCTTGCCCTCAGGTATTCACCATAGGGGATGCTCTGTTTGAGTGGGGTTGGGTGGGAGCTTGTGGCGCGTAGAATATTATTTGCTGCCGTGGGTTTTCTGTAGAAGTTCGTGGTGATGTTCCCCCCCTCGTCAATGTTGATTATCAGGTCCAGAAATGCCAGTTGCCTGGTGTTAAAGTCTAGTGTGAGTTTTAGGTTAAGTGTGTTCTGGTTGAGGAGGTGGTGGAAATCTCTAAGTTCTTGTTCTGTGCCTTCCCAGAGGATGAGTATGTCATCTATATATCTATACCAGGTGGTGGCTTTCTCCAGGTAGGGAAGCATGTTTGTGTCTTGCCAGATGGTGTGTTCCCACCAGCCCAGGTAGAGATTTGCGTAAGTGGGAGCACATGTAGTGCCCATTGCGGTGCCCTGTATTTGTTGGTATAATTGGTTCTGGAATAAGAAGGTATTATGGGTAAGAATGAAGCGTAGTAGTTTTATGAGAAAGGCACTGTGGTCGTATTGACTGATGTCCAGTTGATCTAGGTAAGTTTTGACTGCTTGTAGACCTGCTTGATGTGGTATGCTGGAATACAATGCTTCCACATCGAAGCTTGCCAGGATCGTACCCCCTGGTAATGTTATGTCATGTAGTGTTTGGAATAGGTGCGGTGTATCCTTAATGAATGATGGTAGAGATTGTACGTATGGTTGGAGGTGTCTGTCAATGTATTTACTCGCAGTGCTCGTCAATGACCCTATCCCTGAGACTATGGGGCGACCCGGTGGGTCCGTGCTGGATTTATGGATTTTTGGGAGGGCGTAAAAAGTCTGTGTTACCGGTTTCTCTATTCTCAGGAAATCGGCTGTTTTTTTGTCTATAATGTTATGAGTTTGGGCCTGTTCTATGAGTGTGTGATATTCTTCTTTATCCCTGTTAAGTTTTGTCATGGGGACTTTCTGGTACCAATCCTTGTTATTCAGTATTCTCAGACACATTTTTTCATATTGTGGTCTAGTCATGATTACAATGTTGCCCCCTTTATCAGCTGGCTTGATTATGATTTCGGGGTTGGATTCGAGTTCCTGCAGTGCTCTCTTGAGTTGGGGGGTGATATTGTTTGGTCTTTGTCCCTTCAGTGGTAATCTTTCTACATCATATGTCACTAAGTTGACGAAAGTCTTGATACTGGATTGTAAGTTTAGTGAGGGGAAGTAGGTTGAGGGTTTCCTAAATGGTTTTCTGGAGTCTGAGTTTCCTATTGCTGCTGTCTGTAAGCTTTGTGTTTGGGGTAAGGGGGTGTGTTGTGTTGAGTCTTGTTCTGCCAGTAGTTCATTTAGTGTGTCCAGGGCTGTCTGGTCAGTTTCAGTAAGGGTGCTGTTGGGGAGTGGGTGTTCCTCAGTGTCTCGGTATAGGTATTTCAAGAGAACCTTTCTGGCAAAAAGGTGGGTGTCTGATGTTAATTCAAACTTATCATGATTCGTCTGTGGACCTGTATGCTCTTCCCTCTTTATATGCTAATAGGTCTCTTTCAAACTTTCTTGTTTTGTTTTCCCAGACCTCTTTATTTAGTCTGGAGATGTCCCTGGTTATATGTACATTTTTTGCCTCGAATTGTGGCCAGTCGGAGTGTTGGTTGAGGTCTGTACAGATTTCCTTGTAAGTGTTTTCTATTGTTTTGAGTTGTTTTTCCTGTTGGGCTATCAAGAGTTCTAGCATAGTAGTAGAGCATCTTTGAAGATTACTTTCCCATTCTGCTTTGAAGGTAGGGTCAAGATCGAAAATTTGGGGAAAGATTCTGATTCTTAGTCCTAATGGTATGATCTATTAGCATATAAAGAGGGAAGAGCATACAGGTGGGCCACAAACCAAAACAGAAACCAATCCCAAAGAGGAAGGTTCCACCAGAGGGACATAACACCTTACAACCGTAGAGGACAACAAAGAGCAGAACAAGGCCCAGGGAAGGGAAGATTCCGGGACGCAAGGGGACAGAGAGATAGAAACTGGGGGGAAAGAAACACATACCCACCCCCTGAACAAACACTAACAGAAACATCATCAGAAGAGAGTTTTTTAGACCTAGAGATAACCCATCCTGCACACCTACAATTACCCACACAACAACCTCCAAAAAGAACAGCAGCAAACACAAGAAGCCAGACAAAACCACAACAGAAATGACCACAGAGCGACACGTAGTCAACCTGGCTTCCATACCACTAACTGAAGACCAGCAAAAGGTATTAGAACTAGGCCTCAATTTCTGTCCACAGACGAATCATGATAAGTTTGAATTAACATCAGACACCCACCTTTTTGCCAGAAAGGTTCTCTTGAAATACCTATACCGAGACACTGAGGAACACCCACTCCCCAACAGCACCCTTACTGAAACTGACCAGACAGCCCTGGACACACTAAATGAACTACTGGCAGAACAAGACTCAACACAACACACCCCCTTACCCCAAACACAAAGCTTACAGACAGCAGCAATAGGAAACTCAGACTCCAGAAAACCATTTAGGAAACCCTCAACCTACTTCCCCTCACTAAACTTACAATCCAGTATCAAGACTTTCGTCAACTTAGTGACATATGATGTAGAAAGATTACCACTGAAGGGACAAAGACCAAACAATATCACCCCCCAACTCAAGAGAGCACTGCAGGAACTCGAATCCAACCCCGAAATCATAATCAAGCCAGCTGATAAAGGGGGCAACATTGTAATCATGACTAGACCACAATATGAAAAAATGTGTCTGAGAATACTGAATAACAAGGATTGGTACCAGAAAGTCCCCATGACAAAACTTAACAGGGATAAAGAAGAATATCACACACTCATAGAACAGGCCCAAACTCATAACATTATAGACAAAAAAACAGCCGATTTCCTGAGAATAGAGAAACCGGTAACACAGACTTTTTACGCCCTCCCAAAAATCCATAAATCCAGCACGGACCCACCGGGTCGCCCCATAGTCTCAGGGATAGGGTCATTGACGAGCACTGCGAGTAAATACATTGACAGACACCTCCAACCATACGTACAATCTCTACCATCATTCATTAAGGATACACCGCACCTACTCCAAACACTACATGACATAACATTTCCAGGGGTACGATCCTGGTAAGCTTCGATGTGGAAGCATTGTATTCCAGCATACCACATCAAGCAGGTCTACAAGCAGTCAAAACTTACCTAGATCAACTGGACATCAGTCAATACGACCACAGTGCCTTTCTCATAAAACTACTACGCTTCATTCTTACCCATAATACCTTCTTATTCCAGAACCAATTATACCAACAAATACAGGGCACCGCAATGGGCACTACATGTGCTCCCACTTATGCAAATCTCTACCTGGGCTGGTGGGAACACACCATCTGGCAAGACACAAACATGCTTCCCTACCTGGAGAAAGCCACCACCTGGTATAGATATATAGATGACATACTCATCCTCTGGGAAGGCACAGAACAAGAACTTAGAGATTTCCACCACCTCCTCAACCAGAACACACTTAACCTAAAACTCACACTAGACTTTAACACCAGGCAACTGGCATTTCTGGACCTGATAATCAACATTGACGAGGGGGGGAACATCACCACGAACTTCTACAGAAAACCCACGGCAGCAAATAATATTCTACGCGCCACAAGCTCCCACCCAACCCCACTCAAACAGAGCATCCCCTATGGTGAATACCTGAGGGCAAGGAGAAACTGCTCAACCCAAGAAGCATTTCAAAATGCAGCAAATGGTATCAGGGACAGACTACTCCAAAGAGGATACAGTAGAAAAGTTCTGAAACGGGCCTATCACAGAGCAGCGGGGAGGGATAGACAGGAAATACTTTTTCCAAACAGAAAAACTGATACCAAAACCTTACCTAATCTACCTTTCATTCTCACATACACAAAACAGCACCAGGACATAAGACACATACTACAGAGACACTGGCATGTTTTAACTCATGATCCGGACCTAGCACCTTTGGTCCCAAAAAAACCCCAATTGGTCTTTAGGAGAACCAAATCCATTAAAGACACACTAGTAAAGAGCCATTACTCACAACATTCAGAAGAGAAATGCTGCAAGACCATAGGCCTTTACAGTTGTGGGGGATGCAACACTTGCCAATATCTTAAACAAGGAACCACCCTAGAATTACCCAACAAACAGATACATAACATGAAACATTTTGTGAACTGTAACTCCCCACATATCGTATACCTGATGACATGCCCATGTAAGAGGTTTTATGTGGGCAAAACAAATCGAAAATTCAGGGTAAGAATCCTGGAACATCTGAGAGACATCAGAAATAGGAACCACACCACACCAATAGGCCGACATTTCTCAAAAAACCACAATGCAGACCCAAAGGGGACCATTTTCCAGGCACTTGACAGACTGCATGTACATAAAAGGGGCGGTGACATCCAAAAAAAGACTTTACAAAAAGAGACCAAGTGGATAGTCAAACTTAAGGCGACACATCCACCAGGACTGAATGAGACATGTAGCTTTGCCCCTTTTTTAAAATGACCCGTACCGCTAAAAAAGATACAGATCCCCACGGAAAAGAAAGGATCCCTAACAACTGACCAAATGTCATGACGTACCCAAACAAGGTACGCGGGACGATACATAGTCCTGACCTCTTACCCCAGATGGGGACACCTCAAAACATGCAATAATCCACTCAATTGACAAATAGAAACTAGATAGCACATAAATGGATAGGCACCTCAAACACATGAGCATGCAACATGGGAGGGAGAAATCAAGCAAAGTAAACCAAGTATTCCAATTCATTCCAGTTTATTTTACTTCAAAAAATTATCCCATTGATACAATACATGGTGGCGTAAAGCCATTCTCTGGTACACAGAGGGACTCAATGAAGTAGTTTCCAAATGAATTACAAGCACCGCAGCACGGGAAGAGGTTATAGCACCTGTGTAATTTTTTACTTGAGAAATCGTATATATGGTCTGTAATGATTGTAATGTTTTAACAAAGCTCAAATCATTGTTTGTGAAATACGTGAACTAAATTGCATTGCTAAATCTCATTGCTCTAATCACAGATTGTGAAGTAAGTAAATCAAATCTCAATAACAGCTAACACTTACAACCCCACAGCGCATGAGAACTGGGAAACAGCGCTTCCTCCCAGCCAACACCAGGTCAATAATAACGTCAGCCACCAACAAAATGGCCGCCGCCAGGCCTGCAGACAGGAGTCCACAGTAACATAATACAAACAGGAACTAACACTATGACACATGATAATAGCAGCCACCAACAAAATGGCCGCCGCCAGGCCCGGAGACAGAAGCCCATAGTAACACACACTAAACACCAATGAGACGGACACATAAATAGCCAATAGCCAGGCGGGGCCGGCGAGGTGAGAGTGCGAGAGACGCACTTCCGCCCCTGGGACATCAACCAACCAGGGGACCAGCAGGGGGCGCGGGGAGCGGAAACCCCGCCCACCTTGCATCACACGGCCCCGTATTTCTGCAGACAACACAGAGGGACACTCATACGGCTCCAGCAGCGAAAAGCAGATACACCGCTCACCGAGCAGGACGGCATACCCAGCGGGACGACAGACACCAGCGCAGGGACACAGTAACCACAGACTGCAGAATCGCCCCCTGATGTATGACACAAGGGGGTTCTGGCTAAATGGCTAATAAGACCGCATACAACTAACACAAAGGTAAGCAGCTTTACTAAAGGGGCTTTCCACCCTCCATAGTGAACCTGTCCCAACTATCAAGGTAACTGCTACAATAATGTAGAACCACAATATAAATATAGGGACAAGGGACAACAACAGGGACAAGAGACAACTACACATAAGGACAATTCAACAAATCTAAGGACAAAAACCCCCCTGGATATTAACATAATCCAGGGGACCCAACACCCAACAGTCACCCCAATATATTTTTTAAGGGGGCACGAGTGCACAATAAATCACACATATATTCATACTCTACCCCTTCTCCAATATGTACACAAGTACCAATACACAAAAATGACACCTGCACTCCCTGTCTTATACCAATTCAAAGGCAACACCCTGGGAAACCACACATACAAAGAAGCTGGGAGGAACCGCTGCAACCAAAGCTCTAACGCCGAGGTAAAACCGATACAAGCTGCAAAAACCAGCATTCATTTAGGAACAAGGACAAGGAAATGTAAGTTTACTATTGTATACATTTACCTTTGCATTTACCTCTATGTTGTTGCATCCAACAAATATACATGACTGTTTATAACAAACTAACCCTGTACTGATACATCATAACCAGACCACAAGGACCCCCACACTGAAGAAGCAAAAGAGCGAAACGCGTCTGTGAAAGTCAACAGACCACAACAAGCCTTGCTACAGGCTGAGGGCAAATACAAGCCCCTTAATAATCAAGGACTTTTTTCTAAACAAATGAACTTGCAGAAACAAGTATGAATAGAATACTGTTTTTTGTATCGTACAAATGGAATGAGCATTAAATGTAAAGATTTCACAACTGGTTTATACCAAACCTTTGTAACAATTGTTTATGTGCTGCGCATGACCCAACCTCCCCAGGAAGTGACTTAGAGGCCCTTTTTTTTTTTTTTTTCCTCCCGAATCTGGAGGTTTCCAACAGACTCCGCCCTCACACCAACACCTCGATTGGTTGTGAAAGTGGCCTGGAGGAACCCTTCTGGACTACGGGACCAGAAAGGAAAGAAACCCAAATTTAGCTTTTCTTCCCCCCCTGGGCATTGGGCAGGCAGGTAATTGGGGGTGTCGGGGGTTAATGGAAAGTCACCCACTAGTCGAGATGACTTGCCAGCCCCCAGCCTTGTGAACTGGTATAAGGGTCTCATGGACCCCTTACCAGTACACAAGGGGTTAAATGTAAAAAATAAACACACTGACACTAAAAGAGCCAAAAATGACATTTATAAATGTTTTTTTTTTACTCTACTCACCTCCGATCCTGTGTCCCTTGCCGCTGTCCCGCGACGATGACAGATGCCGCTGACAGATGCCAATACTGATCGGAGCAGGGCGGGTGAGAGACGAGAAGGCTCATATCGGAGCCTTCTCGCCTCTCACCTGCTCGGCACTGCTACTATCGGCATCTGCCAGAGCCAGGTGCGGGTGACAGACTACGAGGAGCGGGATGATGTCACCCCGCTCCTCCCACAAAAAGGTGGGGCTATGGGCGGCGGCCAGCGCCGTCAATAGAGGTGGGAAGGACCCTCTTCCTGAAGCCCTCTGGTGGGGGGGGGGGATCAGATACTCCCCGGAGGAAGAGGAGACCCCCAGCTTTTCACAAATACCAGAGATGAGTTTTTTTCTTTTCTATTTTTATACTAACAGGGGGAAATGCCAAGCACATAGTTTCTATGTGCTTGGCACTTAACGGTCGGAGAAGCAACCATGTAGAAACTACGTGCTTGGCATTTAAAGGGTTAAAAAGAAGAAAAGTAGAGAAGAAAGGTAGCGTCTATTGAAATGTATGGGGGAGCGACAGGTAATACCAGGCACCAGAGCGCCGGTGGCATACGCTGAGCCATCTGTGATGATAAATTGGACGCTACATGGTGCTTATAAATGTGGTATTGCGTACAGTGCCCGGCGTTCACCATACGCTACCTGTCGCTACGAGGCACTACCTGCCGCAATCCCTTGATGGATAAACCCCTTAGTTGTTTTGGAAGGTTTTCGTCCACCTTAAAGAGAAAAATAAAGGGTTAGCTGATAGCAAACTCAAGATGGCTACTACTCCTTTAAGTAGCCATCTCCTTTAAGTAGCCACAATTCTTATCACATTTGCATGTCTCCTGGCCATGCTGAAAACTCGTCTTTCTGAGTTTCCTCTTTGGTGGCATGTGGCAGCATCTCTGCTCTCTCCACTCAGCGAGCCTGGCAGTTGCAATTCCCCTAAATCGGGCTGTGCCCATAGGGAATGTTGCAAATGGATGAAGAATTTATTAGTCCACTTTCAGTCTTTTGTCTGTGTTTTTATTTAACTAGGATTCCTCATACTGGAATTATTTTGAGGTTTGCAGCACTAAAATATATTTTTTTTAGATTTTGCACAGTTTTTCTTAGTTTAGTATAGATAAAAATAAAGTAGAAACTTTATTATGCTCCCCTCTGTAAATATATAATGCTCCTGCATTGGTTTGTGGATCAATAGTCTTTGCAAATGCAGCACATCTGTATTTCAAAGGATTTTAACATGTAAAAAGAAAAATTGACTTGCCACAATCCTCCGGGCTTGGACTGACCCACAGGGCTACCAGGGAATCCCCCTTTGAACCCCTGTACTCAGGAACCCCTTTGAGGGCCTTCATCAGTAAAACCTGAACTATGTATAGCTTACTGTGGCACTCCAAGTGCAGACACCGAGTTTGCATAATGGGTCTCTTCAAGGGCCTTGTAAATAAGCCAGCCATTCCTGCATCTTGGGGGGTTATTTAAGAATGGATAGCGCCAGGTAGTACCTCGTAGCGGCAGGCAGCGTCTGGTGAACGCCGGGCACTGTAGGCAATTCCACATTTATGAAAGGGAATCTGGTAAGCCCCTCTAACAGCGCCATGTAGCGTCTGATGTATTATTACAAGTGGCTCAGTGTATAGCGCGGTCGCTCTAGCTTCCAGAGCGCCAGGTATTACCTTTCACTCAGTGTCGCTCTCGCATACATTTCAATGGCCGTTCATTTGCTTGTGTTTAAACAACGTGTTTGACATTTTTTATTTATTTATTTTTCTTTTGCTCAAATCATTGTGTGACTGCTGGCTACAAACAAACACTTTTAGAAACTTTTTGGACTTTTTATATTTTTAAGCAGAATTGTCATTACAGGTCTGGCACTAAAGTGTTAATGTTACAATGTTACAACAATGTCATACCATGAGTTTTTGCTTTGTTACTGGTGGATATGTGTTCAAAAAACAGACTTTAATCACACAGCGTCTGGCGCTCTGTGCTATAGCGACCAGATTTAGAGCACCGACGCTGTGTGTGTGTCCTTTTTTGATATATAGTATAATGTGAAGCGCTGCGAGTAGAACTACCTTTCGCTCCCTGCAGTGCTGTACTGGTGTTAGAGCGCCCAACATATATCACATTAATCAATGCCGGCCAGGTTACTACAGCGACTGAAGCACTCTGTTACAGTGCCCGATACCCGCTTACAGCGTCTACTAGTGGTCGCTCTAAGCGCCGCTATACAGACGCTTATCTGCTGATACCTGCCATTAGTAATGAATCAGCCTCCACGTGTCAGGTGGGCCCTTGGAGTCAGCTGTACTGTTGGGTCCCATACACCCCAGTCTGATATTGCAACCCAGTATTGAATTCCGCTATATAAGCCTTATCAGGAAGCAGGCACGGAACAAAATTAGAGACCCAACACATCCGGAACATATATTCTTCCAGGCACTGCTATCAGGCGAAACAGTTCAGCACACCAGGATGTCTAAATATAGAAAAAGCTTTTTCCCATGTGGCACACAACTACTACATACCGCAAGACTTCTAGCCCCTTTCACATAGGAAATAATGAATAAAAACATTGTGCAGTTAGTGGTAACTATGCAATTATGTGTATATGTAAACGTAAATATAGTAACTTCTTGTCCTTGTTTATCCATTCCTCTATAATTGGTAGATTGCTAATAGCTAACTGTTACTTCACTAATGTTATGCCTCCGCATCAAGACAAATTTATCATATGTAATACACTTGGCGATCAAAAAATGATTCTGATTCTTATATCAATATGTATCAGTTGTAGGTGTCCATGACGCCTCACTGTAAGACTGAATTTGATTGTACTAGTATGCCCAGTATATATGTGGCCGGCGTAAAGTGGTCAACAATTATATATAGGGTGCTTCAGTGTGGTAGTTCATATTTGTCCTGCAGTCGCGCTACATCACTACAAGATGGCACTATTGGATGGCTAATGGATTGTGTCACTGCAGGTCTACCAAACCGTTGGTTGTAACCTAACAACATAGGAATACAGCTGATCTGCCATTGGCTGAGGTGAGTAAGACTAGAGAAGGTTCTAGAAGCCAGACAGAGGGAATCTATATAAGGAGGTCATGAGGAGAGTTACCTCACAAGTATTGAAGTATAGAAAAGGAGAAGTATTGTAGTAACAGGGAGTGAGGAAGGTGCCAGCAGAGTTAACTGATAGCAGTCAGCAGTCACTGGTGTAAGAGAGAGCAAGAGAGCCACATTCATGCCTAGTGACCACAGGAAAGGTGAACCATTCCACCCGAGATGCTGATAGAGGAAGCTTAAGGCCTCAGTATTCTTCTTTGGGACCAGGATGAGTGCCCACCACCTGTTGAAGTCCACCTGGATGTAATGCTGTGCTATGGAAACTGCTAATGGATAAAGACTGTATGACCTACTGTGAATCACCAAGTGTTCCTAAAATCGTGCTAATAAAGTTAGTGCCCTTTTTATAAAGTCGGTCTCATTTGGAGTTATTAGATGCAAGCCCACATCGGGAGGTCCCCCAAGCCCGTTAACAAAGAACCCACTCCCCACACACTTGAGGAGCTACACCACTCAGGGACACGTGTGCTACATATATTTTCCTTCTTATTTAATACAACTGCTCTCGGTCTAGTACCCTACAAAGATGTATCATTATAGAAATACTAATTATCATTTATAACATGAATATTTGGCAAACATTATTTCTAACATTGTAGGGCACAAAGGCGAATAGATCAGTGTGTTGTGACTGCCCAGATCTGGACAGAGGATACAAATTTCCTTTTAGACTAAGGCAACCTGTCAATAATAGATAGTTTTTGAATGAGGAATTATTAGCTGACTAATACAGAAGGTCTACTTTGCAGTTGTGTCCCATCTATAATCAAAAGCAAAGAGGAAAACCCAAGTTCACTTAAACAAATATAGCTTAACATAAAACAGCCAGTTACAGTTACATGACATCATGTCTTCTACAGCCTAAATATACCGTTCTGTGTCTGAAATGGTCCCATTTAGCACTTATGACTATGCAATAAGACTTGCAATGTGTGGCCTCTACTCTCGGCTACTGTAGAAAAAAGTTATCAATCAACACTCTTTCTGCTTTAATATTCAAAAAAAATGACAAGTCATTGCTTGTACAGTTGAAAATCATATTATGAGTCCATGGTGAACCCTGCCTTGCCACATATTGGTGAAATTTACATCTCAGTTTTCTACTTATCTTGGACTATAAATGCTGTTCTCTTTGCGCTCATTTACAAGTAATATGCTATCGGCTTGTCATGTTACTTTCTGGCATTTTAACAGCACTAACATTTTAGTGTTCTTTGCAAGATCAGGTGGTGAGTGAAACTGTAATTTTGCAGTTTGGGAGGTAAGTATATAACCCTACCCCTTTCATCATTACCACCCACTTCTTTTATTTTGTCCTTGATGTGCTGGCCATATTACATTTATGCAAATATTTGTATAATTATGAAGCCAAAAGGAAAGGCATGAATGACTGCATTCTATTTCCATGGTACCAATCTTTACTTTTTTTCTATAGTCAGGTGTTCTTTTCAGTTTCTCCAAAAATCAATTAATTTGAAAGATTTTTAGAGATTGTATTTATGTAATTTGTGTCATTTTTAATATTTTTATAGAAAAACACAATTTAGAATGTGGACATAAAGAGATGCAAGGTGCACCGAAAAGAGTTGAAAAAGGGCCAACAATCTTGCTGGCTGTGAGATCATAAGGTCCTGGGCTTTAACCCTTTCGCTGCCAGCCTACCTGAGGCATTTGTGACTCTGTGTTACCAGACCCTTTTCTGCCATTTTGCACTGAATATGTTCAACTGTAATTTTTGAATGGATTTCCAGGAATTTCCTAGGAAAATTATATATTGTTTTTTTCAGCACAGTCTGCGCTTTAATATGACATGTCTTGTTTTTAAGTTTGTTAGTGTTTTTTTGTTATTTTTGTGGAAAAGTCGTTAAAAAAAAATAAAAAAAATGTTTTTACATTTTGTAGTGTTTTTTTCCTCAGTAAAACATGCACGTTTACCAAAAAATCATAATGTGTGTAAAAGCCCTATTCCTCCCAATTACAACGGTACCACATATGTATTGATAGACACCCTTTCCTGTCCAGGAGACCCCCCACACTGAAAAGAGTGCTTGAAGGGATTTTCAACGAAAAAACAACTATTCCGCACTCCTTGCAGTTTTTCCACAAAAACACCCCTTTAGATCTGAAATACCCCCCCAATACCATATATATATATATACTGAAAGTACACACCTTAAGCTTTCTAGGCGTACCAGGTTTGATGTTGTGGCCACAGATGTCCAGGTGGAATCCATTGACAAATGCAGGCTTTTCACAGGGTTTCTTGACGACAATAGTAAAAAAACAGAATCAAACCCACATTTAAAAAAAAAAAAACACTTTAATCTTAAAAAAACACACCAAATTGGAAACAGCAAGGTCTCCCAAACAGAACAATACCCAACATGCATAGCTACCTGTAAGGGTAGGGTTACCAATCACCCCAAAGTTAAGCATACGCATGAAGGGCATTTCACTAGAAAATTCCTACTCTGCGGACAACATGCACACCCTACGCTTTTTCAACCAAAACAACACTTTTCAATTAAAATACCCCCCACAAACCATATATTCTCTGAAAGTACACCCCTTAGGCATTCTAGGCTACCAGGCTTGTTGCCGTTGCCGCAGCTTTCGGGGTGCAAACCTTCAAGGAATGACCTGGTTGCACTGGATTTTGCTAAAAAAAAAGTTAAAATGCTAAATCAAACCCACATTTTCCTAAAAAAAAATAGGCCAATAATAAAAATACACACCGAATTGAAACCGACAAGGTCCGCCAAACAGAACAATACCCAACATGCATAGCTACCTGTAAGGGTAGGGTTATCAATCACCCCAAAGTTAAGCATACGCATGAAGGGCATTTCACTTGAAAATTCCTACTCTGCGGACAAAATGCACACCCTACACTTTTTCAACCAAAACAACACTTTTCAATTAAAATACCCCCCACAAACCATATATTCTCTGAAAGTACACCCCTTAGGCATTCTAGGCGTACCAGGCTTGTTGCCGTTGCCACAGCTTTCGGGGCGCAAACCTTCAAGGTCCCCCAAACAGAACAATACCCAACATGCATAGCTATCTGTAAGGGTAGGGTTACCAATCACCCCAAAGTTAAGCATACGCATGAAGGGCATTTCACTAGAAAATTCCTACTCTGCGGACAACATGCACACCCTACACTTTTCCAACCAAAACAACACTTTTCAATTAAAATACCCCCCACAAACCATATATTCTCTGAAAGTACACCCCTTAGGCATTCTAGGCGTACCAGGCTTGTTGCCGTGGGTGCAGCCTTCGGGGCGCAAACCTTCAAGGAATGACCTGGTTGCACTGGATTTTGCTAAAAAAAAAGTTAAAATGCTAAATCAAACCCACATTTTCCTAAAAGAAAATAGGCCAATAATAAAAATACACACCGAATTGAAACCGACAAGGTCCCCCGAACAGAACAATACCCAACATGCATAGCTACCTGCAAGGGTAGGGTTACCAATCACCCCAAAGTTAAGCATACGCATGAAGGGCATTTCACTTCACACCCTACACTTTTTCAACCAAAACAACACTTTTCAATTAAAACACCCCCCACAAACCATATATTCTCTGAAAGTACACCCCTTAGGCATTCTAGGCGTACCAGGCTTGTTGCCGTGGGTGCAGCTTTCGGGGCACAAACCTTCAAGGAATGACCTGGTTGCACTGGATTTTGCTAAAAAAAAAGTTAAAATGCTAAATCAAACCCATATTTTCCTTAAAAAAAATAGGCCAATCATAAAAATACACACCTAATTCAAAACGACAAGGTCCCCCGAACAGAACAATACCCAACATGCATAGCTACCTGTAAGGGTAGGGTTACCAATCACCCCAAAGTTAAGCATACGCATGAAGGGCATTTCACTTGAAAATTCCTACTCTGCGGACAACATGCACACCCTATGCTTTTTCAACCAAAACAACACTTTTCAATTAAATTACCCCCCACAAACCATATATTCTCTGAAAGTACACCCCTTAGGCATTCTAGTCGTACCAGGCTTGTTGCCGTGGGTGCAGCTTTCGGGGCGCAAACCTTCAAGGAATGACCTGGTTGCACTGGATTTTGCTAAAAAAAAAGTTAAAATGCTAAATAAAACCCACATTTTCCTAAAAAAAAATAGGCCAATCATAAAAATACATACCTAATTCAAAACGACAAGGTCCCCCGAACAGAACAATACCCAACATGCATAGCTATCTGCAAGGGTACAGTTACCAATCACCCAAAACTAACACATGCGCTATGGAAAAATAACAAAACAATTTTTTACCTGTACTAAGAAGTGCAATTAGGATACTGTAGCTGTGGCATCAGATTATAAGATCAGTGCGGTGATCAATGACCAATATCAGGAAACAAGAACCTGAAATGGGTCACATTGTTTAATCATCACTTGCCACAAGTAACCAGCTGCTCCTGCTCCAGCACTTCCCATCGGATTAGCAACAGCTCCAAAGAAACTAAAAGAAAATATAATATAATGGCAACACAAAATACATGTGCCAGCACACAGGAAACATAATTTAACTAAAAGGGGCCCACCTACAGACTAAAACAAAAAATGCAGGAGAAAAAAATGCATTGCTCAATAATCTAATTGAGTATGGTATACCTCAAAACAATTTTCGAGGCATAAACCGGGTTGGCTGGGACAGGTCGGGCAATAGTACCGCACATCTCTTCTAATGCCACGCTTCCTGCAAACCCTACAAGCTCTCTGGGGATACCGCTTTCTACCAATATCGGGAAGCAACTTTATAAAGTGCTTCCCCACTAATCTGGCCTGGTTGTCATTGCTAGGCATATCTGGTTCTTCCGCAGTATCCCCAAACAACAAAGCAGGGAGTAACTGCTGCTGGTATTTTATGTACGATAAATTGGAGCCTGGCACTGCTGCCTTGAAGGCAACAAAGCTGTTGTAAGTTGCCATTTGGATCAAATGTATACTTTAGTGTACCAGGCTTTAGTTTTTCAGGTGGCGTTGTAATAAGTTAATATTTGGTCCGTTTTATCAACGCCACCCATGAATTTATTATAATCTTTTATGCAACGTGGCTTTTGGGAAGGGGCTCGGGGACCACGTTGCCTTACATTCACAACTGACTCATCGTGGAGTGTTGTCAGGAGGAATACATTTTTTTTGCCCATGTATTTCATGGCCAGGACCTCATCGCTTCTTAGAGCGTAAGACTCCCCCCTTTTTAATTTTTTTTCAAGTAGTGACCTGGGCAATCCTTTGCGATTAGGGTTGATGGTGCCGCAGGCCGGGGTATCCAATGAATAAAGGGCGCGAAATAAGGGGATGCTGGTATAGAAGTTGTCCACATATAAGTGGTAACCTCTACCCAACAGTGGAGTCATGAGGTCCCAAACGATCTTACCACTTATTGACAAATCAAGGGGACAACCAGGGGGGTCCAGATAGGTGTCCTTTCCTTCATAGATTCGAAAATATTTGATGTACCCGGGCACACTATCACACAATTGGTAAAATTTAATCCCGTAGCGGGCACGCTTGCTAGGGATATATTGCCGAAAAACAATGCGCCCTTTGAAAAGCAGAAGTGACTCGTCAATTGATAATTTTTGGCCGGGGGTGTACACTACTGCGAAGCGATCTGACAGGCTGTTGAGCAGGGGCCGTAATTTATGCAGCCTGTCGTGACCGGGCTCACCACGGGGAATAGCAGTGGTATTGTCGTTAAAATGCAGAAACCGCAGTAAAATTTGGTAGCGGTTTCTGGACATTACGGCCGGAAATAATGGAGTTGCCAATATGGTTTGGGTATCCCAGTAGGAGGAAATACTAAATTTTTTTAGGATACCCATTGCTAGAGTGAGCCCCCAAAATTTCTTTATCTCACTCAAATTTGTGGGATGCTATGCCTGAGCTCAGGCGTGCCTCTGCAGGGGGTTTTGCGCTAAGACCTGCTCGGCATAGAGATTGGTAAAGAAGACCATATCCATTAGGATGGCTTCTGTGAGAAACAATTTGAAAAAGTCAATGACACCAAAATTTGTGGTGTTTACTTTGACCCCGGGGACCGAATCAAAAGGGGGAATTTCGGGGGAAATATTATTAGGAGGCCTCCACGCAGACCCTCCTTCACCAGCTGCCGCACTCGATGCCTCATCCTGCACTACACTCGCGTGTAGTGTGGCCTCACTTTGTGCGGCACTATCCCTTCTACGGTGGCTACTACTGGTAGCACTGCGCGGCTGTGTTTCCTCAGTAGAGGTTTCACTGTCTGACTCGCTATCTGATGGGAAGTACTCAGACCCTGACTCACTAAAATCTTCTGAGTCAGACGCCATCAGGTAAGCCGCAGCTTCCTGTGCAGTGTACCGCTTACCAGCCATACCCCAATGCCAAAAAAAATTGAAAAAAAATTAAACTAAAGGGTCTTCCCAAACTAAAGGCTAAAACTAAAGGCTAAAACTAAAGGCAAATTACAGAAAATACAATTTCACAGTTAAATAAAACAAAGCAAATAAACAGTCAAAAATAGAAATAAAAGTATATAGCTACAACCCGATGAGAAGTGGTGGAGTCAGGAGCAGCAGGTCACGGGATCCCAGCGCACTTAGACTATCCTTGGAGCAGCAGATCTGGTAGATGAAGAAGGTCTTCCTGGGGCAGCAGAAATGGGGTCCTAAAAGCTAGGGGGGTTGGCCTAAAAGAGTAGGGGAGGCTAGGCTCCCAAAAGGAAAGGGAGGCTAGGCTCCCAAAAGGAAAGGGAGGCTAGGCTCCCAAAAGGAAAGGGAGGCTAGGCTCCCAAAAGGAAAGGGAGGCTAGGCTCCCAAAAGGAAAGGGAGGCTAGGCTCCCAAAAGGAAAGGGAGGCTAGGCTACCAAAAGGAAAGGGAGGCTAGGCTACCAAAAGGAAAGGGAGGCTAGGCTACCAAAAGGAAAGGGAGGCTAGGCTAGGCTCCCAAAAGGAGGGGGGGCTAGGCTCCCAAAAGGAGGGGGGGGCTAGGCTCCCAAAAGGAGGGGGGGGCTAGGCTCCCAAAAGAAGGGGGGGGGCTAGGCTCCCAAAAGGAGGGGGGGCTAGGCTCCCAAAACGAGGGGGGCTAGGCTCCCAAAAGGAGGAAGAGGCTAGGGTCCCAAAAGGAGGAAGAGGCTAGGGTCCTAAAAGAGCAAGCGAAAGGTCCAAACAAAGGTAGTAGCGATCTCAGCGAACCACCTAAGAGAAAAAGTTAAGATTAGGGAGTGTTTAGGACGCATGCATGGACAACAGCCGCACTATGCTATACCTAGAGCGGTGGTAAGGTAAGTTTTACTGGCAATCGAGGGGATTCACTCTGACCGCCGGCACGCACCCACCCACCCGCAGATCTCTGACCGCCAGCACGCACCCACCCACCCGCAGATCTCTGACCGCCGGCACGCACCCACCCACCCGCAGATCTCTGACCGCCGGCACGCACCCACCCACCCGCAGATCTCTGACTGCCGGCACGCACCCACCCACCCGCAGATCTCTGACCGCACGCACGCACCCACCCACCCGCAGATCTCTGACCGCACGCACGCACCCACCCACCCACCCGCAGATCTCTGACCACACGCACGCACCCACCCACCCGCAGATCTCTGACTGCCGGCACGCACGCACCCACCCACCCGCAGATCTCTGACCTCCGGCACGCACGCACCCACCCACCCGCAGATCTCTGACCGCCGGCACGCACGCACCCACCCACCCGCAGATCTCTGACCGCCGGCTCGCACGCACCCACCCACCCGCAGATCTCTGACCGCCGGCACGCACGCACCCACCCACCCGCAGATCTCTGACCGCCGGCACGCACGCACCCACCCACCCGCATATCTCTGACCGCCGGCACGCACGCACCCACCCACCCGCAGATCTCTGACCGCCGGCATGCACGCACCCACCCACCCACTCGCAGATCTCTGACCTCCGGCATGCACGCACCCACCCACCTGCAGATCTCTGACCGCCGGCACGCACGCACCCACCCACCCGCAGATCTCTGACCGCCGGCACGCACGCACCCACCCACCCGCATATCTCTGACCGCCGGCACGCCGGCACGCACGCACCCACCCACCCACAGATCTCTGACCGCCGGCACGCACGCACCCACCCACCCACCCGCAGATCTCTGACCGCCGGCACGCACGCACCCACCCACCCGCAGATCTCTGACCGCCGGCACGCACGCACCCACCCACCCGCAGATCTCTTACCGCCGGCACGCACGCACCCACCCACCCACCCGCAGATCTCTGACCGCCGGCACGCACGCACCCACCCACCCGCAGATCTCTGACCGCCGGCACGCACGCACCCACCCACCCGCAGATCTCTGACCGCCGGCACGCACCCACCCACACGCAGATCTCTGACCACCGGCACGCACCCACCCACACGCAGATTTGACCCCCCACCCACACGCAGATCTCTGACCACCGGCACGCACACACACACGCACAGATCTGACCCCACACAGGCACAGATCTGACCCCACACACGCACAGATCTGACCCCCACACACACAGATCTGACCCCAGATCTGACCCCCACACACACAGATCTGACCCCCACACACACAGATCTGACCCCAGATCTGACCCCCACACACGCAGATCTGACCCCAGATCTGACCCCCACACACACAGATCTGACCCCAGATCTGACCCTCACACACACAGATCTGACCCCCACCCACACAGATCTGACCCCCACACACACAGATCTGACCCCAGATCTGACCCCCACACACACACAGATCTGACCCCACACACACAGATCTGACCCCCACACACACACAGATCTGACCCCACACACACAGATCTGACCCCACACACACAGATCTGACCCCACACACACAGATCTGACCCCCACACACACAGATCTGACCCCCACACACACAGATCTGACCACACACACACAGATCTGACCACACACACACGGCGCACTACAAATGCAAGAATTCCTACGGCCACCCACCCCACCCCCGGCGGCGCACAGATGGCAGCGATGGCGGCGGCGCACAGATGGCGGCGGCGGCGGCGCACTACAAGTGCTAGGAATCCTACGGCCACCCACCCCACCCCACCCCCGGCGGCGCACAGATGGCGGCGGCGGCGGCGCACTACAAGTGCTAGGAATCCTACGGCCACCCACCCACTCACCACCCCCACCCCCCAACAAGTCAGTGACCCCCCCCACACCCCTCCTACCTCAGATCCGGCGATTGAAGAGAACAGCAAGAGACCGCATGCTGTTAATATAGGGGAGGCGCCGGCTGATGACAGCAGCCATGCGCCTCCCTTCCTATTGGTCCAGCGATGATCAGCTGACTGGGGTGAAGTAAGGGTCACCTCCACATGACCCTCTGACGTCTCTTCACCAATGCTGAGCAGGAATGGATGTCTTCTGCAGCCCCTGATGGCCACAAGGTAAGTAAGTGTCAAGCCCGTAACACCTACGTGCTTGGCACTTAACGCCCAGCCAAGCCAGCATGTAGGTATTACGGGCTTGGCAACAAAAGGGTTAAAGCGGACCAAAACCCACTGAACTTGTGAAATACATTTGACCAAAGCCCCTGCCAATACTCTCTTCTTAGGGTGTAGAACTAGAAATGGATATTTTCGCTTATAGAACACTGATTTTGCTGTCCCTCTCTGTTAGATGGCAGGTGATTAGTCGTTGCATAAGTGTGGCAATGAAATCATTGCCACACTCAGCAGTAGCAATGAATGGAGGAGGCGGAGCTTTACAGCTAAAACAGACGGCATTATCTGGGATTAAAGTGAAGCCAAAGCAACTAAAGTACATGTGTGCATTCCCAGAATGCATGTGCGCACTCCCAAAGTGCATGCGCGCACCCCCGAAGTGCATGCGCACATGCCCAAAATGCATGTACATACCCCCAAAGTGCATGCGCACACTCCCAGAATTTCAGGAAAAGAGAGGAGGAGGTGGGTCGGCAGGCGCCATGCTGCCTCTCCCCCCCAGTACACACTGCTCCTTAGCACACATTGTCCCCCCAGCACACACTGTCACCCCATGCACATACTGCCCCCCTTCCAGCACACACTGTCACCCGCCGAGCACACCCTGCCCCCCTTCCAGAACACACTGTCAACCCCCAGGATGCACTGCCCTAGCACACAATACTCCCCAGCACACATTGTCACCCCCCAGCACATACTATCACCCCGCAAGCACACACTGTCACCCCGCTAGCACACACTGTCAGCCCACCCAGCACACACTGTCACCCCCACCACACATGGTCGCTCTCCGTCAACACACACGGGCTCAACCCCTACCCACTGTCTGCCACTCACATGCTGTATTTCAAGCCCTTTGGTTGATGTGCGGTGGGGGGGGGGGGGCAGGAACCTGCCTTTACTCTGCTCTTGGCCACCCACCCTCCTCAGGAAGCCTCTGTCTTACCTCACACTGCCCAATAGAAGAGGATCATGCCCATACAGCCCCTAATAAAGGAGCAGCCTTTTGCACTGCCTTCTGCTAGTCTGGGTGGCTGGGTGAAGGGGGGGCGTTCACAAGGTACACACAAAAATTGGGTGAGTTGGCATCTACTCTGCGCTGACAGCAATGTGAAGCTGTAGGGTGAGGCAGAGGAGAAGGCGGAGGGAGAGGCGGAAGGGCAGCAGAGGAGGAGGGTGGGAGAGGAGGAAGGGTGGGAGGAGGGAGGGGACCAGCAATCCTGGCCCACTCTGCTGAGCTGATAGGAGGCCTTGGAGATTAAAAGGGAATGTCATTCGCTGAACCTGTAAACCCCGATATCTCAGCCTTTTCTTCTTCTATTTAAAAACGGAAAACAGTTTAGGACAGTGCCAAATGTAGCCCGACACAATGGTGTAACAACTACCTTTGCCTACAGTAGCACTTTAATTTAAAAAAAAACCTTAAAAAACATTATTTTATAATTAGTAGGGCTATAAAATTTGGTACCCTCTGTATTTTTAAGTATAGGGCTGTGCAACCATAAACAAGATGACTGTATACACATGTGGCACAGACATTGAGGTTACATACACCCAGAATGCATACCAGATCTACAAAAGAGGAGTCTGACAAAAGATCTAACAGTATCCCATTGTCCGGTTCCTGTTAATTGTGAATGTTGCAAATTCAAAGCTACAAGAACAACACTTTCCCCTAAACCCACTGTGACATTCATGCAGGTCTGATAGTAGAAGACAGGTATATTTCTCCCAGGTTCCGTTCCTATGTGAGGTAATAGCTGAGCCTCTCACCTGTCAGGTAATTAATTAGGGGGAATGAGAGGCTGACAAAAGGAGGAAGTCAGGGGGCAGATCTCTCGCTCTGGCTGAGGACACAGCCCAGGTCTGTGGAGAGATTCATGTGAGTAAAGGTTGCTGGAAGTGTTTTTTGTAGCTGGCAGAGAGAAGCTCTCCAGCTAGTAGTGAGGGTTTACACTTGTCTAGTTAGTGCCGGACAGGCAAGGATTTTCTTTTGTTGCTGTGTTATCTTTATTTTGCTTTTGCAACCTTTACCAATAAAGCTGACCAAGAGTCAGATTGAACGAACTTTCTGCTGTTTGCCTGATTGGACAAAGACAAATACGTGTCCCTTGACATCAGAAAAGGGCGATCCCTGACACATCTCACATGTGGTGTCGGATGCGGGCAACACGTTGCTAGGGGCAACAACCCAGTGTCAAAATGGATGACGTGGTAAATGCCTTGGTGCAGTCGGTCGCTGCGCAGCAAGAGGCTACCAGAGCTCAGCAGGAGTCTTTCAGAGAGCAACAACACACCAATCACCTGCTGGCAGCGCAGTTGACTGCTCTAGCAGAGGCCGCAAATAAAGACCGCCAGACGCTGCAGGAGCTGATGTAAAGTGTGGCCAATCTGCCAAGTGGGCAGCTGCCGACTCCGCAGAGAGATATCCGTGCAAACCAATATCTGCAAAAGATGATGCCGGCAGATGATGTGGAGGCCTTCCTTGCAACCTTTGAGAGAACAGCTACACGGGAGGCCTGGCCGAGAGAAAGTTGGGCAGGCTTGGTGGCCCCATTCCTCATAGGAGAAGCACAAAAGGCTTACTATGATCTGGAACCGGCTGCGGCCCAGGACTTTAACAAACTCAAGGCAGAGATTCTGGCACGCTTGGGTGTAACCATAGCAGTCAGAGCCCAGAGAGTACACCAGTGGACATATAACGTGGTTAAGCCGCCACGTTCCCAAATGTTTGACCTCGTCCATCTGACCAGGAAGTGGCTACAACCAGAGGTTCTATCCGCACCAGACGTGGTTCAACGTGTGGTTATGGATCGATATCTAAGGGCACTACCTCCATCGTTAAGGAAGTGGGTGAGCCACGGAGACCCAAATCTGCAGATCAGCTTGTGGATCTTGTTGAACGGTACTCTACAGCAGAAGAGCTCTTAAGTAACACTCAGCCCCAGGCCTCAACCAACCGGACCGCCAAAGTTCCCGGTAAGACTGTTCTGGGGTTTATGGGAGTTGGGAAAAATGTAAAGACTTTATATGGAAAAGATGAGACTGTGGGCTCAGGGAGGCCTAAAATGCGAGACTTTGGGCTAGGTAGAGAAAACATAAGATGTTTTCGTTGCCATGAGTTGGGCCATATTGCAATGAACTGTCCTTTGACTATTGAACCTATGCAATGTGACGCGGCCTTTTTGAAAAAACATATGTCTATGTTTGCCCAAGTAATGTGTACTGCTGTCAGTTCAGACAGTTCTAAAAACCACCTGTATGAGCTAACAGTAGAGGATAAAAAGGTGGTGACTTTACTAGACTCAGGGAGTGTGGTAAGTCTGGTAAACGCCAACCTTATAAGTACTGCTAACAGGTATCCAGACACTTACACGGTATCTTGCGTGCATGGGGATACGCGTGAATATCAAATTGCCATTGCTTGTATTTCAACTCCTTATGGTTCAGTATGTCACAAGGTGGGGATAGTCCCCGCCTTAATGCATGATGTCATTCTTGGTAGAGACTTTCCATATTTTTGGAAGTTGTGGGAAGACAATCTCGCGATTAAAGATGGTACACCTGATAGGCCCACAACCTCCAACCTAAGCCCTGATCCATTTGATAGTTCCCCAATGGAAGATGTGGTTGGGGTAGAAAAGCCTTTAACTTTTCCCTTTTCTGTTATGGCGGGGGATTCAGGAGAACCATTAACAGAGACAGAAATTCCGGGGACTTCTCAGCAGTGTATACCTGACTTAGAGGTCAGAAAAGATGATTTTCAAAGTGGGCCCTTACCCGGGCCAGAGAAAATGTAAAAATAATCAATGGGGTACCTGTGGAGCCCGGGGCTAGGCTTGCTTTCCCATATATGGTTCTAGAGAATGATTTACTGTACCAGGTTGACAAAAAGGGCGAGGATAACATACAGCAGCTAGTGGTTCCCAAAGCCTTCAGGAGAACAGTTTTAGATCTGGCACACGGGCACATATTGGGGGGACATCTGGGAATCCAGAAAACTACAGAGAGAATTTTGCTCAGATTCTTCTTGCCTGGGGTACATCATGATGTTAAAGAGTATTGTGAATCCTGCCCAGACTGTCAGATGTCTGCACCTAGGCCTCGTTTCCGCAGCCCTCTAGTTCCCTTACCAATCATTGAGGTCCCATTTGATCGGATTGGGATGGATTTGGTTGGTCCCCTGATAAAGTCAGCGCGTGGTCACCAACATATTCTAGTTATAATGGACTATGCTAAACGTTATCCAGAGGCCATACCTTTGCGAAACACATCATCTAAGACTATCGCAAAGGAGTTAGTGCAGGTGTTTAGTAGGGTGGGCATCCCAAAAGAAATACTTACCGATCAAGGCACACCCTTTATGTCTAATGTGATGAAGCAACTTTGTAAATTGTTTAAGGTGAATCAACTACGCACGTCCGTCTATCACCCTCAGACCGATGGCTTAGTTGAAAGATTTAACAAGACTCTAAATCAGATGTTAAAGAAAGTAGTAGACAAGGACGGAAAAAATTGGGATTTGTTGCTTCCATATCTGTTGTTTGCCATAAGGGAGGTGCCTCAATCGTCCACCGGGTTTTATCCATTTGAGTTGGTATATGGTAGACATCCCCGGGGATTGTTAGATGTGGCAAAGGAAAGCTGGGAAGGGCAGGTCACACCCTACAGAAGTATAATAGAACATGTTTCACAAATGCAGGACAGAATTTCAGCTGTGATGCCAATTGTAAAAACCCACATGGAACAGGCTCAAGGTGTGCAAAAAAGAATCTATGATAGGGGTGCTAAGGTACGTACATTTGCACCAGGAGATCGGGTGTTAGTACTAGTTCCTACTATAGAGAGTAAGTTCTTGGCCAAATGGCAGGGTCCCTACTCCGTTATAGAAAGAGTAGGTGAGGTAAATTATAAAATTCACCAACCAGATAAAAGAAAGCCTGAGCAGATTTACCATGTGAATCTGATTAAACCTTGGAAAGACAGGCAAACTCTAGCTGTGAAGGTTGCGTGGCCAGCCTGTGATGGTTCTCTAATACCTAACGTTATTATCGCTGAGTCCTTGTCTGACACACAAAAGAAAGAGGCTAGACAACTGATAATTCATAACAAAAATTTCTTTTCTGACAAACCAGGGCGGACTCCACTGGTAAAACACGATGTTGTGACCGAACCTGGGGTAAAGGTACATGTTAGGCCCTATAGAATCCCTGAGGCTAGGCGTGAGGCAGTGTCTAAAGAAGTGAAAGACATGCTGGAATTGGGAGTGATTGAGGAATCCCATAGTGAGGGGTCCAGCCCAATTGTGTAATTCCAAAACCAGACGGTACTATAAGGTTTTGTAATGACTTTAGGAAGTTAAACTCTGTGTCTAAATTTGATGCCTATCCTATGCCAAGGGTGGATGAGCTGATTGAACGGCTAGGTACAGCTCGCTACATCACCACACTAGATCTGACGAAAGGTTATTGGCAGATTCCGCTGACTGAATCTGCCAAAGAAAAGACAGCCCTTCGGCTTACATGGGGCTCCTGCAACCTTCCAACGGTTAATGGATAGAGTGTTAAAACCACTAAAGGAAAAGACTCAGTGATGATAAGGTGGAACCCTCAGGCTAAAAAAGCGTTTCAAACCTTAAAATTGGCCCTTTGTTCCCTGCCAATATTGATCACACCAGATTTCAAGAAAGAATTTGTGGTCCAGACAGACGCTTCCAAGACAGGAATAGGGGCTGTCTTGTCACAAATCCGGGATGGAGAAGAACATCCTGTGCTTTATTTAAGCAGGAAGCTGAATAAACACGAAAGAAATTATGCAATTGTAGAAAGGGAATGTTTAGCTATTAAATGGGCCCTCGAGTCCCTCAAATATTATTTGTTGGGAAGAAAGTTCCGGCTAGTCACTGACCACGCCCCTCTGAAATGGATGTACCTTATAAAGAGAAAAATAGCACAGTAACAAGGTGGTTTCTAGCTCTGCAGGCCTATAACTTTACAGTAGAGCACAGGGCTGGGCGACTGCAGGGAAATGCAGATGCACTGTCACGTGTGCACTGCCTTCTGGTTACAAATGCTCATTCCCAGTGGCCTGAGCAGAGGGGGGGGATATGTGACATTCATGCAGGTCTGATAGTAGAAGACAGGTATATTTCTCCCAGGTTCCGTTCCTATGTGAGGTAATAGCTGAGCCTCTCACCTGTCAGGTAATTAATTAGGGGGAATGAGAGGCTGACAAAAGGAGGAAGTCAGGGGGCAGATCTCTCGCTCTGGCTGAGGACACAGCCCAGGTCTGTGGAGAGATTCATGTGAGTAAAGGTTGCTGGAAGTGTTTTTTGTAGCTGGCAGAGAGAAGCTCTCCAGCTAGTAGTGAGGGTTTACACTTGTCTAGTTAGTGCCGGACAGGCAAGGATTTTCTTTTGTTGCTGTGTTATCTTTATTTTGCTTTTGCAACCTTTACCAATAAAGCTGACCAAGAGTCAGATTGAACGAACTTTCTGCTGTTTGCCTGATTGGACAAAGACAAATACGTGTCCCTTGACATCAGAAAAGGGCGATCCCTGACACATCTCACACCACCTACACCTGGGGGCAATAGGTACATACTGACTTTTATAGATTCAAAATACACAGTCACTTAACTAATGCAACACAAGAGTAAAATTCTTGACAAATTACAGGACTACGTAGCAAAGGCAAGTAACATATTTCAGAGGAAACTTCTCATACTTCAGATTGATAATGGAGATGAATTCATATGACAAAAAAATGCAAGAGTACTTGTAAGCCAAATCGGAATAGAGAATCGAAAGACAGTGACATACACACCAGAGTAAAATGGGGTAGCTGAAAGAAAGAACCATGCTGACTGAAATGATCAGATGTGTTCTCACAGACTCCAGACTACCACAAAAGGCAGCCAAGGTGTTTAGAAAGAGAAAACAAAGGCAAACCAACTGTAAGTCTCTTACAAGGCAAGCACTGCCAATACTACAACTACGGAATACATTTCTCAGCTTTCAGAAGAGGAAGTCAGTAACAAGAGATAAAATCCACGCATGACACCAAAACATGGACACTTATGGAATTACCATCTGGAAGGAAAGCCATAGGCTGTAAACTGTCTTTTAAAGTGAAGTACAATGCAGATGGCACAGTGGAGCAATACAATGCAAGAGTTGTAGCCAAGGAATATTCTCAAAAATATGGAGAGGACTATGATAAGACTTTTGCTCCAGTAGTAAAACATGCTACATTAGGACATTAAGGACTTTGCTGACAGTAGCCACCACAAGGGAAATACAAGTGAAACACTTTGCTGTGACAACAGCGATTCTACATGGCGAGATAACAGAAGACAATTTTCTGTTATATTACAAATGTCTATCTGGATTTGACTGCGCTGCACCCAGCTCACACTCATAGTATGGCAAGTCTACTGAGATGTTAAATGTATAATGAACAGTATTGGGTAGACAGCATTACTTTTTACTATTACCTATTTATTGCTAGCCCATAGATTTTCTGATGAGAAAACACACTTCTTTTTCAGGAGAGAAAATTGCCAATCGCTTTCATTGTCTCCCTTGCAGGTGATTCAAAGTCAGGTGAAAATTTACACCTGGGAGATAATGAAAGTGAATGGCAGGTTTCTCTCCTAAATATGTGAGTTTTTTCACCTGGCTCTGAATTGACCCTTATTATTACACCACTGCAATGAGGACTTGTTGTATAAATGTAATGCAAGCAGTTTTCACTACATGCATTTGTTGCTATTGCCATCTGTACACCAAGTCTGGAGCAAAGCAGTCACTTCACAATTACCACAATTAGAGATGAGCGAACTTTTGAAAAATTCGATTCGACTGATTCGCCGAATTTTCCGACAAAAATCGTTTCGACCCGAATAAATTCGCGACGAATCGCTATTAAAAACGGCTATTTCTGAGCCTCCTAGAGCCTCAATAGGGTTGTAAACCATTCTGCCTTGCTGTAACACGCACAGGATGCGTGCTGGGTTAGTTAAATAATACTTTGAATAAATATCACATGCAGATCAGAGGCATCGCTAATAGAATCGCAGAGCGGCACAATTGCAGAGAGTTGAAGTGGCATCACTATGAGGGGCAGAAGGAGCCCAAATATACACTGGAGTTGGCCTCAGGAGCCCAAAAATTGGATGAATCACACCCTGGAGTTGGCAGGAGTTGACAGTAGCAGCAGCAGGAGCCCAAATATACACTGGAGTTGGCTTCAGGAGCCCAAAAATTGGATGAATCACACCCTGGAGTTGGCAGAAGTTGGCAGCAGCAGCAGCAGGAGCCCAAATATACACTGGAGTTGGCCTCAGGAGCCCAAAAATTGGATGAATCACACCCTGGAGTTGGCAGGAGTTGACAGTAGCAGCAGCAGGAGCCCAAATATACACTGGAGTTGGCTTCAGGAGCCCAAAAATTGGATGAATCACACCCTGGAGTTGGCAGGAGTTGACAGTAGCAGCAGCAGGAGCCCAAATATACACTGGAGTTGGCCTCAGGAGCCCAAAAATTGGATGAATCACACCCTGGAGTTGGCAGGAGTTGACAGCAGCAGCAGCAGGAGCCCAAATATACACTGGAGTTGGCTTCAGGAGCCCAAAAATTGGATGAATCACACCCTGGAGTTGGCAGAAGCTGGCAGCAGCAGCAGCAGGAGCCCAAATATACACTGGAGTTGGCCTCAGGAGCCCAAAAATTGGATGAATCACACCCTGGAGTTGGCAGGAGTTGACAGTAGCAGCAGCAGGAGCCCAAATATACACTGGAGTTGGCTTCAGGAGCCCAAAAATTGGATGAATCACACCCTGGAGTTGGCAGAAGTTGGCAGCAGCAGCAGCAGCAGGAGCCCAAATATACACTGGAGTTGGCCTCAGGAGCCCAAAAATTGGATGAATCACACCCTGGAGTTGGCAGGAGTTGACAGTAGCAGCAGCAGGAGCCCAAATATACACTGGAGTTGGCTTCAGGAGCCCAAAAATTGGATGAATCACACCCTGGAGTTGGCAGAAGTTGGCAGCAGCAGCAGGAGCCCAAATATACACTGGAGTTGGCCTCAGGAGCCCAAAAATTGGATGAATCACACCCTGGAGTTGGCAGGAGTTGACAGTAGCAGCAGCAGGAGCCCAAATATACACTGGAGTTGGCTTCAGGAGCCCAAAAATTGGATGAATCACACCCTGGAGTTGGCAGAAGTTGGCAGCAGCAGCAGCAGGAGCCCAAATATACACTGGAGTTGGCCTCAGGAGCCCAAAAATTGGATGAATCACACCCTGGAGTTGGCAGGAGTTGACAGTAGCAGCAGCAGGAGCCCAAACATTACTTCAAAGAGACCCTGGGGTTGGCTTCAGGAGCCCAAAAATTGGATGAATCACACCCTGGAGTTGGCAGAAGTTGGCAGCAGCAGCAGCAGGAGCCCAAACATTACTTTAAAGAGACCCTGGGGTTGGCTTCAGGAGCCCAACAATTGGATGAATCACACCCTGGAGTTGGCAGCAGCAGCAGCAGGAGCCCAAATATACACTGGAGTTGGCTTCAGGAGCCCAAAAATTGGATGAATCACACCCTGGAGTTGGCAGAAGTTGGCAGCAGCAGCAGCAGGAGCCCAAATATACAATGGAGTTGGCCTCAGGAGCCGAAAAATTGGATGAATCACACCCTGGAGTTGGCAGGAGTTGACAGTAGCAGCAGCAGGAGCCCAAACATTACTTCAAAGAGACCCTGGGGTTGGCTTCAGGAGCCCAAAAATTGGATGAATCACACCCTGGAGTTGGCAGAAGTTGGCAGCAGCAGCAGCAGGAGCCCAAACATTACTTTAAAGAGACCCTGGGGTTGGCAGGAGTTGACAGCAGCAGCAGCAGGAGCCCAAATATACACTGGAGTTGGCTTCAGGAGCCCAAAAATTGGATGAATCACACCCTGGAGTTGGCAGAAGTTGGCAGCAGCAGCAGCAGGAGCCCAAATATACACTGGAGTTGGCTTCAGGAGCCCAAAAATTGGATGAATCACACCCTGGAGTTGGCAGAAGTTGGCAGCAGCAGGAGCCCAAATATACACTGGAGTTGGCCTCAGGAGCCCAAAAATTGGATGAATCACACCCTGGAGTTGGCAGAAGTTGGCAGCAGCAGCAGCAGGAGCCCAAATATACACTGGAGTTGGCTTCAGGAGCACAAAAATTGGATGAATCACACCCTGGAGTTGGCAGAAGTTGGCAGCAGCAGCAGGAGCCCAAATATACACTGGAGTTGGCCTCAGGAGCCCAAAAATTGGATGAATCACACCCTGGAGTTGGCAGGAGTTGACAGCAGCAGCAGCAGGAGCCCAAATATACACTGGAGTTGGCTTCAGGAGCCCAAAAATTGGATGAATCACACCCTGGAGTTGGCAGAAGTTGGCAGCAGCAGCAGCAGGAGCCCAAATATACACTGGAGTTGGCCTCAGGAGCCCAAAAATTGGATGAATCACACCCTGGAGTTGGCAGAAGTTGGCAGCAGCAGCAGCAGGAGCCCAAATATACACTGGAGTTGGCTTCAGGAGCCCAAAAATTGGATGAATCACACCCTGGAGTTGGCAGGAGTTGACAGTAGCAGCAGCAGGAGCCCAAAAAATGGCCTAAAGACATAAATATGTTTTGCACCATTTGGAAAGTGTAAAACGTGGCACCATGCTGAATCTAGTCGCATGCATCAGGCATTGGTGGGTGGAAATCCTGGCTGATCCATCCCTGATTCATTTTGACAAAGGTGAGTCTCTCCACATTTTTAGTTGACAGACGAGTTCTCCTCGCCGTAACTATGGCCCCCGCCGCACTAAACACCCGCTCAGATGGCACGCTACTTGCCGGGCAGGACAGCTTTTCCAGGGCAAACTCTGCTAGTTGCGGCCACAAATCAAGTTTGGCTGCCCAGAAGTCCAGCGGATCCTCAAGGTGTGTTGGCATGGTCATGTCAAAGTATGACATGACCTGCTGGTTCAGGTCCTGCTCCAGGTCTTCCTGCTGCTCATGAGTAGCCTCACTATGCGGGTGTAGAAAGCTACTCATTAGCGACTGAAGACTGAGGCTGCTGCTGCTGATGGAGCTTCTGCTGCTGCTGCTGCCAACCCCCCCAGCGGCCATGGCAGTGGAAGGTGAGCGCAGAGGTCCCCTCGAGTCAGACCTGCGAGAGTATGGACCATGGCGCAGATAGGCATCGGCCAACTGCCTACGTAGAATGTCTTTGTAGTAGTTGAGTTTGTCCTCCCTCTCGGTGGGTTTAAAAAATGCCCCCATTTTGTGCCGGAAGCGAGGGTCCAATAAGGTGGACAGCCAGAAGTCATCCCGCCGACAGATGGAAACAATTCTGGGGTCACTACGCAAGCACGTGAGCATGCTTCGTGCCATTTGCGCAAGTGACTCGGATGGACTACCTGTCTCCATCTCCACTGCATACTGCCACGGTGTGCCCGGGTCCTCTGTCTCGCCTTCCTCAAAAACCTCTAGCTCCTCTGGCTGCTCCTGCTCCTCCTCTCCTGTCCGCTGACTAGATAAACCAGCCATTTCGCCAAGCCTAAACTGTGTTTCGCTGGGCAACTCCTCCTCCTCCTCTTCCTCCTCCTCCTCCAGTTCAGCTCCAGCGGGGTTCATGTGGCCGTAAGATGTAAACGCCATGTCTCCAGTGCCCTGACCAGCCATGGTTTCCAACATGTGCTGTAGTACATGAAGCAGTGGAATCACGTCGTTCATCCCGTAATCCTGCCGACTGACAAATAAAGTGGCATCCTCAAAGGGCCTGAGCAAACGGCAGGTGTCACGTATGAGCTGCCACTGGTTGACATTGAAGTTACACAGGGGAGTCCCCCTATCTGCTTGGATCATCAGGAAATCCGTGATGGCTTTTCTCTGTTCATATAATCGGTCCAACATGTGAAGGGTGGAATTCCAACGGGTGGAAACATCGCAAATCAGACTATGTTGGGGGATACCATTCTGACGCTGTAGCTCAAGAAGGGTGTGTTTGGCGGTGTAGGAGTGGCTGAAGTGCATGCAAAGTTTCCTTGAAGTTGTTAGGATGTCTTGCAGATGGGGGGAACACTTCAGAAACCGCTTGACAACCAGATTGAAGACGTGAGCCATGCAGGGGGCATGGGTCAGGCTTCCTTGGCGCAGCGCAGACAAAATGTTCTTCCCATTGTCGGTAACCATGATTCCCATTTTAAGTTTTCTCGGAGTAAGCCATGTTTGGATTTCCTGATGAATACATTTAAGCAGTTCCTCCCCTGTGTGACTCCGTTCGCCAAGACAAACCATGTGAAGCACTGCGTGACACCTCCGTGCCCTGCACACATGGTAGACTGGAGGGGCACTGAGACTTGAGCCTACAGTGGAGGGTGAGGAGATGGCGGAGGATGAGGAGGCCGAGTCGCACGGTGTCACAGGCCCAATGGGCAGAGAGCGCGGAGGCCGAAGCGGCGTGACCTGTCCAAGTTGCTGCTGCAAAGGGACCACATTCACCCAGTGGGCCGTAAACGACATGTACTGCCCCTGACCGTAGTTACAGCTCCAGATGTCGGCGCTGCCATGTATTTTGCTACACACCGACAGGCTCAAGGACTGGCCCACCTTCTGTTCAACAAAAGTGTGCAGCGCTGGTACTGCCTTCTTGGCAAAGAAATGACGGCTTGGGACTCTCCACCTCGGCTCGGCACAAGCCATCAGTTCTCTGAAAGGTGCAGATTCCACCACCTGAAAAGGGAGCGACTGCAGCACCAGCAACTTGGACAGGAGCACATTCAGCTTCTGCGCCGTAGGATGAGTGGGCGCATACTGCTGTCTCTTGGACATGGCTTCGCTGATGGATTGCTGGCGGGATGCATGACTTGGAGGAGGAGGAGGAGGAGCAGGAGCGACAGAGGATGGGTATGACGCACAGCTGCCTTCGGCTGAGGTGCTGGAGCCTTGGCTGGCAGAAATTGGGAGCTCACTTGGTGAGGAAGCAGACTGGACCACCCCTTGGGAGCCTCGGTTCTCCCAGGTCGTTTTATGGTGACGCATCATATGTTGACGCAGGGCCGTGGTGCCAACATTTGGACCCTGGCCACGCTTCACCTTTTGCCTACATATCTTGCATGTGGCCATGTTACCCTCCTGCGGATGCCTCAGGAAAAACTGCCACACTGCCGAGTAGCTACTTTTCCCACCCCCTGGCCTCACTGATTCACTGCTGCTGTTGCCAACTCCAGGAACCCCTGCTCCACTACCTCCCGATAAGGTAGACTGCCGCACAGCAGGTGCTCTACCCCGGCCCCGGCCCCGGCCGGCTCCAGCCTTTGGAATTGTGCCCCCATGCTGACTGCTACCACCTTGCTGCCTCAGCTGCTGACTCCGGGGCAACCTGCGCCCCTCTTCTCCTGATGATGACGATGAAGCCCCTTCATCACCCGGCTCCCAAGTGCGATCGGCTTCATCGTCATCATCATCATCATCACCGAGTTGTGGCTGTACGTCACTGATGTTCGTGGATTCGTCAACAGTGTCTGGCGCAGGAGCTGGAACGCTCGCAGCACCCACGACACTGTCCACATCACTATTTGTCTGCCTAGCTAAAGAAGCCACCTCCATTTCTTGGCTGGGCAGTAGCTGCTGACTGTCCTCCTGTATCTGATCGTCCTCCTCACTAAAGAGTGGAGCTGAACCCAAAGCATAGGATACGTCGCTGGGGGAGGGAACGGCGTAGGACAGAGGCAATGGGAGGACAGGGACTGCTCTCGGGGCATGCCAACTCAGGGTTGTGTCAGAGGAACCTACCGACCCTAGACTGGGGGTCTCAGATGTAAGTTGTGATGATGTTGTTGATGAGCGCGTCAGCCAATCTACCACGGCAGATGCGTTACTGGTGGAGACCCGACCGCTAGCAGATACTGGCAGATTAGGTCTCTCAGCGTGACTCCTGCTGCTACTGGCCCCCAGTCTGATGCGAGCTCTGCCTGCGGAATCTTGGCCTCTGCCACTCCTCTTTTCACTTCCAGGCACTTGTCTGCCCGACATAGTCTAACTGGCGTGGTAGTAGGTGATATTTAAAAAAACCCCGGGCAGCGGTGGGTCTATATGAAACAGAATATAATGCACACCAAAAGTGAGCAGTAACACTCAGCCTCCAACAGGCCTGCTTAGTGTAAATAAGAGAGCTGCTTAGTGTAAATAAAGAGGGGTATGCTATGTTACAGAATGGGATGCCTCAACAGAAGTGCACCTGGCAGGCAGCATTAAGCCTATGCCCAGCAAAAGTGTCTTATAATATAAATATAATAAGAGCAAATGCTTATATGGTCTTAAACAGAGGCTGCTGTAGTCACAGAATGGGATGCCCTGGGCAGGAATGGACCTGGCAGGGTCCAGTAGTGCTTTGCCCAGCAAAAGTGTCTTTATCAGGCCTAATTTCAAATATGATAAGAGCAAATGCTTATATGGTCTTAAACAGAGGCTGCTTTAGTCACAGAATGGGATGCCCTGGGCAGGAATGGACCTGGCAGGGTACAGTAGTGCTTTGCCCAGCAAAAGTGTCTTTATCAGGCTAATTTCAAATATGATAAGAGCAAATGCTTATATGGTCTTAAACAGAGGCTGCTGTAGTCACAGAATGGGATGCCCTGGGCAGGAATGGACCTGGCAGGGTCCAGTAGTGCTTTGCCCAGCAAAAGTGTCTTTATCAGGCCTAATTTCAAATATGATAAGAGCAAATGCTTATATGGTCTTAAACAGAGGCTGCTTTAGTCACAGAATGGGATGCCCTGGGCAGGAATGGACCTGGCAGGGTACAGTAGTGCTTTGCCCAGCAAAAGTGTCTTTATCAGGCTAATTTCAAATATGATAAGAGCAAATGCTTATATGGTCTTAAACAGAGGCTGCTGTAGTCACAGAATGGGATGCCCCAACAGGAATCGACCTGGCAGGGTCCAGTAGTGCTTTGCCCAGCAAAAGTGTCTTTATCAGGCCTAATTTCAAATATGATAAGAGCAAATGCTTATATGGTCTTAAACAGAGGCTGCTGTAGTCACAGAATGGGATGTCCCAACAGGAATCGACCTGGCAGGGTCCAGTAGTGCTTTGCCCAGCAAAAGTGTCTTTATCAGGCCTAATTTCAAATATGATAAGAGCAAATGCTTATATGGTCTTAAACAGAGGCTGCTGTAGTCACAGAATGGGATGCCCTGGGCAGGAATGGACCTGGCAGGGTCCAGTAGTGCTTTGCCCAGCAAAAGTGTCTTTATCAGGCTAATTTCAAATATGATAAGAGCAAATGCTTATATGGTCTTAAACAGAGGCTGCTTTAGTCACAGAATGGGATGCCCTGGGCAGGAATGGACCTGGCAGGGTCCAGTAGTGCTTTGCCCAGCAAAAGTGTCTTTATCAGGCTAATTTCAAATATGATAAGAGCAAATGCTTATATGGTCTTAAACAGAGGCTGCTTTAGTCACAGAATGGGATGCCCTGGGCAGGAATGGACCTGGCAGGGTACAGTAGTGCTTTGCCCAGCAAAAGTGTCTTTATCAGGCTAATTTCAAATATGATAAGAGCAAATGCTTATATGGTCTTAAACAGAGGCTGCTTTAGTCACAGAATGGGATGCCCCAACAGGAATCGACCTGGCAGGGTCCAGTAGTGCTTTGCCCAGCAAAAGTGTCTTTATCAGGCTAATTTCAAATATGATAAGAGCAAATGCTTATATGGTCTTAAACAGAGGCTGCTTTAGTCACAGAATGGGATGCCCTGGGCAGGAATGGACCTGGCAGGGTACAGTAGTGCTTTGCCCAGCAAAAGTGTCTTTATCAGGCCTAATTTCAAATATGATAAGAGCAAATGCTTATATGGTCTTAAACAGAGGCTGCTTTAGTCACAGAATGGGATGCCCCAACAGGAATCGACCTGGCAGGGTCCAGTAGTGCTTTGCCCAGCAAAAGTGTCTTTATCAGGCCTAATTTCAAATATGATAAGAGCAAATGCTTATATGGTCTTAAACAGAGGCTGCTTTAGTCACAGAATGGGATGCCCTGGGCAGGAATGGACCTGGCAGGGTACAGTAGTGCTTTGCCCAGCAAAAGTGTCTTTATCAGGCTAATTTCAAATATGATAAGAGCAAATGCTTATATGGTCTTAAACAGAGGCTGCTTTAGTCACAGAATGGGATGCCCTGGGCAGGAATGGACCTGGCAGGGTCCAGTAGTGCTTTGCCCAGCAAAAGTTTCTTTATCAGGCTAATTTCAAATATGATAAGAGCAAATGCTTATATGGTCTTAAACAGAGGCTGCTTTAGTCACAGAATGGGATGCCCTGGGCAGGAATGGACCTGGCAGGGTCCAGTAGTGCTTTGCCCAGCAAAAGTGTCTTTATCAGGCTAATTTCAAATATGATAAGAGCAAATGCTTATATGGTCTTAAACAGAGGCTGCTTTAGTCACAGAATGGGATGCCCTGGGCAGGAATGGACCTGGCAGGGTACAGTAGTGCTTTGCCCAGCAAAAGTGTCTTTATCAGGCTAATTTCAAATATGATAAGAGCAAATGCTTATATGGTCTTAAACAGAGGCTGCTTTAGTCACAGAATGGGATGCCCTGGGCAGGAATGGACCTGGCAGGGTCCAGTAGTGCTTTGCCCAGCAAAAGTGTCTTTATCAGGCTAATTTCAAATATGATAAGAGCAAATGCTTATATGGTCTTAAACAGAGGCTGCTTTAGTCACAGAATGGGATGCCTCACAGCAGACTTAGGATCAGTTCAGTATATATGCACAGTTAGTTACTATATGCAGCCTGAAAACGCTAACAAAGGCTGGATAAAAAAAAAAAAATCTCCCTGTCACAGCCTCCGTTTTTCCTACCTTTCCCTGGCTTTCTGTCTGTCTCCTGTCTGTCTCCTGCCTGTCTCCTGCCTGTCTCCAGCCTGTCCCTGTCTGTCCCTGCCTGTCTAAGTGCCTCAGCTACACAGCGTTCTGTCTGTCACGAATGCAATAGAGAAATGAGGAAAAGCAAGATGGCCGCCGTTAAATACCGCTGTGTGACGTCACCGGGCTTGCTGGCTGCTGATAGGCTGCATGTGACTGCCCCAGCTTGCACTGGCGCGGGATACATGTCCAGACATGTCCCGTCCGCCATCTTAGAATGCCTGTAAATGTAAATGAATGGATGTTAAAGGAAAACTTCGAGTGATCGAATCGCGGGGAAATTCGGATTCGATCCGAATCGAATTTTTCCTGAAATTCGGATCGAATCCGGGTTCGTCCGGATCGATTCGCTCATCCCTAACCACAATATTGGACTTAAAACAAAACCATAGACCAGGTAGTGAAAACTGCTTCCATAAAACACACATATGATAACACAAAAAATACTAGAGCACAGCACCTTAAAGACCTCCTCTTGGCACACAAAAATATACACTTTCAAAAATGCCGTTGAAAGTGGGATTTCAGGGATACTTGATAAGACCAGTAAGGGTAAGATCAGCATCTATTGTCAATACGCCATGGCAAAATTTATTTCTGATATGTCATAGGATTAAATTCAGCAGATCTGCTGCGGAACAATAACTATTTTTGACGCCTTTACTTTGCCTTAATACATTTTGGGATAAATTTGACAATATGATATAAATTAATATACAATTGTGTGCTTATGTTTAGTTTCTTTGGAAACTTAGCATAAAGAAAAGTGAGAACACAGATGCTCATCGACATCCCCAGACACGTGTTAAATGATTGATTGTTAAACTCACTTTTGTTAATAAATGGTGATCATGTGACTCCAGTGAGCTCCTACAGCAAAGAATGTCTTTAGAGGGACAGAGAACACCAATTTTCTGCCCCGCACTGTAATCCTGACAGTTTCCTCCCCCCTGCCGTTGAGAAGAGGCAGGAGTGAGCAGCGGAAGCGAAGATTGACCAGTGGAATCTAGGAGCAGGGCAGAGGATGCAGATCCTCTCTCCCGGCTTCCACTGCTCACTCCCAGCGATGGAAGAGGGTAAGTACTAGTTTAAAGGAGGCCTTTTGTGTATGTGTTTTTTTACTCCATTGGCCAGGGGGCTCTGAATCAGCTGCAAGGTAGACAATGAAAATGAAAGACAGTTTTCTCTCCTAAATAAGAAGTGAGCTTTCTTCGCAGGCTCTGAATTGACCCTGAAAAGCACAAATGTAATATAAGAGCAGACATAGATTGCAGTTTTATAGTGTTGATCCTGTGAAAGCAGGGGTCCATTGATTTTATCCTAAACAGACACTAAACCTCTTACTCTTTCCTGGCATGTGAAGAGGAGAAGAAATGACATAAAGTGCACATTACACTCAAAGGTGCCAAAACTGACAGAACACAGCGTCGATTTAGAGAAAATTGAATGCTATTATTTTGGATTATCTTTTACATTGAACATATTTTACAGAGATAAAAGTAGGAAAAACCAAAGAGATGAAAAAACAATATACTTTGAAAATTCAAATACATTATTTTAATTTTTTTTTTTTTAATCAAAAGGTTAAAAAAGCAGCTGTGATTCAAGATATCTCTATGGCTGCTGCAGTTAACTCTGTGATCTAATAATTGCCATAGGCTGGCCATAGTCAGACCACTGCTTCGGGGAGGCCGATTCATTAATAGCGGCAGGTAGCGACAGTTGAGCGACTGTAGCAGTATTTTCACAGCGCCCGCTAGTAGTCGCTGTGCTTGGCCATTGTTCGGTTGTTGATAGCGACTGAGTCGGTGTGCAGTAATGTTGAATATGGGGTGACGAGTCGCTATTTGACAGGTTCCGCGATGTATGGGTGTGCATGATAGCGACTGGTCAGAGCGACCGGCTCCCACCATATTCATCAAAAAATCACGCTCAAAAAATTCTCGCGCTATAAAATGCATGTTTAAACCCCAGAGCGCTGGCGGCGATGTGTTAAAAGTAGTTTTTTAACCCCCAAACCACCATATTTTTGGAAACCAAAAAAAAAAATTTTTTTAAGAATTTAGTAATATGAATACAATAATATCAGACCTGTAATATCAATTCTGCACAAATTTTTTTTTAATTTTTTTTTACCTTAATAAAATTATCTAACATGGCAGAAGTGGTCACAGAATTTTTCACATTTAAAAAAAAAAAAAAAAAAAACATTAATAACAATTAATTATGAATATTTAAAGATTGTTCCATTGAAATGCATTGGAGAGCGCCAGGTAGCGAGAGGTCATACCTGTCGCTGTTCAAGGTCGGACGCTGGCGCTGTGGGCTGAGGCTGGAATAATGATGAATGAGTCGCTATATGGCGCTATCTCAGTCGCTAAGCAGGATCGGCTTGATAAATGTGTGATTGTGGTGGGGAGCCGGCGTTCTCGTGGCGGGGCCCGTCATTACCGGTCGCTCACCAGTCGATACCTGTCGCTATTCCTTCATAAATAAGGGCCATAGTTGAATGTCAAACTTTCCACCTGCAGCAGCCTCATGCCCGATCTTTTTCTACCTTTAGACATAATACATAAAAAATGGTGGTGGAGGCCCCTGGGCATAAAGTCTGGTGGAGGCCCCCTATACAGTAATTTGTGTAATTTTATTTAAGTAACTGTAGCATTAAATTCCATGCATTGCCTGGTCCTGCACTTTATATACAGTCCTGGTGCTCTGGTGTTTGTTCTGTTCCTAGAGAAAGCCTAGCCTAGCCTTCCCCGATTCAACAGCACATGTGCGGGTTCTCCGTTGTTCATCTTTCCTGGGTTTTGGTTCCTTTGGTCTTGCCCTGATTTGGGATGCCCTGCTGTGTGAAACATCCTCCCCCCAGATCACCCCAAAAACTCATCTTTCTGGCATAAGGGAGTGACAGCGGCTGCATTCTCGGTTTCCTTGTGGTGTGTGATGTGCTCCTTCCCTCATCCTATTGGAATCATTTGGCAAGGGAGAGCACATCAGCTTCCGGGGATGTGGTTGAGGCTGGTGAGCAGGATGTGGTAGTCCTGGAAAAGGTGAGGTGGGGAGTCCTGAATCGGGATGCCCCAAGATTGGTCGATTGGCGTAAAAGACTGCAGGGCCAGCCACACGGGTGGTTTTTCCATAGGCAGAGGCATTACCTATTTAGGCTATATATTAATATATTATATATATATATATATATATAGTCTAATCCCACCATAACCCACAAATTGTGGTAATGTCTAGACCCCATGGCAGTTAGGCTTGCTCAAGTATTCACCCCCCCAACCCTCATTTCAATCACTCCACTGTCCAAACATACAACTGCACAATAAATGCCAGTAGATGCTATAATCACTATAAAAAAGATAGTCAAGAACTAACCAGCAAAAGGAGACACTGCAGGTCAATCTGCTGGGGATAAACTGCAGCACCCCAAACACAGTTGCTGCAGTGTGCTGCGGTTTCCGATTCCCTATCATAGGAAGATCATTAATGAACAGCTATGGTACTGTACACACAGCTCTACAGACAAAATGGTATCCTGCTTAGAGTTCAGCATGGTAGTTGTTTTAGCCCCTAGAAGTAGTAGCCCCACACTTAATAAATCCACAAACTAATGAATGTTTAGTTTAGCACATCTCACATCCTAACAAACACATTTCAATCTCCACTGTAGATGACTCTGGCCTGTTGTTTGATAAAGTGATTAGTACCTGTAGCCTGTGATGTGTTCCTCTACATGGCAGTGCAGACATCTCCAGAATGTGCAGGAAGAGGAGGAGGCGGGGCAAGGAGGAGGGGGGCGGGGACATCTACACTGAGAGCGGGGCCTCTGCAGAGGCTATGAACGTGTATGCCAGCTCTGGATGCACTTTCCCCAACAACCACGGTAAGGCAGCACGGAAAAGAGAGCTCACCTCCGTATGTAGTAGTGCTGTGAATAATGAACCGGCCAGCCTCCGTGTTGTGATAAAACGTCCAGGTTTAATGAAGGTTGGTTAAAATGTTCCTTATGGCAACATCAATACAAAACAGGCAATATAAAAGCAGTGGCGGCGTCGACGCGTTTCGGGCTTGGCGCCCTTATTCATGACAATTTATCAAAGGTGAAACCTTCCTATATGTAGACATACATCATTCACTAATTCAATTACGAAAGTAACAAACACATGATTAATTAATCAAAATCCTAAGTACTCACATGACGTGGCTCACGCTTATGCCATTGGCTCTCCGGCCCCCTCGCCGCTCTGGGGGATGACGTTGTCATCGTGCGGCGGATGAAGGAGACCAGCGCGTGCATCAAAATGTGAGTACTTAGGATTTTGATTAATTAATCATGTGTTTGTTACTTTCGTAATTGAATTAGTGAATGATGTATGTCTACATATAGGAAGGTTTCACCTTTGATAAATTGTCATGAATAAGGGCGCCAAGCCCGAAACGCGTCAACGCCGCCACTGCTTTTATATTGCCTGTTTTGTATTGATGTTGCCATAAGGAACATTTTAACCAACCTTCATTAAACCTGGACGTTTTATCACAACACGGAGGCTGGCCGGTTCATTATTCACAGCACCTCTGCAGAGGCTGACTGGCAGTAACGCAGCGGGGGGCTGCACAGTGACCACAGAGAGCGCCTAAAACATGTGAAGGTAGATAGAAGTGAGGGGCTGCTATTGAGTCTGGTGCCCTCCCTCTCTCCTTGTAACCGAACTGCAAGAGGATACACCATGTGTATTAAAACTTCCGTGCGACAGCTACATGCTCCTCAATCATAATTTAGAGGAAACATTACCTCTCTTCTGTCATTAAACAGCACATGTTGTACATGTTGTAGACGCAGAGACATTCAGGAGCTGGACGGGGCTGCATATTATCATAGGCAGCTGTCTCTGCAAGCCGAGCCTGGCCCCCCGAACCTCCCGTCTTCTCTTCCCTGGACCTGCACCAAGCAAAGCAGGATTTTTTGTCCTCCCTGGGCACTGACCCTCAAGGCAAGTGTTGGAGGCCCCAAAGTGGTGGAGGCCCTGGGGCTCGCGCCCCTTGTGCCCCACCTTTAATCAGGCCCTGCCTATACCTATTGGATGGCGGCTCATCATATAGCTAACATGGATGCTGCTTGATGCAAAAAATATTTAATGCTTTACATTTTTCTAAAAATAGGTTAAAGTAGCATTGTGCGTTTCTTAGCAATTGTGGCATCCCCATTGTGACGTTTTGTTGAAGATATTGTGCAAGCTATTGCTAGGTTAATGCGGTTTTCATTTATGACAGTAGATGGCGGTGTTACATATATCTATGTGTAGTCTCTGTTGTTGCACATTCTCTACTGCATGTTGTGTTTCCTGTACATTGAGGTGACTTCTTTTTTCTGTCTATGGGGTTTATTCATCAAGGGATAGTGGCAGGTAGTGCCTCGTAGCGACAAGCAGCGAACGGTGAACGTCGGGCGCTGTACACAATACCACATTTATCAAAACGATTCTGATTCATCATCACAGATGGCTCAGCGTATACCGCTGGTGGTATTACCTGTTGCTACCTGTCGCTCTCCCATACATTTCAATAGATGTTACTTTTCTTCTCTTTACACAGGGTTTTCTTTTATTTTATTTTTTCTTTATCAAATCATTGTGTGACCTCTCCTGGCATATTAAATGTCATTTTTTATTTTTTATTTTTTTATGCAGAATTGTCATTACAGGTCTGGTATTAAAGTGTTAATGTCACAATGTAATAACAATGTCATTCCAAATGTTTTTGCTTTGTTACTAGTGGATATGTGTTCAAAAATGGACTTTAATCACACAGCTTCTGGCGCTCTGGGCTACAGCGACACAATTTTGAGCGCCGAGGTTGTTTTTTGGATGAATATGGTTTGAGTTGCTCACACTGACCAGACAATACCGTTCGCTCCCATATAGTGCTGTACTGGTGTTATAGCGACTCACACATCAAATTCATCAATGCCGGCCAGCGACTGAGGTGCTCGGTAACAGCGAACCATAGCCGATCACAGGGACTACTAGCGGTCGCTCTGAGTGATTCGCTACAGACGCTCATCTGCCGGTACCCGGTGCTAGTAATGGATCAGCCTCCACATTATCCACCTTGTAAGGCTCTTACTGCACTCATGTTCCAATAAAGGCAGTTCCCGCTATACCACAAATGTCTATCTGGATTTGACTTAGCACTCACACTCACCGTTTTTTTAAATGAAATTTAAGTGTACCTGTTATTTGATTCACAAGACGCTTCCATAAACTGTGTTGTTTAAATTTCCTGAAGGTTGGTTCAGCACCAGTAGAAAAAACTGACATTGGTGCAAAATCATTTTCGCATGATAGAATTTCTCTCAAGAGAAAATCTCCTGAATTATTCAGGGGACACGAACAGCCTTGAAAACCATGCGAGAATGATCTGCTCCTTGCATAAGAGTTTTTCATCTGAGCCTTGCACCAGGCGGCATCCTTCTCACGTCTGGCAGATATTTTCAGTTCCTCACAGGATCTTCCCCTGCCTCGCTGAGTCTTCTTTCTTCAACTTGTGGTCTTCTTAATATGGCATCTTCATCAAAAGTAGATGCCTACTTGCACCATCTGTTAAATGATCTCCACCTCTTTTGATCATGGCTCCCATTCAGGAGTAAATGATTTCATCCATGTGACTAAATATGTCACTGAAGGGCAGGGGAATGATGGTGGATTTTCACGTTCATACCCCTCCCCCCCCCCCCCCCCCCCAGTGATGTCAAAGTCCCACGGCGGATATTCCAGAGAGGCTTTGTTTCACTAGTATAAAGGCCCCTCTCCTCCACTGCCACATTACCCCCAATGGGCAGGGGGTTTGAAAGAGCCTGATGCTTCTAAGCAAGGGCCAGGGGCCTAAAGTTTAGCCCTTGAGCCCTGGGACTACCAGCCTTTATGCTTTATGCACTGGTAAGCTTTTTTTGGAGGGGTGGGTTTATTTTTGAATTCCCCCTCCCCCCAAAAAAACTGAAAAAAAGCACTATTCCATGATGAGGGACACTGGGCTCTTCCGCACCCCTCTGCCCATTGGGGGTGCAGGTGGTGGCTGGAGGGGGATTAGCAAACCACCCACTAGTATGTTGGGCAGGTAGCTTGCCATCCCCTTGCCATTTAAACTGGTATAGGGATGGTATTGGAGCTGAATTGACCATCTGAGTATTACTATGTGCCCAAAGTGGTCTTTCTAGTACTCTGCCATATACCCATTTGAATAAAAGCTGGCTGGCATATTCTTGGGTATTAAAGAACAAACATGATCTTTTATACATTCAAAATCCTGTATGATCTATCTCTTGTCTGGGCACGATTCTGGACATAGTTAATAATATGACTCTAATAATATTTACTCTCAAACCTAAATAAGACGAGAATCTTTGTAAATCCCAAAGCAACACGATTTACCATGAATGTTCTAATTGCCTGCAGCTAGATGTTTCCCAGCTGCATTCCAAAAGGTTGTTTTAATGAGGGTGAGAAAATAAATATCAGTTATTTTTGCCTAAGTAAAGATTTGTACCCCCATTTGATAGCTTACAGACTATGTAATAAACTTTTAGCTTGTCCAGACACTATTTTGATTATATTTTAGACTGGTAGACAGATTTTTCTGTTGACAGTAGCTCAGAATGTATAAAGTTTCGCCATTATTATTATTGTTTTAAATCCTGTTGATTGGTTGGCAAATGTTCTATAGCCTAATAAAAAGTATGTTCACCAGAGCCCCCTGAAGGCCTGAGATGGATATGGCTGTCCAGGGTCATGTCTAGGTCAGAGCACACAGACTGGCAGGCTGATTCATCATTAGCGGCAGGTAGCGACAGATGAGCGTCTGTAGCAGGCATTTTCAGAGCGCCCGCTAGTAGTCGCAGTGCTCGGCCGTGAGTCGCTACTTTATAGCGACTCAGTCGCTGTTCAGTAATGGTGAATACATTGTGAGGAGTCGCTATTTGACCAGTACAGCGCTGTATGGGAGTGCATGGTAGCGACTGCTCATAGCGACCGACTCACACCATATTCAGGAAAAAAACAGCTGCAAAAATCTCTGGCGCTGAAAAATAGTTGTTTGAAGCCCAGAGCGCAGGAGGTGGTGTGTTTAAAGTCTGTTTTCAAGCATCTATCAACTAGTAACAAAGCGAAAACATGGAATTACATTGTAGCAACATTGTAACATGAACACTTTAATGCCAGACCTGTAATGTCATTTTTTAGGAAATATTTAAAAAATGAAAAAATTATGAAAAAACTGCTTTTTCAACGCCAGAAGAGGTCAAAGAATTATTTGTGATTTTTTGGAAAAAAAAAACCTGTTTAAAGAGAAGAAAAGGATCGTCCATTGAAATGTATGGGAGAGCGCCTGGCGCTGTGCAAGGCTGAACGCTGGCGCTGTTCGCTGAGGCTGTAAAAATGATGAATCAGACGCTACATGGCGCTATTCCAGTCGCTCAACAGATTCTGCTTGTTAAATGTGTAATTGCGTGCTGTGTCCGGCGTTGACCAGTCGCTATCAGTCGCTACCTCTCATTAACCAGGCGCTACCTGACGCTATTCCTTCTTAAATAAGGGCCTAGGTTTGCAAGAGGTCATATGGCCAAGATCTATGCAGAATTCAGACTATACATAGATACAAGCAAGGTCAAACCACACCAAAGATTGAGAGGCCAGAAGCTGCAGTAGGAAGGCAGGAGCAACTGTGCTCATCCAGCATCTATGCATGAAGATTCACCTTTTGTGATAGGAGCTTGAGACTAGGTGGGTTATTTAAGAATGGCTAAGGCCACGTCGTGTCAGGTAGTGCCAGATGAGTGTTAGTTCCCAGTCAAAAATATGTTTTAAGTCAAAGATCCACAGTGCTTGTGATAGTACCAGTTACTGTCCCATCTATCAACAACACCAGCGATGGGATGATTGCTGGCGCTGAGTTTCCTACAGTGCCAGATAGGACCAGGTGCTCACAAAGGGCCTCATTTATCAAGCACCTTTGCCAGACAGTGCCATTTCAGTGCAAATTAGAGTAGTGCAAAATAAGATTTATACATTTTTCAGCATGTTGCTGCACTGCTAAGGTTTTAGTAAATGTGCTTCTTGTAGTCCAGCAACATGCACAAGTATGAAAAAAAAATATTTTAATATATTTTTACTACTCTAAATTGCACCGATGTGGCACTGTCTGGCAGAAGTGCTTGACAAATCAGGCCCTTAGCACTGTGTGGCCTTATCCCATACATTTCAATGGGCTGGAATGGTTACAATTATTTAAGAATTTTAGTAGAATTTATTAATATTTTTGGGGGCTGGTGAATATGCCACGGGATCCCTGGCCTGGTTGGGATTTTATATGCATTTTTAGCACTTTTTTGGGTTGCAAACGTGATTTTGGCAGTGAGAAAGCTATTTCATGTTTTTCTAATGTCCCTAATGTGATTCCCATTTTTAATTAAAAAAAAAAAACCCTACAAAAATAAAACATTGGGAATTCAACAGGCACTGTGTGCCTGAATTCCCTTTTTTGAGCGCCTCTTGGAGCTTGGCTTATATAAGCCATGCACTGCGAACACTGCCATGCCAGGAGCACTACAGCTAACAACGCCGCCAGCCTGAAGCCAACGCTGTGGTGTGGGTGCTGCTGTGCGTTTCATACGAGGCGCTCAAGTGGTGCCCGCACCAATAATAATAAATAAACCTTCACGTCTATTTCTGTTACCTCTACACCAGAGGTTCCCAAGTAGATGGTACTCAGCACAGTGATATGTTCGGCAACTGGATTTGCTGTCATCTATACTTTTCTTAATCCTCATTTACTCCATAAGTACAAAACTTAAAAGCATTAAATGGTTGTTTTTTGCGTGTTTGTAAAATGTTGACTGACAACTCATACATACCATCCAGGAAATTAGAAAAAAGAAAGTCATAAGTGATTAGGTAAAATTCGGAACTCCTGTTCTAAACTTCCACCAAATGAAATTGCACCAGAGTGGGATTAATTCAGGGTGCCCTGAAGAAGTGGCCTGCTATATGGGGCCATGGAACGCATGGGATTTTCATCTCCTAGTGTTGGAGTAGTGGGGCTACCATCCTTTCGGGCATCACTTAGGTGAACTCTTTCCTTATTAGTATACATTGGCCTAGATTCTCATGAGAAAAAAGCCTGAGAGTTGCTGAATCACCAGCTAAGAAAACAATGAAAGTCAATGGCACTTTTTTACTACTAAGAAAAGTAGGGAACTGTTTACTCCTTTCTACACTGTAGTAAAAGCTGCCATTGACTTTCATTGCCTTTTTATCTAGTGATTCAGTAACAGTGACATTCTCAGGCTATTTTCTCATGAATTGAATTTTTTACTACCATGAGAATTTTTTTCTACTTTTATTGAATTGAGGCCAATGTCTGGAATTATCTGCACTTGTTGGCATACTTTGCACCTGATAGGCACATTGGAGTAATATTAAATGATGGTACCAGCAACCGCCCAACTAGCTCCAAAAAGCAGCACCCCCTCCACTACAATTGATAATATCAGCAAAATTTCATGAATTCATATTTATTGAGTATTTATTGAGTATTATGCATTAAAAGTCACATAAAGACATACAAATTTAAAAAAACAAATATCACAGACAATCCAATTTTAGAGGGGTACCCCAGCCGATCCATAATCCCAATTTAATACATACAACAAATGATAAAAATATAAAAAACGAGTATAAATATAAAGTTAATCCAATTATAAAGTGCAAAATGCAAAAATTTGCAAAATCTTGTGCCAAATATATAAAGTGGCAATATTACTCTCACAATATCCAGCAAAATAATGTGGCAGGATGAGCAAGACGCTAACCGTGCAAAACAACAACAATAAATAACAAAAAAAACACATAACCTGAGTGTGGATTCCCGGGATGTCCCCCAAAAAGGTCAGTGCCAAGAGACGGTCCCCAACGCGTTTTGTAGCCTAAGACCCAGGCTACTATCTCAAGGTATAATTGTGCCCCAATATAGGCACATTGGCACTTTATTCGTTTCACAGACTTGTATTTATTAATTTATTGACTGATAGTATAGGGTATGATGAATTTTAGTACCATATGGAATTTGGTTATTGCACTTGCCCGGGGGTAGCCCCTCTTATGAACTTACATGTGTGTGTATGTGTGGTTTTATATTTTTAAATTAATACATTGATGTGTATATATTATTTATAAACTGATATTTATTTTGAGGTCCCATTGGTGCGGTGGGTGTGTGCCACCTCGTGCAGTGGTTACTGGAGCCACAGTTCTCTACTTTTACTTATATATTATGATTAAATAACGTACATTATTTACACATTAACAACAATCATTAAAAAAACATTTATATATAAGACACACAGGTGTCAGGTACATGTCTATCTTAATACAACTTGTATGGATTTTCTGATGTGTCTCGTCTAAAAAGAATATAAAGTATAGTGATTATTGGTCGGAGGAGAACCGAAGATCAATTTACCTTGAAGCTAGAAGACTATCAATCTTTGAATAAAAAAGGGGGGCTATAGCAACTCTTATTGAGATATATTGGTACATTATTGAAAGAACAAAACACATGGTAGATGGAATTTTCTTCTTGTGAAAGTATGTATCTAATATTCTTCTAATTATAGTGAATCCATCAAGTTCTAGTAAGATTAGGGTGTATTGCACCTATTATTTGTGGCTGGCACCTTTTGAGGGGCAATACTTACAGTGCTTCTTTTAAAGCATACCAAAACCCTCATCACCTACCATAAAATCTAAAAGGGCCACCTTTAGGGGAGGACTGGTGAGCCCATATTCCTGGCCCTGATCACGAATGCTCCAAGGAGAGGGGGTCGGGCTCTGTCAGAAAACATTTATCTCTGATGGATACCCGCAGCACAGCCCACAAAAAAACTGTCAAATGGCATAGGCAATTGCACCATTGGACCAGGGAAGGGTAAGTGATTGGCAGTATCCTGGAGGGTTTCACAAAGTAAGGTATCCTGATTTGGGAACCCTGGGGAAAGCCAGTGGTGGCCGCAGGTGGGTTTTGTTCTGCTTTAAAGCAGACAAAAAGCCTGACCTGACTACCTATCTCTCCTCGGGGCATCCAGATTGGGATGCCCCACTATCTGAAACACCCAGTTGCCCAGTATGCTTACCTCATCCTAGCCAACTAGCTCACAGCGCATGCAGCAGCATCCCCTACATCCTTTTCTAGGTGTGTGCTTTAACTGAATGGCTGGCATGGCTGTACACAACCGAAGAATGCAACTGATGCCGACGCCCTCCACACATGCACCATGGCCTCAATGATAGGTCAGAAAAGTGGGCTATCCAGGGGGTTTCAGACAGTGGGGCATCTTAAACTGGTTTTGGTCTACTTTAAAATCTTTTGGGCAAAATGTTGTTTTTGTCTTTTTTTTTATTTAACAAGAAAAAAAGTGTATTCAAACATTTGTGACCCTATGTCATTTTTTATTAACCCTTGATGTCCTGTCACTCAGCAGTAGGAGTAAGAGCAGAATCCAGAGTGATCGGCTTGGGACACAATAATCGGGGATGGATGGGAAGTAAGTATACAAAAAAAAATAAGATACTATGTGTTTTTTTACATGTATTCCTATACCAGTTCACAGGGCACAAGGGGGCTGGCAAGCCACCTGCCAGCTAGCGGGTAACTTGCCATTAAGGCTGGTGGGGATTTAAAGTGGACCAAAACCCATGATTTTGACTATCCTGGGTTTTGGTCCGTGCCCTGCTGTGTGAAACCCCCAGGTCGCCGAAACAGACTCACCTCTTCCCGGTCCCACCGGGCATGCACGACCGCTCGTCCAATCAGCACACTCGGAGCCGCTGACGTCACGCCATCTAAACCTTTGTCTGGGGCCAGTGCTGACAGTCGCATCCTCCACTACCCTCTAACAGGGAGCGTGCCCACGCCGGCCATTTACAAACGAGGGATAGCAGGGATGCAGCCGCAGCTCGTGCATGCCCTGCTGGACTGGAAATTCCCTAAATGTATTTTTCTATATTCTATCTGGTTTTATTTAAATCAGTAACTGTATTTTTTTGCACCAGATATTTTCTATTGAGCAATGGGGCAATATTTTTTTACATTGTCACTCATTATTAAATCTAATTAAAATATAATACTTGATCTCTGAAAGTGTTCTTGCTTAGATTAAAGGGCAACCCTGCAACTTCTAAAAAAGCCTTAAGTAACATGCAAATCCTGCACAATTTGTCTCCTGGCCAATTGTGACCCAGATTAATTGGCTCATGTGTGGTGAAATTGCTCTGTCTGATTGTACATACTTCTGTGTCCTCTTCTAATCAGATGAAGCAATTGTCACACCCCCTGCAGCCAATCAATGAAGGAGCCTGCTCCCTTGTGACTGGAGGAAAGGATGTAAAGTTAGGTGAGCCGGGGAGCAACCTATCAGTACTAGACCCAAAAGTGCCACAGCCAGTTCAACGTGGAGGCTGATTCATTACTAACGGCAGGTATTGGCAGATGAGCATCTGTATAGCGGCGCTTAGACTGCTAGCGACTGCTAGTAGATGCTGTAAGTGTGTATCGGGCGCTGTAACAGAGTGCCTCAGTCGCTGTAGTAACCTGGCCCGCATTGATGAATGTGATGTATGTTGGGCACTCTAACACCAGTACAGTGCTGCAGAGAGAGAAAGGTAGCGCCAGCTCAGTTTGACCGACTCTCAGCGCTCCACACCATATTTATCAAAAAAGGACACATACACAGCGTCAGCACTCTGGATCTGGTCGCTATAGCATAGAGCGCCACACCCTGTGTGATTAAAGTCTGTTTTTGAACACATATACACCTGTAACAAAGTAAAAACACATGGAATGACATTGTTTTAACACGGTGACATTAACACTTTAGTGCCAGTGCCTGTAATTACAATTCTGCATAAAAATATAAAAAGTCAAAAAAGTTTATAAAAGTGTTTGTATGCAGTTAGAAGAGGTAACACAATGATTTGAGCAAAAAAAAAAAGTCAGACATGCTGTTTAAACACAAGCAAATGAACGGCCATTGAAATGTATGGGAGAGCGAGGTAATGCCTGGCGCTCTGGAAGCTAGAGCACCAGCGCTATACGCTGAGCTTCCTGTAATAATACATCGGACGCTACATGACGCTGTTAGAGTCGCTCACCAAATTCGCTTTCATAAATGTGGTTTTGCCTATAGCGCCCAGCGTTCACCAGACGCTGCCTGCCGCTACGAGGCGCTACCTGCCGCTATCCCTTCTTGAATAACCCCCTTGGCCTTCTGGACTGCATAGGATTGAGTCTGTGAGTTGGTAGTAATTTATTTTTTTTTGTGGACAGGGACTTTATAAGTTAATGAGTTTAATGAGTTAAAGCAAAATTAAACATGAAAAAGTTAAGGGACAAAATATAATGCTCTATTTAAAAAGCGTAATATCTTTTTCTTCTCTCCATCAGTAACTTGGAATCTTAAGTAAGAAAAATGGTCGCACATTTTAGCCATTATATAATGTGATATTCAAAAACAAGTATGCTTATTGTACCTGATAATTGCACTTTTCATGCCATGTTCTATACTTAAAAATAAACACTTTGGATGATGACTATCAGTTCTGTGCCTTTTTCAACATGGCCTTTTTCAACATGACAGCTTTGTGGTTTTTAATGTTCATTCCCCCTTTGAACCACAGTTTTTCATGTTTTCTTTTAACATAAACCCAAAAACACAATACCAGTTGTTTTTCATGTATTCATGTTTTATTTGATACAGTAAGAGCTAAACAGGCTGCATAGTTGCCCAGCAATGTCTGCACATGGACACTCAGTGGGAATGGTTTAAATTGGTACAAGCATCCCAGCTCACGTCAGTAGGTGGGCATCCCAATTGGTGATGCCATCCCTGTATATAGCCCCCTGCAACCCCAAAAACTCGCTTCTCTCTGGGTTCCATCAATGGAACTGATCACAGAAGAGGTATTTAGGACCTGGGTTATTAAGCTTTTGGGGGGCTAAAAATAGAGGGATAGCAGAACTGACTAGGATGTCCCCTCAGACACAAGCAGCAGTCCTACTCTATCTAGCAAGGTGTGGGAGCACTCCAAAGTTAAACCCAGCCGGTCCTACCCTGGAAACTAAAATACTGAATCGGGATGTCCCACTTTGTGACCCACCCGGGATGCCCAAAAACACTCACCTTTCCCTGCTCCAAGGGGTGAGTAAAAGTGGTGTTATAGGGGGTTTCACACAGCAGGACGTCCCAATTCAGGATGCCCCAGGGGAACGGAACAAAACCCAGGAAAGTCAAATTCCCAGATTTTGTTCTGCTTTAAACCGGACCTTCAGTGTGATTTAATGAAAAGCCCAAACACTTAAAAAACGATTCCCCAGCATCTAAAATTAATATATTTTACGTTTTTAGTCACTAACTTATTATTCTTTCCCCCACTGGGCTGCAACTCTGTTCAGGAATTTAGGATACGGGCGCCACCATCTTGACTCAGAAGCATCACACTTACTGAGGAGAGGAGAGTGGGATAAGGTACAGGAGGGCGGGTTATAGCTGTGCTTTGCTCAGACAGAGCAGAGCTGGAGTCAGGTAAAGGTCAGCAGTCCCAGAATGCAGAGCAGCACAGTCAGGAGGCACTTCCTGTTTGCAGGCTGCCTGATAAGATGGCGGCTTCCATGAGCTGCCATCTGGGATGTTTAAAGGCTCATAACATGCAGTAGATGCAGGGAGGATGATTTTTAATGTGGGCAATCTGTATGTACAGGGTGTGGGAAACATATATGATAGACTCTTATTCAGAGTGAAGGACCGCTTTAAGTGATTGAGCAATCCTTACAATCCTAGAAAAGACACCCCAACCACACTTCATCAGAAGGTTCATAAAGAACATCTTTATGTCTTCTCTATGGTTTTGCTATTGTCTTACTGTAGTGTCTGTACAGCGATAATAGCTATCTCTTTCATGAAATATACAAACCCTATAGCCACGCTTCACTACAGCCACCCATTCACTATGGACAAGACAATTCTGGTAACAAGTATGTAGTATGTAGTATGGAAGCAGACATTTATAGGAAACCTCTTGATGTCCCCTCTATGACTTTGCTAATGTCTTCATGTAGAGTCTGCACTTGCCTTCTGGGTGCAAGCAGCATAGCCATTAGTCCCAAGAAATGAACACAACCGCTCCCAAAACTTTAGAGAGAACACAGAAACCACTATTCAACAACTCATACATTCTTTGTAGAAAAGCCAATGAAGTTTGCCAGCTTGCTCCAAACTGTTTTACTAAGAATATGCCAATATTATTATTATTATTATTGTTTATTTATATAGCGCCATCATCTTCCGTAGCGCTTTACAAAGTAGTAGTTACAGACAGGGTAGAAACATACGGTACATATACTATTTCAAATGCAGTTTTACAGAGTTGACAGTGGATATTCTGAGTACAAGATACAATAGGGGAGAGAGCCCTGCCCTTGCCAGCTTACAGTCTAAAGGAAGAGGGGTGAAGACGAGGGGGAAGGATCACAAACAGTCAGTATTGAGCTTTGTGGCATGCGAAGATTGGTTAGGCCAGATTATATGCTTATTTAACCTTATGCAATATTTAACCTATATGAATTGCAGAGAAAACAAACATTAGGCAAGCAAATTGTCAATTCTACTACTTTCATTGCTAGAGTTATAGCTTGGTTAGCAATTATTAACAACTATATAAAGGTAGTGTGGACTACCAAAAAGAAGCAAATGTTGTAAATCTGGTTGTAAAAAAAAAAGGAATCAATGTCTTATTTATGACTTTTCTGCTGTTTTCCAGTAGCATCTGCCCTACCCTGGGGATGAAGGAGTAAGAGCTATAATCAAAAGAATAAGCTTATCCTGCTTCCTACAAAATTACAAACTACTCTGTGACCCAGATACATAAAGTCTCCTCTTTTTGGAAAAGACAATCCAGCCCCATATTAAGCAGAGAATAGGAGATGGAAATGCAACATGTGTATTAGGTTTTGCATATACCACTTGAACTGTCACTCTGAAGCAGGTTATAATGTCAGACTGCTGCTGGGGTCACAGATCAAGCAAAGGGGAGGGGCATAAGAAGAGCGCAGGGTAGCTCAGTGTCTGCTGTCAGCCCTCCAACATGCCATGTCTAAATAGCAAAAACGTATGCCGCCTTCTGGGACTTGCTGTGACATTGAGGCCACTCAAGAAGAGGAGAAGGAGAATGATGATGTGTTAGTTGAAGAGATTTAAGGCCCGACATGCTGTTAAGGTATAGGTCCGCCCCCGGAAGCAGCCAGGGGGAGTTGTTAAAAGGGAGATTTGCAATGGAGCAATTTCCTTGGACAAGCAGCAGGGTATTCCAAACTAAAAGTGCCTTACTACAGCAGCCACTAATTAGCAGTCACACAAGGCCATCCTTATCTGCTCAATGAAGTCTGAACCTTTAGACAAGCTTGGCCAGGCTGCTTTTAGACCAAACGATATTCAAGCAATTAGTGTAACAATTATATTATGGACCTGATTTATCAAGCGCTACAGTATCTGCCAGACAACACCACACTGGTGGTAATTTGTGTAGTGCAAATTATAATTTATATTTTTTTTTCTGAATGTTGCTGCTAAGTTAATGTTTAAGTAAATGTGTTTCTTGCAGCACAGCAACATGTGCCAATCTAAAAAAAAATATATGTCATATTTTGCACAACTCGAATTTGCGTGGCAGTGTGCAGCATCTCTCATCCCTCATTACAGCCTCATTACAGTCAGTAAGCAGCATCCCCCATTACAGCAATTGAGTGGCATCCCTTATTACAGCAAGTGAGCACCATCCCTCATTACAGACAGTGTGTGGCATCTCTCATTACAGCCAGTGAGTGGCATCCTCTTTACAGCCAGTAAGCGGCATCCTCATTATAGGCAATGTGCGGCATACCTCAATACAGCCAGTATGCGGCATCCCTCATTACAGCCAGCGACCAGCACCCCTCATTCCAGCCAGTTAGCGGCACTCCTCATTACAACCATTGTGTGGCATCCACTCTCCAAAGTGTGAGGAGAGAGTGCAATGGAGAACCAGTGAGCAGGAAGCAGATAAACATACACTTGCTGCCTGCCGGTCCTCCAGGGCCCAGCACTCCTCACACATGCACAAACACCCATGTACAAAGACAAAGGCCCTTATTTATCAAGGGCTAGCGCCAGGTAGTGTCTGACGAGCGCCAGGTACCGCCAGCTATCGGCGGCTACCGAATCAAGTACGCCCGGCGGCGGTCACAATGACGCATTTATCACACTAAATGAGGCTAGCGCCGGCGACAGCGTCAGCTAGCGCGGGATTCATCATGTAGCCGACTGCAACGAACAGCGCCGCTGCTAATCCCATCACAGCGACAGGTATGACCTGGCGCTCCCTGGCGTGGTCCAATGCATTTCAATGGAGCAATCTTTAAATAATCATAATTAATTGCTATTACTTTTTTTTTAAAGTAAAAAAAAAAAAAAAAAAAATGTGCAGAATTGATATTACAGGTCTGATATTCATGTATTCATATTACAAAATGTTTAGAAAAACTTGTATAATTTTTACATATAAAAAAAAAGGTTGTTTGGGGGTTAAAAACTACTTTACACACATCGCCGCCAGCGCTCTGGGGTTTAAACAAGGAATTCACAGCGCGAGAAATTTTTGAGCGTGATTTTTTAATGAATCTGCAGCAAGCCGTTCGCTCTGGCCATTCGCTGTCAGGCGCACCCATACAAGCGGAACCTGTGAAACAGCGACCCCTAACCCCGTATTCAACATTACCGCACACCGACTGAGTCGCTGTCAACCAGCAAACCCCGGCCAAGCACAGCGAATACTAGCTGGCGCTGTGAAAATCACGCTACTGGCGCTCATCTGTCGCTACCTGGCGCTATTAATGAATCGGCCTCAAAGACACATGCCCACAGACACACACACACATACACAGAGACAAAGACAAATGCCCACAGACACACACACACACACATACACAGAGACAAAGACACATGCCCACAGACACACATACACAGAGACAAAGACACATGCCCACAGACACACATACACAGAGACAAAGACACATGCACACACACAGACACACACATACACCTAGAGGCTTCCTTGCTTCGCAGGTGGGTGTGGCCTACTTACGGGCTGCACCTGTGTTTGGACACTGGATGGTCATAGGCCGTGCCCACTTGCATATAGGCCACACCCACCCAGCGAGGTGAGGGGAGGAGGCCTGGGCTTCTGCAGAAGACAGGAGAGAGACTGTAATTATGTTTTTTTTTTGTTTGTTTTTCTTACATTCCCTTTATAAGACTCAAGAGCACCCCCCCCCCCAAATTGTATGCCTCTTATGGAGCAAAATACAACATCTAATTTTCTGACTGAGCAAGACTGCAGCATGTACTGTATAAACAGTATATAGTCTTAAAGTAAAAAAAATGGAGGCATGCCCTAACCACATATGCTGCATAGCAAGACATGCAAATACCAAACTCTTATGTAAAAATTATTTAGGTATTGGTGTTAAGTTAAAGTGAACCTCCAGTCAAAAAAAGAAAGTTTAGTAAATTGCTTCCCTTCCCTCCCTTCCCCTAAACAGTGGCATAAGCAGTTTAAGAGGGCTTACCCCATGCAGATGTTGTGGAATGGCATAAAGATTAATCTCTCTTGAATTACATGGTGGCGGTCATCTCACCACACACCTGATAGTACTGCTTACACATGAGAATTGGGGGGATGCTGTGCCAGCAGCAATTCACACCAAATTGAGAGAGATATAGGCCTCAGAATCAAGGAGAAGCTTGTCTGTTATTTTTAACACAGGCAAGCAATGAATAAAAAGTTTGCATAAGAAAACTGTGTGAGGGTAACTGTTCCAATGTATCTCTATGGCTATAGCTGCCACAAAAACACCAAGTCTGGCGATACGATATATACAATGTATTTTATTCAAAGATGAGTCATTACAGCTGAAGGCTTACTACTTCTGGATAGAAATGGGAGATGACTGCACAGAGCTATGAGGCAATTTTCACTGAGAGACTTGTTTTTTCAGAATCAGCTCCTTCATGTGTGTGGCAAGATGGCCGCTGCCATGCATGTTTAAGAGTGCAGAATCTGCCTGCTATTCCAAACATCTGCAAGAAGTTAATACACTTATGTCACGGATTGCCACAGAGAGGATTTAGAGAAGTAATTTACTAAGATTTGATTTTTTGACTGGAGGTCCACTTTAATCCCCTCCTTTGGCTTAAAAACGCCATTAATAAATGTCAGAAAGATATGCTATAGATTTTGATTTATGCCTGATTTTGTTTTCTTGGGCATCACTCAGGTCAGACTCTGATATTGGCTACTGGTTGCATCTGCACCTTCCAGTGTTGAAATTAGTCCAGGCAAGTGATATATTTATTTTCTAAAGCACAGTCTGCAGATTTGTTTTATTGGATCCCACTTTATGTGCATGTGCACTTTATTAGTTGTCACTATGTATTCAATTAATTACTGAGCACGGTAACTGAAGACAGTTGGTTTTACTGTGTACCTTTCAGACCCAGACATTAGAACCCCAAAAGATTTTACCACTTCTGTAAGAGAGTGAAACCAAAGTTCTTCTGGTGTTCAGGTAATTAGAATAAAGCTTTAGCCACATAACTCATCTGATAGTGACAGTAAGAGCCATTTCACCAGTTGCCAGCTTAATAGAGTCCTTAGTTGACTTAAAGTGAATGTCAATCACAAATTGTGGTATTGGATAGAATTTTGTCTGGTGAGGCCTGGTTGGTTATGTAATTCTGCAAATCTACCAATTTAGTGTAGCTCTGCATACTGGTGCCCAAGCACAGCTATGGCGATCTGGTACATGCAAAACTTTATGCTCATTACTTAACAAAGACTCAATCCAGAAAGTACCTTAAGGCCTTCAGGTTTGCTCGTAGTTGCGGATTAACTCTTTAATGTAATAAAGATGGTCAGCCTTGAAAGATACACACTATACCAAGTATTATAAAGGTTTAGTGTACCAAATCATCCTATCAGGTTTATACTCTTTTTGAAACTGTCTAAATACTGAATAGTTAGAAAAAATCAGACCCACTAAATGGCATTTCCTATATCATGCTTGGTAACCGAAAATACATCTTTTTCGCCAAGGTTTGAGGCTACTTGAGAATCAACTTCTGCTTATCACCTGAATGACTTAATTACAGTGTCTTATGAATCATTCAAGTAGGGTCTGTGCTGTTTCTTGCTTACCTTACCAAATCCTTTGCAGAAAGTCAAACAACACAGTCCGGTGGCCCTGAATACCACCACCTGCATTGGCCAGAGTAGGTAGCCTCTGCACAGCGAGATTGTTGACAAAATAATTAAACTGCATGCATGGCTTCAGCTGACTCTAAGCCTGAACCATTATTATAAGAGGCCAAAATTTGTGGCCACCATGAGACTAGGGCAAATTGACTGTTGTGCTCATAAATGTAAGTGGTCTTAGCTGCAACAGACCGATCATGTCACAAACCCCCCCAGGTTTGAAAGGCTGCTTGAAACGTACTCAGGGGATGGTTTAAGCATCCAAATTGAGGGAGCTATCTGTATCTTACTAGAACATTCATAGTTTCTGGGTCAAGTGGGTCCCCCCTTTTCTCCATGGATAAAATAAAACAAATTTAGAGAGGGAAAATAGAAAGGGATGCCCAGGAGTCAACTCACTCAAAAAAGCAGAAAGGCAGAGTGCAAGACATAAAAGGAAAAAAAATATATATATAAATATATATATTCATTTACATTACCATAATAAGACAGGCACATGATATGAAAAAAGTACATTTACCTCATGGAAGATTAATAAGGGAGATCCTGGAAGATGGATAGAACTAGCCACAGTAATGTATAGGTAGAAATGTGTAGCATATGAGAAAACTTACAGAGAATAAATAGATTAGCAATTAGATTAGATACTGCATTTCAGTAAACTAAGAGGGGTGTATGTCCTGAGGGAGATCACTGTGAAAAGCCCCAAATTTATGGAAGCACCTCTTCTTATGTTACAAATTCTAATTCAGCACAGTCTTTCCAGACAAAGAAACTTAACTTTTACTGCTGATTATGAATTTAAAAATAGAAGAAGAATAGTGTTTACATAAAGAGAGATCATCCCACTGCCCGGTCCCAGCAGCCTGAAGCGTTTCAGGGACCAATACTAATTTTTCTTGCTAAATGTTACCTCTGAAATGCTATATTTATTTGAATGTAGTACAATAGGCAGAGCTGGGGATGGAAGTATGTTCTACCGCGGCCAATCAGAGGTGGTCTTAGGTGGACAGCCAATTACCATTTACCCTAGGCCCGCCACAGGAATGGATGGCAGTACAGGGGGAGGAGAGGGGTAGGATAGAGGACGGACTGTACTTAGATGGTATAGGGGGGAGAGAGGAGGAACCAGTGAAAGTCGCACCTCCTTCTCCCTGAGGAAGCTAAAATACATCAGCTCGGCGGCCTGTCTTGTCCACTCTTTCAAAATTAACCTCATCAGCGACACATAAACAGACGCCTCGAGTGAGAAGGGTAAGTATACCAGTCAGTGCAAATTTAAAACCATATTCAAAGTGAAATATTAAAACCAGTATCACTGGGGGGGGGGGGGGGGAGAAAACCAATGTGAGAAACACCTGCTTTAGCATCAAACCACTGGTATAACGGCAATTGGCATTACGCAATGACATTAACATCAATGTTTATTTGCAACGCCTTAGACCGACACAAGAACTTGAATTTGAGCTATATCTTGAGCTAGATATGCTGCCTCATAGTTTAATAGATTGATTTTTATATATGTGAGATACAGTATAATAATAGATAAATATAACTGGCTGGATATGGTGCCACACAGCTGTAATAGGTTGAACATACATAAACATGATAACTGACATGCCCACAGAGGATCTATTAAAGTGTCACACATCCAACCTGTGGATTAACTCACTAATGCATATGAAGGATACTTTAGTTAGGAAAAGTGATTATTGGGTTGTTTGACAGATTAAATCAAATCCATCATTCATGCCGTCAGGTAGCCTGGTCTGAAACATAAAGATTTACCTGGCTTCTCGTCACAACAACCTTTTTCGTAGGTCACCCCCATGTGGACCTAAAATTCCATTTTCAAGGATAGCAGTTTTTAGAATAGCTGTTTCATTAGAGTAGTAAGTCTGGCAGCGGCAGGCTAAAGCTCGTGGAAAACTGCCGAATGCCTCACGCATGTGCTCCCATATACATCTCTTCGATTTACAACTAGTACAGCCTATATATTGGATCATACATGATGAACATGTAATCACATATATGCCCCCCGAGGAATTGCAGTTACAGAATCCCTTTGTTTTATGGCGCTTATTGATGACACAAGACTGCAAAACCTCTCCCATTTCGATGTATTTGCAGCACGACCACCGTGAGAGCCGATGCTCGTGCTGCCAATACATCCAAAGAGGAGATGTTTTACAGTCTTGTGTCAACAATAAGCAACATAAAGATAACTGAGTCACTGAACATTTCCAAAGACACTATTGTGTACATAATAATCTGGACATGAGAATGTCCAAAAGGGAAGATCAGAAATACAGTGTTTTTAGCATTATGGTGATAATTTCCTGACTAGACTGATAATCATGATGGATTTGTATTTATGATCAAAACAGCAATCAAAACAATAAAGACACAGTGGTTTCCTACCTTCAAAGTGCAGAATTCATCATAAAAGGTGATAAAGATGGCTAATGCTTGTGACCTACCTTCCAAAGTGGTCTAATATCACAGCTGGGTCTTACACAATTCTTTTTGATAAACTGAAGGTGACTAATACTATAACAGCTTAAGAACCCGACATTTGGAGAGGACTGATAAGTCCAGCAATGACTCCTAAAGAGGTAAGGTTACATTATCTGTAAATAAAGTTAATTAAGGCTGGAGCAATCAACAGGAATGGATGATCTTGGAACTGGAATACAAACAAGAGTTTAGTGAGGATTCCCTGATCTTCACCTCAAGTATTTCAGATGAGGGCCATGGACTGAAGTTGCTGGGATATCTGTAAACGTACTTCAGAAGCAAAACAGCAGCTGGATAAGTCCAATGGTGAAACAGCCGACTGTAATCAGGACAGGATGCTTGGGCCACACAGAATACAGAGTACAACGTTCAAGAGGAGATGATACATGAAAGGGTTAACCATCTTGGTGGACATACCCCAAGGCCAGGTCAGGAGTCAGCCAAAGACAGGTTTCAGGAAAATGTGCTGGCAACTTCTCCATGAAAAGTGCATTTTTTTTTGTGTACTTTGGACATAATCGAGTGCATACGCAGTTGTGAGTGCAGAACTAAGTAGAAATAGAACATGCAAGCACAAATTGAGGGTCCAGGTGATGTCATGTTTGTGTGCACAATATTAATCTGGAGTAAAGGAATTTTACTTTTAGCACACCAGACTAGCCCTATGCACAATGCTCAAAATCCTTCTACATTGGTATGCGTATTTATTTCTGTGCATGTAACCATGGGGAAGCTGCATGTGCTTGAGCCCTTCTGTTACAGCAACATTGGATGTGCAGACATTTGAGCCAAGGCTATGACCCAAAACAATATGGCTAACCTGAGCTTCGTGGTACTGGGTCATCCTCCCTTAATCTATCATCTGTTTTCTGGATAAATTGGAAGTTGCAGCACCTAAGTCAGAAATGCATTGGTATCCAAGAGAATATGTAGAATATCTAATGAAAATATTGGGAAACACCGCGCTATACAAGAATAGGCCAATATAACAACCTACAATAAAGTTAAGGTTGCAAAAGCGAAAACTGCTACAACGTGCTGGACCAATTATTCCCCCAAGTCCAAAGACAAATGATATAAAAAAGCACAGAGCAAAAGTCAATCTTTCCAGGAGCAAATGGTGACGTCACCCTCAGCAGTGCAGTGTGGGACCCTCAGAGGAGCTGTGTGGAGCTGACGGGCCATTCATCATCTTTTATCAGGTCTGCATTGAGTTCATCATTCCTGCAGCGGTGGATTGGAATTGGTTTGAATAGATGATAAACATCTTGGAGGAAACTTCATTCATACTCTGCTTTCACCTTTCCATTATCTGGTAAGAGTATTTCCTAAAGGTGACGGGCACAGCGTGAATTGTGCATGCACACCGGGACCGTTGCATTTTTTCTTTGGATTCAGTGACCATTTGCTCCTGGAAAGATTGACTTTTGCTCTGTGCTTTTTTATATCATATGTAGAATATCTGCAAAAATGTTTTGTGGTCAAAGCTGAGAACTCATCAGAACTTCCTCATACTTGCCACCAGCCTCCAACCTGCCTCTTGCTCCTGTGTCCAACTTCCCAGGTGTATGTCCTAGGTAGCTCAGTAGTCAAATATTTCCCTGCATTTAGGGTGCTCGACCTAGGGACATCAAACTAGGGACACATGCCTGTTTTAAAATATCTCTCCTTCTAAACAACTAAACTAACGGTTGCAGAGTGTGAGTGTTGGGTGCTGCAGAGTCAAATCATGGTAGACATTGTGGAGTAATGGGAACTGGCTTTACTGGAACATGAATAAAGTTAGTAAGGTAAACTTACATGGTAAATAATAGAGAGAGGAAAAATAAATCAGTGAGTTAACCTCAATGTACAGGAAATACAACACATCATACAGAGAGGCTAGAAATATTTAAAAGTAACAGTGACATCTAGTGTCACAATTGTAAACTGCAGTCACTCCAGCAGAAGTCACTCCAGCAATAGACTGTAAGTTGTTGTATCTCCAACACTAACTAACTCTGGTTACAGTGCGACAGGGATAAAGAGGCAGCAAATTTACGTCCCCATAAATATCTGCAGCATTAAGGAATCCCAAATTGAAATGTCCCACTGTGTGCATCCACCTGCGCTCACCTCTTCCACATTTCATGGAAATGCGTGACAGCCACCGCCCACATTCACCTGGTTGGACAGCACATAGTAATTATTATACCCACCCAAAAATCTTAATTGTGTGCAGGGGTCCCTGGCTCAGCTGCTTTCACAACACTACAGAATCCTACCAAGTCTCCCCCTAACCTCTTACCCGGTACACAGCCCCAATGGACGCAGCCTAGACACCACAGTCCATTTTGTTCTTCTGCAGTGCTATAGACTCGGCATCATGGCTGGGGAGCCCATCATCGCCCCTGCCACATGATCTGCCCCTACAATACCAGTACTATGAGTGGCCATAAGTACTGTGCCCCTGCCTATGATCTGCTCCTGCAATGCTATAGGCAGACAGCTGTCCAATGCACTTGTATAGCTGCTAGGAAACACCTGAGGGTTGGTGCTCAGAAGCTCATGGGCTGGTCATGGGCTTGCTGGGGGCAGTAAATATTTTTAGTTTGGGTACATTTGTGAAGTTTTAGGTCAGCTGGAATGCTTTTTGTAATTATTTAATTAGAATAAGCTTTAAACGTTTCCGTGTTGTGGTGACACCTGTTGTATAGCAATACTTAACAGAGCTAGATGGTACTGCCACAAAGAAGAGTATTACAGCTGCTAGTCCTGCAAATAATAAAGAAATACACTAGCAATACACTAGCAACACGAAGAAGGGATGCATGTAGGAAGTTGATATTTCACTGAACTGTTTCGAGGCACATTTATATCAAACTCAAATGCTGCAACATTCAGTACAAACACTTTTCTTATCTATTTGTTCCATATTTATAATTCTAGAAATGTTTTTTGGCCAGACATCCTGACACTGTGGCTGAATATTACAATCAGCAATATGAGGTTGTTTGCTTACTCAGTGTACAGCCAACAAACTAAAATTAATATACCCATTCCTAAGTTCATCTATCAAGCAGACCATAGACCTTGATAACAATTTGCAAGGCATTTAAAGGCTGCATTTACAGACTCTCCTATCACTGCATGTATTGGGTATGTGATGTATGTATGTGTGAAAATATGAGGTAGGTTTCTTTGTTGAACGCTGTACTTTTGAAACAGTCAGATCAAAAGGTATGACATATGCTGCTAACTGATTAACCCAGAACCCAACAATGATTACACTCACTAAATATGGGGTTCATATGCCAATGTCAGACCTATGTTGTTGTTTGCTTTGCGCCCAATATTTGGAGATTTTATAACATGTACTAAATTTTAAAGAAAACTACATCATAAGTTGAGCTCCGAAGTTTTTGCTTAAAAATTCAGGTTATACAAATAAAGATAATTTCCAATCCTCATTTGAGGCAGTTATGCCCTGATAACATATATTGACTAAAGGTTTTGCATAGAGTTCAAATTTACACTGAATAAACTCTATCTCGCCTATTCAATTTCTGACAACAGGGATGCCAACGATCAGTGCATGCAAAAGGGGGGGATATGCACAGCCTATGTTAATGGGGTGCAGGCCCTGGGAAAGGTATACAAAAGCTAATGTAAACTAATGGGACTCTGGAGCTGTCCCTTAGTGATCCCAGAAAAGTGGCCGCACATACTCAAAGAGTTAAAAATATATATATTTGATTTATTGTTTAAATGGGGTCTAGTGCAAAATTATATATATAACACCACAAAACTTACATTTACGACAATGGATAAAAAACATATAATGGCTGGAGATGGAGCAGGAGGGAGAAAATAAGGGCTAATCACAATGTGGCATTTAGTTATTAAAAGTATATGAATTAATATTGCAAATATAAATCTATTATTAGGAAATTAGAAAATTGAGTCTGCCCAAATAGCACCATGAACAGCAAGGCGCTGAAAAAAGTCAGTAACTAATCAAATATAAAGTGAAATGTGTTTAGTAGTGCACGCAGGGCATGACCTATGATAAGGTAGTGCAAGGATTTAGAGGAGCAGCGCGCCCGTAAAAAGGGGAAGTGCGGTCAAGCACAGGGACGCATCAGAAGATGCGAGCGAGCGCTCACCGCTGAACACCGCCGCGTCATGCTGCTGCTATGGACCGGGTCAGGTAAGTAAGTTAAAGTAAGCAGCATATGCGCAGGCCCATGGAGAGATGTAAACACACACCTTCTCGCCTCCACTTGCTACAGACCGTGTGAAGCTGGTAAAGCTTCACACAATCAGTGTATGGACAATACTGATCAGAGGAGCTACTACTGGCCACAAATACAAATTGCAGATTTTTCCCCAGAGAGGCTGCAAATCCAAAAACCAGAACTGTTCCTTTGTTTGTGCCAATTGTTCCTGATATTAATACATTTTTTAATTTGCATAGCCTTCCCATCTATTATACACTGTGTATCTTTTGATGTTACTGTATTTGAATATATATTTATGCACATTCTTTTCATTTGGCCAGCCAGTAACCGCTAGATGGCTGCTGAGAATAGCAAGCCCAGCTGACATTGGAGCCAGTAGCCTGAGGGTGTATAACATCATATCCTACCCGCTGTGTGCTGCCAGTGCCAGTGTTCTGTAAAGACATTATCTAAGACAGCAAGCACAACAGGCCTTGATTACTCAGAAATGTTGCAGATCACCACCTTGGAATGGCACTGCACATATGAAGTGCTTGGAACACAGTGTGTGTGTGCTGCATATTAGATTAGATCCTGCTCATAGTCACAACTTCCTTATTGAAAATGTTTATATGAGGCTACAATTAAAAGAATAGGAGCATTTCGAAGCAGACAGAATTCCAGTCATGTCTTTATTTGTAATTGCCAATTTAGTTCATGATGCCCCGTTATAGTAGTTTAAATTTTCTGCCTAAAGCACTTTTTAATGAGGGTTGCTTGCAGATTTAAAAGAACTGACGGTACATGCCAACATTTACTGGCACATGAACTAGAAATATTTCTTGCCATCCTTTGTAGACATCTTCAGTTTAAAGTCCCAGACATGCTTAGTTCACGCTTAAAAGGTAATCTATACTTATGTCAAATAAAACAATCAGTTACCTTATTTATGGCTTACTTTCTGTGACCTTTATATTGATTTCCTGTCAGGGATGATTATATAGACACAGTCCTCCTTTGTCTTCAGTTATAAATTACAAATTATCACATTCAGGAGTTCAGTCCCCACACCACTTATCAAATCTTCAAACCTCCCCCTTCTGCCTCACGGGACCAGTGGGGGGGGGGGGACTGTGCAATTACCCAGGGCTCTAAAGGGGCCCCAGGCTTAACATAGGGAAGGATTCGCGGACTGTGCACACAGTTGAGGATATCAGGGACTGGACACATAGGGGAGGGAGGATAGTAGGAACTGGGCAAATGGGGAGGGTAGCAGGGACTGAGCACAAGGTATCAAAACACAGAAGCAACAAAAACTCAGTTAAAAAGCAGTAGGTCATACAAACTCATGAAGATTATCTAGAGGCGTTGATGCAGGAGGCAAGAGTACAGCTCCTCCTCAGAAAAGAGCACTGTATATTGCTAAGGAAATGACTAGAAAATGTTTATTTTTTGCTGCTGCAACACAATTGATCAGGATGCTGTCTCTTTCCTTCTGAAGAAATAAGGACAGGTCTGCCTTTAAAGGAACCTAAACCTAGGATTGGTCTTAAGCCCTCCACTGACTAAAGGGACATCATATTTACATATAAAAGACATATGTGATCAAGTTCAACCAAGGGAGGACTGAACTTGATGACATACCTTAACCACCTTCATGCTTGCAATGCATTCTTCTCTACTTCTTCCTAGTTGAATATTTGGGATGCCCACATGGATATAATGTAAACACTGATTGTTTATAATATTAAATGAAATACAACACAACGCTATATAGGGCTTTATTTAAGAAATGCTAATGCCACGTAGTACCATGTAGCGTCAAGTGAATGCCGGCCTCAGTTTTTGAAACCCTTATATATGAAAGTCAATCTGGCACCTCTAATAGCGTCATGTATCGTCGAATGTCTTACTAGCGACGGCTCAGTGTAAAGTGCCAACGCTGTATGTTCAGCAGCGCCATGTAGCACCTGTCACTCATCCCATATATTTTCTTTTATTTATTTTTTTGCTTGTGTATAAATAGCATTTTTTTCTTTTTTTCACTCAATTTTAGAATCAAATAATTTTGCTACCTACCGTTCGCTGGAGCATTGTCCTGTTGTTAGATGTAGCGTCGTCTTGGGTGATTTGCCCTCGGGACACTACATAGCATTCTTTCTTAGCGGCGTAGTGAAGGGATTTGCTTTCGGTTTAGCTTTATGTACTTTTGGTTATCCTCTGCGGAATGACGATGGCTCCCTCAAGATGCCACATCTGCCGATACCCCAGCACCTCTTCAAGTTCTGCAGAGGAGGATGGGGACAAGAAAAAGAGGTAGCGTGTTGATCCTTGGGTCAATAGGCAAATATTAAAGGTAATTAAGATGTGTTAGTGTTTCCACCAGTTAAAATAACTTTTGTAAATGTGGTAGCCCTTATTTGTCTTTAACTTTTTTATGTTTTTTTCAAAAATTATTATAAATTCAGCTTCCACATTTATTTCATATTTGTATTTTATTTAAAACATTTTTAAGTACTCAAATTATTGATTATATTCAATTTGTCGAATTTATTATGTATGATATTTTAGTGTTGTAAATTTTAATGTTTAAATGTTTTGTTGTGTGATTAAAGTGGACCCCAACCCACGGAGATCATTTTAGGAATCTATTAAATTACCGGGCTGATTAATTCCCTTCACCCCAGGGCATCCAAAATCCTGATGGCCCGCAGTGCGAAATCCCCCAGGTCGCCCATGAACTTACCTTTTTTCCCGGTCCAACAGTGCTTGCGTGAGCAACAGCCATATCCCCGCTATCCCTCTATCAGGGAGTTTGGCCGCACCAGGCATTTGTGAATGTTAGTGCTACATATAACTCACACATATTTTACATTAAATCCTCTTAATCCACTGTATCATTTAGGCCTTCTTGAGGAGGGTTCATGGCTTGGGTAGAAAAAAACTTTAGAAAAAATAATTTTATTTTTTTTTAGAATATATATATATATTTCATTTGATATACATATTTAACATAAAATATAAAAAGAAAAAAGAAAAGTCAGGTGTGATTTAAGCTGTTTGGGTAATGTGGGTGAAAAAGAATTCTGCTGCAGATTGACTAGGAAACCATAGCAGCATTAGAATGCTCAGATGCTGCATTGATTGAGGGAGAGAGCTTCTACAGCGCCATCAAGAAATCATATTTATCAATACAAAACTGGATACTACAGCGTCACTTGTTTGTCACTTGCTAGGTTATAGTGCCAGACATCCACTTGCAGCGCCCACTAGCAGACGATCTAAGCGCTGCTACATAGACGCTAAAATGGCAATACGTGGCACAATGCGGTGCAAAACCAAAAATATGTAACCATAACACTCACCTGACACCTTGTTTGATCCGTCCAGGTCTCCTCTCCATCTGGGGAGATTCTATCCCCCACCCATGCCCCTCCGGCTGCAGGGGAGGGCCCGGAATTGCCCCCCCCGCCCCGCTTCAGCAGCCGCTGGCATTACATGTAAAAGAATAAGAAAAATAAAAATGACATTTACTCACCTCTGTGCCCGATCACTGCTGCCGGGTCTCCTCTTCACCAGGGGGGGCCACCGATCAACCCCTGGCTCTTCAGTCTTCAGGAGAGAGCCCGACAAGCTCTCTCCCCTCCTTCTTTCTTTACGAGTAGCCCCATTGGGGGCAGGGTGGATGACGTCAGCATGCACGTGTCATCCCGGGTGTTCAGCTCTCAGATGCGGTGATGGCTGGGCAGAGGAAGAGGGAGAAGGAGATCCTCCAATCCCCTGCTTCCCCCCTCTAGCGATTAACCCTTTGTGAACTGGTAAGGGGTCAATGAGACCCCTATACCAGTTCACAAGGCTGGGGGCTGGCAGGTCGCCTGCGGCTAGCGGGTGACTTGCCATTAACCCCAAGCCCCCCATTACCTCCCTCCCGGGGGGGGGGGAAGGAGAGCATGTGGCTATAGGCTATGCCGGCTTGTAGCCTGCAGGGCCAGGGGCCACCAAAGCTGGTAGGGGGGACCCTATGTCATTTTTTTTTTCAAATTAACCCCATGTTACCTTTCACCCAGCAGGTATAAAAGGCTTCCAGCAGCAGCAGGAAAGCAGAAGCCAAAGATATCAGCGTGCCGGGAGAAATGGGGCTTTTACCCGCAATAATTGTAATTTGTAATTGTGGTTTCTTTTATTTTTTTGCACATATTTCACCCAAAAATATTGAGAATACACCTAAAAAATGACTAACAAGACATTTTGTGTTAAAGCCCAGACGGGGAGTATCCCACCCTCCTGCAAATTGTCCTTTTTACAGCGCCATGGAATACAATAAAATACTAGTAATGTTTTTGTCTGCTTTGCAGGTCCCTGGTGAACTAGAACTTGAAGCACTGTGTGCCATATAATCTATCACTGCCTAAACTTGGTCTTGTCTCACCTTTCTAGCAGCAGTAGGGGCCTACAAGAATACGCTGCAAACCGCAGCCTGCTTGCACCAGGTATTTATTTATTGATGTAAATATTTATTGATATACCGTATGTATATATTGCAGTGCCCTGCTCAATCTGTGACTTTCCATCGCTCCAAGCCTTTAAAAAGTGGCCTCAAAACTCATCTATTCAGACAAGCAAATAACCTGGCTTAAGCAACTCCTACAACCTCTACCACTTGTGATCCCTCCCCTTTTTTCGCCACTCTACCCCTATCATTTAGACTGTAAGTTCGCAAGGGCAGGGCTCTTGTTCCTATTGTCTCATGTGCACGCATTTGGTTTAAACCTTGTAGCACCTAGCTCATATTGGTCCCTGTACTACTTGTTTTACCTGGTTTGTAATTATACCTTGTGAAGTGCTACAGAAGATTATGGCACTATATAAATAAACATATAAATGTTTTCTGTGATTCTTTTGAGCACATTCCCTAGCCCATTTTGTGCAGGGCAATTACCCAGGTGCCCCCCCCCCCCCAAATTAGTCCTCCAATTGTTTCGTTTTCTGTGATGATTTGGAGTACTTTCCCTACTCTATTTTGTACAGGGCACTCACCCTGGTGTTCCCATTGATTGTCAGCCCTCTAGCCCATGCTGGTGCCATTTTACAGCCTTTTTTGGGCCCCAAAGTTTGAGTCCTGATTAAATTCGAAGGAGTTTAGACTCAGGTTCAGGGTCCCGGACCATAAGTTTGGGGGGAAGTTTGGCCAAATTCACCGAAACTGAATTTCTACTAACCCGCTCATCACTAACCATCAGTAATAAGTATGTGCTTGAAAGACCAGGGTTCCTTGCAGTCTCTAAATGATAACTGAACATGCATTTCTCTTTTTCAAGTATTACAAATCTGTGTCTAAGGTACCAAACTGAAATATATGCATGAAAAACATACTAAGCCATCGACCACCAGATGTTTAAAGATTGTTCCCCCCCCCCTTTTTCTCTGTTACCCCTTCCCCCATCTTTTATTGTTTATTTTGCAAACCTCAATAAAGCTTGTTTATTGACATGTGGCAATCAAGGGTTAATTGGAAACTATATTTCGTTAATTTTGCCCATGGTTATACCTCCTCTTTTATTACTGCTTACAAGCTGGCAAAGGTTGCTGGGGTAAGTTGAAGCATAGCCAGGTTTGAATCAACTTTAGTTTTAGGTGTTTAAAGTCTCCTATGGATACTCATCAACCCTCCACATGTCCTGAAGAAAAGACCTTTATGATGAGTACCAAAAGGGGTTTTTTTGCTTACAAAAAATAAATAAAAAATATTTTAAAATCAATTTTCTTATGTCTTATTTTTTTGCCTTTTTAGGATATTAATTTTGCCCAGTAACTGTTATATTTTCACAATATTACAATAAGTATTATTTTTATAAATAATACTGTAATACTAAAGTATATTTTGCTCAGTTGTGTACCTGTGATGGTGGCCTCAATGCTTTTATAGAAAGAAATTGGATTGGATATGCTTAATGCTTCTAAAACACAATTCCTGTTTTTTATGCTACACGGTACAATAGTGGTAGAAACATATTTCACTTATTTAAGTAATTCCTACTATTACAGAATTTTTCTAAAACTTGAACTGAGCTTGAAGCACTTATTTGTAATTTGTGTCAAAATGTACTGTTCCTAAACATGATTAATGAAAGTCGGGTGCCACCATCCTGGATTTTGCATTAGCCAATTCACATTGCTCACAATCTCCAGAGTCTTATTTCAACACTGAACAAAGAATATTGTAAAACAACAGCCTCCATAGTATTACTAACCTTCTGGGACATTCTACCATATAGTCTGAAATGGCACTGTAGGAAAGATTGATAGCTTCATGATGAGTCTGTTGAAATCAGTCAATACATTAACATGAGCTAACCCTATAATAATTATATGTAATTATTAATAATCACTCCATTATGAATAAAGTAGTAAATGGTCCACTGGGGTTTATTAGACAGAGACAGAAAGATTATACCATAACTATAGTACAATACTTTACATAAACCTAATTACAATATTAATTTATAAAGCCAACTGGCACTGTGACATCATAGAAGGCAGAGTTGACATGTTTATTACGAGATAATTGTTACATACCTGTGGCCTTATGTTTGATGTGTTTCAGTAATGATATATATATATATATATATATATATATATATATAATATATATATATATATATATATATATATATATATATATATAATATATATATATATATATATATATTCTCTCTCTCTCTGTCCGGGCTCTTCATCTGTCTGTCCTCTATAGACTTCTGAACGCCTGAACCGTTTGATCACAAATTTGGCACACAGGTTAGAACAAAGGTTCCATCCTTGCAATATGTACAGGAGAGGAGGTGGACGGGGAAGACCACCCCATAGAAATGAATGGGAGAATCTCCACAGAAGCTCACAGTTGACATGGAGGCTATATCATTCCTAACGCCAGGTATCAGCAGATGAGCGTCTGTATAGCGCCGCTTAGAGCGACCACTAGTAGACGCTGTAAGCGGGTATGGGGTGCTGTAACAGAGCGCCTTAGTCGCTGTAGTAACCTGGCTGGCATTGATTAATGAGATGCATGTTGAGTGTTCTAACACCAGTACAGCGTTGCAGCGAGCGAAAGGTAGCGCCAGCTCAGTGTGACCAACTCTCAGCGACTCACACCATGAGGCTGATTCATTAATAGCGCCAGGTAGCGCCAGATGAGCGACTGTAGCGTGAATTTTTTCAGCGCCAGCCAGTATTCGCTGTGCTTGGCCGGCGTTAGCTTGATGACAGCGACTCAGTCGGTGTGCGGTAATGTTGAATACGGGCTGGGGGGTCGCTGTTTCACAGGTTCAGCGTTGTATGTGAGCGTCTGACAACGAATGGCCAGAGCGAACGGCTAGCTTCATATTCATTAACAAATCACGCTCCGAATGTGCTGTCGCTGTCCATTCCTTGTTTAAACCCCAGAGCGCTGGCGGCGATGGGTATTAACTAGTTTTTAACCCATAAACAACCATATTTTTTGAATGTAACATTATACATGTTTTTAGAATCATTTTGTAATATGAATACATTAATCTCAGACCTGTTAGATCAATTCTGCACACATTTCTTTTAAAATGTTTTTTTACTTAAAAATAAATCCTAACATTGCAGAAGTGGTCTCTGAATTTTTGACATTAAAAAAAAAAAAAAAAAAATTAATACCAATTAATTATGATTAATTATAGATTGCTTCATTGAAATGCATTGGACATCGCCAGGGAGCGACAGCTCATACCTGGCGCTGTGAGGGAATTTGCAGCGGCGCTGTTCGGTCCAGGCGGCTTCATGATGAATGCCGCGCTAGCCGCCGGGCGTACTTGAGTCGGTAGCCGCCGTCAGACACTACCTGGCGCTAGCCCGTGATAAATAAGGGCCCATGTTAAACAAAAAAACAGGCTCACAGAGTGTAGGCGCTCTGGATCTGGTCGCTATAGCATAGAGAGTGTGATTAAAGTCTGTTTTTAAACCCATATCCACCAGTAACAAAGCAAAAACACATGGAATGACATTGTTGTGACATTGTGACATTAATACTTTAGTGACAGACCTGTAATAACAATTCTGCATAAAAAAAAAAAAAAAATCACAAAAGTTTTCAAAAATTACTTTTTCTAGGCCAGGAGAGGTCACACAATTATTTGATACAAAAAAAAATAAAAATAAAAAAAACCCTGTTTAAACAGAAGAGAAGGAACGTCCATTGAAATGGGAGAGCGACAGGTAGCGACAGGTAATACCTGGCGCTCTGGAAGCTAGAGCACAGTCGCTATACATTGAGCCACCTGTAATGATGATAGGGACAGCGGCAGCTCTAATTCTGACAACTGTGAGATCACAGTTGTCATAATTAGAGCTGCCGCTGTCCCCAGCAATGCACTGGTGATGTAATTATCTCCAGAGCCACAAATATGCAGATCCAAAGAATCCGAATAAGTTTATTGATCCCCAAGTATTTACGTAACATACATACAAGCAATGCTTTAGCAGTATTAAAGCATATGGATATGAGAGAACAAGAGGAAATATTGCAGCCAGGCCTGTTGGTAGATCACAAGGAGAGGGTTGGGAAAAACAGAAACATAGAAATAAATAGTAGAATGTTCTGGAGATCACATTTTACCTCACAGTAATAACCACACCCCATCTCTTCACACACACACACTTACCTCATGAGTTTATCTACCTCATGAGATTATGATATGATATACCTCATGATATATATATATATATATATATATATCATATATATATATTGTAAGCAGTCAGCAGGGTTATTCCCGGATATGTGCCACTGAGGCTGAGGGTTTCAGTGACATAAGTCCCAGGTAAAGCTACAGGCTGGCAACAGCTAGGTTGTCTAGCAGATGTTTAAGTTGGACTTCTTGGTCTGGACTTCTTGGTCTGGGATTAAAGTGGACCAAAACCCAGCACGATCGGCCCTGGAATCTATATGATTCCCGGGCTGATCGATTCCTTCCCCCAGGGCATCCACAATTGGGATGCCCGGCTGTGTGAAATTCCCCAGGTCGCCCCATACACTTACCTTGCTTCCCAGTCGCATGGCTCATGTGCGAGTCGCGGCCGCATCCCTGCTATCCCTCTAGCAGGGGGCATGCCCTAAATGTCCGGAACGTGCACGCACCCTGTTAGAGGGAAGCAGGGATGCGGCTGCCAGCGCACTCGGAGCCGCTAGCCTTAGACGTCATGATGTCAGTGGCTCCGAGCAAGCAGATTGGACGAGCAGCAGTGCATGCGCCGTAGGACCAAGAAGAGGTGAGTTGCGCTCGGCGATAAGGGGGGTTTCACACAGCGGGGCACCCCCGACCTGGGGCAAAGGACCAAAACCCAGGATTTTGACAATTCTGGGTTTTGGATTGGCTGTTGGGTCTGGGTTGAATAGCCACTCCCTACTTCAATCCAGGATTCACAAAATGCTGAATGAACACTCAGGTATGCACCTGAGTTGATATTAATGGAGGAAATGCTGCTGTATGTCAGAGAGACAAAGAGATGTGAACTGAGCATCAGGAGGGAGCTAACACTGCTGCTCTGCTGGAACCTGGAGAGAGCCAGTGTCTGCCTGAAAGCCTGTCACTTGGTGAGCTCTGAAATAATGTGTTTAACTTTTTTTGCTGTAGAAAGCATTATTTGTTTGATGGACTTTTGATGTAATGCTGAACTGGAACTGGTGGCTTATCCTGAGAATAAAAATTATGTGTTTGCACAAGAACTCTGCCAGTGCCTACCTGTTTTATGCCAGTCGGCCCACATATGGTGGAGATTGGGGGCAACACTTGGTTGTGACGGCATACAAAGAAAAGTTGCTGTTTATGCTATACTGTTTATGATGTATGTTGGGCGCTCTAACACCAGTACAGCGCTGCAGCAAGCGAAAGGTAGTGACAGCTTAGTGTGACCGGCACTCGGTGCTCCACACCATACTTATCATCAGCGTCAGCACTCTAAAGCTGGGCGCTGTAGCAGACTGTGTGATTAAAGTGTTTTCGAACACATATACACCTGTAACAAAACATTTGGAATGACATAGTGCCAGAGCTGTAAATGCATAAATATATTAAAAGTCCAAAAAGTTTCTAAAAGTGTTTGTTTGCAGACAGGGGAGGTCACACAATGATTTCAGCAAAAAAAAAATGCCAAACACGCTATTTATACACAACTAATGAAAGCCCATTGAAATGTATGGGAGAGTGCTACAGAGTGACAGGTACTACATGGCGCTCTGGAACCTAGAGCGCCGGGGCTATACGCTGAGCCTCCTGTAACAATACATGCGGCTACATGATGCTGTTAGAGGCGCTCACCAGATTCGCTTTCATAAATGTGGGTTTGCGTACAGCGTCCAGCATTCACCAGACGCTGCCTGCCGCTACGAGGCACTACCTGGAGCTATGCCTTCTTAAATAACCCAGAGAGAGAAGAATAAACCTGCACAGCGTAAACTAGATCCCATATATCAAATCTGGATGCTGGGTAAAGCGGACCTAAACACCCAAAATTCAGGCGAACATACATGTATGAGGAACGGGCCTACCAGCACAGACCCAAAGATCCACCTGTTTAGCCGCTCAACAGAACCATCAAAATAGTTAAATTTTATCAAAAAGCTTTATTCAATGCTGGCCTAAACATATTTTAAAAACAATTAAAAATGTAATTGCTGGAATTGAAGTGTTCTGGACTAATCTATTATACAGATAGTGATATGTAGACAATTTGATGTTTAGACAATTAAATATTGGATTAGGGCTATGCTATAGCCCACAAAATAAATATCCAACTCTATTTATGCCCGGGAGTTTCATAAGAGCTGTGCCAGTGATTATTTATAGTGCATACAAAACCAGAGAGAGGTGCATGCTTCAGAAATATATATGCGACAAGAGAGTCAGATGAGTCTCAATGCTCAATAATAGTCTATAAGAAGTAAAGTGCTAAGTGCATAGAAAGTGCAAGTGCTAAAGGTGCAAGTGCTAAAGAAGAATGAAGCTCCAGGGCATATACAGTGTACTCCACCAATTAGAATCAAAATCCCTGATACATATTAGCAAGACTCTTAGGAAGTGGCAGATCGCAGTCGCCACGCAACGCGTCAGTGGTGTTGGCATGCTGGACTCTGGAGTGGGACCTGATTATTGATCATGTGGTAATGTAGATTGATCTTTGTTATTGCTAATATGTATCAGGGATTTTGATTAATACATTGTACACTGTATATGCCCTGGAGCTTCATTCTTCTTTAGCACTTGCACCTTTAGCACTTGCACTTTCTATGCACTTAGCACTTTACTTCTTATAGACTATTATTGAGCATTGAGACTCATCTGACTCTCTTGTCGCATATATATTTCTGAAGCATGCACCTCTCTCTGGTTTTGTATGCACTATAAATAATCACTGGCACAGCTCTTATGAAACTCCCGGGCAAAAATAGATTTGGATATTTATTTTGTGGGCTATAGCATAGCCCTAATCCAATATTTAATTGTTTAAACATCTAATTGTCTACATATTACTATCTGTATAATTGATTTGTCTTAAATAACCCCCTTAGACATGTTAGGAGGAAAGTGGTTGTTTATTTAATCCTGTATAGGCCATGAACCCTACCAAGTACACAAAATGTCACAAACCATAAGTAAAGTATATACACTACTTTAACCATAACAATGGCGGTGCATACACCAATACTTACGGAGTAGTGTTAAAGCTAGTAGATGATAAACATCTAAACCTTTAAACAGGGTCTAACTGGAGCTGGGGCTTCACATGCAGGAATTGATCAAACCTCATGTGCATGCAGAAGCATGGACCCCAGCTTTAACCATTAAATATTAATCTAAACAGGTGGCAACCCGGAAGAGGGGAGGGCGCTGCCCTAAGTACTGCACTGAAGAAAAGAAATGAAAACTCAACTAGCCAGAACATTAATGCCTCCTAAGAAGCACCCCCTCCTCAGCCACAGAAGGATACAGAGTGTATTTGTGTGAAGGAGGGGTGCAATCGGTTGAACACAGGCCAGATCATCTCCCCTCCAGTGGTGTGGTCATGTGACTCCTGTATGTCAGAACGCAGTGAAAGATGCTTGCCTGCTTCTCTGCATTTTGCCATTTCTGCCCTCTAGCCCATTGCACCCTTTCCCTTTACACGCTTTTTTTAAATTGACCGTGACCAAACTTAAAAAAGAGGGCACAAGCACTTAAAGTGCCTAGGGCACCATGGACACCAAATATGGCCCTGCTCACATCTGCTGTGAAGAATTAAGATAACCAACCCCAACCATGGTAGGAACTCCTATTCTACTTTTCTTTAGTGGAACAAGAAGCAAGAGATACACTCTGGTTCTTGAGGCAGGAGTAAAGACCCCGAGTGACCAAGGGGCAGAACTTGCTGCAGCCTTATTCTTACTAAAGGGCAACTGACTCTGTATGCTGTTGATGATGACAACCGTAAAATGTATCTGTGACTGCTGAAGAGTTTACCAGCAAGATATAGTACTTATAAAGTGAGTAACTACTTGTTTAAGTATGTGTGTACCCTGCCAGTGTCCCAAGCCAGTCAGCATTCTCATCCCACCTCGCCCCCCCCCCCCCTCCACGAGGCCCTCTGAGCCCAGCATTACCAAACCCACTCCCCACACATCTGAGTCCCTGAGTTTGATCCCTCAGGCCATGTGTTTTACACACGGTCAGATTTTTTAAAATTTCTTTTAAAAGTAAAGAAGGTACCAAAACAATCCCTGTTCAGAGCTAGTTTCCATATTATACACATTAGGTGGTATTAGAAGAATAAATGGCTTTTACTAACAAAATAAAACTGATCTCTTTTTGGGAAGTAATGTTGCACACAGCCACCGACACAAAAAAATTAGTGTTTAAAGAGGTATATTTTTTGCTGGCTGGATTAATGGTTTGGGCTACAACATACCACTTTAATGCATCCAGGTTCTGGTGACACCTTCATGGTTGTGGAGGTCTGTTTCTGTCAATGATTAACCACCTCCTTCTGTACCCAACAGCAAAAGGGCAGAACATTGTTTCTCCTCCCTCCCTGTCTAGCGCCTAATGAGGCTTTGCAAGGAAATCTATACAGTACAGAGGAGCTGCTTGTCTGAATCAAGCACCAATTCCACACTGAATATTTCCTCGCTAACTACAACTTGGCAATAGTGGGCAAAATGCTCTGCCTTTAGTCAGCAACAGATATAGAAACAGTTTGAAAAGTGAAGAAGTTAGGGCATTTAGCCTTCAAACTTTGACTCCTTTTTAAGAGCAATGGAAGGTTTGGACATTTAATGATGAAGAATCAAATGATTTTGTTATTTTATGAGTAGCAAGAAGACTGGAAATTATTATATTTATTCTGAGCAGGGTTCTCAGCAGCAACACTACAGTCTGGTAAAAGATAGATGGGCAGGGGCAGTAGTTCTGGCAACCGCCACAGCACTACAGCTTTAAAAATGATAAGCAGGAAGGAGATGTCAAAGGAAAGTTGTACCAGCAGCAGCAGCAATACATGTGAGAATATGATTTATGTAATCACTGAACATCTTTTGGTGCTCGTACTAAAGCAATATGCAAGGTAGAATGTTGCAGATCTAGAAGAGTAAAGGCAGGTCATTCTGTCACTGCAAGCCAAGATGAACATTCTTAACATCAGCCACTAAAGTTCAGTTGAAATGCATACTCTCCTGGCCCTGGGTACCATACCCTTTAGACTACTATATATGTGTGACGATGTTTGACTTGTGCCATGCAGGAGGAATGTTTTCGACTGACCAATTGCAGCACAGCCACAATGGGCCAGCCACTGGCAAGTTGTAGCTCGCAAGGAGACATCCAGTGGAATATGTGGTGCTTGATGCAGAAAAGCAGCTTCTCTGTACTCTATGGCGTTCTTGAAAAGACTCATTATGTGCTAAACAGGAAGCAGAAGCAATGCTCTGCCCTTGTCAGAACCAGACCTGCTCAACCATGGAGGTTTCACCAGAACTTGGCCACACTGAAGTGGTATGTCATTGCCCAAAACTTTAGCCCAGTGGGCCATGAAAGATACTCCCTAAAAATACTTTTGGTGTCAGTGGTTGTGTAAAAAAAGAGAGAGTTCCATGGAGCCCCCAACAGTCGCCACTATTTGGGAAAAAAAAGGCCGGATCAGCTTTCTTGAAAATGACACATAGATATGCCTTAATTGAGGCTAAGCACATACCATAACTTAACTAAGGCACAGCAGCCCAATAAGTGGAACAACAGCAACCACTGTGCCAGTAAATCAGACAAGTGGGAATTCAGCTGAAACACAAAGGGGTGATTAGGTGTGTATTATTGTTTCTAGCCAATAGTTTTTCTTATAGATCATAGACATTACAAGGGAGGAAACATAGTTGAAATATAATGAGTAAAAGGGGTGGCAGAAAGAAAAGCAGAACATCATAATAGCAATGGCACAACTGCTTTGTAGTTTAATGCTTGTGGATGTGGCCTGGCTGCTAGAATGTGGATGGGAAAGGGAAGGATTGTCTTGCTGACATTACTGGACAGTTCAGTTATGTCTCATGACATAAGTCTGAAAGGAGACACATACTGTAATTTTTACATTTGTATATGAATGGCCACACCAGGGGCATAACTATAAGGTGTACAAGGCCCAGAAGGTTAGGAGGCCCCACCATTGTAATCATGCACTAGGGAAAGAAGCACACTTTGGCTGTTTCGGTCTTTAGGCATCTAGTTGTATCCAACTGAGTTCAAATAGCAAGAAAAATGGCACTATATGGCCACGACAGGGCTCTATTTAATGTTCATAACAGGGCCCTGTCACATTTAGTTACATTGGGCCATCTGCACCTGTGTAGCTTACATACTACAGTGAAATTCTTGGACAGCAATGTAGCAATCTCCTCCTCTTCTTTTTGGCACTGATCTGCTTCCCAGGCACTATCCATTACACAAATATTTATTAGGTGACAGCTCCAGGGGCTAAATGTGTGCACCCTAACTCACAGACTTTACAGAATTTACAATTTGTCTCTTTCAATAGAATATGTTCCCGAGGGCTCACTTCTTGGCTTGCTGTTAGCAATTTAATTAGGTAATTGTATTGTTCAATTAATTAATAAAACCATATACTGTATGTTTTGCAATATAAAATGATTTTAGAGAAGGAAAATAAGAGAAAAAAAACATTACAAAACAAACAGTGTGCTAACCCCCCCCCCTCCTCCCAGAGCCCAATAGCAGGCAGGGGGGCAGATCCCCCCAGAAATACTTGATAGACAGTGTACCAAACCCCCTGTCAGGGTGCAGAAGAACCGCATGAAGGACAGCATGAGGAATGCTTCCCAATTACCCCATAACAGGCAGCATGCAGACTCCCCCTCTCAATCACCTCATAACAGGCAGTGTGTAGAATACCCTCCCAGTCACCCCATAAAAGGCAGCATGCAGAACCACCCCATAAAAGGAAGAGTGCTATATCCTCACAATCACCCTATAACAGGCAGTGTGCAGAATCCCCTCAAATTCCCCCTTAACAGACAGTGTGCAGAATCCCCCCACCCTTCAATCACCTCATATCAGACAGCATGCTGATTCCTCCTCCAAATCCCCGCACAACAAGCAGTGTGCAGAATCCCCCCAAATCACCCCATAACAGACACCGTGCAGAATGCTCCCCCCAATCTCCTCATATCAGGCAGCATTCTGAATCCTCATCCAAATCACCCATAAGAGGCAGAACGCAGAACCCCCCCCCCCCAAAAAAAAAATAATCTCCATAACAGTTGACTGTGCAAAATCCCCCCTCCCCCAGTCACCTCATGCCATGCAGTGTGCCAAATCCTCCCAATCACCCAATAGCAGCCAGTTCGCAGAGCCCCCCCCCCCATCACCCCATAAGTGTCAGTGTGCAGAATCCCCCAAATCAACCCCCAAAAAAGACATTGTGCATTACTCCCCCTAGTCACCTACTAAAAGGCACTGTGCAGAACCCCCTCACCCCATAAGTGGCAGTGTGCAGAATACTCCCCAATCACCCCATAACAGACAATGTGCAGAAAACCCCAATCACCCCATAACAGGCAGTGTGTAGACGCCCCCCCAGTCGCCCGATAACAGGCAGTGTGCAAAATCCCCCCAATGAACCTACAAATTACAGTGTGCAGAACCCCCCCAATCACCCCAAAACAGGCAGTGTGCAGAATCCCCCCTAATCAACCCATAACAGGCAGTGTACCCCCTCATCACATTTCAAAAAAGGCATTGTGCATTACCCCACCAGTCTTCTCCTAACAGGCACTGTGAAGAATCCCTTCATAAAAGGCAGCATGCAGAGTCCCTCCCATATTACCCCATGACAGGCAGTGTGCAAAATCCCCCCCCCCCCCGAGCACAGACTCCTCCCCAATTACTGCATATCAGGACGCATGTCAAACCACCACATAACAGGCAGTGGGCAGAATCCTCTTAATCACCCCATAACAAGCAGTGTGCAGAATCCCCCCCACATAACAGGCAGTCTGCAGAAGCCCCACAATCACCTCCTCCTTGTCACCTCATAACACGCAGTGTGCAGAATGCCCCAAAATCACCCCGTAGCAGGCACTGTTCAGAATCCACCCCTAATCATCTTAAAACAGACAGTGTTCAGAATCTCTCCCTCCCCCATAATCCTCAGATCAGGCAGTGTGCAAACCCCCCCCCCCAATTCTCCGAGGGTTTTTAACTAAAAAACATTCTTACCTTATCGTGGGCACCAACCTCGCAACCCAACGGCACCATCGATGCCAGAGGCGCATACAGACAGTGTACAAGAGCGGCTTCCCCCTCTCTGTGCATTTGTCCTTCAATTTGAATGGGCGGGCAGGGCTGCACACAGAGAAAGGGAAGCCTGGATAGTGAGTGGACTTTTCTTTTACATTTGCATCATAGGCACCCCCCCCCCTTTAAGGAGGGAAGGGCCCCTTATGGAGTGAAAAAATATGGGCTACTCTCTCTAGTATGGGGTCTGGGCAATTTTTAAAATTGGAAATCAGTGTACACATTTTGCCTTTTTCAATTAAATGGCTGCTAGATTTTTGGGGGTGTTCCCATACAAATTGGGGGGTTTGACTGTTTAGGTGCTTACCAAAGGGCCATATTTATTAACCATTATTATTTACTCCCATTAGACTTTAATGGTCTTTGGCCTTTTTAACAGAGCTTATTAAACAGATTTAGCATTAAAATGGCAAAATTGCCAAGATCACTAAGGCCATTTAAAAGGATAGTATTGGCACCATTGAAAACAAGCAGTAACTAAATGCCTACCCTTAAAATAATTATGTATATTGTTATGACATGGGGTGTGGGGGTCTAAGACCCAGTGGAGAGAAGTGCTTGTAACTGTGTAAAGAACATAGTTCATTATATTTCTTCACTCTTCGTTAAAGGTTGTCAGAACAGAAGAATAATATGTCACTGGAGGAAGTTATTTGCCCTGTGTAGCAACATTAAAGCGTTTTTGTACACTTTGTGCAGGGTCTTATTTCCTTGTGCATGAGTTTCCAAGGCAAGATGGATGCTTTGGATAAAGGTCCTAGGTATAACATGTAAAATAAATTGGCACCTAAGAAAAATGGAAAAATATTCAATATAACAATGAAATAATACATACAGAACTTTTTCTTATACATTTTGCTAGTCTTTCTTAATAAAGAAAAAGTAGCACAAAAATATTTGGCACTAAATATTGGGAACATAACTAGAGATAAGCGAATTTTTGAAAAACTAAATTTGGACGATCCGCAGAATTTTCCCCAAAAATTGTTTCGGTCCAAATTTATTTGCAGCGAATCGATAGTGAAAACAGATATTTCTGGCCTTCAGAGAGCCTCAGTAGGGTTGTAGAACACTTTGCCTTGCTTAACACGCATAGGGTGTGTGCTGCGTTAGTGAAATAATACTGTTATGCAGTATTACATGCAGATCAGAGGTGTGATTAGAATCAATGTCGCAGAGCAGCACATTGACAGAGCCTTGGTGGCATCAGTATGAGGAGACCATATAATGCCTAAATGTGGAGTTGGCGGCAGTATATAGTGGCTGAATGACACAGCCTGGAGTTGGTGGCAGCATATAGTGTCTGAATTACACAGCCTGGAGGTGGCAGCAGCATGAGGAGACCATATAGTGCCTGAATGACACAGCCTGGAGGTGGTGGTGGCATATAGTGGCTAAATGACACAGCCTGGAGGTGGTGGCAGCATGAGGAGACCATATAGTGGCTGAAAGACATAGCATGGAGGTGGCGGCAGCATGAGGAGACCATATAGTGACTTAATGACACAGCCTGGAGTTGGCGGCAGCATTAGGAGAACATATAGTGGCTGAATCACACAGCCTGGAGTTGCTAGCTGAATGAGGAGAGCATATGGTGGCAGAAAGAGACAGCATGGAGGTGGCAGCAGCACAGGGAGAACATATGGTGGCAGAATGAGACTGCCTGGAGATGGCAGCAGCAGCATCAGGAGTACTGAAAGTGACCCGGTGACGGGTGCAGTGGGTGGCAATACCAGTACCCGGTGGCAAAGGTGGGTGAAGAAAGGAGAACTTGGCATCAGATGTGTGGCATCAGGTGGGTGGCAGAATCAGAATAGTAGCTGACAGTCTCTTCTGTAAAAGTGTTAGTGTGCACAAGTAAGTATGGAGGATATGTAAGTAAGTATTGAGGAATTAATAATGCAAGATTAGGGCCTTATGTGGGAAGTTTTTACCTCCACGGGTTACAATGGGCCATACGTTGTTCCCTTCCACTTTTTAGAGGTCTTTAGATCAATACTTGGTGGTGTAGGTGGCACAAAGTGTTTTTTGCACATCTTACCTTTTGTTTGATTTCAACACATATATGTTATCCTAAGAATATTATTAAAAGTTAAGTTTTATGTAATGCATTTCCTCAATACTTACTTGTGGTCTGATGCGGAAGAATGTCTGTAACTGGGGAGCAGCACCTTAAATCTGTTTTGCACTATCCATATTTGTGAAGTGTTGGTGTGGAACCATGATCAATCTACTCTGATGCATCAGATGGCTCATGAATCAGATGGCTGATTCATGCCTGATTCAACTTCACAAAGGTCAGTCTCTCCACATTTTTCATGGAGTTCTACTTGGGGTTACTATGGCCCCTGCCACACCTGCTCTGATGGCACCCTTTAAGCCAGGCAGGACAGCTTTTCCAGGGCAAACTCTGCTAGCTGCGGCCACAAATCAAGTTTGGCTGCCCAGAAGTCCAACGGATCTTCAAGGTGTGTTGGCAAGGTCATGTAAAGATATGCCACCTTGGTTCAAGTGCTGATGGAGCTGGTACTGCTCCTGCCACCCCACCCCTCTCCAGCAGTTGTGGCAGTGAAAGGTAAGCGCAGAGGGCCGCCCAAGTCAGACCTGCGAAAGGATGGACGATGGCGCAGATAGGCATTGGCCAAATGACTACATAGGATGTCTCTGTAGTAGGTCAGTTTGTCCACCCTGTAAAAAAGCCCCCTATTTTGTGCCGAGAGTGAGGCTTCAATAAGGTGAAGACCTAGAAGTCAACCCGCTGCCGCCATGCCCTGCACACATGGTACGCTCGAGGGGCACTGGGTCTAGTCCATGCAGTGGAGTCTGAGGACACGGTGGCTGTCCACCACTTGAAAAGGGAGGGACTGCAGCACCAGCAACTTGGACAGGAGCAAATTTACAATCTGCGCAGTTGGATGAGTGGGCGCATACTGTTGTCTCTTGGACATGGCTTCGTTGATGGTTTGCTTGCGGAATGACTGACTCGAAGTAGGAGGAACAAGAGCATCTGGAGTGACAGAGGATGGGTATGACAAACAGCTCCCTTCAGCTGAGGTGGTGGAGCCTTGGCTGGCTGAAACAGGGAGCAGCGTGCCACTGGGTGATGCAGCAGGCTGGACCACCACATCAGAGCCATGGTTCTCCCAGGCCGCTTTATGGTGACGCTGCATATGTTGACGCAGGGCCGCGGTGCCAACATTGGGACCCTGTCCACACTTCAGCTTCTGCCGACACACCTCCTCCGGATGCTTGATGATGGTCACACCATCGAGTAGCTGATTTTCCCACTAACAGTCCGCACTTATCAAAGAAAATCAAGCCAGCTCACCACATCCACAGAGAAACCCGGAAAAGGAGATACACTTGGTATTCCTCCAGGTTTAGCATTAGTCAGTGTTTTATCCAGCTTCCATTAAAACATAACTTTTAATGCACAGACATTTAAAAAATGCCATACTATGGTATAGCTGCAGACTGCGGTGGTGTCTGGGTTTGATTTAAAAATTGGATATTTGAATTTCTACACTCTGGCATTTTTAAATGTTTGTGCATTAAAGGTTATGTTTTAATGTAAGCTGGATAAAACACTGAGTCCGCACTAATTGACCGCTACTCCCGCCGACTCCAGAAACCCCTGTTCCACTACCTTCTGGGAAAATAGGCTGCCGTGAAGCCTTGGGCACGTTTGGCTCCATATTTTCCACCTCTGCCACCATGCTGGCTGCCAACCATGCTACCACCTTGCTGGCTCAGCTACTGCCTCACAGGCAACCTGCAACCCTCTTCTCCTAATGATGAAGTCCCTTCTGCCCCTAGTCACTGATGTTCTCCTTAGGTTCCTCAACAGTGTCAGCTTCAGGAGCCTGAACGCTCACAACACCACCTCCCATGCCACTCTCCTCATCACTACTTGCCTTTCTAGTGGAGAAAACGGTGGATGTCTCCTCCACTTCTTGGCTGGGCAGTAGCTGCTGACTGTCCTCTATCAGATCGTCCTCACTGAATAGTGGAGCTGAAACCAAAGCATAAGATACTTCTCTGGGCGAGGGAACAGCATAGAACAGAGGCAAATGGAGGACAGGTACTGATCCGGGTCCTTGCCAACTGAGGGTTGTGTCTGAGGAACCCACCGACTGTTTACTGGGGATGCTTGAAATTGACTTAGAGGTGAATCGCTGCTGCAGCACACTTTAACTGTGTCTCTAACTCCCTCTCGCTGTCCCTCACTCTGTCACTCACTCTGTCCCTCTCTCTCTGCAATACAACGCTGAAGTGAGTGACCGCAAGATGGCGGCTGATTATATAGGGCTGTGACATCACCAGGGTGGCTGGCTGCTGATAGGCTGCATGCTTCATGTGATTCAACGTCATCTCGCTGCGACTACTGCTGCCACTCGCCTCTAGTCTGCTGCAACCTCTGTCTGATGAATTTAGGCATTTTCTACTCCCCTGTGCATGTCCTAGCACTTGTCTGCCTGACATACTTAGTTCGTATATGAGGGGAGAACAATACACTACACTACACTTAAAACAGGGTTTGTCTACAACAGCAGCAGGTGTGTAATTATGCCTGGCCTTTTGCAGTAACTAGGACCTGATCACTTCAACAGGAACAAATTAGTACAACTCTTAGATGTCTGTATGTGGTATACATTTATTAGGAGAGTTCAGTGCGCTCCGGTAGGCTTTAAAACAGGATTTGTCTACAACAGCAGCAGGTATGTACTTTTGGACAGGTGTGTAATTTTGTCTGGCCTTTCACAGTAACTAGGCCCTGAAGACTTTTAACAGGAACAAATTGGTAAAACTCTTAGATGTACGTATGTGGTATACACTTATTAGGGGAGTTCAATGTGCTCCAGTAGGCTTTAAAACAGGATTTGTCTACAACAGCAGCAGGTGTGTAATTTTGTCTGGCCTTTCACAGTAACTAGGTCCTGACCACTTCACAGTAACAAATTAGTACAACTCTTCGATGTACGTATGTGGTATACACTTATTAGGAGAGTTCAATGTGCTTCAGTATGCATTAAAACTGGATTTGTCTACAACAGCAGCAGGTGTGTAATTTTGTCTGGCCTTTCACAGTAACTAGGCCCTGAAGACTTTAACAGTAACAAATTAGTACAACTCTTCGATGTACATATGTAGTATACACTTATTAGGGGAGTTCAATGTGCTCCAGTGGGCTTTAAACCTGGATTTGTCTACAACAGCAGCAGGTGTGTAATTTTGCCTGGTCTTTCACAATAAATCGGCCCTGAAGACTTTAACAGGAACAGATTGGTACAACTCTTACCGAATGTATGTGCTATACACTTATTAGGGGATCGCTGCTGAAGCACACTGTAGCTGTGTCTTAAACTCTCTCTCCCTTTCCTATCACTGCTTCTATGCTTGAATTTGGCTTAGAGGTGAATCACTGCTGCTGCACACTGCCACTTTTTCTCTCTCTCCCTCTCACTGTCCCTCGCTCTATCACTCGCTCTGTCCATCTCTCTTTGCAATACAACGCTGAAGTGAGTGGCCGCAAGAGGGATGCCAATTATGATACTTGGTTAACCCTAGGTTACGACCCCTAATCCCTTAGGAAACTGGTTAAATGAATCTTTGGCTTTTAAGTCGGATTACTACAAGCAATCTTGTTTTATGTGCAGTACTTCTGACCTTCAATTAGCAGTTTTGAGTCCGGGTAAGGGAGAAAAGGGAGTTTCATAAGGTCTTTGATAAAAAGGGGACCAGACAAACTCCTACCTCTCCAGCCATATGATTGCAAGTTTTTTCTCCTGCCCAGCGCAACAATTCCTTTTGGCAAAACGTACCCTCTCTCTGAGCCCGAGCTGGAGACCCTATGCCAATACATAGATGAAAATCTCAAGAAAAGATTCATTCTGCCCTCTGGGGCTGGTATCTTTTTGTGGGAAAAAAGGATGGCACTCTACGACCATGTATTGATCATAGGAAACTCAATAAGTTTAAGAACCAGTACCTGCTCCCACCGATCTCCGATCTTTTCCAGCACCTTAAATCTTGTAAAATTTTTACAAAATTACATCTGCAGGTGCCTATAAGCTTGTCTGATTAAGACAAGGTCAGAACACAGATTTTCGCACTTGCTATGGGCACTATGAATACCTCATCATGCCATCTGCCCTCTGTAATGCTGCTACCTTCCAACATTTTGTGAATAACTTTTTTAGTATCATCTGGATCTTTTCGTAATCAGTTAGCTGGCCAACATGTATTTCTGTTCTGTCAATCTAACACAGCATCAGGACCATGTCAGATGGGTCCTTAACAGGTTTCAGCAACGTCAGCTATATGCAAAGGCAGATAAGTATCAATTTGAAGAGACATCAATTTCTTTTGTTAGGGTCATCATTTCATGGGTTTTCTATGGATCCCAGCCTCTTGAAACGACATTCAAATATAAATTGCTATGTGACGCCCCCCAAATTGCATATACAAATTTACCTTTGCAGTCAGTGTACTATGCTGTGCATATTAATCAATCAATGTGGCTCAGTTGAAATGTATAGCTCGACAACAGTGGCCGGGAGCAGCTACATCCCTAGTCTTTTAGACTCCAGGGACAGCCATGTTGGGCTTTGTTCTGCTATAAAGGATTGCTTCACCTTGGCTCTAATTCTTGCACATCCATATCTTGCCTTACCATTTGTCCTAGAGAATGATGCCTCTTCAGTTGCCATGGAAGCCGTCTTGTCAAAAGGATCAGAGGATAAATCAACCTGCATCCAGTTGTCTTATTCTCCTGAAAACTCTTGGCTGAGTGCTTTTTAAATGTTGGGAATAGAAAACATGGTGCCATCTGCTTGAGGGCGCTACACACCTCATCTTGATCCTGACTGATACCTACTTTTGCCAAGCATCTTAGGCTTACTGGTCTTTATTCTTTTCAAAATTTAATTTTCATATCACTGACTGACCTGGCAGCAGAAAACATTAAGCCAGTTGCATTATCTTGGTTATAATGATTCATCTAAGCTTGATTAGCCTTATTTTTCAGAATGTCGTTTCCTGATCCTGGTATCTGATCTGTCTCATCCACAGAGCATCAACTGAACTGCAAGCATGAAGCAGCTTTAAATGCTAATGAGCTCTAGACACCAGTACCAGTTGGTTATTTCTGCTCCATGTGCATTCTGAGTTCCTGTTGATCTTTCCTGTGTACAACCTAGCTTGTTCTTTAATCCTGATCTGCCTGTCCCTTATGTGTTGTCTGAAACTTCTACTGTTCCAGCCCTGACTGTTTTGGGCTGACCGTTGCCCACATTTGGCACATTTGGTATTTGGCAATACCTACTCCTTGGTCACCTGACCTGAGATCTTCCTGCAGCCCAGTCTGTCCTCCCTTGTGGGAACACAAGGCTGGTCCTTATATTCCAGAAAGGTCTGGTTTTGAAAAACTTGGCTTGAGTGCACAGGATTATGACCTGAACCCTACAAAATAACTTTGTGCTAAACTGAAGTGTCACTTATGTAAGAATGTTTTATAATATATGTATATTTATAATAATTATAATTATTATAATTTATAATATATGTATATAATATACGTGCTCTGCTCACTCGTATGTACCTCCTCTCCTCCCTCTTGTTATACACTTGCCAAATGGACAAAAGGATATTAAAAAAGAAATCATCTCTGTGTACCCTGACCTGAACAGCCACAAAGACAAAAGTTTCCATTCAAGGCCAGGGTGTATTCTTTCAAAATTAGGTGTGAAAAACCCAACAGGGTTTACTGTAGGTTCACGCACCTGGCAGGTGCACATAATGCATATGGCAGTTTTTCTCCACAATGGGGGGAATCTCAGATTTATATTGAAAAAACAGTCACCCAGCCCAGAAATATTTTTTTCTGAAAATGCCAGTAGGTTGTATGTAGAAAACAAGCATAATCAGGAAAATATATCTTTAGGTTGCAGCTGGCCCCCAGGGTAAATGCCCAAATTTGGTATGGCCGAGATGAATAGGAACTGGAATAGGCCAGAACTGGATGAAGGTGCTCTACCAGATGCGTTGTGAAACCAACCACTTAGGGCTCTGCCCATTCGACCTGCTTAGCACAAAATTCTGCAACCCAAATACCACTCATTCATTTTTGGGGATCATAGACAATTATGCTGTTTTTACATTTCTTATCACACTGTGTGTTCTTGACATTTGTTTTATTTAATTTATGTTTCTTTTTTCTATCACATGCAAGCATTATTATAAGTGTCCCAGTAGATGGCTCAGTCCAGAAACAAGCCCCTCCGCTCCTGTTCCTAAGTGGGCCCTAGCCTGAATCTTTAGGTAACACTCCAAGCATATTGAAAAAGATACCTGGCACCAAAATATTCCTCTGAATCCTAACATCAGTCAGGCATTATTCCATTATCATTAAAAGCATGTCACCATGTACGGTCTCATCGGCAATGACAATAGTCAAGTTGTAAGCATGACAAGTTTTGGGGGGGGGGCCCTCTTAGACATATGAAAAGTGCCCTTTCAAAGCATATCTATATAGCAGGGGCTGTATCTATCTCCCACCATGTATACATCTCATAAAAAATCTAATTACAGAGGAAAATGGGACTCAGCTAACCTATACTTTCATGCAATTGTTAATTACATTACATTACAAAACAGCAATTAAATCCTAGCAAGATCTGTTTTTTTTTACTGCTAGGAAAACTGAATGAATTTTTAATATTGCTTCCCTTTTCATTTAAATTGCCAATCACAGGCCTAGTTTGTCACTAGTTTCTCAGCTATGACATGGAAAAGGAAAGTGAGGAATTGCCCCAAACTGAAACTCCCCTGTGTGTGGTCAGCAATTAGAAGCACATGGTCAATTTAAACATTTGTTTTTACAGAATGACTTGCAGTTTCTTCAGTAATTATAGTGGAGTTAAGCTATGTGGTCATTTTACATCCAGACAGCGCATAACAGAGGTCTTCTGCAATTGACTGACTAAAGGCATACGTAATGGAAAAATGAATTGTGTTTACACTCCTCTAGATAGTAATCTAATTCCCATACTATAGTCATCTCATGATACCCTTAAAGTACTATGCATGTTTAGCTTTACAATTGCATGTCCTAGTTGTTGCATGTCTTACATACAGGGATACACTTGCTAGTAAGCATAAAGTCTGATTGGTAGGGAGGTTGCTAAGCCTGTAGGCATCCAGACTGCCAAACAGCTGTTGCCTTGCAACATTCCATAGTTCTAGGTCCTACATTGGTTTAGTAAGCAGCTGTTTCACTTGCTGAATGCTGGAGATAGTGCAACAGCATACAGCTTGTCTCTGTATGTGATCTTTATCTATATTGCTAGGTTAATGCAGTTTACATTTTTGTGCGTAGATGGTGCTGTTACATATGTCTATGTGTAGTCTCTGTTGTACATTCTCTGCTGAATGTTGTGTTTCCTGTACATTGAAGTGATCTCTATGACTTAATTTTCCTGTCTGTTATCCACCATGTAAGGTGATCTTCTCTTAGTGCACTTATTTTCCATCACAAATGCCTATCTGGATTTGACTCCGCTGCACACAGCACTCACACTCTGCAACATAGAAGAAGCGCTGTGATGAACTGCAGGAGCTTGAAAAGATAGCTTAGGGGATTAAAGTCCTGCAAAAAGATGACTGTAACAGGTGCAAGAACAGGCATTCATTTCCAGGGAAGTGTCAGTTGACTGCAAGGGGGCAAGAAGAGATTCCCAGGCAAGCCATGCTCAGGGGTATAAATACCCCTCCCAGCGGTGGGGAGCGAGCAAAGATTGGCAGAGTGCCAGCCTGGAAGGAAGGGGGACACTTGTTCTTCCTTGAAATGCCAGCAGAGCAGTTATTTTGACCGCTTCTGCTGGAAAAAGACTTATGCTCTTGGCTCAGAAAGTTGTGCTTGGAATAAGTGTGGCTATATAAGTTATTGATTTAAAAAATAAGGAGTTCCTTTGGTAAGTTGGTGGTAAATTGTGACCAATCCTGGTCAAATTGGTAAGTGAAACACTGCAAGCTATATTTTTTTGTGAATCAGTGTCTGCTAATACTGACACATTTAAACACCTGCATCCCTGCTGAGTAGGGGTGTTGACTTGGTTCTTGAGCTCAGAAAGCTGTGCTTGGAAAAAGTGTGGCAATAAAGTGGTTATTGAGTAAAAAAAATAAAATCAGAAGTTAAAATCAGATGTTAAGAACAGAAGTTGCTGCAACTGTAAGTACTTAACGTTTTGTATTAACTGCTGTTTTATAACTAGGATAATGGCTAGCAATATTGGAGGTCTACTTCAGTGCACAATTTGTCAGAACACTACTGGAGCAACAGTTCCGGGATGAAAACCACTGCGATAAATGTGAGCGTGTTACACATTTAAAAGCTCGGGTTGGAAATCTGGAAAAGCAAAATGCAACACTGAGGAAGGGCAAGCTTCTCACTGAGCAAGCATTACGTGGGATAGAAATGGGGGGGTGGATAAATTGGTCAGAAGGGGCAGGTAAGTAGCTGGGTAAATGTAGTTAGAGGCAGTAGAAAGAGGGCTTAGAAAAGGAAGGCCATGCCTGTGTCTGTGCATCCTAGCAAAATTGCCAAATCAGGTAATGATGCAAGGATAACAGTCTCTAACATCAGGGAGGACAGCCCTGATAGTAATCAGGTGGATTGGACTGTAGGTAGAAGAAGACAGTTAGTGGTCATGGGGGATTTTATTATCAGGACTGATAGAACAATTTGTCGCCAAGACCGCCTAGTCCAAATGGTTTGCTGTCTCCCTGGTTCCAGGGTTCGGCATGTGGTGGAAAGGTTCGATACATTACTGGGAGGGGCTAGGGATGATCCAGCTGTCATGGTCCATGTGGGAACCAATGACAGAATTTCTGAAAGATGGAAGACCCTTAAGTATACATTTAAGGAAATAGGCACTAAGTTGAAGGGAAGGACCTCCAAGGTTGTATTATCTAGAATACTGCCTGTGCCATGCATTACACATGAACCACTGTGGGCGCTTAAAGAGTTAAACACGGCTCAAGTCCTGGTGCAGGGCAAAAAGATTTGGGATTTCTAGAGCACTGTGCTGACTTTTCACTAGGGTGCAAACTGTATTCTACAGATAATTTGCACCTGAATGAAAGGGGGGCTGTTGTGCTGCATAAGAGAATACTAGAGGTAGTGGAAGAGTATTTCAACTAGAAATGAGAGGGGAGCGCAAGAGTGAAAGCAAAGGGAAAGACAGGTTACTTAGGGGACAGCATACAATGGTGGGTGGAGAAATAGCAGGGGGGAGGAGGAGTGTAATGTTGGATAAGGAGATCCACGTGTTACAAACTGCAGTGAAAAAATATGTGGACACAACCCTGCAAGATTTAATGACACTGAAGAAAAATGTGTTAAACTGAATGGCAACTTGAAGTGCATGTTCACAAATGCTAGAAGTCTGGCAAGTAAAGTGGGGGGGGGCTTGAGGCCCTGGTACTAGAAGAAAACATTGATGTTATTGGTATGGCTGGGGCATGGCTGGATGCCACACATGATTGGGCTGTTAATCTTCAAGGGTTTACACTCTTTTGGAATGACAAAGCAAAAAAGAAAGGGAGTGCAGTGTGTAAAACAAGATTTCAAAGCATATATAAATGGGGGATACTAACTGAGGATTGTGAAGATGTAAAATCCTTGTGGGTAGAAGTGCAGGGCGATAAAAACAATGTTAAAATACATGTTGGTGTAATTTATAAGCCCCCCAACATAAATGACGAAATAGAGGGTCAACTGCATAAACAGATACATCAGGCAGCACAGGCAGGTACAGTGGTGATAATGGGGGATTTCAACTATCCAGGTATTGACCAGAGACACGGATCTGCTTCAACTGCAAGGGGGAGAGCATTCCTGAGGTGGCTGCAAGATAACGTTATGAGCCAGTTGGTGGAGGCATCTATAGGATCTGCTAATATCAAATGATGATGACCTGGTAGGTACTGTAACAGTTCATGAAATTATTGGTAACAGTGTCCACAATATAGTTGTATTCAACATAAACTGTAAAAAATATTCCCTATATTTTAGAAACAAATGAAGGATACATATGCCATATGGGAGTGCTTTAAACCAATTGTGAGGACCAAAATTCCCGAAATCTATTCCTATAGGTAACAAGTATAAGTAACTCAAATTAAACCCCTCGTGGCTGACACCTGCAGTTTAAACAGGAAATAAAAAACAAGAAAAGGGCATTTAAAAATTACAAATCTCATCTCTCACATAATGTAAACAAATAATTAAGCTGGCAAAAGCACAACATGAAAGATATGTGGCAAAGAAAGCAAAACCAACCCTAAACTCAAACAAACCAAAATCAGAACAGGTAGGTACCTTAATTAATGGTAGTGGGGAGTTGGTCACTGGGGGCCAAGAAAAGGCGGAGCTGCTAAATCGGTTCTTTAGCTCTATGTCCACAAATGAGGCACAAGGTACCATTTTAGGCATTGCCACTGCAAACAATACCCCAAGCATAATTCTTAACTGGCTAAACATGGATATCATTCAAGAAAGACTAAATAATTTAAATGTGAATACAATTCCAGGATGAGATGGACTTCACCCAGATGTTCTTTAAAGACTCACTAACAATTGGTATAGTACCAAAGGATTGGCGCAATGCAAATGTGGTGCCCATTTTTAAAAAGGGTTCTAGGTCTTCTCCATGTAATCACATACCTGTAAGCTTAACATCCATTGAGGGAAAATTGCTTGAGGGACTCCTAAGAGACTACATACAGTATTATGTAACTGCATAATATTCTAAGTGACAGCCAGCACGGTTTTACTAAAGGCAGAAGTGGCCAGACTAACCTGATTCACTTCTTTGAGGAGGTGAATAAAAGGCTGGACAGTGGGGTGGCTGTAGATATAGTTTTTCTGGATTTTGGAAAAGCATTTGACACTGTCTCTCATATATGCTTATTGAGGAAATTGACATATGTCTTTTTTCAACTGTACTAACTATGTAAACCTTTTTCGCTATCCTTTCATCACCTGCCTGACCATGAATGTCTAGGTGAAATCTTTCCACCCCGACAACTTGCAAAGAAGACAAGCTCCGCTAATTTTTTGTCAATGACTGCTGTGGACTTGCAGTGTTCCAAGTGTCAGAGAAACAACTGCTGCTTATTTGCCTTCGATAAGGGTAAAGCAATCTCCTTCTCCAGATGAAACGAGTGATGCCACAGCTTCACATAACTGGCCCATAACGGTCTTCTGACTAAACCCCACAGTCCTGGCCAATGATCATCCACAACCACTGAGGGCAGGCCTCCCTCTGACGGTGTGTCCAGAACCAATAATCAAAAATGGTCCCACTGCAAACGAGACAGTTCATCAGCAAAACATAAAATGTCTGGATGGAAGTGAATTGCCCAATTCCTGATTGTTTCTCCCCACAGTTACACTGCCACCAACGGAATTAGCTCCAGGAAGGCCAGATTTCTTATCAATGGCGACGCCGTCCAGGCCAATGGCCACTGCTCTGTACACCATCTTCCTCCCAGATAGATCAAGCCTGAAGCACAATGGTTTTTGTCAATAGGCTAGGGTGTCAATGCTTTGGAAAAATGTTAACCAAACTTTAATGTCCTTTTTTAAGTCCACAGTAAACTATAAAAATGATGAAGCTCATGTACCCCCCTGGGGGCTTATGACAAGCATCTTGAGAAAATCTGTCCCAAGGGAAGCACCTGCATGCAAAATTTAGCTTACCGAATAAAGATTGCATAGAATCTATCTCTATGCCCTGGAATTTCGTGGTGGTCTTGGGGCGCTAATGCTACCCCGAACCGGGCAAAGACCCCTAGCATGGTATTCAGCAGCACTTTGCACAGCCACAATTCTCCCGGTGCCCACAGAAAAAGTCATTCAGGTAACTGACTCAACCCTCGACCTATCTTTAACACCCACTTCGAAAGGGATCTAAAAGCCTCAAAATAGGAGCAAGAAATGAAACAGCCCATTGGTAGGCAACAATCCACAAAATACCAGTTGCATGCTATAAGGGTGGACTGGTAAAAGCCAAAATGCAGACTCTATGTCAGTTTTTGCCATGAGAGCCATGATCAAATGACAGCTACTTAGCAATTCTATTTTTCACAGATCCTCCCTTAGGAAAAGAAATGTTAAATGAGCTGAATTTTTATCCAAATCCACCTCCTTCTGTATATTATCCTTGATTACCTCGGGGTGCATATATTCTGACAAGAACCGACACATGCTCAATGGGAATTATTAAGACCCAACACATGCCTTTTTTACTAGAATTTGGGGCCCCTGTGCTCTCAGAGACGCCTCCTGTCAGAAAAGGCTGCACACCCAATGACAAGGTTTATGTCTCACCCCTCACGTTCATGACCCTCAACGAGATCCCAATGTCGTGGTGCTCCCAACTCAGCTCAGGATGCACTGACATTATTTAATGAAACTGTTTGTTATAGCATAGCCAAGTCAACCCCCCACCCCCATATACTTGAGGAGCCTCCCAGATCAAATCTATGTAACATATAAGGGGGAGCATAGCTTGGGATGCTTCTCCCAAAAAACGCTGCTCATGATTGTGAATGCTTGCAGCCAATTCCCAAAAGTTCTGGAAATCATCTAAAACTGCAGTCTATTCTCATCCTCCTCCTGCCTGTGTTCCTTCCCTTTTTCCCATTTCTAAATGCTAAAACACTCCAACGGTAAGAGGGTAAATAGTGTAGGGTCTAGATATTACCGCTTCCATATTTTTTCTTTCACCTTGGTCTTAATGTGCCCTCCCAATGGTCCCGATGCACGAATGGCCCCCAACTTGATACGAGCCGATCCTGATCTTTTCCGAACCCGTGGCAGCAGTCGATACCCCACTATCCTCCGTGACCATCACCCTCCCGGGGCACTGCCCCAGCCCCACTGTCATTCACCTTCCTCCCCTGCGGTCCCTAGTGTCATGTGACCCCCCCACACCTCTCAGGGGGAGGCTGAGGCCTAAGTTCCCAAAAAAGCTAGCTAAACAAACCCTTCAAGCCCTCATAAAAAACCCTTACCCTTTTGTCCTGCACATAAATAACAGCATTATGAGATTTAACGCTAGACAACTCTGGAGTAAGAGCAAAAACTTCAGGTGACTGAAAGGAGCGCAGGGGGTCCCGCTCACCAAAGGATGAAATCCCGATCGACGTTCTGTCCTCCCCCTGTGGGTGAGCCATGAGAAAAGCCAGTTGCTGTGCCGCTGATTCGATGCCAAAAGAGGCAGTTTCTGATTATTCAACCATCAAAGAAGCTAATTATTAACAAAACCCCTCAGCAGGTATTCCTGCTTAATGATTGGAAAATAAGTTGCAAAACTTAAGAAAGAGAACACTCTCTCATTACATAATGATTTTACAGAGATTAAGACACCGCTTACAACAATAGCTTGTCATACATTGAAAAAACATTTGGGGACTCTTTCACACTATGCCATTGCACACACATAATTAAACAGAGACAGCAGAGGTAAGCCTAATTCAACACAGCATTAAGATAGGTAGTAAAAAGAACACATCTTTTTTTTTTTAAAGTTTCTTTTTATTTGCAGTTGAACAAACATCAGGTACAAATACAAGTCACATATCACATGGAGGTGCCGCAGGCACCCAGCTCAGTAGCATAGTTTCAATTAACATATAGACACGATACCATTCACTCAACACATACACACACTTCTGGACTCGAATATCTAATTGACTATTCACCGGGATGGGAGGGCCAGTCGGGGGAGCCCTTCTCCAGGATGCTACTCTCATCTCCTTAATGCCACTTTCACTCGCACAATACCTCAAGCTACCTTGGGTGAGCAGCCTTGCCCTTTAAGTGGATCTAAACCCTTCCTAATCGTCCTCTGAGGCGGTGTCTTGGCTTTGCAGCCAGGGACCCCATATCTTCTCAAACTTATCAGGCACCCCCCTGGCCGTGTATGTCAGTTTGTACATAGCGAGTTTCTGGTTAATTAGAGCCCTCCACGCCCGTACTGATGGTTTGGCCGGATGTTTCCAATTAAGCAGAACACATTTCCTGGCATAAAAGAGCAGCAGTCTAAATAATGATTTCAGCGGCCTCGACAGCGACAGTGATTCGACCACCCCTAGAAGACATAAGGAAATCGAGCCGGTGATCCGAATGCCCACCACTTCGCCAATCAAGTCCATTACCTCACCCCAATATCCCACCAGAACCTCACAGGACCAGGTCACATGTTCCCATGTACCAGTCTCCTTCTCACACCTGGGGCATAAGTCACTAGCCAGTAATCCCATCTTATGCAACCGTATCGGCGTGATGTAAGCTTGATGTATCCACTTGGTCTGGATAAATCTGTCTCTGGCTTCTATGACCGATGAGTGTAGGTTATCTAAAATTTCCTCCCAGTCGTCCCGGTCCAAGGTTTGGTCCAGGGCCTGCCACCTGCTTTCAATCTTCCCCCTGGGGGATTTCAGCCCAGCAACCAGGCACCTGTACAATGTAGAGACAGGTTTCCTCAAGTCCGTCCCTCTCACTGCACTCTCCACCTGGGACACCGAAAAATTCGGACTGACCCTGTGGAATTGAGTTTGCAGAGCATGCCTGAGTTGCAGGTATCGGAAGATGTCCCGGTGGGAAACTCGAAAGGTCTCCCGGACTTGGTCAAACGACATAAGCACTCCATCCCTGTACACCTGGCCCAGCGTCTGGAGGCCCTTCCCATCCCAGAACTGCGGATCCTGCATTGAAACCAACTCAGGGAGCTTGGGATTGTTCCAGAGAGGAGCAAAGGGGGACCAATACTGGACCTCGTCCGGATTCTCGATCAGCTTGGCCACCCTTCCCCATATGTTGCACACTACCCTCATGCATCCGGTAGCCTCCCGGACCCCCCGAACCCCCCTATACCCCAAGAGTGATAGTTTCTCAGCAGAACCTAACACCGCCGCTTCCAGACCCACTACCGGGTTATTTTGCGGCTGACAGAGCCACCAGTGCACAAACAGGAGCTGTGTGGAATAGAAATACATTTGCATGTGTGGGACCGCTAGACCCCCTTCCGCCACCTGTTCTTTCATAATTTGTCTGTTAAGCCTAGGTGGAGACTGCCCCCAGATAAATCCAAACAGAATTGAATCCAACGTCTTAAAGTGGGAAACGGGCAGCAACACTGGCGAGGCTTGATATATGTACAGAAATTTTGGAAGGAATATCATTTTGTATATATTGATTCTGCCCATGACTGACAGGGGCAGGTTTGCCCATTGAGCAACCCGCTGCCTTAGCCTTGACACGACAGGGGAAATATTCAGAGTCAAGAACTCACTTGGTTGCCTACTAACCATGATCCCCAGGTATTTAAATTGTTGGACTATTTTTAATTGAGACCTCGGGGAGATGTCAGGGGCAGCAAGCTCATCCACTAACATTAGGCTGGATTTATCCCAATTAATCCTCAATCCTGAGAACCTCCCAAACACTCCAATAGTGTCCAAAGCTGCGTCCAGACACTTGTGGCCGTCCGCCAGGTATAGCAGTGTGTCATCTGCATATAGGGATATCTTTTCCTCTACTGCTCCCAGCTTCCATCCAGAGATACTTGGGGAGTTCCGGACAATAATCGCCAAGGGTTCGATAGCTAAGGCAAAAAGCAGCGGTGATAGTGGGCACCCCTGTCTTGTCCCCCTATGCAAGGCGAATGAGTAACACCCATTGACCCGTATCCGGGCCGTAGGCCGTTTATATAACAATTTGATGTACGTAATAAAGCTAGGAGGGAATCCAAATCTTTCTAGTACTGCCCAGAGATATTCCCATTCTACCGAGTCGAAGGCCTTTTCATTATCTAATGATATGACCACCCGTTCCCCATGGTTATCATGTATAATTTGAAGACTGGACATCAGTCTGCGGAGATTCACACACGTGGTACGCCCAGGCATAAACCCCGACTGATCTGGCCCAATCAAATGTAGTATAACTTTATTTAGCCTGGTGGCCAGTATTTTGGCTAGTATTTTTGCATCCTGGTTCAACAGGGATATGGGGCGGTAGGACGCACAAGAGTCAGGGGGTCTCCCCTCCTTATAAATGAGGACCACGTGTGCCTCATAAAAAGAGGCCGGAAGGCACTCATTTTCAAGCGCTTGTTTCAGCACTTCCCACAGCCTAGGGGTCACTTGTTCAAGGTCCTGTTTATACCACTCGGCCGGCATTCCGTCAGGCCCCGGCGCCCTCCTGCTAGAGAGCATCCTAATTGCGCCGGAGACCTCGTCCATGGTGATAGGGGAATTCAAAGCCTCCTGATCCTCCACGGCCAACCTAGGAAAGGAAATCTGGTCCAGATAGTTATCCAGCTCAGACATCCCATAACTCACTCTCGAGGAATACATCTTTACCAATATTTAGTATTACGAAGAACAACAGTAAACACTCTAAGGACCTGTGATTACAAACACCTGATCGACTTCAGTTCTGTCCCAGCTGGAAACCTAACCTGCAACATAGCCACACTATTGGTTGCCTAGCCCCTAGGCATAATGGGCTATTTGGTAGGGTACATGGTTAAAGTAGGATCTTTGGAGGATGGAAGCAGATGAGAGCAGGTTGCCAATGCCTGGAAATTTTGCACTTTGATATGTACACAGTTATAATGGGATTTTGACTACTGTATACCAGGTTTTGGTACTCGTCCCCAGGCCTTCCCAATTTGAGATGCCCCACCCCCAGATTGACAATAACAAACTTACCTTTCCCTGTTCCTACAGCACATGCACAGACTCTCATCCAATCAGAACTGTCTGCAGTGCATATTTAATGCTCTACAAGCAGCTCTGCTTCTGTCTCGGGAGTGAAAGCAGGTGCATCCCCAGCAGTGAGTGCACTCCCGGCCCCGACCAAACTGAATGGCTGGGGGTGGGAGCACACCACAGTCCAAAGATGCTGGGGATGCGGCCGCCAATATTTACATTGGTGAGGGAACAGGGAAAGAGGTGTGTTTTACTGTGACCCGGGGGGGTTCACACAGCGGGGCATGTCCATTTGGGACTGGCCCGCTTGGGTTTTGTTCCACACAAGCTTAAAATATCCAAGGGAAAAAATGTTTATCAACAGAGATGAGCAAACTGAAACGTTTTGGCCCGTACTTTATAATAAGTTTGGGTCATTACGAACCAAACTCTGTGTACCCAAGAAGGAGACAGGCAGGGTTACATGGTGAATCACACCATATGACGTCACGTGTACCGCAGTCATTCAGGAGGCGCTTTGGGAGGAGCTGGGAGATGGTAATGCTCTGAGCTTCTATCCACCTTTTTGAAGCTGGCTGTTGAAAAGAGGATCACTGTTAGGAACTGTTAGGACAGGGACAGTTTACTTGATTGTGAGGGAAAGAATAGCACTGCTGAATTTTTGTCAATCAGTGTGTTAATCTAACCTCTTTTCTGTGGAAGTCTTCTGTGCTGGGCCGTGTCATTTGGGGTGTGCACTGTGCACTGCTTCCCTCTGAATTATATTTAAAAAAGCACACATAATCTTCAGCCAAGGGTTTTGGGGTACACCTTTCTGATTTTGCTGGGTCATGTCAGTCTGTCATTTAGGGTGTACATAGCTCTGCTCTGCTCTGAATACTTGCATATGCTAATTATCCATTAAAGCATATTGTGATACAGTCCTAGTTGACCTCAAACTGTTATACAGGACTTTTAGGGCCGTCAGACAGTTCTTTTCATGCATTTTATGCTAAAGTTAAGTCAGAACTGGTTCAAACTTTTTCGGAAAATTCCGGTGAACCTGTGAATGAAACTTTTGAAATGTTTAATCACCAATACATTTTAAAGATCGTTATTTGCTTTCTATTCTGATGCGTTCTCTGTAATTTAATTACTTCCCCAACCAAGTCTTTTTTAGACTCATTGTTGTATTTTCCATTTTTTCATAAAATTTATAGACTTGACATGCAGCATGTTGCATGATGTACGTTCTGTACACCTTAATGACTATAATGAGTGCATCATCGCCTCATTTTTGTAAAAGAACATTTTTAGTTTAGTTTCTATGCTACATTGAGTGTTCAGCTTAAATCCACATTTTGAGGTTTTAAATTAGACAATAATGTTCCCTGGCCTATACTCCAAGGGGAGGGATTACATCATTAAATTGAGCATGACATACAACTAAGATTAACAGGAACATGCACAGACTGTGTGGCAATTATAATTATGATATAGTATATCCAGACTAACCCACTACTACTTCCTTAGCCAAAATGTTTGTCAGCTTTTTGGTGTTCTGGCTTATTGTTTTCTCTGTTTTGGAATGTAAAATAAATGTATTAGGATTGTACCCCCATGCCTGTCGTTTACTAATCAGCATGCTGTTTCCAAGTTTCTTGGAAACAGAGCTGATAGCTCTGTTTTGCTACAGTGTGAGTGGTTTTCTTGGCCTTGAGTAAAAACTACTGACTACAAGTCCCAGATTTCTTCCACAGTAACTGTTGGTAAGCTAATCGGCAGCTTTGACTAAGTCAAGCAGCAGTAAGTGCCTTCCAAGGTGGGAACACTGCCAGTAACCCTTTAGCAGATTAGGTTAAACCTGTCACCTCTTTCTTAGCCAATCAAATGATTAGCAAGCCAGAGTGAGGAAGTCTCTGCTCTTTACATCAAACACACTAGTTGAGAACATTACTAAAGTAAGTACAATGTTACTGGGGAAAACTGTATTTGTTTATAACACAAAGATGCAAACAAATAGAAAAAAATAACTGATAAGCTAAGCACATTTAATAAACCATTTTGGCACACAATAATGGTAACAAACATGCCATTGGAAGTGGAGTTACCCTTTAAAGTGGTGCATTGGAATGGCTCCTTTAATGTAATTATTTTGTAATATTTGAATATATCTCCAAATACGTCGCAGCACCCTATTGTGTTTGAAGTCCACATTAGCGTGCCTCTTCTTTGCGTCTTCCTTATATGATGTCATTACACACAAGGCCTGTGCATCATCAAGGGGTTGGGGGCAGAGTGCAGCATGGCACAATGGACAACTTTGATTACAGTCATGTATACCTTATAATCAGGTTTATCCTCCCTCACTTTTGAACAGGGAATTGGTATTTATTTTGAATGAATTGTATAAATTGGCATCAACTTTAATTGTATTGATTGTGTAAATTAATTGTGTAATTGTGTAAATACAGAACAGTTCATCAGGTAGAAGATAGACGCCGTCTTGCATTGCTTTAAAGCATTGCACTACTCCTCCTACACCTCCTTCTCCCCGGCGCCTGCTGGTGTATTGGGGATTCAGTTAATTGGAATGTTGTTGCTGGAGCCTGATAGGCATATGATGACCACTCTTTTAGTAGACTGTTTGTGAGTGTATTTTTTATTAAATTACCTTTTTGGTTATATAAGTGGGATTACATTATGCATCATTTAAAATTTCAGGAACCACTTAATAGTGAAAAACTGGAATTAATACAGCTATAATTTGGAAGACTGTGCATTGGATGCCTACCGTTGGTACATATATTAATATATCAGTGCTGTTGTGGTTACTAGTAATAGTGCAAATTTTCTCAAACACTACACTACACACAAGTGCATTACTCACACACAGTATTTTCATTAAAAAGCAATGTCTGCACAAACTTTTAGGCTTAGTAATGTTAGTGACGGGTATAAATTGGACGGCCTTGACGTGGCTACCTTGCTTTTACATTTACTGCAATCTATGTTAACTAACAGTCCATGTTCTTAACAAGTGTTAGCTAAGTTTTTCAATAGTATGAGTGTGCAGAGGGTTAAATTTCTTTTTTGCTTATAGTGTGTGGTCACACCCCTCTAGCACCCCTTAACTGCTATATATTGACTGGATGAGCACATCCTACCCTTCTTTTTATTTTCATTAAAAACATGGTGCTCAAAACAAGAATTTAGGCCAATTATCATTGTTCCAATAATACAGAAAATATAAATAAATGTATGAAGAAGGAATCTTAGACTTATTTAAACACCATATATGATGGGCTTACCGTGCAGACACATTGCATTTCTCTTCAGAAGATGCGATACAATGATGTAAACCAAAACCCCTTGGCTGGTCTTAGGTTAAGTGTTGTCCTCTACAAGATTTCACATACACACACATACAGTCACACTCAGCAGGGATGCTGAGCAAGAAAAGGTATGAGAAGAGGGATGGAAGGAGAGAGAAAGCAAGACTGAGAGGTAAAGGGAAAGTGAACACTGTAAAGGCCAGACAAGAGCGAGCATTAATAAGAAAAACAAGATGTAAGGAATTTGAAAAAATAGAAAGCCAGAGGAATTGAGGAATAAAGAGAAAGACATGGCTAATGTGAAAAAGAAATATGGAAAGAATGTTCTCTCTGCTCCTATCCTGGACAAGTGGACCACAGAAGATCAGAGAAGATGTTGGAGAGGGAGAGGTGCCACATTTCTCAACCTGTGGTACATGTACCCCAAGGGGTACACAGCGGTGTTCAGAGGCATACCAACAAGGGAAGCTTGACTGGTTTGGCATATTATTTTAACAGTGAAACATTATCCTTTATTGCTTTAAAAGTGCTATAAGGCAGGTGGACCAGTTACTTTGGTACTATTGATCATTGAACCCCTGCTTGGGGGTACTTGGTTGAAGCTTTTTGTCACTAAGGGATACTTGGTGTAAAAAAGGTTGAGAACCACTGCTCTAGACCAGTTATTCTGTTGACTTTTGGCTCTTGACTCAACTTTTTTTTTAAAGTGGACCTACAGTCAAGATAATACAATTAAGTAATTTGCTTCCCTAAAACGTCTCTTTGAAGATCGGTGACATATGCCATTTGAGAGGGCTTAAGCCCATTTAGATGTTGTGGAATAGCTGCATGCCTAGAGTTACATGGGAGTGGCCATCTTGGATTACACCTGAGAGCCCTGCTTACACATGAACATGAGTGGGGGATGGGGGGAGCATTTTCTAGAACACAGCCAAATTATAGTTGAGCATCTTTATGATCAGCCCAACCAGCCAGAGAAAGGTTTTATCTGTTTTCAAACATAATGTTAGAAGGAAATATAATCTGTCTCTAGCTAGCTTCATTGATGTAAGATCAGTATGGCTGCAGTGTGTGATATTATTTTTTCACACAGGGTAGACTGTCAGCAAATAGAGAGAGATTTGCCCCATAAAATGGAACAGCATGTCTGTCATGTTACACACACTCAAACACTGAATCAACAGCTGCTAGAGGCGATTAATGTAATTATGTATCAATGTAAGTCAATGGGCACAAAGCATTGCAATAGTTGTTTACAATGTTGATACAATGTTGTGAGAGCTTTCTGAGGCATGAGGAGTCATTGCAGCTGCTGTTTTTAGGTCTAGCTAGAGCTAAAGCATTATTTCAACAAGATTCAGGGTAATTTTGAGTGTGGGACTGTGTTTTGCCGACCTGGGCATATGAACTAGTGATATCTTTTTTCTGTTCCCCATTTATTTATTTATTGACCTCTTTTCTGACACTTTGCACTTTATTGTTAATATGGATTAGCTATTTTTTATTGGATTATCAAATGTTTTTGTTTTTGTTTTGTGAGAAACACTTTATATCCCCCTTTTTGGGGTTGAGGGTTCAATATTTATGGCACTGTAAACTTTCTAGAATGGCTTATTTGACGGCATTATTGAGTATTAGGTAGGTTAAAGCACTATCTTATAACAGAGGTCAAATATTTATTTATTGGTGGTTACACTTTATTATAAGTGAAGGGAATAGTGCAATATTTGATACAAAAGCCATAGGAGTTCCGTTATCCTGAGCAACATAGTTTTTAAGTGGTTTTAAATGTATGTGTCTATGTTTGTCCTATTTGTTGTTTATGCCACTTGCTCCTGATTAAAATTGATTTTTTGGTACTTAGTACTTGTGCTGAATTTGTTTTGGGGGGATCCACAGGGCTGGTCTGGTAGCCTTTTTTTTGGTTATTGTAGTTTTTTGCACAATTGTGCTATGGTCCTCTTATGGCCAGCACTAATGTTTATTTTATTTTATTAAGGTATAGCAGTGCAATCCACCTGGGGGTTCCACTTGTTTGGTCGCCCCTGAAGTGACCCTACCTTCTTATACTTTACACTTATACTTTATACTTGTTATTTATGATTTTATAATACGCTGGTCCAAGTATAGGCTTTCTATAACATAATCTTATAGATTATTTTGGGGCTAGGTATTCCCAAAGAAATAAATGCCTTATGACCTATCCACAAGAATATCCTTTAAGACATCACATTGTACACTTATTGTGATGACTTATTGTGATGACTTGCAAATAAATGTGATGCCTTAAAGGATATTCTTGTGGCGAGGTAATATATGAAGGCATTTATTTCTTGGGAAATACCTAGCCCCAAAATTGTTTAAGATTATGTTATAGCAGTGCAAAGTACCTTTTGTGTGTGTGTGTGTGTGTGTGTGTGTGTGTGTGTGTGTGTGTATATATATATATATATATATATATATATATATATATATTGTCAGGATCTGGGGCCAACGGTAATGACTCGGAAGACAGTTCTTAGTCAAATAATAAACAATTTATTGAAAATAAAGTCCAGCAGGCAAAATCTCTTAACTTCAGAGTATGATGCAGCATACAATGCAGTACAGCAAGCGGTTACCTCACCAACTTTAGCAATGTCAGTGTAGGATAATTACAGCGTATTGCAAGTCCATGATATAACAGGTCCTCTTTTGGGGCATACAAGTCCAGGCTGTTAATCCACAGGTTCCAAGTACAGATAACACATAAAGTCCTTCGGCTGCAATTCAGCACTGTAAGTATTGGGAGCAGCAAGACACGGGCTCCTCATCCCAGCTCCTCCAACTCCACTCTGAAAGCCTCAGCAACTCTTTTTATAGGGCTTTTTTCAATTAGTCTCATTACCTGGGAAGACCTGTGTGGATTTGATCTCTGATATCCCGGCATGGATCGTGCCTGCCTGAAAAACTTATGGGAAAAATAGACCCCATCCATCACTTTTCCATACACTTTACCACATATCCCCCCTTCTTCTTCAGACCTGAGGTCTGGGAATTTTCATTGACAATACACTCTGCACAAATCATCCACATTCCCCTTAGGGTTTACCTTACTATGGGGTTCAGTTTTAATATGGTGTTTTATTAGGCAAGTATTGCCTGGTAGGTCAGAAAACTTACATCTGCTTTCCTGTAAAAACTCTCTCACCTCCTGCTTCTGGTGTCCTGACAGGGCCTCACCAATTGTTACTCTGACCTTTGCCCTTGCGGTCCTCAGAGTTGGGTCTCTTAATTGCTCAGTCCCAAAATTACCCCGAGCCCCTTCTAGGTATAAGACCCGCTGATCAGGCAGGGAAGTCTCGTCATCTTCGCCTGCTAAGACCTGTAACGGAAACCAGTCATCGCTGCACAACTCAGATGAACCCATATTTTCATTAGGCACCGCATGACAACTATTGTTTCCATTAGACATTTCACATGACTCATTAACAGGGAGGGGTACAGGTTCTGCCAGAGATTCTTAGCTGGCAGCAGATGTGATACCCCCTTCCCACAACTCCCAGAACCATGGGAAATCACAACCTATTACCATTTCATACATAAGGTCTTTTACTACCCCGACTTCGTAGGTCACAGTTCCAAATGAAGTCCCAAACTTAATTTAATTTACACAGTACTTTAACATGTTTGTTCAGCACATAGTTCCTAGCCACAAGACTGTCCAGAACCAAAGTAACACGACTCCCCGAAATCCCAGAGGGCCTTCACTGAGTAGTCATTTATTTTTATCACAGACATATATGGCTCAGTCTCTGACCATGGAAGGGCTGCATAAGCAGGTTCTGCAAACAGGGACATTTGCGGCTAGCTTCACACTCCATGGGCTCAGGGGAAAGAGGGCAATAAGCAGCTATGTGTCCCCACTCATGGCACTTCCAGCACTGGGGAACACTGGACCTCCTTACCTGGGCATCCTTCCTAGGATTAGGGGGCCTCTGGGGGTCAGGGTCAGTCTTTTGCCCTTGCTCAAAGTCTAGTGCCCTGCTCCCTCTCACACCCATCCACACACCTCCAGCTGGATCTCTCTTACCCACAGATGTCACGGGTTTGCTGGTCCTGGAAGGTCCTGGTGCTGCAGGGGCATCCCAGAGGTAGTCCTCAGTTGCTGTGTTCCACCATGTTGACAAGATACTCAGCAGTCCGAGGGTCTCCTTGTCCAACCCATTGCTGTAGCTCTGCCAGCAGGGTCCTGAAATAATGGTCCACCACAACCTTTTCCACAATCTGAGCTGGTGTAGAGTTCTCTGGTTCCAGACACTTTTGTACCAGATGAATCAGGTCATACATCTGAGACCGGGCAGGCTTATCAATGGCAAAGCTCCAATTGTGAACTCTCCTGGCACGAACAGCTGGCGTAACAACCAGGTGAGCAAGGATCTACATTTTTAGTTTTGCATAGTCCCGTACATCTTGCTCCCTGAGATCATAATAGGCTTTTTGCGGTTCTCCTGTCAGGAAGGGTGCAATCACGTCTGCCCACTCTGCAACTGGCAGCTGCTGTCTCTCTGCCACTCTCTCGAATACAGTGAGGTAGGCCTCGACATCATCATCAGGAGTCATCTTTTGCAAGCCCCACTTAACGGCCCTGCTCGCACGACCAGTCTCAACCGGCTTCTCTCCGGTTGCGAGGTCTTAGCCATAACAGTCTCTCTGAGTGCAGCAGTCTGCTCCATTAACAAGCTGTTTGTTTCTTGCTGCTGCTTCATGGCCTGCACATGTTGGAGATTAGCCTGTATTAGCTGCTTTACCACCTCCTCCATTTGCGGATGGTGAGACATCTTTGAATGTCCACAATATTCAAATGCAGCGTTTTGTCATTCCGTTGCCCCTAGAAACAGTCAAATTCCCGCATCCTCCATCAATTGTCAGGATCTGGGGCCAACTGCAATGACTCGGAAGACAGTTCTTAGTCAAATAATAAGCAATTTATTGAAAATAAAGTCCAACAGGCAAAATCTTCTAACTTCAGAGTATGATGCAGCACACAATGCAGAACAGCAAGCGGTTACCTCACCAACTTTAGCAATGTCAAGTGTAGGATAATTACAGCGTATTGCAAGTCCTTGATATAACAGGTCCTCTTTTGGGGCATACAAGTCCAGGCTGTTAATCCACAAGTTCCAAGTACAGATAACACATAAAGTCCTTCGGCTGCAATTCAGCACTGTAAGTATTGGGAGCAGCAAGGCACGGGCTCCTCATCCCAGCCCCGTCATCTCCACTCTGAAAGCCTCAGCAACTATTTTTATAGGGCTTCCTTCAATTATCTTCTCATCACCTGGGAAGACCTGTGAGTAGGGGAAAAACCCGTAGAGGACCCAGGATGTGGATTGGATCTCTGATATCCCGGCATGGATCGTGCCTGCCTGAAAAACTTATGGGAAAAATAGACCTCATCCACCAATTTTCATACACTTTACCACAATATATATATATATATATATATATATATATATATATATATATATATGATTAATGGCCCAATAAGTATAAAGATTCAATAAAATAATCAAGAAATAATTATTTAAAAAATAATTAAAAATTAAGTACTGATGGCATTTAACAAAAAAAAAACAGTGTAAGATAGACCTAATTAATGTATTGGCCAACCAGTGATAAATATAAGTCGAAATAAAATATAAATACTTAATAAGTAAATACTATTAATGACAAGTGACAAAGCCGAATATCGTATTCAAATAGAATAGGTGAAGATATATAACTGTATATAGATAATGAACAAAACTTGCTCAAGTGCCCGAAAAAAACCAGAATCACTTCCCTGCAAGTACTGACCCCACGCGTTCCATGGTTCAACCAACTACTGACGCACAGCTAACAACATGATAAAATATGTCTGTTTACATAACCCTAACCTATGGGAAGTCTAGCAGGGCAGATGATATAAATTTACAATTTACATGCACTGGAGCTCGGAGGCTGTCATTTGTCGTGCTGACTGGACCGTGCAAGTCAGGAAGCAGAGCGCCTGTCCAATCAGATATGCTGAAACGCTATATGCAGCTGGCAAAGTAGTGCGCATGTACCCAGCTCCAATACTTTAGTCCAAGCGCAATGGGACGAGGTCTGACACACCGAGACTCCAGAACTCTCAAGCCTGATAAGCCGCCCATACAAAGATGGACCTGCGGCATAGAAAGAGCAGTTGATATGGGTGAAAAAGAAAATTCTTCCTGCAACATCATGGAAAGAGAGCACAAAACGAGACATCAAACCAGCCAAGCATGCGGCGACAGCGCAACCCGACCACTGCCACACAACGCAGTTTGCACACAGGGCATCCCAGTCAATGCACCCAATGCCGAGCGTGGATCAACACAGCAAGAAAAGCCATAATCAGGACATACTAATAGGGTAAGACAAAGCTAAAACCAACTGTACATTAATAGTAAATGCTCAATGAATATAATCTTATATTTATAGCCAATAAATATATAATTAATATAACATGAAAGATGACATAAAGACCTAAACAATGCACTTAATATCCATAAAGAAAATAAATACAAAACAAATTATACAAATACAATAAATTGGGTATGCATACTTGATAACCATAGTCCAGGTAGGCCACATAAGGCACCAATCAGGGGTGACCCAAAGAATACTAGACAGTGAATAATCTGTTATTATATGGAACAGACTGGGCATACATTCACATAATATATGTCATCCATCAAATCTGCCACACCAAGGACCCATCATAGTGTTCTGGAGAATACACATATCGCCAACATTAAAAGTACCATTTTGTATTCCAAATTCTGGGCTGAAAAAAGGAAAGGCGAGCAAATAAATCATAGAGATCCAACAGCAAACATTTTTTAGGGCATCAAATGCATACAGATTTCAAATGAAATTCAGAAAGACAACATGGCAAGGAGAGTAGATTCCCATCTCTCATGGGCTGTGGTACCAAATCTTTCTGCGAAAAATCTTTTATGCGGAAAAAAGTTTAAAATCATAATTGGAAAAAAACGACATAACAAGAAACACCAGTCACAAAGGTTAACAAACATAAACAAAAGGTGGAATTCAGGGCTCTAAAGAACCTATAAGATTTAAATTATAAAACCATAAGAGGGCAGCACAACAGCTGACTAGAATTCTTATAACTGTGTGAAAGCCCGAGAAGGCCATTTACCAACCACTGAAAGTGAAAAAAATGGCGGAATCAGCCAAGAAGAAAGAGGTAAATGGACACATTTGATCTCCCTCGGAACCACCCAACGATAACTTCCTTATTAAGCCCTCCAGGGAACCTAGTCGGTTTAGCCAACATAATTCCCTGAGATGCAATTATTTCCTAAAGTGCCTATACCCAGATAGGACATTTATATCATCATCTTCATTCCCCAGCCTAGGGTCCCAAAACAGTTTGTGTTTATTTCTTTACTAAAGCCTTTGCCCGATATTCATAAAAACACTAAAAGGAAGCAGACACTAAAAGGAAGCAGTAGAATGTTTTCATGGCAAGCATATACTAAATGATTCGGTTACAAGCTAAACTGTCACATAAGGGCAGCTAGGTTGTAGTGCTCTAGGATTTATTGCTATTATTATAACTTATAAGGCTGACCCCCAATTCTGAGCTGTGTGTACTGTAACTGAATGTATAATCGCTATAAAGAGCCAGGAAGCAATATGGCCAACTGCATCCGGTTTGTGTTGTTATGAATACTGGATAAAGGCTGTAGTAAAAAAGAGGAAAAAAAAGAAATACCAGCTGTTTTGGAGCACAGGGCTAGGGATAGAAGGTGACAACATAAACTTCCTTTCTGGGTATAGGATCACTTTAAGATTGCCTCCTTGTATAACTGTTTTAACTCATTCCAAGGCAATGACAGGGTCTCAAATTTCTGTGGGTCAAAACATTTTCACTCAACCCTAAACTGGCCAGTTGGAATGCAAGTCCCTTTCCTCAACTCCATCTGTAAAAAACAGGCTGCAGCCTGAATAGCATCTGTATGTGAAATTATGGCGAATAGAGATTCTATGTCATATGTGACCATGGGGATGCTCTCAGCCAGTTGTAGCTGATCCAGTAAGAGATTTGTTTTGATGAATCTCTCACATTTGACATCATATGGACGACATGTGGCTGTAAACAGGCATCGATTAGAATGCAGACCAATTCCATAAGGCTGCCTATTCACGAGATTTTGGGCCTCCCCGGTGCTGCAGTAAGCAACCTATTTTCTGTGGCTGAGAGTAGCCAAGTGTTTTTGTGCCCTTGGTGTGTTCTTGTCAGCCACAGCCCAATCTGGAGAAGCATTGCAGACACTATTATTCCTAAAATGGTTCCCCCATGGGAAAGTATATTCACACTTCAAATCTAGATTTCACCTAGAAAATGTCTATGTGTATTAAGAAGTTCTCCCATACTTCTCTTCCTTAACCTAACTTTTTGTCCCCTAATTTTGGACTGTGCTACATTATTCTTCTCTTTCTGTTGTCAGCAATCCTCCAAGGGGCACATAGAAAAGCCTGAGCAGTTGGTTCCTGGTACTGGTCTGCTTTTTAACCTTCTCCTCCTTCAATCTTTCAGTACATGGGGAATGACTGTTCGAGCAAATGGCTCCTCCTTTCATACAATCCCCTTCTATTTCCTTGTTTTATAACTCCTCAGTGGTGCCTTAAGCTGGCCACCTGGCTGGCAGTTCTAGAATCACTTTCTATCTTTCCCTAACCTTTAACATTACATGAACTACCCCTAAATAGAATCCCGATTTGGGGTGCAAAGCTGCATGAATCCCCATCGGTGGCCCACTTTTCTAACCTTTCCACATTGCAGGCATGGCTCTCCTCAATCAAGCTCTCCAGCGGTGCATATTAAAGTGGACCAACTTATAGATTCCAGGGCAGATCGATTTCCCTCCCAGGCATCCCTGTTAGAGGACAGCGGGGGACGGCCGCCAGTGCGCTCGAAGCCACTGGCCTTAGACAAAGGCTTAGATGATGTGACTTCAGTGAATCCAAACGTGCTAATCGGACAAGTGGCCGTGCATGCGCCGTAGGACTGGGAAGAGGTGAGTTGGTTTCGGCGAGCTGGGAGTTTCACACAGCGGATCACCACTGATCGGGGTGCCCCAGGGCAAGGACCAAAATCCAGGATAGTCAAAATCCTGGGTTTTGGTCCACTTTAATGTGCCCGGCACATTAATCAGTGCGCATCAACCACCAGCCATTAATTTACGGCAGTTGTGACCGCGTACAGCCCAAGAAAGATCTCAGTGATACCACCTCTTGCCACATATGTGCCGTGGGCTTATTGGCATGATAAGCATCAGGCGACTGGGGGGGTTTCAAGCAGCAGGGCATCCCAAATCCCCCCAGAGGTGGAGTGCAAACTGAACCAAGAGTTTTATAGACACTACATCTGGTTTTGGTCCACTTTAATACCCTCTATGCCTGTCCAGCTTTAAATAATATCACCATTTGCTGTTTGAATTATTTTCCTTTGTATACAACTGTATTATACAAAAATAATCAAATGCAAAAGTCCAGTTATTAGAGAGCCGTGCCCTTTTCCTCCTGAAGAGGTACATGTGCCAGTGAATATCATATTAACTATACTAATGATTTTCTAGTCTAGCCTGGACAGTCTACCCCTAAACTCTTGAATGAAACCATTTTACTTATGTTACCAGTGCTCGTTTGAATCCTGTTCAGATAGTTGAATCCTGGGACATATATCAAACCAACATGGAACTTGGATTCATGAAAATGAGAGCATGATCATTAAAACACATTATACTGTAAACCCTGCTAAGCTTTTCCACTTGTAATTTGTGTTGGGATTTATAGAGCCATCATACCACCATTTGTCACTGTGGTCTGTTTGTATCTTTCATATTAAATCATATAAATGAATTTGTACCACACTTGGAACAAGCTGACTAAATAATCTAGGCTAGGAACTCTTCTATCTATCAAGTTTATGAAAAGAACGCACTTAATAATGCATAACAGTAATTTCTACCACCAGTAATTTAACCATAATCCACCCTTACTTTTTGTTTAATTTTGGTTAAAGAGTATTTCTCTTTCATTCAGTCGACACAATGGAGAAGATTTAAAACCATTGCTGAATCAAAGGGGTAATTGAGCAGGTCTATTTATTTTTTTCACCTAAAGTGTAGTTGTTAAAAATGGTACTGAATCAACCCCATTGTTCTAGTGTTAAAACCACATTATATATAAAATATACAAGATACAAGATATCGGTTCTGCCAGCAGCCACGTGACTGCGCCAGCAAATCAGAACACAGGATTTCTCAGTGGAAACAAGGAGAATAGGAAGATTTCTCCAATTAGCGGCAGTTACCTTTAACAATGCTAGCTCTGGGACTGGTCAAGTGTGAGAGCCTTCAGTTCCATTCACAGTTCCCTACTGGTTACTGTCTGGCCTAGTTGCTACCCTAGATTTTTCACATCTCCCAGCTGCTCTCTCCTGCACAGAATTCTTGCTGGTCCAACTCCTAGAACAGCTATAATCTGCCCTCTCCAGTTCTGAATAGACCTACCTACTCATACAGCCTCTGTTCCCACCCAGCTACAATCAATGTTTCAGCATTACTATAGAAAGCACATGTCTATGCTATATGCAGGGCCTTCCAGAACTACTAAGGAAGCTAGTCTCACATAGTGTATTGCAGCTGCCTACTAACTTATGAGAAAATTAGACCATTTGGGCTCACTGTTCTTGCTAAACTAGGGGTCTCACCACTAGTCCTGCTCACTACACCAGCCCTCTGGTTGGATAATCCTCAGTATCATCTGTTACTGTGAATTCAATTTATGTCTATGGGTGGGAAATATTCACATTTTAGATGCCAGGGGGCTCCCCTGGAAAAACAGCAGGTCCTTACCGATAACATTGGGGTCTTCCACACCCATTGTACACAGGAGGGAGTGCAGGTAATAGGGTGGGGGACCAGTGCCCCCTGAACAAAAAATGCTATCAGGGTGGCTGCTAAAGCTGTTCCCATCAGGACAGATGCCTACCGGACTTGGAAAGAGCCCTGCACCCAGTAGACCTGCACAGAGGATGTTCCCAGTAGGGAACAAAAGATTGAACGTGTGGGGAGTTGAGAACGGTTAAACTCAGTTTAAAGTGGTGTAAAACCCACTGAACTTGTGAAATACTGAATTGTTCATCCTGCACATAAGACGCATGCACCTAGGAGAAGGAAAAAAAAAAAAAGATATTTTGAACCAAATGTGCTAAAACATCATCCCCCAAAAACCAAATAATAGGCAAGGTGCACAATTCCCCTATTACAGGCAGAGTACTTCCCTATTATAGGCACCTCCTCCCATTCCCCATTACAGGCAGTGTGGCATCCCCCCCCATTCCCTATTATAGGCAGCGTGGCATTCCCCCTCCCAATCCCCATAGGCAGTGTGGCATTCTACCCCCCCAATCCTCATTGACATAGTGCCATTCCCCCCTCTCCATCCCCATAGGCAGTGTGGCATTTCCCCCTCCCAATTCCCAATAAGCAGTGTTGCATTACCCCTTCCCTTAGGTAGTGTAGCATTCCCCCTTCAATAGGCACTGTGCCCAGGCATGTGCACACACACCTGTGTCCATGCAGTGAGTGGGCGTGGCCTGCAGCAAGCCTCCATTTAGTGTGCAAGTGTGCCTGGGCCGAAAAGCCTCCCGGTGGTGCTGGAGCACAGATTTTTATGCTGCCCTTCTCTGTAAGATGGCATAGGTGCGGCAATTACATAATTGCCTTTCACAACAGTGGCAATGCCTTGAGAAGGCGGGCTTCCAGCTAAACCAGGGAGCATTTGCTGGGAGTAGAATGCACTTCACAGAGGGAGCAATTCAGGGGATGCTAGTTAAAATTTAGCTTTGGTTCGGTCCACTTTAAAAAAAATGATCGATATTGTGTCTTATTTATTTATAGGAGCCCTATTGTGAAAAAACGGACCAATTATAGAAACCCATATAAATATGCAGGATGGCGGGAGGACAGGTCACTTATACACACGACATCAAGAAATATCAAGCCAGGCTTGTTTCTTTCATTTTAATGGAAGAAAAAGGACAGCCGGAGTGACAGGCTCTGTCACCCCTCATAGACTAAACCTGTCATCCCTGGATTTTGTTCCTACCATGTGAGAATAAACCACAAGCTTGGTAGGAGTTTTATTCAGTTCGGGTATATAAGTGACTTGTCCTCTCATTAACCAATGTGTTTATTTGAATTTTTAACATTACACAATTTCACGATAGTGCTCCTTCAACTACTGGTGAACTGGCAAGGGATCCAATTGCCTCTTAAAGGGCAGGGGCTGGTATGTCCTTACCCCTTCAATTATTCACAAACCCTCCAGGGCATTGAAGGTGTGGAAGGGCCAGGTGGCCATCAGCAGAGCACCGGACCAATGCTAAAGGGGATAAGGGTAACAGAGCCAGATCTGAAGCCCATTAAATATTTAAACTTTAGCTCACATGGCGTAAATAATCAGTGGCTACTGCATGTCTCTGAAAAAAATCTTTTACACAAAAATGGAATGTAATTTGAGCAAATTAGAGAGGTAAGCGAGACATTGCGTGACACTTGCTGCCAATTTAAAACTAGTCTCTCTATCACTAGCCAGCAACATTCAGAGAGATGTTTAAAAACAGGGTTTTCAGCATTCAGAATTCAGAGACAATTTTACTTTGAAGCAAATATGGAGAAAATGAATACACATATATACAATTAACTGACAAAATAAATACAGGCATGATTCAAGCATAACATCCTGGAACTTATTTTTCCCTGTGCCAAGTTCACTCATGATCAGCATCTCCTTTAGTGTGGCTTTTGCACATAACACTTGTTTTACAACGTCCTTATAAACCGGCTTTGTGGATACCATCTGGTACCCACAAAACACACTGCTTTACAGCTGCATGCCTGGAAAAAATGGAGTCACTATTTTCCTTTCCAGTCTGGCATGTTACTGAGACATTGGTAATGTCATCAAAGAGCGGTCACGCATCGATAGCAAACAACCATGGATAGTGCCTTGGGGAACATACTGTGCCACAGCCATACAATGTCAATGGTTACCTTTCCGGCCTAAAACTGTCTATATTAAATTGGAGAAATGACTGATCTCCTCTACTGATATATTGCACACTGCTTTTTTACAACAACATTGTATACAATATACAAAAGCAAGTACAAAAGACCTTTAATCCAATAAAACTGATGTGTTACATGTGAAATGTATTGCCTCCGGGCATGGTTAAGTTTAAAAGTAAGAGCAAATGCTGATGATTAAAATGAACCTGTCATATGACTCATGCAAATGCTACAAATGAGGGCACAATTCGTCTGAGAAGGTAAATAAATCGCAGCTGGATCCCCTCATTTACGCCAAGGTTTGAAACCTGTCCTATTTATATTTTTTTTCGACATACTCATGATAAATACTCATCTTAGTTTTGTCACTCACGCCCCACCTATTACATGCATTTAAACTTGTTAATGGACAGAAGTAACTTGTGCTGCATAGCCAGATGCAAAGTTTATTTTCTTGTAAACATGCACTAGAACACTGTGCTGAAAGGTAAGACTCCCCTTGTACACTAGTATTATCTATGCAGTAACATACAACATACCTAAACTGGACCAACAGCTTGGCACAGTTGGAAAGAAAAACTCCCACAAACTCACTTGCATGCATGATACTGAAGAATTGTCAGCACTTACATTTGCTCCTGCATCCACTCAAAGCTGAAATGCCATCTCACAGAATTTCTAGTGGTAGCGGTCATTTTTGAGCTTCCTTTCCCAGCATCTCAGCCATGCTGCTGCCTAGATTCAGCTGACATAACTGACAATGCACAGTAACAGGAAAACCAGCAGCACTTCCTGTTTGCAGGCGGCCTGCAGATACATGAGCTGCCATTTTATTTCTAAAATTTACCACAACAGGAGTTAGAAAAAGGGAAATTAATTTTTATGTGCAACAATCTGAATTTCCCTGTGGAGGGATAAATATGAGCACTGTTTGTTGTGTTGGTCTGGTTTAATTAATTTTTGACTGTTGGTCTGCTTTAACTGTTTGACGTTTAGGTTTTTATTACATTTATCACTGGATAAAAATAATGCACATCCCGAACAACATATTTTATTTTATATAATAAATCAATTAAATCTAATTTAATAAGCTAATATAAACTCAAGCTCTCTTCTACTTCATGTCACTCCAAAAAGAATAAGTCTTTATAAAAAAATATTTTCTCATTTATTTGACCTGACAATATCAAAGTTTCGGAAGCAATTCCATAGCTGCACCATTACGGACTGGTTCAAGGAAATTCAGAACATTAGGGGAATGGAAGACCTAACATCTGTAATACATGACAGTGGTCAAAACTATGCCTCTACTTGGCTTCCCTGGTTTCTTTACTGGGAAAGTGAAGAATACAAATCAAGGCTTGATACAAATGGGTGAAACTTTTTCTCTATCTACATTTACTTGAATGCTCTCACAAGTCAAATTGGAATCTTAGCATATCTCTATGAGATAGCCGAAAAATAAATTAAACATGGCTTCTAAATGCCTGCACAACTCCCCCTTCCTTCTCCTCCACTCTCCATCTCCATCTCCCCTCGTCCCCTAATTTCTGACTAACTGACACCTAGTTGCTGGTCACGGATGGAATATATAAATCTAGCTGACAACCTATGTTTGGTCAAAGGCTCTGAAATCAGCTAAATATAGGCAGCATCATGGCACAAGGTCCAGGAAGGCATGTCATGCAATGCAATATATCTATATCTGTCTCTAGGTCACCCTAGTACTAACATTTGCTGACTAAAAACAAGGTGGCTAGTTCAGAGATCTCAAGCAGGTACAGGTTGCCAGGGCTCATCCAGCTGCATGTCTTCTAGATCAGATGGACCCCTGTTCAGCTCATCACTAGTCAAAACATTATACCTTTCATATCATATACCTACAGGTGACTGCTTAAAGTGGCTCTGGACCCTGGACTGTCAACATTTTCAAGACTTCAAAAATTAAATGTATTAATTAATATGTCATATTCTACATATATACTTCGTACACCGTTTTTACTTTTATTTTGTACGTAATGACCCATTTCCATGGAGTGATTTGCAAACGAACAATTGTTAAAAGTAACACTATCAGACAATAATTGATCCTTGGAAATGCCCGCTGTGATCAAGCAATGAGAATTCTTCGTCAGTCAAGCTTCGAATAGTTTTGTGCTAACATTTTTTTTTATTGATTTTTATCAGAATAAAGTATACATTTCCAGCAATCTAGTTTTATCAAGATTGTTGCTCCATAATTACAAATCTGCCCAGATCAAGCGACAACATTTAATGAGTACCTTGGTCCCTTTACTAGTGCTAGGTTTTCATTTTAATGCCTTCTTTGCTAACTTTAATTTATATTGAGTTTCCTAACCCCTTAATTTTATTATGTATAAAAATCCAACTAGCTCTTTATGTGTTGCCAACCTTGCTAAACTCGACGGAAAATGGGAGAAATGAAGAAATAAAAAGAGGAGAGAACAAGAAGAAGAAAAAAAAAAGGGGAGCAGAAAAATTAAAAGGTGTGTTTTCCATCCATGGGCACCAGATATGATGGTACTGTTCATATGAATCATTCATTTGGCTTGTCAATTTTTCATTAACCATAATCCATTTAAATCTTTGTTTCCATTGTATTATGGAGATATATTTGCTCTTTCACGGTGATGCAATGGTTAATCTGGCTGCTTTAATGAGGGGTGGCACCAGCTTCCATTCACAAAATAGTTCTGACCTAGTTATATTAAATATCTTTCAAAAAACTCTAAGCCAAAAAGATCTTGCGTTATGGCACATCCACCATATATGGAGCATATCTCCTTTTGCCTCACACCCTCGAAAACAGTTGGCTTGGGCTCCAGGAAGCATCCTCACTAGTCATGCTGTGTTTTGGTACACTTTAAGGTATTCTACTGAAAACTATTGATTTATAACAAGGTCTGGTTACCTTCTTGTAAGTAGAGTCAGGTATAGTGAAAGAGATAATTATGACCCACCAATTGTGGTCTGTGGGCTGAGTGTTCTAAGTTTGTACATCCATCATAGTCCTCTCTGTAAGATCTTCTTCGGGTCCCTTCACATCTTTGGCTTGTTGATTACCTCAATTACCAAAAATTGCAGTTGTGTGATCTGGTGCCCTGTCTGCATAAAGGCTATAGGGGAATCTATATTTTCCCTCCTAATATTTGAACAATACTCACTTATACAGTCTACTATAGCTCTTGAGGTTTGGCCTACATAGCCTAATCTGCAAGGGTATTTGATCAAATACACCATGTATTTAGTGGCACAGGTAGCAAAAAAGCAAAGCTGATATCGGTGACCAGTGTGTGTGTATCAGTAAATGATGAGGATTTTATGGCATAGTTACACTGTGCACAGTGGCCACAGGGAACCATCCCCTGCGGTCACTGGGCAGAGGTGAGCCGGTCACTGGACCTAATTTCTTTAATTTTATTAGAACATTAGAAGTCTGCATGTACTAGTTTGTCACTGATATTTGGAGATCTTTTGGGTGCAAACAATCTCACTAAGTCGGTCATCCCAATGTTTGCAGACTGTATGTTGAATCTGTCTGGATATTGGGGAGTATGTGAGAACTAGTGGAATTCTTTGTGATGTCTTTTTAGCATTACATTTAAGGAGACTTCTCCTTGGCCTATCGGCTGCCTTCAGTTGAGCTGTGTTGAGGGTGCATGCTTGTATCCCCTAGCCTTGAAATCTATGCTCAATTTGCCTGCTCTTTTCTGATAGAGATGATCAGAATCTGGAATATATCTGGTTTTTATGAACAGACTGAAGGGCAGACCTTCAAAGAGAGAGGGTGGATGGAAGCTTGTAGCATGCAGATAGGTATTCTTATCTATAGGTTTTCAAAAAAGATCAGTGTGAATAGACCCACCTGACCTAATCTGAACATCGAGGAATGTGTTTCTTGACTGTATTCAATTTAAAAAGTGATAGTTTGAAGGGCTTGGTTAAGGGTAGAGATGAGCGAACCGGTTCGGACGAACCCGAATTCGCTCCGAATTTCAGGAAATATTCGATTCGGCACGAACCACAAAATATTCGGGTTCGTGCCGAATCGAATATTTCCTGAAATTCGGAGCGAATTCGGAGCGAATTTTTCCTGAAATTAAAAAAAAAAAAATGCCGGCATGGTGGGAGCCGGCCGGCGGGCCGGTTTTTAATTCTGATGACGCGCCCTCAGATGACAGCTGAGAGCGGCGCCGGCCTCCACGCTCCGGACCTGCAGGTAAGTGTTTGCTTTTTTTTGAAATGCCGGCATGGTGGGAGCGGGCCGGCCAGTTCCGCTGACAGCGGAGCGGGCCGGCCCGCTCCCACCATGCCGGCAAAAATGCAATTTTTTTTTTTTTTTGTTTTTTAAATGCCGGCATGGTGGGAGCGGGCCGGCCGGCTTTACCGGCCCGCCGGCCGGCTCCCACCATGCCGGCATTTATGATGGGGAACTTCGTAAAAGTTCGATTCGGCCGAACCCGAATTTCTTTGTGAAATTCGGCGAATCGGCCGAATCGAACTTTTCAAAAGTTCGCTCATCTCTAGTTAAGGGTAGTGTGAAATTCCTGCAAATTCACCTTGCCAAATAAAGAAAATGTCGGCAATATATAATTTTCATTATAGGACATTAGTATGAAACAGCGAATTGGAATATATGAAACTGTCCTCAAACTCCATCGCCGTGTCTTGTTTAAAGTAGAAGGTGTTTTCAAAAGAAAAATCATTTTTGTACAGTATAATCTTAGTAAGTTTAGGCAGAAATTGTTGCATCCCTTCTGGTATAGTGGACTTTTGGAGATACTTATTAATAACTTGCAGGCCATCCTCATGGTGGTATAGAGGTGTAGATCCATGGCGACAAGCAGAGGTAGTTGAATAATCAACAGTCACTGAATTTAAACGTGCCTGGGATAAGCACACATCTATCCAAAGATAAAGAGAACATATAGTGTACACATAAGGGCAGACTAGATGGACCGTATGCTCTCCTTCTGCCGTCAACCTTCTATGTTTCTATATTTCTACGACCAGCCAAGTGTATTTATTAATAAAAGCAATAGTTTGAAGGGCTTGGTTAAGGGTAGTGTGAAATTCCTGCAGAATATCGGTAGCACCTTGCCAAATAAACAAAATGTTGGTAATATATCGTTTCCATTATAGGACATTAGTATTAAGCAGAGGATTGGAATATACAAAGGTGTCTTCAAACTCGATCGCCGTGTCTTGTTGTTTAAAGTAGAAGGTGTTATCAAAAGAAAAATCATTTTTTTACAGTATAATATTATTAAGTTTGGGTAGAAATTGTTGCATCCCTTCTGGTATAGTGGACTTTTGGAGAGAAAATATGGTGACAAAAGGCTGCAGGGCCTGATCTACTAGAATAGCTAAGGGCTTGAAGATGAGTCGCTGCCTGCCACTATTGGGCAGCTTGGAGGTTCACTAGTTGCTTGTGTATTTTGGGTAGACAGTAAAAGAAAGGGACCAAGGAAAACTCAGTGGAAAGAAAGACTTTGTTATTGATCAGTTGATCTTCAAGGGCAGCGTCACTGTTGACCTTCTTATAGTTATGTATGTCACTGAGTTATTTTTCAACTCTGTGATGGCTCTCCTTTCTTGTCTTGTGAGGATAGGTTGTAGCCCATGCTTGCCAGGGATCTGTAGTGAGGTAACATCACATTGGACTAGCTTCAAAAATGTTTTGACCGAATTGGAGATCAAGGGGGGGAGCTTCAGTTACTTTTCTTCCTGCATTTAGATATGTCAGAGTCAACTGTAGGCCCAGTTCTAGCCATAGTTATTGGCGGCTGTAAGGCAAAAAATTATTTTAAGCATAGCATCCCCCTGCCCGTTGATATTGTCTGAGGCACGGGCCCTGTCCCTCCCTCCAGAAGGACCAATGAAGGTACTAGAACTGAGCTTATAGAAGAAGATCAAGCATGACACTTTATATTAACAAATAAATGCTGCAATCGCCGCTGCGAATAGCGCTTTCTTGGTCTCAAGTATGTCTCTCATATTTGAGAAGCTGCAGTATCAAGATATTGGTCCTTAGAGCGTTATGGAGCAGCCAATTGCACGAAGCATCATCTCTTAACAGGATTATCTATAAAAATCAGAAAAAACAAGAGATTGATGTAATGTAGAGGAAGCCCAGTCTATAAAATGGGTACATATGGCATTTAAAAAGAACCCACACTACTATTTAAAACAAAATGAGGAACAAGGACAGGATGGATGGGGAAAGGGATGATAAATGGTGGGGGAAGGAGAAAGTCAGGTAAGACCTGGGTATTTTGGGATGCCCCATAGAAATGTTTTATTCATTATTGAAGTATTCTACTGGAACCTATTGCTTTATAACAATTCTAAGTCTGATTACCTCTGAAAAGGTCTTGTAAGTAGAGTCAGGTATAGGGAAAGAGATAATTGTGTTAACTTATGTATAACTTACCTGGTTAATGGTTATACTATTCATGCTTTGTATTTTGCTAACCCCATGCATATGGGCATATATATGTGGTATGATTATATACATTTTAATCACATTTCAACTTGAGCACTACATATAAAATAGTTGTATACTGAAATACAATTATAGTATTCTGGTGTGCTGACTTATATAATTATTAACTTAACCCAAATATACTCATTCACCCCCCTTACAGCTCTACTGACCCACCTCCACCCAGCTGCAATCACCAACCCAGCTCCCCTCATTCAACCCCTTTGATCTCCACTTGATGACCGTACTATTCAGCTTCACTCAAATTCTTCACCCAGTCCCATTTAGCCATCTTCTCACCAAGCTCTTCTCATCCATCCAGTTCCACTTATCCACTCTCCTCCAAACGCCGGTCACAAACCCCCACCCAGAACCACTCAACATCTTCCCTCATCCACAAAGCTCAACTCAAACATCCCGCTTTACAGCTTCACTCACATATTTCACCATTATGCCTTATGTATCTCCCCCCTCCAGACCTCAGACATATTGTTGTGTTCTTCAACTTGACTGCATCATAATGTGACCAATAGCAGCCCTTACTTTTACAGCAGCCTTACCTATGCACACTCTAAACCACTATCTCCCATTAGCCGTAAGACCCAAATTTAGGAGACACTTCTTTCTGCGTTCCCCATTTGAAGAAGCTCTGCAGAAGGGGGTTAAGAGTTTTTTTGATGGCTGCCCTGCTTCAATGTACTTACAAGACATACATCTAATTCTGGATTAAGGAAATCCTGTACACAGTTGCTCCATTGTGCCTTTTAACATATCTGTTTTAGGGTCCCTACTTTTGCTTTACATTAGTCATCATTAATTATTTTTGTCATAATTTCCATGGAATATTGAAAAAAGCTAGAACATTGTCTAATAATCAATAGTTGCCAGTTCCTACAAAGATAATTTTTTACACTTTTCCTCACTATAAAAATCTGTTTCATATTATGCATATTTTGTTCCATAAATAAGAAACATCTATGAGAAAAAAATATTATGTTGCATTTCCATTAACTGATGCCACAACAAGTTCTTTGGTGGTTGTGAGATATAAAACAGCAATCATGGGCTATGGTTCTGATGAGTGTTGAGCACTTATGGGACCACAAATAAAGAGCATATGTGTGAAGAGGAATGTGAACACTGAATCACTCCAGGAGAATCATGCTCAGAATATGTGATCTGCCAGCTGCCTGCTTCTCTTTCTGATTGGTTAATTAATACCGATTACATCAATCAGGTTTAAATGACTGGATATTGCATTACAGGGAGGTACATAAAATCCACGATGCACTGAAAAAGTATTCATACTCCATGAACATTTTCCTATTATTAAATGGTTGAGACACAAACTTACAGTGGACCAAAACTGTCCTAGGAGTCTATGAGACTTCCGGATCAGCTAATTCCCTCTCCCTGGGGCGAACTGCGATGCCCTGTGAAACCCCCCCAGTTGACCCGCAATTCTTACCTTCCCCCCCGAGCCCACAGTGCATGTGTGGCCAGCGGCAGCATCACTCGCATCCAAACCTAAATTGGTCAGATATTTACCAGTAGAGGCACTCTTACCAAGTATCATGCCGGGTGCAATGGTTAGTGGTGGTACAGCTTTTCCATGAAGTAACAGAAAAGCCAACACTCCTTAGTTCATGAAAGCTTGTATTATGCAAAAGTCTATTCAATAAATAAAAATCCATACGTTGGAATGCGCTGTTGCTTTTCAGTAAGTCCAACGTTTCGGGACTTTAATGCCCCTTCATCAGGGACCAACACAGCAAGAGAAGATAGCATCTTGTCTTGTGCTGGAAGGACATACGATAAAATCTTTATTAGGTTATTCAAAAAAATGTGTAAATTCAGAACATTTGTTGTGGCTTGCAACCAATTTCCAAATGTCTTAAGTGTCCCACACTGTTCAAAAGGTTGAGCTGCTCTGGAACAAACCTTAATAATTAAAAAAAATATGAGAGGGACCCTATGTCGTTTTTGTAGCCCCCCCCCACCATGAAGGCTACCGACCTACATAGCCCATATGGGCACCAGTCCTTCTGCACCTTCCTGGCCTTTGGGGATGCAGGTAATTGGGTAGGGGGTTTTTGCAAATCACCCACTTTCCAGCAGATGGCTTGCTGACCCCTCCTGCCCTTTGAACTGGTATAGGGGTCTCAAGGACCCCTTATCAGTTCACAAAGGCATAACATTTTTCAATACTTATGTCCTTCCTTGCTATCCATCGACGGGCAGTGTTCTCATCTGTCTATTTGCTTTCTGCCATTTGCCGATGTTCTGTGTTTCTCTTTACAGAAGACAACAAGCATAGGTCATTGACCCGATGCCTGCACTGGGCTCCCGCCACTTGTCACTCACAGTGACATCAGTCACATTGCTTCTCGCCTATTAATAACCCCTCCCTATGGGGCCAGGAAATCCTCGCGATTGGAACACTTTAACCCTGTGGTGTTTTGATATGCACTGTCAGCACATTGGCATCGAGGGACCCTAACCGGAGCTGTACAAGGCATACCTGTATATGTCAGCCGAGACCAACAGCTGTTCATAGTTCCAGGAATCAGCTTGACGTTAATCATGGATGATGCCAGCTAAGCATGGGAGAATTCAAGAGCATTGTGCAATGTGTCTGCTATTTGTGTTTTCTAGCATTTTGAATCATTTATCAATGTATCATAGTAACTGCATACTTTTGTAAATAATGTGTATATTTTTGCAGATTGCACATCATTTGAAAGTCTTGTGAAACTCCCCCTCTTTCTGTAAGTAGATAAAGCCATCAGCTTTCAAATACTATGGACACCTGGAAAACTTCTTCAAATAAATGATAGCAATGCCAGACACATGCAGGTTTTGGGCTTATGCCACAAGAAATCCAAGCTACCAGTTATTGAGTCATTGCATAGTCTTCAGCTAATCCTGTTTGAACTGGTCTTCCTTTAGATGTTAGACTTTTTTTTTTCCGATTCAATGGTCTTTATGTGGTTTGCCCAAATTGTGGGATGTGGACTTCCTATGGCTACCTTGCTGATGTCATTAAAGCAGAAGTCCAACATTCTGTAACACCTAACCACCCTCCCTCCCCTGTGCTAAGCACAATTTGTGCAATAACATAAAAAAACTCACGGGGGCGGGCTGAAGCTGGGACCTTGAGTGATAGGTCAATCACCTTGCCCATTAAGTAGCATGGCTACACTTTTTCCTGGATTGAAAGACTAGCCCAAAGTCCAACAGTCATTCACATCCTACCCTCCCAGCATCTGGGAAAGATTGCAGCGATCATGTGAGTTGTTGGATTCTTTTAATGCCCAAATTACACATGGGAGGGTTGGCTGGGGAGTTAAAAAAGCTTGGTCTTTCTTTTAAACTGTAAAAGGGAAACAACAGTCATTTTTACAAAAAATACTGTTGGTTAAGTGCAGGGGGGGGGGGCATCCTGATTACTGATGCCCCCTGCTGCAATCCCAGTCTCTGGCAGCCCCATCCTTCTCCCTCTATTCATTCCTTACTTGGTCCACATGACCACCAGAGCCAGTCAGGTTTGCCAGGCAGGCTCGCAATCGCTAGGAGCCCGTCCAACTGGCAAACACAATTGGCCATTTGGTTATAGCCGAAAGATCCTTGGAACCAGAAAGAGGTAAGTATTGAACCACCCAATTGGGCCTGCATTGAGGATATGCACTAGGGGGATCAGTAATTAGGATGCCATTTATAGGTCATTATTTTCAGATCAGCACACTGATGCATAGGTGTTGTAATTAGAGCTCTGCAAGGTTTGAGCATGTGTGGTCTAGGTTAACGGTGTAGTAATTCAACTGTGAAGGAGACCATGACAAAAACTGTGTGGCTTTAGATGCTGTTGACCTTATGGAAATGATTTTGAAAATCCATTGTTGTGGATGATCTAGCAGATTAGATGCATTTATGCTGTTCAAAGACATGTTATACAACAATGTTCTTATTTTAAAAATAATAATGTAGCCTTTAAACAGAGCTAAGCTGCAGTATACTGTATGTGTTAGACATTCTTCACACATATATTCTGAGGGTCCCCAAATATCGAAGCTGAAAGGGTACACTTAGGGCAAGTTTACACCTCAGGCAATCAGGAGGTGCTTCACTTGTTTGTGACCACCAATTGACTCAAAGCAATGTTTGGGTTACAGTGTTTATTCAGCATATTTGTACAATAAATCAAGGCAACTGGACTTGCTGTTTAATGTTTTTGATGACGCTTTCAGGCTGCAACTTACAATCCCTTTTTAACACCCCACTAGTGATGAGCGGACCCATTGACGTTTGGATTCACCGTGTTCGGGTGAACTTGCTGCCAAATTTTGGGACCCTGAAACCCCAAGTCAATGGTAACCTGACCTGGGGCCAAAAAAAATGGGGGTAGCAAGGGCTAGAGGGCTGAAAATCAAGGGGAACACCAGGACTATTGCCCTACACAAAATGGGCTGGGTAAGTACTCAAAACAATAACAAAAAACTACAATAATTAAAGAATTACACAAAAAAGAAAAAAATATATATTTTTTTAGGGGTTTGAAGACCAAATTAGTGGGGTAACACCTGGGCGATTAGCCCTGCACTAAATGGGCTGGTGAAAGTACTCAAAATTATCACAGAAACTAAAATAATTTAAGAAATACACAAATAAATCAATCAATATATATATATATATATATATATATATATATATATATATATATATATATATAAATATCTACATAAATATATACAAATATAAATTAATAAATATTAACATCAACAAATAAATATATACATAATATATATATACATAAAGCAGGCGCCAGGGTTTGCAGCGTATTCTTGTAGACCCCCAGACCACTGCCAGAATGGTGAGGAAAGACCAGGTTGAGGCAATGATGGCACACAGTGCTTCAAGTTCCAGTCCACCAGGGACCTGCAAAGCAAACAAAAAAACATTACTAGTAGTTTATTGTATTGCATAGTGCTGTAAAAATTTAAAATTGCAGGGTGAGACACTGAATAATCTTTCCCAAGCCCATGCCCAGGAACCTGCAAAGCAAACAGAAAAATATTGTTAGTATTATTATTATATTATATTACATATATTATTTTTCTTTTTTTCACCCCCCCATGCAAACACCTGAGACTCCCTCCATTGTCTCAGGCTTCCATTGTCTCCATTGTCTCAGCCTCTACCACTGCCTCCACAACAAGGCCACCTGCCCTTTCTCCAAAGACCACCACCACCACTAAGCCTGTCCACACCATCCCAGGGAAGCATTCAGCTTTCTATTCCCCAAGCAATGCACAGAAAGTGGAAGTTTGGCCCATCTCACCTGTGAGCCCGGTCTAGAATGCAAGCATTTGAAAATTGCTTGGCTTTGAAATGATCCCCTTTTGGCTGGTAGAAATGGAGAGCTTTAAAACGGCAAGGGGGGCAGTTAACTCAGTTAGTTGGAGTGTGGTGCTAATAAAAATCTTCGGGCTGCGGCTGACCCAGAATACATCATTCAATACAACTTTTCTTGGCAGGCCTTCCCTGCCCTGCTCCAACAGGTTGTGGAGAAAATGAGATGTGCACAGCACAATGCTATATGTTGCAAGGTCCACATCATAACTGACACAAGGACAACTAAGCATGGGCAGATATGTTACATCTCTTTAACTGCCCACTGGGTTAATATAGTGGTGCCCGGGCCCGAGCCACAAAGAGCTTTAGTGCATATACTTCCAACACCCAGGGTTGCCAGACATCATTTGTTGCATTCTGTTACCTCCTACTCCTTTCTACTCTCCTGCCTCCTTATCCAGTCAGGGCCTGCATCACCATTTTGAGTTCTGCCATGGGGAAAGGGCAGCAGGTGCTGGTGAAACTCATCTGTCTGGATGAAAGACCACACACCAACCAGAAGCTGTGGGCTGGCATCCGGGAGCAGATAGATGAGTGGTTGCTGCTGCTGCACCTAAAGCCTGGCAAGGGGGTGTGTGACAATGAGCAAAATCTAGTTGCAGCCTTGGGCTTGCTGGGTTGAGGAACATCTATTGGCTGGCGCATGTGCTCAACTTGGTGCTGCAAAGCTTCTTGGACTATTATCCAGACATGCTGGTGCTCCTGCATAAAGTACATGTCATGTGTGCGCACTTCGGGGCAGTAACACCCTACTGCTGCTCGCCTATCTGCACTTCAGAGGGACTTTGACCTTCCCACCCACCGCCTCATAGGTGATTTGCCAAACAGGTGGTATTCCACTTTAAATACTGTATGTTGGAAAGCGTAAGGGAAACTAGGGGTGCTCATACTTGAAGAACATGGGCACTTAAAGCGGACCAAAATCCACTTTTGGAATTAGCATTCGCCTGAATTGCTCCCCACATGTAGAGTACATTTTGGCAGCCTCAGCGTACAGCGCCAGCGTTCAGCCTTGCACAGCGCCAGGTATGACCTCTCGCTACCTGTCGCTCTCCCATACATTTCAATGTACGATCCTTTTCTTCTCTTTAAACAGGGTTTTTTTGTTTTTTTTTTTTCAAAAAAATCACAAATAATTCTTTGACCTCTTCTGGCATTGAAATAGCAGTTTTTTCATAATTTTTTCATTTTTTAAATATTTCCTCAAAATTGACATTACAGGTCTGGCATTAAAGTGTTCATGTTACAATGCTGTTACAATGTAATTCCATATCTTTTCGCTTTGTTACTAGTTGATAGATGCTTGAAAACACACTTTAAACACACCGCCTCCTGCGCTCTGGGCTTCAAACAAGCATTTTTCAGCGCCAGAGATTTGTGAGGCTTTTTTTTGCTGAATATGGTGTGAGTCGGTCGCTATGAGCAGTCGCTAACATGCGCTCCCATACAGCGCTGTACTGGTCAAATAGCGACTCCTCACAATGTATTCAACATTACTGAACAGCGACCCACGGCCGAGCACTGCGACTACTAGCGGGCGCTCTGAAAATGCCTGCTACAGACGCTCATCTGTCGCTACCTGCCGCTAATGATGAATCAGCCTCCCCGTATCACCAGTCATGTGAAGGCAATCAACAACTCACCTCTATACTGTTTATGGTAGACAGAGGACATGGATCAGTGAAAATATTTATTGCTGCTCAATTCCTTTACCAGATACTATGAATTAAGAAAACCAGTAGCATGACTAGCGAAATGTTTACAAGAAAATACAACAGCATGCCCAGTTGCCTTGATTTACTTCTATGGATATACCATGACCTGCATGAACGAGTACCTTCACAAACATCCATTCAGTGTAATTAATTTTAGTTGTGCTTGTTTCGAGGCAGCTGGATTCTTTGTGCTTTCAACACATCTGTATGAAAGGTTTCATATAAGGCTTTCCAGCTTTTTCAAAAATGTTACCTAAGAAAATGATATTACATTGAAAGGCATTATTTTGAAGCTGACTTGGCCACTTCGGCAACACTCTGCCCATGGCATCAGCTGTTGTAAGGAAATGTAATAGGGCCTGCACCAGATTAAATACAGCTCCTTTAACCCTTTAAACGCCAAGCAGGTGAGATTCACGTGGCTGCCTCTCCAACCAGTAAACACCAACCACCCACCACCATTTCACATGTCAACCCCCAAAAAAGTGCTCACCTCAGGCGAGATCCCATGCTGGGGGTCTCCTCTTCCCCTGGGGGGCATCCAATCCCTTGGGGTCTCCAGTGGGGCAGAGAATGTCCGTTCCCTGCCCCGCATGGCATCTTTTATACTGGGAGTATGTCATCTCACTCAGCGGCTGGTGAGCAGAAGCTGGAGGTGATAGGCAGAAGCACAAGAGGGGCAGGGCCGCCTATCTTCTGCCCCCACCCCCGGATTCCACCAATCACTTCCGGCGTTCATTGACAGCAACGCCTTGGGGACACAGCAATTGGCAATGGATCGGAGGTAAGTAGAGAAAAAGATGTAATAAAGAACTTTATTCTGTGTGTGTTTTTTACATTTCAGGGCAGAAGGGGCTTTCAAGTCACCTGCTAGCAAAACTTGACAATTAATCCTCCAACCCATTGCCTGCATCCCCGAAAACCCAGGGGGGTACAGAAAAGCTCACAGCTCATGAGGGCTATATGGGCTGGTAGTCATCAGGGCCAGAGGCTGGCTGCTCAACCTCCGCACCCTGGTCTACCAGCCCTTATAGCTGGTGCCCAGGCTGGTTTTGCTGGGAAGGGGGAATCCCACATCATTTTTTAAGAAATTAAAAAAATGCAATGGTTTAACCCTTAAAAATAAAAAATCAAGAGTTCCCCCACTGAAGAGGGGGAACCCTATGCCAATTTTAAGGGTTTAACCCTTGATAGTGCACATATTAGTTGAATCCAGGGCCACCTGATAACCTTCCCCTGGGGCATCCAGTTTCAGGAGGTCCCTCTATGTAAAAACCCCCAGGTTGCCCAGTAAACTCATCTTCTCCCCGATCTAATGGCGCATGGCTGAGCTGCAGCCTTAAGAAGGGTACATGCCCATGTCAGGCATTAAAGGGTGGCTGGAATGCAGCTGCCGGTGCACTCAGCTCCACTTGGCTCTTCTCAGCAGACCCTCAGGCGAGTTTTAGCTGGGTCTAGCCGATTTGACGGCATCCGGGGAAAGGTGAGTTTCCGGGGAGTGGTGGGAAGGGTGCCCGGGGGGCAAGGACCAAAACCCAGGATAGTCAAAACCCCAGGTTTTTATCCACTTTGAAGCCCAAAAATAGCCTGGCAATAGCGGGTGACAAAATCTTAAGTAGTCTTGCAATTAAAGGGTTAAAGTACCTATGCATGTTATTGTTCTGTTCAGGGGACCTTGCTGTTTCAGATTTAGCTTGTTGTTTTCTTGTTTGCATATTGATATTTTAGGAACATTTGTTTTTTATTCTGCTTTTTATTGATTTGTTTGGGGGGGAGGTAAACCATGTGCACCAGTGAACTCCTCAAGTTGTTGCTGACCTCTTCTCTGCCTCTTCTCTCTGTCCAGCATGTCCAAATTTGCATCCTGTGCCAAGCTGGATAGACTTCCACATGGCAGATAATTACTGTCCACTAGTATAGCCTCTGGAACATTCTTGTTTGCTACCTCAGTGTCTTTGTGTCCTAGTCGGTATAGAGCATCCATGCAAGGTTCTGGAACTGAAAGTCCAGAAGTTAATTTAGTAGTTTTCAGTGATGGCTACTCTATGTTTCAGCTAATCAACAACCCAAATTCTACATTTATCACAAAAGCCAGACACCATGACCTTCTATGTTAAGTCAAATTAATTACTGTAAATGAGCGAACTGAGAAAGGCTATAAAAGAGCCATTTTCCTAAAACTCTGCAGTCTTTCCACATGTCAACCTCACCCCTGGTTGGACACATTTCCTTTTTTTATATATATTCTTATAACTTGCTGCTGAATAGTGCTTTGCATATTCATTCGCCTTGTTATTTGAGAGTAATTTTATTTGTACCATTCTACACAGGTACAAAATAATTTGTTATATTTTTTATTTAAAAAATGCTCTTAGTAATTCCTGACAGGCAGCAATATTTTAGCCAAATTAATTCAATCGACCTTTTTGGAATGACCATATCATGTTTTACCAAATTAATGGAAAATTATTATAGAACAAACACATCCTGTTCTGTGTTTGAGACATTTGGCATAACATAACAGACAGTTTGTTTTTCATCTTTGCATGACTGTGTGTTTTAAAGTATGCGTTTCTATATAAATCAGTATTTTTGGAAGGTTGTCTATGATAAGTAACATTTTTGTATTACCAACCCCATTTTCCTGTTGGCTGTTGTTGAATCAGGCTGACTATTCTGAGGAGGATTATCCTGTGAGGTCAACTTATCAGGTACATGAAGAGAATCCCCACTGTAATGTGTCTTCATTTTTCATTGTGTTTGGTGCCTTTGTGAAAAACAAGGTGAGATCATCTATTTGCCTTTGTAAATTTGATTGTTTCAAAAATTGCTGGATGCCAGGGCTAGGCCCTTCCCAGGTAACTTCCTATAGCCTTTACATATGACCACACCTATTTATATAATAAAATACACATTGTTATTTTTAAGTATCAAATTGCCAGGGACATCTGAAAAGTTTCTTTACAAATTAGGTTTGTAGGACCTTTAAAGAGCCAGCGAAGTAGTATATATTACAGGTCTCTAAAAGGGCCAGTGGGATGATCTCACAAATTGTTAACACATGGCTTAGAATTGGAATTAAAGTGGACCAACACCCAGGATTTTCACTATCCTGGGCGTTGGTCCACTTCAGCGGGGCATCCAAGATCAGGATGCCCCGCTGTGTGAAAACCCCCCCAAAAGCCCCCAAAAACGTACCTTTTCAGCGACGGACAAGCGACGGAGAAGCCGCCGCCGCCTCCCGCGCGTCCCATTCACAAACGTCCGGCGCGGGCGTGCGCACTGCTAGAGTGGCGCGCGGGAGGCGGCGGCGGCTGATCCGTTGCCGATAAGGTAAGGTTTTTTGGGGCTTTTGAGGGGGGTTCACCCCGCGGGACATCCCGATCTCGGATGCCTCGCGGTGAGGGAGGTGATCGCCCCGGGAATCTTATAGATTCCCGGGCCGATCACCCCTGGGTGTTGGTCCACTTTAAGGTAATTGTGCACAATTTATCATGTTTTAAAGTTATATTGAAATGATTTATCATATGGAATGTTTTATTAGCAAGAAATTCTCAATGAAATGTTTATCGCCATACACAGGGCATTGAAAAAGCCTAGTATGGACAAAACATGTCTGCCCTAAGACAGGAGGATAGAGATTGAAATGAAATAAAGAAATAACCACACTGTAAATCATTTTGTGAAATATTTTCACTTAAGCGAAATGTTTTTAAGGAATTATTACAAATAAAATAAATGTATATTTTATCATATAAATCGGTGTGGTCATATGTAAAGGCTATAGGAAGTTACCTGGGAAGGGTCTGGTCCTGGGATCCAGTAAAATTTAGAGGGCCTACATATGGACCAGAGAACAATTAACAATTCTTACACCCATGTGCTGAGTTTTGGCAGGCCAAAGGGTCACATCCCCGGGAAGGAACCTTTGGGGAACCTTCACTAGTATATAAATTCAAATATTACTTTAAGTTTGCTTAACAGCTTCCCCCAGGTTATCCTGATATGGGATGCCCTGCTGCCTAACGACCACTGTAATGGTAGTTATCAGGGATAGCCAGCAGCAGACACGGTCAGCTTTAAACTGTAATCCAAAGTATGTCACGGTGCCACTTAACTCAGTTTTACAGCACACAGGCATGGTAGCCAAGAGTAAGGGTTAATGAGACCACAACATGGGGAGATGACAAGATGGTATCTTAGCAGACAGACACTGAATGGCAAACATTATAGGTGAATGCATCAGTGTGTTTTATTGTTGCAGAGTCATGAAAAGAAAGATGTAATTGTTTAATCCAAATAACGGCCAAATACACTGCTCACGGGCCAAATAAACTTGCATAGCTTATATAAAAGCAAATACAGGTCGCCTTGCTTTTTTCAGCAAATTTCAGTGAAAGGGTTAAACAAGCTTGTGTCCTTCAGAAATAGAGCACAGATAATCTTGCTTATTTGAATGTTTCAGAATAGGGGCTAAGCAGTATTGTATTTACCAGTTAAATGTAGGTCTTTTTCAGAGGAGGATTCAGACAGCCACCACCCCACTTGGACTCCCTCGCACTGGAGACCGACATCAGCAGAGGGGCCGTTGAGCTTCCAGGGAGTACACAAAGAATCTCTACTCCACAGCATCTGAGCCCAGGCCACTCCCCAATACAAGGGCTTCTCCCTCAAACAACAGTTGCAGTCAGTGCAGGGCAAGTCACACCTTGCTGGAGTCTCAGCGACTTCCTCCAAGGGCCTGTTGGTCCTTTTGGATCCTCTCAACTCCTAAGGAATGCGTCCTCTGTTACATCCAATGCCAGCACCCCCTGGGTTCTCCCTCTCCTGCCAGGGTCCTCCTCTCTCTCTCTATGTGGACTCCCTACACCTCAGTCTTCTCAATCTCTCACTAACTTAGCACAACTCTGCTTCACTACAGCCACATCCTTCTACTCGCTTCCAGCTGCACCAGAGGCTCATTTCTGTAGTAGCCCTATCAGCTGTGTGACTCCAGTCTTCTCCTTATGGTTATGGATGATCTCCATAAATATCCCTTTGGCTTCATCCTATAATACCTCTTCTCTATACAATGTTGCTTGAAGTTTTCCCTCCAAAAACCTCCCATCTTAGCAGTTTCCTGTTGTTTAGGCATAAACAATGCCACTGAAGCTTGGATTCAACAAGTTAGGCCAAACTTGCTGCTAAAGTTTGATTTGGGTCCCCAGAATGGGGATCCAAATTTGGGGGACCAAATTGGGGGTAGCTGTAAAATGGGGGTAGCAAGGGCTGTAATTCGAGGAGTACAGGCTGATTGCCCTGCAAAAATAATAACAGAAAACTAAAAAATGAGTGTATGCACAAATTCTCAAATGTTCATGCGCACAGTCCCAAATGACCAATGCTTGAAGTCCCAATGTCCCAAACGTCCATGCACGCAGTCCCAAATGTCCATGCACACTCCAAACGTGCATATGTACACTCAGAAGTGTCCTTGCACACAGTCCCAAATGTCCATGCGTAGTCCCTAAGTGCATGCATGCACTACAACACTTCCACATGCACATTCTCAGAGTGCATGCACATATTCCGAAATTTCCGAGTAAAAAATGTCCATGAGCACAGTCCCAAATACCCATGGGTCCAGTCTCAAACATCCACGTGGACTCTGAAATGTCCATACGCGTAGTCCAAAACGTCCATGCACGCACTACCAAATGTCCATGCACGCACTCTGAAACATCTATGCGTGCACTCCAAAACGTCCATGTACCGAAATGTTCATGCATGCAGTCCCAAATGACCATGTGTGCAGTCTCAGACGTCCATGTGCCCAGTCCCAAAAGTCCATGCGCATAGTCCTAAATGTCCATGCGTGCACTCCCCCTCCCCCTGTCCCCATCTTGATCTCTAGATTAGAGTTAGGACTGCACCCCACAGAGGCACTTTGGTGTAGTGGTGCAGCTTAAGCATACTTCTGCAGATGTGTGTGACCGAGTCCTCTGTTTTTAACCAAGTTTAGAGACAGATTATTGGCTGGCCTGCAAGCTAACAGGGTTGAGTGCTGTGGCTCCTTTAAGACTTTTGTATCCTAATTGCCCTGCTAACGTGCACCTCCCAGGTTAGTTATAAAATGGTCTGAGCGGCTGCCACCCCCCCTTTGTTTCAGGCAATGAAATTAGTTGTTCCACATTGTGGCCATGCTCACCCTCCCTTGTGAGGTGGTGCCGGTGCCCCTGCTGAATTAGAGACTCGCTGCTCATCCTCCTTGTGCTACCACTGAGCCCTCAAATTCAGCTGGGATTCCTGCCAATAATGCATCCACCAGAGTGCATTCTTACTCTCTTATTTTGTGATCCTGCTCCAGTGCTAGTATCAAGGAGGTGATGTTGTCCTTAAAGCAGGGATCCAGCAGGGTGGCCACCCATTAATCACTAATGGTGACTATGTGGGCAACTCTGTCGTCATTCTGCAAGCACTGGAGCAGGTAGCGGCTCAGGTGAGACAGGCTGCCATGAGTCAAGGGGAAGTTGTCTTCGGTGTCAGGTGTCTCCTGCTCCTTCTCCTGCTACACCCTCCAGCCACGCTTCAGTGATGCCCGTGAGCTGCACTGGATGTCCCCATGCTGTAGGAGAAAGTCCTCCTCCTCTTTTGAATCCTCCAAAACTGTCCGCTGGTTGGACAATGGTATACTTGGCCAATGTCAGCCCAGCAACCCACCCTGCAAGCCATGTGTGCAATTCCCTGATTGCATGGGAAAATGGACCTTCTTCCTCTTCTTCCATCACATCCTCCATCATGGGCTGAAGGGTTTTCAGGCAAAGGATGGGGATGGTAGCACTGATGATGGAGCCATCAACGCTGACTATATAAGTGGCATACTGGAAGCACAGTGATTTTCGTCATGGAGGCATTTTGGAACTGAAACTCCACTGTTGGCTGCTGCTGCTTACATGCCCTTTCCAGCATATACAAACTATTAGTATTAAAGAGTACTGACACACAAGTGTCCTGAAAATTTGTATTAAAGACCAGTGACCCCTTAAAGAGCCATGACACAGGGGTGCCCTGAACAATTGGTATTAAAGAGCAGTGGCACACAAGTGCCCTGAACCTGTGGGCACTACACATTTTTCAAGGGTGCCTTAAGTGCCCTGAACCAGTGGATACTCCACTAACAATTGATATTAAATAGTACTGACACACAAGTGCCCTGAAGCAGTGGACACTCCATTAACACTTGGTATTAAAATGTAGTGAAACACAAGTGCCTTGAACAATTGGTATTAAAGAGCAGTGACACACAAGTACCCTGAACCAGTGGACACTACACTAACAACTGTATTAAAGAGTACTGACACACAAGCGCTCTTAACAATTAGTATTAAACTGTAGTGACACACATGTACCCTGAACAATTGCTAATAAACTGTAGTGACACACAGGTGCCCTAAACATTTGGTATTAAAGAATACTGACTATTCAGGTGCACTGAAGATTTGGTAAAAAGCAGTGATACACCTGTGCCCTGAACTATTAGTATTAAAGAGTATTGACAGAGCAGTAGTTTGAGCTAGTGGTATTAAATAATACTGACACACCAGTGGTTTGAGCAAGTGGTATTAAAGAGTACTGACACACCAGTGGTTTGAGAAAATGGTATACAAAAAGTACTCCCACCCAAGTGGTTGAAGAAAGTGGTAATTTAGAGTACTCACACCCAAGTGGTTTGAGAAAGTGGTAATAAAGAGTAATGACAAACCAGTGGTTTGAGTTAGTGTTATTAAAGAGTACTGACACACCAGTGGTTTGAGTTAGTGTTATTAAAGAGTACTGACACACACAAGTGGATTGCGCAATTGATATTAAAGAGTACTCACACCCAAGTGGTTTGAGCACGTGGTAATAAAGAGTAGTCGCACCCAAGTGGATGAAGCAATTGCTATTAAAGAGTAGTTACATCCAAGTGGTTTGAGTAAGTGGTATTTAAGAGTACTCACACCCAAGTGAATGGAACAAGTGGTATTTAAGAGTACTGACATGCCAGTGGTTTGAGCAAGTAGTATTAAAGAGTACTGAAACAACAGTGCTTTGAGCAGATTGTATTAAAGGGTACTGACACACCCAAGTGGTTTGATCAAATAGTAGTAAAGAGTATTGACATACTAGTGGTTTGAGCAAGAAATATTAAAAAGTACTTACTCCCAAGTGGTTTGAGCAAGGGGTGTGAGAGTACACACACCCAATTGGTGGAAGCAAGAGTACTGACACATCATTGGTTTGAGCAAGTGCTATTAAAGTGTACTGATGCACAAGTAGTTGGATCAATAGGTATTAAAGAGTACTCGCAACCAATTGGTTGGAGCAAGTGGTATTAAAGATTGCTCCCCCCAAGTGGTTTGAGCCAGCAGTATTGAAGACTACTCACACCCAATTGGTTGGATCAAGTGGTATTAAGGGGTACTGACACACCAGTGGTTTGAGCAAGTGGTATTAAAAACTACTGACACGCCAGTGGTTTGAGCAAGTGTTATTAAAGAGTACTGACACATCAATAGTTTTAGCCTGTGGCATTAAAGAGTACTGACACACCAGTGGATGGAGCATATGGTTTTAAAGAGTACTGACACACCAGTGGATGGAGCAAGTGGTATTAAAGAGTACTCACACCCAAGTGGATGGAGCAAGTGGTATTAAAGAATACTCACACACAAGTGATTGGAGCAAGTGGAAGAGTTCTTACACTGAAGTGGTTGGAGCAAGTGGTAATAAAATCACTTACATCCATGTAGTTGGAGCAAGTGGTATTAAAGAGCACTCATAGCCAAGTGGTTTGAGCCAGTGGTACTAAAAATTACTGAGACCCAAGTAGTTCAAGCAAATGGTATTAAAGTGTACTGACACACCTGTGGTTGGAGCAAGCAGTATTAAAGAATACTCACACCTAAGTGGTTGGAGTAAGTGGTAAGAAAATCACTCACACCCATGTAGTTGGAGGTATTAAAGAGCACTCACACCTAAGTGGCTTGATCAAGTGATATTAAACAGTACTGACACCCAACCTATCTAGCCCTCATTCCAGATGCTTTTCCTGAAAAAAAATGACCATAAAAGGACAATAGCATGCTTAACAAACTATCTAGCCCTCACTATATATATAAATGTCCTTACCAGGACAGTTTTAGTAAAAAATAAAGCCCGATTTTTCCCTCAGCCGCAGCAGCAGCCAGTAGAACCTTTTTCTAAGTACTGCAGAGCGTGAGGCAGTGTGATCGGTATGAAGGGGACCCTGCCTCTTATGCGGCGGGGTCACGTGTCCCACCTGGCCAGTGGTCGGTAGTGAAGGATGAAGGCTGTTTGGCTGCTGTGCAACCTTCTTTCGGGTTCGGGCTGAATGTAGAATGCCGCACAGGTTTCAATTTGAAACCTGTGCTTGGGTTTGGGAACACGAACTCGCAAGGTTCTGTACGAGCCCAAACTTTGAGGTTCTGGTCATCCTAAAGGACAACTCTGAGTTATAATAGTATAGATATACTAGTCGTATAGTCGTATAATATAATTCTAGTAATTCACCAGTAGAAAATTCTAAATCTGAAGTACAAAGTACAAAAAGGTATCTATACTTAAAGCTTTAAAAAATACATCCTGCCAGAAAAAAAACAAATAACCAAATAAATAAAAACACAGAAACTTTGCAGAATATCATGTTAAAGTTCAGGTACAAACTTTTTTCCACCTCTCACCACAAACTTTCCAAGGATTATGTATACATACCTGACATCAATGAGCCCACCATCCGGCAACTCACTAAATTCTTAGAAAGATCAGAGTGATCCCAAGGAAGGAGGGCTCTCCACCCTATCAATGTTACTGTTGCCCCTACACACAGTGTTGTACTAGATTAACGCAAAATAAGGACAAACACTCAAAAAGAGAGAATAGATGAGAAGAAGAGGTTGTCTATCCAGGAGCTTAGAAGTCAAGAAGAGGCTGTCTATTGAGGTCAGTGTTTTATTTGCCATTGTCTCTGATATTCTGTTATTTAAAGCAGACCTTCAGCATCATTAATGAAAAGCCCAAACCCTTAAAAAACGAATTCCCAGCATATTATATATATTTAACGTTTTTACTCATTTAATTTTTATTCTTTCCCTTACTGGCCGGCAACTCTGTTCAGGACTCTAGGATACGGGTGCCGCCATCTTGGCTCAGTAGTATCAACTACTGAGGAGAGGAGAGGGGTCAAAAGTGCAGGGGAGCTGGGATACAGCTGTGCTTTGCACAGATAGAGCAGAGCTGGGGTCAGGAAAAGGCCAGCAATCCCAGAATGCAGAGCGACACAGTCAGAAGACACTTCCTGTTTGCAGGCAGCCTGCACCTCCATGGGCCGCCATCTTGGGTGTTTAAAGTCTCAGAAAATGCAATAGATGCAGGTAGGATGATTTTTAATGTGGGCAATCTGTATGTACAGGGTGGGGGAAACATATAAGATAGGCTCTTATTTAGGGTGAAGGTCCGCTTTAAAAACAATTCAGTAAAGCGATTTAACTTTACATCTGTCTTTGACTGGGATGTATTTTTTATAAAGGTTTTTGCTAGTCAATCAACTGACTTTAGTATGGTTTCTACAAAAATCTCAGGCATTAAATACTTTAATTTACTTTATTTATTAAGGTAAGGTATTGATTGCAGTTGTAGTTTTTAGTAGAGCTACTAGGGTTTAGTAAACTGCACTGCCATAGACAAAAGTGGTAGACAAACTTGTACACTGGAAGTTACACTAGCATATGGCCTAGCATAGAAATGCCAACCCTCTGGTCAGTTCTCAGTCACAAACCTACATCTGAAGGACAATCAATCAAACAAGATTTTCACCTTAAACAGAGAAAAGAACCGGTTAAAAAAAAAAAAGGAGCAAAATCAGTGTAATTATTATTAAAGTTATTTTTATAAAGCGGCATCATCTTCCATGGTGCTGTACAATGTAAAATGTACAGTTGAAAATGAGGTGCTAAGCTTGAATAGAGGCATCCGCTGCATTTCTGTCTAACTGTCTAAAACTTACCGGTTCCTGAGACCAAGAGGCCGATTCATTAATAGCGGCAGGTAGCGACAGTTGAGCGACTGTAGTGGCATTTTCAGAGCGCCCGCTAGTAGTCGCTGTGCTTGGCCGTTGTTCGGTAGTTGATAGCGACTCAGTCGGTTTGCCGTAATGTTGAATATTGGGTGAGGAGTCGCTATTTGACAGGTTCCGCGATGTATGGGAGCGCATGATAGCGACTGGCCCTAGCGACCGGCTCCCACCATATTCATTAAAAAATCACGCTCAAAAAATTCTCGCACTGTGAAATGCATGTTTAAACCCCAGAGCGCTGGCGGCGATGGGTTAAAAGTAGTTTTTTAACCCCCAAACCACCATATTTTTGGAAACCAAAAAAAAAAAAGTTTTTAAAATAATTTAGTAATATGAATACATTAATATCAGACCTGTAATATCAATTCTGTTAAATTTTTTTTTTTTTTTTCCCTTAAAAAAATCTAATCTAAAATGGCAGAAGTGGTCACAGAATTTTTCACATTTAAAAAAAAAAAAAAAATTATAACAATTAATTATTAATATTTAAATATTGTTCCATTGAAATGCATTGGGGCGCGCCAGGTAGCGAGAGGTCATACCTGTCGCTGTTCAAGGTTGGACACTGGCGCTGTGGGCTGAGGCTGGAATAATGATGAATGAGTGTCGCTATATGGCGCTATCTCAGTCGCTAAGCAGGATTGGCTTGATAAATGTGTGATTGTGGTGGGGAGCCGGCGTTCTCGTGGCGGGGCCCGTCATTACCGGCCGCTCACCAGTCGCTACCTGTCGCTAATCCTTCATAAATAAGGGCCCAAGTTCCACTGTGTGCGATAGCTTTGGAATTACTCAGGGCCTATCCACTGCCCCCCAGAAACCTCATCCCTATCTCAGTCACAGAGACTAAAGGATGCCCACTTCCTTAACTGCAATATAGGAGACATGTCAGGCAAGTATTTTCACCACAACATTTTGAATGTATACCAGTACCTTGCAGGTGACAATGCATTACCCAGTGATGTTGCCATCATTTTTCTGTAACAAGTGAAAAGAAGGGGCCTTCCAGGCCTTCCAGCACACCAGAGCTGATAGGCCTGACCATGTAGGAGTATTAGCCTTCTTTAAGAGTGTTATCAACCCAAAAAATATTTCTTAAAGTACTCAGCTTAAAAGCCTTGCAATGTATTGCAAGAAACTGGCTTGCAGACAGTGAGAAGTACATTTCAACCTGAAGTTCATGTTTGTTGTTTTAGAATTTCATCTAGCAAATTTTTATTCCTGAAAGTTAAAACATATCATGCAGATTCACTCTGACATTTACAAAAAACAAAATTCCAGTTCAATTATTTTCAGAATTGTGGCAAACATGGTAAAATCTGTTGTCCAACTTAATTCAAGTATTTTTTTTCTGCAACACCATTGGAGCTCTGCACCCTTGCTCCTATTTGGTAACCAAGGGCAGGAAATACATGGATGGTACAAGGACTGACAGGTACAATTAATAAGAGGAGGTAGGGTGGAGGACTGACAATCACCAATATAGGATCCCTCTGGTCCATATTACACCCATAGTAACCCACTCCCAGTAAGCATGGCCAGTGTCAGAACCTAGCAAACCTAGGCAAGTGTAGAACCCATTGGGGCACAGAAGGAGAAGGTGCATGTGCAGGAGCATCTAGTAATACTAATGTGCCATTCTCAACAAAGGTTACACAAGAACAAGTGTTACAGGATGAAGATTCCTTGTTTTTTTCACAAGAAATCAGGATGGGCTTAGAAATTAGGGTAAAGCTTAAGGCCCCGAAACTTTCATTTGTATTGGGAAAAAAATCTGTTGCATAGTCTTTAGTGTATTTCACTCATTTCATATGCAGTTTCACAGTCCTATTGACAAACCGCAAAGGGGCTCACTGAGACCCAGCCAAGAACTAACTTAGACCTGGAGCCAACTCTGCCAATAAAGCAACAGACAGCAATGCTTGCAGAAGATCCCCCATTAGTTGCTGGGAAATGATGGTTAGGCCAAGCCACAGTAAATGTCTTCTTGACCCCAGATAAAAAGTTTTATATCCTTTTACACATATTTCTAGAATTCTATATGATTTTTTATATAGGGATGTATTATGTATTACATTTTTGGTGATACAAAACTTTTAAGTGGGTAAAAGTTGTATTCAACTTTTTCAGGGAAAAAGAATGATCATAATGTTATCTGTTCTGTCACATCCAATCCTACATTTTTTTGATCTTGGACTTTTAGTTCTTCCGTACCAGAATCCCCTTTGATATTATCAAGACAACTTGTTCTTGACTGCTTTTCTTCTTCCAATTTTTATGCCTAGCATCACTGATTTCTCTATTAATTCTTTTTACATCACATGACCAAAATAAATGAGCTGTAGTTTGACAATCTTGCCTTCAGATTTCATGTATTCCCCAGTATCATAGCTCAAATGCCTCAATCCTTCTTTGGCCACCCTTATTTCAAGGCTCAGCTTTCAGATACATACATTAAAACAGGAATATCTCTGGCATGAATCATTCAGTTTTGAGAGACTGTAAATCAAACAATAAAGTAGCAAGCAGCTCACCATCAAATGTCTTTCCTCCATTGCATGCAGTGTCAGGCAGAGGCTGTAGCATGACTCCATATTTATTCCTCCAGAACCACCAAAAAAAGTGGCCTGTAATCCACTCTGACCACAGCATGGCATAAGCATGACTTATAAAGCTGCCCCATGACATGACCTACCCAGCACAGCCACAGATATTTACATAGGTCATTTACATATTATCAGAGATTTTGAGATGCTTTGAAATGGCATACTTTACAATATTCCCTAAGGAGATAAGGTGCGTGCCTGAACAGGAGCCTGAAATGTTCCAGATCTGGAACATTAAAGGTTTTACTTGAGCAAGTGTCATATGTTACCTAATTTTAGGACTGAATTTTCACGGCTGAATTTTGGAAAATCTTTATTATACTATACAAAATGAAACATGTGAATTTCTGAACTCATTCATTGTGTGGCACACGACCAGTTTCCAAATCGCTTAAGTGTCCGGTGCTCTTCTAAAGGTTGAGCACCTCTGATAGACAACATGCATAGGCTGCTCCCACAATTCTCTCAGAAGTAGTTCACCAGAGTTCAGCTCAGGGAAAAAGCTATTTTTGTAGCATGTGGTATTTAAATTGGTTAACTCACCTGATAGAAGCTGTTAAAGAAGGATCGTACAGGGTGCACTGCGATTTTGATCATTTAACTGTACAAGCTTTTAGTCTACAGAAGATAGTGATGTAAAAGTCACCTTTTCCACTATACTCACTGTTTTCTGTAACTGAATTTTGTCTTTTTAGGTAGTCCTATCAAACCAGGTCAGGAAACATAGAGCCAAAACAATAATGTCATTGTACCTCCCATACAATCTCATTGCTGGGCTTTCCTTTGTACTGCAAAACATGAGAAGATAAGGCAGGCAGGGAGGGAATTAAAGTGATACTACAGGCAAAGGTAATTGTAAGACCATTGTGTCAGGCTACATTGGCACTGTACTAAACTGTTTTCTGTTGAAGCAGAAATGGCAGAGATATCGAGGTTTAGAGGTTCAGCCAATGACATTCTCTTTTTTATCTTGTTGCCCAATCAGCTTAGTAGTGGGACAGGATTGCTGGTCCCTCCCTCCGTCTCGTCCTCCACCTCCAAATTCATCACATTGCTGATTATTTTGCCACACACTTTTTCAGAAGAGAAATAAATGGGGAGAAAGTGTAAACCTTTTCTTCAATTTGGAAAACAGTTTAGGACAGTGCCAAATTTAGCCCGACACAATGGTGTAACAATTACCTTTGCCTGCAGTAGCGCTTTAACTCCAGGGCCAGAATATTTTTAAGAAAAAAGAGGGAGCTAGAATAAATGCTGATTTAGCAGCATGCGGGAGAGGAATCTTTGCTGCTGGTACTGTGTTAGTGGCCATTTGTGAGGGCATGCACCAAAGAATTAAGCATGAATCAGTGCAGGCATTGGAGAGTTAACCCGGACTAGCCTGGCACAGTTGGAAAAGAATACTCCCTTGCCTTATCTGCATGCATGATGCTGAAGCATTGTCAGCACTTACATTTTCTCCTGCATCCACTCAAAGCTAAAACGCCACCTCACCAGTTTTTTAGTCATAGCGGCTATTTCGGAGTTTCCTTTCCCAGAATCCCAGCCATGCTCCTGCCTGAATTCAACTGGCATAACTGACAATGCACAATAACAGGAAACCCAGCAGCACTTGCAGATCCAGGAAACACAATTTTTTTTAAATTGAGCACAGCAGGAGTTATAAAAAGGTAAATAAAATTTGATGTGCAGCAATCTGAATTGCCCTGCTGAGGGATGCATATGAGCACTGTTTGTTGTAAGTGTGTTGGTCTGCTTTAACTATTGTGTCAACTGCGTCAGCGAGCATCCGCCACAAAATGGACTCACAACAAGACTTTCGGCCTTATTTATCAAGGGCTAGTGCCAGGTAGTGTCTGACGAGCGCCAGGTACCGCCAGCTATCGGCGGCTACCGAATCAAGTACGCCCCGGCGGCGGTCACAATGACGCATTTATCACGCTAAATGAGGCTAGCGCCGGCGAGAGCGTCAGCTAGCGCGGGATTCATCATGTAGCCGACTGCAACGAACAGCGCCGCTGCTAATCCCATCACAGCGACAGGTATGACCTGGCGCTCCCTGCCGTGGTCCAATGCATTTCAATGGAGCAATCTATAAATAATCATAATTAATTGCTATAACAGTTTTTTTTTTTTTTAATGTCAAAAATTCTGTGACCACTTCTGTGCAGAATTGATATTACAGGTCTGATATTCATGTATTCATATTACAAAATGTTTAGAAAAACTTGTATAATTTTTACATATAAAAAAAAAGGTTGTTTGGGGGTTAAAAACTACTTTACACACATCGCCGCCAGCGCTCTGGGGTTTAAACAAGGAATTCACAGCGCGATAAATTTTTGAGCGTGATTTTTTAATGAATCTGCAGCAAGCCGTTCGCTCTGGCCATTCACTGTCAGGCGCACCCATACAAGCGGAACCTGTGAAACAGCGACCCCTAACCCCGTATTCAACATTACCGCACACCGACTGAGTCGCTGTCAACAAGCAAACCCCGGCCAAGCACAGCGAATACTAGCTGGCGCTATGAAAATCACGCTACTGGCGCTCATCTGTCGCTACCTGGCGCTATTAATGAATCGGCCTCCCCGTAATGCTGAACTCACAGTTAAAAAGCTGTACAAGAAGCACAACATGACGACAGCAGACCAGGACAATCGGTACCATGGCAGGACAATCACAGCAAGCTGGACTTACAGTTCTACAGGAACCCAGCAAGCTGCATACAAAAGGAGCTCAGGAACAGACCTGTCATGGAGCAGGGGTATGTCCCAGCATGTGTATGAATGCATCAAGCATCCCGGAGATCCTTGCAAGGGAACAGATGCATTCACAACAGGGTAACAGTGCGAGAGAGATTATTTTCAAATACCTAGTTGGTCTTGTTTGTCATAATTTACTTGATAAATGCAGTAATCATAATGATATATTTAAATGCGTGTCATTATTTAAATTACATTTTCAGCCAAAAAAAAAACTATACTAACCTTTTCTCCTACGCAGACCGTCGCTCCTAGTCCAGGGCTGCAGCGTTTACCTGAAAGGCTGGATGCATGTCCCTTGCCGTCGGCACCATACACTGCACCGCTCTCTCATCGTGAGTCTCTTCCTGACTCGCTTCGATGTGGAGATGCCCCCTCAAGTGAGCTGCCCGCCCCCCTCCAATCACTGCAATGGAGGGGGAAGTGGCAGCTTACCATGATTGATGGTGGGGGCATCGCCACATGGGTGTATGGTGTATTTAAACCAGGGCCGGCTTCAGGTGTATGCGGGCCCTTGGGCGATAGAGTCTCAATGGGCCCCTTGCAGTGAGGTATGACACTACATGCATGATGATAATGTTGCATGTATGGTGAATATTTCCAAAGAGAAGGAATGAAAGGAATGAAATAAAGAAGAAAAATTAGAAGGAATGACGGAAAACAATTAAAGCAGGAAATAAAGAAAAAAAGACTGAAAAGGAATAATGAAAAGAAAGAATAGATGGAAAGAAATAAAGTAGTATAAAAAAAGGAAAGAAACAAATAACTAAAGCGTGAAGGACAGAAACAAAGAAATAATAAAAGGAATGACAGAACAAAGCAGGGAAGAGAGAGAGAATGGATGGGAGGAAAAAAGAAGAGATGGGAAGAAAGAAAGGACTGACAGAAAAAAGGAAGAGAAGGAATAACCGAAATTAAGAATAGAAGAAAAGAAGAAAAAAAGGAATGGCAGAATGAACCAACAAAATAAAGTACAAGTGGCACGAAAGAAAATAAAAAATAGAAGGAAAAAAACAAGACAATACAAACAAACAAAAAAGACTAGAAGGAATGATAGGCTCTCCCAATGGTCAATCTGCATGGTCCTGTGGCCTTCATAGGGGCTGCCCAGGGTAGAGGGAAGGAGGTAGGCCCTGCCAATGTGCAGGGGTATGTTCAGGTACGCAGGTGCTGACGCCTGCCCTGATTTAAACGGTCTGTGCATTCTTAATTGATTCTTGGAATTTAACCTCACTCAAAAGAGAGGTCTCTAATATGTGTACCTGATATACATAAAGTACTATACATACTGTTTACAATAAGGATTTTGAGCTTACCAAGTACTCAACATTCAACTTTGGATTAGTCAGCCTGAGAACAAATCTTGCAAAGTCCTTGAGTTTTAGACAATGAACGTTACATTTTAAACTGTCTGGCCTTCTTAAGCATAGCCAGATTTAGTGTCTGACAGATTCTAAATAAATATATCTAAAGTTTCTAAATGTAGTCATCATACTGGCAATAGCATGGGAACTTAACATTTTATCTAAACTGATGGACTGACAGTGAATTTGTTGAAACAAGGGCTGGATGTTCCCTATTTGATTTTGGCATGGCAATAACAGTCAGACGATATACCTTGAGTAAGCCCTATCCCACACAGAGTTATTCTTACCTCCTAGTTATATTTCCTATAACAGAAATTAAGATATGCCTAATAAATGCCATTGTGTCTGGAATACAGACATGTAAATTTTAGATCTGTGCTGTCATGTGGTTCTAAACAGATTCCAAGACAGTAATTATTATATCTGCAATCTGACGAATTCAAAAAGCAACTTTCCTTTATCCATGGTTGTTTAACCCGTGCGCCCGCTCCCCCTCCCAACCCCACAGCACAGGGCAGACTAAAATTTGACTTGAGATTAAGGTCCCTTCAATTGAGAGACAGTTGAGACTTCAGGTTCTCCACAGTGAACACGCTATGGAAATGGACCTATATTAGTTGCCTCTGCCTCTATATGCTCAGATTTAATTGCTTCCCTGATGCTCAAACGTGTCCCTTTTTTCTTTACACAATTACACTATAAAAGACCACTAGAGCATTTGGTGGTGCAAGTCAGGAGCCAGGGGCAGACCTTTAGTCAGGGGCGAACATACCATAGAGGCAGGGGAAGCAGCTGCTACTGGGCCCTTAGAAGAAACTGCTTTCCCCCACCTCGTAGCAACTGTGGCAAAAGCTCGAGGCTAGTGCTACCCCAGTATGCAGTATTGGCTTGCTGTCTACTGAGAAAGCCAGGGTCCTGAGCTGTAGGTTCCGCAGGGTGGAACTAATATGCCAGAGCATGTTTACCCCTGACTTGGCGATACAATATGTTGGCGAGATGTTGATATCTTAGTTCCCCCCTGTGGAACCTACTTCCCCTGGCCCCCGGTGCTCCCTGAAGACAATGTATCAACACTACATACTGTCGTAGCGCCCGAGGAAGAACTGGACCTTACTGGGCTCTACTGTCAACAAACATGGGCCCACACTGCTCCAACACTGCCTAGAACACAAACCAAACCAAAGACCTGATTTGAGATGACTGTGTAAACTGCCAAGATCATCCAAAAACGGTGATTTTGACCTCAACTGTGTTTAACCCGCCAGGTCACCCACCAAATTCACCTTTTCCCAGCCCTACAGCGCATGTGCGGCCTAGTGTGCAAGTTTAAGTTGGCACCAGCATTGCCTGCCTTGGCTATCCCCGCTTGTTTCCCCACCCACGTGTAACATGCGGTCACATGTCTTCCTGAGGCAAGCAGCACAGGATTCCGGTGGCATTACAGTAGGTGGAAACAATATTCAAACTGTGGGTGCCCCTACCTGTCCTCCCACATCAACTGATCATAATGCTCCCCTGCAGCCACCACATTGTTTTTGCTGCCCCCGATGCTGGTGGCCTGGGCCCTCTGAGGACTTTTTTAGGCCCCACCAACAGGACTGCCAGTGGGACCTATTATTTTCACTCAGCCCACACATAGGGGAGCAGGAATGAGATGAGACTGCAGTGGGAAGTAGGACAGAGATGGGATGCAGCAGGGAGAACGATTGAAATGGGGGAGGCATGAGGAGCAGGACAGAGATGGGGAGAAGGACAGAGATGGGAGTGCAGTAGGCAGCAGGAAGGAGATAAGGGTACAGTGGGAAGCAGAGCTGAGATGGTGTTGCAGTGTGGAGCAGGACTGAGATAGGGAATAGATGCACGCTGCAGCGATGTCTCCTCCAACTAGGGTAAATGAGGGTACTGCAAGTGTGTGCAGTGTTTTCTGTCCGCACTGGATGACATTCTGCTAGGAAATGGTGAGTATTTATCTCTCCAATGCAGGACTCTGTAATAGTACGAGGGACGAGGTCCCTTCCTGTCAGACAGCTGCAAGTTCCTAAACTGCTAAATACTGCTAACTTTGTCAGGATGGGCCATGGTTCACAGAGACAATAATCCCCTCCCTAAGCCCTCCCCTCATGAGCCCCACATTCAGCAGATACCTTTTCCCCATTAAGGTTCCAGACACACATGGGAGCACTACAGACCTCCAACATGGGGAGGTTTGGTTTTCACATGTGTGCTGCTCTCCACATGTACCACCACTGACCGCTTCCTAAATGTGCCATGTCCCCTACTTTCAATAGCCGTGCACCCAAGCTAGTAAACTGGGCAAACACAGGGAGCAGTCATTGAGGGTTGAGTTCAACTACATAAAACTACAGGTTGCAGATTAGGATCTCATGTGCTAAGCATTCAAGTTTATTTAATCTTGTATTAATGCATTAAAAAATCTGACAATAATAACAATGTTTTAATACATTTGGATAGGTTTCAGGTACAGTATCCTCTGAAACTAACCAATGCAGATTTCTTGTACATTACCTTGTGTGTGTAAAACAGTTTTGACAGTATAGTTGACTGCTCTTGACACAGGTCCACTTTATGCAAAACATGAGCTTTTTGTGACTAATCTTAGGGGAAAGGGCTTTTCTAAGGCTTTATTGGTAAAGTATTTTAAATGTAGACCAAATAAACTTTTTTCCTTGGCAAGGAAATATGCAATGAGTCTGGATTTCCCCGGGTTTTCCTACATTTATTAAAAGCTCATTCGCCATGTCTAAAGTTTTTTCTCTAGTTAAGAAACTTGATATTTTTACAAAAGATGTCCAAAGAAAGACATATTATTCAAATCATAACAACACAAATGTTTTGTCTTAAATAAACAGAGACAATTTTGAATTACGCAGTGATGCCAACCTGCAGGGTGATTTTTCTCTGGTTCTGCACTTTACAATGACCATTTACCTCAACAAACCTGGACTTAGGGCCTTATTCATGAAGGGATAGCGTCAGGTAGTGCCTTGTAAACGACAAGTAGCGTCAGGTAGCGGCAGGTGAACGCCAGACATGGCACGCAATTACAAATTTATCAAGCGGATTCTGGTAAACGACTGGGATAACGCCATGTAGCGTCTGATTCATCATTATCCCAGCCTCAGCGTACAGCGCCGGCGTTCAGCCTTGCAGAGCACCACATATTACATCTCGCTACCTGTCGCTCTCCCATACATTTCAATGGACGTTCTTTTACTTCTCTTTAAAAAGAGGGTTTTTATGATTTTTTTTTCTAAATCTCAAATAATGTTGTGACCTCTCCTGGCCTTGAATAAGCCATTTTTTCATACTTTTTCATTTTTTTTAAATTTATGCAGAATTGACATGACAGGTCTGGCATGCATGTGTTCATGTTAAAATGTTATAACATTGTAATTCCACATGTTTTCGTTTTTTTACTGTTGGATACATGCTCAAAAACAGCTATTAATCACACAGTCTCCGGCGCTCTGGGCTACAGCAAAGCATCTTTGAGTGCTGGCAGTGTGTGAGGCTGTTTTTTTTATGAATATGCTGTGAGTCGGTCGCACTGACCAGTCGCTACCATTCACTCCTACACAGTGCTGTAGTGCTCATATAGCGACTCTCCACAACGTATTCATCACTGCTGCGCAGCGACTGAGGCGCTCTGAAGGAGCGAACCATGGCCGAGCACAGCGACTACTAGCAGTCGCTCTGAAATCCGCTCTACAGCCGCTCATCTGACGCTACCTGCTGCTAGTAATGAATCAGCCTGCCCGATAATTAGAACTGCTAGTCAAGCCAGCCAAGCCTGACTGAGCACAGGTGTAAAATCACCCAATGAGAATTGAGTCATCTCTGATGAAGATCAATGGCCTTGATTCACTAAGAGTTGAAAAAAATTCTCAAGGTAGTAAAAAATTCAATCCATGAGAAAAAAGTATGAGAATTTCACTTTTAGTGAATCACGAGATAGGAAGACAATGAAAGTCAATGGCACTTTTTTACTCCTGAGAAAAGTATTTTTACTCCTTTTTACTCTGTAGTAAAAGTAAAACGTGCCATTGACTTTCATTGTCTTTCTGGTAATTCATGCTCAACCTTTTTTGTCATGAATAGAATTTTTTTCTACCATGAGAATTTTTTCAACTCTCAGTGAATTAAGGCCAATGGCCTCGATTCAATAAAGGTAGAAAAAAATTCTCATGGTAGTAAAAAATTCAATTCATGAGAAAAAAGCCTGAGAATGTCACTATTACTGAATCACTAGATAAAAAGACAATGAAAGTCAATGGCAGCTTTTACTACAGTGTAGAAAGGAGTAAACAGTTCTCTACTTTTCTTAGTAAAAAAGTGCCATTGACTTTCATTGTTTTCTTAGCTGGTGGTTCAGTAACAGTGACATTCTCAGGCTTTTTTCTCATGAATTGAATCTTTTACTACCATGAGAATTTTTTTCTACCTTTATTGAATCGAGGACAATATGTCTAAGAATTTTTTTCAACTCTCAGTGAATTAAGGCCAATATGTCTAAGACTCCAGTATCCCCATGTCAGGTTATCCAAACTAGTAGTTCTGCATTTTCATCAAACAGCAGGTTGGTAGGGATGGACTGGAGCTGCAGGGAACATCAGATTGTCCACCCAGAAAAACAGGTACTGCTGCAGTAACGTAGCACAGTCACAGAAGTTATAGGAGAAAAAAACAGGCCAGTGGTCATAGGGCAGGCAGCTGAGATTAATAAACAGTTAAAGAGTCAAAATTCAGTAAGCTATACCATCTGGCAACTCCTGGGCGACCAGGGAACATACCGTTCCTATATAATCATTTTAATAAACTCAATGCCAAACTGTCCTATATGGAAGCCTGGGATAACTATTTGGGGACCCATGTAGTCTTGGATGATTGGAAGGAGACAATGGACAGAACTATGAAGTGCTCTCTCAATACTGCCCTGATCAAAGCAAACTATAAGGTGCTGCTCAGGTGATATATGGTCCCAGTTAAGATTGCTAAAGCCTTTCCAAATAACTCTGTCCTTTGCTTCCTTAGCTGTAAGAATAACGGAGGCATGTATCATACTCGGTGGACCTGCCCAGTTGTGGCAAATTTCTGGGCCTGAGTTTCATCTTTAATTCAGTCAGTTACAGGTCACACTATACCCACAACTCCCAGATCTTATTTATTCAACAGTATAATGCCTGGAAAACCCAAACGGACTGCCAAGTGTATCTCCTACAATTTTTGGACCATTAAGATCACCATAACGTTTTCCTGGAAAACAGCTGCCCTTCCATTCTCTGCAGTAACCAGTAAACTGAACTGGATACTGGTTAAGGATAAACTTACCAGCATCCTCACCGACAATAAGTCAACATTTGAGGCAAACCTCCTTGACGTACTCTTCAACACCGTCATCTGGAATGAACTCAGTAAAGGATTTTGTTTTAGCCCCAATGACATTCATGGCTTCACTAAATACCCATTTGAGAAACACATCGCACCCCACTCTGTCCTTAGTGCCAGTTTTTGGTTTGTCAATAACCACTACTGATCACAAAGGTTAGCAGCAGTGTTAGTCCAATCCATGCACAGCGCAAAGTAATATGATATTGCACAATGTTCTTAAAGAAGCAGTATTGCAAAACTGTGTAGTATTAGAAATCCATATAAATATGCTAGATATTGAGGGAAGGAGCTACTTATATACCCCAAATGAAAAAAAAGTATTGCATGATTAGTATAAGCATCTACATGCATCAGAAGAATTGCAATAGCAATACGCTGTTATTCCAGAACAGACTGGCTCAAGGGTCAGGCCACAGGTGCTAGATCTCCCCTGTAAAAGCAGAATGGCATGTTTAACCCTTTAACTGCCAGCCTACCTAGAGATTTTTGTCAGACTCTGTTGCCGGACCATTTTCACTATTTTTGCACTAAACATGTTCAACTGTGATTTTTGAAGGGATTTCCCTTGCTGCAGATTCTAATTTCTTTTCAGCATGCTTTAACATGAAATGTCTTGTTTGTCATTATTTTAGTGTATTCTCAATATTTTTAGGTGAAATATATGCAAATAAATAAAAATATCTATTTATTACAATTTATATTGTTCTATTGAAATAAAAAAGTATGTTTTTAAATAAAATCATATTGCATTTAAAAGCCCCATTTCTCCCGGTTACAATGGTACCACATATGTATTGGTAGACACCCTTTCCTGGCCAGGAGACAAACTGAAACAGAGCTTTAGGAGATTTTCTGAAAAAATACAACTACTATGCCCACCTTGCAGTTTTTCAAGAAAAACAGCCCTTTACATTTGTAATACCCCCACAAACTATTTTAGGAATACATTTTCCTAAAATATCAATATACAAACAAGAATAAACAAGCTAAATCTAAATGTGCAAGGTGCCCCAAAACAGAACAATACCCAGCATGCATAGCTACTTTTAACCTTTTTAACTGCCAGCCTATTCGAGATTATGTCACCTTCTGTTGAGGTCATTTTTCACCATTTTGTGCTATGTTTAACTGTGATTTTTGCAGGGATTTCCAGGAAAATTATAATTTTTCAGCAGGGTTTAGGCTTTAAAAAAAAATGTCTCATTTGTTTTAAATGAAGCATTAATTTTATAAAAGAAGACCATATTGCAAGTGAAAGCCCCATTTCTCCCGATTACAACGGTATCAAATATGTATCGGTAGCCTCCCCCGTTCCTGCCCAGGAGACCCCCCCCCCCCCAAATTGAAAAGAGCACTTTATAACATTTACAAATAAAATACAACTGCTATCCACACATCCAATGGTTAAATAAAACCCATGGGGGGACCCCATGCTTTGTTCTTAATTTTTAAGTGTTAAAACCCTATGCCAGACTTGTAGAACAGTTCGCAGGGGCCAGCCTCAGTGGCCCCTTACCCTGCAGGCTACAAGCCTGCATAGCCTTTGTGCCCCCCGGGCTCTTCTTGGGGAGGCAGGTAATGGGGGGCTGGGGGTTTATGGCAAGTCACCTGCTAGCCGCAGGTAACTTGCCTGGCCTTCAGCCTTGTGAACTGGTATAGGGATCTCATGAATCCCTTACCAGTTCACAAAGGGTTAACTGTAAAAAGAACACACACACACACACACACACACACACACACACACACACACACACTACATTTATTCATTTTTTTTTTTTACTCGCCTCCGATCCTCTGCTGTCCCGTGTCGATCTCTGATGACAGATGCCATTGATCGATGAAGGGGGCTGGGGAGGCAGGGGATCAGAGTCCCCTGCCTCTCCAACCTTTCCCCACCAATCACTGAGGATCCTCCAGGAGCCAGATGATGTCATGGAATGATATCATCTGCCCTGCCCACAAAAGGCAGGGCTAGAGGCCGGGCTAGTGGCAGTGATGGATGAAGCAAAGGACAGGGCTCTCTCTCCGCCGCAGAAGAGCGCAGAAACACCCCCTCCCCCAGGTGAAGAGGATACTCTGTAGGAGGAATTGCGGGTGGAGGTGATTTTTTTTTCTTCCCTATGTCATCGGCGGCGGGGGGCTCAGGCGACTGGTCAGGTTCCCCTATCTGGCAGGTCTGGCAGTTGCGTTGAAAGCAGGCATTAGCTCCACCTCTCCCTGTCGCATTCCTCGCTCATCTGCTCGTACTCTCCCACGCGAGCACAGGTGAAATATGTCCTCCAGCGGTGCTGCATGCAGCGTGGCCGCCGGAGGTTAGTTTAAATGGCCAACGAGCTTGAAGATTATTGATGGCAAAACACCCAAAAGGTTAATCCGGGCAATCAGCCCATATGTTGTTAACTATACCAATGAGCTCAGTTTCCCTCTATCCAATCTCGTCTGTTCCCATTCTATAAAGGTTTTCCCCCTCACTCTCTCACTGCCTGTGCTAATATTCCTGAGACTCCTGTTTGATTATCCGTTACCGACCTTGCTTGCCTAACTGTTCCATGACTAATGCATGAACTGACCTCTGCCTGGATCCTGACTACGAACCTGTCTCATCCCTGGTACCGCTAGCACCCCCATTTCTCGGCTTGACCCTTGGGGTGACCGTTGACTATTGAACTATTGACCGTTGAACTATTTATGTGTGTATGACCCTGGCTTACCCGATAATGCCCAGTCTTACCTTCGGCTCATCAGTCTTCACCCCTGTGACCCCCTTTCATCTATCAAGTCCTGGGGGCAACATTGTCCGGTAAGGTGTTTAAAGCATTCCGGCATTCTGGCTATAGGTGAAGCTAGCTGCAGAGATTGGGGGTTGTGAACTCACCAAGAAGACGGCTGTCCCCTGAGTTTGACACAATGTCAGTGACACCGGAAGCGGGGTTTGTTTCCTGCCAGATCAAGGGGTCAGGTGAGTGTGTGAGGTGTTTTCTTTTTGGTCACTAGTAGGGGAGAAAGCTAGGCCCGTGAGTCTCAAGTGCTTGGCGATTAAAGGTTAGAAAGGCAACCACGTGAGACTCGCTGGCTTGGCGTTTAAAGGGTTAAAACCTGTTACCCCAATTCTTTGTCCTTACAATAAAAGAAACAAGCTCTGGTGAATTTTTTACTATCTTAGCATATTTATATTGATTTTACTACTGGACCATTTTTTCATGATAGTGCTCTTTTAGCTGACACATACAATGCATATCACTAACTATTACATCAATGAAAAAGTGCAATATAATTAGAGATGAGCGAACTTTTGAAAAATTCGATTCGACTGATTCGCCGAATTTTCCGACAAAAATCGTTTCGACCCGAATAAATTCGCGACGAATCGCTATTAAAAACGGCTATTTCTGAGCCTCCTAGAGCCTCAATAGGGTTGTAAACCATTCTGCCTTGCTGTAACACGCACAGGATGCGTGCTGGGTTAGTTAAATCATACTTTGAAGAAATATCACATGCAGATCAGAGGCATCGCTAATAGAATCGCAGAGCGGCACAATTGAATTCAAGAGAGTTGAAGTGGCATCACTATGAGGGGCAGAAGGAGCCCAAACATTGCTTTAAAGAGACACTGGAGTTGGCAGCAGCAGGAGCCCAAAAATTGGATGAATCACACCCTGGAGTTGGCAGCAGCAGCAGGAGCCCAAATAGTACTTTAAAGAGACACTGGGGTTGGCTTCAGGAGCCCAAAAATTGGATGAATCACACCCTGGAGTTGGCAGCAGCAGCAGGAGCCCAAATATTACTTTAAAGAGACCCTGGGGTTGGCCTCAGGAGCCCAAAAATTGGATGAATCACACCCTGGAGTTGGCAGCAGCAGCAGGAGCCCAAATATTACTTTAAAGAGACACTGGGGTTGGCTTCAGGAGCCCAAAAATTGGATGAATCACACCCTGGAGTTGGCAGCAGCAGCAGGAGCCCAAATATTACTTTAAAGAGACCCTGGGGTTGGCTTCAGGAGCCCAAAAATTGGATGAATCAAACCCTGGAGTTGGCAGCAGCAGGAGCCCAAATATTACTTTAAAGAGACACTGGGGTTGGCTTCAGGAGCCCAAAAATTGGATGAATCACACCCTGGAGTTGGCAGCAGCAGCAGCAGGAGCCCAAAAATTACTTTAAACAGACCCTGGGGTTGGCTTCAGGAGCCCAAAAATTGGATGATTCACACCCTGGAGTTGGCAGCAGCAGCAGCAGGAGCCCAAATATTACTTTAAAGAGACACTGGGGTTGGCTTCAGGAGCCCAAAAATTGGATGAATCACACCCTGGAGTTGGCAGGAGTTGACAGCAGCAGCAGCAGGAGCCCAAATATACACTGGAGTTGGCTTCAGGAGCCCAAAAATTGGATGAATCACACCCTGGAGTTGGCAGGAGTTGACAGCAGCAGCAGGAGCCCAAACATTACTTAAAAGAGACACTGGGGTTGGCTTCAGGAGCCCAAAAATTGGATGAATCACACCCTGGAGTTGGCAGGAGTTGACAGCAGCAGCAGCAGGAGCCCAAATATACACTGGAGTTGGCTTCAGGAGCCCAAAAATTGGATGAATCACACCCTGGAGTTGGCAGGAGTTGACAGCAGCAGCAGGAGCCCAAACATTACTTAAAAGAGACACTGGGGTTGGCTTCAGGAGCCCAAAAATTGGATGAATCACACCCTGGAGTTGGCAGGAGTTGACAGCAGCAGCAGGAGCCCAAATATTACATTAAAGAGACCCTGGGGTTGGCCTCAGGAGCCCAAAAATTGGATGAATCACACCCTGGAGTTGGCAGCAGCAGGAGCCCAAATATTACTTTAAAGAGACCCTGGGGTTGGCCTCAGGAGCCCAAAAATTGGATGAATCACACCCTGGAGTTGGCAGAAGTTGGCAGCAGCAGCAGGAGCCCAAATATACACTGGAGTTGGCTTCAGGAGCCCAAAAATTGGATGAATCACACCCTGGAGTTGGCAGAAGTTGGCAGCAGCAGCAGCAGGAGCCCAAATATACACTGGAGTTGGCTTCGGGAGCCCAAAAATTGGATGAATCACACCCTGGAGTTGGCAGCAGCAGCAGGAGCCCAAATATTACTTTAAAGAGACCCTGGGGTTGGCTTCAGGAGCCCAAAAATTGGATGAATCACACCCTGGAGTTGGCAGCAGCAGGAGCCCAAATATTACTTTAAAGAGACACTGGGGTTGGCTTCAGGAGCCCAAAAATTGGATGAATCACACCCTGGAGTTGGCAGCAGCAGCAGCAGGAGCCCAAATATTACTTTAAACAGACCCTGGGGTTGGCTTCAGGAGCCCAAAAATTGGATGATTCACACCCTGGAGTTGGCAGCAGCAGCAGCAGGAGCCCAAATATTACTTTAAAGAGACACTGGGGTTGGCTTCAGGAGCCCAAAAATTGGATGAATCACACCCTGGAGTTGGCAGGAGTTGACAGCAGCAGCAGCAGGAGCCCAAATATACACTGGAGTTGGCTTCAGGAGCCCAAAAATTGGATGAATCACACCCTGGAGTTGGCAGGAGTTGACAGCAGCAGCAGAAGCCAAAACATTACTTAAAAGAGACACTGGGGTTGGCTTCAGGAGCCCAAAAATTGGATGAATCACACCCTGGAGTTGGCAGGAGTTGACAGCAGCAGCAGCAGGAGCCCAAATATACACTGGAGTTGGCTTCAGGAGCCCAAAAATTGGATGAATCACACCCTGGAGTTGGCAGGAGTTGACAGCAGCAGCAGGAGCCCAAACATTACTTAAAAGAGACACTGGGGTTGGCTTCAGGAGCCCAAAAATTGGATGAATCGCACCCTGGAGTCGGCAGGAGTTGACAGCAGCAGCAGGAGCCCAAATATTACATTAAAGAGACCCTGGGGTTGGCCTCAGGAGCCCAAAAATTGGATGAATCACACCCTGGAGTTGGCAGCAGCAGGAGCCCAAATATTACTTTAAAGAGACCCTGGGGTTGGCCTCAGGAGCCCAAAAATTGGATGAATCACACCCTGGAGTTGGCAGAAGTTGGCAGCAGCAGCAGGAGCCCAAATATACACTGGAGTTGGCTTCAGGAGCCCAAAAATTGGATGAATCACACCCTGGAGTTGGCAGAAGTTGGCAGCAGCAGCAGCAGGAGCCCAAATATACACTGGAGTTGGCTTCAGGAGCCCAAAAATTGGATGAATCACACCCTGGAGTTGGCAGGAGTTGACAGCAGCAGCAGCAGGAGCCCAAATATTACTTTAAAGAGACCCTGGGGTTGGCCTCAGGAGCCCAAAAATTGGATGAATCACACCCTGGAGTTGGCAGCAGCAGGAGCCCAAATATTACTTTAAAGAGACCCTGGGGTTGGCCTCAGGAGCCCAAAAATTGGATGAATCACACCCTGGAGTTGGCAGAAGTTGGCAGCAGCAGCAGCAGGAGCCCAAATATACACTGGAGTTGGCTTCAGGAGCCCAAAAATTGGATGAATCACACCCTGGAGTTGGCAGAAGTTGGCAGCAGCAGGAGCCCAAATATACACTGGAGTTGGCTTCAGGAGCCCAAAAATTGGATGAATCACACCCTGGAGTTGGCAGGAGTTGACAGCAGCAGCAGCAGCAGGAGCCCAAATATTACTTTAAAGAGACACTGGGGTTGGCTTCAGGAGCCCAAAAATTGGATGAATCACACCCTGGAGTTGGCAGGAGTTGACAGCAGCAGCAGGAGCCCAAATATTACATTAAAGAGACCCTGGGGTTGGCCTCAGGAGCCCAAAAATTGGATGAATCACACCCTGGAGTTGGCAGCAGCAGGAGCCCAAATATTACTTTAAAGAGACCCTGGGGTTGGCCTCAGGAGCCCAAAAATTGGATGAATCACACCCTGGAGTTGGCAGAAGTTGGCAGCAGCAGCAGGAGCCCAAATATACACTGGAGTTGGCTTCAGGAGCCCAAAAATTGGATGAATCACACCCTGGAGTTGGCAGAAGTTGGCAGCAGCAGCAGCAGGAGCCCAAATATACACTGGAGTTGGCTTCAGGAGCCCAAAAATTGGATGAATCACACCCTGGAGTTGGCAGGAGTTGACAGCAGCAGCAGCAGGAGCCCAAATATTACTTTAAAGAGACCCTGGGGTTGGCCTCAGGAGCCCAAAAATTGGATGAATCACACCCTGGAGTTGGCTTCAGGAGCCCAAATATTACTTTAAAGAGACCCTGGGGTTGGCCTCAGGAGCCCAAAAATTGGATGAATCACACCCTGGAGTTGGCAGAAGTTGGCAGCAGCAGCAGCAGGAGCCCAAATATACACTGGAGTTGGCTTCAGGAGCCCAAAAATTGGATGAATCACACCCTGGAGTTGGCAGAAGTTGGCAGCAGCAGGAGCCCAAATATACACTGGAGTTGGCTTCAGGAGCCCAAAAATTGGATGAATCACACCCTGGAGTTGGCAGGAGTTGACAGCAGCAGCAGCAGCAGGAGCCCAAATATTACTTTAAAGAGACACTGGGGTTGGCTTCAGGAGCCCAAAAATTGGATGAATCACACCCTGGAGTTGGCAGGAGTTGACAGCAGCAGCAGGAGCCCAAATATTACATTAAAGAGACCCTGGGGTTGGCCTCAGGAGCCCAAAAATTGGATGAATCACACCCTGGAGTTGGCAGCAGCAGGAGCCCAAATATTACTTTAAAGAGACCCTGGGGTTGGCCTCAGGAGCCCAAAAATTGGATGAATCACACCCTGGAGTTGGCAGAAGTTGGCAGCAGCAGCAGCAGGAGCCCAAATATACATTGGAGTTGGCTTCAGGAGCCCAAAAATTGGATGAATCACACCCTGGAGTTGGCAGAAGTTGGCAGCAGCAGCAGCAGGAGCCCAAATATACACAGGAGTTGGCTTCAGGAGCCCAAAAATTGGATGAATCACACCCTGGAGTTGGCAGGAGTTGACAGCAGCAGCAGCAGGAGCCCAAATATTACTTTAAAGAGACCCTGGGGTTGGCCTCAGGAGCCCAAAAATTGGAAGAATCACACCCTGGAGTTGGCAGCAGCAGCAGCAGGAGCCCAAATATACACTGGAGTTGGCTTCAGGAGCACAAAAATTGGATGAATCACACCCTAGAGTTGGCAGGAGTTGACAGCAGCAGCAGCAGCAGGAGCCCAAATATTACTTTAAAGAGACACTGGGGTTGGCTTCAGGAGCCCAACAATTGGATGAATCACACCCTGGAGTTGGCAGAAGTTGGCAGCAGCAGCAGCAGGAGCCCAAAAAATGGCCTAAAGACATAAATATGTTTTGCACCATTTGGAAAGTGTAAAACGTGGCACCATGCTGAATCTAGTCGCATGCATCAGGCATTGGTGGGTGGAAATCCTGGCTGATCCATCCCTGATTCATTTTGACAAAGGTGAGTCTCTCCACATTTTTAGTTGACAGACGAGTTCTCCTCGCCGTAACTATGGCCCCCGCCGCACTAAACACCCGCTCAGATGGCACGCTACTTGCCGGGCAGGACAGCTTTTCCAGGGCAAACTCTGCTAGTTGCGGCCACAAATCAAGTTTGGCTGCCCAGAAGTCCAGCGGATCCTCAAGGTGTGTTGGCATGGTCATGTCAAAGTATGACATGACCTGCTGGTTGAGGTCCTGCTCCAGGTCTTCCTGCTGCTCATGAGTAGCCTCACTATGCGGGTGTAGAAAGCTACTCATTAGCGACTGAAGACTGAGGCTGCTGCTGCTGATGGAGCTGCTGCTGCTGCTCCTGCCAACCCCCCCAGCGGCCATGGCAGTGGAAGGTGAGCGCAGAGGTCCCCTCGAGTCAGACCTGCGAGAGTATGGACCATGGCGCAGATAGGCATCGGCCAACTGCCTACGTAGAATGTCTTTGTAGTAGTTGAGTTTGTCCTCCCTCTCGGTGGGTTTAAAAAATGCCCCCATTTTGTGCCGGAAGCGAGGGTCCAATAAGGTGGACAGCCAGAAGTCATCCCGCCGACAGATGGAAACAATTCTGGGGTCACTACGCAAGCACGTGGGCATGCTTCGTGCCATTTGCGCAAGTGACTCGGATGGACTACCTGTCTCCATCTCCACTGCATACTGCCACGGTGTGCCCGGGTCCTCTGTCTCGCCTTCCTCAAAAACCTGTAGCTCCTCTGGCTGCTCCTGCTCCTCCTCTCCTGTCCGCTGACTAGATAAACCAGCCATTTCGCCAAGCCTAAACTGTGTTTCGCTGGGCAACTCCTCCTCCTCCTCTTCCTCCTCCTCCTCCAGTTCAGCTCCAACGGGGTTCATGTGGCCGTAAGATGTAAACGCCATGTCTCCAGTGCCCTGACCAGCCATGGTTTCCAACATGTGCTGTAGTACATGAAGCAGTGGAATCACGTTGTTCATCCCGTAATCCTGCCGACTGACAAATAAAGTGGCTTCCTCAAAGGGCCTGAGCAAACGGCAGGTGTCACGTATGAGCTGCCACTGGTTGACATTGAAGTTACACAGGGGAGTCCCCCTATCTGCTTGGATCATCAGGAAATCCGTGATGGCTTTTCTCTGTTCATATAATCGGTCCAACATGTGAAGGGTGGAATTCCAACGGGTGGAAACATCGCAAATCAGACTATGTTGGGGGATACCATTCTGACGCTGTAGCTCAAGAAGGGTGTGTTTGGCGGTGTAGGAGTGGCTGAAGTGCATGCAAAGTTTCCTTGAAGTTGTTAGGATGTCCTGCAGATGGGGGGAACACTTCAGAAACCGCTTGACAACCAGATTGAAGACGTGAGCCATGCAGGGGGCATGGGTCAGGCTTCCTTGGCGCAGCGCAGACAAAATGTTCTTCCCATTGTCGGTAACCATGATTCCCATTTTAAGTTTTCTCGGAGTAAGCCATGTTTGGATTTCCTGATGAATACATTTAAGCAGTTCCTCCCCTGTGTGACTCCGTTCGCCAAGACAAACCATGTGAAGCACTGCGTGACACCTCCGTGCCCTGCACACATGGTAGACTGGAGGGGCACTGAGACTTGAGCCTACAGTGGAGGGTGAGGAGATGGCGGAGGATGAGGAGGCCGAGTCGCACGGTGTCACAGGCCCAATGGGCAGAGAGCGCGGAGGCCGAAGCGGCGTGACCTGTCCAAGTTGCTGCTGCAAAGGGACCACATTCACCCAGTGGGCCGTAAACGACATGTACTGCCCCTGACCGTAGTTACAGCTCCAGATGTCGGCGCTGCCATGTATTTTGCTACACACCGACAGGCTCAAGGACTGGCCCACCTTCTGTTCAACAAAAGTGTGCAGCGCTGGTACTGCCTTCTTGGCAAAGAAATGACGGCTTGGGACTCTCCACCTCGGCTCGGCACAAGCCATCAGTTCTCTGAAAGGTGCAGATTCCACCACCTGAAAAGGGAGCGACTGCAGCACCAGCAACTTGGACAGGAGCACATTCAGCTTCTGCGCCGTAGGATGAGTGGGCGCATACTGCTGTCTCTTGGACATGGCTTCGCTGATGGATTGCTGGCGGGATGCATGACTTGGAGGAGGAGGAGCAGGAGCGACAGAGGATGGGTATGACGCACAGCTGCCTTCGGCTGAGGTGCTGGAGCCTTGGCTGGCAGAAATTGGGAGCTCACTTGGTGAGGAAGCAGACTGGACCACCCCTTGGGAGCCTCGGTTCTCCCAGGTCGTTTTATGGTGACGCATCATATGTTGACGCAGGGCCGTGGTGCCAACATTTGGACCCTGGCCACGCTTCACCTTTTGCCTACATATCTTGCATGTGGCCATGTTACCCTCCTGCGGATGCCTCAGGAAAAACTGCCACACTGCCGACTAGCTACTTTTCCCACCCCCTGGCCTCACTGATTCACTGCTGCTGTTGCCAACTCCAGGAACCCCTGCTCCACTACCTCCCGATAAGGTAGACTGCCGCACAGCAGGTGCTCTACCCCGGCCCCAGCCCCGGCCGGCTCCAGCCTTTGGAATTGTGCCCCCATGCTGACTGCTACCACCTTGCTGCCTCAGCTGCTGACTCCGGGGCAACCTGCGCCCCTCTTCTCCTGATGATGACGATGAAGCCCCTTCATCACCCGGCTCCCAAGTGCGATCGGCTTCATCGTCATCATCATCATCACCGAGTTGTGGCTGTACGTCACTGATGTTCGTGGATTCGTCAACAGTGTCTGGCGCAGGAGCTGGAACGCTCGCAGCACCCATGACACTGTCCACATCACTATCTGTCTGCCTAGCTAGAGAAGCCACCTCCATTTCTTGGCTGGGCAGTAGCTGCTGACTGTCCTCTATCTGATGGTCCTCCTCACTAAAGAGTGGAGCTGAACCCAAAGCATAGGATACGTCGCTGGGGGAGGGAACGGCGTAGGACAGAGGCAATGGGAGGACAGGGACTGCTCTCGGGGCATGCCAACTCAGGGTTGTGTCAGAGGAACCTACCGACCCTAGACTGGGGGTCTCAGACGTAAGTTGTGATGATGTTGTTGATGAGCGCGTCAACCAATCTACCACGGCAGATGCGTTACTGGTGGAGACCCGACCGCTAGCAGATACTGGCAGATTAGGTCTCTCAGCGTGACTCCTGCTGCTACTGGCCCCCAGTCTGATGCGAGCTCTGCCTGCGGAATCTTGGCCTCTGCCACTTCTCTTTTCACTTCCAGGCACTTGTCTGCCCGACATAGTCTAACTGGCGTGGTAGTAGGTGATATTTTAAGATCCCCCGGGCAGCGGTGGGTCTATATGAAACAGAATATAATGCACACCAAAAGTGAGCAGTAACACTCAGCCTCCAACAGGCCTGCTTAGTGTAAATAAGAGAGCTGCTTAGTGTAAATAAAGAGGGGTATGCTATGTTACAGAATGGGATGCCTCAACAGAAGTGCACCTGGCAGGCAGCAGTAAGCCTATGCCCAGCAAAAGTGTCTTTATCAGGGCTAATTTCAAATATAATAAGAGCAAATGGTTATATGGTCTTAAACAGAGGCTGCTTTAGTCACAGAATGGGATGCCCCCAAAAAAGATCCAGTAGTACTATGCCCAGCAAAAGTGTCTTTATCAGGCTAATTTCAAATATAATAAGAGCAAATGGTTATATGGTCTTAAACAGAGGCTGCTTTAGTCACAGAATGGGATGCCCTGGCAGGGACAAGCAGTGCTATGCCCAGCAAAAGTGTCTTTATCAGGCCTAATTTCAAATATAATAAGAGCAAATGGTTATATGGTCTTAAACAGAGGCTGCTTTAGTCACAGAATGGGATGCCCTGGCAGGGACAAGTAGTGCTATGCCCAGCAAAAGTGTCTTTATCAGGCCTAATTTCAAATATAATAAGAGCAAACGGTTATATGGTCTTAAACAGAGGCTGCTTTAGTCACAGAATGGGATGCCCTGGCAGGGACAAGTAGTGCTATGCCCAGCAAAAGTGTCTTTATCAGGCTAATTTCAAATATAATAAGAGCAAATGGTTATATGGTCTTAAACAGAGGCTGCTGTAGTCACAGAATGGGATGCCCCCAAAAAAGATCCAGTAGTACTATGCCCAGCAAAAGTGTCTTTATCAGGCTAATTTCAAATATAATAAGAGCAAATGGTTATATGGTCTTAAACAGAGGCTGCTTTAGTCACAGAATGGGATGCCCTGGCAGGGACAAGTAGTGCTATGCCCAGCAAAAGTGTCTTTATCAGGCTAATTTCAAATATAATAAGAGCAAATGGTTATATGGTCTTAAACAGAGGCTGCTGTAGTCACAGAATGGGATGCCCCCAAAAAAGATCCAGTAGTACTATGCCCAGCAAAAGTGTCTTTATCAGGCTAATTTCAAATATAATAAGAGCAAATGGTTATATGGTCTTAAACAGAGGCTGCTTTAGTCACAGAATGGGATGCCCTGGCAGGGACAAGTAGTGCTATGCCCAGCAAAAGTGTCTTTATCAGGCTAATTTCAAATATAATAAGAGCAAATGGTTATATGGTCTTAAACGGAGGCTGCTTTAGTCACAGAATGGGATGCCCTGGCAGGGACAAGTAGTGCTATGCCCAGCAAAAGTGTCTTTATCAGGCCTAATTTCAAATATAATAAGAGCAAATGGTTATATGGTCTTAAACAGAGGCTGCTGTAGTCACAGAATGGGATGCCCCCAAAAAAGATCCAGTAGTACTATGCCCAGCAAAAGTGTCTTTATCAGGCTAATTTCAAATATAATAAGAGCAAATGGTTATATGGTCTTAAACAGAGGCTGCTTTAGTCACAGAATGGGATGCCCCCAAAAAAGATCCAGTAGTACTATGCCCAGCAAAAGTGTCTTTATCAGGCTAATTTCAAATATAATAAGAGCAAATGGTTATATGGTCTTAAACAGAGGCTGCTTTAGTCACAGAATGGGATGCCCTGGCAGGGACAAGTAGTGCTATGCCCAGCAAAAGTGTCTTTATCAGGCCTAATTTCAAATATAATAAGAGCAAATGGTTATATGGTCTTAAACAGAGGCTGCTGTAGTCACAGAATGGGATGCCCCCAAAAAAGATCCAGTAGTACTATGCCCAGCAAAAGTGTCTTTATCAGGCTAATTTCAAATATAATAAGAGCAAATGGTTATATGGTCTTAAACAGAGGCTGCTTTAGTCACATAATGGGATGCCCTGGCAGGGACAAGTAGTGCTATGCCCAGCAAAAGTGTCTTTATCAGGCCTAATTTCAAATATAATAAGAGCAAATGGCTATATGGTCTTAAACAGAGGCTGCTTTAGTCACAGAATGGGATGCCCTGGCAGGGACAAGTAGTGCTATGCCCAGCAAAAGTGTCTTTATCAGGCCTAATTTCAAATATAATAAGAGCAAATGGTTATATGGTCTTAAACAGAGGCTGCTTTAGTCACAGAATGGGATGCCCTGGCAGGGACAAGTAGTGCTATGCCCAGCAAAAGTGTCTTTATCAGGCTAATTTCAAATATAATAAGAGCAAATGGTTATATGGTCTTAAACAGAGGCTGCTTTAGTCACAGAATGGGATGCCCCCAAAAAAGATCCAGTAGTACTATGCCCAGCAAAAGTGTCTTTATCAGGCTAATTTCAAATATAATAAGAGCAAATGGTTATATGGTCTTAAACAGAGGCTGCTTTAGTCACAGAATGGGATGCCCTGGCAGGGACAAGTAGTGCTATGCCCAGCAAAAGTGTCTTTATCAGGCCTAATTTCAAATATAATAAGAGCAAATGGTTATATGGTCTTAAACAGAGGCTGCTGTAGTCACAGAATGGGATGCCCCCAAAAAAGATCCAGTAGTACTATGCCCAGCAAAAGTGTCTTTATCAGGCTAATTTCAAATATAATAAGAGCAAATGGTTATATGGTCTTAAACAGAGGCTGCTTTAGTCACATAATGGGATGCCCTGGCAGGGACAAGTAGTGCTATGCCCAGCAAAAGTGTCTTTATCAGGCCTAATTTCAAATATAATAAGAGCAAATGGCTATATGGTCTTAAACAGAGGCTGCTTTAGTCACAGAATGGGATGCCCTGGCAGGGACAAGTAGTGCTATGCCCAGCAAAAGTGTCTTTATCAGGCCTAATTTCAAATATAATAAGAGCAAATGGTTATATGGTCTTAAACAGAGGCTGCTTTAGTCACAGAATGGGATGCCCTGGCAGGGACAAGTAGTGCTATGCCCAGCAAAAGTGTCTTTATCAGGCTAATTTCAAATATAATAAGAGCAAATGGTTATATGGTCTTAAACAGAGGCTGCTTTAGTCACAGAATGGGATGCCCTGGCAGGGACAAGTAGTGCTATGCCCAGCAAAAGTGTCTTTAACAGGCTAATTTCAAATATAATAAGAGCAAATGGTTATATGGTCTTAAACAGAGGCTGCTTTAGTCACAGAATGGGATGCCCTGGCAGGGACAAGTAGTGCTATGCCCAGCAAAAGTGTCTTTATCAGGCCTAATTTCAAATATAATAAGAGCAAATGGTTATACGGTCTTAAACAGAGGCTGCTGTAGTCACAGAATGGGATGCCCCCAAAAAAGATCCAGTAGTACTATGCCCAGCAAAAGTGTCTTTATCAGGCCTAATTTCAAATATAATAAGAGCAAATGGTTATATGGTCTTAAACAGAGGCTGCTGTAGTCACAGAATGGGATGCCCCCAAAAAAGATCCAGTAGTACTATGCCCAGCAAGAGTGTCTTTATCAGGCTAATTTCAAATATAATAAGAGCAAATGGTTATATGGTCTTAAACAGAGGCTGCTTTAGTCACAGAATGGGATGCCCCCAAAAAAGATCCAGTAGTACTATGCCCAGCAAAAGTGTCTTTATCAGGCTAATTTCAAATATAATAAGAGCAAATGGTTATATGGTCTTAAACAGAGGCTGCTTTAGTCACAGAATGGGATGCCCTGGCAGGGACAAGTAGTGCTATGCCCAGCAAAAGTGTCTTTATCAGGCCTAATTTCAAATATAATAAGAGCAAATGGTTATATGGTCTTAAACAGAGGCTGCTTTAGTCACAGAATGGGATGCCCTGGCAGGGACAAGTAGTGCTATGCCCAGCAAAAGTGTCTTTATCAGGCCTAATTTCAAATATAATAAGAGCAAATGGTTATATGGTCTTAAACAGAGGCTGCTTTAGTCACAGAATGGGATGCCCTGGCAGGGACAAGTAGTGCTATGCCCAGCAAAAGTGTCTTTATCAGGCCTAATTTCAAATATAATAAGAGCAAATGGTTATATGGTCTTAAACAGAGGCTGCTGTAGTCACAGAATGGGATGCCCCCAAAAAAGATCCAGTAGTACTATGCCCAGCAAAAGTGTCTTTATCAGGCTAATTTCAAATATAATAAGAGCAAATGGTTATATGGTCTTAAACAGAGGCTGCTTTAGTCACAGAATGGGATGCCCCTAAAAAAGATCCAGTAGTACTATGCCCAGCAAAAGTGTCTTTATCAGGCTAATTTCAAATATAATAAGAGCAAATGGTTATATGGTCTTAAACAGAGGCTGCTTTAGTCACAGAATGGGATGCCCTGGCAGGGACAAGTAGTGCTATGCCCAGCAAAAGTGTCTTTATCAGGCCTAATTTCAAATATAATAAGAGCAAATGGTTATATGGTCTTAAACAGAGGCTGCTGTAGTCACAGAATGGGATGCCCCCAAAAAAGATCCAGTAGTACTATGCCCAGCAAAAGTGTCTTTATCAGGCTAATTTCAAATATAATAAGAGCAAATGGTTATATGGTCTTAAACAGAGGCTGCTTTAGTCACAGAATGGGATGCCCCCAAAAAAGATCCAGTAGTACTATGCCCAGCAAAAGTGTCTTTATCAGGCCTAATTTCAAATATAATAAGAGCAAATGGTTATATGGTCTTAAACAGAGGCTGCTTTAGTCACAGAATGGGATGCCCTGGCAGGGACAAGTAGTGCTATGCCCAGCAAAAGTGTCTTTATCAGGCCTAATTTCAAATATAATAAGAGCAAATGGTTATATGGTCTTAAACAGAGGCTGCTTTAGTCACAGAATGGGATGCCCTGGCAGGGACAAGTAGTGCTATGCCCAGCAAAAGTGTCTTTAACAGGCTAATTTCAAATATAATAAGAGCAAATGGTTATATGGTCTTAAACAGAGGCTGCTGTAGTCACAGAATGGGTTGCCTCACAGCAGACTTAAGATCAGTTCAGTATATATGCACAGTTAGTTAGTATAAGCAGCCTGAAAACGCTAACAAAGCCTGTCAGGCTGGATGAAAAAAAAAAAAAAAACTGACAGCCTCCGATTTTCCCTTCCTTTCCCTGTTTTTCGCTGACTTTCTGTCTGTCTCCTGTCTGTCTCCTGCCTGTCTCCAGCCTGTCCCTGTCTGTCCCTGCCTGTCTAACTGTCTAACTGTCTCTCCCTCAGCTACACAGCGTTCTGTCTCTCACGAATGCAATAGAGAAATGAGGCAGGAAAGCAAGATGGCCGGCCTTAAATACCGCTGTGATGTCACCGGGCTTGCTGGCTGCTGATAGGCTGCATGTGACTGTCCCAGCATACACTGCCCCAGCTTACATGTCTGGACATGTCCCGTCCGCCATCTTAGAATGCCTGTAATGTAAATGAATGGATGTTAAAGGAAAACTTCGAGCGATCGAATCGCGGGGAAATTCGGATTCGATCCGAATCGAATTTTTCCTGAAATTCGGATCGAATCCGGGTTCGTCCGGATCGATTCGCTCATCCCTAAATATAATCAAAAAAATCTCACCTATATATACCAATTCATAAGCCTGTGAAAATGACTCAACCCAAATTAACATGCTGGCTGAAGTAGACCTTTGCAATTAGCTGCACCACAGTTACACTGTGCTGTTCTCCTCACGTTTATTTAACTGTCCTATTTATTATCAGTTATTTTCCCCATATTGTTCATATGCAGTGTTGTTTTGCCGCCATCTGCTGGCCAGAATCGTAGCCTGCATGCCTTGCTATTCTTGCTTAGTTTTTGTACGCTGGATGTGGTTTTATACAGCCCAGGTCCATGTGACTTCCTGCAGCCATTTAAGTTTTACTCTGCATAGCTGTGTGACTGGACCTCATCTCTTAGGCTTGTGAAGGCATCAGTTTTTGACCAGCAGTAGCCTCGGGAAAGACTCTTACAGGGCAGCATCAATACCACTACTACCTCTACAGTATTATATCACTGCTTGTTGCTGTATTTGGGTAAAATAAACCCTCATTGGTCTACTTCTGAGTCCATCAGCCTGAGCTCCTGCCGGTCCGGTCTGCTCCACTGCTTGGATACGAAGGTAGGAAAGTCACACAGTCACATCAGTTACACCTTCAATCGCTTTCATGTGGGGACAGAACATACATTACTGGAAGTTTTTTTCATTTAAATAATAAAGAGCTGTCCTACTTTTACCTGAATTTCACTTAAAATGGTTCTGATCAAACTGAACAGAATTTTAAGTTCGACATTAGCTTTGCCCTGAATCTAAGCAATAACATATTGGCAAGCAGCAGTCAACATTTAGGCATACTGTATATGTGGGAATGTACATGTATTTATTTAATCTTGTTAATGCCAAAGTTTAATAGTGTATCTTTATTTCAATACATTATTTTTGGAGGTACATGTTGTATACTACATACTGTATAATATTTCTGAAATGTTCAAATATTACTAAATAAAGCAATATTTTTTGTGGCCATGCTCATTTTGTAAAGGCTATTCCAAAATTTAGATTTGTTTAATTTTTTTTGCTTTTATTTTCCTTAAAGTACCTCCAACACCAGATGTGATCATCTGATATATATAAACCTTCTGATGCAAGTTTATGCCTTCTGGAGGACAGTCATTTCCATCTCTTTCCGCAAGAGCGAGCCTGCCTGTTGACAGGTTCACTTTAAGTATACATAGAAATCAACTATAATATTTACTATGGCTAAAGAAGTGTAAAATTATTTTGGATATCACAAAAGAAAAACATTATGTTAAAATAATGCACCTCTAAAAAGCTAAAATTCCATTGATTAAAAATGGGTGACCCATCTTATGTTATATATATATATATATATATATATATATATATATATATATATATACCCTGCCTAAACACTGGCTGACAGTATACAAGGATGTATTAGGCCACCCAGAGAAGGGGGTGCATCTATTTGAGCTTACATTACTATAACATATACCTTTAAGGTCTGCTTAAAGATGAAAAACTTATCAAAACATATAGTCATACTAATACCAAAAATTATTGCGGTCAAGAGGCAAGCTTGAGGTCTCAATTAATGACCTCCAGGTGAATTGTGCCGAGTATCCGGCATGCAGCACTCCAAAATGTTAAGTACAATTACTCCGTCTCTCACAACACTATAAGAACTCACTTTTCATAATCTACCCCCCTCCGAGTGTCAATGATCAGTCATTGCAGCCATTCTTTCAGCATCTGTAGTAATGGGGAACACAAATAATCCCCCCCCTCCTTTCTTGGCATCCCACCAAGCTAATGTTGGGCAAAGAACATTTTATACAACAGAGGTTGAGTCTTTGTAGAATACTCCACATGACTAATGATGTCCCTCCCTTTCTGGCATTAGAAGACCAGTGCCTGTTGGACCAGGGAGGAAGCCCCCCAACTGGCAGACCTGCAGAGAGACCTGCAGAGAGGACACGGCTCCACAAAGTGGAAAGGAAGAGGAAGGCGGTGAAAGGTGAGCTGTATGGTAATGGTAAGGGTTCTAAGGGCCCCTATAGCACATATAGTGGTGGCCGGCATGCTGGATGCTTTGACTCCGATCTTTCCAGATCTTTTACGGGCAAACTGGATTGAATCAGCAAGATCTGGGTCAAATTTAGCTTTAGCCGAGGTCCGAAGCCAATTTCTAGTCCCAACCTAAATGACAGAATGACTGATTTTGGTTTTCTTGCTGGCTTTAGTTTGTATTTTAATGAAAAGCCAGGAGATGTGTTAGGAGGCAAGCATTAAAGTGAAATTCCGAGCTAACGGCGCTGGGCTTTTTTGCTATTTTTATAACATGCCCAAACCCCCTGGTAAATAAATAGACATACCTGTAGCCTGCATTAGATGTCCTCCTTCCCCCACATCAGCATTTGTGTCCCGCTGTAGTTCCAAGCTTTCCACCATCATCTTTCATTTCTCCCAGGTACCCCTGCTGCCCCTTCACATATGCTCAGTAGCTGTGCTTTACTTTGGCAACACACCCGCGCCTCTACTGCACGCATTGAGGCCAGTGCGCATGCTGACAGCAGAAAGGGGGGGCACCTGGCTCAGGCTGTAAAACTCCAGGAAATCTTGAGGGGTGACATTTCTAACGGAGAGAGCTGGCCTCTTGGCATTGTACAGGCTCATATGGATCGTTATAGCAGCGGTGGCTGCAGAACATCTGAAGCCTGAGGGCTAGGCCGTGGGGGGGTGATCTGGGAAGGAAGGAAAGAAGCATGTCTATGCTGGGCCTACATGTGTTTACAATTGTATTTTAATAAAAGCTGGAAGATATATTGGCTTTAGCGGACATACCAATACCAGAAATTACAAGGGTCAAGGACTTGGAATAGGCAACCAATACTGAATAGAATATTAAACCTTTGAAAAAGAAAGGTAGCGGCCGTTTTGGAGCTTCCCCTCCCATCAGCTTAGCCATGCTGTTGCCTGGATTCAACTGACATAACTGACAATGCGCAATAACAGGAAGCCCAGTAGTACTTCCTGTAAATGCATGAGCCGCTATTTTGTTTCTAAAATTTACTACAGCAGGTAAATTAATTTTTATGTGCAGGGAAGGGATGTATATGAGCACTGTTTGTTGTGTTGGTCTGGTTTAAGTCAATTTTGACTTTTGGTCCACTTTAAGCTGTAATCATGGTGTTAACAGGAAATTATTTTTGGCTGTGTTTACCGCATTTATATACAGAGGGAATGCTGGTCTACTTAAACTGCTGGGATTGGGGCATCCCCTGCACATACCCAAAAGCATTGCCTTTTTATATATACTTTCTCTCAGAACATTTTAAAGGGGACCCTCACCCTATAACTCGTACCGTGCACACCTCTTCAAAAGCCCCAGCCCCCATATTACCTGTAGACAGACCAGAAACTGCAACAAATGCTTCAGCATCCGACTCTTCTAACTGCTGTGGTGTTTTCCGCAATTTCTGGTCTATCCATGTATAAATATATAGACTTGACATTTAAAAAAACGATTAAAAAATTAGAAGAAGAAGAGTGGAGATCTATCTTTAACACAATCAAGACTATACAATCACCCCCTCTAAATGTTTTGTATCAAATATCTCACAAGATATTACTATACTTCAGACTATAATGCTAAATACCCAACATTCACTTGTTGGTGGTGCAAATGCACAGAAGCAACAATCATCCATCTGTGGTGGGAATGCGGATATATAAAAAGCTATGGCACACTACTACAGAGCTACTAGTAGAATTGATAAGGGAAAATACCCAATTAACCCCCTGTTAGGGCGAGCGCTGCACGCCCATCTTGCAGCACTTCACTTACCTCCATGGTTGCATCCAGCCGTCGTCCATCTCACAGCATTTCCCTCACCTCCATGGCTGCTCCCAGCCATTTCCCTTCCCCCCATGCTTCCTCCTCGCATGGTCAGGTGCGCGCACGTCCCCGTCCACTAGAGGGCGAGTGCACTGGATTCCTGAGATTTAAAGGCCTGTACAGCACTGATTGGTGCCTGCTCATCCAATCCTGCATCCACTTCCCCTATTTTAAGAGGCACTTCCTTTCCTTCAGTGCCGGATCTTGGTCTTTCCATGCCAGTTGTAAATCAATTGCTTTTGGATTGCTCACCCGTGTACCGACCTCTGCCTGTCCCCGACGCTGAACCTTTGCCGCCTGCCCTGACCTTGGCTACTCACCTTTACTACGAACCTCTGCTGCGCGCCCTGACCTCTGCCTGTGTGTACTACGCCTTTTGCCTGCCTCTTGTGTACCCCGCTGAGCCTCAGCTAGCCGTGGGACTGGGCCGCTGTTGGGGGGTAGCGACCTGGGGGTCACTCGCCGCACAAGACCAACCGGCCTTGCGGTGGGCTCTGGTGAATACCGGTGGCCTCTTAGACTCCGCTCCCCTGACGCGGTACCTGCCGTCTGTTCCACAGTTAAAGCAGATCCACACCCGAGTCCGCTCCACCCGGTCCATGACACCCCCGTATGGGGTTTGCTGAATCTTTTCCCCACTAACTTAATGACAGAAGTAGCACGGCTTGAGACCCTATTGATATGGGCCACAAATAAATGAATAGTTATGAGATGGGCCAACTCTACACCCCCAGACAAGAGTCCATGGATTAGAACTGTAATAACACAACTTAAAAATGAAGCAGCCTGGACCAGGTCTGAAACCTACACCCAACTACTTGATCAATTTCTAATTAAAATGCAGAGGCACTAGCAGTACCCCGAATCAGGGAGGGAGGGGGGAAGGGGGGAGTAAAGGGGGTATAAGCCACAGGACTCACGTGTTTTCAAAGCACACTTCATATATCAAAAAAATTATAAAAATCTATACTAATCCACAATGAAGATTCCAAGGTATCCCTAATCAGATGACGTCTGATATCAGTTTGAGTGGAACTATAAAAAAAATGTATTGGTTGGCCCATTTGAAAAAATGTTGGCGGTGGTACTTCATGAAAAAAGGCTGGGAACTTTTGAGCTATTGCAGAGGTTCCCAAGTATCACTTTCCATTTTTAATTACCATATTTTTCGCCATATAAGATGCGCCTAGGATTTGGAGGAGGAAAATACGAAAAAAACATTCTAAACCAAATGTTGTTCTAAAACTCACTATTACAGACAGTATGGTACCCCCCATACCATTTCCATAGTGTCCTTGACCCTTCGGATCTCCACAGGGCTGATAAATATAGCAGGTCTGCTAGATGGGACCTGTCTGAGGTCTCTATTCATCTCCACTGTTTTGTGGTGAACTGTTACAAGATGCCATGCAGATAGTTTTTTTCATGAAAGCCTTTATATTTATATGATGAAAAATACAGAAATTCCATTTTATTATTCTAAAAGCACTGAAATAGTGTTTTAAATGAAAGTTCAAAATGCTAAATAGCAGTTAGACCAAATGCACAGGGCCATACCTATAATTAAAAACACTCCCTTTGAATGTGTTTTTAATGGTGCAAAACAGTTTATTTTCCAAATCAAGGTTTATCTCGCATAAATAGGAATGCAATGTATATAAACTGAGATACATGTCAGGAAGTACAGTACTCATCAAATATATATATAAAAGAGAACAAAAACAGCACAGTATATACATTGCCTGGCATAAAATAGCATTACATTAGCAAGATAAATGACTTAAGACAGAAGAGGAAATAAGCACTAAAAGCTAAAAAAACTTTGCAGAAATTGTTTACGCACATTACAATGAGACATATGCACTAAAGCCACAGGAAAATACCAGAGTTCTCTTTTCTCCCAACAAATGGCAAATACTAATCAAGCAATGCTGCCCTTGTGGAGGAAATACAGCACTCACCTGGCGGCCATTTTTGCCATGCACTGCATAGCATGGGAGAGTATAAGGGGGTTATTCATGAAGGGATAGCGCCAGGTAGTGCCTCATAGCGGCAGGCAGCGTCTGGTGAACGCCGGGCCCTGTACACAAAACCACATTTATGAAAGCGCCATGTAGCGTCACATGTATTAATACAGGTGGCTCAACGTATAGCACTGGCGTTCTAGCTTCCAGAGCACCAGGCATTACCTTTGTAATGCGCTCTCCCATACATTTCAATGGCCGTTCATTTGCTTGTGTTTAAACAGTGTGTTTGACATTTTTAATTTTTTGCTTAAATCATTGTGTGACCTCTCCTGGCGGCAAACAAACATTTTTAGAAACTTTTTTGACTTTTTATATTTTTATGCAGAATTGTCATAACAGGTCTGGCACTAAAGTGTTAATATCACAGTGTTATAACGATGTCATTCCATGTGTTTTCGCTTTGTTACTGGTGGATATGTGTTCAAAAACAGACTTTAATCACACAGCGTCTGGCGCTCTATGCTATAGCGACCAGATTTAGAGCACCGATGCTCTGTGTGTGTGTAGTTTTTTGATAAGTATAGTGTGAGTCGCTGAGAGTCGGTTGCACTGACCTGGCGCTACCTTTCGCTCGCTGCAACGCTGTACATGGAACACATTCCATGTGTTTTCGCTTTGTTACTGGTGGATATGTGTTCAAAAACAGACTTTAATCACACAGCGTCTGGCGCTCTATGCTATAGCGACCAGATTTAGAGCACCGATGCTCTGTGTGTGTAGTTTTTTGATAAGTATAGTGTGAGTTGCTGAGAGTTAGTTGCACTGACCTGGCGCTACCTTTCGCTCGCTGCAACGCTGTACTGGTGTTAGAGCGCCCAACATACATCACATTCATCAATGGGGGCCAGGTTACTACAGCGACTGAGGCGCTCTGTTACAGCGACCGATATCCGCTTACAGTGTCTACTAGCGGTCGCTCTAAGCTCCGCTGTACAGACGCTCATCTGCCGATACCTGGCGCTAGTAGTGAATCAGCCTCCACATACTTTTCATGTGAGATTGGGGCCAGAAGGTGAGGGCTGGAGGGATTTCTCCACAAGTACAGCATTGATATCTGAATTTTGTGAAAATGTTCATGTTATTTGTTTGTCCATAATTTAAATTTATTACCAAATATCATTATTGTTTATATATATATAGCGCCATCTTCTTCTGTATCGCTGTACAAGGTACAGTTACAGAGAGTGACATAACTAAATGTGCCTGGGCCTTGGTGTGAACATTAAATGAGGTTCTTCCAAAGCTCATGCAGTACATTTTTTTTCTGTCTTTTAACTCAATTGGATGCAGCTACACAAGACCGAAACAGCAGAGACAAATGCTGCTTCCTTTAAAGCGGACCAACATCCTCTGCTCTCCACTACTGCATGACAGACAGGGGGAGCATCCAGTATGCTGGAGCCCCATGCACATAACCCCCCCCCGAAAGCCTGTAAATCTTACCTTTCCCTCGATCCGGGGCTCTACAGTAAGGTAAGATTTATGGGTGTCCCTATTATGTGTGGGGCGCTCCAGTGTTTTGGATGCCCCCTGCCTGTCGTATAGCAGCAGGGACCAATACCCCTGTGGGGTGGGTGTTGGTTTGCTTTAAAGCAGACCTTCACCCTGAATAAGAGTCTATCTTGTATGTTTCCCCCACCCTGTACATTCCAATTGCCCACATTAAAAATCATCCTATCTGCACCTATTGCATTTTTTTTAACTTTTTAACATCCAAGATGGTGGCCCATGGATTTGCAGGCTGCCGACAGCAGACAGGAAGTGCCTTGTGATTGTGCTGCTTTGTATTCTGGGATTGCTGCTCCTTTTCCTGATCCCAGCTCTGCTCTGTCTGTGCAAAGCACAGCTATAACCCCGCCCCTTGCACTTTCCACCCCTCCCCTCTCCTCAGTATGTGATGCTTCTGAAGCAAGATGGCGGCGCCCATATCCTAGAGTCCTGAACAGAGTTGAAGCCCAGCAGGTGATAGAATAATAAGTAAGTGACTAAAAACTTAAAAAGTATTAATTTTAGATGCTGGGGAATAATTTTTTAAGGGTTTGGGCTTTTCATTAAATCATGCTGAAGATCCGGGTTAATTAAATAATTCCAAGTGAGCACAAATATAATAATATTCCATTTGAGGAGCAACAATGATGCCCCCCAACCTTCTGGGCCCCGATGTGGTTGCACTCCCTGCCAGTGGCACACACAGGATTTTGGGCGGGTCCAATCAGGATGGGAGGGGCATGGCCTGGAAGAGGCGTGGCACCTAATGAGAGGAATACTTCTAAACATTTGAAGATGAGATGTGGGGGGAGCTGATAGGCATGTGTAGTGCGTGGAAATTACTTGCAATTAAGCCACCCCCCTGGTCACGCCTATACCACACCCCTAACTAGTGGTGTAACTAAATGTGCCGGGGCCCTGGTGCAAACATTAAATGGGGCCCTTTCAAGGTTCATACAGTAACATTTTTTCTGTCTTTTTCTGACTGTAATTTGATGCAGCTAGACAATAAAGACTGAAACAGCAGAGACAATGGTGCTTCCTTTCTCTAAATGATGCCAAGTGACCACAAATAGGATAAATAAGGTGGAGGAGCAACAATGATGCCCCCCTGACTTTGTGGGCCCTCTACACCCTTTAAGTTACGTCCCTGCCCATAACTCCTAACTCCAAAAGGACCTGGAACTCCATAGTCTCCATGTAGACAGATTAAGAATGGAAACAGTAAGTATCTACCTAATGTCAGGCTCACGAGTGGCTGAAGGGGAGCGATTGAGGTGCATCTTCAGTCCCAACAGACCAAGACCTTTGGGTGAGAGCGAGGTCCTGGTCCACAGGGTGCTACTGATTCCCTATCCCAAATCGGGATGCCCCTCGTGTGAAATGCCTAGTATACTCACCTCACCAAGGTTCCCGTGTTGGCTGAGCTGCCATTTCTCTCTGCCGGCTGGCTGATGCACGCACCCACATCAGGCATTTCTGAATGGTTGGCTCTGCTGTCCAGCAGCTTATGCTTTGTTTAGCTTTACTAAGCCCCTCTGATGTCAGCTCTGTCAGACTGGCTTAGTAAAGCTGAATGGAGCACTAGCCACTGATTGGAGGAGAGAATGGGCATGTGCCAAGGGATCACTGGCAAGGTAAGAATTATTAGATTCGGATGCCCTACTAGAAAGAGGCAACATCTCAAAGATAGTGAAAATCCTGTTGATTGTTTCTCTTTAACCATTGCTCTTCTGCCACCTGTGATCCCTGCAGAGCAAAGATACTTACCTATTTCTCCTGGTGCTTTATGTGAAGGGGGGCCTGGAAATGATTGCACACTGGACGAGGTGTATTTACATTTACTTGTGTTGCACTGCAATGTGGGTCAGCCTCTCAGTACTCACCACCACTTCCAGATCCTTATTGTCAGTCTTCTAGTCTTCTTTGCTGCTGATTGCCCTCTGGTACTTGCTCCCCCAGCAACTGACCCATTGTCAGGACTATACCAAACACCCGTCTGTCTTAAGCCGGTATCCCCCAATCTCCACCGCCACTTCCGCCTATAGACAAGCCCCCGCTTGTAGGAGACACGGGTAATGCCTCTCCCAGTCGGTTGCCCCCAGGACTTAAAAGGCGCAAAGGATAACGGCTTAAGGTGCAGAATGATGTTTGGCAGGGAATCCCGAATGAGGATGCCGGGTGCGAAAGTCCGTAATTCAGGCCGAGGTCAAACCAGGAGGTCACAGGCGAGGTATCCAAGGGGGATAGCGAAGGAGTGGTCGAGGGTAGCCGAGGTCAAGTCCAGGAGGTCACAGGCGAGGTACAGGAGGGTCAGGCAAAAGAGTGGTCAGGCAAAGCAGATGGTCAGGGCAGGCAGCAGGCGAGAATAGTCAAAGTCCAAATCCAAAATATTCACTAAAGACACAGCAACGCACATCCAGAACCCAGAAGCTATAACGGGCACTGGGATACTGGAGTAGTGCAGATTTATAGGGATCTCTGGCCAGTGGGAAACAGGGAAAAAGGAGGGAACGAAGGTGCTTGGTGCAACACTAAAAACGGGAGTGGTCCCAGGAACTGGACGGCCCAGGCCAGACAGGCCGACCAGTCCCTGGGCTCACTCTATGAGCAGGACCAGGATTGGTTGATTCAAACTCGCCCCCGGCGCGCTGGGGAAAGCGCCGCCGGGAGGCATAAAGGCGACGCTCGCGCGCCGCGCGCGCGAGCACGTTGATGATCGAGCGCGCCCCCGCCGGGAGGGGGAAGCGCCGCACAGCGAGGGAGCCCGGCGGGACCGCGCAGCCGCGCAGAGCGGGCTGCGGCGCGGCCGCCGACACTATCCCGCGCCGCCGACCCCTGACCGCCACAACCGCGCTGAGGAGCCAGGACACCCGGGGAGCGCCGGGCAGCAACCAGCCGAGGACCGCCCGACAGCGCGCCGCGGGACCAGGGACGGCGACGAGGTAAGTGCCTAACATTACCCCCCCCCTGAGGAGGGGCCACTGGACCCTCCAAACTAGGTTTCAAAGGATTCTCTCTGTGAAACCTCTTTACCAAATTCTGCGCATGAACCTCTCTGGCCGGAACCCAAGATCTTTCTTCCGGACCGTATCCCTTCCAGTCAATAAGATATTGAAGAGAGTTTCGAAAAAAGCGAGAATCAAGAACCCGGGCAACCTCAAACTCCTGATGCCCATCAACTAACACAGGACTAAGAGGACTATTAGGTTCATGGTTTTTTGCAGACTTAAGAAGTGAAACATGAAAGGATTTACAGATTTTCATGGACGAAGGGAGGGCCAACTGGTACGTAACCTGATTAATTTTTGGTGTTATGGGGAAGGGGCCAATAAATTTAGGTCCTAACTTAGCTGAGGGCTGGCGTAGCGCCAAATTCTTGGTTGAAAGCCAAACCCAGTCACCCACCTTAAAGCTAGAGTTAGAAGATCGTTTGCGATCAGAAAATTTTTTCTGCTGAAGAGCGGCCCTAGCTAGATGTTGCTGGATTTTATTCCATTCCCCTGGCCATTTGGAAACCCATTCATCCACGGAGGGAACTCTAGAGGGTTGGTCCGAAAGAGCAGAAAACTTCAGGTCCTTGCCATAAACACAATGGAAAGGAGAAACCCCCGTGGAAGAATGTGCGGCGTTGTTAAAAGCAAATTCCGCAAATGGTAAGAAGAAGGCCCAATCGGTTTGAGTATCCGCCGTAAAACAGCGCAAATATTGTTCCAGGGACTGGTTCGTTCTCTCGGTTTGTCCATTCGACTGCGGATGGAAGGCCGAGGAAAGGGAGACGGTGAAACCCAACTTGGCACAGAAAGCCCTCCAAAACCGGGAGACAAACTGGACCCCCCTATCCGAAACAATATCCATGGGAATACCATGAATCCTAAAGACATGAGTAATGAAGAGTTGAGCAAGAGTTTGAGCTGAGGGGAGTTTCTTTAAAGGGACGAAATGGGCCATCTTACTAAAGCGGTCCACAACTACCCAAATAACCGTATGTCCCTGAGACGGGGGAAGGTCAGTAACAAAATCCATGGCCAGATGGGTCCACGGGGAGGCAGGAATGGACAATGGAAGAAGTGGACCTTCAGGCGAACGCCTTAAGGACTTACTTTGGGCACAGACTTTGCAAACGGAGACAAATCTTTGAGCGTCCTTCCTAAGAGAAGGCCACCAAACTTGGCGTAATAATAAAGCTATGGTTTTCTTAACCCCTGGATGACCGGTTGTTTTGGTATCGTGAAAATGGGATAAGAACTCAGACCGGTAAGTAGAGGGCACAAACAGGGCTGAAGCGGGTTTCCCAGGAGGAGCTTGGGCCTGGAACTGAGTAAGATCAGGAAGTTGGGGTTGGATGGCGGCCACCACTAGGGAGCGAGGCAAGATGGGAGACACCATCCTTTCCGGTAAGTCAGGGGGAGAGAAACTCCGAGACAGGGCGTCCGCCTTTATATTTTTGGACCCGGGCTTATAAGTTATAGAAAAATTAAACCGAGAAAAGAATAAGGACCAGCGAGCCTGTCTAGGAGTTAATCTCTTGGCGGACTGGATGTATTCTAGATTTTTATGGTCCGTAAAGACCGTAACTGGATACTGAGCCCCCTCCAGCCAGTGTCTCCATTCCTGGAAGGCTAGCTTGATGGCCAGTAATTCTCTATTGCCGATATCATAATTTCTTTCGGCCGCTGAGAATTTCTTGGAAAAGAAGGCACAAGGATGGAGGCGTGCAGGTGAGCCGCAGTACTGAGACAAGACTGCTCCGACCGCAATTTCAGAAGCATCCACTTCCACAAGGAAAGGTCGTTGCTCATCAGGATGGACTAGGACGGGAGCAGCACTAAATACCCTCTTAAGATTCCCGAAGGCCTGGACAGCTTGAGCCGGCCAAACCGGGGGGTACCCGCTTTTCTTAGTTAGGTTAGTTAGTGGTGTAACCAGGGCAGAGAAATTCTTAATGAACCTTCTATAAAAATTGGCAAAACCCAAAAACCTTTGCAGGCCCTTCAGATCTCTGGGCTGCTCCCATTCTAAAACAGCCTTCACCTTAGATTGGTCCATAGACAGACCAGATTTGGAGATAATGTAACCGAGAAATGGAACCTCAGATTAGAGATGAGCGAACTTTTGAAAAATTCGATTCGACTGATTCGCCGAATTTTCCGACAAAAATCGTTTCGACCCGAATAAATTCGCGACGAATCGCTATTAAAAACGGCTATTTCTGAGCCTCCTACAGCCTCAATAGGGTTGTAAACCATTCAGCCTTGCTGTAACACGCACAGGATGCGTGCTGGGTTTGTTAAATAATACTTTGAAGAAATATCACATGCAGATCAGAGGCATCGCTAATAGAATCGCAGAGCGGCACAATTGCAGAGAGTTGAAGTGGCATCACTATGAGGGGCAGAAGGAGCCCAAATATACACTGGAGTTGGCCTCAGGAGCCCAAAAATTGGATGAATCACACCCTGGAGTTGGCAGAAGTTGGCAGCAGCAGCAGGAGCCCAAATATACACTGGAGTTGGCTTCAGGAGCCCAAAAATTGGATGAATCACACCCTGGAGTTGGCAGAAGTTGGCAGCAGCAGGAGCAGGAGCCCAAATATACACTGGAGTTGGCCTCAGGAGCCCAAAAATTGGATGAATCACACCCTGGAGTTGGCAGAAGTTGGCAGCAGCAGCAGCAGGAGCCCAAATATACACTGGAGTTGGCCTCAGGAGCCCAAAAATTGGATGAATCACACCCTGGAGTTGGCAGGAGTTGACAGTAGTAGCAGCAGGAGCCCAAATATACACTGGAGTTGGCCTCAGGAGCCCAAAAATTGGATGAATCACACCCTGGAGTTGGCAGAAGTTGGCAGCAGCAGCAGCAGGAGCCCAAATATACACTGGAGTTGGCCTCAGGAGCCCAAAAATTGGATGAATCACACCCTGGAGTTGGCAGAAGTTGGCAGCAGCAGGAGCAGGAGCCCAAATATACACTGGAGTTGGCCTCAGGAGCCCAAAAATTGGATGAATCACACCCTGGAGTTGGCAGAAGTTGGCAGCAGCAGCAGCAGGAGCCCAAATATACACTGGAGTTGGCCTCAGGAGCCCAAAAATTGGATGAATCACACCCTGGAGTTGGCAGGAGTTGACAGTAGTAGCAGCAGGAGCCCAAATATACACTGGAGTTGGCCTCAGGAGCCCAAAAATTGGATGAATCACACCCTGGAGTTGGCAGAAGTTGGCAGCAGCAGCAGCAGGAGCCCAAATATACACTGGAGTTGGCCTCAGGAGCCCAAAAATTGGATGAATCACACCCTGGAGTTGGCAGAAGTTGGCAGCAGCAGCAGCAGGAGCCCAAATATACACTGGAGTTGGCTTCAGGAGCCCAAAAATTGGATGAATCACACCCTGGAGTTGGCAGGAGTTGACAGTAGTAGCAGCAGGAGCCCAAATATACACTGGAGTTGGCTTCAGGAGCCCAAAAATTGGATGAATCACACCCTGGAGTTGGCAGGAGTTGACAGCAGCAGCAGCAGGAGCCCAAATATACACTGGAGTTGGCTTCAGGAGCCCAAAAATTGGATGAATCACACCCTGGAGTTGGCAGGAGTTGACAGCAGCAGCAGCAGGAGCCCAAATATACACTGGAGTTGGCTTCAGGAGCCCAAAAATTGGATGAATCACACCCTGGAGTTGGCAGCAGCAGCAGCAGGAGCCCAAATATACACTGGAGTTGGCTTCAGGAGCCCAAAAATTGGATGAATCACACCCTGGAGTTGGCAGGAGTTGACAGTAGCAGCAGCAGGAGCCCAAATATACACTGGAGTTGGCTTCAGGAGCCCAAAAATTGGATGAATCACACCCTGGAGTTGGCAGGAGTTGACAGTAGCAGCAGCAGGAGCCCAAATATACACTGGAGTTGGCTTCAGGAGCCCAAAAATTGGATGAATCACACCCTGGAGTTGGCAGGAGTTGACAGCAGCAGCAGCAGGAGCCCAAATATACACTGGAGTTGGCTTCAGGAGCCCAAAAATTGGATGAATCACACCCTGGAGTTGGCAGGAGTTGACAGCAGCAGCAGCAGGAGCCCAAATATACACTGGAGTTGGCTTCAGGAGCCCAAAAATTGGATGAATCACACCCTGGAGTTGGCAGAAGTTGGCAGCAGCAGCAGCAGGAGCCCAAATATACACTGGAGTTGGCTTCAGGAGCCCAAAAATTGGATGAATCACACCCTGGAGTTGGCAGCAGCAGCAGCAGGAGCCCAAATATACACTGGAGTTGGCTTCAGGAGCCCAAAAATTGGATGAATCACACCCTGGAGTTGGCAGAAGTTGGCAGCAGCAGCAGGAGCCCAAACATTACTTTAAAGAGACCCTGGAGTTGGCTTCAGGAGCCCAAAAATTGGATGATTCACACCCTGGAGTTGGCAGCAGCAGCAGCAGGAGCCCAAATATACACTGGGGTTGGCTTCAGGAGCCCAAAAATTGGATGAATCACACCCTGGAGTTGGCAGCAGCAGCAGCAGGAGCCCAAATATTACTATAAAGAGACACTGGGGTTGGCTTCAGGAGCCCAAAAATTTGATGAATCACACCCTGGAGTTGGCAGCAGCAGGAGCCCAAATATTACTTTAAAGAGACACTGGGGTTGGCTTCAGGAGCCCAAAAATTGGATGAATCACACCCTGTGGAGAGTCATGTGGAGAAAAAGTAGCTTAGTTAGTAATATCTACATAAAATTATGAATAAACAAATGCAAAAGTATTGCCAAAGTGAAGTTTTGTTTGAGGGTGTGTTTCCACCTTTTAATTAAATCAGAAACAAGAAGGTATCATTGCCTCTGACTAATTAGCCCTCAAAAATTCTTGGAATTTTTAATCTGGAATCATGTCTGATCCGTCTTATCCGAAGAATATTAATAAAAAGTAAGAGTAACGGAAAGGATTTTTTATCAATACTTACTTGTGGTCCGATGCGGAGGAATGTCTGTAACTGGAGAGCAGCGCCTTAAATCTGTTTTGCACGATCCATCTTTCTTTAGTGTAGGTCTGGCCCCGTCATCAATCTACTGGAATACATCAGGCATTGTTGGGAGGAAAGCTTGGATGATCCAAGCGCCATTCATTTCCACGCAGGGCAGTCTCTGGAAAAAAAAAGTCTGTATAAACCAGGGTCTTTTTCATATAAAAACAAATGGTTATTCTTGCTTGTAAACCATATGTTCCACAGATTTACCAGTCATTGTGTCAGCCAATGAAGCAACTTTGTCTCGAAGTGCTGCAAAAGCAGTCCATTGCATCACAAGTGGCATCTGACACCCCCAGTCAACTGTCTGTCTGTTATGCTTTGGGTTCAGCTCCACTATCCATTGATGAAGATCTGATAATCATAAAATTCAGCAGCTACTGCCCAGCCAAGAAGTGGAGGAGACACTCGCCTCTTCTTCCAGTAGCCGGCAATTAGTGATGAGGAGAGTGTCGTGGGAGGAGGTGTTGCAAGCCGAGGTAGTGGAAGAGGGTCCCTGGAGTCTGCGGCGGTGGCGGCGGCAGCAGCAGCAGATTATTGCGGACTGTTGTTCGGAAAAATCAGCTACTCAGCGATGTGGCAGTGTTTCATGCAGCATCCTGGGGAGAAAAAGTAGGTTAGTTAGTGTATATACATAAAATTATGAATAGACAAATGCAATAGTATTGCCAAAGTGAAGTTTTGTTTGAGGGTGTGTTTCCACCTTGTAATTAAATCAGAAACAACTAGCTATCATTTGCCTCTGAATAATTAGCCCTCAAAAATTCTTGGAATTTTTAATCTTGATGTCTGAAGGATTTCTCCTCTCAGACAGCGTCACCATAAGTCCAGCCTGCTGCATTACACTTGGAAGAACATCTTGTTTGCGCTGCGACAAGGAAGCCAAAGTCATGCGTCCTCACATGGCACACGTGTTCAGTCTAGTTTTTAAGTCTTGCCCCCATCTGAAAGAACAACAGGAAAGAAAGTTAGCATGCACTTCTGGCACTCCTACACCACGAAGCACAACCCTATTGAGCCTCAGCGTCACAACGGTGTACCCCACCATAGTCTGATTTGCGATGTTTCCACCCGTTGGAATTCCACCCTCCATATGCAGGATCCACTATAGCAGTGGTCCCCAACCCTGTCCTCAAGGCCCACCAACAGGCCAGGTTTTGCAGATCTCCACAAAGATGCACAGGTGGAGTAATTAGTGCAGCTGCAGAGCAATAGAGCTGGCTATTTGGAGATCCAAAAAACATGACTTGTTGGTGGGCCTTGAGGACAGGGTTGAGGACCACTGCACTATAGGAACAGAGAAAAGCCATCACGGATTTCTGGATGATCCAAACGGATAGGGGGACACCTGTGTAAATTCAATGTAAACCATTGGCAGCTCATACGTGACACCGACCGTTTGCTCAGGCCCTTTGAGGAAGCTACGTTATTAGTCAGTTGCCAGGACTATGAGATGAACGATGAGATTCCACTGCTTCATGTACTACAACACATGTTGGAAACCATGGCTGGTCAGGGCACTGGAGACATGGCACATACATTTCACAGCCACATGAAGCCTGTGGGGGCTGAAGTGGAGGAGGAGGAGGGGGTGGGGCAAAGCAAACCACAGTTTAGGTTTCACAAAATGACCATTTTATCTAGTCATCTGACAGAAGAGGAGGAGCAGGAGCAGCCACAGGAGCTAGAGGGTTGTGAGTAAGGTGAGACAGAGGACCCAGACACACCGTGGCAGTTTACAGTGGAGATGGAGACAGGTAGTCCCTCCGAGTCATTTGCACAAATGGCACGATGCATGCTCACATGCTTGCGTACTAGTGAGCGCAGAATTGTCTCCATTTGTCAGCGGGAAGACTTCTGGCTCTCCAACTTATTGGACCCTCGCTTCCGGCACAAAATGGGGGCATTTTTTACGCCCACTGAGAGGGAGGACAAACTGACCTACTACAGAGACATCCCACGTAGTCAGTTGGGCGATGTCTATCTGCGCCATGGCCCATACTCCCGCAGGTCTGACTCGGGGGGACCTCTGCGATCACCTTCCACTGCCATGGCTGCTGGGGGGGTGGAAGGAGCAGCAGCAGCAGCTCCATCAGCAGCAGCCTCAGTCTTCAGTCGCTAGTGAGTAGCTTTCTACACCCGCATAGTGAGTCTACTCATGAGCAGCAGGAAGACCTGGAGCTGGACCTCAAACAGCAGGTCATGTCATACCTTGACATGACCATGCCAACACACCTTCAAGATCCACTGGATTTGCTGGGAAGCCAAACTTGACTTGTGCCCGCAACTAGCAGAGTTTGCCCTGGAAAAGCTGTACTGGCCGGACAGTAGTTGATTTAGATGGCAACTGGGCTGCTCTATATAACGAAGCAAAATGGCAAATTTACCTCACTATATAAGCTATTGCCCCTCAGATTTACACAGGGGCTGCTCTATATTATGCTGCAAAATGGCAAATTAACCTCACAATATAAGCTATTGCAGCTCTATATAAATAAAAATAAATAAATAAAAAAAGGGCCTGTAGAAGCTTATTTAGTATAACAGATAGGGTGACATGTGCTGGTTTGGGATGCCCATATGGGCTAGTGTTTTGGCAGCAGTACAAAAACCAATGCAAAATGCAATAGCTTAATAAAGCTGATGCTGATCAACGCTTATTTAGTATAACAGATGGGGTGCAACATGCAGGTTTGGGATGCCCTGCGGCCTGGTGTATTTAAAGCAGACCAAAACCAATTCAAAATGCAATAACTTAATAAAGCTGAGGCTGTAGATGCTTATTTAGTATAAACAGGTAGGGTGCAAGGTGCAGCTTTGGGGTGCCCTGCGGCCTGGTTAAATGAAAGCAGTCAAAAAGGAAGTGCAAACTGAAGTAGCTTAATGAAGCTGATGCTGATCAACGCTTATGTTGTATACCAGATAGGGTGCAAGGTGCAGCTTTGGGGTGCCCTGCGGCCTGGTTTATTAAAATCAGTCAAAAACAAGTGCAAACTGAAGTAGCCTGATCAACGCTTATGTTGTATAACAGATAGGTTTAAAATAGCATGTGCCTTGGGATGCCCGTGTGGCCTGTTATATTTCAAGCTGAACAAAAAGTAACAATAATCCAAGTATGAGACATCATTTTGACCTTCTTCACAGCGCCATACTTTGAAAAAAAAAAATTAATTTCATGCCGATCAATCCAAAGGTCAATGCCCCTAACAAAAATAGTGTTCGGCATAAGTTTTCCTTCTGGAAGGACGTAACCTTTAGTTTACATGGTTGGGGTAGGTTATCTTACAAATTGGGATACCACAGGCAGCAGTGTCATTGAAAGAGACAGATTGTAATGCAGGCCATACGCAAGCAGAGAAACTCAGGCTGCAACAGGCCTATTTAGTTTACATGGTTGGGGTAGGTTATCTTACAAATTGGGATACCCCACTGTATATGAAACCGAATATAAATGCACACCCAAAAGTGGACACTCAGCCTCCAAGAGGCCTGCTTAGTTTAAATAAGAGAGCTGCTTAGTATGGTAGGTAGGTTATGTTATGTTACAGAATGGGATGCCCCAAGCAGACTTGAGATCAGTATATATGCACACAGCAGCAGTGTGTTAGCAGGCTCATACAGGCCAAATTTCTTTAAATAACTGTGCAGCTTACAGTTAATGCAGAGGCTAATGGTATGTTACAGAATGGGATGCCCCAAGCTGACTTGAGATCAGTATATATGCACACAGCAGCAGTGTGTTAGCAGGCTCATACAGGCCAAATTTCTTTAAATAAATGTGCAGCTTACAGTAAATGCAGAGGCTAATGGTATGTTACAGAATGGGATGCCCCAAAGCAGACTTGAGATCAGTATATATGCACACAGCAGCAGTGTGTTAGCAGGCTCATACAGGCCAAATTTCTTTAAATAAATGTGCAGCTTACAGTAAATGCAGAGGCTAATGGTATGTTACAGAATGGGATGCCCCAAAGCAGACTTGAGATCAGTATATATGCACACAGCAGCAGTGTGTTAGCAGGCTCATACAGGCCAAATTTCTTTAAATAAATGTGCAGCTTACAGTAAATGCAGAGGCTAATGGTATGTTACAGAATGGGATGCCCCAAAGCAGACTTGAGATCAGTATATATGCACACAGCAGCAGTGTGTTAGCAGGCTCATACAGGCCAAATTTCTTTAAATAACTGTGCAGCTTACAGTTAATGCAGAGGCTAATGGTATGTTACAGAATGGGATGCCCCAAGCTGACTTGAGATCAGTATATATGCACACAGCAGCAGTGTGTTAGCAGGCTCATACAGGCCAAATTTCTTTAAATAACTGTGCAGCTTACAGTTAATGCAGAGGCTAATGGTATGTTACAGAATGGGATGCCCCAAAGCAGACTTGAGATCAGTATATATGCACACAGCAGCAGTGTGTTAGCAGGCTCATACAGGCCAAATTTCTTTAAATAACTGTGCAGCTTACAGTTAATGCAGAGGCTAATGGTATGTTACAGAATGGGATGCCCCAAGCTGACTTGAGATCAGTATATATGCACACAGCAGCAGTGTGTTAGCAGGCTCATACAGGCCAAATTTCTTTAAATAACTGTGCAGCTTACAGTTAATGCAGAGGCTAATGGTATGTTACAGAATGGGATGCCCCAAAGCAGACTTGAGATCAGTATATATGCACACAGCAGCAGTGTGTTAGCAGGCTCATACAGGCCAAATTTCTTTAAATAAATGTGCAGCTTACAGTAAATGCAGAGGCTAATGGTATGTTACAGAATGGGATGCCCCAAAGCAGACTTGAGATCAGTATATATGCACACAGCAGCAGTGTGTTAGCAGGCTCATACAGGCCAAATTTCTTTAAATAAATGTGCAGCTTACAGTAAATGCAGAGGCTAATGGTATGTTACAGAATGGGATGCCCCAAAGCAGACTTGAGATCAGTATATATGCACACAGCAGCAGTGTGTTAGCAGGCTCATACAGGCCAAATTTCTTTAAATAACTGTGCAGCTTACAGTTAATGCAGAGGCTAATGGTATGTTACAGAATGGGATGCCCCAAGCAGACTTGAGATCAGTATATATGCACACAGCAGCAGTGTGTTAGCAGGCTCATACAGGCCAAATTTCTTTAAATAACTGTGCAGCTTACAGTTAATGCAGAGGCTAATGGTATGTTACAGAATGGGATGCCCCAAAGCAGACTTGAGATCAGTATATATGCACACAGCAGCAGTGTGTTAGCAGGCTCATACAGGCCAAATTTCTTTAAATAAATGTGCAGCTTACAGTTAATGCAGAGGCTAATGGTATGTTACAGAATGGGATGCCCCAAAGCAGACTTGAGATCAGTATATATGCACACAGCAGCAGTGTGTTAGCAGGCTCATACAGGCCAAATTTCTTTAAATAACTGTGCAGCTTACAGTTAATGCAGAGGCTAATGGTATGTTACAGAATGGGATGCCCCAAGCTGACTTGAGATCAGTATATATGCACACAGCAGCAGTGTGTTAGCAGGCTCATACAGGCCAAATTTCTTTAAATAACTGTGCAGCTTACAGTTAATGCAGAGGCTAATGGTATGTTACAGAATGGGATGCCCCAAAGCAGACTTGAGATCAGTATATATGCACACAGCAGCAGTGTGTTAGCAGGCTCATACAGGCCAAATTTCTTTAAATAAATGTGCAGCTTACAGTAAATGCAGAGGCTAATGGTATGTTACAGAATGGGATGCCCCAAAGCAGACTTGAGATCAGTATATATGCACACAGCAGCAGTGTGTTAGCAGGCTCATACAGGCCAAATTTCTTTAAATAAATGTGCAGCTTACAGTAAATGCAGAGGCTAATGGTATGTTACAGAATGGGATGCCCCAAAGCAGACTTGAGATCAGTATATATGCACACAGCAGCAGTGTGTTAGCAGGCTCATACAGGCCAAATTTCTTTAAATAACTGTGCAGCTTACAGTTAATGCAGAGGCTAATGGTATGTTACAGAATGGGATGCCCCAAGCAGACTTGAGATCAGTATATATGCACACAGCAGCAGTGTGTTAGCAGGCTCATACAGGCCAAATTTCTTTAAATAACTGTGCAGCTTACAGTTAATGCAGAGGCTAATGGTATGTTACAGAATGGGATGCCCCAAAGCAGACTTGAGATCAGTATATATGCACAGAGCAGCAGTGTGTTAGCAGGCTCATACAGGCCAAATTTCTTTAAATAAATGTGCAGCTTACAGTTAATGCAGAGGCTAATGGTATGTTACAGAATGGGATGCCCCAAAGCAGACTTGAGATCAGTATATATGCACACAGCAGCAGTGTGTTAGCAGGCTCATACAGGCCAAATTTCTTTAAATAACTGTGCAGCTTACAGTTAATGCAGAGGCTAATGGTATGTTACAGAATGGGATGTCCCAAAAACCAGAGAGCACCTGGCAGGCAGCAGTAAGACTATGCACAGCAAAAGTGTCTTTATCATGCCTAATTTCAATTAGAATAGGTGCAAATGGTTAGGTTCTTAAATAGAGGCTGGTGTAGTCACAGAATGGGATGCCCTAAAAACCAGCAGTAAGTACACCTGGCAGGGACAAGTTGTGCTATGCCCAGCAAAAGTGTCTTTATCAGGCCTAATTTCAAATATGATAAGAGCAAATGCTTATATGGTCTTAAACAGAGGCTGCTTTAGTCACAGAATGGGATGCCCCGGGCAGGAATCGAGCTGGCAGGGTACAGTAGTGCTTTGGCCAGCAAAAGTGTCTTTATCAGGCCTAATTTCAAATATGATAAGAGCAAATGCTTATATGGTCTTAAACAGAGGCTGCTGTAGTCACAGAATGGGATGCCCCGGGCAGGAATCGAGCTGGCAGGGTACAGTAGTGCTTTGGCCAGCAAAAGTGTCCTTATCAGGCCTAATTTCAAATATGATAAGAGCAAATGCTTATATGGTCTTAAACAGAGGCTGCTTTAGTCACAGAATGGGATGCCCCGGGCAGGAATCGAGCTGGCAGGGTACAGGAGTGCTTTGGCCAGCAAAAGTGTCTTTATCAGGCCTAATTTCAAATATGATAAGAGCAAATGCTTATATGGTCTTAAACAGAGGCTGCTTTAGTCACAGAATGGGATGCCCCGGGCAGGAATCGAGCTGGCAGGGTACAGGAGTGCTTTGGCCAGCAAAAGTGTCTTTATCAGGCCTAATTTCAAATATGATAAGAGCAAATGCTTATATGGTCTTAAACAGAGGCTGCTTTAGTCACAGAATGGGATGCCCCGGGCAGGAATCGAGCTGGCAGGGTACAGGAGTGCTTTGGCCAGCAAAAGTGTCTTTATCAGGCCTAATTTCAAATATGATAAGAGCAAATGCTTATATGGTCTTAAACAGAGGCTGCTGTAGTCACAGAATGGGATGCCCCAAATAGGAGTGCACCTGGCAGGGTCCAGTAGTGCTATGCCCAGCAAAAGTGTCTTTATCAGGCCTAATTTCAAATATGATAAGAACAAATGCTTATATGGTCTTAAACAGAGGCTGCTTTAGTCACAGAATGGGATGCCAGTGCCACAAAAACCAGAGAGCATGCACAGCAAAAGTGTCTTTATCAGGCCTGATTTCTATGAGAATAAGTGCAAATGTTTATTGTGCTATTAAATAGAGGCTGCTTTAGTCACAGAATGGGATGCCAGTGCCACAAAAACCAGAGAGCATGCACAGCAAAAGTGTCTTTATCAGGCCTGATTTCTATGAGAATAAGTGCAAATGTTTATTGTGCTATTAAATAGAGGCTGCTTTAGTCACAGAATGGGATGCCAGTGCCACAAAAACCAGAGAGCATGCACAGCAAAAGTGTCTTTATCAGGCCTGATTTCTATGAGAATAAGTGCAAATGTTTATTATGCTATTAAATAGAGGCTGCTTTAGTCACAGAATGGGATGCCAGTGCCACAAAAACCAGAGAGCATGCACAGCAAAAGTGTCTTTATCAGGCCTGATTTCTATGAGAATAAGTGCAAATGTTTATTATGCTATTAAATAGAGGCTGCTTTAGTCACAGAATGGGATGCCAGTGCCACAAAAACCAGAGAGCATGCACAGCAAAAGTGTCTTTATCAGGCCTGATTTCTATGAGAATAAGTGCAAATGTTTATTATGCTATTAAATAGAGGCTGCTTTAGTCACAGAATGGGATGCCAGTGCCACAAAAACCAGAGAGCATGCACAGCAAAAGTGTCTTTATCAGGCCTGATTTCTATGAGAATAAGTGCAAATGTTTATTATGCTATTAAATAGAGGCTGCTTTAGTCACAGAATGGGATGCCAGTGCCACAAAAACCAGAGAGCATGCACAGCAAAAGTGTCTTTGTCAGGCCTGATTTCTATGAGAATAAGTGCAAATGTTTATTATGCTATTAAATAGAGGCTGCTTTAGTCACAGAATGGGATGCCAGTGCCACAAAAACCAGAGAGCATGCACAGCAAAAGTGTCTTTATCAGGCCTGATTTCTATGAGAATAAGTGCAAATGTTTATTATGCTATTAAATAGAGGCTGCTTTAGTCACAGAATGGGATGCCAGTGCCACAAAAACCAGAGAGCATGCACAGCAAAAGTGTCTTTATCAGGCCTGATTTCTATGAGAATAAGTGCAAATGGTTATTATGCTATTAAATAGAGGCTGCTTTAGTCACAGAATGGGATGCCAGTGCCACAAAAACCAGAGAGCATGCACAGCAAAAGTGTCTTTGTCAGGCCTGATTTCTATGAGAATAAGTGCAAATGTTTATTATGCTATTAAATAGAGGCTGCTTTAGTCACAGAATGGGATGCCAGTGCCACAAAAACCAGAGAGCATGCACAGCAAAAGTGTCTTTGTCAGGCCTGATTTCTATGAGAATAAGTGCAAATGTTTATTATGCTATTAAATAGAGGCTGCTTTAGTCACAGAATGGGATGCCAGTGCCACAAAAACCAGAGAGCATGCACAGCAAAAGTGTCTTTATCAGGCCTGATTTCTATGAGAATAAGTGCAAATGGTTATTATGCTATTAAATAGAGGCTGCTTTAGTCACAGAATGGGATGCCAGTGCCACAAAAACCAGAGAGCATGCACAGCAAAAGTGTCTTTGTCAGGCCTGATTTCTATGAGAATAAGTGCAAATGTTTATTATGCTATTAAATAGAGGCTGCTTTAGTCACAGAATGGGATGCCAGTGCCACAAAAACCAGAGAGCATGCACAGCAAAAGTGTCTTTGTCAGGCCTGATTTCTATGAGAATAAGTGCAAATGTTTATTATGCTATTAAATAGAGGCTGCTTTAGTCACAGAATGGGATGCCAGTGCCACAAAAGCCAGAGAGCATGCACAGCAAAAGTGTCTTTATCAGGCCTGATTTCTATGAGAATAAGTGCAAATGGTTATTATGCTATTAAATAGAGGCTGCTTTAGTCACAGAATGGGATGCCAGTGCCACAAAAACCAGAGAGCATGCACAGCAAAAGTGTCTTTGTCAGGCCTGATTTCTATGAGAATAAGTGCAAATGTTTATTATGCTATTAAATAGAGGCTGCTTTAGTCACAGAATGGGATGCCAGTGCCACAAAAACCAGAGAGCATGCACAGCAAAAGTGTCTTTATCAGGCCTGATTTCTATGAGAATAAGTGCAAATGTTTATTATGCTATTAAATAGAGGCTGCTTTAGTCACAGAATGGGATGCCAGTGCCACAAAAACCAGAGAGCATGCACAGCAAAAGTGTCTTTATCAGGCCTGATTTCTATGAGAATAAGTGCAAATGTTTATTATGCTATTAAATAGAGGCTGCTTTAGTCACAGAATGGGATGCCAGTGCCACAAAAATCAGAGAGCATGCACAGCAAAAGTGTCTTTGTCAGGCCTGATTTCTATGAGAATAAGTGCAAATGTTTATTATGCTATTAAATAGAGGCTGCTTTAGTCACAGAATGGGATGCCAGTGCCACAAAAACCAGAGAGCATGCACAGCAAAAGTGTCTTTATCAGGCCTGATTTCTATGAGAATAAGTGCAAATGGTTATTATGCTATTAAATAGAGGCTGCTTTAGTCACAGAATGGGATGCCAGTGCCACAAAAACCAGAGAGCATGCACAGCAAAAGTGTCTTTGTCAGGCCTGATTTCTATGAGAATAAGTGCAAATGTTTATTATGCTATTAAATAGAGGCTGCTTTAGTCACAGAATGGGATGCCAGTGCCACAAAAACCAGAGAGCATGCACAGCAAAAGTGTCTTTATCAGGCCTGATTTCTATGAGAATAAGTGCAAATGTTTATTATGCTATTAAATAGAGGCTGCTTTAGTCACAGAATGGGATGCCAGTGCCACAAAAACCAGAGAGCATGCACAGCAAAAGTGTCTTTATCAGGCCTGATTTCTATGAGAATAAGTGCAAATGTTTATTATGCTATTAAATAGAGGCTGCTTTAGTCACAGAATGGGATGCCAGTGCCACAAAAACCAGAGAGCATGCACAGCAAAAGTGTCTTTGTCAGGCCTGATTTCTATGAGAATAAGTGCAAATGTTTATTATGCTATTAAATAGAGGCTGCTTTAGTCACAGAATGGGATGCCAGTGCCACAAAAACCAGAGAGCATGCACAGCAAAAGTGTCTTTATCAGGCCTGATTTCTATGAGAATAAGTGCAAATGGTTATTATGCTATTAAATAGAGGCTGCTTTAGTCACAGAATGGGATGCCAGTGCCACAAAAACCAGAGAGCATGCACAGCAAAAGTGTCTTTATCAGGCCTGATTTCTATGAGAATAAGTGCAAATGTTTATTGTGCTATTAAATAGAGGCTGCTTTAGTCACAGAATGGGATGCCAGTGCCACAAAAACCAGAGAGCATGCACAGCAAAAGTGTCTTTATCAGGCCTGATTTCTATGAGAATAAGTGCAAATGTTTATTATGCTATTAAATAGAGGCTGCTTTAGTCACAGAATGGGATGCCAGTGCCACAAAAACCAGAGAGCATGCACAGCAAAAGTGTCTTTATCAGGCCTGATTTCTATGAGAATAAGTGCAAATGTTTATTATGCTATTAAATAGAGGCTGCTTTAGTCACAGAATGGGATGCCAGTGCCACAAAAACCAGAGAGCATGCACAGCAAAAGTGTCTTTATCAGGCCTGATTTCTATGAGAATAAGTGCAAATGTTTATTATGCTATTAAATAGAGGCTGCTTTAGTCACAGAATGGGATGCCAGTGCCACAAAAACCAGAGAGCATGCACAGCAAAAGTGTCTTTATCAGGCCTGATTTCTATGAGAATAAGTGCAAATGTTTATTATGCTATTAAATAGAGGCTGCTTTAGTCACAGAATGGGATGCCAGTGCCACAAAAACCAGAGAGCATGCACAGCAAAAGTGTCTTTGTCAGGCCTGATTTCTATGAGAATAAGTGCAAATGTTTATTATGCTATTAAATAGAGGCTGCTTTAGTCACAGAATGGGATGCCAGTGCCACAAAAACCAGAGAGCATGCACAGCAAAAGTGTCTTTATCAGGCCTGATTTCTATGAGAATAAGTGCAAATGTTTATTATGCTATTAAATAGAGGCTGCTTTAGTCACAGAATGGGATGCCAGTGCCACAAAAACCAGAGAGCATGCACAGCAAAAGTGTCTTTATCAGGCCTGATTTCTATGAGAATAAGTGCAAATGGTTATTATGCTATTAAATAGAGGCTGCTTTAGTCACAGAATGGGATGCCAGTGCCACAAAAACCAGAGAGCATGCACAGCAAAAGTGTCTTTGTCAGGCCTGATTTCTATGAGAATAAGTGCAAATGTTTATTATGCTATTAAATAGAGGCTGCTTTAGTCACAGAATGGGATGCCAGTGCCACAAAAACCAGAGAGCATGCACAGCAAAAGTGTCTTTGTCAGGCCTGATTTCTATGAGAATAAGTGCAAATGTTTATTATGCTATTAAATAGAGGCTGCTTTAGTCACAGAATGGGATGCCAGTGCCACAAAAACCAGAGAGCATGCACAGCAAAAGTGTCTTTATCAGGCCTGATTTCTATGAGAATAAGTGCAAATGGTTATTATGCTATTAAATAGAGGCTGCTTTAGTCACAGAATGGGATGCCAGTGCCACAAAAACCAGAGAGCATGCACAGCAAAAGTGTCTTTGTCAGGCCTGATTTCTATGAGAATAAGTGCAAATGTTTATTATGCTATTAAATAGAGGCTGCTTTAGTCACAGAATGGGATGCCTCACAGCAGACTTAAGATCAGTTCAGTATATATGCACAGTTAGTTACTATAAGCAGCCTGAAAACGCTAACAAAGGCTGGATGAAAAAAAAAAAATCTCCCTGTCACAGCCTCCGTTTTTCCTACCTTTCCCTGGCTTTCTGTCTGTCTCCTGTCTGTCTCCTGCCTGTCTCCTGCCTGTCTCCAGCCTGTCCCTGTCTGTCCCTGCCTGTCTAAGTGCCTCAGCTACACAGCGTTCTGTCTGTCACGAATGCAATAGAGAAATGAGGAAAAGCAAGATGGCCGCCGTTAAATACCGCTGTGTGACGTCACCGGGCTTGCTGGCTGCTGATAGGCTGCATGTGACTGCCCCAGCTTGCACTGGCGCGGGATACATGTCCAGACATGTCCCGCCCGCCATCTTAGAATGCCTGTAATGTAAATGAATGGATGTTAAAGGAAAACTTCGAGTGATCGAATCGCGGGGAAATTCGGATTCGATCCGAATCGAATTTTTCCTGAAATTCGGATCGAATCCGGGTTCGTCCGGATCGATTCGCTCATCCCTACCTCAGATACTTCAAATTGACATTTCTTTAACTTGGCATATAAACAGTTCTCCCTAAGTTTCTGCAAAACTAGGCACACATGTTTACGATGTTCGTCAATGGATGAAGAAAAAATTAAAATGTCGTCTAGGTAAACAACCATAAACCGGCCAAGATAGTCCCTGAAGATTTCGTTGACAAAACTTTGAAAGACCGCAGGGGCATTACACAGGCCGAAAGGCATTACCAAATACTCATAATGCCCTTCAAGGGTATTGAAGGCCGTCTTCCACTCGTCCCCCTGCCTGATTCTTATGAGGTTATAGGCCCCCCGGAGATCGAGTTTAGAGAAGACCTGCGCCCCAACCACCTGTGTAAAGAGTCCTTCAATAAGCGGTAGGGGATACTTATTTTTTACCGTGATGTTATTTAAGCCCCGGTAATCAATACAGGGGCGAAGCCCCCCATCCTTTTTTTCCACAAAAAAAAACCCTGCCCCTGCTGGAGAAGATGAAGGCCGAATGAACCCTTTTTCTAAGTTCTCAGCGATATATTCCCGCATGGCAAGGGTTTCTGTTCGGGTCAAATTAAATATTCTCCCTCTGGGAGGCATCGTACCAGGGAGCAGTTCAATTGGGCAGTCCCAAGGTCTATGGGGAGGAAGTTTGTCTGCCGCCTTTTCTGAAAAGACATCAGCAAACTCCAAATATGGAGTTGGAACCCCAATAGGTGCTAGGTGTGCAACCCTGAGTGGGAACTCTAGGCAGTTCCGAAAACACTGGTGTCCCCACTTGGTGATTTGCCCCGAAACCCAATCAATTTGGGGATTATGCTCCTGCAGCCATGGCAAACCCAAAATCAAAGGAGTACCAGGCATACTCAATATCAAGAACCTGATAACCTCAGAATGACTGGCTCCCACTTTGATTTGCATAGGAGGGGATTGGAACCGAACTAACCCCCCTGCCACTGGAGTGCCATCAATGGCTGAAACCCGGATAGGAGTCGGCAAGGTCTGTACCATAATTCCTAAAGTCTGCGCTAGATCAGAGTCTAGGAAATTCCCAGCTGCTCCAGAATCTAGAAGAGCCTTTAGATTAATACATTTAACACCACTCTTAAACTGGACTGGGATGAAAACTGGAGACGATACTTGAGGAGATACCTTACAGCCTAGGAGGGCCCCCTCGAAACCCCCTAGGCTCTGAAGTTTCCCGACGGTTTCTTTGGGCAAAGTCTAACCATGTGGCCGGTTCCACCACAATAAAGACAGAGCCCCTCAGATAGGCGTCGTCGTCTCTCGCCTTCGGTGAGCCTGGTGGCACCTAGCTGCATGGGCTCTTCTGAAGGTTGAGCGACTAGAGCCTCAGACTTTGAAGCCGATTCGGGATGTGATCCTTTCTCTAGGCGCCTCTCCCGGAGCCGACGATCAATGCGGATGGCCAAATGCATTAATTCGTCCAGAGTCTGGGGTTCCGGGTAATTCACCAAGGTGTCCTTGATAGTGTCAGCCAGACCTAGTCGGAATTGGCCGCAGAGGGCAGGATTGTTCCAACGTGAGTCAACCGCCCAACGCCGGAATTCAGAACAGTAGTCTTCGGCTGGACGGCGTCCCTGGCGGAGGGTACGTAATTTGGCATCAGCTGAGGCCCCTTTGTCAGGATCATCATAGAGGACCTCCATTGCAGCGAAGAAACTATCCACCGACAGGCGGATTGGGTCCTGAGCTGATAAGCTAAAGGCCCAGGACTGAGGATCTCCATGCAGAAGGGAAATAATCAAGCCAACCTTTTGCTCCTGTGACCCTGAGGAAACCGGACGAAGCTGGAAGTACAGTTTACAAGAGTCCCGGAAATTGGCAAATTTTGCCCTGTCGCCATAGAACTTTTCAGGGAGTGGGATCTTGGGTTCCACAGACATTGCGGCCGGAGTCCCCTGAGAAGTGGGGACAATGGGAGTAGGACGGTTCTCCTGGGCCGCAACTCGATGAGCCAGGTGCTCCACAGCCGCTGTCAAGGCTTGCACCTGCTCCAGGATTTGGTCCATTCTTCTTCTGGCCCGTTATAATGTCAGGACTATACCAAACACCCGTCTGTCTTAAGCCGGTATCCCCCAATCTCCACCGCCACTTCCGCCTATAGACAAGCCCCCGCTTGTAGGAGACACGGGTAATGCCTCTCCCAGTCGGTTGCCCCCAGGACTTAAAAGGCGCAAAGGATAACGGCTTAAGGTGCAGAATGATGTTTGGCAGGGAATCCCGAATGAGGATGCCGGGTGCGAAAGTCCGTAATTCAGGCCGAGGTCAAACCAGGAGGTCACAGGCGAGGTATCCAAGGGGGATAGCGAAGGAGTGGTCGAGGGTAGCCGAGGTCAAGTCCAGGAGGTCACAGGCGAGGTACAGGAGGGTCAGGCAAAAGAGTGGTCAGGCAAAGCAGATGGTCAGGGCAGGCAGCAGGCGAGAATAGTCAAAGTCCAAATCCAAAATATTCACTAAAGACACAGCAACGCACATCCAGAACCCAGAAGCTATAACGGGCACTGGGATACTGGAGTAGTGCAGATTTATAGGGATCTCTGGCCAGTGGGGAACAGGGAAAAAGGAGGGAACGAAGGTGCTTGGTGCAACACTAAAAACGGGAGTGGTCCCAGGAACTGGACGGCCCAGGCCAGACAGGCCGACCAGTCCCTGGGCTCACTCTATGAGCAGGACCAGGATTGGTTGATTCAAACTCGCCCCCGGCGGGCGCGCTGGGGAAAGCGCCGCCGGGATGCATAAAGGCGACGTGCTTGCGCGCGCGCGCGAGCACGTTGATGATCGAGCGCGCCCCCGCCGGGAGGGGGAAGCGCCGCACAGCGAGGGAGCCCGGCGGGACCGCGCAGCCGCGCAGAGCGGGCTGCGGCGCGGCCGCCGACACTATCCCGCGCCGCCGACCCCTGACCGCCACAACCGCGCTGAGGAGCCAGGACACCCGGGGAGCGCCGGGCAGCAACCAGCCGAGGACCGCCCGACAGCGCGCCGCGGGACCAGGGACGGCGACGAGGTAAGTGCCTAACACCCATGTCCTCTAGAAGGCGTGAGTCAGTTGCTGGGGGTGGTGAGTAGAAGAGGATAGTGGCAGGGAGTGAATTGGCTAAGTAAGTGGTAGAAGATAGTGACAAGGGTTGGTGGGGTTAGATGAGCAGTATAAGACAGTGAGAGGGGATGGAGGGGTTACCTGAGGGGTAGAGGGGGTGGCAGGTTTGGTGAGCAGTAGAGGACAGTGGAGGAGTTAAGTTAGTGGTAGAGGACAGCAGCAGGGGTGTAAGGGTTAGGTGAGCAGTGGAGGACAGCAGCACTGGGTGGGGGGTTTTGGTAAGTGGTAAGTGGAGTTGTAGAGGACATCAGCAGGGGTTGAGGGATTAGGTAAGTGGAGGAGGAGAGAGACAGGGGGTTAGGTGAGTAGTAGAAGACAGCAGCAAAAGCACCACATTCACAGCCAGCTTTGAGGGCTTGCCTGCCCAACATATGTTGTGCAACTACACACACCAAGGGTATTAGACAACCTTTATATGTAAGGCCTAACATGGGTGTGAGCAGACCAGAATTTGGGGGCCCACATTGATGTGGGACCCAGTGTGTATCCCTTGTAGAGCTTTTGAAGTGGCACATATACTGTTAAGAGGAAACTACCAGTGCATTTAACTTGACATTGCAGCAACACCCGAGCCAGCAAGACCCACCACCTGCAGCCACAGCTGGCCCCTCTAGTTTGGCTACCAACAAGACAACATCAAGGCTGGGTCCACCCACCAGCCAGCCGCCAAGGGAGCAGAGTCCAGACAGTGATAAGTTAAATGCGTGAGCTTAATAGGCAAAGGGCAAGGGGCAGGGTAGAGGGGTAGGGTGAACGCAGAATAAAGTTTGGGGCCCTGGAGGCTGTGTGGTAACATTGTGAAAAAATAAGACTAATGTTGACCCACACAGACAGCACCTCTCCTGGATGAAATTAATGAGCTGGAGGAAGGGCACTCTGAATATCAGGATGAGACCCCCAATATTATCTGCTGGCATCACGGACACTGGCCATCAGCACTGCTCCCTGCAGCTCCAGCTTCATTCTGCCAGTAGCAGCCCCACCAGCTTCACAGAGTGCCGAAGAGGAAGACAGCCCTGGCCTCCAGCCAGGCATCACTTGTCTTTGCTAAGGTGGTGCCAAATCATGAAGGCAAACTGGCGGGCCAACAGCACCACCTTTCAGCAAAACACCAATAGATATTTTAAAATGTGCAACGGACCTCCAGTTTGCTCTATGAAGACCTGGCTGCAGTGGTTGTGGAACAGCAGCGCCACCACCAGCAGATAGAGACGCTGGTTGTGACTCTGGTGGAGGTCAGCTAGGTCGTCCCTTCAAAGGCTGGAGAGGCTGAAGCCACAGCTGGGCAACATCCCCCTAACCTGCCATGCTGGATTTTGGGTTGTGGGGGGTCCCCAAGCTTTAGTTATGCCAGAGCATATTGCTCTGGGCAATTGCCAGGGCCCCTGGCATCTCAAGGGGCCCACTCAGGCTCACACTTGGCCATGGTATTATTTTACCGTGGACCCAAACAATCAAATGCAGGGTATTGTGTGCAGACCTGCTCACGGCTGGCCTCAGCAACAGGGGCTGATCAACAGTGGAGAAGATGGCATGGAATGGAGAAGGTGGTGAGAACTAGGGACATCTGACAGTGATTATGGAGTCTTTAGTGGCAGTGGAGCAAGCAGTAAGGGCTGATGGGTGCTTGGAATGCAACAAGGACTAGAGGATGATTGGTGGCTATAGGGAAGGCAATAAGGACTAGAGGATGATTGGTGACTATAGCGAAGGCAATAAGGACTGGAGGGTGAATAGCAGCAGAAGATGACCCATTTGTGGCAGCACACTACTTTGGGGCCCACTAAGACTTTTGCCCAAGGGCCCCCACAAACCTGGAGCCGGCCCTGTCCTCAACCCTAATTATAACTTAATTTAGGTTGAGAAAAATGGAAGTAAACTGCAGTTCACAAGAAGCCTCACAAGGCCATATTTTGTGGATTTGTCTCCCAGTGCGAAGCATTTAAAACTTCAGCAGTACTATAGAGTTGTCTGTGTCGAGATTCACAAAATATGGCCGGTTGGGGGTACTTAAGGACAGGCTGCTGCTCTCTGAGACCAGACAACTTCTTAGCCATGACAGCCTGCTCCTCGTACTCCTGAGATGTCCTCTGAGCTTTATGAACTTGCTGCTCCTTGTGCCCCTCTCCCACCTCCTGTTCCCCATCGCCACTTTCCTTAAAGTGCTGCTCTCAATTGCTGTATATTCATTGCCACTAGGCATCCTCTAATGCAGTGTTCCCCAACCCTCTCCTCAAGAGCTACCTGTAACGTGTGAGGTTTAGTGAATCTCCAACTTGTAGGCTCTATAACTGTCCTTCTGTCTGTCCTTCCCAGTTTGAATATATCAGGCAAATAAGGAGGTCCTACAACAATGGCTTCACCTTAACAACTCATATGCATAAAATGAGAGATCCTCACTAGTTAGAAGTATGTGGAACCAATGGTATCTTACCTGGGGGTCTGACCAGTGGATGACGGCCTCGGTAATAATGGCTAGCTTACAGAAAGCAGGATTTGCAAAAGAACATTCTGATTCATTTAGTGACTTACAAGGCTCATTAGTAACTATACATCTGTTCAATAACAAATAACAATTGTAATAGTATAAACATATTAAAGCATTTGCTTTGATCTTGGATAGATAGTCGCCTTATTTTCTAGCTTAGATCCTAGAGCGCTTGCTTTAATGTCAGAGTTTGGATTTTATTGGGTCACATTCAGTTCCAGACAGACATTTCCCTGAAACAAAAGGATCCTTTGTGGATATTGGTGATTTGCGTCTTCTGTCTGATCTCTGTCTAGCTTTCTACTTGCACATCATTCTGCATCCTTTTGTCTTTTGTGATTGTTCACTCACCTACATTACCAAAATTTGATTATTTAGTTTCAACCATTCATTTCAAATAATATGGTTCACTATGATTCTTTGCAGAAGGCGGAGCCATGCAAATCATCTCTTTATGTCTCTTGAAGAATGCTGTGGATGCAATGCTTGGATAAAGCTAAGAATAATTACACAGCCTTCGACCACCCTTGTGAAAATCTCATTAGGTCTTGTAAATGTCCTACATGTATGTTATTTACCAATCTGTGAAAAATGGTTTTACAATACATCTTCACCAAATCTCAATCAGATATACAGGATTAAAAATATGTTTTCCCTCGATCAGGTGGTTATTTAAAAAAACTTTGTATTGAACACCAGGTCATTTAGGAAGAGAGCCCCCTTGAAGGTAGAAAATCAGTAATTTCTATTTTTAATAAAAAAAACTTTACCAATTCATCTGTACTTAATGGCAGAGGTCTACTTTTAAGAAATAGTAAAATATTTTATGAATGGAAAATAGATGGATGCTTTTTAAATAAAGAATCTTAAGAAAATGTTTAGCCAGGTTTACTTTCGGAGTGAAAAAGTTTGATGATTTGAATTGTGTTCTAACTAGGACAATGTTCTGCACACGTTTGGTGGTCTTCACATGCAATAATGTTGCCCCCTGGGAAGGCATCAGCCAAACCTAGGGTCACTTTTCGCAGGCCAGCTTGAGTCCTCTTTAAGGAGATACTGTAATTCTAAAAAAACATTTGGCTAAAGAGGCCTTTTTTAATAAGCACTATAATTTGCACCTACCTATGGTGGTCTGCCTATGCAATTTAGAGGCACTGCTTTAGATGCTTTTCAGAACACAGAACCAGAATTTTCCCCTTTCAAGACCCAAATAATATTAAGATCTGGGTGCTTGCAGAACCACAATGATCCAAAAATGTGGGCCAAACTGCCCCACAACAGAACTGAGATATATGAAAGAAACATCAGTCAATACAATTAACAGAGTGCCACAAACCACAGCTATACATGTCTAATATAACAACGGGTCATACATATACCTGTAACAGGGGCCATAGCTGACAATGGTCACTCCTAGAAAATCTCTGGAATAATTTCTTTGCACTGATGTAAATATTACTTTCCTAGTGGGGATCAGAGAAAACATTTTACAGACAGCACCGTTAGCCCTTCCTCTACAGCTAGTGTTTCCCTGTCTGCTGGCTAAGTTGGCATCAGGCTAAAACTTTTCTGTCCAAGAACAAACAGTTATATTCATAAATGTACATAGTCTGGCAGAATAGGCTCGATTCAGAGACACATTTGTCTGGACTTTCGTAGCTGTCTGTGTATGTTTTTGTGTGCGTTAGTCATTTTTTGGGGTTTTTCTGTTCCATTTTTCATTCGTACAAACGTTCGGACTAATGCGGATATGCGCTTTCGATGAACGAAACTGGATCGAAACGGATCATTTGCGTTAGTTCGGATCATTTTCCCCTCAAAATCTGATATTTTGCGTTCGTTCAGAAAACCTATGTTGTTGGGATGGGCTTGCATCTGATTCAGAGAGCTGATTGCCGAGGGACCACCACCCTATTAAACCGTTTCATTTGCGATCCACTTACGGGACCTTTGAGGACTCGGATTTCTATTGTTGAACATGTTTTGCGGCTATGTGGAGGAGTCTGCACGCCTTCAGCTCCAAGGCATTGCATGTATCAGCATGGCCGAGGCCATAAATTGTAAAGCAATGCATACTTGAATCAATACATTTCATGTATGCCTTATAAAAGCATTTTAATGCTGACCCTAATTATTCCTTAGCATGTAAACCTTTATCTTCCCACACATCCATATAATTGCTATTTTTTTTAGACTTATGTCCTTTGTGAAATATATTTGGATTGTTGAACTTGAATCTTACTTTGTTGTAGGAGATATTGTTTTGCTTTGTGTAATTATTTTATATTTGGTTGCAGGAACCGCAAGATGTGCCACTCGCACAACATACAAGCAGTGTTTGGTCCGGATATGCGATTCCTCAGTGTTCTTGCAGGGCATCCAGAGTCATCCCATGATGCTTAAATATTGCGGAGCTCTGGCTTTTAGTCAGTTTGAGTCAGGAGAATTATATGGTGGATGGCTCCTGGGTAAGTTTGCTCACATTCTGAGCTAATCAAGGCATCTCACAAGTGGTATATCTTTGTGAGGAATGGCTGCATGTCAGCCTGGGCTGCTGTCCTGGATTTCTCAAGTCCAGGATTTTTTAAGTCCATCAAAGAATTAGGCCCGAATTGAGCCCGAAGTGACCAGAAGGGAACAGGCACCAGACTCTGCTTGACTGAACAACTCATCCCCAACAATGCTCCTCTGGTATTTCACAGTCCTGCTTCCTCTGACTCTAAAATTACAGTTCAGCCACACCCCAAGATCAACCAACAAACAGGGTGGAGGTGTTGGCATCCTTCTGTCTGAATACTGCTCATTTAACCCAATCCCTGCTCTACCCTCCCTTTCCTTCCCTTCTTTTGAAGTTCACTGTGTCCGTCTCTACTCTCCCTGTCACCTAAATATTGCCATCATCTATCGCCCTCCTGGACCTGCCACTCTCTTTCTGGACCACTTCTCAACTTGGCTTCTCCACTTCCTGTCCTCTGACATCCCAGCTATAATCATGGGGGACTTCAACATACCCGTTGACACAACAACCCTGCAACCACCAAACTATTATCCCTAACCACCTCCTTTGGCCTCAAACAATGGTCTACCAGCTCCACCCATAAAGATGGACACACGCTTGACCTGCTCTTTACTCACCTCTGCTCTGTATCCAGTCTTTCCTCATCCCCACTTCCCCTCTCTGATCACAACTTACTAACACTAACACTCTCTTCCCTTAATACTACCCCGGCTGCACACAAACCTGCAATACTTCGCAGGAACCTCAGAAACCTAGACCTTCAATCTCTCTCCGATGCTTTACATCCCCTTCACACCCTGCCCTCATTTACCAATGTAGACGCTGCCGCTTCATACTACCACAACACACTAACGGCTGCCCTTGACTCTGTTGCTCCCCTTAACTACAGTCGCCCTCAGGCCAAAAAAAGACAACCATGGCTTAACACTAACACTGCAACATTGAAACGGCATTCTCGAGTTGCTGAACGGCATTGGAGGAAATCCAAAACCAAGGAGGACTTCCTGTTATACAAGAAAGCCCTTCAGGAACTCAGGACTGCCCTTTCATCTGCCAAACAGGAATATTTCACATCACTCATATCGGCACAGGCCCGGAATCCAAAACGGCTATTTAACACTTTCAACTCCCTTCTCCGCCCACCGCCACCTCCTCCATCCTCACAGCTAACGGCTGAGCAATTTGCCACATACTTCAAAGACAAAATCGACAGGATTCAAAGTGGCTTCACCCCCCAGAACACCTCTCTCCTACCAACATCCCCCTTGCCCCACTCATTAACTCATATCACAGTGTTAACTGCTCAAGGTCTCTCCTCCCTGGTCTCAAAGGCTCACCTGACCACCTGCTCCCTTGATCCCATTCCATCCCACCTTATCCCTCAACTGTCTCCATCTGTCATTCCAGCCCTAACATCTTTATTCAACCTCTCCCTCTCCACTGGTACCTTTCCCTCCGCCTATAAGCATGCTGTTATAACTCCACTCATCAAAAAACCCTCCCTGGTCCCCTCTGCCCTCCCCAGTTACCGCCCAATCTCTCTGCTTCCTTTCTCATCAAAGCTTCTTGAGCAGCATGTCCATACAGATTTTACAAACTATCTGTCTACAAACTCCCTCCTAGATCCCCTCCAATCTGGTTTCCGCTCATGTCACTCTACCGAAACGGCCCTCACCAAAGTCACCAATGATCTACTAACAGCCAAATCCAAAGGCCACTACTCTGCTCTCATTCTTCTCGACTTATCATCTGCTTTTGACACTGTCGACCATGCTCTGCTCCTCAATATTCTTTCTTCTCTTGGAATCCAAGGTCTCACACTCTCTTGGCACATTTAGTGTATCTTACTCAAACACCATTTCCTCTCCCGGGCCTCTGTCTGTTGGGGTACCACAAGGCTCAGTCCTAGGACCCCTACTTTTTTCAATATACACTTCTGGTCTCGGACAACTAATAACCTCGCTAGGCTTCCAATATCACTTTTATGCTGACGACTCTCAGATCTACCTCTCTGGCCCGAATCTCTCTTCTATTCTCTCTCGCCTTCCTGACTGTCTAACAGCCATCTCTTCCTTCATGACATCTCGCTCCCTTAAACTGAACATGGACAAAACTGAACTGGTCATTTTCCCACCATCTCACTCCCCTCCCCTCTCTAACAACACAATCTCTGTAAATAATCTTACAATAACTGCAACTCCTCAAGCTCGATGACTGGGTGTCATTCTGGACTCCTCTCTCTCCTTCAGACCTCACATTCACTCCCTGGCCACCTCCTGTCGCCTCTAACTCAAAAATATATCTCGCATCCGTCCCTTCCTCTCACCTGTCACCACTAAAATGCTAGTGCATGCCATGGTCATATCCCGACTGGACTACTGCAACACCCTCCTCTGTGGTTTGCCAACAAACAGACTGGCTCCCCTCCAATCTATCCTAAACTCTGCTGCTCGCCTCATCCATCTCTCCTCTCGCTTCTCCAGTGCTACTCCCCTCTGTCAATCCCTCCATTGGTTACCTGTCTCCCATAGAGTTCAGTTCAAAACATGACCTCAACAAGGTTATACCAATAATTTATTTTATGTTTTTTAACAGGGACCACACGTGCCAGAGTGGCACAACTGAGTGCCAGGGTCCTTCAGTTGGTGGGCGAGATGCAGGAGCTGCATGACTCGTTGGGGATCACAGATGACGAATAATGTTCTGTGGCCTGCCATTGCTATGTATATGTTTTATTACGTTTTATATGTTATTTTAAAATGTTAAAAGTTTTATATTTTTTAAAATTAAAAAAAATATTAAACAAAGTTGTACATTTGTGGAAACAATTTTACTTAAATAAAAAACCCCGAAAATGCCATTTAAGTTTATTAAAAAAAATTGTCTCAGTGTCATTTCCTTTTCTAAATACATTCATTAAGGGTTGGTTACCACAAAACAAATGCAAAACACTAAATTTAGATATGAAGATTCGCCAGACCGCGAAGTGATTTAGGTAAGTTTTAGGTGTGAGAAATGGAAGAAGAATGAGACCGCAAAGTTATTTGGGTAAGTTTTAGGGGTGAAAAATGTATGAAGAACCTAATCGCAAAGTGGTTTGGGTAAGTTTTAGGGGTGAAAAATGGAAGAAGAACCTAACCGCGAAGTGCTTTGGGTAAGTTTTAGGGGTGAAAAATGGAAGAAGAAGGAAAGCGTAAAGTGGTTTGGGTAAATTTTAGGGGTCATAAATGGAAGATGTAGGAAAGCGCAAAGTGATTTAGCTAAGCATTGTAGCAGAAGTGAGTGACCCAAATATATAGGTGAGCACTTTAATGAGTTAAGTTTGTAGTGCACAGGCGTAAGATCGTAAGGATTTTCCTCTGGACAATTAGTTATTGATAAAGGAAATCAGAATCTAACGGGAAACGTAAAGGATTCGTGGGAGGAGACGATGGGAAAAGGACAAAAACGAAAGCTGACGTTGTAACATGAAAAATAAAACGGAAAACTAACGTACTCATACTCTGGCATACGAACGGACGAAGACTTTACAGAAGGCTTGCAATGCATGCATAGAATCACTTGTACACTCATACGAGAGCGGGAAAATAAAAAATAAAAAACAGATCGACACAAAAACGAAAGTCTTTTTTTGTCTCTCTGAATCAACCCTAATAAGTAATATGTGTACCATTTTAAAATAAAGAATAAGTGATAAGGCAAACTTATGTTTAAAGGGACTGAGACTAAAAGAGATACAGCCTCCCACAGCCTCCAGACAGTATATGTTTCTACTGATATTGTCATCTTATATGTGCTATTAATATTAATTCATATTTGCTATGGATGCAGCATTCTTCATCACCATCCCTCCATCACAGCACTGTTAAGGAGAAATCACAGTGAGTCACATGTGAACTCTTCATTATATAGATCTTGATGCTTCGCAGTTAGATTCATTCCCAGATATTAGAGAGCTTTGTGGCACCACTTTAATAGATTACAGTTTTAGTACTTATTATTATTATTATTACAGTACTTACCTTATTTTTCAACCCATCTGCACATAAGATGCACCCAAATGGTGTGCAAAAACCCCCTTCCAATCACCCTATTACAGACAGTGTGCAGAATCCCCTCAATAACCCCATTACAGACCCCATGTGTGTGACATACCAAATATAGGCAGTGTGAGTGGCATCCCAAATACAGGCAGGGTGTGTGGCATCCTAAATAAAGGCATGGTATGGAGCATCGCAAATACAGGCAGTGTGCAGGAATCCCAAATACATGCAGCATGTGTGGCATCCCAAATACAGGCAGTGTGAGTGGCTTGGACTGGGGGAAAACGTGTGCAGATGGGTGAGAAATTGACCCCACAAGGGTCAGTTCTGGGACCAATATATACTCTTCAATATATATATATATATATATATATATATATATATATATATATATAAATGACATTGGGTACGGATTAAACAGTAAATGATATACTAAGCTGTGTAAAACAATTAAAAGAAAAGAGGACAGCAGGCAGCTACAAACAGATTTAGATCAATTGGAAGCATGGCCAGTTAACCCTTTGAGTGCCAGCCTACCGAGATTTTTTGTCACAATCTGTTGCCAGACAACTTTTCACGTTTTTGCGCTACACGTGTGCAACCTTGATTTTTGAAGGGATTTCCAGGGATTTTGATGAAAATTATATATTGTTTTTTTCAGTTTTTAGTGTATTCTCAATACTTTTGGGTGAAATATGTGCAAAAAAATGAAAAAAACCTATTTTTTACAATTTGTAGTGTTTTTTTTTAATAAAAAATGTAAGTTTGTTAATAAAATATTATTGCGTGTGAAAGCCCTATTTCTCCCGGTTACAATGGTACCACATATGTATAGGTATACCCCCTTTCCTGAAACAGCAGTTTAGGAGATTCCAGATAGGATACAACTATGCAATATGATTGCATAGTTGTAAGGGGTTAATAAAAAAAAAAAAATGACATAGGGTTCCCCCTCCCAGGCCCCCCCTCATTTCTTTTTTGGAATTCTAAGGGTTAAAAACCCTTAAAATCCCCCCCAAAAAATGACATAGGGTCCCCCTTACCCAGCATTACTGACCCGGACCAGCTATGGGGGCTTGTAGAACAGGGCGCAGGGGCCAGCGTTGGTGGCCCCTGGCCCTGCAGGCTACTAGCCCACATAGCCACGTGGCCCGGGCCCTTCTACCCCCCCTGGCCGTTGGGGAGGCAGGTAATGGGGGGTTGGGGGTTATGGCAAGTCACCCGCTTGCCGCAGGTGACCTTCCATACCCAGAGCCTTGTGAACTGGTCTAAGGGGTCTCATAGACCCCTTACCAGTTCACAAAGGGTTAAGTTAAAAAAAAGAAACCAGACAAGTTCTTTATTATTCTATTTTCACTTGCTGCTGCAGATGACAGTTGTCGGTAGTGATCAGAGCAGGGAGGGTGGCAGGCAGGGAGATCAGAGCCACCCTGCCTGCCACCCTCCCTGCTCCGATCGCTGCTCACAACTGACAGATCGGAGCCCGGGTGCCAGTAACCCGAGGAGCGGGATGACGTCATCAAGTGGGTGGAGTTAGGGGCGGGGCTAGGGGCGGGGCCAGCGCCGGTCGGAGAGGATGGTGATGGCCCTTTTCTGGGCCCTCACAAGCAGCGTGAAAAGCCCAGGGGGGGCATCGGAGCCCCCCCTGGTGAAGAGAAGACCCGGGGAGAGCCATCGCGCTGCCAGGTGAGTAAATGTCATTTACTGTTTTTTTTTTTTTTCAGATGTCGGCGCCGGCGGGGGGGGGGGGGCCTATTCCGGGCCCCCTCCTGAAGATCAGAGGATTCTTGTACAGAATCGCTGGCCCTTTCAAATGAGGGGTAAGGTAAGTCTGTATGTTTTTTACTTTTTGTTTTATGGGCCTCTAAAGTCAGCTACGTGACTCTCACGTAGCTGGCACTTAACGGTTGGAGAGGCAGCTACGTGAGAGTCACGTAGCTGGCACTAGAAGGGTTAAATGGCAAATGAAGTTTAACAAAGATAAATGTAAGGTTATGCATAGGGATGAGCGAATCGATCCGGACGAACCCGGATTCGATCCGAATTTCATTAAAAATTCGATTCGGATCGAATCCGAATTTCCCCGTGCTTCGATCGCTCAAAGTTTTCCTTTAACATCCATTCATTTACATTACAGGCATTCTAAGATGGCGGACAGGACATGTCCAGACATCTACCCCGCTCCAGTGCATGCTGGGGCAGTCACATGCAGCCTATCAGCAGCCAGCAAGCCCGGTGACGTCACAGCGCTATTTAAGGCGGCGGCCATCTTGCTTTTCCTCATTTCTCTATTGCATTCGTGAGAGACAGGACGCTGCTGTAGTCAGGGAGAGACAGTTAGAGAGCCAGGGACAGACAGGGACAGGCAGGAGACAGGCAGGAGACAGGCAGGAAGTCAGCGAGAAGCAGGGAAAGTTAGGAAAAACCGGAGGCAGTCACAGGGAGATTTTTTTTTTCATCCAGCCTGAGTGTTACTGGCTGGCTGATTGGCTTTTTTAGCGGTTTCAGGCTGCTTATACACTTTTGATGTTGTGCATATATACTGAACTGATCTCAAGTCTGCTGTGGGAACATTACCATTTTGTAAAATCTCATTAGCCTCTGTATTTACTCTAAGCTGCACAGTTATTTAAAGTAATTTGGCCTGTGTGAGCCTGCTTAGACACTGTTGCTGTGCATATATACTGATCTCAAGTCTGCTGTGGGGCATCCCATTCTGTAACATCACATTAGCCTCTGTATTTATTGTAAGCTGCACAGTTATTTAAAGTAATTTGGCCTGTTTGAGCCTGCTTAGACACTGTTGCTGTGCATATATCCTGATCTCAAGTCTGCTGTGGGGCATCCCATTCTGTAACATCCCATTAGCCTCTGTATTTACTCTAAGCAGCAAACTTATTTAAAGTAATTTGGCCTGTTTGAGCCTGCTTAGACACTGTTGCTGTGCATATATACTGATCTCAAGTCTGCTGTGGGGCATCCCATTCTGTAACATCCCATTAGCCTCTGTATTTACTCTAAGCTGCACACTTATTTAAAGTAATTTGGCCTGTTTGAGCCTGCTTAGACACTGTTGCTGTGCATATATACTGATCTCAAGTCTGCTGTGGGGCATCCCATTCTGTAACATCCCATTAGCCTCTGTATTTACTCTAAGCTGCGCACTTATTTAAAGTAATTTGGCCTGTTTGAGCCTGCTTAGACACTGTTGCTGTGCATATATACTGATCTCAAGTCTGCTGTGGGGCATCCCGTTCTGTAACATCCCATTAGCCTCTGTATTTACTCTAAGCTGCACACTTATTTAAAGTAATTTGGCCTGTTTGAGCCTGCTTAGACACTGTTGCTGTGCATATATACTGATCTCAAGTCTGCTGTGGGGCATCCCATTCTGTAACATCCCATTAGCCTCTGTATTTACTCTAAGCTGCACACTTATTTAAAGTAATTTGGCCTGTTTGAGCCTGCTTAGACACAGTTGCTGTGCATATATACTGATCTCAAGTCTGCTGTGGGGCATCCCATTCTGTAACATCCCATTAGCCTCTGTATTTACTCTAAGCAGCAAACTTATTTAAAGTAATGTGGCCTGTTTGAGCCTGCTTAGACACTGTTGCTGTGCATATATATTGATCTCAAGTCTGCTGTGGGGCATCCCATTCTGTAACATCCCATTAGCCTCTGTATTTACTCTAAGCAGCAAACTTATTTAAAGTTATTTGGCCTGTTTGAGCCTGCTTAGACACTGTTGCTGTGCATATATACTGATCTCAAGTCTGCTGTGGGGCATCCCATTCTGTAACATCCCATTAGCCTCTGTATTTACTCTAAGCTGCACACTTATTTAAAGTAATTTGGCCTGTTTGAGCCTGCTTAGACACTGTTGCTGTGCATATATACTGATCTCAAGTCTGCTGTGGGGCATCCCATTCTGTAACATCCCATTAGCCTCTGTATTTACTCTAAGCAGCAAACTTATTTAAAGTAATTTGGCCTGTTGGAGCCTGCTTAGACACTGTTGCTGTGCATGTTTTAAGGGAGTTATGTACAGTAATAGACAAGCCGTTATTTCTAATATTTGTGGATTCCATAACTACAGGGTTTGTTCCGATGGATTGGCGCTTGGCAAATGTGGTGCCAATATTCAAAAAGGGATCTAGGGGGGAACCTGGGAACTACAGACCGGTAAGCTTAACATCTGTGGTGGGCAAGCTGTTTGAAGGTTTCTTAAGGGATACTATCCTGGAGCACCTTGGGGAAAATGACCTTATTACTGCATATCAGCATGGATTTATGAGGAATCGCTCCTGCCAGACAAACCTGATCAGCTTTTATGAGGAGGTAAGTTCAAGATTGGATCAGGGGGAGTCATTGGATATCATATTTTCTAAAGCATTTAATACTGTGCCACATAAAAGGCAGGTACAAAAGATGAGAATGCTTGGACTGGGGGAAAACGTGTGCAGATGGGTGGGAAATTGGCTTAGTGATCGGAAGCAGAGGGTGGTTATCAATGGTACACACTCAGATTGGGTCACTGTTACTAGTGGAGTACCACAAGGGTCAGTTCTGGGACCAATTCTCTTCAATATATATATATAAATGACATTGGGTATGGATTAAACAGTAAAGTCTCAATCTTTGCAGATGATACTAAGCTGAGTAAAGTAATTAAAACAAAGGAGGACAACAGGTAACTACAAACAGATTTAGATAAATTGGAAGCATGGGCAGTTAAATGGCAAATGAAGTTTAACACAGATAAATGTAAGGTTATGCACATGGGAAGGAGAAATCTGTGTCATGATTACACACTAAATAAAGAAACACTTGGTAAAACAACAATGGAAAAGGACCTAGGGGTTTTAGTTGACAATAAGCTCAACTGTAGTAATCAATGCCAGGCAACTGCTGCCAATGCAAACAGGATCATGGGGTGCATCAGGAGGGGCATAGGTGCTCATGACCAGAACATCATTTTACCCCTGTACAAGTCACTGGTCAGACCCCATATGGAGTACTGTGTACAGTTCTGGTCACCTGTGCTTAAGAAGGACATATCAGAACTGGAGCGCGTTCAAAGAAGGGCAACAAAGTAAATAAAAGGAGTGCGGGGGCTAGAGTACCCAGAAAGATTGTCCAAGTTAGGCTTATTTAGTCTAGAAAAAAGACGATTGAGGGGTGATCTAATAACTATGTATAAATATATTCGGGGTCAATACAAGGATCTGTCCCACAATCTATTTATACCCCGGAGTGTAACCATAACCCGAGGGCATCCACTAAGGTTAGAGGAAAGGTGCTTTCTCCACCGACATAGGAGGGGATTCTTCTCTGTAAGAGCAGTGAGACTATGGAACTCGCTGCCAGAGGAGGTAGTAATGAGGGATACATTAAAAATGTTCAAAAGTGGCCTTGATGCCTTCCTGGCATGTAATAACATTTCCAGCTATGGCTACTAGACCACTGGAAGGAGTTAAGCAGGCTGAACTGGATGGACTAAAGTCTTTATTCAGCCTTACATACTATGTTACTATTCATCCAATTTTTGGGCTCCTGCTGCCAACTCCAGTGTCTCTTTAAAGTTATGTTTGGGCTCCTGCTGCTGCTGCTGCTGCCAACTCCAGGGTGTGATTCATCCAATTTTTGGGCTCCTGAAGCCAACCCCAGTGTCTCTTTAAAGTAATGTTTGGGCTCCTGCTGCTGCTGCTGCTGCCAACTCCAGGGTGTGATTCATCCAATTTTTGGGCTCCTGCTGCCAACTCCAGTGTCTCTTTAAAGTTATGTTTGGGCTCCTGCTGCTGCTGCTGCCAACTCCAGGGTGTGATTCATCCAATTTTTGGGCTCCTGAAGCCAACCCCAGTGTCTCTTTAAAGTAATATTTGGGCTCCTGCTGCTGCCAACTCCAGGGTGTGATTCATCCAATTTTTGGGCTCCTGAAGCCAACCCCAGTGTCTCTTTAAAGTAATGTTTGGGCTCCTGCTGCTGCTGCCAACTCCAGGGTGTGATTCATCCACTTTTTTGGGCTCCTGCTGCCAACTCCAGTGTCTCTTTAAAGTTATGTTTGGGCTCCTGCTGCTGCTGCTGCCAACTCCAGGGTGTAATTCATCCAATTTTTGGGCTCCTGCTGCCAACTCCAGTGTCTCTTTAAAGTTATGTTTGGGCTCCTGCATCTGCTGCTGCCAACTCCAGGGTGTGATTCATCCAATTTTTGGGCTCCTGAAGCCAACTCCCAGTGTCTCTTTAAAGTAATGTTTGGGCTCCTGCTGCGGCTGCTGCTAACTCCAGGGTGTGATTCATCCAATTTTTGGGCTCCTGAAGCCAACCCCAGTGTCTCTTTAAAGTAATGTGTGGGCTCCTGCTGCTGCTGCTGCCAACTCCAGGGTGTGATTCATCCAAGTTTTGGGCTCCTGCTGCCAACTCCAGTGTCTCTTTAAAGTTATGTTTGGGCTCCTGCTGCTGCTGCTGCCAACTCCAGGGTGTGATTCATCCAATTTTTGGGCTCCTGAAGCCAACCCCAGTGTCTCTTTAAAGTAATGTTTGGGCTCCTGCTGCTGCTGCTGCCAACTCCAGGGTGTGATTCATCCAATTTTTGGGCTCCTGAAGCCAACCCCAGTGTCTCTTAAAAGTAATGTTTGGGCTCCTGCTGCTGCTGCCAACTCCAGGGTGTGATTCATCCAATTTTTGGGCTTCTGAAGCCAACCCCAGTGTCTCTTTAAAGTAATGTTTGGGCTCCTGCTGCTGCTGCCAACTCCAGGGTGTGATTCGTCCAATTTTTGGGCTCCTGAAGCCAACCCCAGTGTCTCTTTAAAGTAATGTTTGGGCTCCTGCTGCTACTGCTGCTGCCAACTCCAGGGTGTGATTCATCCAATTTTTGGGCTCCTGAAGCCAACCCCAGTGTCTCTTTAAAGTAATGTTTGGGCTCCTGCTGCTGCTGCTGCTGCCAACTCCAGGGTGTGATTCATCCAATTTTTGGGCTCCTGCTGCCAACTCCAGTGTCTCCTTAAAGTAATGTTTGGGCTCCTGCTGCTGCTGCTGACAACTCCAGGGTGTGATTCATTCAATTTTTGGGCTCCTGCTGCCAACTCCAGTGTCTCTTTAAAGTTATGTTTGGGCTCCTGCTGCTGCTGCTGCCAACTCCAGGGTGTGATTCATCCAATTTTTGGGCTCCTGAAGCCAACCCCAGTGTCTCTTTAAAGTAATGTTTGGGCTCCTGCTGCTGCTGCTGCCAACTCCAGGGTGTGATTCATCCAATTTTTGGGCTCCTGAAGCCAACCCCAGTGTCTCTTTAAAGTAATGTTTGGGCTCCTGCTGCTGCTGCTGCCAACTCCAGGGTGTGAATCATCCAATTTTGGGCTCCTGCTGCCAAATCCAGTGTCTCTTTAAAGTAATATTTGGGCTCCTGCTGCTGCTGCTTGCAACTCCAGGGTGTGATTCATCCAATCTTTGGGCTCCTGCAGCCAACTCCAGTGTCTCTTTCAAGCTATGTTTGGGCTCCTGCTGCTGCTGCTGCTTGAAACTCCAGGGTGTGTCAGTCAATTTTTGGGCTCCTGCTGCTGCCAACTCCAGTGTCTCTTTCAGCCAATGTTTGGGCTCCTGCTTGCAACTCCAGGGTGTGATTCATCCAATTTTTGGGCTCCTGCTGCTGCCAACTCCAGTGTCTCTTTAAAGCAATGTTTGGGCTCCTGCCTCTCATAGTGATGCCACTTCAACTCTCTGCAATTGTGCCGCTCTGCGATTCTATTAGCGATGCCTCTGATCTGCATGTGATATTTATTTAAAGTATTATTTAACTAACCCAGCACGCATCCTATGCGTGTTACAGCAAGGCAGAATGGTTTACAACCCTATTGAGGCTCTAGGAGGCTCAGAAATAGCCGTTTTTAATAGCGATTCGTCGCGAATAAATACGGGTCGAAACGATTTTTGTCGGAAAATTCGGCGAATCAGTCGAATCCAATTTTTCAAAAATTCGCTCATCTCTAGTTATGCACATGGGAAGGAAAAATCTGTGCCATGATTACCTAATAAATAAAGAAACACTTGGTAAAACAACAATGGAAAAGGACTTAGGGGTTTTAGTTAACAATAAGCTCAACTGCAGTAATCAATGCCAGGCAGCAGCTGCCAAAGCAAATAGGATCATGGGGTGCATCAAGAGGGGCATAGGTGCTCATGACCAGAGCATCATTTTTCCTCTGTACAAGTCACTGGTCAGACCCCATATGGAGTACTGTGTACAATTCTGGGCACCTGTGCTTAAAAAGGACATATCAGAACTGGAGCTTGTTTAAAGAAGGGCAACTAAGTTAATAAAAGTAGTTCGGGGGCTAGAGTACCCTGAAAGATTGTCAAAGTTAGGTTTATTTAGTTTAGAAAAAAGACGCCTGAGGGGTGATCTAATAACTATGTATAAATATAGTTGAGGTCAATATAAAGATCTGTCCCACAATCTATTTATACCCCAGAGTGTAACCATAACCCGAGGGGATCCACTAAGGTTAGAGGAAAGGCGCTTTCTCCACCGACATAAGAGGGGATTCTTCTCTGTAAGAGTAGTGAGACTATGGAACTCACTGCCAGAGGAGGTAGTAATGAAGGATACAGTAAAAACGTTCAAAAGTGGCCTTGATGCCTTTCTTGCATGTAATAACATTTCCAGCTATGGCTACTAGACCACTAGAAGTAGATAAATAGGCTGAACTGGATGGACTAAAGTCTTTATTCAGCCTTACATACTATGTTACTATGTTACTATGTTCCCAAATAGAGGAAGGGTGAGTGGCATCACAAATACAGGCAGTGTGCAGGCATCCCAAATACAGGCAGTGTATGAGGCATCCCAAAAACAGGCTGTGTGTGTGGCATCTCAAATTCAGCCAGTGTGAGTGGCATCTCAAATACAGGCAGTGTGGGGGCATCCCAAATACAGGCAGTGTGCAGGCATCCCAAATACAGGCAGTGTGCAGGCATCCCAAATACAGGCAGTATGCCCCAAAAATATTACCGCCGACCTGAACACATATGGAGAAAGAGAAACACACACACAAACACAGAAGATCGATACCGCTCCCCACTGCCCTCGCCCAGTACCGCCACTGTCACTGCTGCTGCCTGCCACCTGCACATCAACATGCACCTATGGTGCTGGTTCCGGCTTCCAGGTGAGGGTGGCCTGTGACTCGCGACAGCATTATTGAATGCTGGCACGAGTCACAGGCCATGTCCACCCTGGTTGCCGGTGGATCAACAGCAAACTGATCAACAGCAAACTGACTGGCTCAGCGGCTCCTTTTATTCAGGCTTCCCCTGCAATCAGCCTCATCACCTGTGCAAGGCCTGAGATCAGGGAACAAACCTGTAAAGGACTGGGGAATGTGACCTGGTGAGTGGGTCCTGAATACCTGGCATGGATCGTGCCTGATACAGCATAGCAAGCAAAATACACACCATTTATCACTTTGCTATACACATTACTACACTTGTTTAAATGAATTTTGCTTAACCGGCATTCATTTAGGCAGGGAAAGAGACAGCAGGGCATTAGTTTTTTTTTTATTTTTGTTGATTTTCACTTTTTTGTTGATTTTCCCCCGTCCAAAGCCAACCAGCCCAGGCACCAAGCATAAAGGCTTGTAATTCAGGGCTCACAGACCACCCTGTTGGCAGCCCCTAGCCCTGAAAGTTACAATACCTTGTGCCCTTTCTTATGTGCTTTGGGCACCCTTGGAAGAACCTTGTGCCCACACGAAGAGGCACCGGGCTATCCAGATCCCTGATGTCCCAATAGGGGTGTGGGTAAAATGTCATTTTACTGGCATGTCACCTGCCAAGACTGGCAGGTGCCATGATGGCTCCTGACCCTGGTGAACTGGTATAGGGGTCCCCTGGACTCTTACCATTTCACCCCAGGTGTAAGTAAAAAAAAGACAACACACAAATCTCTTTATTGTCCAAAATGTCACTACTCACACGTCCCTGTCCCTAATTGTCAAAAATATGACCTTACAATCTGGAAGTCACATATAAAAAACCATAACAAACTTACAACCCAACTGTCTGCTAGGTGTGCCTGCCCTGAGGAAGTTGTCCACAGGAAATGAAATGCGTGGGCTGCTGCTACTTTATGTCTCCTGGCCAGCACATTCTTGGGGCAATATCTATTTATTCAGGCTTTATTTGCACTGTCAGTCTTTTCTATTCTCCGTTTAGGGGTGGGGGGGCTATATATTTTTATTGGGGTTTTATGTGCACTGTAATTTGGCTCTCCTCTGCAGAAGTTATAGGTTGGCATCTTGCAAAATACATTTATTAACCTTTTTTGATACATTTATCATGAATATAGGTTGGCATTGCATTAGATAAGTATTATAAAATTTTTAAGATATAGCTGTAATAGCTTTAGTAGCTCTAATTTATTGGTATATTTAGAGAGATAGCTTTTCAGTGGGTCCTTTTTTATTAGTAGGCATTAGTACTGTCTGTGCATTGTTAGAAGATTTCATGATATACTTTTGAATACATTTTTTCCCGGGAAAAATGTTTGAACAATATATAGATGTAGTATTTTTTTAACGCTTAAATAAATTCAGTGTATTCGGAGTGGAGCTCTAGTCTTGGTGTTGATTGCTAGATGTTGCCGGTGTTGCTCCATTGCAAAATGTGCATACACATTTTAAAACAATGGGTTTGCAGACAAAGATAAGATCCGGCACTATTTATATAAGGTCAGGCTTAGGCTCAGACTCTTACAGTCACTAATTGCTTCACTACTGATTATCAAGTTCAGTTAAGATGGAAGTGACATCATTGGAAGTTCCATTGTGCTCTCAGGCTGGACCAAAGTTTCCCCCATAGGAGCTTCAGACTGCTTGGTTATTCTGGGCCTCTGCTTATCAAGGTCTCATTTGTCAGAAATGGCGTTAACATGACGTGAGAAAATGTGGCGAGACTCGAGCTGGCTAGACTACCAGATCAGGTACATTACTGCCCTTGCCAAGGCTAGCCTGATATGTGAAACATAAAAAGCAAACATTTGTGTGGGCATACCATAGTAATACTACAGTATGTGGTCACAGGTTCCATACAGTTGTAGACATTCTTCACATTCTTCCTTTAACTAGATAGTGATAAAAGCTAAGTAAGGGCATAATTACAGTTCTAGCAAGCCATGCAGCAACTAGGGATCCTGGCAACACTGAAAATATGTATTCTGTTCGTTAATCCAATCAGGCACATCATTTAAAAAAAGGCATCTACATTGTAAAATGCATCTACATTGTAGCTATGCATCTGCACAATTCTACTGTAAAATGTTTCAATAGTTTTGAATGATAAAAACATGATGCAGGAGATCAGAGGAATGCAGACTTCTAGTACTAGATGACAGTAGTGGAATGGTTTTAAGGGGCTGCATCCCCGAGAATGAGTTAATGATGATGGCCCAAAGTGAGTGAGAGTGAAGGAGCTGAACCGCTCTCACATTCCCTGCATCAGAGGGCATGGCTGGCCTCCGAAGGCTTTTTCTGCTCCCTGGCCTTTTATGGACTTCTTAGAAAGACAACTTAGGCATTTTAGGCTTGTTGCAGAAACTGGAGCCAGAATTAGAATATGCTGTCTGCAGACACGATCAGACTCAGCTTATTAAGGGTTCTGTATACAAGTCTATTAACTATCAACTAACAATTATTAACTAACAGGGAGACAATGATGTTCTGTGTATATAGGGGAAAGCAAAAATATATCAAAGCATACATTAGTGATACATGTTAAGCCCTATAATATAATGAACTTAATCATGAAAGTTGCTGAAGTTAATCAAGTAATTATTGATAAGCCACTGACTTGTTCCCCCTTTTTTACCTTTCGAATCATCAAAACATTTGTAATGTATTGTACCATGTTAACTATTAAGGATATTTTAAAGCGGATCAACAGTCAAAAATGAATTAAATAAGACCAGCACAACAAACAGTCCTCATATGCATCTCTCCTCAGTGCAGCTTAGATTGCTGCACATAAAAATTAATTTACCTTTTTCTAACGCCTATTAGGATACATTATAAAAACAAGATGGCCGCTCATGCTTACAAACAGGAAGTGGTGCTGCTGTACTTCCTGTTACTGTGCCTTTCAGTTATGTCAGAGAGAGGAAGCTCCAAAATGGCCGCTGCCTTTCTTTTCCAACTGTCCTCTTTGTTAAACACAATGTTATTCAAGAAACTGAAAGATCAGACCCTTAAAAACATAAAACACCACAAAACACTTCAAAATATCAAATTCTCCAAAAAGCATAAGGAGATCAGTTACAACTAGACAGGACATAAAATGCAAGTTTGTCAGGCCTGAAGGAGCCACGTGAAACTTGTTGTTTGTTCCCTGTCACGAGGAACATTATTTTGGCCACATGCAGTTACTCAGACATACTGGGACATGACATTTGACAAGAATATTAATGTTTAAAACTCCCCATCACTGTAACCTAAAAGGAGCATTATCACAAATTTTGGATCAGAATACAGATTTCAATCATACCAGTTATGCATTTAAATGTTGTAATGATATTCAAATGTGTGTTGAAAAAAAGCTTAGATGGGGCCGTTTTAAAAATAGCCTGGGTAACAGCTTCTGTCACCCATGAAGAAACACCCCGCTGCTGCGCATTGTGAGGTGTGTGCCACAACATAGTTACTGGAGGGAAGGGGGGATGAGGAGGGGGTGGATCTACGGCAGGAACAGGCAAATAACAAGAAAATAATGTTTTTTTTCTGTCAGCGGGCCCGCAGCTCCCACTGCCGTTGCCGCCCACCGGTTTGATGCCGACCTGCCTGTGTGTGTGGGAGGGCTCACCTGCCTGTGTATGGGCCCACCCCCCTCGCTCCCCCATCAATAAGGTAAGGAAGACTCCCTCTCTAGCTGCCCTGTGCACATTGCTGCAGCATATAGTGGCCCGGGGGCAGGGGCAGCAACACCAAGCAGGATGGGGCAGTCCCAGGGCTTACAGACAGCTAGCACAGCCAATGCATCATTGGAGCTGACAGGCGCGGGGAGGTCCTATTCGCCAACCTTGTGAAGGAGACCTGGACGAGTGGAGCAGGATGTTGGGGACAAGTGATTTTAATGGATTGGATTTGGCTCCTTTATGACACATGTGTATGAATATTGCCTTATATGGTAGCGCCTATGGGGCTTTAGTAAGAGAGGTCACTTTTTTAAAAATATTTCAATGCATATATAATAATTCACATTTCTTTGTATTTGTGCCATATTATAGCACAGTATATGTTGTGTATTAGTTGTTGTTCTACATTCACATTTATTGTCACCATTTGGGTTATTTGTATGTATATATATGTGTGAGTTAATGTATATATACTCATGTATATATATGTTTTGTAATGTTGCACTGTGCACTTAGGACCTGGATGATAGGTAGGTTGGATTGATTTGCTTGTGTTATTGTGATTTGATATAAATTTATATTTTTATATATATTTTTTTTCATATGTGTATATGAATGGGATGTGTGTGTGCATGAATTTAATGTGAGTGTGTGCATGAATGGGATGTGTGTGTGCATGAATGGGATGTGTGTGTGTGTGCATGAATTTAATGTGAGTTTGTGCATGAATGGGATGTGTGTGTGCATTAATGGGATGTGTGTGTGCATTAATGGGATGTATGTGTGTGCATGAATTTAATGTGAGTGTGTGCATGAATTTAATGTGAGTGTGTGCATGAATTTAATGTGAGTGTGTGCATGAATTTAATGTGAGTGTGTGCATGAATGGGATGTGTGTGTGCATTAATGGGATGTGTGTGTGCATTAATGGGATATGTGTGTGCATAAATTTAATGTGAGTGTGTGCATGAATTTAATGTGAGTGTGCAAGAACTGGAGATGTATGTGTATGAATGGTGTGTCTGTGTATGAATGGGATGAGTCTGTGCAGGAATGGGGTGTGAGTGTGCATGAATTGAATGTTAGGCCCTTATTTATGAAGGAATAGTGACAGGTAGCGACTGGTGAGTGGCCGGTAATGACGGGCCCCGCCACAAGAACGGCGGCTCCCCACCACAATCACACATTTATCAAGCTGATCCTGCTTAGCGACTTAGAGGCCGATTCAGTAATAGCGCCAGGTAGCGATAGATGAGCGCCTGAAGTATGGCGCTATGAGCGCCGCTAGCGTACGCCGCGGGTGGCTGCGATTCGCTATAGCAGGCCTCCTCAGTCGCTACCTGGCGTTGTTGTGATCTTTATTACGAGTTGTTGTGAACAATGCCTACATTGGTGAATATGATGTTTCAGATCAGCTTTGTAGGCGCTGTCATTTTTTCACACGCTATTCAACACAGCGTCTGCGCGTTGGTTTGCTGTTGGATTGAAATCAATGTTAGGACCTTCAGTAGTAAACACATTACAACAGGTTTCTTTGTTTATTTTTATTTTTATTTTTTGGTGCAAGACAAAAAGTCCCAAAAAGTGTTTTTATCATCATGGTGCCTAAAAAAGAAGAAAAAGTGTAGTTAGTATTTTTAACTAATTAACCCTTATAGTGGTTTGGGTCAACTCCCCCCCCCCCCTTATAGTGGTTTGGGTCATCTTACACACCCCTTATAGTGGTTTGGGTCAACTTCCCCCCCCCTTATAGTGGTTTGGGTCAACTTCCCCCCCCCCTTATAATGGTTTGGGTCAACTTCCCCCCCCCTTATAATGGTTTGGGTCATCTTACACACCCCTTATAGTGGTTTGGGTCAACTCCCCCCCCCCTTATAGTGGTTTGTGTCAACTTCCCCCCCCCTTATAGTGGTTTGGGTCATCTTACACACCCCTTATAGTGGTTTGTGTCAACTCCCCCCCCCTTATAGTGGTTTGGGTCAACTCCCCCCCCTTATAAGGGTTTGGGTCAACTCCCCCCCCTTATAATGGTTTGGGTCAACTCCCCCCCCCTTATAGTGGTTTGGGTCAACTGCCCCCCCCCCCCTTATAGTGGTTTGGGTCAACTTACACACCCCTTATAATGGTTTTGGTAAACTTATGATTGGAGTCAACAAATAGTTCCCCTGTAGTGCAGTACTTGGATTAGAGTGAAGGGGAGGTAGCTTACAGAGAAAAACGAAGTGATCATGCTTTCCCTTAGCTCAAATCCAGTCTGAGTGTCCTCACTCGTTTCTGCGGGCAAGTTGGGGATTTCGGGCACCAGTGCTGTTTCTTCAGGGGGTTGGATTCTGTGGCATATGCAAATATTGTGTAGCACACAGCATGCGAGGATAATCTTGGAGACCTTTTGTGGACTGTACAACATCTCTCCTCCTGGGCGTGCCAAACACAGAAAGCGCGCTTTCAGCAGTCCAATGGTTCTTTCCACAATGCTTCTGGTTTTGCGATGTGCTGCATTGTAGCATTGTTGGGCAGAGGTCTGTGGGTTTCTGACCGGAGTCATGACCCACGTTCTCTGCCCATATCCCTTATCCGCTGTGGAATAAACACAATTAGAGAGACAGCAATTAGTACTAGTGCATGTTATTTTTCGCAATATTTTTAATTTAGCTTACTAGGCCACATATTTTATGCAAAATACTTTGGCATGGTTATTTATTTACCCAGTAGCCAGCCAGCTGGCATTTCATTGTTCTCGAACTTCCTGCACAGGACTGACTGCTGGAGCACGTAAGAGTCGTGGCATGAGCCGGGGAAGCCAGATCTCACGGCCCGCAGCTTCATGTCATGGTCACAGACCACCATGACATTCATGGAGTGGAACTGTTTCCTGTTTCTATAATGCAGCTCCTGTGCACGGGGAGGGCGGAAAGGGATATGTGTACCATCCACGCACCCTAGCACATTCGGAATCCCTCCCATGCGATAGAATGCATGCTTGATTTGGGCAACCTCATCCTCATCCTCAGGAAACTTGATGTAAACAGGGATCAGGTCACAAATAGCCAGTACTACCTGTATAAATATGCGGCTCATTGTAGCCTGGCTGATCCCGATGAGGAGGGCAGAGGTTGCCTGGAAATTCCCTCGTACCACAATATTAAGCGTGGCACATAGGCGAACTATGCCTGGAATGGATTGGGTGCGTTTGGTGGATGGCTCGATTTTGGTCTTAATCTGATCATATAGGGACTGTAGTGCTGCACGATTCAGACAGAAAGCGGCTTCTGATCTGCTCGTCACTTAAATCCCACACTGAAAGACGGATACCAAAGGATTGGGGTGCCCTAAGCCTCACAGCACCCTCCTCCCTGGCCTCCTGTTCTTCCAGCATTCTCCCACATCCCTGCACCCATAACCCATACATCACCCTCTTATCCATCTCACACTCACTGAACAGATATACAAAAGAAGGAAAACCAAAAAAAACCACAAACACACCACACACACAAGCACACTCCTCACACAGTCACTACAATGCAGCTCACCACAAAACCAGAAGTATAGTAGTCTGAACCACCAGACTGCTGAAAGTGTGCTTTCTAAGTTAGGCACAACCAAGAGGGGAGTTGCTGTACAGCCCACAAAAGGCCCAAAATCAAGCCTCACTTGCTGTATGCTACACAATATTTGCATATGCCAACAAAATCAATCTCCTCAAGAAACAGCACTGATGTCAGAAATCACCCAACAAGCCACAGAGAGTAAGGACCAAACCCAGCCAGACACAAAAATGAACTAAGGGACCAAAGCACCACACCACAGCCTTTGCCACAGTGTAACAATACCAGAAGGTTGTCAAATCCAGCCATTTATACTTAACTTGGGAAAAGGACAGGTCCGCTTTGCCGCCTTTTGCGTTGCTCTGCTATTTCCTGTTGGCAATTAGCTGACCCAGGTGTGCTAGAAACGGATTGCGCATGCGTACGCTAAAACATACTAGCGTACATGAGCAGATACTTGCGTGCTTTAGCGGACATGCCTGAACATTCTGTGGTGGACCAATGAAAGGTAAGCTGCTCTTAATTTAAATAGCCGTTTGTAGAGCCACATTTCACAAGTGTTTAATATACCTGAGTACATTGTTGTCTTTGGTTGTGTGCTGTTTGGTTAATGAGCTCTGTAATTACTTAATTGGCTACCACACATGGTTCAGTCAGTGCAGTGGAGCTGTTGCTACAAGCACCTGGCCAGTATGTGTGAATCAATTAAGTGGACCTGTTTGTGATTGGTTGTTAGAGCACATAAAACCTGCACCCCCAAAAGATGTTGATGCCATTCTGTAGTCTGTATGCGTGCTTGTGTGTTGTCTAGTGGTGTGTGTGTGCAGCTACAGGATGGGGCCAAATTCTGGACATCTGCCGGCCAGAGCTGGCCCAAGTAGGAGTGTGTTGGGTGCTGTGCGCAGACCTCCCTTAAGGAAAAGGGCCCAGGCAAAAAGGTGAGCCTGCACCCAAGGCCAGCTGCCCATTTGCCAAGAGGGAGCCAGAATTTAATTTGGTGGATAACAATACTCTTGTGCGTCTTACCCTGGCCAAATGGGAGCTAATCTTTGGCTCCCAAAGCCAGTCTATAGGCAAGCAAGAAAGGAGCAAATTGTGGGATGCCATTGGGGAGGAGCTTACTAGCAGTGCTCAATACCCACGTAGTGGCCCATCCTGCAAGAAACGCTTCTACACTTTGAGAAGGGCCCTTATGCAAAAGATGTAGCATGATCTTGAGGTCAACAGCGCGACCATCCAGGGTCCAAAGAGTACCTACAGGCCATATGAGGAGATGCTTAAGTCCAAAATTCCGCTCATTCGGCTGCAGGGTGTTGATGCTGGGGATGACACCACAGGTTGGACTGAAGGTACATATTTTTTGCATATTTTGTTCTGGTAATGTTAATGTATGTGATTTGCTTTGTCTCTTTCTGGGCAACTAACAGTAGGACACGTGAAGTAGTACATTATACCTCATAAATGTTTTACTTTCCTGTCTATTGCTTTCTGCATAGGTGCACATAGTGATGTCCAGGATTTGGGTGAGAAGGACACCCCAAATCCTGCCATTCAACCAACCTCAAGCCTAACCCAGTCTTCCATTGAAGGTATTTATCACTAATTTATGGGCTGGTTTGTTTTTGAAAAATGGGTGTGGGAGCACCTCAAACAATAGCTTGTACCACTTTTTAGGATTAGTAATATGGGCCTGGGGCCTAATTTCACGCCCACTTTAACCCTCTCAGCAACTAACTAACAAGGCCCTAACATGTGTAGCTATGTGGGAAGCCAGAGATGTGTGGGCATATATCTGCATATACATGTGGAAGCCACACTGGCCTTTATTAGTGAATATTAGTGATTGAGCTGCTCACACACACCTTAATTCATGGTTTATTTTGTGCCGCACATTAACAATGGCTAAATTTTTACTTTGCTTTTGCCTAGCTGCACCGCCATTGGCACCAGCATCTCCTCAAGAGCCAAGCTACTCTAAGCTAAGTGCATGTGTCAACCTTGCTTTTTCCGCTTTAACACAAGTGCATGTCTTTCATTCCTCTTTTTTCTTTGTAGGCCAAGTCACTGCTTCATCTTTGGACACCACTTCCTATGTTGCAGGTCAACAGGACCCTGTTGGTGTGTATTGCCCAAAACACTGTATCCTTTATGCTGTTTATGTTACACTGGTTCTATTTGGTTAGTCTAATAATCTACATGTTTGCTATGTCAACTTGAAGATGGCTAGTTTTAGTGGATTTGCCATCCCCAGGCTCATTAGTAAACTGTTTAGAGTGATTGCAATGCATTTTTTTGGTCTATTAAAAGACAAACATTCACCCGAGTAGTGTTATGAATATTTAGAGACATTCATTGTGTATTTTAGTTGGCCGGAATATAGGAAGTGGCTGGCCGGAAAGGGCCCTTCACCTTGAGGCTGCTAGAGATGAGGGTAAGTTGGTTTTGCTTGATTATCTAGTAAGGATGTTTGCAAACCTTTTTTGGGAATTTATTAGTCCAACTTGTGTTTAAACATGTATTTTCAAGGGCAAAGCTCGAGTGAGGGCCTAACTCAGGACATCTGTGAGATGGCGGGTATGTGTAATTTGAGCAATGTGTCTGTTAGTGTTTGGCCCAATTATTGGCTACTCTTCCTCCTACATACATGTTTGCAATCTGAGTTTACAAGATCCCTTTTGGCTATTGTGTAATCTGCCACTTTGTCGAGGTATGGCCTCGATAGTCTATCCATATTAAATTTGAGTTTTGTCAACTGACCTACTAACATGACTTTCCTGTTTAGCATATGCCAAGTGTGCGAAGTGAAGAAAATACAAAGCGCGAAGGAATTGAGGTAAGCATTAAGTGCGCAAAGTGAAGAAAATACAAAGCGCGAAGGAATTGAGGTAAGCATTAAGTGCGCAAAGTGAAGAACATACAAAGCGCGAAGGAATTGAGGTAAGCATTAAGTGCGCAAAGTGAAGAACATACAAAGCACGAAGGAATTGAGGTAAGCATTAAGTGCGCAAAGTAAAGAACATACAAAGCGAGAGGGAATTGATTTAAGCATTAAGTGCGCAAAGTGAAGAAAATGCAAAGCGTGAAGGAATTGAGGTAAGCATTAAAGTGGACCAACACCCACGGGTGATCGGCCCGGGAATCTATAAGATTCCCGGGCCGATCACCTCCTTCCCCGCGGGACATCCGAGATCGGGATGTCCCGCGGGGTGAAACCCCCCCAAACACCCCAAACCCCTTACCTTATCTTCGGCGGCGGCCGGCCGCTGCCGCCTCCCTCGCGCCCCTCTAGGCGTGCACGCGGATGGGCGGCGCGGGCGCGCGCGCGTCAAGGGGGACGCGCGGGAGGCGGCGGCGGAGGAGCCACTTGTCTGCGGCTTGTTCGTCGGCGCTGGGAGCGGGGAGAGGTGAGTTTTTCGGGGGGTTCGGGGGGGTTTCACACAGCGGGCCACCCCGATCGGGGGTGCCCCACTGAAGTGGACCAAGACCCAGGATAGTCAAAATCCTAGGTGTTGGTCCACTTTAAGTGCACAAAGTGAGGAAAATGGAAAGCGCAATTGAATTGAGGTAAGCATTGTAGCAGAAGTGAGTGAGAGATTAGTTGAGACGGGAACATGAATGAGTTAATTTAGGTGTGCGCAGGCGTGAGTTAGGACAGATTTCGGCCTGGACGTTTATTTATAGAAAGCGGAATTCAGAATCTAATGGGAAACGTAAATATTTCGTTAGAGGCGACGTTGGAAAAAGCAAAAAAACGGAAGCCTACGTTGTTTCCTAAGTAGCGTAAACGAAAAACAAAAGGAGAAAAATGACATTCTCATTGGCCTATGCAGCGACGAACAGAAGGCTCCGGCTGCCTGCTTAGAATCACGCGTACATACATACGCAAACTGAAACAAAACGAAAAATAAACAGAACGAGCCAAAAATGAAAAAGATTTTATGCCTCTCTGAATCAACCCTAATGTTTCATTATGGAGGCAGGATTGAACCAAAGAAGGGGGTCAGTGAAGACAGAGCAGCGGGAAAGGGAAATAATTAGAGATGAGCGAATCGAATCTGACCAACCCGAATTTGTTACAAATTTTCATGAAAAAATCGATCCGTAACGATTCCGAATATCGCCGCGATTCGATCGCTCAAAAAACTTCCTTAAAACTCCATTTACTACTATCCAGGCCATCTAAAATGATAGATCCACATGTCAGGACATGTCCCATGGGGCAAGGAATCCTGGGTAGGCGTCACATGCTACCTGTCACAGACCTATATAAGCGGTGGCCATCTTGCGGAAGCTCATTTCGGCACTGTATTGCGGCCAGAGCAGATCAGGCAGGGAGAGAGGAACAGACAGACAGACAGATAGATAGATACAGCGAGGGAGAGATAGATAGAACAAAGAACAGAAGGAGCGAGGGACAGATAGAGAAGGAGAGAGGCTGTGACAGTGACAGAGAAAGACAGGGAAAGTTTAAAATGTTTGCATTAGCTTTCAAGCCTATTTAGTGTTAATAACACACCTGCCTATTTAGCTTTTCCTTTTCCTGGTGTCATTCTTTTAAAAAGCGTGCTAGCATAAATATTTGAAGAGTACCTGGGGCACCCCAAATACTAGCATAAATATTTGAAGAGTACCTGTCTATTAACATTGTGCATTTTGTGAAGAAAGTCACTTTTTAAGCAACCTTTGCCTTTCGCCGGGGGGCATCCCAAATACTAGCATAAATATTTGAAGAGTAGCTGTCTATTAACATTGTGCATTTTGTAAAGAAAGTCAAGTTGTCAAATTGCCAGCAGCCATTGCCTTTAACTGGGGGGGGGGGGGGGGCACTCCAAATATGCTAGCATATGTCTTTTAAGAGTACATACATTGGAGTTGGCAGCAGCAGCATAAGGAGTCCATATAGTGCCTGAAAGACATACCCTTGAGTTGGCAGCAGCAGCATTAGGAGCCCATATATTGCCTGAAAACACACATTGGAGTTGGCAGCATAGGGAGCCCATATATTGCCTGAAAGACACACCCTGGAGTTAGCAGCAGCATAAGGAGCTACCATGCATCAGCTACTACCATGGATCAGCCATTGGTGGGTGGAAATCCTGGCTGAACCATGCCTGATTTATCTTCCCAAAGGTGAGTCTCTCCGCATTTTTCGTGGACAGACGAGTTCTCCTTGGCATGACTATGGCCCCCGCCGCACTAAACACCTGCTCAGATGGCACACTACTGGCCGGGCCAGGGTAAACTCTGCCAGTTGCGGCCACAAGTCAAGTTTGGCTGCCCCAAAGTCCAGCCGACCCTCAAGGTGCTTTGGCATGGTCATTTCAAGGTATGACACTACCTGTTGGTTCAGGCCCTGCTCCAGGTCTTTCTGCTGCTCATGATTAGCCTCACTATGTGGGTGAAGAAAGCTACTCATTAGTGACTGAAGACTCGGGCTGCTGCTGATGGAGCTGCTGCTGCTCCTGCCACCCCCCCCCCAGCAACCATGGCAGTGGAAGGTGAGCGCAGGGGTCCCCCCGATCAGACCTGCGAGAGTATGGACCATGGCGCAGATAGGCATCGGCACACTGACTACGTAGAATGTCTCTGTAGTAGGTGAGTTTGTCCTCCCTCTCAGTGAGTGTAAAAAAATGCCCCCATTTTGTGCTGGTAGCGAGGGTCCAATAAGGTGGAGAGCCAGAATTCATACCGCTGACAAAGGGAGACATTTCTGCGGTCACTACGCAAGCACGTGAGCATGCATCGTGCCATTTGTGCAAGTGACTCAGAGGGACTACCTGTCTCCATCTCCACTGCATACTGCCACAGTGTGTCTAGGTCCTCTGTCTCGCCTTCCTCACAACCCTCTAGCTCCTCTTGCTGCTCCTGCTTCTCCTCTCCTGTCAGATGACTAGATAAAATGGCCATTTTGTCAAACCTAAACTGTGCTTCGCTGTGCCCCTTCTCCTCCTCCACTTCCGCCCCCACAGTCTTCATGTGGCCGTGAAATGTAGGCGCCATGTCTCCAGTGCCACTGGTTTACATTGAAGTTACACAGGGGAGTCCCCCTATCCGTTTTGATCATCAAGAAATCAGTGATGGCTTTTCTCTGTTCGTATAGTCGATCCAACATATAGAGGGTGGAATTCCAACGGGTGGAAACATCGCAAATCAGACTATGTTGGGGGATACTGTTCTGACGCTGTAGCTCAAGAAGGGTGTGGTTAGCGGTGTAGGAGTGGCTGAAGTGCATGCAAAGTTTCCTTCCCGTTGTTAGGATGTCTTGCAGACTTCAGAAAACGCTTGACAACTAGATTGAACACTTGTGCCATGGCAGGACGCATGGCTCAGGCTTCCTTTTCGGAGCGCATTTTCTTCCCATTGTCAGTCACCATGGTTCAAAAAATTAATATCTTGGTTGGCACACCAGAGGAGAATTAATGATATACCGATGGGGTTTTCCTCAATATATCCCCATATACAGTACAAATAAACAATAAAGAAAGTAGAAGCACATCACTATTTTTATGCTTGCAAAAGATTTATAGAGTATAAAATAGAAAGTGTTACATATTTACAGTGTAATACACACAATAATTCTTGCATGTTACAAATACTGTGCCAATGATATACTGATCAAATGTTCAGTAAAAAAGGATACAATTCTGTCCTATTTGAGGAGTTCTGTCAGAGCTGTGTATACCTTACTGTTGAAAGAACAAAGTACATTATAGCCTTATCAGTATCCGTACATATAATAGACTATATAGTATAGGTAAAAAATTACCTGGTGCTAAAGACGTCTATAGTAAGGTATTCACAAAATGTTCCTCAGATTGTATTCTGTGCATACAGTATCTGAGCAAAATGTGGGTCAAAGAACATACATAGGACATAAGAATGTACAGTTTAGATTGATGTCTGCATCAGTAATACACAGATCCATCATTCCACTGACTATAAAGCGCAACAATTGATATCAGGATGCCTCAGTCATGACGTCCCTGTCTTGGCATCAGTGTACAAAAAATAACATGCGTTTTTGCAGAGTAAAGGAATCACAATAATGAATGCATGACAGTAAATATATAGGATCGCAAAATGGTTACCAACGTTTCACGGCCGCTGGACGTTTCATCAGGGTAGCGATAATGCTGTAATGCTAACTGCACGTTTATATGTGCAATGTTATCCCCCCTGGCCAGCTGGCCAGCCAGTGAGTGAGCGTCACCAACGGCGTACTTCCTGCCGCCGTCCGTGACGTCACATCCGGAGCCGGCGTCACGACCTGCTGACAGGGCCTGGTTGCCCATCAGACGGTGGGCGGAAATGAAGTGACGCAACTACCAGGCACCGCAGCTAGGCGCACGGGGCGTCGGGTCTCCGGGAAAGAAAATGGCTGCTTAAGAGCGCAATACTACTATATATACAAAGACATTTCTGTATTTGAAGTCGGGGATGATATAGTTCTTCTCAATGACATTTCATCTTTGGGGGTTAACAATCAATCATGAGCCCAGTATGTCTGCAGAATGGAGAAAATTAAAAACATATTAAAAACAACATATAGTGATCCCAATCATTTGAATGAAGAGTGTGAAGTCCTTGTAGTGGACTATATAATAGGCAATAAAGTCATTGTTTTAGGATGTATAAGACAATATTTTTTTCATTATTTCTACCTGATCTCAACGCCTCTCTTAAAGGAACAGCATATATGTGTAATAAAGTATTTTATATTAAAGTAAGAATCAGACAGTTATCTAAGCTTTATAGATCCACTTAAGGGGACAGCAGCAAGGGGCAGTATTTTAGAATGTAATAGTAAAGTCAGTCACCGTGGTTCCCATTTGCAGTTTTCATGGAGTAAGCCATGATTTCATTTATTGATTAATGATTTTTAGCAATTCCTCCCATGTGTGACCCTGCGTGCCAAGGCAAACCATGTGAAGAACAGCGTGAAACCGCCGTGTCCTGCACACATGGTTGGCTGGAAGGGCACTGGAAAGAAATAAAATAAAAATAAAATAACCCCCCCCCCCCAAAAAAAAAAACAAACAACATATAAAACAAAAATAAAGAATTAAAAAAAAATGTAAAAAAATTTACAAAATTAACAAAAAAGAAAAACCTTTGATAAATTTTATATGTTACTAATATGTTACTATGTTACTAATATGTTACTAATATGTTACTATGTTACTAATATGTTACTATGTTACTATGATATGTTATTATTATAAATGTGTTCAAATAGGATAAATGTTAAGAATTAATATGTAATTGACAATTAGCAATGGTGTCACGAAAAAAGTGCCTAAGTGCAAAAAACATGTGCACATCCAGACAAGTCACAGGCACAACGGCCTAGGAGCGTGGAAGCCACAACGGAGGGACCTGTCCAAGTTGCTGTTGTGGTTGTGCAGGAACCACAATCACCCAGTGGGCCTTAAAGGATATGTATTGTCCCTGACCGTAGTTACAGCTCCAGATGTAAGCACTGCTGTGTACTTTGGTACACACTGACAGGCTCAAGGACTGGCCCACCTTCTGTTCAACAAAATTGTACAGGCCTGGTACAGCCTTCCTCGCAAAGAAATGACAGCTTGGGACTCTCCACCTCGGCTCCGCACAAGCCATCAGTTCTCTGAAAGGTGCAGAGTCCACCACCTGCAAAGGGAGGGACTGCAGCACCAGCAACTTGGACAGGTGTACATTTAGCTTCTGCGCGTTGGACGAGTGGGCACATACTGTTTTCTCTTGGACATGGCGTGGCCAATGGATTGCTGGCGGGATGACTGACTCGGATTAAGAGGAGGAAGAGCATCTGGAGCGACAGAGGATGGGTATGACACACAGGAGGTGGTGGAGCCTTGGCTGGCTGGAACAGGGAGCGGCGTGCCACTGGGTAATGCAGCAGGCTGGACCACCACTTTGGAGCCAACTCTCCCAGGCCGCTTTATGGTGACTCTGCAAATGTTGATGCAGGGCTGTGGGGCCAACATTGGGACCCTGGCCACACTTCACCTTCTACCTACACATCTTTCATATAGCCATGCTAACCTCCTGTGGATGCTTGATGAAAAACTGCCACATCACGAGTAGCTGATTTTCCTACCAACAGTCCGCACTAATTCACTGCTGCTTCCGCCGCCGCCTCCAGGGACCCTCTCCCACTACCTCCTGGGAAGGTAGCCTGCCGTGCAGCAAGTGGTCTACCCCGAGCACATTTGCTTCCATACTTTCCCCTTCTGCCACCATGCTGACCACTAAATCTGTCACTCTCCATCACTCCAAGCCTTTAAAAGTGCCCTCAAACCTCACTGATGTCCTCCTCAGGTTCCTCAACAGTGTCTGCTTAAGAAGCCAAAATGCCTGCAACACCACCTCCCATGCCACTATCCTCATCACTACTTGCCTGCCTAGTGGAAGAAGCGGCGAGTGTCTCCTCCACTTCTTGGCTGGGCAGTAGCTGCTGATTTTTCAGATTATCAGATCGTCCTCACTGAATAGTAGAGCTGAACCCAAAGCATAAGATATAACCGACAGTTGACTGGGGGTGTCAGATGTCACTTGTGATGAAGTTGATGATCGTGTTAACCAATCGATGGCGGCAGATGGGTTGCTGGTCGAGACACGACCGCTAGCTGATACCGGGAGATCAGGACTATCCCTGAGACTCCTGCTGCCACTCACCCCTAGGCTTGATGAATTTAGGCCTCTGCAACTTCTCTCTGCCCATCCTGGCACTTCTCTGCCTGACATACTTAGTGCGTATATGAGGGGAGGAAAAAACGCTACACTACACTTAAAACTTTTTTGTCAATAACAGCAGCAGGTGTGTAACTATCTATGGCCTTTCACTAAGTAGTAACTAGGCCCTGAAGACTAACAGGAACAAAGTGATAAAACTCTTGGATGTGTGTATGTGATGCCCTGATGAGGGCAATTCAATGTGCTCCAGTATGCTTGAAAAATGTTTTTTGGAGAGACTGGCCTGCATGAAAATGAATCGGGCATGGACCAGCCAAGATTTCCACCCACCAATGCCTGATGCATCAGAGTAGGTTGATCATGGTGCCAGATCAACACTAAAGAAATACGGATAGTGCAAAACAGATTTAAGGCGCTGCTCTCCAGTTACAGACATTCCTCCGCATCAGACCACAAGTAATTATTGATGAAATGCTTTACGTTAATCTTACTTTTTATTAATATTCTTAGGATAAGATTTATGCGCCCAAAATCTGTATAGGTTCTCTTCATGCTGCTGCCAACTCCAGGGTGTGTCTTTCAGGCAATATATGGGCTCCTAATACTGCTGCCAAATCCTGGGTGTGTCTTTCAGGCAATATATGGGCTCCTAATGTTGCTGTCAACTCCAGGGTGTATCTTTCAGGCAATATATGGGCTCCTAATGCTGCTGCCAACTCCTGTGTGTGTCTTTCAGGCAATATATGGGCTCCTAATGCTGCTGCCAACTCCAATGTGTTTTTTAGGCAATATATGAGCTCCTAATACTGCTGCCAACTCCATTGTGTTTTTCAGGCAATATATGGGCTCCTACTGCTGCTGCCAACTCCTGGGTGTGTCTTTCAGGCAATATATGGGCTCCCTATGCTGCTGCCAAATCCAGGGTGTGTCTTTCAGGCAATATATGGGCTCCCTATGCTGCTGCCAAATTCAGGGTGTGGTTTTCAGGCAATATATGGGCTCCCTATGCTGCTGCCAACTCCACTGTGTGTCTTTCAGGCAATATATGGGCTCATCATGCTGATGCCACCTCAAGGCTCTCTAATTGTGCCGTTCTGCGACAGTGAGTCTAATTGCGACGCCTCTGATCTGCATGTCATATTTCTTTACAATATTATTTCACTAACCCAGCATACATCCTATGCATGTTACAGCCAGGCAAAATGTTCTGAAACCCTATGGAGGCTCTCGGAAGCCCAGAAATAGCCATTTTTAATAGCGATTCGTCGCGAATAAATTCGGACCAAAACGACTTTCGGCGAATTGGCCGAATCGAATTTTTCAAAAGTTCGCTCATCCTAGAAATAATAAGCCGGACTAAAACAAGGCTAAAAAAGGTGAGTGACTAGTCAGACATAGTAAACCTTGGGGCTCTTTCCCTAGTGTGTCACAGTAAAAAATACCCAAACATATTATTCTTTCCCCCACTGGGCTTCAACTCTGTTCAAGACTCTAGGATATGGGTGCCGCCATCTGGCCTCAGAAGCATCACATATTGAGGAGAGGGGTCAATAACACAGGGGGCGGTTATAGCTGTGCTTTGCACAGAGCAGAGCTGGGGTCAGGAAAAGGACAGCAATCCCAGAATGCAGAGCGGCATAGTCAGAAAAAAACTTCCAGCCTGCAGGCAGCCTGAGACTCCATAGACCACCATCTTGAACATGGGAGATCAGTCCAGACAAGCGCGGCACAAAAGGATGAGACGGAAGAGTAGTCAAAGTCGATCCAGGGGTCAAGCCGGGAAGTTACGGGTACGCAGTACAAGGGAGCAGGCAAATCGTAGTCAGAAACAGGCAATGGTCGGTCCAGGCGACAATCATGGGATGGTCATACACAGCAAGATCAATAACGGGAAAGTTCAGATACAGATAGTCACACCCAGCAGCACGCTATCACGGGCAAGGAACAAGTGTGAGGAAAACACCTTTATAGGAAGTGGGCTGACAGGATTGTGGGAGAGGGAGAGGGAACGTGATTGGTGCGACTGGGATACCTGGGCTGATTGCCCAATAAACTTTGTACTCATTGGTCCACCTTAAAAACCAAGGGCTCATTGGCCCACCTTAACTGAGCCTCCGGTGGGCGCGCTGATTGCAGCCCGCCTGAGGTTATAAGACAGCCGTGCTCGCACGCGCACGTGCGCGAGCACGGGCTGTCAGAGAGAGACAGGAAGGAGAGGGGGCATGTCTGCTTGTCCGCTCGCTCCGACACCGCCTGCTGGAGACGTGGCCGCCGAGCGGAGACGGAGGCAGAGAGGCGCCGGAGCCAGTGCTGCCTACAGACACCACAGGACCGGCGTGAAGGTGAGTTATTTGTGATAATGGTAGCCTGGTAGCCTAGCTTAAGTTGGGATTTTTTAATATAGCCGACATGCCCAACGTCATGGGTGCGATCGATTTTACCCATGTTGCGTTGGTCCCTCCAGCAGCTGATGAGTATCTTTATAGGTAAATGTTTTTCAACATTATGACTTGTCAGAAATCATGTATTCACAGTATGTTTTAATGTATCTCTAAATCCATCCTTAGCATGTAGCCATTAACAAAACCATTTAATGTTGTCCTTAATTAGTCCTTAGCATGTACACCTTACCAAATCATTTTAATGTTGACCTTAATTAGTCCTTAGCATGTACACCTTACCAAATCATTTTAATGTTGACCTTAATTAGTCCTTAGCATGTGGCCCTTAGCAAAACCATTTAATGTTGTCCTTAATTAGTCCTTAGCATGTACACCTTACCAAATCATTTTAATGTTGACCTTAATTAGTCCTTAACTTGTACACCTTTCCAAATCATTTTAATGTTAACCTTAATTAGTCCTTAGCATGTACACCTTATCAAATCATTTTAATGTTGTCCTTAATTAGTCCTTAGCATGTACACCTTACCAAATCATTTTAATGTTGACCTTAATTAGTCCTTAGCATGTACACCTTACCAAATCATTTTTATGTTGACCTTAATTAGTCCTTAGCATGTAAATCTTACCAAATCATTTTAATGTTGACCTTAATTAGTCCTTAGCATGTTCACCTTATTTTTAAACCACATACCAAATATTAGTTATTGTTTTTAGTTTAATTAGCTATCCAAATTGTTAAAAATACACTTTAACAATAAGGATCCCTTTTGTTATAATTTTTTGATGTTTTTTTTACTTGTATTTTTGTACTAAATAGCTTTTACAGGAACAGGAAGATAGGCCACTCCATCAACGTCCAAGTGGTGGTTGGGCCGGACCTTAGGTTCATAAGTGTCATGGCAGGGTTTCCAGGATCCACCCACAATCCCTATATCCTGCGCAATTCCAGCTTGTATGGACGTTTTGAGTCTGGAAATTTGTCTGGTGGGTGGCTACTGGGTAAGTTAGGACAAATAATTTCAATAGCCTTTCACTGTATGCCTATGACTATATTTGGTAAACCCTGTATCAACCTATGGATGTTCTTTTCCCTTGATGAAATGTTAAACAATCATGTTGCTTAGAACTTGACACTAACTTAGTTTTTTTGTATGCTTTCAGGGGATTCAGGTTACCCACTCCTGCCATGGCTCATGACACCTGTCCTGTGGCCTCAGACTCAGGCCCAGGAGGGCTATAACCGGGCCCATAGAAAGACCCGGGCTGTTGTTGATTTTGATGTCTGGACCATACCAGGGAGGGCCTGCAGTATGACCCCAACAAAGTGAACAAGATTATCATTGCGTGCTGTGTGCTACACAATTTTGCTATCAAGTAGCAGGTCCCCCGGTATGTGGAAGTGTCCCCCTCTACAGGCACCACGGACATACCGGACGAAATCTATGATGGCACACAGAGTGCTTCTGCCCAATCAGTCCAGGCCCATTTGATTTCCACTTTCTTTTCTTAATGTTTTTTTTTTGGGGGGGAATTACCGAATAATTAATACTAAAAAACTTTGGAACACAATTGAGCGCAATGCATTTTTGTTGTCAAATATTTTATTTTCCAACAATTATCTTTTGGGAATTAAAGAGAATATAAATGGGCCAAATTCACCCAGAACAGAAATATTTCAATGCATACATTTTAGCTTACATTGTGAAAATTAGGTGGGGAAGGACAGTTGCAGGCTACGAGGACATCCATTAGCCAAAGGAAGGATACATTGGGCCACACTCCAGGCCCATTTAAATTTTGCACTTCAGGGATGGCCAAGGATACTTCCTCCAGGCAGAATGTTCCCTGTACACCCACATCCAGAACTATAGGGAGCACTAGTTTTAAGGGCAAAGGAAACAGTTGGGCAGGAATACATAGGCCCACAACCACACGCTCTGCTGCTCGAGGCCCATTTCAGCATTGTAATGTAGAGAGACCTGAGTCATCGGCCAACTCCATGGCTGCAAGTAATTGGGCCACCAAGCCTATGACACCCAGCCCCCAAGCAAGTCCAGCAACATCCTTTCCCTGCAAAAGTTGGGATGTTAGTCAGCCAAGAATGTCACCAAATATTCCACCCAACCAGGAACAGACAGTCACTATCTCATTAGGGCAAAACCTGCTGCGTGGGAGCTTGAGTGGGCACTTTACTGAGCCACAAACTATGGCATTGGCAAGTGGGGTTTCTGAGCACCATCATGAGCTGTATGGGCGAAATTCTAAAGCCAGCAGCAAAGGCAAAGGCACAAATACACCAATATGGGTGGCGATCACCAGACAGGTCAATAGTGTGGGGATGGAGAGGAAAAATGTGGAGCAAATACAACGCAAATTATGAACATGGATGCTGACCATAATAAGGCTGGTGTTGGGCTTGGAGGATGGCCAACACCTGTGCATGTGTGGCATTCATAATCTGCCACTGCTCCAGCATCTGCCTGTTGCTAGTCCTAATTTCTTCAAGCAGGGTCCTGAAGTTTGTATTGAAGCTCTCTATTTCGGCTGTCATTGCGCCATGCTATCTCCAGTATGTGCACGCGCCTCCCCTGGGTAACATGGCGACGTGGCTGAATGCGTCTTCCACTTCCCTGGGTTCGGGCGCATGCAGATGATGGCGGTCTAGGCCTAGCAACAGGAGCAGATGTAGTAGGTAAATCCTCTGCAGCAGACCTAGCACTAGGGACTGTTGGTTCTGTCTCTTGCTGCTGGCCATGATGGGCTTCCAGCAGAGGCCGTGCTTGACTCTGCTGCAGAGGATTTGTTTCGGGTGCAGGAGCAGTGGCAGATTATGTGGCAGGGTTGGGCTTGGTGTTGGCAGAATCAGGTTGTCCTCCTCCTCCTATATGGTGTATAGCATCCATTATGGGTGGAGTCTGTTGGGACATGAAAAAAAATTTGTGTGAGATAGTTGTTCAAATATATGTTGGGGCAAGTATTCATATTCATTCACATGCATCAACAGTTACAGCACAGTACACTTACCAGATCCAGCTGTTCCTGTGGCCTAGGCAGGTGGTGGGAAAACAGGTGGAGGCTTCCACACTCGCAGCAGAATGTTGAGGACCTGGAATAGAATATCAAAGGCACGTTAACACACAAACATCCCTTAGGTACCCATACACCACGTTTTGAAGGCCCCTGAACTGCTGCACCCTTAGAGCGTGGACACCACTCCCCCACTCCTCCACCATAGCTCCGGCCCGGAGCCAAAGCCAAAAACAACAAGCCAGAAATTACTAACCTTCAGACATGACATTGGTGTCGGTGTTGAATACCCTGGATAAACCCTGTAGTGCCGAGGGGTTGATTAGTCCGAGCACCAACTCCTCTGCTGCAGTGTATTGTAGTTTGGTGGGGAATCCTCCGCCTGTTTGCAACCTTGACAAAAGAGAATACACATTACTTACAAGGTTTGACACAACAACAACCAGCACAACTCCAACAACCATATGTACCCGTGCTGCCTGCACTTATTCCTCTTCTGTTTCACAGCATATTTAAGGTCTGAGAACTTCCGCTGGATCTGCTCCACATCTTTTGACTCCATACCCGCACAATTGACCGGTGATCTCCTCCCAGATTCCTTTTTTGTGCACTTTGCAGGTGGCTTTAGACATTCTCCCATACAGCTCATGAAAGTGCTCAGAAACCCCCCTTGCCAATTCCATGGTTTGTGGCTCAGTAAAGTGTCCACTCAACGTTCCACGCCTCAGGTTTCGCCCTAATGTTGCCCTGGATGCCTCTTCCTGGGTGGATGGAATATTGGGTTACATTCTTTCTTGACTTGCAGGCATCGAATAACCAGACCTTACGCTTACCATAGATTGGGCTGAACTGGCATAGCGGCTGGGTTTCATCGGCTGGCTGCCCTAAGAAGTTACTGTCGTGGAGCTTCCCAGTGGCTCAGGGCTCTCCATGTTAGATTCTTGACATTGGGAAGGACCAGGAGAGGGTGTTGTTGGTGGGCTGGGGCTTCTAGCCCTCGCCTTATCCTTGCCCTTAGTACTAGTGGTCCCTTGGCTTTTGGATGTTGAGGGGCGGGGAGCCTTCTTTCCGGAGGAATGCTCCTTCGCCTTCTTGGCTGATGCAGATTTGGAGTAGCCTGGAGTGTGGCCCAATGTATTCTTCATGTGGCGACTGGAGCTCCTTGTGGCATGCGAGTGCCCACTGGCTTTGTGGGACAGAGTTGTGGGCCTGGAGGAGCTTTCACCAGGCCATTCTGCACGATGCTCATGGCGTTCCTTAGCCGGGGCTAACTTGTGGCTAGTTTTCTGTGCAGGCATGGCAAGATCTGTAAAGAGAGACAGCTGTGTGTCAAAGTACCCATTAAATAGTTATGATTGTGTGTGACGCTTACGCGTAAGCGTGCGTACTGACGTGCGCATCCCAGAAACCGCTGGGGCGCAACATATCTGCTGATCCAGGCAATCAAGATGGCACCCACGCTCTTCATTCGCAAGCAACAGGATACCATCATACTCATAAGTGTGAGTTCAGGCCGTTGATTTGCAGGCGAAATGCACGCATATGCGATTAGGCAGTGCAGGGCAAAACAGTGGGGCGAAATTTTAATTTAAACGCCGTGCCAAACAAAAGTTAGTGAGCACATGTGCGCAACACCAAAATGGCAGCTAGAAGGATAGCTGAAGACTAGAAATGTTATGTGGAATGTAAGTTTTGAACCTGCTATAACTGAGATAGTGATTTGTATGATGTTTGCATTAATCAAATGTATTTTTCTTGTATGAACAGGTACGACTACCTGGCGAGTGATTTTCAAAAGAGAACGTTGGCCCTGGAGATAGTGGCCAAAATAGCAGGCGACAGCGACACCACCTTCACCTTCACCCAGATCATCCAACACTGGTCGGATCTAAAGCGAAGGAAGAGGCCCCGGGTGAGGGGATTTCTTCGCTCAACATTTTCCAAGTAAGTACATGACTATTAGTTATTAAATATCCAAAAGCCCTTAGTTAGGCCTCTGTTTAGGAATGCTATTCTCTTCTAGTGAGCGAATGGGATTATAGAATCCGACCCACCTGGAGGCGAGCACTCCGGCCAGTGCGGGATGGATCTGGGGCGAGTGAAGGTGGTGCGTCTCCAGAGCCAAGGTCTTCCCCCTCCTCTGTAGGTGGCTCTGAGCAGCCACTGGAACTATCTACAGAGGACGGGCATCAGCGGCTCGCCAGGGAGTTCGGACCAGATGCCGGAGCAACAACACTCGGGTATGTTTTTCTGACTGAAGCACACACAGGTACATGCACTGTAAACACACACTCATTCCCTGCTTCTATTCTTTTAGATGACGAGGTAGTGGGTGGAGAGCAGGGAGTTGAGAGCCATGAACATTCAGCCCCTGAGGTGCATGCCGAAGGTGAGTGTTGTCACACACACATTATGAAACAAATGTTGGCTTGACATAATCTGACATTACAAGTAAACATATTTTTCCTTCCTCAACAGCCTCAGATCCTGTTCAGTGGCAGGCCCCAGATAGAATGCTGGTCCCCCAAGCTCAGGTCACCCACCAGCCTGGTAAGTTTGAAGTCTGCTTATTTGATTACCTATAACATAGCTTTGTTCACAGGTCTTTAGGCTAATACATTACTTAAACATAAACTTTAGGCTAATACATTAGCAAAATGAACTATGGCCTCATCCCTAGCCTAATACATTAGCATAATGAACTATAGCCTCATCCCTAGCCTAATACATTAGCATAATGAACTATGGCCTCATCCCTTTGTTTGAACATTAATAAGATTTCATTCCACAGCTAGCAAACATGTATTTTCCAAAAAGTAATTATTGCTTCCTTTACACAGGAACACCGCAGGAGAGACTACAACAGCTTATCGCGATGGTGTATCGGCTGGTGGGCGACATCCAGGAGCTTGCTGCTTCAATGGGGACCAGTGATGAGTAAATTCCTGGGACCTGCCACATTTTTTCAATTGTTGTGATAAACAATTTTAATATTTGTTATTTTAAAAAAAAAAAAAAAACTATTTTACAAAGCCCCCCAAAAAAAACATTTTAAGAGTTTTAAAAACTCAAATTTTTTTTAATATATATATAATAAATAAAACGAAATAAATAAAACTATAAATAAACTGACCCATGTTTCGTGTTTATTTTTGGTTAAGCAATAGACTTTTTAACCCTTAAAGTGGACCAACACCCAGGATTTTGACTATCCTGGGTCTTGGTCCACTTCGGTGGGGCACCCCGATCGGGGGTGCTCCGCTGTGTGAAACCCCCCAGAAAGCCCCGAAAACTCACCTCACCCCACTCCCACGTGACCGCTGCATCCAATCCCCGCTGACGGACAAGCGAGAGGCAGCAACGGACAAGCAGAGCGCGTCCGCCGCCGCCTCCCGCGCGTCCCTCTTACAGGGAGCGGCGGACGCGCATGCGCCGCTGGAACGGGAAGAAGGTAGGATTGTGGGCTTCCTGGGGGGTTTCACCCCCGATTTCGGATGCCCCGCGGGGAGGGATCTGATCGGCCCTGGAATCTTATAGATTTCCGGGCCGATCCCCCCTGAGTGTTGGTCCACTTTAACACAGGCAAAAAATCACATACAGCAGAAATAATCAAGAAGGATCCCAAAATTAATAAGAGAATGAAGAACATTAGGTAAGCATTAAGGACGGAAGGACATGTAAAGTGGAACCGCAAGTGAGTTAAGGTAAGCATTAAGGATGGAAGGACATGTAAAGTGGAACCGCGAGTGAGTTAAGGTAAGCATTAAGGACAGAAGGACATGTAAAGTGGAACCGCGAGTGAGTTAAGGTAAGCATTAAGGATGGAAGGACATCCCAAGTGGAACCGTGAGTGAGTTAAGGTAAGCATTGAGGACGGAAGGATATGTAAAGTGGAACCGCGAGTGAGTTAAGCTAAGCATTGGAGCATAAGTGATTGCGAGAATAGTTGAGACGGGGGATGCATGCTGAATCCAAAGGGAGATGGGAAATCTTCGTTGGAAGCTACATTGGAAAACGCTGAAAAACGGTAGTATATGAGGTTTACGAGGTAAGTAAACGTAACCCTCGTCCTGTAGAGGACGCAACGAGAGGCAGAAAATGACTGGTGTATGCAGCTACGAACAGTAAACAAAAGGCTTCCGATGGAGGCTCTGAATCATGCGTAAGCTCATACGCATACGGAAAAAATGTGTATAAAACAAAACAAGCCTAATACGACAAGCTTACCTCAATTCTTTTGCGCTTTGTATATTCTTCACTTTGCGCACTTAATGCTTACCTCAATTCCTTTGCGCTTTGTATTTTCTTCACTTTGCGCACTTAATGCTTACCTCAATTCCTTCGCGCTTTGTATTTTCTTCACTTTGCGCGCTTAATGCTTACCTCAATTCCCTCATGCTTGCCATTTTCTTCACTTTGCGCTATTTTGCTATTATTTCTTCCAACGTTTTCCTGTAAGCAACCCTTAATGTATTTTTCAGTGACATAAAAGAATACAGAAACAAGTTTTTTCTTTTGGTTTTTTATTAACCAATGCAAATTATTTTTTTTTTTCTTTAGCTTTAAAAGTTTGAAAATATTTTTTTATTTAACAATAACAAACTTTTTTATTTAGTTTAAAACATTTTTTTTATAAAATTTTAAAATATTTAAAAACACTAAAATGGGAACAAACTATTTACAAATTAATGGCAGGCCCCAGATAATTATTCTTCTGTGGTCCCCATCGAATTTCTCAGCTCCTGGATATCGCCCACCAGCCAAAACACCTTCTCTGTCAGTTGTGCCAATCTTGCCTGTGTCGTGTCTGTAAACAAAAGAAATGCAAATTATTGTTCTGCAAATACATGTTTCACAGCTGTGGATGGAATTATAATTAAAGTTTCATAAAAGTCATTAGGCCATATGTCATTATGCTAATGAATTCATTAATGGATGGGGGCATATGTCATTATGCTAATGAATTCATCAATGGGTGAGGGCATATGTCATCATGCTAATTAATTCATCAGTGGATGAGGGCATGTGTCAGGACTGGACTAATTGTTCACAAATATATTTCTCAAAAAAGCTGACACATTTTTTCACATGTCCCAACAGACTCCCCCACTAATGGATGTTATCCAGCATATGGAGGAGGAGGATGCCACCCGGATTCTACCTTCTGCAATTACCCCCCTGGAACCTAATCTGCCACTGCCCCAGCATCCTACTGCACCAAATCCTCTGCAGCAGAGTGAAGCTGGAGGCATGCTGCCAGCCCATCGTGCCCAGCAGGCTGAGAGTGACCCTACAGTCCCCAGTGCTAGCTCTGCAGCAGAGGTTTTGCCTAGTACATCTGGTACTGTTGCTCGGCCTAGACCTCCTGCATCTGCAGGCGCTCAAACCCAGGCACTTGGAAGAAGCAGTCAGCAACGTCGAGTCAGCATGGCGCCATGACAGCCGTTACTTTAGGCAGGTGACTCAAAGAACCACAGAGCAGATTACAGCACAATTAGAGACCTTCACCATCATGCTGACAGAATTTAGGACGAGCAACAGCCAGATGGCAGAACAAATGGCCAACTTAAATAACAACTTCACCCCCATGCTGACAGAATTTAGGACGAGCAACAGACAGATGGCAGAACAAATGGCCACCTTAAATAACAACTTCACCGCCATGCTAGATGACTAGCAACAGCCAGGTGATGGAGCAGTGGCAGATTATGAATGCCACACATGCCCAGGTATTGGGCCACCTCGAAGGCCAACCCCAACATTATTATGGCCATCAACAATATTAAGAATTTCACCTGGATCTGCTCAACATATTTCCTCTCCATTTCAATACTATTGACCTGTCTGGTGAGCGCAACAAAGATTTTGAGGTTGATGCCTTTGCTTGTTGATTTGGAATTTCACCCATAAAGCTTATTATAGTGCTCAGATACCCCACTAGCCAATGCCTGAGTTTGAGCCTCAGTCAAGCGCCCGCTCAAGCTCCCACGCAGCAGGCTTGGGCCTAATGAAATGCTGTCTGAATCATCCTGTTTGTTGGCAATATTGGGGGACATTCTTGGCTGAAGAACTTCATCATTTGGCCATGGAAAAGATTGGACTGGATTTGCATGGGGGCTGGCTGTCATAGGCTGGAAAAATAACTTGCAGCCCTAGAGTTTGCAGGCGACTCCGGCCTTGCAACATTGCACTGATGAAATGTGCCACAAGCAGGAGGGTGTGTATGTGGCCCTATGTATTCCTGCCCTACTATTCCCCTTGAAAATTGTGCTCCCAATGGATCTGGATGTTGGTGGGTGGGGAACCTTCGGCCTGGAGTAAGTTAGCTTAGAACTCCTGGATGTGGGCAATTTTTCTGGGCCAGGAGTCTGGCCCAATGTATACTTATGTTTGCAAATGGATGTCCATGAAGTCTGCGAGTGCCCTTCCAATAAAATGTTAGATCTTTACTGTAAATGTATGGAATGGGACTTTCTCTGTTCTGGCCTAAGCTGCTGCATTTATGTGTGTGGGCTTTTTAAATTAATGAAGGTTTGTAATGAAAAACAGGATCAAATCAACTACATTACGCTCAAATCAGGTGTAACTTTTTTTGTAATAAATTCATTACAAAATTATTAAAATAAAAACACTTCAGATATAAAACAAATAGACAAATAACACAAAAACAATAACAAAAAAGCCAAATGTTAAGAAAAAAAATTATCTATAAGCTGAGCCCGGACGGATTTCCCAGAAGCACTCGGGGTGCCATCATAATAATCATCCGTTTCCTGCCTGGGTGGAGAGGGGGGCATATCTACATAACAGGGGACCTGCTGCCTCAGGGTAAAACTGTGCAGCACGCAGCATGCTAAAATAATTTTTTAACCCTGTTGGGGTCATACTGCAGTGCCCCCCCTGTATGGTCCAAGCAGCGAAACCGCGACTTCAACAGGCCGAAGGCCCTCTCCACTACTACCCGGGTCTTGTGGTGGGCCCGATTATAGGACTCCTGGGCCGCATTCTGCGGGCGAAGCCACAGCATCAGCGGATATCCAGAATCCCTTGAAAGCATAACAAAAAACTAACATTAATTACACATTCTAAACAACATTAGTCCTCAAGGGCTAAACAGCTATAGGTTGATACAGGGGTCATTAACTATATTCATAGGCATACAGTGAAAAGGGAGTGATTTAATGTGAACAAACTTACCCAGTAGCCATCCACCAGATAAATCGCCAGACTCAAACCGAGTATATAAGCCTGAACTACGCAGAATATATGCGTCATGGACACTAAGGAAACACATGTCCGGACCAACCACTGCTTGGATGTTCAGTGAGTGGCCCATCTTGCGGTTCCTGACCAAAAAAAAAAAAATATATATATATAGTTAAACAATGAAATACTAACAAAAAAAAGGACATAAGTCTAACTAAATAGAAAAATAATCTGGATGTGTTTGTAAATTAAGGTAAACATGCTAAGGACTAATTAAGGTCAGCATTCCAATGCTTTTCTAAGGGCTACATGATAAGTATTGATTAAGGTCAGCATTCTAAACTGTTTCAAAGGAATACTTGAGAAGGAGGGATTAAGGTCGGCATTCTAAACTGTTTCAAAGGGATACTTGAGAAGGAGGCATTACTAGATAGTTAAAATTAAGTTTGGCTAAACAATATACAAAAATGACAGAATACCTATAGATGTATTCATCGTCTGCGGGTGGGACTAAGGCAACATGAGTGCAATCGATCGCACCCATGATGTTGGGCATGTCAGCGATATTATAAAATCCCAACTTAATCGCGTTCCAGGCTACCATGACGTCCAGAAAAAATATATATTTGGGACAAAGGGTAGCCATGCCATCCAGGAACTTGGATAGTGCGCGGCTCAGCGTAGGCTGGGACATCCCCACGGAGAGGGCACCCAGCCTCTGGAATGAGCCATTTGCTAAAAATTGCAGGCAGCCAAGCATCTTGGTCATACCTGAAATTGCTTGCCCCTTCCTCGTGGTGCGAGCTAACCATGGCCGCAGCTCACTATACAATTTATGGAGGGAAACGCAATTGAGTCAGGACAGCTCGAACAGCTCAACGTCATGCATGCGATCGATGTTCATGCGTCTCCGGTGCTATCTGGCCTCGCCCATGCTGATACAGGTAATGCCATTGAGCTGAAGGCGCTCATACTCTTCCACATAGCCGCAAAACAAGTTCAACACTAATTCCGAGTCCAAAATGAGCCCGTAAGTGGAGCGGAAATGAAACCGTTATATAGGGCGGAGGTGCATCGGCAATCAGGTTTCAGAATCAGACGCAAGCCCATACCAGTAACGTAAGTTATCAGACATAACGCAAAAATTACGATATTGATCCCTCCATCAAATGCGCGTATACGCTTTAACGTAAACGCATATATGCATGAAAACAGTAACATAAAAACCAAAAAACAAGGCAAAAATTCACAAAAAATACACAGACACATGCAAAAGTGCATGTGTATGTGTCTCTGAATCAACCCTATTATGTCTGAAAAGTGTTTGTGCATTGAGCAACCAAAGCAACAGCAAGTACTGGGATTGTGCTTAGTAACACAAATGGCAAAAAGCCACTGGTAATCACATACAATAGCTATAAGTTGCCCAGTGAACATGATGTGTAATAATGATAAGATGTAACAAAAATATGCATACCACAAAATAAGGTACACAGCCTTCATTATTCTTTAAACATATTGCCTATGGAGCACCATTGAGCGTCTACCTTGCGGCAAGGTGCTTATTTCTGCATATTTTTGTGGGTGGTTCATTTATGGGATATTGGGGGCTATTCAGTTCCCACACAATCCTTTGCTCTGGCTGATTTCCAAATTCCTTTTTTTCAAGTGAGGCCCTGTCAACCAGCATTTGTGAAATGCGCCGGCTTCTTTATAGAAAGAGTCTGGTCCAGTGTATTAGTGTATTGCACTGAATTGGCAGGTAAGGTATCTATGTTGTTTTCATGCTTTTTTACCAGAGCCTCTGGTTTCCTTAGGGGCCGCTCAAGCTCAGACTGAGTCATTGCCTAGTGGTTAGAGGAGTCATGGCTTAGTGGTTAGGTAATACATAACAGGTCAGTAACCCCAGATATGTCAGGACTCACTGTATTATTTCAGAATGATACATCATTGGGAAGAAGGAAAAGCATACTGGCTTACTTCCCTGACTGTGTCACATTTCTGGGACCCACAGAGCATAGAAGGGGGAGGGACAGATAAACAAAACACACAAACCCTGTATGCCTGGTGGATCCTCCTGTAATATAAAGCAATTTATAGTGTTGCCCACAGTCGGGTATCACAGTCACCAATCTTTTTGTGCACAATGTAATTGATGTTCATCTCTCGGTGGTGGATATGTCTTTCAAATTCAGGAATGTTGTGGACACCTACCTTGGATGTGTGAGCAGAAGAATGCTACAGGAAAAAAAGAATGTGGAATTGACACGCATGACAGGCTGACCACAGGGAATATCAGAAAAAAAACTGAATTCATTGTAAATAGGGATGAGCGAATCGATCCGGACGAACCCGGATTCGATCCGAATTTCATGACAAATTCGATTCGGATCGAATCCGAATTTCCCCGCGATTCGATCGAGCGAAGTTTTTTTCTAAAATCCATTCATTTCAATGACAGGCATTCTAGGATGGTCTACGTGACATGTCCAGACAGGTAAGCTGGGGCAGTGTATGCTGGGACAGTCACATGCAGCCTATCAGCAGCCAGCAAGCCCGGTGACGTCACAGCGCTATATAAGGCGGCGGCCATCTTGCTTTTGCGCATTTGTCTATTGCATTCGTGAGAGCCAGGACTCAGGAGGACACTGCAGACTGTATTCAGGGAGAGATAGGTAGAGAGTTAGGGACAGCCAGTAGACAGCCAGTAGACAGGTGGGAGACAGGCAGGAAGTCAGGGAGAAGCAGGGAAAGGTAGGAAAAAAACGGATGCAGTGACAGGGATTATTTTTTGTTTTCATGCAGCCTGAGTGTTACTGCCTGGGTCACTGGCTTTGTTAGCTGTTTCACCCTGGTTAACCACTGTTGCTTTGCATAGTACTACTGCTCCCAGGTGCTCTGCTGTTGGGGCATCCCATTCTGTAACTACACCAGCCTCTATTTCCTATAACCCTCTGCACTTATTTAAAAGTAATTTGGCCTGATAAAGACACTTTTACTGTGCATAGTACTACTGCTCCCTGGTGCTCTGCTGTTGGGGCATCCCATTCTGTAACTACACCAGCCTCTATTTCCTATAACCCTCTGCACTTATTCTAAAAGTAATTTGGCCTGATAAAGACACTTTGGCTGTGCATAGTACTACTGCTCTCAGGTGCTCTGCTGTTGGGGCATCCCATTCTGTGACTACACCAGCCTCTATTTACTATAACCCTTTGCACTTATTCTAAAAGTAATTTGGCCTGATAAAGACACTTTTGCTGTGCATAGTACTACTGCACCCAGGTGCTCTGCTGTTGGGGCTTCCCATTCTGTGACTACACCAGCCTCTATCTACTATAACCCTTTGCACTTATTCAAAAAGTAATTTGGCCTGATAAAGACACTTTTGCTGTGCATAGTACTACTGCTCCCAGGTGCACTGCTGTTGGGGCATCCCATTCTGTGACTACACCAGCCTCTATTTACTATAATCCTTTGCACTTATTCTAAAAGTAATTTGGCCTGATAAAGACACTTTTGCTGTGCATAGTACTACTGCTCCCAGGTGCACTGCTGTTAGGGCATCCCATTCTGTGACTACACCAGCCTCTATTTACTATAACCCTTTGCACTTATTCTAAAAGTAATTTGGCCTGGTAAAGACACTTTTGCTGTGCATAGTACTACTGCTCCCAGGTGCTCTGCTGTTGGGGCATCCCATTCTGTGACTACACCAGCCTCTATTTACTATAACCCTTTGCACTTATTCTAAAAGTAATTTGGCCTGATAAAGACACTTTTGCTGTGCATAGTACTACTGCTCCCAGGTGCTCTGCTGTTGGGGCATCCCATTCTGTGACTACACCAGCCTCTATTTACTATAACCCTTTGCACTTATTCTAAAAGTAATTTGGCCTGATAAAGACACTTTTGCTTTGCATAGTACTACTGCTCCCAGGTGCATTGCTGTTGGGGCATCCCATTCTGTGACTACCCCAACCTCTATTTACTATAACCCTTTGCACTTATTCTAAAAGTAATTTGGCCTGATAAAGACACTTTTGCTGTGCATAGTACTACTGCTCCCAGGTGCACTGCTGTTGGGGCATCCCATTCTGTGACTACACCAGCCTCTATTTACTATAACCCTTTGCACTTATTCTAAAAGTAATTTGGCCTGATAAAGACACTTTTGCTGTGCATAGTACTACTGCTCTCAGGTGCTCTGCTGTTGGGGCATCCAATTCTGTGACTACACCAGCCTCTATTTACTATAACCCTTTGCACTTATTCTAAAAGTAATTTGGCCTGATAAAGACACTTTTGCTGTGCATAGTACTACTGCTCCCAGGTGCTCTGCTGTTGGGGCATCCCATTCTGTGACTACACCAGCCTCTATTTACTATAACCCTTTGCACTTATTCTAAAAGTAATTTGGCCTGATAAAGACACTTTTGCTTTGCATAGTACTACTGCTCCCAGGTGCACTGCTGTTAGGGTATCCCATTCTGTGACCACACCAGCCTCTATTTACTATAACCCTTTGCACTTATTCTAAAAGTAATTTGGCCTGATAAAGACACTTTTGCTGTGCATAGTACTACTGCTCCCAGGTGCTCTGCTGTTGGGGCATCCCATTCTGTGACTACACCAGCCTCTATTTACTATAACCCTTTGCACTTATTCTAAAAGTAATTTGGCCTGATAACGACACTTTTGCTTTGCATAGTACTACTGCTCCCAGGAGCTCTGCTGTTGGGGCATCCCATTCTGTGACTACACCTGCCTCTATTTACTAGAACCCTTTGCACTTATTCTAAAAGTAATTTGGCCTGATAAAGACACTTTTGCTGTGCATAGTACTACTGCTCCCAGGTACACTGCTGTTGGGGCATCCCATTCTGTGACTACACCAGCCTCTATTTACTATAACCCTTTGCACTTATTCTAAAAGTAATTTGGCCTGATAAAGACACTTTTGCTGTGCATAGTACTACTGCTCTCAGGTGCTCTGCTGTTGGGGCATCCCATTCTGTGACTACACCAGCCTCTATTTACTATAACCCTTTGCACTTGTTCTAAAAGTAATTTGGCCTGATAAAGACACTTTTGCTGTGCATAGTACTACTGCTCCCAGGTGCTCTGCTGTTGGGGCATCCCATTCTGAGACTACACCAGCCTCTATTTACTATAACCCTTTGCACTTATTCTAAAAGTAATTTGGCCTGATAAAGACACTTTTGCTGTGCATAGTACTACTGCTCCCAGGTGCTCTGCTGTTGGGGCATCCCATTCTGTGACTACACCAGCCTCTATTTACTATAACCCTTTACACTTATTCTAAAAGTAATTTGGCCTGATAAAGACACTTTTGCTTTGCATAGTACTACTGCTCCCAGGTGCACTGCTGTTGGGGCATCCCATTCTGTGACTATACCAGCCTCTATTTCCTATAACCCTTTGCACTTATTCTAAAAGTAATTTGGCCTAATAAAGACACTTTTGCTGTGCATAGTACTACTGCTCCCAGGTGCTCTGCTGTTGGGGCATCCCATTCTGTGACTACACCAGCCTCTATTTACTATAACCCTTTGCACTTATTCTAAAAGTAATTTGGCCTGATAAAGACACTTTTGCTGTGCATAGTACTACTGCTCTCAGGTGATCTGCTGTTGGGGCATCCCATTCTGTGACTACACCAGCCTCTATTTACTATAACCCTTTGCACTTATTCTAAAAGTAATTTGGCCTGATAAAGACACTTTTGCTATGCATAGTACTACTGCTCCCAGGTGCTCTGCTGTTGGGGCATCCCAATCTGTGACTACACCAGCCTCTATTTAATATAACCCTTTGCACTTATTCTAAAAGTAATTTGGCCTGATAAAGACACTTTTGCTTTGCATAGTACTACTGCTCCCAGGTGCACTGCTGTTGGGGTATCCCATTCTGTGACCACACCAGCCTCTATTTACTATAACCCTTTGCACTTATTCTAAAAGTAATGTGGCCTGATAAAGACATTTTTGCTGTGCATAGTACTACTGCTCTCAGGTGCTCTGCTGTTGGGGCATCCCATTCTGTGACTACACCAGCCTCTATTTACTATAAGCCTTTGCACTTATTCTAAAAGTAATTTGGCCTGATAAAGACACTTTTGCTGTGCATAGTACTACTGCTCCCAGGTGCTCTGCTGTTGGGGCATCCCATTCTGTGACTACACCTGCCTCTATTTACTATAACCCTTTGCACTTATTCTAAAAGTAATTTGGCCTGATAAAGACACTTTTGCTTTGCATACTACTACTGCTCCCAGGTACACTGCTGTTGGGGCATCCCATTCTGTGACTACACCAGCCTCTATTTACTATAACCCTTTGCACTTATTCTAAAAGTAATTTGGCCTGATAAAGACACTTTTGCTGTGCATAGTACTACTGCTCTCAGGTACACTGCTGTTGGGGCATCCCATTCTGTGACTACACCAGCCTCTATTTACTATAACCCTTTGCACTTAGTCTTAAAGCAATTTGGCCTGATAAAGACACTTTTGCTGTGCATAGTACTACTGCTCCCAGGTGCTCTGCTGTTGGGGCATCCCATTCTGAGACTACACCAGCCTCTATTTACCATAACCCTTTGCACTTATTCTAAAAGTAATTTGGCCTGATAAAGACACTTTTGCTTTGCATAGTACTACTGCTCCCAGGTGCACTGCTGTTGGGGCATCCCATTCTGTGACTACACCAGCCTCTATTTCCTATAACCCTTTGCACTTATTCTAAAAGTAATTTGGCCTGATAAAGACACTTTTGCTGTGCATAGTACTACTGCTCCCAGGTGCTCTGCTGTTGGGGCATCCCATTCTGTGACTACACCAGCCTCTATTTACTATAACCCTTTGCACTTATTCTAAAAGTAATTTGGCCTGATAAAGACACTTTTGCTATGCATAGTACTACTGCTCCCAGGTGCTCTGCTGTTGGGGCATCCCATTCTGTGACTACACCAGCCTCTATTTACTATAACCCTTTGCACTTATTCTAAAAGTAATTTGGCCTGATAAAGACACTTTTGCTGTGCATAGTACTACTGCTCCCAGGTGCTCTGCTGTTGGGGCATCCCATTCTGTGACTACACCAGCCTCTATTTACTATAACCCTTTGCACTTATTCTAAAAGTAATTTGGCCTGATAAAGACACTTTTGCTTTGCATAGTACTACTGCTCCCAGGTACACTGCTGTTGGGGCATCCCATTCTGTGACTACACCAGCCTCTATTTACTATAACGATAGAACAAGGGGGCACAACCTGAAGCTAGTCGGGGGAAGATCAGGAGCAATGTTAGAAAATATTATTTTACAGAAAGAGTAGTAGGTGCTTGGAACAAACTTCCAGCAGAGGTAGTTGAAACATCAACAGTCACTGAATTTAAACATGCCTGGGATAAGCACACATCTATCCTAAGATAAAGAGTACATACAGTATACACATAAGGGCAGACTAGATGGACCGTATGGTCTCCTTCTGCCGTCAACCTTCTATGTTTCTATGTTTCTATAACCCTTTGCACTTATTCTAAAAGTAATTTGGTCTGATAAAGACACTTTTGCTTTGCATAGTACTACTGCTCCCAGGTGCACTGCTGTTGGGGCATCCCATTCTGTGACTACACCAGCCTCTATTTACTATAACCCTTTGCACTTATTCTAAAAGTAATTTGGCCTGATAAAGACACTTTTGCTGTGCATAGTACTACTGCTCTCAGGTGCTCTGCTGTTGGGGCATCCCATTCTGTGACTACACCAGCCTCTATTTACTATAACCCTTTGCACTTATTCTAAAAGTAATTTGGCCTGATAAAGACCCTTTTGCTGTGCATAGTACTACTGCTCCCAGGTTCTCTGCTGTTGGGGCATCCCATTCTGTGACTACACCAGCCTCTATTTACTATAACCCTTTGCACTTATTCTAAAAGTAATTTGGCCTGATAAAGACACTTTTGCTGTGCATAGTACTACTGCTCCCAGGTGCTCTGCTGTTGGGGCATCCCATTCTGTGACTACACCAGCCTCTATTTACTATAACCCTTTGCACTTATTCTAAAAGTAATTTGGCCTGATAAAGACACTTTTGCTGTGCATAGTACTACTGCTCTCAGGTGCTCTGCTGTTGGGGCATCCCATTCTGTGACTACACCAGCCTCTATTTACTATAACCCTTTGCACTTATTCTAAAAGTAATTTGGCCTGATAAAGACACTTTTGCTGTGCATAGTACTACTGCTCCCAGGTGCTCTGCTGTTGGGGCATCCCATTCTGTAACATACCATACCCCTCTTTATTTACACTAAGCAGCTCTCTTATTTACACTAAGCAGGCCTGTTGGAGGCTGAGTGTTACTGCTCACTTTTGGTGTGCATTATATTCTGTTTCATATAGACCCACCGCTGCCTGGGGGTTCTTAAAATATCACCTACTACCACGCCAGTTAGACTATGTCGGGCAGACAAGTGCCTGGAAGTGAAAAGAGGAGTGGCAGAGGCCAAGATTCCGCAGGCAGAGGTCGCAGCAGACTGGGGGCCAGTAGCAGCAGGAGTCACGCTGAGAGACCTAATCTGCCAGTATCTGCTAGCGGTCGGGTCTCCACCAGTAACGCATCTGCCGTGGTAGATTGGTTGACGCGCTCATCAACAACCACATCATCTCGACTTACGTCTTAGTCTAGGGTCGGTCGTTTCCTCAGACACAACCCTGAGTTGGCATGCCCCGAGAGCAGTCCATGTCCTCCCACTGACTCTGTCCTACGCCGTTCCCTTCCCCAGCGACGTATCCCATGCTTGGGTTCAGCTCCACTTTTTAGTGAGGAGGACGATCATCTGGAGGACAGCCAGCGGCTACTGGCCAGCCATGAAATGGAGGTGCCTTCTTTAGCTCCGCACAGAAATAGTGATGTGGAGAGTGATGTGGGTGTTGGGAGCTTTCCAGCTCCTGCTCCAGACTCTGAAAACGATAAGATCAGGGAGCTACAGCCACAACTCGGTGATGATGATGATGATGATGAAGCCGATCGCACTTGGGAGCCGTGTGATGAAGGGGCTTCATCATCATCATCAGGAGAAGAGGGGCGCAGGTTGCCCCGGAGTCAGCAGCTGAGGCAGCAAGGTGGTAGCAGTCAGCATGGGGGCACAATTCCAAAGGCTGGAGCCGGCCAGGGCCGGGGCCGGGGTAGAGCACCTGCTGTGCGGCAGTCTACCTTATCGGGAGGTAGTGGAGCAGGGGTTCCTGGAGTTGGCAACAGCAGCAGTGAATCAGTGAGGCCAGGGGGTGGGAAAAGTAGCTACTCGGCAGTGTGGCAGTTATTCCTGAAGCATCCGCAGGAGGGTAACATGGCCACATGCAAGATATGTAGGCAGAAGGTGAAGCGTGGCCAGGGTCCAAATGTTGGCACCACGGCCCTGCGTCAACATATGCAGCGTCACCATAAAGTGGCCTGGGAGAACCTAGGCTCCGGAGAGGTGGGCCAGACTGCTTCCTCACCGAGTGGCACGCCGGTCCCAATTTCTGCCAGCCAAGGCTCCAGCACCTCAGCCGAAGGCAGCTGTGCATCATACCCATCCTCTGTTGCTCCTGCTCCTCCTCCTCCTCCTCCTCCAAGTCATGCATCCCGCCAGCAATCCATCAGCGAAGCCATGTCCAAGAGACAGCAGTATGCGCCCACTCATCCTACGGCTCAGAAGCTGAATGTGCTCCTGTACAAGTTGCTGGTGCTGCAGTCGCTCCCTTTTCAGGTGGTGGACTCTGCACCTTTCAGAGAACTGATGGCTTGTGCCGAGCCGAGGTGGAGAGTCCCAAGCCGTCATTTCTTTGCCAAGAAGGCAGTACCAGCGCTGCACACTTTTGTTGAACAGAAGGTGGGCCAGTCCTTGAGCCTGTCGGTGTGTAGCAAAGTGCATGGCAGCGCCGACGTCTGGAGCTGTAACTACGGTCAGGGACAGTACATGTCGTTTACGGCCCACTGGGTGAATGTGGTCCCTTTGCAGCAGCAACTTGGACAGGTCACGCCGCTTCGGCCTCTGTTTTCCCTGCCCGTTGGGCCTGTGACACTGTGTGACTCGGCCTCCTCATCCTCCGCCATCTCCTCACCCTCCACTGTAGGCTCAAGTCTCAGTGCCCCTCCAGTCTACCATGTGTGCAGGGCATGGAGGTGTCACGCAGTGCTTCACATGGTTTGTCTTGGCGAACGGAGTCACACAGGGGAGGAACTGCTTAAATTTATTCATCAGGAAATCTAAACATGGTTTACTCCAAGAAAACTTAAAATGGGAATCATGGTTACCGACAATGGGAAGAACATTTTGTCTGCGCTGCGCCAAGGAAGGCTGACCCATGCCCCCTGCATGGCTCACGTCTTCAATCTGGTTGTCAAGCGGTTTCTGAAGTGTTCCCCCCATCTGCAAGACATCCTAACAACTTCAAGGAAACTTTGCATGCACTTCAGCCACTCATACACCGCCAAACACACCCTTCTTGAGCTACAGCGTCAGAATGGTATCCCCCAACATAGTCTGATTTGCGATGTTTCCACCCGTTGGAATTCCACCCTTCACATGTTGGACTGATTATATGAACAGAGAAAAGCCATCACGGATTTCCTGATGATCCAAGCAGATAGGGGGACTCCCCTGTGTAACTTCAATGTCAACCAGTGGCAGCTCATACTTGACACCTGCCGTTTGCTCAGGCCCTTTGAGGAAGCCACTTTATTTTGTCAGTCGGCAGGATTATGGGATGAACGACGTGATTCCACTGCTTCATGTACTACAGCACATGTTGGAAACCATGGCTGGTCAGGGCACTGGAGACATGGCGTTTACATCTTACGGCCACATGAACCCCGTTGGAGCTGAACTGGAGGAGGAAGAGGAAGAGGAGGAGGAGTTGCCCAGCGAAACACAGTTTAGGCTTGGCGAAATGGCTGGTTTATCTAGTCAGCGGACAGGAGAGGAGGAGCAGGAGCAGCCAGAGGAGCTAGAGGTTTTTGAGGAAGGCGAGACAGAGGACCCGGGCACACCATGGCAGTATGCAGTGGAGATGGAGACAGGTAGTCCATCCGAGTCACTTGCGCAAATGGCAGGAAGCATGCTCACGTGCTTGCGTAGTGACCACAGAATTGTTTCCATCTGTCGGCAGGATGACTTCTGGCTGTCCACCTTATTGGACCCTCGCTTCCGTCACAAAATGGGGGCATTTTTTAAACCCACCGAGAGGGAGGACAAACTGAACTACTACAAAGACATTCTACGTAGGCAGTTGGCCGATGCCTATCTGCGCCATTGTCCATACTCTCACAGGTCTGACTCGAGGGGACCTCTGCGCTCACCTTCCACTGTCATGGCTGCTGGGGGGGTTGGCAGGAGCAGCAGCAGCAGCTCCATCAGCAGCAGCCTCAGTCTTCAGTCGCTAATGAGTTGCTTTCTACACCCGCATAGTGAGGCTACTCATGAGCAGCAGGAAGACCTGGAGCAGGACCTGAACCAGCAGGTCATGTCATACTTTGACATGACCATGCCAACACACCTTGAGGATCCGCTGGACTTCTGGGCAGCCAAACTTGATTTGTGGCCGCAACTAGCAGAGTTTGCCCTGGAAAAGCTGTCCTGCCCGGCAAGTAGCGTGCCATCTGAGCGGGTGTTTAGTGCGGCGGGGGCCATAGTTACGGTGAGGAGAACTCGTCTGTCAACTAAAAATGTAGAGAGACTCACCTTTGTCAAAATGAATCAGGGATGGATCAGCCAGGATTTCCACCCACCAATGCCTGATGCATACGACTAGATTCAGCATGGTGCCACGTTTTACACTTTCCAAATGGTGCAAAACATATTTATGTCTTTAGGCCAATTTTTGGGCTCCTGCTGATGCCAACTCCAGGGTGTGATTCATCCAATTTTTGGGCTCCTGAAGCCAACCCCAGTGTCTCTTTAAAGTAATGTTTGGGCTCCTGCTGCTGCTGCTGCCAACTCCAGCGTGTGATTCATCCAATTTTTGGGCTCCTGAAGCCAACCCCAGTGTCCCTTTAAAGTAATGTTTGGGCTCCTGCTGCTGCTGCTGCTGCTGCCAACTCCAGGGTGTGATTCATCCAATCTTTGGGCTCCTGCTGCCAACTCCAGTGTCTCTTTAAAGTAATGTTTGGGCTCCTGCTGCTGCTGCTGCCAACTCCAGGGTGTGATTCATCCAATTTTTGGGCTCCTGAAGCCAACTCCAGTGTCTCTTTAAAGTAATGTTTGGGCTCCTGCTGCTGCCAACTCCAGGGTGTGATTCATCCAATTTTGGGCTCCTAAAGCCAACCCCAGTATCTCTTTAAAGTAATGTTTGGGCTCCTGCTGCTGCTGCCAACTCCAGGGTGTGAATCATCCAATTTTTGGGCTCCTGAAGCCAACTCCAGTGTCTCTTAAAAGTAATGTTTGGGCTCCTGCTGCTGCTGCCAACTCCAGGGTGTGATTCATCCAATTTTTGGGCTCCTGCTGCCAACCCCAGTGTCTCTTTAAAGTAATGTTTGGGCTCCTGCTGCTGCTGCCAACTACAGGGTGTGATTCATCCAATCTTTGGGCTCCTGCTGCCAACCCCAGTGTCTCTTTAAAGTAATGTTTGGGCTCCTGCTGCTGCTGCCAACTCCAGGGTGTGATTCATCCAATTTTGGGCTCCTGAAGCCAACCCCAGTGTCTCTTTAAAGTAATGTTTGGGCTCCTGCTGCTGCTGCTGCTGCTGCCAACTCCAGGGTGTGAATCATCCAATTTTTGGGCTCCTGAAGCCAACTCCAGTGTCTCTTAAAAGTAATGTTTGGGCTCCTGCTGCTGCTGCTGCCAACTCCAGGGTGTGATTCATCCAATTTTTGGGCTCCTGCTGCCAACCCCAGTGTCTCTTTAAAGTAATGTTTGGGCTCCTGCTGCTGCTGCCAACTACAGGGTGTGATTCATCCAATCTTTGGGCTCCTGCTGCCAACCCCAGTGTCTCTTTAAAGTTATGTTTGGGCTCCTGCTGCTGCTGCTGCTGCCAACTCCAGGGTGTGATGCATCCAATTTTTGGGCTCCTGAAGCCAACCCCAGTGTCTCTTTAAAGTAATGTTTGGGCTCCTGCTGCTGCTGCTGCCAACTACAGGGTGTGATTCATCCAATTTTTGGGCTCCTGAAGCCAACTCCAGTGTCTCTTTAAAGTAATATTTGGTCTCCTCCTGCTGCTGCTGCCAACTCCAGGGTGTGATTCATCCAATTTTTGGGCTCCTGAAGCCAACTCCAGTGTCTCCTTAAAGTAATATTTGGGCTCCTGCTGCTGCTGCTGCCAACTCCAGGGTGTGATGCATCCAATTTTTGGGCTCCTGAAGCCAACCCCAGTGTCTCTTTAAAGTAATGTTTGGGCTCCTGCTGCTGCTGCTGCCAACTCCAGGGTGTGATTCATCCAATTTTTGGGCTCCTGAAGCCAACCCCAGTGTCTCTTTAAAATAATGTTTGGGCTCCTGCTCCTGCTGCTGCTGCCAACTCCAGGGTGTGATTCATCCCATTTTTGGGCTCCTGAAGCCAACCCCAGTGTCTCTTTAAAGTAATGTTTGGGCTCCTGCTGCTGCTGCTGCTGCTGCCAACTCCAGGGTGTGATTCATCCAATTTTTGGGCTCCTGAAGCCAACCCCAGTTTCTCTTTAAAGTAATGTTTGAGCTCCTGCTGCTGCTGCCAACTCCAGGGTGTGATTCATCCAATCTTTGGGCTCCTGCTGCCAACTCCAGTGTCTCTTTAAAGTAATGTTTGGGCTCCAGCTGCTGCTGCTGCCAACTCCAGGGTGTGATTCATCCAATTTTTGGGCTCCTGAAGCCAACCCCAGTGTCTCTTTAAAGTAATATTTGGGCTCCTGCTGCTGCCAACTCCAGGGTGTAATTCATCCAATTTTTGGGCTCCTGAAGCCAACCCCAGTGTCTCTTTGAAGTAATGTTTGGGCTCCTGCTGCTGCTGCCAACTCCAGGGTGTGAATCATCCAATTTTTGGGCTCCTGAAGTCAACTCCAGTGTCTCTTTAAAGTAATGTTTGGGCTCCTGCTGCTGCTGCCAACTCCAGGGTGTGATTCATCCAATTTTTGGGCTCCTGCTGCCAACCCCAGTGTCTCTTTAAAGTAATGTTTGGGCTCCTGCTGCTGCTGCCAACTCCAGGGTGTGATTCATCCAATTTTTGGGCTCCTGAAGCCAACCCCAGTGTCTCTTTAAAGTAATGTTTGGGCTCCTGCTGCTGCTGCCAACTCCAGTATGTGATTCATCCAATTTTTGGGCTCCTGAAGCCAACTCCAGTGTCTCTTTAAAGTAATGTTTGGGCTCCTGCTGCTGCTGCCAACTCCAGGGTGTGAATCATCCAATTTTTGGGCTCCTGAAGCCAACTCCAGTGTCTCTTTAAAGTAATGTTTGGGCTCCTGCTGCTGCTGCTGCCAACCCCAGGGTGTGATTCATCCAATTTTTGGGCTCCTGAAGCCAACCCCAGTGTCTCTTTAAAGTAATGTTTGGGCTCCTACTGCTGCTGCTGCTGCTGCCAACTCCAGGGTGTGAATCATCCAATTTTTGGGCTCCTGAAGCCAACTCCAGTGTCTCTTTAAAGTAATGTTTGGGCTCCTGCTGTTGCTGCTGCCAACTCCAGGGTGTGATTCATCCAATTTTTGGGCTCCTGAAGCCAACCCCAGTGTCTCTTTAAAGTAATGTTTGGGCTCCTGCTGCGTCTGCTGCTGCTGCTGCTGCCAACTCCAGGGTGTGAATCATCCAATTTTTGGGCTCCTGAAGCCAACTCCAGTGTCTCTTTAAAGTAATGTTTGGGCTCCTGCTGCTGCTGCTGCCAACCCCAGGGTGTGATTCATCCAATTTTTGGGCTCCTGAAGCCAACCCCAGTGTCTCTTTAAAGTAATGTTTGGGCTCCTGCTGCTGCTGCTGCTGCTGCCAACTCCAGGGTGTGATTCATCCAATCTTTGGGCTCCTGCTGCCAACTCCAGTGTCTCTTTAAAGTAATGTTTGAGCTCCTGCTGCTGCTGCCAACTCCAGGGTGTGATCCATCCAATTTTTGGGCTCCTGAAGCCAACTCCAGTGTCTCTTTAAAGTAATGTTTAGGCTCCTGCTGCTGCTGCTGCTGCCAACTCCAGGGTGTGATTCAGCCAATTTTTGGGCTCCTGAAGCAAACTCCAGTGTCTCTTTAAAGTAATGTTTGGGCTCCTGCTGCTGCTGCTGCCAACTCCAGGGTGTGATTCATCCAATTATGGGCTCCTGCTGCCAAATCCAGTGTCTCTTTAAAGTAATATTTGGGCTCCTGCTGCTGCTGCTTGCAACTGCAGGGTGTGATACATCCAATCTTTGGGCCCCTGCAGCCAACTCCAGTGTCTCTTTCAAGCTATGTTTGGGCTCCTGCTGCTGCTGCTGCTGCTTGCAACTCCAGGGTGTGTCAGTCAATTTTTGGGCTCCTGCTGCTGCCAACTCCAGTGTCTCTTTCAGCCAATGTTTGGGCTCCTGCTGCTGCTTGCAACTCCAGGGTGTGATTCATCCAATTTTTGGGCTCCTGCTGCTGCCAACTCCAGTGTCTCTTTAAAGCAATGTTTGGGCTCCTGCCCCTCATAGTGATGCCACTTCAACTCTCTGCAATTGTGCCGCTCTGCGATTCTATTAGCGATGCCTCTGATCTGCATGTGATATTTATTTACAGTATTATTTAACTAACCCAGCACGCATCCTATGCGTGTTACAGCAAGGCAAAATGGTTTACAACCCTATTGAGGCTCTAGGAGGCTCAGAAATAGCCATTTTTAATAGCGATTCATCGCGAATAAATTCGGGTCGAAACGATTTTTGTCGGAAAATTCGGCGAATCAGTCGAATCGAATTTTTCAAAAGTTCGTTCATCTCTAATTGTAAACACTAGCAAAAAAACAATAAAAACAGTAAATCATGGGACATGCCTCAATTTTAATGAATGGATTATCATATTGGTAGAAACATTAGAACAGGTTTTGAATCCTAATTTGTTTTATTACATATATACATGCTACAGCTGCCTCATTAGCAGACGAGAGACTCTGCTATGCTACTTGGTGGGGGAGAGAAAGCCCAATTTTAGAGAAGAGAAATCTGGAATAAACCCCTGAATTCTGGTTGGTGCAAATAAAAGAAATGTATTCATTTGGGCTGGGGTTTTGAGTGACAGGAGCATGAGGGCTGGGGTTGGAGGTAGGTAAGGTAAGTAGGTGAAAGACTCCCAGGGATAATAGGTAGTTGAGGTAGCGGGTCCCAGAGGTGGTCAGTGATGTCAGGGATGATAAAGCTCCTAGGCTACCAGTAGAAAGATAAATTCCCACGCAGATAGAGGAGGCGGAGCAAAATTTAAGGCCAGGTAGATATTGGGTGGAGCCAAACTATAAATAGAGAGAAATGGGAGAGAGAGGGGCAAAGAAAGTGCGGGAAGGTAGGATGGATTGTAGGAAGCAGACAAGTTGGTCGCCAATCAGGGAAGAAACACGATGCACTATCATCCAGCTCTAACCCCAAAGGAGAAAGGAAGCACTTGCATGCTGTCAACCCTCGGAGTAAGTGAAACCTAGAAAGCCCACGCCCAGGAGGAAAGTCCTTAAACTGTTAGGCTCCCTCTACTGAGAGCACTCACCCAACCCCTGTGAGGCTCAGTTGTTCTGGCCGCCCCATGTCATGGAGAACAGAGAGCGCTGTCATGGGAAATATTTAAACTGTGAACTTTCTTTTAAGACAAAAGTAACTCCCATGCTTGAAGTGGGGTGGTAGGGGAGCACTCTAATTGCCTCATCCAGTACTATCGTTGTATATTGGATATGAAACTTGTTTGGGAATCCTGACTTATCTACCAATAGAACCAAGAAAACATCAACTGACCTCTACCCCAACCAACTTCAGCTTTCTAAAGAAACCAACTCATTTGCATTTGTGTCTAAAGACCTTATTCATGAAGGGATAGCGGCAGTTAGTGCCTGTTAAGCGGCAGGTACCGGCAGGTAGCAGCCGGTGAACGCCGAAGATGGCACACAATTACACATTTATGAAGCCGAATCTGGTGAGCGACTAGAAGAACGCCATGTAGTGTACGGTTCGTCATTATCCCAGGCTCAGCGTACAGCACTGGCGTTCTGCCTTGCAGAGCTCCACGTATTACCTCTCGCTACCTGGCGCTCTCCCATACATTTCTATGGACAATCCTTAAATCCCTTTCCTGATCCCAATTTTTATATTTTTTTTTAATAAAATCTCAAAACGTTCTGACATGTATCCTGGGGCAGAGAAAATTACATTTTTGAACTTTCTGGATTAATAATATTTTTGTGCAGAATTGTCCTTACATGTCTGGTATTAAAAGGGTCATGTTACAATGTTATAACAATGTAATTCCATATGTTTTCGCTTTGTTACTAGTGGATACATGTTCAAAAACAGTCTACGCTGTTTGAGCTGTTTTTTTGATGAATGTGGTGGGAGTCGGTCGCACTGAGCTGGCGCTACCGTTCGCTCCTGTACAGCGTAGTACTGCGACTCACACATCATATTCATCAATGCCAGCCAGCGACTGAGGCACTCTGAAACAAAGAACCATGGCTGAGCACAGCGACTACTAGCGGTCGCTCTGAAAACCACGCTAAAGACGCTCATCTGTCGCTATCTGGTGTTCGTAATGAATCAGCCTGCCCATGTTTGTTGCAGTAGGGCTCATTGGAAGACCATCAAGATGCGACTGCCATGCTTCCTTATGTGGTAGGCGATGTATGATCTGCACATTCACTTGCTTGACAGAACTTTGTTTTAACATTTGTTTTAAAAATTAAAAAATGGCAAAATTCTAATTGCAATAAAACTATCCATACATGTCTTACTCATGAATGTCTGAATGGATGTAATTGTGAACATGTGATGAGTGAAACTGCTTAAAAAGTATGTAAAAAGCATAATAGAATACAAAAGGTCTCCTAAAAATTAATTGAGTGTAACTTTTTAATAATATTACCAATAGCTTGACTTGACTGTTAATTGCTCCCTGCAGGTTACCTTATTGTCCTTTGATTAATGACTACGACTTAGGAAGTCAAGTTGAGATCTATAGGAACTTGAGAACAAAAACGAATCTCCGTCCTTTGACGTTGATTGATAGGCTCTACGTCATTTACGCAAACATGCTTTTCTAAGCTCATTGTACTACTAACGCTGGATAAAATAAACTAGCATGGTCACTTGGTTAAGACCCTTATCGCGTGTCTGTAGTGTTATGTCTGATGCTTTGGAAATATTTGAATTACCATATGTCTGAGGATTTTCACATTCTTAGAACATAAGTCATATCAACAGCTAACAGTGACATTGTTAAGTGATTCTTACATAAAGTTGTCAGCTGGTGCAGAAATATTATTCTTTTAGATCATTGTCTTTTCACTATGTTGAGGGTTGAGCCACATAAAAACCGCCCATGTTTTATATTCTCTGTTTTTTCAAAGGTTTCATATACAGACATTTACAGAAAACGTATTTTATTTAAAGCATTCTTTTCCTACAGCCCACAGATCAGGGCAATAATTCTCAGTTTCCATTACAGAACACCCTTCATAAAGTGTCCTGAAGTCCAGAAAAATATTGCAATGTCACAAATACTATGGGCCTTATTTATGATGTGCATCTTTTTTGTGGCTATAGCACCAGCTTTGGAGTGCTGGCATTCCTGTCTTATCTGGCGCTGTGCTGGGTACTACATAGGCTCTAGCAGTCGCAGCGCAGAACACTACTAATTTCCTTTGACTGTTGCACTAGGTATTGGCCGGCCTATGTCAGCGCCTGTTGGACCCATCGGACGATTATCCCAGCTCTTGTGATTGCCCCTTTGTACTGCCATTTTTCTGGCGCTCTATTTTTCGTGTGCCGCTCAGCGTTTTTTCTTTACAGCTACAAGAAATTACTGCTGGCGACAGAGGATACAAACTTTATAGAGTGCATAGGTTGTGTTTTAGTTGTTCGTGTCTTAATTACACATTGTTAAGTCATTTTAACCCCCCCCCCCCAAAAAAAAAAAACATTTTGGCCTAGGTCCTGTATTTTAATTACTGACAAGTTACAATGCAAGTTTTGTACAAAAATGTGTTTAGTATTAATTATAAGTTTTAAATACTTCAATCCAGTTCTGCCCATTGTGCTCTATGGGATCTCGAGCTACAGTGTCAGGTTTCATCTGGAGCTGCTTCAACCAGAGCGCCCGACACTCCATCATTTTTGGGGCTAGTGTCAAATAAGACGCTATCTGGCGGCTGCACTGGCGCTGCCCTTATTTTCTTTCTTAAATCCCACGCTGAGTGCCGCTGAGGCAAAAATGCGGCGCTGTGTGACACCGATGCTTCAGAAATAAGGCTCTAAATAAAAAAAAATATATGAAACAGCTGAATGTGCCTAATTTTGTATTTGTGCTACTGGTTCCTTCCTGTTGCCTATTTTCCTTTGGGTAACCTTTCAAGCGGAGCAAAATGTACCCATGTTTGGGTTCTCCACCCTACCCCACCAATATATTAAGAAACCCCCCCGTCCTCCCCATCCAGTTACCTCGGGTGATGCTGCTGGCTCGGCGGTGTCCCTTTTAAAAAAAAAAAATTCACTGCCAAAGTGATGCCCCACGGCAGGTTTGAGAACACCGATTGGCTGATGTCTTGGCTTCCGCGATGACACGCCACAGCTGGCTGGCCGCATCTCAGTAGCAGTAGCGCGAACACCTAGAGGGAAGCCGTCGATGTGGCGACCATCGAGGGAGCTGCCAGTAAAGTTGAGTTTACCGGCAACGATCTCAGTATAGGGTGCCCCAGGGGGCAGGCTAGCAAATCTTTCAGATTCCAGGGCCGGTCATGTGGGGGTTTGCTCCGCTTTAATGAAAACTCTCTTGCTTTTCCTCTATTAGAACCCCCAGAATTTCAACTAAAATCCTGGATTTTTTTAACTTAAACAGGACCTTCACCATGATTTATTGAAAAGCTCAAACCCTTAAAAAAACAATTCCCCAGCATCTAAGTCACTTACTTATTATTCTTTCCCCCAATGAGCTGCAACTCTGTTCAGGACTTTAGGATACGGGCGCCGCCATCTTGACTCAGAAGCACATTTACTGAGGAGAGGAGAGTGGGATAACGTACAGGGGGTAGGTTATAGCTGTGCTTTGTTCAGACAGAGCAGAGCTGGGGTCAGGAAAAGGTCAGCAGTCCCAGAATGCAGAGCAGCACAGTCAGGAGGCACTTCCTGTTTGCAGGCTGCCTGATGTTCCATGAGCCACCATTTTGGATGTTTAAAGGCTAATAACATGCAGGTAGGATGATTTTTTATGTGAGCAATCTGTATGTACAGGGTGTGGGAAACACACAAGATAGGCTCTTATTCAGAGTGAAGGACCGCTTTTAGGATACTACTTACATTTTTCTCATGGCAGCTTTTTCCTAGTCCAGGGCCCACATTATGCAGCATCTTAGCTTTCTATTATAAACTACCCCACAAGGCATATTCAATGGGTTTGTTGTCTTTGCATGCCTGTCCAAATGTGGTACTACAAAAGGGGAAACAGGTAAAAAAAATGTATCACTAATCTAGGAAGGTTATATTCACACATATCCCACCCCAAAAAAAAGAATAATTTACAATACAAAACAGCTGTGGCATTCATTTCTCTAACTTTCCTGATACTTGGCCAGAATGGCCTTGTGAGACCACCCTATCACATACTCTTAACTTTTTCAGCCATGAAAAATCAGTGAGGAAACATGAGAGGTTTTGTGGCACAGGGAGTTATTACCTGTCACTCTCCCATACATCTCAATGGACGTTCCTTTTCATCTGTTTTTTTTTTTTTTTTTTCTCTCAAATAATTGTGTGACCTCTCCTGGCCTAGAAAACTTTTATGATTTGTTTTGTTTTTTATGCAGAATTGTCAGGTCTGGCACTAAAGTGTTAATGTCACGGTGTTAAAACAATGTCATTCCATGTGTTTTCGCTGTGTTACTGGTGGATATGTGTTCAAAAGCAGACTTTAATCACACAGCGTCTGGCGCTCTATGGTATAGTGACCAGATTGAGAGTGCTGTGTCTGTGTGTTTTTTTGATAAGTATGGTGTGGAGCGCTGAGAGTCGGTCGCACTGAGCTGATGCTACCTCTCGCTCCCTGCAGCGCTGTACTGTTGTGAGAGTGCCCAGCATACATCCCATTCATCAATGAAGGCCAGGTTACTACAGCGACTGAGGTGCTCTGTTACAGTGCCCGATACCCGCTTACAGCGTCTACTAGCGGCCGCTCTAAGCGCCACTATACAGACGCTCAGCTGCCGATACCTGGCATTAGTAATAAATCAGCCTCCACGTAAAATTAAAAACCTGCTCTAATATTTGTATGTTGTCCATACCTTTCTTATTTATAATAAGCCAGTTTCTAGCTCCTTCCCTCATTTATAAAGGGGTCCCAATCAAGAGTAATGAAGTCTGAAAAGTTGATTTTGGCGTCCCAAGGGCCCTGCTAGATAACCTTTGGGGATTCTATGTTGGAAGAAAAGTTTAAATATTGTCCATCTAGACTTTTATCTATAGTAATGTCTTTACTGCAAAGACATGTGAGACATTGTTTTTTCTGCTTTCCTTATAGGAAGTGCTAGCGTAGGCCTTGCAAATTGGTAATACATTTTTTTAGTGTATTGTAGGCAGCTTATTGACTTCAGTTTTATCAGTGCACGCTTATTTCTAATGTATAGTGAAACAGAGCTTGCTCCTTATGTAATCTTACTGAATGAATAATGACTGTGCATGACTTAGTTGTGTGCAATGCAGGAAATATAAACATTTCTGTTTTACATTAGTGTTAGAGCTGTCACATACTAGCTTTATGAAACGTTACGTAATGATTTTTTCAATACACAAACCCAGATAGAAGTTTCTCTGTATTTATAAGACATCACACAACAGATATGTTCTATCATTATACAAAGACCAAGAGTTAACTAAGAAGAAAGAAAATGCAAAAAAATTGATATTAAAAGAATATTACAAATTATTATTAATTCAATGCTGCACATTAGTAAAATAGGTGCCAAAGAGGGAGGGGGGGCATAGCAAGGAGGATAAAAGTCTATGGGGTTGATTTAGAGCCTATGAGAAAATGTACATCTTTTTAGGAGAATTTACACCTCGTAGACAATGTAAGTGAATGGCAGTTTTCTCTTCCCAAAAATGTAGTTTTTTCACAGGCTCTGAATAGACCCATATAATTCTAATTTTCTATTGTTTGCCCCTCATTGTGGGCCTGATTGCAGAATCCATGGCTAGGTAGACTGCTACTCTGAGTGAGAAAAAATACATGTAAGAAAATTATCAAATGAACATTACATTTAAAGTGTGTATAAAAGGTAGTTGTGAAGAGCGCTGGAGATGATGTTGAGATGCTGCCACAGATCAGGGGTCACTCCCTGCGTCTTGTAGTAGTATTTGTGGTTGAAATCCTGACTCCCAACTGGGCACATGCAAGAGTTGGGAGAAGGGATGTCTGTTGTAGCGCACTTGAAAGTGTCTCAAGCAGGATCTGGTCCAGAAAGAGTGCTGATGCACAACTTACTGGGGAGGTTTCCTAATTGAGATGTGCTAATTTATGCTGTCAAATATAAGGAAACTGTATAATGAGAACAGTCCTTATTTGTATACAGCAGAGCTTGTGGTTATAAGCATACAGTAAATCCTTTTGATTAGGTATAATAAACAGGGAAAAATGTGCAAAGGCACTTACCGCCGGGGCCCTTGACCTGCCCAGGGCCTCTGAAGGTGTGACGCTTCTGTTGGGGGGATCTCCTTCCTGGATAGGGGTGTTTTCTGCTTGGGCTCCACCATATAATTCCACCAGGTCTTTTTATCAATTGCAGAATCCTGCGATGAATTGGTTGCCAGTTGTACCAGGCAACCAAAAGTGATTCAGCAGCCAAAAAACAAAAGGGTACTTACCTCTTTTTCTGCAAAGTTGATCGGTGCTAATCCAACGATCATGACTCACCAGATTGCTGGATTCGAGCCTCAGCCTGCTCCAGCCCCCCGCCATCAGTCATAGGGGCACAGCCATTCCCTCTCTATTCACTACAATGGAGGAGGTATGTAAGGCCTTAGCACACCCCCTCCTTTGCAATAAATGGAAAGAGTGTGGCAGTGCTCAAGTGACTGCTCAAGTGACTGATGGGGGGCCCTACACACCATCAATCCTGACCCCATGTTCATTCCCGGGGTGGAGCGGGAAGCAGCCCTTTGTTTTTTCTTTAGCTGCTAATCACTTTATTCTGAACTGTCACACTCAGAAAAAAGCTGCTCCTTAGACAATATCATAAATAGTATCCAGGTGGAAGATTTATATATTAGAAATGGTTGCTAGAAAAATATCGGTGTTTGTCCTTTTTTTAGCCACACTGTTTCCTGTCTGTATGTGTAACCACCAGAGCTAAAGTGCCATCCCTGGATTCCACTGGTGCTGGAGATCCACCTGTGCCAGTGAATACTGTACATCTATTCCTGGCCTGTGTTGCCGCCATCTGCTACTGGATTGTACACCACTACCTGTTCCTAGATGGTGTCCCCACCTCCTGCTCCCAAAAACCTCCATCCATTCTAGGTTAATGCCTGCAATGCCTTTTTCAGATATAAGCCCCAGTTTCTGGGCCAGTCTGCTAGACTCGACATTGTATCAGTATTTATTCCAGTTAGTCTAGATTGGCGTGCCTGATACGAACCCCAAATCCTGCTGTACCTCAACTTCCATTGTTGGCGGCAGCTTGTTTTCATCCAAAACATCTGGCAACTTGTGGATTTTTTATTATTTATTAATTTTAATTGTCACATTATATAGTGTTCCCCTTAAGGGTTAAACTCCTTGGTTTGCTCTTCACACCTTTGGCCGACTGGGCACTACTGGCCTATTTTAAGTGGTTTTATCATTATTATGTGTGTTTTTGTCTATCCATATATATTGGTATTACTCTATTTTTTATATAATTTAGTTGTGCATAATTAATTAATTATTTAATTAAACATATTTTTACAGGCAACAAGTGGTCTGACTGGCAGTCCACATATTTTGTAACATAATTAATTAAGCATTATCTTTTGTAGACATCTGAGAGTTTTCTTTGTGTGTCAATAGCAAACATTTAATTGCACAAATGTTTTTTTAAATCGTGTTTAGGACGTTTTCTTACTATATACACGAAAGAAAAATGGCAATATGCCTTTGTCCCCCTAGGCATCAGTCCATGTAGCATTCACACATATTTAGGCCTGTTTACTTTACCACATTATTGCTTTACACATCATGGGTTGGGGAAAGAAAAAGCCACAAACTAAAAACTTATGCAGTGTTAGAAATATGGGGCTTGATTCATGAAGGTGTAGGTTTCTTCTTCGCATGTGGTCACTGGAAGGTATGCAATGTAACAAGTATGCAGCCATTATATGTGACAATCATATGCAAAAAATGTAATGACATTTTAAAAATCAACAATCGAAACCAAAATGTTCTACAGAAAAGCCTTCTAGTATAATAAATTTAAATCAAATAATTGTTGCTGATCAAAATGCTGGAAAGGTAAAAGGCTGTGTCTAACAGCCTCTCAATGAAAAACAGTCCTTAATAAATCTATCTGTGGAGATCAAGTATTCATTTCACACCACCGTGCTTTATCACACAAAGTGAATCCTCCATCGATTTAAATATGAGTACCACAATGTTGTACTCAAGCATCTTACAAGACCGCCATTATAGAAGCTCCAATTTAAACATCCAAAGCCTTATTCTCCATTCATTCTGCAACAACTACCAGCACCTCCTCTGAGTCCTGAGTTACCAGCCCCTGTATCTAGTGTGCTGGGCTAGTAACCCTGGGGGGGGGGGGTGATTTTTTATGGTTAGGGTTCTAATCCTTCATATTTCTACCCATACAGTTGCTAACTGTCACTGCCCAACACAGTCCTACATTTTCAAGCACCAATTTATGACACAACATTTTACAATCACTAGAGATGAGCGAGTAGTATTCGACCGAGTCGGTATTCGATCGAATACTACGCTATTCGTCATACTCGATTTCGATCGAGTACAGCGGCGATGGCGCACTTACAATTCGTTTCCCCTCCCACCTTCCCTGGCGCGTTTTTTACACCAATCACCATGCAGGGGGGGTGGGACAGGTCCTGGGAGGACGCTGGCATCGCGAGAACGGCGTCTAGATGCATTGGCTGGAAAAACCATGTGACCTCGAATCTACAAAACTCAGCACTTCCTCTTCGTCGGCATTAGCAGCTTGAACTTAGTGAGGGATAGACGCTCACAGCAGGGAAAGACAGGCTGTAGCTGGCAGGGCCCCAGAAGCTCAGAATATCGCATTTACCACCATATATACCAGCTACCAGAAGACAAGAGAGTCATTGAGAGCCCTTATTAGGGCTACTATGCTGAACGGTATATAGCTCATATGTAGGCAGGCAGGGCCCCAGAAGCTCAGAATATCGCATTTACCACCATATATACCAGCTACCAGAAGACAAGAGAGTCATTGAGAGCCCTTATTAGGGCTACTATGCTGAACGGTATATAGCTCATATGTAGGCAGGCAGGGCCCCAGAAGCTCAGAATATCGCATTTACCACCATATATACCAGCTACCAGAAGACAAGAGAGTCAATGAGAGCCCTTATTAGGGCTACTATGCTGAACGGTATATAGCCCATATGTAGGCAGGCAGGGCCCCAGAAGCTTAGAATATCGCATTTACCACCATATATACCAGCTACCAGAAGACAAGAGAGTCATTGAGAGTCCTTAATATTAGGGCTACTATGCTGAACGGTATATAGCCCATATGTAGGCAGGCAGGGCCCCAGAAGCTCAGAATATCGCATTTACCACCATATATACCAGCTACCAGAAGACAAGAGAGTCATTGAGAGTCCTTATTATTAGGGCTACTATGCTGAACGATATATAGCTCATATGTAGGCAGGCAGGGCCCCAGAAGCTCAGAATATCACATTTACCACCATATATACCAGCTACCAGAAGACAAGAGAGTCATTGAGAGCCCTTATTAGGGCTACTATGCTGAACGGTATATACTGTAGCTCATATGTAGGCAGGCAGGGCCCCAGAAGCTCAGAATATCGCATTTACCACCATATATACCAGCTACCAGAAGACAAGAGAGTCATTGAGAGCCCTTATTAGGGCTACTATGCTGAACGGTATATAGCCCATATGTAGGCAGGCAGGGCCCCAGAAGCTCAGAATATCGCATTTACCACCATATATACCAGCTACCAGAAGACAAGAGAGTCATTGAGAGCCCTTATTAGGGCTACTATGCTGAACGGTATATAGCCCATATGTAGGCAGGCAGGGCCCCAGAAGCTCAGAATATCGCATTTACCACCATATATACCAGCTACCAGAAGACAAGAGAGTCATTGAGAGCCCTTATTAGGGCTACTATGCTGAACGGTATATAGCTCATATGTAGGCAGGCAGGGCCCCAGAAGCTCAGAATATCGCATTTACCACCATATATACCAGCTACCAGAAGACAAGAGAGTCATTGAGAGCCCTTATTAGGGCTACTATGCTGAACGGTATATACTGTAGCTCATATGTAGGCAGGCAGGGCCCCAGAAGCTCAGAATATCGCATTTACCACCATATATACCAGCTACCAGAAGACAAGAGAGTCATTGAGAGTCCTTAATATTAGGACTACTATGCTGAACGGTATATAGCCCATATGTAGGCAGGCAGGGCCCCAGAAGCTCAGAATATCGCATTTACCACCATATATACCAGCTACCAGAAGACAAGAGAGTCATTGAGAGCCCTTATTATTAGGGGTACTATGCTGAACGGTATATAGCCCATATGTAGGCAGGCAGGGCCCCAGAAGCTCAGAATATCGCATTTACCACCATATATACCAGCTACCAGAAGACAAGAGAGTCATTGAGAGCCCTTATTAGGGCTACTATGCTGAACGGTATATAGCTCATATGTAGGCAGGCAGGGCCCCAGAAGCTCAGAATATCGCATTTACCACCATATATACCAGCTACCAGAAGACAAGAGAGTCATTGAGAGTCCTTAATATTAGGGCTACTATGCTGAACGGTATATAGCCCATATGTAGGCAGGCAGGGCCCCAGAAGCTCAGAATATCGCATTTACCACAATATATACCAGCTTCCAGAAGACAAGAGAGTCATTGAGAGTCCCTATTATTAGGGCTACTATGCTGAACGGTATATAGCTCATTCTAGCTATATACACACTGCACACAACGGCTGCTTTAGTGAGGGGTAGCTGCTGCTGGAATAGGGACATAAAGACTTCAGTGGTGTATTAGCACCTATATACAAAACTATATACACTCTGCTCAAAACGGCTGCTTTAGTGAGGGGTAGCTGCTGCTGCTGGAATAGGGACAGAAAGACTTCAGTGGTGTATTAGCACCTATATACAAAACTATATACACTCTGCACAAAACGGCTGCTTTAGTGAGGGGTAGCTGCTGCTGCTGGAATAGGGACAGAAAGACTTCAGTGGTATATTAGCACCTATATACAAAACTATATTTGGCACTACTGTTTTGTATCCTCTGTGCCAACAAAACACTGTTATATACCCGGTGCGTATAGGCACCATTTCACCTTCTGGCAGTATACGGCTGTATAGCCAGGTGTTCTCCTAAAAATATATTTATATTTGGCACTACTGTTTGTGTCCTCTGTGCCAACAAAACCCTGTTATATACCCGGTGCGTATAGGCACCATTTCACCTTCTGGCAGTATACGGCTGTATAGCCAGGTGTTCTCCTAAAAAATATATTTATATTTGGCTCTACTGTTTTGTGTCCTCTGTGCCAACAAAACCCTGTTATATACCCGGTGCGTATAGGCACCATTTCACCTTCTGGCAGTATACGGCTGTATAGCCAGGTGTTCTCTTAAAAAATATATTTATATTTGGCACTACTGTTTTGTGTCCTCTGTGCCAACAAAACCCTGTTATATACCCGGTGCGTATAGGCACCATTTCACCTTCTGGCAGTATACGGCTGTATAGCCAGGTGTTCTCCTAAAAAATATATTTATATTTGGCACTACTGTTTTGTGTCCTCTGTGCCAACAAAACACTGTTATATACCCGGTGCGTATAGGCACCATTTCACCTTCTGGCAGTATACGGCTGTATAGCCAGGTGTTCATCTAAAAAATATATTTATATTTGGCACTACTGTTTTGTGTCCTCTGTGCCAACAAAACCCTGTTATATACCCGGTGCGTATAGGCACCATTTCACCTTCTGGCAGTATACGGCTGTATAGCCAGGTGTTCTCCTAAAAAATATATTTATATTTGGCACTACTGTTTTGTGTCCTCTGTGCCAACAAAACACTGTTACATACCCGGTGCGTATAGGCACCATTTCACCTTCTGGCAGTATACGGCTGTATAGCCAGGTGTTCTCCTAAAAAATATATTTATATTTGGCACTACTGTTTTGTGTCCTCTGTGCCAATAAAACCCTGTTATACACCCGGTGCGTATAGGCACCATTTCACCTTCTGGCAGTATACGGCTGTATAGCCAGGTGTTCTCCTAAAAAATATATTTATATTTGGCACTACTGTTTTGTATCCTCTGTGCCAACAAAACCCTGTTATATACCCGGTGCGTATAGGCACCATTTCACCTTCTGGCAGTATACGGCTGTATAGCCAGGTGTTCTCCTAAAAAATATATTTATATTTGGCACTACTGTTTTGTGTCCTCTGTGCCAACAAAACACTGTTATATACCCGGTGCGTATAGGCACCATTTCACCTTCTGGCAGTATACGGCTGTATAGCCAGGTGTTCTCCTAAAAAATATATTTATATTTGGCACTACTGTTTTGTGTCCTCTGTGCCAACAAAACCCTGTTATATACCCGGTGCGTATAGGCACCATTTCACCTTCTGGCAGTATACGGCTGTATAGCCAGGTGTTCTCCTAAAAAATATATTTATATTTGGCACTACTGTTTTGTGTCCTCTGTGCCAACAAAACACTGTTACATACCCGGTGCATATAGGCACCATTTCACCTTCTGGCAGTATACGGCTGTATAGCCAGGTGTTCTCCTAAAAAATATATTTATATTTGGCACTACTGTTTTGTGTCCTCTGTGCCAACAAAACACTGTTATATACCCGGTGCGTATAGGCACCATTTCACCTTCTGGCAGTATACGGCTGTATAGCCAGGTGTTCTCCTAAAAAATATATTTATATTTGGCACTACTGTTTTGTGTCCTCTTTGCCAACAAAACCCTGTTATATACCCGGTGCGTATAGGCACCATTTCACCTTCTGGCAGTATACGGCTGTATAGCCAGGTGTTCTCCTAAAAAATATATTTATATTTGGCACTACTGTTTTGTGTCCTCTGTGCCAACAAAACCCTGTTATATACCCGGTGCGTATTAGGCACCATTTCACCTTCTGGCAGTATACGGCTGTATAGCCAGGTGTTCTCCTAAAAAATATATTTATATTTGGCATAACGCGTGGCCAAAAAAGTAAAACGTCTGAAATGCGGAGGGCTAGCGCAATGGGACGTGGACGAGGACGGGGGCGCGGAAATGCTGGTGGGGGCACAAACCGCGTTGAAGCCAGTGGGGATACAATGCGTGCTGGTGAGGGGCAGCCAGCATTACGCTCATCCAGCTTCCCTGCCTTTATGGGACAGTTAAGCGGGGGGCGGGGTACACCTCTGTTGAGGCCTGAGCAGCGTGAACAGGTGGTGCAATGGATGGCCGATAACGCTTCCACCACCCAGTCATCCACACAGTCTCACTCTGACCCTCCTTCCTCCCAACCTGGCCAACAGAGTCAGCCCACCCTTGACCCCTCCCAGGACCTCTTTTCGGGTCCTTTTCCAGATGTGCTGCAAGAATCCCAGGAGCTAGCAGAGGAATTTGTTTGTAGTGATGCCCAAACACTTGAGTATCCGCCATCTCCTAGTGATGTGGACCCGGAACCAGCATCTGCTATCATGAGCGATGATGATGAGACACAGTTGCCATCAAGGGAGGCTGTTGGAATGTCCAGTGGGCAGGAGGAGGAGCAGAGAGAGGAAGTGGAAGAGGAGGTGGTGGACGACGAAATGACCGACCCCACTTGGACAGGGGTGATGTCCAGCGGGGAAAGCAGTGGAGATGTGGTCTGCGCATCACCGAATAAGGCAGCAAGAGGCAGAGGACAGTCCAGAGGCAGAGGACAGTCCAGACAGAGAAGGCAGGCCACAGCCAGCAGGGCCGAAGCTCTTCCCGGCAGCAGGCAGTCGCGCGAAGCTCCCCCATCGAGGCCTCGTACTTCTGTGGTGTGGAGATTTTTTAATGTTTGCGCGGACGACAAACTGAGCGCGGTTTGCGCAATCTGCCACTCAAAACTGAGTAGGGGCTCTGAGAAGAGCAATCTGACCACCTCAGGCATGCGCCGTCACTTGGAAGTCAAGCACTGGGCTGAGTGGGAGAGAGCAAACGCAATACAACCTGCGCCCGGTCTTGCTGCCACTGCATCTTCCCCTTTGTTGTGTGCTGCCACTGCGGTCCAGACCTCCAGCCAGGACACCTCCACATCTGCCTCTGCCTCGGCTACTTTGGGGCCTTCTCTTTCAGCCCCCCCTCCCCCGCATCTTCGTCTGCACCTTCCATCTCCTCGTCCCATCAACTGTCCATCTCGCAGGCATTCAACCGCAGGCGGAAGTACGCCTCCAGTCACCCCCAAGCCCAAGCCTTAACCTGCCTCATCTCCAAACTGCTGGCCCTGGAGATGTTGCCGTTTAGGCTTGTGGAGACGCAGGCCTTCCGCGACCTGATGGCGGCTGCCGCACCTCGCTATTCCGTCCCTAGCCGCCACTATTTTTCCCGGTGTGGCGTCCCCGCCCTGCACCAGCACGTGTCGCGTAACATCAGGCGGGTCCTGAGGTACGCAGTCAGCGCAAAGGTCCACTTGACCACCGACTCGTGGACAAGCGCTTGCGGCCAAGGACGCTACATCTCTTTGACGGCACACTGGGTGAATGTTGTGGAAGCGGGGACGGGGTCGAAAACAGGGACGGCCTACATACCACCCCCGCCCAAGATTGCCAGCACGGGTTCTGATAGACCCCCCTCCTCTTCCTCCTCCTCCTCCTCCTCCTCCTCTGCCTTAACATCGCCCTCAGCCCCTAGCTGGAAGCGTTGCAGCACTGGCGCGGGGAGACGTCAGCAGGCGGTGCTTAAGCTCATCAGCTTGGGCGACAGGAAGCACAGCGCCACAGAGGTGAGGCACGCCATATTGCAGCAGACAGAGATGTGGCTGTCGCCGCTGCAGCTAGGACCAGGCATGGTCGTGTGCGATAACGGCCGTAACCTGGTCGCGGCTCTGGAGCTTGCAGAACTCAATCACGTACCATGCCTGGCCCACGTTTTTAATTTGGTAGTACAAAAGTTTCTACAGACTTACCCCAGCTACTGGTGAAAGTGCGGCGCTTGTGCGCTCACTTTCGGAAGTCAACTGTAGCTGCTGCTAGCTTAAAAAAAATCCAGCAACGCCTCCATTTGCCTCAACATCGGCTGTTGTGCGACCTGCCCACTCGCTGGAATTCCACCTATTGCATGTTGGCCAGGGTGTGTGAGCAGCAGAGAGCATTGATGGAGTACCAGATGATGCATCCACGCGTGCATCCAACTCAGCTCCCTCAGTTTGCCAACCACGAGTGGCCATGGATGGCAGACATATGCAATGTATTGCGTATCTTTGAGGAGTCCACTAAGAAGGTCAGCAGCGAGGACGCTATAGTGAGCGTAACCATCCCGCTCCTATGTGTCCTTAAAGAATCGCTCATCGCAATAAGGGAGAACGCATTGCACACAGAGGAGACGGGGTAGGAGGAGACGCAACGCAGGTAGACAGTCAGACCACACTTTTGTCTGCTGCTCGGTGGCAGTTGCAGGAGGAGGAGGATGAGGAGGAGGAGGACAACGTGGAGGTGGCTGTGGAAGAGGATGCTGGCGGTGAGGGTAGCAGTCAGGCTGTGTGCGTCCCATTGGTTCAGCGTGGATGGGGCGGAGAGGAGGAGGAGGAAGAGGAGGAAATGGAAAATGATCCTTCTGGTGGGGGCAGTGACGTCATGCCTACTCAGAGTCTGGCACACATGGCTGACTTCATGCTGGGCTGCTTTTCCCGGGACATACGTGTTGTCCGGATATTGGAGAACAAACTATACTGGGTCTTCGCACTCCTGGACCCCCGGTATAAAGATAACTTCTCCTCTTTTATTCCGGTAGAGGAGAGGACGAAGCGATTACTGGAATACCAGAGGGAACTCGTGCAGAACATGATGCAGATTTTCCCACCCACCATCGCTGGCGGCAGAGAGGAGAGTGTCTCCCAGAGTCTGACAACATCGATCAGGCCCACAGCCACCAGGGGAACACTCTCCAAGGTGTGGGACACGTTCATGTCACCCCCTCGTGCAACTTCCATCACTGCGGGGCCCGCTATCAGCAGGAGGGACAAGTATCGGTGGATGTTGCGGGACTACCTGGCAGACCACACCCCTGTCCTCCCTCGGCGCCCTACACTTACTGGGTCTCCAAGTTGGACACGTGGCTGGAACTGTCCCTGTACACCTTGGAGGTGCTTGCCTGCCCTGCCGCCAGCGCGCTATCAGAAAGGGTGTTCAGCGCAGCCGGGGGCATTATAACCAATAAGCGCAGCCGCCTGTCAACCGACAGTGCCGACAGGCTGACGCTAATAAAAATGAACAGCAAGTGGATTGACCCGGACTTTGCTTGTACAACAGTGGAAAGCAGCCAAGAGTGAAGTGCCATCTGTATGAAGTGCCATTTCCTCCTCCTCCTCCTTAACCGCCGTAGAATTGCTGTATTAATAAAAAAAATTATGGCTCACCGCTTGGGCTTAATACAATCAATTTTTAAGAGGTCTCAGCTCTTGGGCCTCCACACAATTTTTAAGAGGTATCAGCTCTTGGGCCTCCACACAATTTTTAAGAGGTCTCGGCTCTTGGGACTCCACACAATGTTTGAGAGGTCTCAGCTCTTGAGCCTTAATACAATTTTCAAGAGGTCTCAGCTCTTGGGACTCCACACAATTTTTAAGAGGTCTCAGCTCTTGGGCCTCCACACAATTTTTAAGAGGTATCAGCTCTTGGGCCTCCACACAATTTTTAAGAGGTCTCGGCTCTTGGGACTCCACACAATGTTTGAGAGGTCTCAGCTCTTGGGCCTTAATACAATTTTCAAGAGGTCTCAGCTCTTGGGACTCCACACAATTTTTAAGAGGTCTCAGCTCTTGGGCCTCCACACAATTTTTAAGAGGTCTCAGCTCTTGGGCCTCCGCACAATTTTTAAGAGGTCTCAGCTCTTGGGACTCCACACAATGTTTGAGAGGTCTCAGCTCTTGGGCCTCCACACAATTGTTAACAGGTCTCAGCTCTTGGGCCTCCACACAATTTTTAAGAGGTCTCAGCTCTTGGGCCTCCACACAATTTTTAAGAGGTCTCAGCTCTTGGGCCTCCACACAATTTTTAAGAGGTCTCAGCTCTTGGGCCTCCACACAATTTTTAAGAGGTCTCAGCTCTTGGGCCTTAATACAATTTTTAAGAGGTCTCAGCTCTTGGGCCTCCACACAATTTTTAAGAGGTCTCAGCTCTTGGGCCTCCACACAATTTTTAAGAGGTCTCAGCTCTTGGGACTCCACACAATGTTTGAGAGGTCTCAGCTCTTGGGCCTCCACACAATTGTTAACAGGTCTCAGCTCTTGGGCCTCCACACAATTTTTAAGAGGTCTCAGCTCTTGGGCCTCCACACAATTTTTAAGAGGTCTCAGCTCTTGGGCCTCCACACAATTTTTAAGAGGTCTCAGCTCTTGGGACTCCACACAATTTTAAGAGGTCTCAGCTCTTGGGACTCCACACAATTTCTAAGAGGTCTCAGCTCTTGGGCCTTAATACAATTTTCAAAAGGTCTCAGCTCTTGGGCCTCCACACAATTTCTAAGAGGTCTCAGCTCTTGGGACTCCACACAATTTCTAAGAGGTCTCAGCTCTTGGGCCTTAATACAATTTTCAAGAGGTCTCAGCTCTTCGGACGCCACACAATTTTTAAGAGGTCTCAGCTCTTGGGCCTCCACACAATTTTTAAGAGGTCTCAGCTCTTGGGCCTCCACACAATGTTTGAGAGGTCTCAGCTCTTGGGCCTCCACACAATTTTTAAGAGGTCTCAGCTCTTGGGACTCCACACAATGTTTGAGAGGTCTCAGCTCTTGGGCCTCCACACAATTGTTAACAGGTCTCAGCTCTTGGGCCTCCACACAATTTTTAAGAGGTCTCAGCTCTTGGGCCTCCACACAATTTTTAAGAGATCTCAGCTCTTGGGCCTCCACACAATTTTTAAGAGGTCTCAGCTCTTGGGACTCCACACAATTTTTAAGAGGTCTCAGCTCTTGGGCCTCCACACAATTTCTAAGAGGTCTCAGCTCTTGGGCCTTAATACAATTTTTAAGAGGTCTCAGCTCTTGGGCCTCCACACAATTTTTAAGAGGTCTCAGCTCTTGGGCCTCCACACAATTTTTAAGAGGTCTCAGCTCTTGGGCCTCCACACAATTTTTAAGAGGTCTCAGCTCTTGGGACTCCACACAATGTTTGAGAGGTCTCAGCTCTTGGGCCTCCACACAATTGTTAACAGGTCTCAGCTCTTGGGCCTCCACACAATTTCTAAGAGGTCTCAGCTCTTGGGCCTCCACACAATTTCTAAGAGGTCTCAGCTCTTGGGACTCCACACAATTTCTAAGAGGTCTCAGCTCTTGGGCCTTAATACAATTTTCAAGAGGTCTCAGCTCTTGGGACTCCACACAATTTTTAAGAGGTCTCAGCTCTTGGGCCTCCACGCAATTTTTAAGAGGTCTCAGCTCTTGGGCCTCCACACAATTTTTAAGAGGTCTCAGCTCTTGGGACTCCCCACAATGTTTGAGAGGTCTCAGCTCTTGGGCCTCCACACAATTGTTAACAGGTCTCAGCTCTTGGGCCTCCACACAATTTTTAAGAGGTCTCAGCTCTTGGGCCTCCACACAATTTTTAAGAGGTCTCAGCTCTTTGGACTCCACACAATGTTTGAGAGGTCTCAGCTCTTGGGACTCCACACAATTTCTAAGAGGTCTCAGCTCTTGGGCCTTAATACAATTTTTAAGAGGTCTCAGCTCTTGGGAGTCCACACAATTTTTAAGAGGTCTCAGCTCTTGGGCCTTAATACAATTTTTAAGAGGTCTCAGCTCTTGGGCCTCCACACAATTTTTAAGAGGTCTCAGCTCTTGGGCCTCCACACAATTTTTAAGAGGTCTCAGCTCTTGGGCCTCCACACAATTTCTAAGAAGTCTCAGCTCTTGGGACTCCACACAATTTCTAAGAGGTCTCAGCTCTTGGGCCTTAATACAATTTTTAAGAGGTCTCAGCTCTAAGCTTCCCTTACTGCTGGGGTGACACACTGTAACAAACCTCCTCCTGTAAGCTTCCCTTACTGCTGGGGTGACACAATGTAACAAACCTCCTCCTGTAAGCTTCCCTTACTGCTGGGGTGACACAATGTAACAAACCTCCTCCTGTAAGCTTCCCTTACTGCTGGGGTAACACACTGTAACAAACCTCCTCCTGTAAGCTTCCCTGACTGCTGGGGTGACACACTGTAACAAACCTCCTCCTGTAAGCTTCCCTTACTGCTGGGGTGACACACTGTAACAAACCTCCTCCTTTAAGCTTCCCTTACTGCTGGGGTGACACAATGACACAAGAAGACATGTCTGACCACATCTCACACACACACACACACACACACACACACACACACACACACAATGACAATTAGGGGTGGGGTCTATTTGTTTTCCCCCTTGCCTATGCCATCTGTGGTTGTCATAGGCAACGTGATTTTAAGGGGTGCAGAATTTTGTTCTTCTTTTTTGTACAGTTTGGCTTGGGGTCCATGGCAATGTAGAGGAAAGAAGGTTTCCTTGTCTTGTCTCACTTTACGTAGAAGTTATATTGTGTTTGGAGTGTATTGTTGAGAGGCTGTGATAGTGGCGTAATAGTGCGACTTGGGCGCGTTATATGCACCCAGACATGCTTCCCCTGCTGTCCCAGTTGCATTCCAGCAGTGTTGGCATCATTTTCTGATGTTTCAGGGTGGACTTGGTGACCTCCAAGTGGTCGAATTGAGATTTCCAAGTGGCGAGCATTTTTTTCCCATAGACTATAATGGGATTCGATAATCGGTCGAGTAGTCGAGTAACGCGGTCTATTCGAATCGAAATTCGAAATTTCGAATATTTCACTACTCGCTCATCTCTAACAATCACAGATTTTGATGGCATGGCTGTTAAAAGCACCGTAGAGGAGAGAGCACTGCATTCATCAGTTATTTCCACATAGTTAAGAAGTCGAGTAAAAAACATGGAATTGAATCTGTTTGTTCTTTATACATGTTTTAAATTCTTGTAGTCTATATGGAAAATGATCTTTCTCTTCTGAAAAGGTCTTCCATCCCTTCGCCCATCTGTGTCACTGTGTCACATTAAGAGAGTTTTGGAGATGACAGCATTTGTAATATGCACTTTTGCTTTTGCTTTGTAATATGCACTTTTTCTCTCCCAGAAGTGAGGGGGGTTAGGGCGTCTTATGGTGCAAATGCTTTTTTTTTTTTTTTACCATAGGGGGGACTATATGCCCACTTAATTATTTTCCAAATAACCAAAAACAAAAAATACACAATGTGTCAATGTTGCAGAATGTATCCATTGTCAGTGTGAACACACTATATAAATATACACATGTGACAAATAGCCTGTGCAGATAAGGTGTCTCTAAAGTGTTAACATTATACACAACATACTTTGAGGATCACAAATAAAGTGCATGTGCAAAAGAAAAAAAATGGATATTTATCTAGTCAGAAGTAAATGTGCCAAGGGGTCACCTGATCCTCAAAGTATGTTTTATATAATGTTAGCACTTTAGAGACATGTTTCAGGCAGTCTTCTTGTTTATTATATAATTATAGTCTTTTGTTACATGTGTATATTTATATACTATTACATTTTATTATTAGCATCTCTAAACCCTAGGTACATCTCATAGAGCGAAACATGTGGTAAATCTCCTTTTATTGTTATTCATAAGGAAAAGGTCGTCTTTTGGTTTAGTTCAGGATTTCCACCTAAAGTTATTGTGTTTTTTTCCTATAAATGAGGATCTGTTTCTTCCATTATTTGGCCTGAACCCTACTGATCCAAAAGAGAAGGGTTTGCACACATTAGATGTAGTTAGGCCTGTCAAGTTCTTCTTGGATAGGGCAAATGATTTTTAATACCCAGTACATTTTTGTGGCCAGAGATCAACCTTATAAAGGAGCTCATGCATCTTAAACTGTCTTCACTAAGTGGATTTAAAGTGACTGGGGCCCACTCAATGAACACTAACATTACTAGTTCTGGTCATTTTGGGCATGTTATCATTAAGCCATGGTGGCTTAGATCTGAAAAATACCATTTTGTGAGTACTCACCTGTAAAATGGTTATTACGAGTATGTCACACACCCCACTTCCAAATATTCATGACACTTGGGAACCCAGCCTGTAGAGGGCGATCTTGCAGAGATGACATGGAAAAAGGAGCCCCTCCCGGTCCACAAGTACTGGGTTCCTCCCACTATTCCTCAGTCTTTTTAAAAAGCAGTGAAGAACCAGGAAGAGCAAATTATCTTCGATAATTGAAAAATAGTTTGAAAATAATAATCACCATATAAAGGATCCCTTAGAACAAAATGGGCGGGGGAAGTGGTGTGTGTGACATACTCGTAATAACAATTTTACAGGTGAGTACTCATAAAATGGTATTATTCCTAGTATGTCACACACCCCACTTCCAAATATTCATGACACTTGGGACATCCAATAGCAGTGTCTATAATGGGTGGGGATCCCCAAGGAATAATGCATAACTTAAATTACTGCAGCTTGCAGAATTTTCCGGCCAAAAGCAGCATCCGCTGAGGCCCGCACATCAACCTAGTAAAACTTAGAAAAAGTATGCACAGAAGACCAAGTCGCAGCCTTGCAAACCTGTTCAACAGAAGCCTGGTGCTGAAAAGCCCAGGAAGCTCCAATAGCACGAGTAGAATGAGCGGTGACACGAAAAGGGGGAACCTTCCCCTTCCCCAATGATGGCCTGACGTATCCACTTACTAAGGGAAGATTTGGCAGGAGCAAAACCCTTCTTGGGCCCAGAAGGCACAACAAGAAAAGCATCTGTCTTGCGGAAGGCCGAAGTAGTAACTAAATAATACTTAACACAACGAACTACATCCAAAGAATGTAAGACCCTTTCCTTGTCGTTACTAGGTTTAGGACACAAGAAAGGAAGAACTATATCCTGATTTAGGTGGAAAGCAGACACCACCTTAGGAAGGAAATCCGGTTTAAAACGGAAAACAACCTTATCTTGATGCCTCTCAAAATAAGGGGCTAGAATTGACAAAGCCGCCAGTTCAGAAACTCGGCGGACTGAAGTAATAGCAACCAAAAAGGCATCCTTCTGAGTAAGAATAGGAAGAGGAATATCCTGCAAAGGCTCAAAGGGAGCGGCCTGCATAGCTGAAAGCGCTAGGTTAAGGTCCCAAACAGGAAGTATAGGCTTTCTGGGAGGCCGCACATGCGCGACTCCTTGGAAAAAAGTCTTAACCAAAGAATGAAGAGCAAACGACCTTTGAAAGAAAATAGCCAAGGCAGAGACTTGCCCTTTCAAAGTACTAATCTGGAATCCCATATCCAGACCTCGTTGCAGATATTCCAGAATTCTAGGAATAGAAAATACTCTACAGGGCAAAGCCCTGGATTCACACCACTCAATATAGGACCTCCAAGTCCTGTAATAAATGACAGAGGAAGACTTCTTCCTAGCTCTAATAAGAGTCTGAATAACCACATCAGAAAGACCTTCTTCTTTCAAGATGGAGACTTCAGCAGCCATGCCGTCAAAGCCAGCGTTTGTAAATTGGGGTAACAAAGTTGACCCTGAGTGATGAGATCTGGAAGAAGAGGCAGATGGAAACGATCCACTGCCAGCCTTACGACGTCTGCGTACCACAGACGTCTTGGCCACCTTGGCGCCACCAGAATTGCTGGCGCCTCCTGCAGTGCTAACTTGCGCACCACCTTGCTGATCATGGAGAATGGGGGAAACAGATATAGGAACCACAGATCCTTCCAGGCCAGAGACATGGCATCCGCTGCCACTGCCAGAGGATCCTGGGATAGAGACACAAAAGCTGGCAGCTTGTGATTGTGGCGAGAAGCAAACAGGTCCAACTGTGGAGTCCCCCACGTGTGACAGAGGAACTGAAAGACCCTTGGATTGAGAGACCATTCTCCCTGGCGAGAACATCCCCTGCTCAGGGAGTCTGCCTCCACATTCTCTATCCCCGGAATGTAAACTGCTGATATGCAGGGAACATTGATCTCTGCCCACTGAAGGATCAGAGACACTTCCCGGAGGGCACCCCAAATGCGAGTCCCTCCCTAGTGATTGATGTATGCAACAGCTGTTCGGTTGTCTGACCGAATCTGAACTGGCAGACCCTGTAAGAAATGGGTAAGTCGAAGTAGAACAAGACGTATGGCCCGAAGCTCTAATACATTGATTGGAGAATGAGCCTCCTGAGGCCCCCACAATCTTTGGAACTGATGCTTCTTCCAGAAGTCCCCCCAGCCCACCAGGCTGGCATCCGTGGTAACCAGTTCCCAACACGGAGTCCGAAATGACTTGCCCTTCTGGAGGTTGAGCGATATTAACCACCACTGAAGGGACTGCAAAACGTGGGGAGACAATAGACAAGTCTGATTCAATGATAGTGGGCACCTGTCCCACTTTGCCAAGAGGAAGATCTGACGCATCCTTATGTGAAACTGGGCAAACGGGACTGCCTCGAATGCAGCTACCATCAATCCCACTAGTCTCATCCCTAGACGGATAGACTGATGAGGGTTGGACAAGAATAGCCGAATCAAGTCCTGCATCAGAACATTTTTGGACTGAGGAAGAAAAACCCCAGCCTGAAATGTATCCAGAATCAGGCCCAGGAAGGGAATTTCCCTGGACGGACAGAGAGAGGATTTGGGGTAACTTATTACCCATCCGAACCTCTCTAGCATAGAGACCACCGTCCTGGTGTCCAACTCTGATTGTTCGAGGGAGGAGGCCGCGATAAGAAGATCGTCCAGAAAAGGCACAATGCGGATGAACTGGACCCTGAATATAGCCATCACTCCTGCCAGCATCTTGGTAAAAACTCTTGGGGCCGAGGTAAGGCCGAATGGCAGGGCCACAAATTGATAATGCTGGTCTTCTATCAAGAACCTGAGAAATCTCCGGTGACCTGGAAAAATAGGAATGTGCAAATAAGCATCCTTGATGTCTATGGATGTCATGAAGTCCCCCTGACGGAGAGCATCGATCGTTGATCGCAGAGACTCCATGCGGAATTTTCCGAAACGGATAAATTGAGTCTCCTTAGGTCTAGGATAGGCCGAACAGAGCCGTCCTTTTTGGGTACCGTGAATAGTTTGGAGTAAAACCCCAAACCCCTTTCCGCTGGAGGCACTAGGCAGATGACAGCCATGTTTAACAGATTCGCTACTGCTGCCCGCAGTCCCTGCACAATTGCCGGATCTGACGGCATCCAGGAAATGAAACATCTGGGAGGAGGCCGGAACTCGAATTCCAGTTTGTGTCCGGAAGAGACTACTTCCAGAACCCAATTGTCTGATACCTCCGGACCCCAGACCTGGAAGAAGAACCGTAGCCGTCCCCCCACCCGTAAGGGTGAGGGCATCCCCTCATTGTTGAGCAGGCTTAGTGGCAGATTTGGTTTTGGACCCCCAATTCTGACTTGGACGGCCACGTCCCTTTCCTCTATTCCATGCATTCCCTCTAGGGGCTGAAAAGGCCGATCCTCTACCAGATCTAGACCCCCGAAAGGAATGGTTAAAAGAGGCCACTCCACGAAAGGAACAACGTTGTTTCTTACACTGAGGTAATTTACCTCCTTTAGTGACAGAATCCAATTTTTCTCCAAAGAGACGCAATCCCACAAAAGGGAGCGCTGTAAGCGATTTCTTGGCTACAATATCAGCTGCCCACTGCCGCAACCATACTGACCGCCGAATGGCGATTAACAAGGCAGAGGTTCTGCTGCACATGAGCAGAGTATCATCTAAGGCAGAAAGTGCAAAAGATGCAAACATCTCACATCGCTTAAGAGCGGCGTACTCATCAGAGGCCGGATCAAGCCCTGAGTAATTCATTAGGTCTCTCACAACAGACCTAATAGCCACTGTCATGAGTGCAGAAGCACCAACAGGCAGCAAGGCCGAGCCCACACTGGAAAAAGCGTGGCACGCCATTTGATCAATACGCCTATCCTCTCCATCTTTCAGTGTAGTGGAGTCAGGAGAATGCAACACAGAAGAATTGGATAAATTAAGCACAGGGGCATCCACCACAGGTGGTGATGACCAACGCTTAACAGTATCAGCTGGGAAGGGATATTTCTTGTCCCAGCCCAAGGGAATGCCAGGAAGCCGTGCAGGCTTCTCCCATTCTTTAAGAATAATTTCATCAAAATGCTTTTGATTTGGAAATTCTAAACGAGTTTTAGAGACTCCAAAGAATTCCCCTTTTTGAGGAGGGACTACTTCAGGAGGAGTGATAACCAAAACCTCAAATAACTGAGCAAGAGCCTTAGGGGTATCCACAACACTAGCTTCACCCTGCTCAATCACAGTACCAACAAATTGCTGTTCATCAGAAACATCTGAATCCTCATATAATTCTCCTTCTTCTAACTGAGAAGGATCAGACCAATAAAGCATTTCACAATTATCCAACTCACTTACTGGAACGGCCTGAGTCAAATGTTTCCTTTTAGCTGAGGCCTTCTTGGCCACAGAGCTAGACATTCATTTTTCAAGATGAGCCAATCTGGCACATAAATCAGAATGCGACTCACCACCCATGACAATATCACTAGGGGTACGGACAAGACATGGCGGAGTAGGAGATAAGGCAGAACCCGCAGATGCCGAAGCCTGGGCCCCAGTTTGCTGCATAATAGTTAATTGAGCACAAGGGACGCAAAGAATTGCGTTATCCCCAACAAGGGATGCCCCACATCCAAAACATTGCCGAGTCTATGCAGAGGGAACTGCATGCCCGTTGTCCTGAGATGCCTCCATATGGTGTTTAGTATTATACTATAATTGATTATAGTCGCCAAGTATATATGGGATTTACGCAATTGCTACCCGGGATGCCCCTTTAAATAGTCCCAAGTGGGAGGATATTAACACAAATGGACCCCCAAATAAGGGCTAAAGACCAGGAGAAACCCCTTTAAAATAAAGAGTTTCCACCTACAAAGAAAACAAACAGTCACCAATGCACACAATACAATAAATGACAAAGCATGAAAAAAATGGCAGAAACAAGCTGATTGGTACTCACAGCACCTTTAAATATGGAACGCTTCACGAATATGCGTGTCATCCTTGCGCAGGGGCCATGCTAATCTTCTCAGTATTGTTCCAATTTTAGTATATGTGCTGCCAAAGCAAGCACAATGAGGGAAGACCATAGGGAAGCAGCAGGAGCCAGGCAGACAAAGAGAATGAAATGATGCTGTGTGCCTAAGCCCCGCCCACCCCCAGAATCACATGACTGAGAATGGAGGGAAATTCAAATCTGAACATAGCCAGCAACAAAAGAGCTTTAAAAGGTAAGAAAAAGAATGCTGCCTAGACAGAAATAGGAAAATCTAAATAAAACATATCCTATTAAATAGTATAGTAAACATACATAATAATATATATGTAATAAAGATTTATTTTATATATCTTTTTTTTTTTTTAGGGGCATCCCATGCTGAGAACACCAACCCGGAAACCGCCTGCCCACATTTGGGTCTCACGGAGGAGTAAAACTCCTGTATACACCAGAAGGTGTATGTATCTACCTTTGCCTGAACCATACAGCCAGGGCTGGGAGGCATACAATATAACCAAACAGGTTTAAAGAGTATCAGACAGAAATAGAGAAAAAAAAAAGGGGCCTGGAGCAAACCCGGCTACCTGCAGCTTGAAGGAGAGTCATCTTCTGAATGCTTCGCCGACTGCAGAGACGAAAAGACTGAGGAATAGTGGGAGGAACCCAGTACTTGTGGACCGGGAGGGGCTCCTTTTTCCATGTCATCTCTGCAAGATCGCCCTCTACAGGCCGGGTTCCCAAGTGTCATGAATATTTGGAAGTGGGGTGTGTGACATACTAGGAATAATAATATTACCAAGTACCACAGGTCCCACCCTGTTAGCAGCTCAATTTTATGTTATGTGCTTCTTAAGTATTTAAGTGGTAGGAGTTTCTGAGTGACAGTTTTCCCTTTTATAAAGCCCCGAAACAGTGGGCAATAAACAACCTAATAAAAGTAATGTCCCTTTTCTTAGGATTATCTGTATCTTCATTCTTTGTTTAATGCAGATGGGAGAGGGATCAAAGTATTGTGTGTTTCGCACAGCCATTTTCAGATGTGGGTTATGTAGGTATGTATCTCTTATCTCAACTTCTTGGGGGTATATCTACACATCGATGGAAAGACTTTATTTTTTGAAATAAAACATGTTGCTTAGAAACAATTGCTTTTGTTGCAACAATAACATTGGTTTATCAGAGGGCAGTGAATCATGAACAATGAAAATGCTCCCTTTCATCCTTAGAAGGCAAATAGAAATTCAAACCATTTCGAAACCTGTCCAAGATATATTTACCTTAAATCATCCCTGTCATTCAAATGTGCTTGCTTTTAAGAAAAACATGTACAGTTGCTTTTGATTTATCCAAATACACCCAAATCAAGTCTGAAAATCTGTATTTTTGTGAGATGGGGAATGTCAGAAACTAAGCAACATAATTTGATGTAACAATAGGAGCAGCCAAGATCTGTTTGAAACCAAGAATGTATCCAAGTCACTAGCAACTGAAGAGAAGTTTTCACAAAACTAACCCTTTGCATTCTACCTTAAGCTGGCAAGCATTTTAAAGTCTGTAAGAAAGTGGGTTTATGTTAAACCACTCCTAAAAGTAACCCTAATCTCTAATATTGTCAAGTAATTGTATGTGGATCTGGCAGTTGTAGGCAGGGGCATAACTATAGGGGATACGACTGCACCAGGGGCCAGGAGGTCAGGGGCGCCCATCATTGTTGCTCTTTCACCTACCTGATCATATTGTGCTCACTTAGCATTAGCAGCATTCAGTTTTTTAGTATTTAGTGCAGTTAAAAAAGACATATGTATATGAACTTCAACCAAGGGTCAGGGCTGGGTAAAGTTGTTTTTAGTATTTACTCATAACAGCTAAAATAAACTATTAATGTTATTTTCTTTAAAAAAAAAATCCTGTCAGCTGTTGATTCTGTAACAAGTTTCTGTGGGAGGTTTTTCCACATGGTTATAGTTCTTATAGTAAAAAGTGATTGTCGGCTCTGGAGATTGAATTTTTTTCCAGATGTTGGGAGTGCCTCCTATGTCTTTAGAGAGGATTTTACCTGAAACCTCTAATTGCAGTTATTCCCACCATTTGACACTCATCTCCTCAGCCTCATTCGGTTCTGTGAACATCAAACATACGTTTCCTTTGATAAGGTTTGATAAGGTGAGTTACTCAAGGGTTCTCGTTTGGTGGACAACCTACTAGGACCTTCCTCCCTATTCCTGGATTAAAATCAGGGTTAAACCTGATCCCTGTCATTGGTCCTGAAATTCTAAAGATTTTGATCTTCTTATCCATTATTATTCCAATTAACACTGGGTGGTTCCCATCCCTCAGTTTCTTGGGATGAGATTTTATACAGATCTACTCTGAAAGTTTGATCCTATTGCTGTGTGCATGCCTGCGCCAGGCATTTGTGAATGGCCGGTGCAGGCACACTCCCTGTTAGAGGGAGGCGGGGGAGCTGCTCTTAGACGCATCGTGCGATCGTGTTGAGGTGAGTTGGCTGCGGCGATCTGGGGAGGTTTCACACAGTGGAGGAGAACAAAACCCAGGATAGTCAAAGCAATTGACTATCCTGGGTTTTGGTCCACTTTAATATGCCATTCCACTAGCCTTTGATTCATATTAGCTTTATAGTATCTCACTAAATCAGGCACCTGCAGTCAGCCTCTACTTATATCCATACAGTTTTTCTGAAAAAAACTACAGGGGTTTGTGTCCCCAGATATATTGAGATATCTACTCATCAAGTTGTCTAAAGAATAACCTTGGAAGAGAAATTGATACATACTGGATTACATAGAGCATCCAAAAGAGTACATTAGTCTTAATCACAGAAATTCTATTGAACCAAGAATTGCTTCATTTTTTGGAAGTTTGTTCCATTTTTTTAAATCAGATTTGATCTGGCAATGGTACATAGTTCAATTCTGTATCCCTAAATATTTTATCTGTTTCATCTGCCAATCAAAGCAAAAAAGCTCCTAGCACATCTTTAACATAGAATCATTAGCAGAGATATAAAGAACAACAGATTTGCTGTAGTTTTCAAATAATTTTAAACGTGCTAAATAACTGGAAGCGTTCAGTGGCTGTGTTACAAAGAAGCCTATTGTCAGCAAAAGCTGAGTATTTATACTCTTCTTGCCCAATTTTTACTCCATATATATCCAGGAGATTTTTAACAAAAAAAAAAAAATGAAAAATAAGGGTGATAAAGGGCACCCCTGGCGCTTACCATTTGTTAGTGCAATACTCACTGCTTGTGTACCAGAAGCATTAATCCTAATAGTTGGATTAGAATATAGGACCATAATCATATTTAACATCTTGGTACCAATACCTAAATACTTACATTTTGGATCCACACCCAGCTGACCCAGTCAAACACCTTAGATGCATCTGTTGACACAAAGATTGCCTCCATATTGTTTTTGCGAATCCAATATCGAACATCAAGGGTATTTATTGTATTGTCCCTGGCTTCTCGTCCAGGGACAAACCCCACTCGATCTTTCAAGATAAGCTGAGGGATCAAGGTTACTAATCTATTTGCCAGAGCCTTCACATAGATGTTCAAAAGAGTGCATAGGTGGCTACTCCACCTATCAATATACGATAGGTGTTACAGGATTTAGAGGCAAATACATTTATGTATAATCCGTCTCCCTACCAGTTAAGATGCCTCAGGTCAAAAAACACTTCTTAAAGGGAAGAATAACACAGAAAAAAACACTGTGCAGCAAAAAAAAGGAGGGAGAGACATCTTTCTCATTTCCTTTGCTATGTCCTCATCCTGTATGTTTGTCAGGACCCTCATTGTTTGTACCTGGAGGTCTAAATGGGAATATCTAGTTTGGAGAGGTGGGGGGGGGGGGGGGGGGAGAGAAGAAAAAAACAAGAAAATGAAAAGGGAAGGAAAATCCCTTTCCTGGGCTAAATACACTAACAAATATTAATATCAGTGAGTCTAATTGTGAATTCCTCCTCATATATCATAACCATAATATAGAACCTTCACCCAAAATATTTTGTGCATACCTAACCCCCCTTTCCAACTCTAAACTAACCCTAACCCAACGACATTCTCCCATCCCAACCCTCCTTTCAAACTATTCCACTAGTGTCAGAATAGATAAACATTATCTTACCCATAAGTGATATCATCAGGGCCGGCGTTAACATCCAGCAAGCCCGGGCAGCTGCCGAGGGCCCCCACCACCCCAGGGGGGCCCACGGACACCGGGCACAATGTGAAATAAAGAACATACTTTACAACCTTGTTTCTTTTTAAAAATGCCCGCACAGGCTGCCATGGCAGACGCGGCAATTTGCCAGCTGATGGCATAATCAGGGCGAACATCCGCCTTCCAAGCAGGGGAGGTGGGTGTGGTTTGTGCCAGGTGAGGTCCAATCACATTCGGCCAGTGATGACTGACACACAGAGACCCCTTCCTGTGTGTCCAGCACCACACGCTGCTCTCTCTCCTCCCTCCCTGGCTGCTGCATGAATGAGTGAGTGTTTTTTTTTAACTCTTAGTTTGCTCAGCTTGCCCCAGCACACACTCTAGCCCTGGTGCCTGTGTGTGGTTTAGCAGGGGTTAATTCCCCTCCCACCCTACTAGCATCTCCCTCTGTGCTCCTTGACACTGCCTCAGCACTCCTGTCAAAGGAAGAAACCTCTGTCTAACAGCTTGAAAGGAATTCGTCCTGCACCCGGCTCCTTGTCTGCTTCTTGTGAGTGTCCAGTGGAGGGGGGTTGGACTGGACAGAGGGACGCTGATAGCCAGCATGGGGGAGGTAGAGGCTGACATACTATGGGAGGGGTAGCTAGGCAGTAATCAGGTATTGGAGGATACATGGATAATCAATGTCCTCCCTGGGACATAAGAGAGTGTTAGTTATTGAATTTTATAAAGTAACATTGCCAATTTCCCTATCTCTGGAACATCCTGATTTGGGACGCACCCTGTGTGAAACTAACACAATCGCCCAGTGTACTAACCTCACTAGTGATCCCGTGGCACATGTGCAGGAATTAGAGTGAAAAGCTGAAAGGGAGCAAAAGCCACTTATTAGCTAGCGTATGTGTTGTATGCAAATAGCTAAATAGCTAAATAGTTGCTGTGCGGGTGCACATCACGGCTTGTGCTTTATTCATGTTCATGTGTCCCAGTTTGGCTAATTAAGGTATGAATGGAACATAAGCACTGATTTCCATGATTTGTGGGCTCGCCGGAAGCTACATTTTGTACAACTGATTGCAAGGTTTCCCACAGTGGGGCAACTCAGGATGTCCTGCTGGTGTGGAACACCCAAAGAGTGAAAATCCTGGGTGTTTTTCCTCTTTAAAGTGGGCCAACACCCTCCCTGTGGATTGGGATGTGGATGCCATAACCCCAACCACCAACTCTACCCAGCCATCCCTGTCCTTTTCATTTTGCCCATCCATCCATCTTCCTCCCAGTTACCTCTCCATCCATCCATTCCTGCCCTTCCCATTCTATCCATCCCTCTTCCTCAATACTCTGCCCACTCATGTGGGGGCAAAATAAAAAACAACTCCAATATGGGGTTGGAGGGCAAGCAGTCCTTCTTAGTTTTGGCCATGGAATTTATAGACCCTTGACCCACGACTCTCTACCGCAAAGGGGCCCACTGATGCCATGCTGCCCGAGGGCCCACATAAACCTGGAGCCTGCCCTGGATATCATCATGTACCTTATATACTTTGAATAACCCAATCCAAGGAAAACTCTATCGCACAGAGAAAAAAGAGGAGGGGGTAAACCAAACAGCCCCCTCCCAACCTTCATTTCAATGTATTCCCTTTGTGGCAAATTAGTATCAAACATGTATTTTTTCCTACCTGTAAGTGGTGACATCATGTGCCTTATCCTCTTACAATAACCCAATCTGCAATTGATTGCCATCCCACCCCATAAAGAAAAAAAGGAGCACTCAATTTTGACAAGGGGTTAGAAGGATGGGACATATACAGTTAGCATTGTACTTACCGTATATATATCAAATTACCTAGCATTGTATTTGTAATACATGAGAAGCATGAAAGATATGATATGAGGGGAGGGAGGAGGCGGAGAGGAAAGTAAAAAAATGTTTTCCTTTTCCTTTTCCCTTCCCTCCATTTGCCACCCCCTCCCCCTCATACATACATATACAATACTTCACAAAATTACATGTTTCCCACCATTTTATCTCATTTGCAAAACTAAAACCCACAATTCATCCCCCTTCCTCAAAACAGACACACATTATACCAATTGCTCTATCCTAAAATAAAAAAAAACTATGTATCTGCTCAATCTTCTTCCTTTTTAGCAAGCTTTAAAGAAAAAAAACAAAAAAAAACAATCTGAGTTCGATAACCAGCGTTCCCAGAGTGTTACAAAAATGTGGAATACAGGGAGTAGCTCACCCCTCCTTTTCACCTGACGGTACATGATAATATGATTGCACAGTGTCTGTAGTAGCGGTCGAAGAGATCTGCTTTGGCGAAGGGTGTATGTGGATAAATCTGAAAAGATGTTGATGTTACTTCCTGTGAAATTAATTGCACCCCTGGTCCAGGTGCCTATCAAGTTCTCCTCCTTCCACGGTCTCTTTTAGGCAATTTAGTGTAAAGAAGAAAATCTCCCGATCTTGTCTGGCCATCCTTAAACCGGACCCTCACCATGATTTATTGAAATGCCCAAACCCCTAAAAAACGATTCCCCAGCATCTAAAATTAATACATTTTAAGTTTTTAGTCACTTACTTATTATTCTTTCCCCCACTGGGCTGCAACTCTGTTCAGGACTTTAGGATCTTGACTCAGAAGCATCACATTTACTGAGGAGAGGAGAGTGGGACAAAGTACAGGAGGGTGGGTTATAGCTGTTCTTTGCTCAGAATGAGCAGAGCTGGGGTCAGGAAAAGGTCAGCAATCCCAGAATGCAGAGCGACACAGTCAGAAGGCACTTCCTGTTTGCAGGCTGCCTGATGTTCCATGAGCCAACATCTTGGATGTTTAAAGGCTTATAACATGCAGTAGATGCAGGTAGGATGATTTTTAATGTGAGCAATCTGTATGTACAGGGTGTGGGAAACATATAAGAAAGACTCTTGTTCAGAGTGAAGGACCGCTTTAACTGTTTCTGGAACCCTCCTAATCCTAATATTTGAATGCTGGCCTCTATTATCTAAGTCCTCAATCTTGCACTGCATCTGGATTAAATGAAAATTGTGACAGCTTATTGTCTTGCATAGAATTCTACTATATTTTGTGCCTGGCCAAGCTCTCAAATTTTTTATTTTTCCTATGGATTCTCTAAGCTCAGATTGTAGAGTTTCAATCATATTTTTAAAGGAAGTGATTTCATCGGTATGTGCCTTTAACTCCACACATTTAGGTAGCAGGCTAAAGTGCTCCATCATTTCTTGTCCCACCCCTAGGGGTAAGAGTGGCACGATACTTGATCTATCACCCCCCATGTCATTAAGGTGCCCAATAGATTTGGTCTTAGCGGAAGTCTGGGTTACAGACCTTTCTTCTTCTGGCCATATGGCCGAGCTTTCCGGGGTACCATCAGTATATCTCTTGTAGCCTCAGAAATAGGAGGAGGGGAGCAAAGAACCTTTCCACTCCTCGGAGCATGTTGGCCAAAAGATCTCAGGAACTTTTTTGGGCGAGAATGAGTATCGATTCCGGTGGGTTAAGTTGGGGGGTCGATTGACTACATTTTATATCCAGTCCCAGGTTATCCACTCTGGGTCCCACAATTAGTGGCAATAAGCCAAAATTGTCAACTGATCTAGCCGCAGTAACCAGACAACCCAGCTATAAGCCTGCCAATTAACCACTCACCCCCTCAGCCATCAAACCACTTCATGGTGTCATCTTCACACTCGTCTCTAGGGCCTCACAGCAATCCCTCCCTAGTTCAGCCATTGTCCTAAAGAATTGCACCCCCCCCCTTCTTCCTACCAGCTAGGGGAGTCCCGGCGCTAATTTTGTCCTCACCAGTGAACAACAAGCCTGCAGGGGAGGGGGACCAGCACCATCAATCAGCTGAAACACGCCGCCTTCCCTTCACCTTCAACCTGCCTCTGCCGCCACCTCTACCTCCGCCTATGCACCTCGCCTTCTTCTCTGTGGCCGGTGCCGTCAGACCTCCAGGTCGCTCCCCCGGTGATAGGCCCGCTGCTCCAAAGGCAAAGAGCAGATTCAGCATTACGAGCCTACGATGTAACACGGCTGGGCCACCACCACACAAAGACCGCCCTCCGCTTTGCAGCAGCCAAACAGGTGTCGGGTAGTCCCTTTGGGAGCAGGGATAGGGCAGGGGGAGAGCAAACTCCCATGTTTGGGAGTTGCACCTTGCATCCGGTCACGCCCTCTCCCTGGGACGCCTCCCATCCCAGGTAACTTTATGTAGATCTGGCACTTGTAGACAGGAGCGTAACTATAGGGGATACAACTGCTGCAGGGGCCAGGAGGTCAGGGGCCCCATCATTGTTGCTCTTCCACCTTATTGATCATATTTGTGCTCACTTGGCATTATCATCATTCAGTTACATAGTTAGTACGGATGAAAAAAAGACATGTCCATCAAGTTCAACCAAGGGTCTCCTCTTGAGACTAAATAAAGTTAATTCCCATAATCTTTCTTCAGAACTAAGATCCTAAGATCCTTCATTCCTCGTATCAGTTTGCTGGCTCTCCTCTGCAGCCTTTCCATAATCAGGGCATCCTTCCTATGAACTGGTGCCCAGAACTGGACGGCATTTTCCAGATGAATGTTTCAGTCTTTAGTTGTCTAGCTGCATCTAATTAAAAATTAAAAGTTAAAAAACAGAAAAATGTTTACTGTATGAGCATTGAAAGGGCCACATTCAATGTTCGTACCAGGATCCCATCACATTTAGTTTCCATCCCATGGCTTGCACTCGAGGTTATAGGGCAACCTCAGGTAAGCCTGCTCCCAAGTTATTTATTACATTATATATCCCAAATGGGTCTCCCATAGATTAGAGTTAGGACTGCACCTCACAGAGGCACCTTGACGCTTGGTGGTGCAGCTTAAGCATACTTCTGCAGAGGTGTGTGGACCGAGTCCTCTGTTTTTAACCAGTTTTAGAGACAGATTTTAGGTTGTCTGCAAGCTAACAGGGTTGAGTGCTGTGGCTCCTTTAAGACTTTTGTATCCTAATTGCCCTGCTCACGTGCACCTCCCAGGTTAGTTATAAAATGGCGGCTGCCATCCTTCCTTTGTAATAAAAAAACAGAACCCACTTTTCCACCTCAAAACTTATAGGTTATTTACCAGGATGTTTAGGGAATTATGAAAGAGTCATGGAAACGCCATTACCAGTAGGTGTAATTGGAGCTTCCATTTCCTCTTCCCCGATGCACCCCTGGAGACTTGCAGATGAGCTTTTTCTTTAGGGAGGAGGACCACAGTAGAAAGGATCTTAAGGATCTTATGAACATACGTAAGGTCTTCTGAAGCCAACAAGTCCATTGTGTAATGTTTGGCAATTTTAAGAGAATTAGACAATGCTGCTGATTTACAAATCTGATCAATCAACGCTGAAACAAACTCTACCCATGTGGTAGATAAGGATCTTGTGAAGCGTGCCTTAATACCCTCGGGAACTGTTAACCCTTTTGATTAAATGTGGAGATTACCTCTTTGATCCATCCAGATAATGTACTTTTTTGATGCCACCTCCTCTTTCTAGGTCCCAGAAACCGCAAGAAAGCGGAGTTAGGTACTTATTAGAGATGAGCGAGTAGTATTGACCGAGTCGGTATTCGATCGAATACTACGCTATTCGTCATACTCGATTTCGATTGAGTACAGCGGCGATGGCGCACTTACAATTCGTTTCCCCTCCCACCTTCCCTGGCGCGTTTTTTACACCAATCACCATGCAAGGGGGTGGGACAGGTCCTGGGAGGACGCTGGCATCGCGAGAACGGCGTCTAGACGCATTGGCTGGAAAAACCATGTGACCTCGAATCTACAAAACTCAGCACTTCCTCTTCGTCAGCATTAGCAGCTTGAACTTAGTGAGGGATAGACGCTAAGAGCAGGGAAAGACAGGCTGTAGCTGTATGTAGGCAGGCAGGGCCCCAGAAGCTCAGAATATCGCATTTACCACCATATACACCAGCTACCAGAAGACAGGAGAGTCATTGAGTGCCCTTATTAGGGCTACTATGCTGAACGGTATATATCTCAGTCTAGCTATATACACACTGCACACAACGGCTGCTTTAGTGAGGGGTAGCTGCTGCTGCAGTAGGGACAGAGAGGCTTCAGTGGTGTATTAGCACCTATATACAAAACTATATACACTCTGCACAAAACGGCTGCTTTAGTGAGGGGTAGCTGCTGCTGCTGGAATAGGGACAGAAAGACTTCAGTGGTGTATTAGCACCTATATACAAAACTATATTTGGCACTACTGTTTTGTGTCCTCTGTGCCAACAAAACCCTGTTATATACCCGGTGCGTATAGGCACCATTTCACCTTCTGGCAGTATACGGCTGTATAGCCAGGTGTTCTCCTAAAAAATATATTTATATTTGGCACTACTGTTTTGTGTCCTCTGTGCCAACAAAACCCTGTTATATACCCGGTGCGTATAGGCACCATTTCACCTTCTGGCAGTATACGGCTGTATAGCCAGGTGTTCTCCTAAAAAAAACCTTCTATATTTGGCACTACTGTTTTGTGTCCTCTGTGCCAACAAAACCCTGTTATATACCCGGTGCGTATAGGCACCATTTCACCTTCTGGCAGTATACGGCTGTATAGCCAGGTGTTCTCCTAAAAAAAACCTTCTATATTTGGCACTACTGTTTTGTGTCCTCTGTGCCAACAAAACCCTGTTATATACCCGGTGCGTATAGGCACCATTTCACCTTCTGGCAGTATACGGCTGTATAGCCAGGTTTTCTCCTAAAAATATATATATATATTTGGCACTACTGTTTTGTGTCCTCTGTGCCAACAAAACCCTGTTATATACCCGGTGCGTATAGGCACCATTTCACCTTCTGGCAGTATACGGCTGTATAGCCAGGTGTTCTCCTAAAAAATATATATATATTTAGCACTACTGTTTTGTGTCCTCTGTGCCAACAAAACCCTGTTATATACCCGGTGCGTATAGGCACCATTTCACCTTCTGGCAGTATACGGCTGTATAGCCAGGTGTTCTCCTAAAAAATATATATATATTTGGCATAACGCGTGGCCAAAAAAGTAAAACGTCTGAAATGCGGAGGGCTAGCGCAAAGGGACTTGGACGAGGACGGGGGCGCGGAAATGCTGGAAATGGCTGGAACTGTCCCTGTACGACTTGGAGGTGCTTGCCTGCCCTGCCGCCAGCGTGCTATCAGAAAGGGTGTTCAGCGCAGCCGGGGGCATTATAACCGATAAGCGCAGCCGCCTGTCAACCGACAGTGCCGACAGGCTGACGCTAATCAAAATGAACAGCAAGTGGATTGACCTGGACTTTGCTTGTACAACAGTGGAAAGCAGCCAAGAGTGAAGTGCCATCTGTATGAAGTGCCATTTCCTCCTCCTCCTCCTCCTCCTCCTCCTTAACCGCCATAGAATTGCTGTATTAATAAAAAAAATTATGGCTCACCTCTTGGGCTTAATACAATCAATTTTTAAGAGGTCTCAGCTCTTGGGACTCCACACAATTTCTAAGAGGTCTCAGCTCTTGGGCCTTAATACAATTTTTAAGAGGTCCTGTAAGCTTCCCTTACTGCTGGGGTGACACACTGTAACAAACCTCCTCCTTTAAGCTTCCCTTACTGCTGGGGTGACACAATGACACAAGAAGACATGTCTGACCACATCTCACACACACACACACACACAATGACAATTAGGGGTGGTGTCTATTTGTTTTCCCCCTTGCCTATGCCATCTGTGGTTGTCATAGGCAACGTGATTTTAAGGGGTGCAGAATTTTGTTCTTTTTTGTACAGTTTGGCTTGGGGTCCATGGCAATGTAGAGGAAAGAAGGTTTCCTTGTCTTGTCTCACTTTACGTAGAAGTTATATTGTGTTTGGAGTGTATTGTTGAGAGGCTGTGATAGTGGCGTAATAGTGCGACTTGGGCGCGTTATATGCACCCAGACATGCTTCCCCTGCTGTCCCAGTTGCATTCCAGCAGTGTTGGCATCATTTTCTGATGTTTCAGGGTGGACTTGGTGACCTCCAAGTGGTCGAATTGAGATTTCCAAGTGGCGAGCATTTTTTTCCCATAGACTATAATGGGATTCGATAATCAGTCGAGTAGTCGAGTAACGCGGTCTATTCGAATCGAAATTCGAAATTTCGAATATTTCACTACTCGCTCATCTCTAGTACTTATATGTAATGTAACAACATCCTGCTGACATCTAAAGAATGACATTTGTTTCTGTTTCATTTCTGGGATTTCGCGAACCGATTCTTGATTTTTTAAATGGAATTTTAAGACCACCTTGGAAAAAGATTTACTCTATCTTTATGAAGTGAGATACAAGAGGGGTATATATTAGAAGCTTGAAGTTCTCATGTAGGCCTGGCTTTTGTTATAGCCACAAAAAAACAGTTTTCCAAGACACAAACTTAAGGGAGCTGCATCACAAGTTCTGGTGAAAGAGACAGATTTTAATGATACTTTTCTATAATACTTTTCATTACTAATGCAATAACTCCAACCCATGTCCTGCCCTCAATGCTGTAACCTCAGACTTGTGCACGATTGTTAACCAAATTGGGTGGCCTCCCTGGAGATGACACATGCTGGTCATGGTTTGGCCAGGGGGCGTTAAGATCCCAGGCTGATTTCTGGTCACAGTCCGCCACTGGTGATGAGTGACATTCCTCTGGACAAATCTAATTCCTCAGCAGGGAAGAAAACCCAGCCGGCTACTTCACAATGAGGTGAATGGTGAGATGTGAGTGCACTCACCTTGACAGCCTATCCGCAGCTACATGCTCTCTAGGTGACTAAGAGTGTGCAATCAAGGGAAAAAACATGGCTATTGACTGAGATCAGGACGTCCCACCAGTCACCAAGCATCAGGTTGAGTTCTGCATGCGCTGTTGAAGCTTCACATATGCCTTCTATGAGAACGCGCTGTCTGAGACATGAACAGCACATGCCCATGGTGACGGCTGTGGGGCAAAATTGGTACATAATACCTTTAATGTAAGTAACAAAAAAAACAAACATGTATATATATATATATATATATATATATATATATATATATATATATATATATCGGTATATACATAGTCAGGATCAGAGTTACTTTTGACAATGACATTTATCAAAATAAAGTCTAATGCAGTTTATTGATGAAAACATACATCAGGGTGCAATGAAAACTGCAATACAAAAAGTCATTTTCATCAGGGGTTAAATAAACGGCATATAAGTTCCACATGTTTTTTAGGAGGCATGCAGCCAAAAGGCTTTCATTCACAGGTTAACAGGTTCACATGTCTGGCTCATCATACAACAGACTGCTTTGACCTTCAGCCTTTTCTAGCCCAATGATCTCAGAAGATGTGAGGACTGAGGCAGACAGGTAAAGTCTGGGCCGGAAGGAGAGGATTGACAGGTTCCACTACTAAACCTACCTGCCGTTCCATAAAAAGCCATGTCCAGAGAAAACACTAATAAATGGCTTCAGTTGAAACACTGAACCAAACAGCCTCTGTCATATATCACTAAGCTTAGAGGCTTATTCATAACTAACGCCAGGTATTGGCAAATGAGCGTCTGTATAGCGGCACTTAGAGCAACCGCTAGTGGACACTGTAAACATATATCGGGCGCTGTAACAGAGTGCCTCAGACGCTCTAGTAACCTAGCCGGCATTGATGAATGTGATGTATGTTAGGCGCTCTAACACCAGTACAGCGCTGCAGGGAGCGAAATGTAGCACCAGCTCAGTGAGACTGACTCTCAGCAACTTAAACAATATTCAACAAAAAACAGACTACAGAGTGTTGAAGCACAGAGCAGCAGATGCTGCGTGATTAAAGTCTGTTTTTGAACACATATCCACCTGTAACAAAGCGAGAACACATGGAATTACATTGCTGTAACATTGTAACATTAACACTTTAATGCCAGACCTGTAAATACAATTCTGCATAAAAAAACAAATAAAATTAAAAATGTTTTCAAAAATGACTTTTTCTAGAGAGGTCACACATACGGTATATTTGAGAGAGAAAAAATTATTTTAATTTAATTAAAAAAACAAAAAAACCCTGTTAAAACAAAAGAAAAGTAACGTCCATTGAAATGTATGGGAGAGTGACAGGTGCCGACAGGTAATACCTGGCGCTCTGGAAGCTTGAGCGCCGGCTCTATACGCTGAGCCACCTGTAATGATGAATCAGACGCTACATGGCGCTGTTAGAGTCGCTCACCAGATTTGCTTTTATAAATGTGGTATTGCATACAGCGCCCGGCGTTCACCAGACGCTGCCTGCCGCTACGATGCACTACCTGGCGCTATCCCTTGATGAATAACCCCCTTAGTGTCCTGGGTGAGATATTCATTCTTTCTGATCTGTTACCCACTGCATAATGTATGCACAATATATATACAATATAAATATACAAAAAAAATATAATATATATACACACACTACCACAGCAAAGACTTTAACAAGAGAGATCAGTTAAAATGATTTATGTAGCTTCGTTAACAATATTAAGAGTAAATGGCTTTTATCAGCATTGGTCCTTAAAGAAGACCTCAACAGTCTCTTCAACAGTAAGCACACTCAGGCCTACTCCCGTTAGTGGCAACATGACCCAGCCTTCTTGTAGGTCCTGTCGCATCCCAGCCCTGAGTGCTTCCTGCACTCCCATGGCTGTCTGGCTGTGGGCTCCCCTCAGTCCAGTCAGCAGCACCTGTGAGTGAGAGCCCCATCCTTTTATTGTGCTATATATATAAATATGTTTACTCACATTTTTATAAATTGATTTTTTCACTTTCTCTGGCACAAAAAAGCAGCGCCTCTACACAGCACTGTTATCAGTATACTGTGCATGCTTGTGGAGAGGAGCAGCATAGGCTGACCGCATCTTCTCTTCTTGTTAGAAGGCCGGCAGCCTCACTTGCCTGCTTTCTCTAGCCAAGACTTCTGCAGGTTTTCCCTTCAGTAGTGCACATACCCCATATACAGTGCACGTGGAGAGGAGCAGGATAGGCGAACCTCCACTTCTTTCGTTGGTAGGAGACCAATGGTCTCAAAAGCTCTTCAGCAAGTACTTCCAAAATGTTTCCCCTCAGCAGAGCACGCTCTATGGCATTGAGTCCATGCAACTGCAGGGAACAATGATTGGGTGAGGGCTGCACTAGATTGATTAGCAGTATACTCCCCTCTTACAAGTAATTCAAAATTAAAGATCATTGTGAAGATTAAGAGGCTATGGAGGCCATGAATTGTAGGAGAGAGAACCATGACACCTCTGGGCTTTTTTTGAACAATCTTCTCCAGGAGCCTCAAGAGAAGGGGACATTTGGTTTGCATTACATTATCTACTCTTTCTGGGAAGTCGTCTGGGTTTAAGGAAAAATAATCTGTGAAGAGCGTTCATCCAGATTTCAAAGAGATCCAACTGAGGCAGGCTAAACCAAAGAGTTATTTGATAGACCACCTCTGATGTAGACACACTATTTTGCCTTGTGATGATTCTTCCTTTTAAAATCTAGTGTCACTGCTGACAGGGAAATCAATCTGAGACTGTGAGCACCCCCTTGCGTCAAGTAGGCAATTACTGTTGTGTTGTTAAGTCCCTCTGCTGCAGCACTGCTTTGTTTGCCTGAAGTGCTTTCCAGACCACCAGGTGTCCTTTTTGGTAAAATGAGAAACTCTAAGTTCTGAATCAACCCCCAATCCCAGTTTGGATATTCATCCATTGTCCACAAGGTTAGAAAGTTTGTTATTAAACGAATTAAAAAAAATTGGTCAAGTGATTCTCATTTTCCATCCTATGTAAGAATTGGTAACTAAAGCTTCTGGTGTGATGGAAAACAGGCTTTCATGCTGCCTAAACAGGGCATGGCTTCCCTTTGGGGCAAATTTGAAACCTTCTAACTTTTGCACTACAGATACATGTTTGTCTTTTGGCAATGACTTTTGGAGGTGAGAACCCCCAAAAACATTTTGCAGTGATGTCAAATTCCTTGTGATTAATTAACCAGCCCAGATACTCTATAATCTTTAGGACTTAATGACTTTGTATTTCTATGGTTAGTTCCTGGGTGGAAATGATCAAAAGGTCATTCAGGTAAGGAAAAGTGATGAGCCAAAGCGGAGACAATCTAGTTTGGAAGCCTTCCAGCTGGAAAGTCTCAAGTGTTTGGCTTTCAGGAGTACTGCTAGCTCTGGCCACAACAACGTCTGAGCTGGTATAAGGGCTCATTGGACACCTTACCAGTTCACAAACAGTTAAAAAGAAAATAGTTTATAGGAGGCATCCTTTATGCCTGGTCTGGTGGCCTGAGATCTTCTTGGTGCCCTGAAAGATGCTAAAGCAGGTCTCCTGCTGGAATTCGTAGTGAGGTGACCCACCAAGCTAATCATGGCCCACTGGGGCAGGGAGCCTTTTATACCCCAGAGGAGGGGCCTCTGTAGACTTCCCCCCATGTGACTAATGACTAGAGATGAGCGAACTTTTGAAAAATTCGATTCGACTGATTCGCCGAATTTTCCGACAAAAATCGTTTCGACCCGAATAAATTCGCGACGAATCGCTATTAAAAACGGCTATTTCTGAGCCTCCTAGAGCCTCAATAGGGTTGTAAACCATTCAGCCTTGCTGTAACACGCACAGGATGCGTGCTGGGTTAGTTAAATAATACTTTGAAGAAATATCACATGCAGATCAGAGGCATCGCTAATAGAATCGCAGAGCGGCACAATTGCAGAGAGTTGAAGTGGCATCACTATGAGGGGCAGAAGGAGCCCAAATATACACTGGAGTTGGCCTCAGGAGCCCAAAAATTGGATGAATCACACCCTGGAGTTGGCAGAAGTTGGCAGCAGCAGCAGCAGGAGCCCAAATATACACTGGAGTTGGCTTCAGGAGCCCAAAAATTGGATGAATCACACCCTGGAGTTGGCAGGAGTTGGCAGCAGCAGCAGCAGGAGCCCAAATATACACTGGAGTTGGCTTCAGGAGCCCAAAAATTGGATGAATCACACCCTGGAGTTGGCAGGAGTTGACAGCAGCAGCAGCAGGAGCCCAAATATACACTGGAGTTGGCTTCAGGAGCCCAAAAATTGGATGAATCACACCCTGGAGTTGGCAGGAGTTGACAGTAGCAGCAGCAGGAGCCCAAATATACACTGGAGTTGGCCTCAGGAGCCCAAAAATTGGATGAATCACACCCTGGAGTTGGCAGGAGTTGACAGCAGCAGCAGCAGGAGCCCAAATATACACTGGAGTTGGCCTCAGGAGCCCAAAAATTGGATGAATCACACCCTGGAGTTGGCAGGAGTTGACAGTAGCAGCAGCAGGAGCCCAAATATACACTGGAGTTGGCCTCAGGAGCCCAAAAATTGGATGAATCACACCCTGGAGTTGGCAGGAGTTGACAGTAGCAGCAGCAGGAGCCCAAATATACACTGGAGTTGGCCTCAGGAGCCCAAAAATTGGATGAATCACACCCTGGAGTTGGCAGGAGTTGACAGTAGCAGCAGCAGGAGCCCAAATATACACTGGAGTTGGCTTCAGGAGCCCAAAAATTGGATGAATCACACCCTGGAGTTGGCAGCAGCAGCAGCAGGAGCCCAAATATACACTGGAGTTGGCTTCAGGAGCCCAAAAATTGGATGAATCACACCCTGGAGTTGGCAGCAGCAGCAGCAGGAGCCCAAATATACACTGGAGTTGGCCTCAGGAGCCCAAAAATTGGATGAATCACACCCTGGAGTTGGCAGGAGTTGACAGTAGCAGCAGCAGGAGCCCAAATATACACTGGAGTTGGCCTCAGGAGCCCAAAAATTGGATGAATCACACCCTGGAGTTGGCAGGAGTTGACAGTAGCAGCAGCAGGAGCCCAAATATACACTGGAGTTGGCCTCAGGAGCCCAAAAATTGGATGAATCACACCCTGGAGTTGGCAGGAGTTGACAGTAGCAGCAGCAGGAGCCCAAATATACACTGGAGTTGGCTTCAGGAGCCCAAAAATTGGATGAATCACACCCTGGAGTTGGCAGCAGCAGCAGCAGGAGCCCAAATATACACTGGAGTTGGCTTCAGGAGCCCAAAAATTGGATGAATCACACCCTGGAGTTGGCAGCAGCAGCAGCAGGAGCCCAAATATACACTGGAGTTGGCCTCAGGAGCCCAAAAATTGGATGAATCACACCCTGGAGTTGGCAGGAGTTGACAGTAGCAGCAGCAGGAGCCCAAATATACACTGGAGTTGGCCTCAGGAGCCCAAAAATTGGATGAATCACACCCTGGAGTTGGCAGGAGTTGACAGTAGCAGCAGCAGGAGCCCAAATATACACTGGAGTTGGCCTCAGGAGCCCAAAAATTGGATGAATCACACCCTGGAGTTGGCAGGAGTTGACAGTAGCAGCAGCAGGAGCCCAAATATACACTGGAGTTGGCTTCAGGAGCCCAAAAATTGGATGAATCACACCCTGGAGTTGGCAGGAGTTGACACCAGCAGCAGCAGGAGCCCAAATATACACTGGAGTTGGCTTCAGGAGCCCAAAAATTGGATGAATCACACCCTGGAGTTGGCAGAAGTTGGCAGCAGCAGCAGCAGGAGCCCAAATATACACTGGAGTTGGCTTCAGGAGCCCAAAAATTGGATGAATCACACCCTGGAGTTGGCAGGAGTTGACAGTAGCAGCAGCAGGAGCCCAAATATACACTGGAGTTGGCCTCAGGAGCCCAAAAATTGGATGAATCACACCCTGGAGTTGGCAGGAGTTGACAGTAGCAGCAGCAGGAGCCCAAATATACACTGGAGTTGGCTTCAGGAGCCCAAAAATTGGATGAATCACACCCTGGAGTTGGCAGGAGTTGACAGTAGCAGCAGCAGGAGCCCAAATATACACTGGAGTTGGCCTCAGGAGCCCAAAAATTGGATGAATCACACCCTGGAGTTGGCAGGAGTTGACAGTAGCAGCAGCAGGAGCCCAAATATACACTGGAGTTGGCTTCAGGAGCCCAAAAATTGGATGAATCACACCCTGGAGTTGGCAGAAGTTGGCAGCAGCAGCAGCAGGAGCCCAAACATTACTTTAAACAGACCCTGGGGTTGGCCTCAGGAGCCCAAAAATTGGATGAATCACACCCTGTGGAGAGTCATGTGGAGAAAAAGTAGCTTAGTTAGTAATATCTACATAAAATTATGAATAAACAAATGCAAAAGTTTGCCAAAGTGAAGTTTTGTTTGAGGGTGTGTTTCCACCTTTTAATTAAATCAGAAACAAGAAGGTGTCATTGCCTCTGACTAATTAGCCCTCAAAAATTCTTGGAATTTTTAATCTGGAATCATGTCTGATCCGTCTTATCCGAAGAATATTAATAAAAAGTAAGAGTAACGTAAAGGATTTTTTATCAATACTTACTTGTGGTCCGATGCGGAGGAATGTCTGTAACTTGAGAGCAGCGCCTTAAATCTGTTTTGCACGATCCATCTTTCTTGGTCTGGCCCCGTCATCAATCTACTGGAATACATCAGGCATTGTTGGGAGGAAAGCTTGGCTGATCCATGCGCCATTCATTTCCACGCAGGGCAGTCTCTGGAAAAAAAAAGTCTGTATAAACCAGGGTCTTTTTCATATAAAAACAAATGGTTATTCTTGCTTTTCAACCATATGTTCCACAGCTTTACCAGTCATTGTGTCAGCCAATGAAGCAACTTTGTCTGGAAGTGCTGCAAAAGCAGTCCACTGCATCACAAGTGGCATCTGACACCCCCAGTCAACTGTCTGCCTGTTATGCTTTGGGTTCAGCTCCACTATCCATTGATCTGATATCCAAGATCTGATAATCATAAAATTCAGCAGCTACTGCCCAGCCAAGAAGTGGAGGAGACACTCGCCTCTTCTTCCACTATCCGGCAACTAGTGATGAGGAGAGTGTCGTGGGAGGAGGTGTTGCAAGCCGAGGTAGTGGAAGAGGGTCCCTGGAGTCTGCGGCGGTGGCGGCGGCAGCAGCAGCGAATTATTGCGGACTGTTGGTAGGAAAAATCAGCTACTCAGCGATGTGGCAGTGTTCCATGCAGCATCCTGTGGAGAAAAAGTAGGTTAGTTAGTGTATATACATAAAATTATGAATAGACAAATGCAATAGTATTGCGAAAGTGAAGTTTTGTTTGAGGGTGTGTTTCCACCTTGCAATTAAATCAGAAACAACTAGCTATCATTTGCCTCTGAATAATTAGCCCTCAAAAATTCTTGGAATTTTTAATCTTGATGTCTGAGGGATTTCTCCTCTCAGACAGCGTCACCATAAGTCCAGCCTGCTGCATTACCCAGTGGTGGACCTTTCAGAGAACTGATGGCTTGTGCTGAGCCGAGGTGGAGAGTCACATGGCATGGTTGTTGAACAGAAGGTGGGCCAGTCCTTTAGCCTGTCAGTGTGTACCAAAGTGCACAGTGTTGTCTACGCCTGGAGCTGTAACTATAGACTCATGGTGGACAATATATATCCTTTTAGGCCCCCTTGGTGATTGTGGTTTCACGCTGTTCTTCACATGGTTTTCCTTGACCATCAGAGTCACACATGGGAGGAACTACTAAAAATGAGAACTCAATCCATGAAAGCATTGCTTAATCCACGAAAACTGCAAATTTGGACCCATGGTGACTGACACTTGGAAGAACATCTTGTTTGCGCTGCGACAAGGAAGCCAGAGTCATGCGTCCTGACATGGCACACGTGTTCAGTCTAGTTTTGAAGTCTTGCCCCCATCTGAAAGACATCCGAACAACAGGAAAGAAAGTTAGCATGCACTTCTGGCACTCCTACACCACCAAGCACAACCTTATTGAGCCTCAGCGTCACAAAGGTGTACCCCACCATAGTCTGATTTGCGATGTTTCCACCCGTTGGAATTCCACCCTCCATATGCAGGATCCACTATAGCAGTGGTCCCCAACCCTGTCCTCAAGGCCCACCAACAGGCCAGGCTTTGCAGATCTCCACAAAGATGCTCAGGTGGAGTAATTAGTGCAGCTGCAGAGCAATAGAGCTGGCTATTTGGAGATCCAAAAAACATGACATGTTGGTGGGCCTTGAGGACAGGGTTGAGGACCACTGCACTATAGGAACAGAGAAAAGCCATCACGGATTTCTGGATGATCCAAACGGATAGGGGGACACCCCTGTGTAAATTCAATGTAAACCATTGGCAGCTCATACGTGACACCGACCGTTTGTTTAGGCCCTTTGAGGAAGCTACATTATTAGTCAGTTGCCAGGACTATGAGATGAACGATGAGATTCCACTGCTTCATGTACTACAACACATGTTGGAAAGCATGGCTGGTCAGGGCACTGGAGACATGGCACATACATTTCACAGCCACATGAAGCCTGTGGGGGCTGAAGTGGAGGAGGAGGAGGGGGTGGGGCACAGCAAACCACAGTTTAGGTTTCACAAAATGACCATTTTATCTAGTCATCTGACAGGAGAGGAGGTGCAGCCACAGGAGCTAGAGGGTTGTGAGTAAGGCGAGACAGAGGACCCAGACACACCATGGCAGTTTACAGTGGAGATGGAGACAGGTAGTCCCTCCGAGTCACTTGCACAAATGGCACGATGCATGCTCACATGCATGCGTACTAGTGAGCGCAGAATTGTCTCCATTTGTCAGCGGGAAGACTTCTGGCTCTCCAACTTATTGGACCCTCGCTTCCGGCACAAAATGGGGGCATTTTTTACGCCCACTGAGAGGGAGGAAAAACTGACCTACTACAGAGACATCCCACGTAGTCAGTTGGGCGATGTCTATTTGCGCCATGGCCCATACTCCCGCAGGTCTGACTCTAGGGGAACTTTGCGATCACCTTCCACTGCCATGGCTGCTGGGGGGGTGGAAGGAGCAGCAGCAGCTCCATCAGCAGCAACCTCAGTCTTCAGTCGCTAGTGAGTAGCTTTCTACACCCGCATAGTGAGTCTACTCATGAGAAGCAGGAAGACCTGGAGCTGGACCTCAAACAGCAGGTCATGTCATACCTTGACATGACCATGCCAACACACCTTCAAGATCCACTGGATTTTCTGGGAAGCCAAACTTGACTTGTGCCCGCAACTAGCAGAGTTTGCCCTGGAAAAGCTGTACTGGCCGGACAGTAGTTGATTTAGATGGCAACTGGGCTGCTCTATATAACGAAGCAAAATGGCAAATTTACCTCACTATATAAGCTATTGCCCCTCAGATTTACACAGGGGCTGCTCTATATTATGCTGCAAAATGGCAAATTAACCTCACAATATAAGCCATTGCAGCTCTATATAAATAAAAATAAATAAATAAAAAAAGGGCCTGTAGAAGCTTATTTAGTATAACAGATAGGGTGACATGTGCTGGTTTGGGATGCCCATATGGGCTAGTGTTTTGGCAGCAGTACAAAAACCAATGCAAAATGCAATAGCTTAATAAAGCTGATGCTGATCAACGCTTATTTAGTATAACAGATGGGGTGCAACATGCAGGTTTGGGATGCCCTGCGGCCTGGTGTATTTAAAGCAGACCAAAACCAATTCAAAATGCAATAACTTAATAAAGCTGAGGCTGTAGATGCTTATTTAGTATAAACAGGTAGGGTGCAAGGTGCAGCTTTGGGGTGCCCTGCGGCCTGGTTAAATGAAAGCAGTCAAAAAGGAAGTGCAAACTGAAGTAGCTTAATGAAGCTGATGCTGATCAACGCTTATGTTGTATACCAGATAGGGTGCAAGGTGCAGCTTTGGGGTGCCCTGCGGCCTGGTTTATTAAAATCAGTCAAAAACAAGTGCAAACTGAAGTAGCCTGATCAACGCTTATGTTGTATAACAGAATAAAATAAGCATGTGCCTTGGGATGCCCGTGTGGCCTGTTATATTTCAAGCTGAACAAAAAGTAACAATAATCCAAGTATGAGACATCATTTTGACCTTCTTCACAGCGCCATAAAAAAAATTAATTTCATGCCGATCAATCCAAAGGTCAATGCCCCTAACAAAAATAGTGTTCGGCATAAGTTTTCCTTCTGGAAGGACGTAACCTTTAGTTTACATGGTTGGGGTAGGTTATCTTACAAATTGGGATACCCCAGGCAGCAGTGTCATTGAAAGAGACAGATTGTAATGCAGGCCATATGCAAGCAGAGAAACTCAGGCTGCAACAGGCCTATTTAGTTTACATGGTTGGGGTAGGTTATCTTACAAATTGGGATACCCCACTGTATATGAAACCGAATATAAATGCACACCCAAAAGTGGACACTCAGCCTCCAAGAGGCCTGCTTAGTTTAAATAAGAGAGCTGCTTAGTATGGTAGGTAGGTTATGTTATGTTACAGAATGGGATGCCCCAAGCAGACTTGAGATCAGTATATATGCACACAGCAGCAGTGTGTTAGCAGGCTCATACAGGCCAAATTTCTTTAAATAAATGTGCAGCTTACAGTAAATGCAGAGGCTAATGGTATGTTACAGAATGGGATGCCCCAAAGCTGACTTGAGATCAGTATATATGCACACAGCAGCAGTGTGTTAGCAGGCTCATACAGGCCAAATTTCTTTAAATAACTGTGCAGCTTACAGTAAATGCAGAGGCTAATGGTATGTTACAGAATGGGATGCCCCAGAGCTGACTTGAGATCAGTATATATGCACACAGCAGCAGTGTGTTAGCAGGCTCATACAGGCCAAATTTCTTTAAATAAATGTGCAGCTTACAGTTAATGCAGAGGCTAATGGTATGTTACAGAATGGGATGCCCCAAGCAGACTTGAGATCAGTATATATGCACACAGCAGCAGTGTGTTAGCAGGCTCATACAGGCCAAATTTCTTTAAATAAATGTGCAGCTTACAGTAAATGCAGAGGCTAATGGTATGTTACAGAATGGGATGCCCCAAGCAGACTTGAGATCAGTATATATGCACACAGCAGCAGTGTGTTAGCAGGCTCATACAGGCCAAATTTCTTTAAATAAATGTGCAGCTTACAGTAAATGCAAAGGCTAATGGTATGTTACAGAATGGGATGCCCCAAAGCTGACTTGAGATCAGTATATATGCACACAGCAGCAGTGTGTTAGCAGGCTCATACAGGCCAAATTTCTTTAAATAACTGTGCAGCTTACAGTTAATGCAGAGGCTAATGGTATGTTACAGAATGGGATGCCCCAAAGCTGACTTGAGATCAGTATATATGCACACAGCAGCAGTGTGTTAGCAGGCTCATACAGGCCAAATTTCTTTAAATAAATGTGCAGCTTACAGTAAATGCAGAGGCTAATGGTATGTTACAGAATGGGATGCCCCAGAGCTGACTTGAGATCAGTATATATGCACACAGCAGCAGTGTGTTAGCAGGCTCATACAGGCCAAATTTCTTTAAATAAATGTGCAGCTTACAGTTAATGCAGAGGCTAATGGTATGTTACAGAATGGGATGCCCCAAGCAGACTTGAGATCAGTATATATGCACACAGCAGCAGTGTGTTAGCAGGCTCATACAGGCCAAATTTCTTTAAATAAATGTGCAGCTTACAGTAAATGCAGAGGCTAATGGTATGTTACAGAATGGGATGCCCCAAGCAGACTTGAGATCAGTATATATGCACACAGCAGCAGTGTGTTAGCAGGCTCATACAGGCCAAATTTCTTTAAATAAATGTGCAGCTTACAGTAAATGCAAAGGCTAATGGTATGTTACAGAATGGGATGCCCCAAAGCTGACTTGAGATCAGTATATATGCACACAGCAGCAGTGTGTTAGCAGGCTCATACAGGCCAAATTTCTTTAAATAACTGTGCAGCTTACAGTTAATGCAGAGGCTAATGGTATGTTACAGAATGGGATGCCCCAAAGCTGACTTGAGATCAGTATATATGCACACAGCAGCAGTGTGTTAGCAGGCTCATACAGGCCAAATTTCTTTAAATAAATGTGCAGCTTACAGTAAATGCAGAGGCTAATGGTATGTTACAGAATGGGATGCCCCAGAGCTGACTTGAGATCAGTATATATGCACACAGCAGCAGTGTGTTAGCAGGCTCATACAGGCCAAATTTCTTTAAATAACTGTGCAGCTTACAGTTAATGCAGAGGCTAATGGTATGTTACAGAATGGGATGCCCCAAGCAGACTTGAGATCAGTATATATGCACACAGCAGCAGTGTGTTAGCAGGCTCATACAGGCCAAATTTCTTTAAATAACTGTGCAGCTTACAGTTAATGCAGAGGCTAATGGTATGTTACAGAATGGGATGCCCCAAGCAGACTTGAGATCAGTATATATGCACACAGCAGCAGTGTGTTAGCAGGCTCATACAGGCCAAATTTCTTTAAATAAATGTGCAGCTTACAGTAAATGCAAAGGCTAATGGTATGTTACAGAATGGGATGCCCCAAAGCTGACTTGAGATCAGTATATATGCACACAGCAGCAGTGTGTTAGCAGGCTCATACAGGCCAAATTTCTTTAAATAACTGTGCAGCTTACAGTAAATGCAGAGGCTAATGGTATGTTACAGAATGGGATGTCCCAAAAACCAGAGAGCACCTGGCAGGCAGCAGTAAGACTATGCACAGCAAAAGTGTCTTTATCATGCCTAATTTCAATTAGAATAGGTGCAAATGGTTAGGTTCTTAAATAGAGGCTGGTGTAGTCACAGAATGGGATGCCCTAAAAACCAGCAGTAAGTACACCTGGCAGGGACAAGTAGTGCTATGCCCAGCAAAAGTGTCTTTATCAGGCTAATTTCAAATATGATAAGAGCAAATGCTTATATGGTCTTAAACAGAGGCTGCTTTGGTCACAGAATGGGATGCCCCGGGCAGGAATCGAGCTGCCAGGGTACAGTAGTGCTTTGGCCAGCAAAAGTGTCTTTATCAGGCCTAATTTCAAATATGATAAGAGCAAATGCTTATATGGTCTTAAACAGAGGCTGCTTTAGTCACAGAATGGGATGCCCCGGGCAGGAATCGAGCTGCCAGGGTACAGTAGTGCTTTGGCCAGCAAAAGTGTCTTTATCAGGCCTAATTTCAAATATGATTAGAGCAAATGCTTATATGGTCTTAAACAGAGGCTGCTTTAGTCACAGAATGGGATGCCCCGGGCAGGAATCGAGCTGCCAGGGTACAGTAGTGCTTTGACAAGCAAAAGTGTCTTTATCAGGCCTAATTTCAAATATGATAAGAGCAAATGCTTATATGGTCTTAAACAGAGGCTGCTTTAGTCACAGAATGGGATGCCCCGGGCAGGAATCGAGCTGCCAGGGTACAGTAGTGCTTTGGCCAGCAAAAGTGTCTTTATCAGGCCTAATTTCAAATATGATAAGAGCAAATGCTTATATGGTCTTAAACAGAGGCTGCTTTAGTCACAGAATGGGATGCCCCGGGCAGGAATCGAGCTGCCAGGGTACAGTAGTGCTTTGGCCAGCAAAAGTGTCTTTATCAGGCCTAATTTCAAATATGATAAGAGCAAATGCTTATATGGTCTTAAACAGAGGCTGCTTTAGTCACAGAATGGGATGCCCCGGGCAGGAATCGAGCTGCCAGGGTACAGTAGTGCTTTGGCCAGCAAAAGTGTCTTTATCAGACCTAATTTCAAATATGATAAGAGCAAATGCTTATATGGTCTTAAACAGAGGCTGCTTTAGTCACAGAATGGGATGCCCCGGGCAGGAATCGAGCTGCCAGGGTACAGTAGTGCTTTGGCCAGCAAAAGTGTCTTTATCAGGCCTAATTTCAAATATGATAAGAGCAAATGCTTATATGGTCTTAAACAGAGGCTGCTTTAGTCACAGAATGGGATGCCCCGGGCAGGAATCGAGCTGCCAGGGTACAGTAGTGCTTTGGCCAGCAAAAGTGTCTTTATCAGGCCTAATTTCAAATATGATAAGAGCAAATGCTTATATGGTCTTAAACAGAGGCTGCTTTAGTCACAGAATGGGATGCCCCGGGCAGGAATCGAGCTGCCAGGGTACAGTAGTGCTTTGGCCAGCAAAAGTGTCTTTATCAGGCCTAATTTCAAATATGATAAGAGCAAATGCTTATATGGTCTTAAACAGAGGCTGCTTTAGTCACAGAATGGGATGCCCCGGGCAGGAATCGAGCTGCCAGGGTACAGTAGTGCTTTGGCCAGCAAAAGTGTCTTTATCAGGCCTAATTTCAAATATGATAAGAGCAAATGCTTATATGGTCTTAAACAGAGGCTGCTTTAGTCACAGAATGGGATGCCCCGGGCAGGAATCGAGCTGCCAGGGTACAGTAGTGCTTTGGCCAGCAAAAGTGTCTTTATCAGGCCTAATTTCAAATATGATAAGAGCAAATGCTTATATGGTCTTAAACAGAGGCTGCTTTAGTCACAGAATGGGATGCCCCGGGCAGGAATCGAGCTGCCAGGGTACAGTAGTGCTTTGGCCAGCAAAAGTGTCTTTATCAGGCCTAATTTCAAATATGATAAGAGCAAATGCTTATATGGTCTTAAACAGAGGCTGCTTTAGTCACAGAATGGGATGCCCCGGGCAGGAATCGAGCTGCCAGGGTACAGTAGTGCTTTGGCCAGCAAAAGTGTCTTTATCAGGCCTAATTTCAAATATGATAAGAGCAAATGCTTATATGGTCTTAAACAGAGGCTGCTTTAGTCACAGAATGGGATGCCCCGGGCAGGAATCGAGCTGCCAGGGTACAGTAGTGCTTTGGCCAGCAAAAGTGTCTTTATCAGGCCTAATTTCAAATATGATTAGAGCAAATGCTTATATGGTCTTAAACAGAGGCTGCTTTAGTCACAGAATGGGATGCCCCGGGCAGGAATCGAGCTGCCAGGGTACAGTAGTGCTTTGACAAGCAAAAGTGTCTTTATCAGGCCTAATTTCAAATATGATAAGAGCAAATGCTTATATGGTCTTAAACAGAGGCTGCTTTAGTCACAGAATGGGATGCCCCGGGCAGGAATCGAGCTGCCAGGTTACAGTAGTGCTTTGGCCAGCAAAAGTGTCTTTATCAGGCCTAATTTCAAATATGATAAGAGCAAATGCTTATATGGTCTTAAACAGAGGCTGCTTTAGTCACAGAATGGGATGCCCCGGGCAGGAATCGAGCTGCCAGGGTACAGTAGTGCTTTGACAAGCAAAAGTGTCTTTATCAGGCCTAATTTCAAATATGATAAGAGCAAATGCTTATATGGTCTTAAACAGAGGCTGCTTTAGTCACAGAATGGGATGCCCCGGGCAGGAATCGAGCTGCCAGGGTACAGTAGTGCTTTGGCCAGCAAAAGTGTCTTTATCAGGCCTAATTTCAAATATGATTAGAGCAAATGCTTATATGGTCTTAAACAGAGGCTGCTTTAGTCACAGAATGGGATGCCCCGGGCAGGAATCGAGCTGCCAGGGTACAGTAGTGCTTTGACAAGCAAAAGTGTCTTTATCAGGCCTAATTTCAAATATGATAAGAGCAAATGCTTATATGGTCTTAAACAGAGGCTGCTTTAGTCACAGAATGGGATGCCCCGGGCAGGAATCGAGCTGCCAGGGTACAGTAGTGCTTTGGCCAGCAAAAGTGTCTTTATCAGGCCTAATTTCAAATATGATTAGAGCAAATGCTTATATGGTCTTAAACAGAGGCTGCTTTAGTCACAGAATGGGATGCCCCGGGCAGGAATCGAGCTGCCAGGGTACAGTAGTGCTTTGGCCAGCAAAAGTGTCTTTATCAGGCCTAATTTCAAATATGATTAGAGCAAATGCTTATATGGTCTTAAACAGAGGCTGCTTTAGTCACAGAATGGGATGCCCCGGGCAGGAATCGAGCTGCCAGGGTACAGTAGTGCTTTGGCCAGCAAAAGTGTCTTTATCAGGCCTAATTTCAAATATGATTAGAGCAAATGCTTATATGGTCTTAAACAGAGGCTGCTTTAGTCACAGAATGGGATGCCCCGGGCAGGAATCGAGCTGCCAGGGTACAGTAGTGCTTTGGCCAGCAAAAGTGTCTTTATCAGGCCTAATTTCAAATATGATTAGAGCAAATGCTTATATGGTCTTAAACAGAGGCTGCTTTAGTCACAGAATGGGATGCCCCGGGCAGGAATCGAGCTGCCAGGGTACAGTAGTGCTTTGGCCAGCAAAAGTGTCTTTATCAGGCCTAATTTCAAATATGATTAGAGCAAATGCTTATATGGTCTTAAACAGAGGCTGCTTTAGTCACAGAATGGGATGCCCCGGGCAGGAATCGAGCTGCCAGGGTACAGTAGTGCTTTGGCCAGCAAAAGTGTCTTTATCAGGCCTAATTTCAAATATGATTAGAGCAATTGGTTATATGGTCTTAAACAGAGGCTGCTTTAGTCACAGAATGGGATGCCCCGGGCAGGAATCGAGCTGCCAGGGTACAGTAGTGCTTTGGCCAGCAAAAGTGTCTTTATCAGGCCTAATTTCAAATATGATTAGAGCAAATGCTTATATGGTCTTAAACAGAGGCTGCTTTAGTCACAGAATGGGATGCCCCGGGCAGGAATCGAGCTGCCAGGGTACAGTAGTGCTTTGGCCAGCAAAAGTGTCTTTATCAGGCCTAATTTCAAATATGATTAGAGCAAATGCTTATATGGTCTTAAACAGAGGCTGCTTTAGTCACAGAATGGGATGCCCCGGGCAGGAATCGAGCTGCCAGGGTACAGTAGTGCTTTGGCCAGCAAAAGTGTCTTTATCAGGCCTAATTTCAAATATGATTAGAGCAAATGCTTATATGGTCTTAAACAGAGGCTGCTTTAGTCACAGAATGGGATGCCCCGGGCAGGAATCGAGCTGCCAGGGTACAGTAGTGCTTTGGCCAGCAAAAGTGTCTTTATCAGGCCTAATTTCAAATATGATTAGAGCAAATGCTTATATGGTCTTAAACAGAGGCTGCTTTAGTCACAGAATGGGATGCCCCGGGCAGGAATCGAGCTGCCAGGGTACAGTAGTGCTTTGGCCAGCAAAAGTGTCTTTATCAGGCCTAATTTCAAATATGATTAGAGCAAATGCTTATATGGTCTTAAACAGAGGCTGCTTTAGTCACAGAATGGGATGCCCCGGGCAGGAATCGAGCTGCCAGGGTACAGTAGTGCTTTGGCCAGCAAAAGTGTCTTTATCAGGCCTAATTTCAAATATGATTAGAGCAAATGCTTATATGGTCTTAAACAGAGGCTGCTTTAGTCACAGAATGGGATGCCCCGGGCAGGAATCGAGCTGCCAGGGTACAGTAGTGCTTTGGCCAGCAAAAGTGTCTTTATCAGGCCTAATTTCAAATATGATTAGAGCAAATGCTTATATGGTCTTAAACAGAGGCTGCTTTAGTCACAGAATGGGATGCCCCGGGCAGGAATCGAGCTGCCAGGGTACAGTAGTGCTTTGGCCAGCAAAAGTGTCTTTATCAGGCCTAATTTCAAATATGATTAGAGCAAATGCTTATATGGTCTTAAACAGAGGCTGCTTTAGTCACAGAATGGGATGCCCCGGGCAGGAATCGAGCTGCCAGGGTACAGTAGTGCTTTGGCCAGCAAAAGTGTCTTTATCAGGCCTAATTTCAAATATGATTAGAGCAAATGCTTATATGGTCTTAAACAGAGGCTGCTTTAGTCACAGAATGGGATGCCCCGGGCAGGAATCGAGCTGCCAGGGTACAGTAGTGCTTTGGCCAGCAAAAGTGTCTTTATCAGGCCTAATTTCAAATATGATTAGAGCAAATGCTTATATGGTCTTAAACAGAGGCTGCTTTAGTCACAGAATGGGATGCCCCGGGCAGGAATCGAGCTGCCAGGGTACAGTAGTGCTTTGGCCAGCAAAAGTGTCTTTATCAGGCCTAATTTCAAATATGATTAGAGCAAATGCTTATATGGTCTTAAACAGAGGCTGCTTTAGTCACAGAATGGGATGCCCCGGGCAGGAATCGAGCTGCCAGGGTACAGTAGTGCTTTGGCCAGCAAAAGTGTCTTTATCAGGCCTAATTTCAAATATGATTAGAGCAAATGGTTATATGGTCTTAAACAGAGGCTGCTTTAGTCACAGAATGGGATGCCCCGGGCAGGAATCGAGCTGCCAGGGTACAGTAGTGCTTTGGCCAGCAAAAGTGTCTTTATCAGGCCTAATTTCAAATATGATTAGAGCAAATGCTTATATGGTCTTAAACAGAGGCTGCTTTAGTCACAGAATGGGATGCCCCGGGCAGGAATCGAGCTGCCAGGGTACAGTAGTGCTTTGGCCAGCAAAAGTGTCTTTATCAGGCCTAATTTCAAATATGATTAGAGCAAATGCTTATATGGTCTTAAACAGAGGCTGCTTTAGTCACAGAATGGGATGCCCCGGGCAGGAATCGAGCTGCCAGGGTACAGTAGTGCTTTGGCCAGCAAAAGTGTCTTTATCAGGCCTAATTTCAAATATGATTAGAGCAAATGCTTATATGGTCTTAAACAGAGGCTGCTTTAGTCACAGAATGGGATGCCCGGGCAGGAATCGAGCTGCCAGGGTACAGTAGTGCTTTGGCCAGCAAAAGTGTCTTTATCAGGCCTAATTTCAAATATGATTAGAGCAAATGCTTATATGGTCTTAAACAGAGGCTGCTTTAGTCACAGAATGGGATGCCCCGGGCAGGAATCGAGCTGCCAGGGTACAGTAGTGCTTTGGCCAGCAAAAGTGTCTTTATCAGGCCTAATTTCAAATATGATTAGAGCAAATGCTTATATGGTCTTAAACAGAGGCTGCTTTAGTCACAGAATGGGATGCCCCGGGCAGGAATCGAGCTGCCAGGGTACAGTAGTGCTTTGGCCAGCAAAAGTGTCTTTATCAGGCCTAATTTCAAATATGATTAGAGCAAATGCTTATATGGTCTTAAACAGAGGCTGCTTTAGTCACAGAATGGGATGCCCCGGGCAGGAATCGAGCTGCCAGGGTACAGTAGTGCTTTGGCCAGCAAAAGTGTCTTTATCAGGCCTAATTTCAAATATGATAAGAGCAAATGCTTATATGGTCTTAAACAGAGGCTGCTTTAGTCACAGAATGGGATGCCCCGGGCAGGAATCGAGCTGCCAGGGTACAGTAGTGCTTTGGCCAGCAAAAGTGTCTTTATCAGGCCTAATTTCAAATATGATTAGAGCAAATGCTTATATGGTCTTAAACAGAGGCTGCTTTAGTCACAGAATGGGATGCCCCGGGCAGGAATCGAGCTGCCAGGGTACAGTAGTGCTTTGGCCAGCAAAAGTGTCTTTATCAGGCCTAATTTCAAATATGATTAGAGCAAATGCTTATATGGTCTTAAACAGAGGCTGCTTTAGTCACAGAATGGGATGCCCCGGGCAGGAATCGAGCTGCCAGGGTACAGTAGTGCTTTGGCCAGCAAAAGTGTCTTTATCAGGCCTAATTTCAAATATGATTAGAGCAAATGCTTATATGGTCTTAAACAGAGGCTGCTTTAGTCACAGAATGGGATGCCCCGGGCAGGAATCGAGCTGCCAGGGTACAGTAGTGCTTTGGCCAGCAAAAGTGTCTTTATCAGGCCTAATTTCAAATATGATTAGAGCAAATGCTTATATGGTCTTAAACAGAGGCTGCTTTAGTCACAGAATGGGATGCCCCGGGCAGGAATCGAGCTGCCAGGGTACAGTAGTGCTTTGGCCAGCAAAAGTGTCTTTATCAGGCCTAATTTCAAATATGATTAGAGCAAATGCTTATATGGTCTTAAACAGAGGCTGCTTTAGTCACAGAATGGGATGCCCCGGGCAGGAATCGAGCTGCCAGGGTACAGTAGTGCTTTGGCCAGCAAAAGTGTCTTTATCAGGCCTAATTTCAAATATGATTAGAGCAAATGCTTATATGGTCTTAAACAGAGGCTGCTTTAGTCACAGAATGGGATGCCCCGGGCAGGAATCGAGCTGCCAGGGTACAGTAGTGCTTTGGCCAGCAAAAGTGTCTTTATCAGGCCTAATTTCAAATATGATTAGAGCAAATGCTTATATGGTCTTAAACAGAGGCTGCTTTAGTCACAGAATGGGATGCCCCGGGCAGGAATCGAGCTGCCAGGGTACAGTAGTGCTTTGGCCAGCAAAAGTGTCTTTATCAGGCCTAATTTCAAATATGATTAGAGCAAATGCTTATATGGTCTTAAACAGAGGCTGCTTTAGTCACAGAATGGGATGCCCCGGGCAGGAATCGAGCTGCCAGGGTACAGTAGTGCTTTGGCCAGCAAAAGTGTCTTTATCAGGCCTAATTTCAAATATGATTAGAGCAAATGCTTATATGGTCTTAAACAGAGGCTGCTTTAGTCACAGAATGGGATGCCCCGGGCAGGAATCGAGCTGCCAGGGTACAGTAGTGCTTTGGCCAGCAAAAGTGTCTTTATCAGGCCTAATTTCAAATATGATTAGAGCAAATGCTTATATGGTCTTAAACAGAGGCTGCTTTAGTCACAGAATGGGATGCCCCGGGCAGGAATCGAGCTGCCAGGGTACAGTAGTGCTTTGGCCAGCAAAAGTGTCTTTATCAGGCCTAATTTCAAATATGATTAGAGCAAATGCTTATATGGTCTTAAACAGAGGCTGCTTTAGTCACAGAATGGGATGCCCCGGGCAGGAATCGAGCTGCCAGGGTACAGTAGTGCTTTGGCCAGCAAAAGTGTCTTTATCAGGCCTAATTTCAAATATGATTAGAGCAAATGCTTATATGGTCTTAAACAGAGGCTGCTTTAGTCACAGAATGGGATGCCCCGGGCAGGAATCGAGCTGCCAGGGTACAGTAGTGCTTTGGCCAGCAAAAGTGTCTTTATCAGGCCTAATTTCAAATATGATTAGAGCAAATGCTTATATGGTCTTAAACAGAGGCTGCTTTAGTCACAGAATGGGATGCCCCGGGCAGGAATCGAGCTGCCAGGGTACAGTAGTGCTTTGGCCAGCAAAAGTGTCTTTATCAGGCCTAATTTCAAATATGATTAGAGCAAATGCTTATATGGTCTTAAACAGAGGCTGCTTTAGTCACAGAATGGGATGCCCCGGGCAGGAATCGAGCTGCCAGGGTACAGTAGTGCTTTGGCCAGCAAAAGTGTCTTTATCAGGCCTAATTTCAAATATGATTAGAGCAAATGCTTATATGGTCTTAAACAGAGGCTGCTTTAGTCACAGAATGGGATGCCCCGGGCAGGAATCGAGCTGCCAGGGTACAGTAGTGCTTTGGCCAGCAAAAGTGTCTTTATCAGGCCTAATTTCAAATATGATTAGAGCAAATGCTTATATGGTCTTAAACAGAGGCTGCTTTAGTCACAGAATGGGATGCCCCGGGCAGGAATCGAGCTGCCAGGGTACAGTAGTGCTTTGGCCAGCAAAAGTGTCTTTATCAGGCCTAATTTCAAATATGATTAGAGCAAATGCTTATATGGTCTTAAACAGAGGCTGCTTTAGTCACAGAATGGGATGCCCCGGGCAGGAATCGAGCTGCCAGGGTACAGTAGTGCTTTGGCCAGCAAAAGTGTCTTTATCAGGCCTAATTTCAAATATGATTAGAGCAAATGCTTATATGGTCTTAAACAGAGGCTGCTTTAGTCACAGAATGGGATGCCTCACAGCAGACTTAAGATCAGTTCAGTATATATGCACAGTTAGTTACTATAAGCAGCCTGAAAACGCTAACAAAGGCTGGATGAAAAAAAAAAAATCTCCCTGTCAGCCAGCTCCGTTTTTCCTACCTTTCCCTGGCTTTCTGTCTGTCTCCTGTCTGTCTCCTGCCTGTCTCCTGCCTGTCTCCAGCCTGTCCCTGTCTGTCCCTGTCTCCAGCCTGTCTCCAGCCTGTCTAACTGCCTCAGCTACACAGCGTTCTGTCTGTCTGTCACGAATGCAATAGAGAAATGAGGAAAAGCAAGATGGCCGCCGTTAAATACCGCTGTGTGACGTCACCGGGCTTGCTGGCTGCTGATAGGCTGCATGTGACTGCCCCAGCTTGCACTGGCGCGGGATACATGTCCAGACATGTCCCGCCCGCCATCTTAGAATGCCTGTAATGTAAATGAATGGATGTTAAAGGAAAACTTCGAGTGATCGAATCGCGGGGAAATTCGGATTCGATCCGAATCGAATTTTTCCTGAAATTCGGATCGAATCCGGGTTCGTCCGGATCGATTCGCTCATCCCTACTAATGACGTTACTGAAGAGGAAAGACATGAAGGGGGATTCATTGGGATGCAAAGCCCATCACTAGTAGAAACAAGAATCTGTAATCAGAGTACCACCATGACTTCCATCATGATCTATGTGACAATTCTGTTGCATTTGACAGACAAAATTGGGGAATTGAAAATAAATGATGCTTGATTTGCCACAGATTGCTGCTCTTTGGGAACGTGATTGTATGGGGATATGGTAGCAAGCATCTTTTAGGTCTATAGGCACAAGGTGAGTGTTTTCTTTTTTTTATTTTATTGAGAAAAAACAGAAAACATATGCCACAAACCTGACCCATTACAACAAATCGTCATCCATAGTATCTAGTAATGTCTTCAAGATCTGACAGTATAAGTCTCTGCAACATCAACAACAATCTTAAGGCAAATAGAACTTTAGTTTGTTTCCGCACACAGCCCGTCCCATATATATATATATATATATATATATATATATATATATATATATATATTGTTTTTTTATAAAGAGACCTTTAATAGATATAAACATACTCTCTTATGAGATCCAGTCTTGTGGGGTGCATACACTCACTGTTCCAATCCCTGTAACAGAGGGGGGGGGGGGGGTTCCAGGCAGTGCCTTGGCTTCCTCTGTAAGTTCTGAAGGGTACTGAAGGGCAATGAAGCTGCTGTGTGGGGCAGGTGAAGGTGAGTGGCTTTATTTGTTGTGTGAATGGACATGGCTGGTAAACCAGACCAACAGCCTGGCACAATTGGAAAAGAAAACTCCCCCAAACTCCCTTGCCCCATCTGCACGCACGGTACTAAAGCATTGTCAGCACTTACAATTGCTCCTGCACCCACTCAAAGCTGAAACACCACCTGAAAGCTGAAATGATTTTCTTGTGGTAGAAGCCAATATGGCCTTTCCTATAACTGACAATGCACAGTAACAGGAAACCCAGCAGCCTTTCCTGCAGATCTACCATTCTGTTTTTAAACAAGAAGTCTATGTCATCACCTTCTATACCCAGCCGAGTGCCCACACAGCAGAAGTTGGAAAAAGGTGAATGAATTTTTATGCGCAGCAATCTAAATTGCCTTGGGGAGGGATGCATATGAGTTTGTTGTGTTGGTCCGGTTTAAGACATTTTGACTGGTGATTTGACTGCAATCATAACCCATTGGATGAGCTCTGTGTTATAATATACTGTTTATTTGGACTTGAGAAGAAGGATTCTTTATTTCACGTTGAGCTTGTGCTCTATTTATTCTTTTTTGGTAGCGTGGTATTACGATTTGTTTGTTAGTAGGCTAGAGATTTCACCACATTTTTATGCATAGACAATAGGATGCTGTTGTTTCCAAACTTGAGAACAAATATCCTTACCTCATTGGAAAAATGATGCACCTAACCTGTCAAAATGCCCCATCACAGGTACAAGTCATTTTTGTGGGAAAAAGTAGAACAAACATGATTTTGCACTTTTTTGGATCTAAACGCTAAAAAGCTCAACAAGAACCAGGTTACATTCCACACCCCAATGTACAATGGCTTCACCGAATAATTAGCATGACCCCCCATGTCTCCTCCACTGCTGCCTGGGTCTCCATCTCACCTCTCCCGCTGTCACCTGGGTCTCCATGTCTTCGCCTATGAGGTTGCTGGTGGTTGAATATTTGAGGCAAGCTGTTTGTGGGATGCTAAAATGCCAGGGGCCCTGGCTTTTCTGAGTATGCTGGCTTCTTGTATTGGCCCTGTAGGTAGAGCTATGATAATCAGATTTCTTTAATGGATCTGCCTTTTTGTATTTTGATTTGAAAAAAATATATATACCAGTAGATTTGTAAAAAAAAGTACAGAGAATAAAATGCAAAATCAAAGTCTTACCAGATTGCACTGTAATTTAGTTCTATTAAAGATTTAGATCATTGGGGTATTCCCTGAATAAGACTGAGTAAAACTTGATGTAAGATGATCATCTGAAAATCCTTTTAGCGTACTGTACACCCAGAACATTTGCTGCACATTCCTCTGTTATGTCATAAAAATATCAATCCTACTCTGTATTCCAGACAGACCGACCCCTTTAACCCCTCAGTTGCAAAAACATTGACTATATTTAGGATGGCTTTTCAGTGAACTGTAGGTCATACTTTATTGATTTAAAATAAATATTCTTGCTTTCCAATTAAACAAAGAATTTCCACAAGGAATATTTTATTTCAAACAAATTACCCCTCTATCAAGAGCTGTTCTGACTTCAAACACTTTTATTCTCGTTTCAAAAATGAAGTTCAGAACAATTGTTCTTGGAGTTGCTTGTGGATGTGAACATAGATCTGTAACACATTTGGCACTGCTAGTCTCTCTGAGCACAGCTGAAGGCTGCCAGTCCCTGTAGAGTGCTGGCAACAAGGCCGATAGCTAATCCCTGTCCAGGACAGACCAGTAGAGCTGGACACAGAAAAAACAGCCGATGGTTTGGTCTGGCGTGTTCTTCCACTGCTAAGGAACATATTCAGTCTCCAAGTGTCCACAGCAGGTAGATTCCCTGCAGGCATCTCATGTGGTTGGCTGCTGTCCCATGGAAATGTGTAATTGAGACAAGTCATAAAATGTAGGAATCTAAAGGGCATATCATGTATCAAGAGCGTCGAAAGAGTTCATCATACTGTCCCTTTATCAGCCATAGTCTATGCTGACAATGTGTTAGCAATATACCAGTGTGATGGAGTGTAGGGGGAGGATGAAGTTATTGGAATGACTTCTCAATCTTCAGCATTTCGTTAAGATTCCATAACAACTGTGAGTAGCACCTCTAAGCACCCCGCTCCTCTTATGCCCTACTACTTATATGCTATAAATAAAGGAAGGGGCCCTCTATGAGCTTAAAGTGGACCAAAACCCAGGATTTTGACTACCCCGGGTTTTGGTCCTTGCCCCACTGTGTGAAACCCCCCAGGTTGTCCGAATAAACTCATCTCTTCCCTATCCTACGAAGGGAGGATCATACAGTCCAGGTCCATATGTCCAGGAGCTCGTATAATACGCACTGCCAGCCTCAACCCCCGCTACCCTCTAACAGGGAAAGTGCCTGCGCCGGGCATTCACAAATGTCTGACACAGGCACTCGCTCGACTAAAGGGATGGGGCGGGTGCGGCTGCTACTCGCGCATGCACCATTGGACCAGGAAAGAAGGTTAGTTGTTGGACAACCCCGATCGATCGGTACCCGAGGGGAGTGAGCATGCCTGCCCTGAAGTTTCATAGACTCCAGGGTGGGTTTTGGTCATCCTTAAAGTGGAACGAAACCCAAGAATTTTACTTTTCCGGGTTTTGTTCCATGCCCATGTCAAATTTGGATGCCCCACTGTGAAACCACCCAGTTGGCCCAGTAAAACTTACCCCTCATCGGTCCAATGGTGCATGCACAAGCTCTCGTCCAATCAGAGCCTTTTGCCTTGTTTCCATCTTCGGCAAAAGGGCTCTCAGTGTCTTCAATGCGGAGCACGCGCTGCCACATCCCTGGTGGCGTGCACACCCCAGCCTATCTGAATGGCTGGAGCAGAAGCACGCTCATGCCGCCAGGGATACAGGGGATGCGGCAGCTCGGGTTCTCCATCGTAGACAATCAGAGCTGTTAGCAGAAAGGCCAACGGCTCTGATTGAACAAGAATTCGTGCATGCTCCGCTGGACCAGGGAAAGATGACTTATTACTAGGGCCTGGGGGGTTTCACACAGTGGGGCAACATGATTTGGGATGTTCCAGGGAAAAGCCAGCAGCCGATCCAAAGCTAGCGGGAAAAAATTACGCCCAGCCCTGCCCCCTGCATTACTAGAATACATTGCCTAGGTGGTATCCTTGTAGTCCAGAGGGAGGAAGCTGGTATCTGGCAAGTTGATATGTTAGCCTGCTTCCTGCTTGTCCCATGCTGGATGTCAGGGGCATCTTACAGTCATCAGCACTTTGCATTTTCTGATAACTCATACTGAACTTGCTTCCTACATGTGATCTTTAACTCTGAACTCCTGCGTCCCACTCCTGGGACCCCATCTACTGTCTACCTCATATACTGTACCAACCATTGAAATTGTGTGTTCTGCAGGTGCCCTGTTTTTGTATACACCTCAAAGTCTCTTATTATTTTTACATACCTTATATATTACAGATTAAGCCGCATTCTTCGCTCTAGATTCTGTGGTGCAGGTTTATCAGTTATGAGCATGCTCTACTGTGGTCAAAGACAGCTATGTGACCACTGCCTCTTAATATGCCCGCTCATGCTAAGAGCACCAAGGGACAGAGAGAGGAAAACAATTGGAAGAAGCGACAAATTTGGTGCCCTGCTAGGGCTTCTACCTGATACTGCAGGAAATATAGGAGAGATACATAGGACAAGTATGAGGTTAGCTGCTTGCTTCTGTGCCTGGGTCCTTCAAGGGACTCTGTAGGCAAGGTGCATAAACTGTCATTCAGCAGCTCACCTCAAAATGGCTGCGCTTTCCCTTCCTGTCAGAAAACAGCTGCTTCTGAATGTAGAAACAAGACAAAGAGTAGTGGCACACCCCCTGAATTCCTTTGCCATAGACCACCAATAATAGGGCTAAGCTGGTGGTCTAACGCTCTGTATCATTAGACTGTGGACACTGGGAGAGAGGAAGAACAGCCAGGATTATAAGATTGGCTGTTTTAAAGACCCTGCCAATAATGGTGATTATTATGTGGCATCACATAGCCAAAGGCAATGCCCAAATATTTCAAAAGATTACTCATAATCATGAAACTGTAAACCTTGATATCTCTGCCATTCCTTCTTCAATTAAAAAGCGGAAAACAGTTTAGGACAGTGCCAAACATAGCACGACACAATGGTCTAGCAATTGGTTTTGCCTTCTGTATAGCTTTAATCTTGCATCTTTTTCGTCCATTTTTGTAACCATATCTGTCCTCGATATTAGATGCACTCTTACCAAAGCATATTATGGTGGGTGCTGTGACTGGCGGTGGCGCCGCAAAAACATATAAAGACGATCAGCCAGCACTCCATTATATCAATTGTATTCCAATTCAAACTGGTCAATATACAGCAAAGACCAATAGTCCAACGTTTCGGGGCGGCTAGCGGCCCTTCATCAGGGATAACATTCAAGCAGAGGCTCCCTTATTCAAGGGTTAAATACCCTCGAGGGGGCCCGGGATTCCCGCCTGACGTCAGTGGGCGTGTCTCCCATGACGTCAGGGCAGGTACAGAATTGCCATATGTAATGTAATAATAGTATACAGTTCAATTGCAAATCCGGCAGTTCATTGCCGCTGATTACACTCATATGCTGTGAATGAACAGGGAGGAACTTACCGATCCCTCCTCGATGGGGTGAGGTGGGCAGATGTCCCTCGCGGCAGCCAACGCACGAGCTGTCACATCGCCGCCGGAGACTGGTGACGTCACAGGCCGCTCCCATTGGGTCGCAGCACTGTGTGGGCCGCTCCTATTGGCCAAGGAGCGGCCTATCACGGACCCGCATTGGTGTGTAAACACCAGCGTCGGCCCCTGCCTGCGAGCTGGCGCCTGCGGGGATCCGCCAGTGGCAGCGCGGGTGGGATGCCGCTCAGGGAGCCTCTCCACCTCCGCACCTATAGAAATGCATTATAGGAAAGATGACAGGCACCCAAGAGGGGAAAGGGAAGGGGGGACCAACGGGAACATGAGGCTCACCAAAGGGGTGAGGGGAGCTACCGTCCCCCGCAGCAGCCAGCAAACAAGCTGTCACACTGCCGCTATAACAGATCGCTCCCAATGGGTAGCATCACTGTGTGGGCCGTTCCTGTTGAATTAGGAGCGGCCAACCACGGACCCACATAGGTGTGTTAACACCAGCAACGGCCCCTCATTGCGAGCCGGCGCCTGTGGGAAACCGTCAGTGGCAGCACGGGCTGGGTGCCGCATGGGGAGCTTCTCCACCTCAGCATCCTAGTGGCCTGCTGAAAAAGCCACTAGGTGCCATATGTCTGTTCTCCACCATGATCCTGCTTTTAGGAGGGGTGAGTACGATACTACTGGTTCTGTCCTGCACCAAAACACTTCTTCCAGGTGTACCTGGCAACAAGATCTTAGCCCCCTGCTTTGTTCTTCTATAAACCTTTAACTGCCAGCCTACCTAGAGTTTTTGTCACTCTCTGTTGCCAGACCTGTGTATTCTCAATATTTTGGGGTGAAATATGTACAGAAAACAACAATTTGTAGTGCTTTTTTGTAATACAAAATGTTTTTCAATAAAATCTTATTGCATTTAAAAGCCCCATTTCTCCAGATTACAACGGTACCACATATGTACTCCTGCCCAGGAGACTCCCCCAAGCTGAACCAGCGCTTTAGGAGATTTTCAGATAAAATGCAACTGGTATGTGCACCTTGCAGTTAAAAAAAAAACAACCCTTTACATTTGAAATACCTCGAACAAACTATATATTCTCTGGAAGTACAGACCTTAAGTTTTCTAGGCATACCAGGCTTGTTGATGTGTCACTTCTTCTGGAAGTAATCCCTCAATTAATTCTTTGGTTGCACAGGGTTTCCCTAATGAAAGAATAAAAATTAGGAATCAAAGCCACATTTTCCTTAAACAATATGCAAACAAAAAAGGGCATAGATACTGTCAAGGGAAGAGTTGCCAAACACCCCAAAGTAAAGCATGTGCGTAACGGTAATTTAACTTGAGAATTTCAGCTCTGCAGACAAAGTGCGCACCTTGCAATTTTTCAACCAAAACAACCCTTTACATTTGGAATACAAACCATATATTCTCTGAAGGTACACATGTTAAGTTTTCTAGGCATACCCAGTTTTTGTAGTGGGCTCATTTTTCTGGAAGTAATCCCTTGAAGAATTCTTTGGTTGCACAGGGTTCCCCTAAAAAAATTTATAAAAAAGCAGAATAAAAACACATTATCCTAAAATATGAATATGCACACAAGAAAAATCAAGCTAAATCTCAAAGCACAAGGTCCCCTGAACAATAACCAAAATGTATAGGTACTTTTAACCCTTTTAACTGTCAGCCTACTTGAGATTTTGTCATGCTCTGTTGACAGGTCATTTTTCACCATTTTGTTCTATGTTTAACTTTAATTTTTGCAGAAATTTCCAGGAAAATCACATTTTTTACAGCAGTTTAGGCTTTAAAGTGGACCAAAACCCAGGATTTTGACTATTCTGGGCTTTGGTCCACCACGACATGCTGTGTGAAACCCCTCAGATCGCCGACGCAACTCACCTCTTCCTGGTCCAACGCGCATGTGCGGCCGCTCATCCAATAAGGGCGCTCAGAGCTCACATCACTCCATCTAAGCCAGCATCTAAGGCCAACGGCTCTGAGTGTGCTGGCAGCTGCATCCCCCGCTTCCCTCTAACAGGGAGCGTGCCTGCGCCAGTCATTCACAAATACCTGGTGCAGCCATGCGCTCTGCCAGAAGGGTAGGGGCGATGCGGCCATTGCTCATGCATGCATCAATGGACTGGGAAGCAAGGTAAGTGTACGGGGTGACCTGGGGGGTTTCACACAGCGGGGCATCCCAATTTTGGATGCCCGGGGGGGAGGAATGGATCGGCCCAGAATTCTTATATATTCCTGGGCTGATTGCACTGGGTTTTGGTCAACTTTAACATGTTTGTAATTTTTTCACAGTTTTTTAAATACTTTTGAGTAGTAACAAAATTGTCTTATTTATGTTAAATAAAACATTTATTTTATTAAAGAAAACCATATTGCATGTGAAAGCCCCATTTCTCCCGATTTCAACAGTACCTCATATGTATCGGTAGCCCCTCGTTCCTGCCCCCAAACTGAAAAGAGCACTTTATAATATTTACTAATAAAATACAACTACTATCCACAATAAAAGGGTTAAATCAAAAAAAAGAATTTGGCATGGGGTCCCTCTTCCAGGAGGGGGACCCCAATTTTTGGGGAATTTTAAGGGTTAAAAACCCTTAAAAATCCCCCCAACAATGGTGTGAGGTTACCCCTACCCAGCATAACCAGCCCGGGGACCAGCTATTGGGGCTTGTAGAACAGGGTGCAGGGGCAAGCCTTGGTACCCCCCCATCCTGCAGGCTACAAGCCCCAAAGCCTAATGTCCCTGGGCTCTTCTGCCCTCTCAGGCTTTGGGGTGGCAGGTAATGGGGGGCCGGGGGTTAATGGCAATTCACCCGCTAGTCGCCGGTGACTTCCCAGCCCCCTAAGCCTTGTGAACTAGTATAGGGGTTTCATAGTTTCCTTACCAGTTAACAAAGTGAGTGAGCTGGTGAGTATCCGGGCGCCCAGTTTCTTACTTTCACGGCGTCGATGTGCAGCAAGGCAGCCAGGTCCTGCTGCCCCACTGCTAACTAGTAATGCGGAACTATAGTGGTTTTTGACTGTAGGTCTGCTTTAAGACATCATTTGCCCCCCTGAACACTCACCCTCTCCTGGAGCCTAGACGTACGTGCGACCATGTCCGGCCTTCCTGAATGGGTGGCATGGTCACGCCACTGCTGCAAGGTTGAGCGAAGAATGCAGCTTATGCCATAGCTCAGCTCTCTTCTGCACTGCTCGGCTTCTTAGCCATCCGGGCAGCTTAGCCATCAGCGGCGTCGAAAGGAGCCGAGTGACAGCGAAGCGCGCTTATTGGCTGAGCTTCAGCCAATCAGCGCACTAATCACGTCTGAGTCTGCGTCATGAGAAAGAAGGTGAGTGAAACAGTGCGACTTGGGGGGGGGGTACACACAGCAGGGCATCTCAATTCGGGATCCCCCTTCAGAGAAGAGCAACACATTGGAAAATGAAATTCCTGTGTATTATTCCTCTTTAAATGGCTGTTTAGTGTGTTTTAATTACATTTTTAGGTCACTGACAAAACTTACGAAGCACCCAGGTGGTACTTGATATAATCCAAAAATGGAAAGTTGTACTTGATGAAAAAAGGTTGGGAACCCCTGAAGTAGATTGAATCCCAAATTGATATGCACTGAGGTGGGGGTAAGATTATGTAGCAAGAAACTGAGGTGAGGTTATGTAGCAAGATTCTCCACATGCTAGGGATGGAGCTACACTTAAAGTGTATTACTGCTTATGCCTTATTTCTATGATTACTGGGCACAGAAGGGTTACACAGCCATTGTTGAGCCATAATTTTCACAATTCAAAATGTAAATATCATCCATAATTGTGTTTGAAATGCCTCCAATAAAATACAATTCCTCTACAGGCACTAATCCCTCAGATTTGTAGAGCAATGGAAAACACTCAGCTGGATCTTGGCAGAAGCATGCCAATCTCCAGTTTATTTTGTTTTATTATGCAATCCTCATGCATTGTACCTTCTGGGACTGGTTAGCTTACCCATATAATAACAGCAGTGGAGATATAGATCTATAGAACTCCTAAGATCCTCTAAACAAATGTGGAGAAAACATAATCTGACCTTCCTAAATTCCTATTGAATTGTTTTGTTTCGAGTTAAAATCTTCTTTTTGCAGCTATTTCTGTTCAGGACTTCATGATAACTTTATTACAGGCTATTTGAGGGTTGCGGGTTCTCTTGGTAAAGTCTCATTATCATAATCTAAGAATGAAAAAGAAAGTTGCTTGACAATATCTGTTTTGCTAAAGATTTTCTAACAGACCATACACTTAGATTCATGCCACAAACTGGAGGTAGACAGGAAAACATAAAAGAGGAACACCTTAAAACCCAAATGCACTTTTGTTAGGTCTCTAGTCAATAAGCCACAAAAGGGAGGAAACTCTCACAATACCCATTATATGCTCACACAAACTACTCCTTTCAAATGACTGCAACTCCATTAAATTAAGAACATTGTAAAGTAAAATTGAAATACCCATCCAAATTTTACATACTCCCACACCAGCATCTGGTGGAATCCTGGCATCCTGAGTCTTTCGATTGACAGATATTAAGGTGTGATGGTTTCGTGGAGCATGCAGTGCGGGAATGCAGATGGAAAACCATGAATGCACTGTGGGATTCTGGAACAGATGAATGATCCAGGGAAATTTGGAGGGCTTCACACAGACGGGACCAAAATCGAGAAGTAAATTGAGATCCGAGATCCAAGATGATTTCGGCGGGCACACCATGGAGCCGCACTGTGGGATTCTGGAACAAGGTGAGTATATAATATACCAGACTGTTTCACACCACATGGCATCCCAAATTGGCCCTAGGGAAGGTGTTAAAACTGGAGGGGAGATTTTTGGTGTTGGGGTCCTGTTTTTTTTTCTGTTCAAGGGTAAATTGTAAAGAGCGCTTTATTTAAACAGAAAGTATTTACATGACTGTCAGGTACCAGGATTGTGGCAGGGCTGAATCCTAAGGACTGCAGACTCCAAGCCCCAATGGAACCCCTAAAGTCTCATCACTGCAGCCTAGCAAAAGGGATTAGGTTCTGGAGGCTGATAGGGTCCAACAGGTTGAACCACTGAAAAACCAAGGTCCCCAAATCTACAAGGTTTCCAGGCCAAGGTCAGCACAGGTTCATAGGTTGCAAGATAAGCAGGGGTCAATCCAGAGAATCACTCCAAAGGGGAAATCCAAAGCCAAAGTCATAGGCAGATAATTCGATCAGAACAGTGGAAGCGCAGGTTGTAACACGTAATGCCATGTAGGGTGGGAGTATCTGAAGTCAAACCAGAATGTCCTTATTGTGTCCGGCAACTAGAATGTTTTGGTTTGTCTTTGGATATGCTCACTGATTGAACCACTGAAAACCAAGGTCCCAAAATCTACAAGGTTTCCAGGCCATGGACTGGCCTGCAGGAACAAATTGCGTTGTTCACATGGATTATAAGTAGAGATGAGCAAATCGATTCTGACGAACCCGAATTTGTTACGAATTTCATGACATATTCGATTCGTTACGATTTCGAATATCGCCGCGATTCGATTGCTTGGATCACTTCCTTAAAACTCCATTTACTGCTATACAGTCCATCTAAAATGGTGGATCCACATGTCAGGACATGTCCCATGGGGCAAGGAATGCTGGGTAGGTGTCACATGCTACCTATCAGCAGACAGGCTTACCAATGATGTCACAACCCCATATAAATGGCGGTCATGGGGGGCGTGTCCTGAGCATGGCGGAGGTAGGACGCTGCTAATCCTGCTCCTGTTCCCTCGACCCCTAAAAGTGCAATTTGCAGTCTGCGGGGCGTCTGATCAAGGCTATGTCCAAGAAGAAAGGCAAGAAGAGAGCCGACCGAGGAGAGAGGAGTACCTTGCGGGGGAGGATGGAGCTCCAGAGGTGGATCCCCAGAGGAAGACAGGCTGCCGACAAGATGGCGGGCGGCGGAGAGGGAGAAGATCTGGCCACGCTTTCTCGATCAGCATCGCCCCAGAGTGAGACTTCGCCCGAAGAACAGGACTTGTTGCCGGGGCAGGCGGTGGAACACTCCGGCGGAGGTCTGGAGCCGTCGGATGCAGTGGCGGCGGGACGCCCGGAGTCCGTCGGCGGAGCAGGTGGGTGGAGAGTGATGGCGGCCGGAGTCCGCGGTGCGCCGGCTCACGCCCCCTCGAGCTTTCGGACAGACGCCGCGGTCTGCGGTGGTGAACTAGCTGATGCGGCCGGCCCCGCCGGGGCCAAGAAGAGGAGCGAGGGAGGGGAGGAGCGCCGGGGGCCGTGCTCGGCTGCCTCGCCTGGCGTGCCTCTGCAGGGGACAGGCGCGGGCATACACGAGGTCCCGGGAGCTGTTGAAGACATGCAGGCTGCGGGCGGGGGGGCGCATATCCGGCCCAGTGAAGTAATGTACATAAAATACGGGCCCCCCTCTATGGAGCCATTCAAAGGGGGTGTCACGAGGGGCGTCCCCAATCCAGTGACAACCCCCAAAATTATCCTGGGGCTGCAGAGGTTTGCATATGCCCCCAAGGGGGCGGGCCTCCTAAATTCTGCATCCTGCTCCACACTGAGTGCCGCCGGCGTCGTGGAGGCTCTCCTGCAACGTGACCAAAGGGGGCCCTGGCTGCAGGAAGCTCTGTTTGGTTCCCTGCCGGGTGCGGGGTCCCCTCCTTATCTACTGCACCCGACTCCTGACGAGATAGCCAGCTCGGCGGGAGGCGGCCCCGCCCTGATGTCCCCGGGGGTCCAGCTTGCATCTCCGCCGTGCCATCCCTCGTGGCCTGGGGACCCAGAACCGTTGCACGTGGTGGAGGCCGTGATTGAAGACACAGGATCTGACCATGGGATCCACCAGGAGACTCTCTCCCTCCTGAAGGGCCTCCCCACGAGAGCAGATATGGAAGGCCTGATAGCCAGATATGAGGCCGCTCACAAACGCGACTTGGCGGCAGTAAAGCAGCAAATTTCTGGGGTAGAAGAAAGAGTGGACTCGTTGGAAACGGAGGGGGGGCAGACGGCCAGGTGCATCCAGGCCCTAGAGTCCAGATGTGACCGGCAAGAAGCTCAACTGCGGGCCTGCTACTTCCACTTAGATGATCTCGAAAATCGGAGTAGGAGGAACAACTTGAGGATCAGGGGCATCCCGGAGGCGTCGGTGGGGAGGATGTTGGGCGCATCGCAGCAGAAGTCTTCAATCTGGTGCTGGACAGGGAACCTCGCACAAAAATCGAGCTGGACAGAGCTCACAGGGCCCTGGGCCCTATAAATCCGGACCCTGAATTTCCCAGAGACATTGTCTGTCGGGTCCATCTGTTTTCCCTGAAGGAGGAGATTCTCCGAAAGTCATGGAACAAGGGATCCATTACATACGAGGGGTCATTGATCAAGGTTCTCCAAGACCTTTCCACTCGGACATTGCAGATGAGGAGAGCTTTGAGACCACTTCTGGAACTTATACTCAACAAAGGCGGTTCGTATAGATGGGGCTTTCCGCTCCATCTGGTGGTCAGAAAGGACCAGAAGAGTTTCTTTTTGAAGTCCTACCGGGACTTGGAAGGCCTATTCTCATTCCTTCAGTGCGAGCCAATCCAGGTACCGGATTGGACGTCATTGGAGGCCCCGCTGCTGTCTCAGCGACTTCTGGAGAGACTGCGTCGTGGTCAGAAGAGCTACAGAAATCTCAAGCGTCTCAGAAGACCCTCTCCACAGTTTGAGGAGACTTAGCCATCGGGTCTCCGCGGGGGCCTGGCGGCTGTGGGATCCCGGGGGGGGGCGCGGGGCGGGCCGCCCTGCCTCCCCCGCTCCCCGTCAGTCTGTCCGGCTGGGGGCGGGGGTGGATCTGCGGTTGGAGCCGCACTGGCAGGCCGCCCTGGCTCTTCTTGATGTCTGCGGCTGTGTCCGCTCCTCTCTAATAATGTTTACCTAGTTTGCCTTTAAATAGCTCTCAGTTTCTGTAGTAGTTTGTGTTTAGATTACTCTCGGGGGGCATACGCCCCATTTTGTTGGTTGCATGGGCAGCGGTGGGGGGGGTTGGGTTCTGGCCTGCCGCTGCGCATTATTGCGTAGTGTGGTGGGTTGGGCCCGACCTCCCGCTTACCGCCGCAGACAGTGACTGCGTCTCCGAGGGGGTTGGGGGACGCCGGACCTCTGGTGCGTCGAAAAACCCTCTTCCGCCGCTTAGACACAGTACCCCAAATAGGTTGGGCTTATAGGGGGTTCATCACCCACTGGGCCCATGGTTTCCTTAATTGGAATAACTGAAGTTAAGATAGCTGTTTTGGTTTGTTTTTGTTCCTTTACCCCCGTGTTCGCTTGATCCTATACTCTAATCCCCCCCCAACACATCCCCCCAAGTGCGGCCCCTTTAAGTGTACTCGCCTGTGACCAGTTCTGAAAACCTCAGAAATGCAGGTGAAGCCTATTTCCGAGATTAACGTGGTTTCCCTTAACGTGAAGGGATTGAATAGACCCGAGAAAAGATCCGTAATTTTGAGGTACCTCAAAGGGCTGAAGGCACAGGTTGCCTTCCTCCAGGAAACCCACTTTCTGGCAAGTTGTTCGCCCTCAATCAGCAATAGGCATTACCTTAGAAGCTACCATAGTCTATCCCCCGACTCGAGATCCAGGGGGGTAAGCATCGTGATCGATGCCGGCCTCCCGTGGGAACTGGTTGACTACAAGACTGACCAGGAGGGCAGGTGGATCTTCCTCAAGGGGAGGATTGCCTCCCACCTTTTCACCTTTGCTAATGTATACGTGCCAAACGTGGGTCAGTCAGCCTTCCTGGAGGGCGTCCTAGAGATCCTGGACACATTTAGAGAGTGGGACCTTTTAATCGGAGGGGACCTTAACTTGACACTGGACCCATTAGTTGACACCTCCAAAGGCTCCCCTCATGAGTCATATGCCAAATTGAGGCGCTTTAAACAGGTCTTGGCCCAATACCAGCTAATAGATCCCTGGCACATCCAGCACCCCTCTGAGAGGGATTACTCCTTTTTCTTCCCTCCACATGGGTCTTACTCAAGGATTGATTTATTTCTGGTGCCCCACGCCTCACTTCCCAGGGTGGTAGACTCTCGCATTGGCAATATCACAATCTCTGATCACGCCCCTGTATCGCTGACGGTATCCCTTCCTCATCCCATTCCCAGAAGCTGGTCTTGGCGCCTGAATTCCTCCCTTCTAGATGACCAACTACTCCTAGTGGAAATTCAAGAGGAAGTCAAACAATTCTTTGAATGTAACTCTTCCCCCGAAATTGGCCCTGGGGTCCTATGGGAAGCACACAAGTGTGTAATCAGAGGCGCCCTAATTAGCATCGGCTCTAGAGTCAAGAGGGAAAAGGCAAAGCAAATTAAAGACCTCCTAACGGACATTGGGAACATAGAAAAACTGCACAAAAAATCCCTTGCGGTAGCCCACTTGGCGACTCTAACATCCTTAAGAGAGAAACTCAAATTGCTGTGCTGTGACAGAGTAAAGGCGCAGTGGACCAAGGTTAGGAAAAGATTCTATGAATCGGGGGACAAGTGCAGGAAAATGCTGGCTAGAGCGCTTAGAGTAGAAAGGGTGAAATCCTATGTCCCGAGGGTGATTAACCATAAAGGCCGTAGTGAGCACACGATGGAGAAAATAGCGGAAACCTTCCGCAAATTCTATGAATCTCTCTACAACATTCAGGGGGCTGGGAGACCGGAGTTGGACTCTTCTATCTCAGAGTACTTAAAGGACTCTGGGCTCCCGAGGTTGCCTGCGGAGGTGGCGGTGGCGTTGGAAGACCCTATATCTTTATTGGAGTTACAGAGGGCCGTAGCGGGATCAGCTGGTGGTAAGGCCCCGGGTCCGGATGGCTTCACCTCCCTATACTATAAGAAGATGTTCCCTCTTCTAGCGCTTAACCTGCTAAGGGTCTTCAATTCGATCAAAGATGGCGAGCCTCTCCCTCCTGACTCTCTTAGAGCATACATCACAGTTCTTCCCAAGGAGGGAAAGGACCCTGCGCAGTGCTCCAGTTATAGACCTATTTAACTCTTAAACACGGATGTCAAGCTTTTCGCAAAGATCTTGGTGTCCAGAATTGCCCCTCATTTGCATCACGTGATCGCCCTAGACCAGGTGGGGTTTATGCCTCACAGGGAAGCTAGGGACAACACTATCAAAGTCTTGAATCTAGTGCACCTGGCCCAGAGAGTGAACAAGCCCGCCCTCTTGCTCGCCACCGATGCCGAGAAGGCGTTCGATAGAGTCAACTGGCGATTTATGAATGCCACCCTAAACCACATTGGTCTTGGACCAAATGTGATAAATTGGATTACGAGTCTCTACAGAGGCCCCTCGACGTCGGTGCGTGTCAATGGAGTTCTATCTGACCCCTTTAAGATCAACAATGGGACTAGACAGGGCTGTCCACTCTCTCCCCTGATTTTTATCCTGACCCTTGAACCTCTGCTGTGCTCTATCCGCAAGGACCCCGACATCAAGGGGGTGGAGGGATCCAGATCCCATTATAAGGTGGCGGCATACGCGGATGATTTAATCTTCTGTCTGTCGGCTCCAGAGGTCTCTTTGCCTAATTTGATGCGGGAACTGAATAGGTTCGGGGACCTGTCGGGATACAAGATCAATTTTTCCAAATCCGAAATATTGAACATAAACATCCCTGAACAGCGTTTTGCTAGAGTTAGAAATGCTTTCCCTTTCAAATGGGCTAAAGAGGGGGTTACTTACTTGGGTACGAAGATTGGGAATGATCTGTCCAGGATCTTTAGCATGAATTTCCCCCCCTTCCTGAAGAAATTCTCTGATGACACCGCCAGATGGTCTCTGGGAAGGATTTCATGGTTTGGACGATCAAATGCCGTCAAGATGAACCTCCTCCCCCGACTTCTATACTTACTTCAAGCCCTCCAAGTTGCGATCCCGCAGGCCTTCCTGCGGAAAGTCAGAACTTTCTTTTCCAACTTCATATGGAGGGGGGGAAAACCAAGACTGAGCAGATCCATCCTGACCAGACCAAAGGAGGAGGGAGGATTGGGATTCCCGGATCCGGTGTTGTACCACGCTGCCACTCATCTGGGTAGAGTGGTGGACTGGTGCTTACACTCAAAACATAAACAGTGGGTTGGGTTGGAGCAGGATCTGCTGGAGGCACCACTGGACAACCTACCTTGGCTAGATAGGAAAGTAATCCCGAGGGCGCTGAGACACCCCATGATTGGAGCTACCTTGCGCACTTTCTGGAAATATAGTGAACTAGCCGGGATCTCCCCAGCCCCTTCGCCAATGTTCCCAGTGCTGGGTAACCCACAGTTCCCCCCCGGTTGCGGCGGCCCCAAGGTGAGGGAGTGGCGTAGGGCGGGCCTCTGCAGAGTCAGGCACTTTAGGGCCAATTCGGGTTGGGCTAAGACAGATGACCTAGCACAGGAAAGAGCCATTCAGAAATGGTCTGCTTGGGAATGCACGCAACTAGCACACTTTCTGCAGTCCTTACAGGGGTTCTCAGGGGGATTGCATCCTCTGACCCAGTTTGAGGAGCTCTGTTCCAGTTCTAACGACGAGAGACATGTGCTGTCCTCCCTTTATAAATTGTTGATTGCCCCGAAGGAAGGGGAAGAGATCCACTTTATTAAACATTAGGAGGAAAGTTTGGGGGTCTCGTTTGCACCGGAACAGCGGAGGAGACTCCTTGCGGCGCCGCACAAGACCTCCATTTGCACCAGACCCAGGAATGTAATTACAAATTCCTTACCGGCTGGTATAGGGTCCCAGCGGTCCTACATAGGTGGTTTCCGGGTGAGTCGGAGGCTTGCTGGAGGTGCGGTGCTGCGAGGGGTGACCTTCTCCACATTTTCTGGTCCTGCCCTAGGCTGCGGCCCTTCTGGGATTCAGTGAGGAGAGTGATAGGGGATGTTACGGGGGAGACGATACCTGCAGATCCTGGAATCTGCCTGCTGCACCTAGGGAAGACCCCCTTGAAAGAGTACAAAAGATCCCTCGTGTGTCACCTTCTAAATGCTGCAAAATCTTGCATTCCTCTGTTGTGGAAGAAGACCTCCCCTCCATCTTTGGCTAGTTGGGTCTTGAAGGTCAAAGAAACTATGCGGCTTGAAGATCTAGTTTTGAATCAAGAGGGAGGGTTCCGGAGGGGCTCAATGACTTGGTACAACTGGATGGCCTTCACGGATTCAGAGGAATGTAAAACACTGTTAATGCAACGCGAGCAACCGCACTAACCCCCCCTCCCTTCATACCCCCCCCTTCTTCCCCTACCTGGTCACATTGGTCTGTTTCTCCGTTTTCTCGTTAAGCTTACTGTTTCTCTAAGCATTGAATAAGAGTCTGACAAAGTGTAATATTGACTTATCTTATTTTATTTTTGACATTCTCTTTGACATCTTATTTGTTATTGCAACTGTGATGCTTGTAAAACTCTGATAAATAAAGAATTAAAAAATAAAAAATAAATGGTGGTCATCTTGCGGAAGATCACTCTGACACTGTATTGCGGCCAGAGCAGATCAGGCAGGGAGAGAGCGAGAGATAGATAGATAGAAAGAACAGAAGAAGCGCGGGACAGATAGAGAAGGAGAGAGCATGTGACAGTGACAGATAAAGACAGGGACAGTTTAAAGTGAACCGTCACCCATCCGAGATCGGGATGTCCCGCGGTGAGGGACCCCCCCCAAAACCCCAAAAGAACTCACCTGATCGGCGGCGGCAGCGGCCGCCGCTGCCTCCCGCGCACTCCTCTAGCCGTGCGCGCGCCCGCGCCGGCCGTTTGTGAATGGCCGGCGCGGGCGCGCGCACTGTCAGAGGGGCGCGCGGGAGGCGGCGGCGGACGCGCTGCCTTGTCCGCCGCTTGTCCGTGGGAGCGTGGTGAGGTGCCCCCCTGAAGTGGACCAAAACCCAGGATAGTCAAAATCCTGGGTGTTGGTCCACTTTAAACTGTTTGCATTAGCTTTCAAGCCTATTTAGTTTTAATAACACTCCTGCCTATTTAGCTTTTCCTTTACCTTGTGTCATTCTTTAAAAAGCATGCTAGCATTAATATTTCAAGACTACCTGTCTAATAACTGCTTGCATTTTATAATTAACGTCACTTTTCCACAATCAAGGGAGGCCTCCTCTGTCTACCTGTCTAATAACTGCTTGCATTTTATAATTAACGTCACTTTTCCACAATCAAGGGAGGCCTCCTCTGTATGTGAGCAGGGGGCATCCCAAACACTAGCATAAATATTTCAAGACTACCTGTCTAATAACTGCTTGCATTTTATAATTAACATCACTTTTCCACAATCAAGGGATGCCTCCTCTGTATGTGAGGAGGGGGCATCCCAAACACTAGCATTAATATTTCAAGACTACCTGTCTAATAACTGCTTGCATTTTATAAACAACGTCACTTTACCACAATCAGGGGAGGCCTGCTCTGTATGTGAGGAGGGGGCATCCCAAACACTAGCATAAATATTTCAAGACTACCTGTCTAATAACTGCTTGCATTTTATAATAACGTCACTTTTCCACAATCAAGGGAGGCCTGCTCTGTATGTGAGGAGGGGGCATCCCAAACACAAGCATAAATATTTCAAGACTACCTGTCTAATAACTGCTTGCATTTTATAATTAACGTCACTTTTCCACAATCAAGGGAGGCCTGCTCTGTATGTGAGGAGGGGGCATCCCAAACACAAGCATAAATATTTCAAGACTACCTGTCTAATAACTGCTTGTATTTTATAAGCAAAGTCACTTTTCCACCAACAAGGGAGGCCTGCTCTGTATGTGAGGAGGGGGCATCCTAAACACTAGCATAAATATTTCAAGACTACCTGTCTAATAACTGCTTGCATTTTATAATTAACGTCACTTTTCTACAATCAAGGGAGGCCTCCTCTGTATGTGAGAAGGGGGCATCCCTAACACTAGCATTAATATTTCAAGACTACCTGTCTAATAACTGCTTGCATTTTATAAGCAAAGTCACTTTTCCACAATCAAGGGAGGCCTGCTCTGTATGATAGGAGGGGACATCAAAAAACACTAGCATAAATATTTCAAGACTACCTGTCTAATAACTGCTTGCATTTCATAATTAACGTCACTTTTCCACAATCAAGGGAGGCCTCCTCTGTATGCGAGGAGGGGGCATCCCAAACACTAGCATTGATATTTCAAGACTACCTGTCTATTAACTGCTTGCATTTTATAAGCAAAGTCACTTTTCCACAATCAAGGTAGGCCTCCTCTGTATGTGAGGAGGGGGCATCCCAAACACTAGCATTAATATTTCAAGACTACCTGTCTAATAACTGCTTGCATTTTATAAACAACGTCACTTTACCACAATCAGGGGAGGCCTGCTCTGTATGTGAGGAGGGGGCATCCCAAACACTAGCATAAATATTTCAAGACTACCTGTCTAATAACTGCTTGCATTTTATAATAACGTCACTTTTCCACAATCAAGGGAGGCCTGCTCTGTATGTGAGGAGGGGGCATCCCAAACACAAGCATAAATATTTCAAGACTACCTGTCTAATAACTGCTTGCATTTTATAATTAACGTCACTTTTCCACAATCAAGGGAGGCCTGCTCTGTATGTGAGGAGGGGGCATCCCAAACACAAGCATAAATATTTCAAGACTACCTGTCTAATAACTGCTTGTATTTTATAAGCAAAGTCACTTTTCCACCAACAAGGGAGGCCTGCTCTGTATGTGAGGAGGGGGCATCCTAAACACTAGCATAAATATTTCAAGACTACCTGTCTAATAACTGCTTGCATTTTATAATTAACGTCACTTTTCTACAATCAAGGGAGGCCTCCTCTGTATGTGAGAAGGGGGCATCCCTAACACTAGCATTAATATTTCAAGACTACCTGTCTAATAACTGCTTGCATTTTATAAGCAAAGTCACTTTTCCACAATCAAGGGAGGCCTGCTCTGTATGATAGGAGGGGACATCAAAAAACACTAGCATAAATATTTCAAGACTACCTGTCTAATAACTGCTTGCATTTTATAATTAACGTCACTTTTCCACAATCAAGGGAGGCCTCCTCTGTATGCGAGGAGGGGGCATCCCAAACACTAGCATTAATATTTCAAGACTACCTGTCTATTAACTGCTTGCATTTTATAATCAACGTCACTTTACCACAATCAAGGGAGGCCTGCTCTGTATGTGAGGAGGGGGCATCCCAAACACTAGCATAAATATTTCAAGACTACCTGTCTAATAACTGCTTGCATTTTATAATCAACGTCACTTTTCCACAATCAAGGGGGGCCTGCTCTGTATGTGATGAGGGGGCATCCCAAACACTAGCATAAATATTTCAACAAGTTTAAGGCACCCATTGCCTTTCACCGGGGGCCATTGTCAGTGCTAGCACTTATCTTTTAAGAGTACCTGCCTCCTAACTTTTTGCCTTTTGTATAAAAAAAGTCTGGTTAACATGTTTAAAGCACCCATTGCCTTTCACCGGGGGCCATTGTCAGTGCTACCACTTATCTTTTAAGAGTACCTGCCTCCTAACTTTTTGCCTTTTGTATAAAAAAAGTCTGGTTAACATGTTTAAAGCACCCATTGCCTTTCACCGGGGGCCATTGTCAGTGCTAGCACTTATCTTTTAAGAGTACCTGCCTCCTAACCTTTTGCCTTTTGTATAAAACAAGTCTGGTTTACAAGTTTAAAGCACCCATTGCCTTTCACCGGGGGCCGTTGTCAGTGCTAGCACTTATCTTTTAAGAGTACCTGCCTCCTAACTTTTTGCCTTTTGTATAAAAAAAGTCTGGTTAACATGTTTAAAGCACCCATTGCCTTTCACCGGGGGCCATTGTCAGTGCTAGCACTTATCTTTTAAGAGTACCTGCCTACTAACCTTTTGCCTTTTGTATAAAACAAGTCTGGTTTACAAGTTTAAAGCACCCATTGCCTTTCACCAGGGGCCATTGTCAGTGCTAGCACTTATCTTTTAAGAGTACCTGCCTACTAACCTTTTGCCTTTTGTATAAAACAAGTCTGGTTTACAAGTTTAAAGCACCCATTGCCTTTCACCCGGGGCCATTGTCAGTGCTAGCACTTATCTTTTAAGAGTACCTGCCTCCTAACCTTTTGCCTTTTGTATAAAAAAAGTCTGGTTTACATGTTTAAACCACCCATTGCCTTTCACCGGGGGCCATTGTCAGTGCTAGCACTTATCCTTTAAGAGTACCTGCCTACTAACCTTTTGCCTTTTGTATAAAACAAGTCTGGTTTACAAGTTTAAAGCACCCATTGCCTTTCACCGGGGGCCATTGTCAGTGCTAGCACTTATCTTTTTAGAGTACCTGCCTACTAACCTTTTGCCTTTTGTATAAAAAAGTCTGATTTTAAAGTTTAAAGCATCCATTGCCTTTCACCGGGGGGGATCCCGAATACTAGCACTTAGCTTTTAATAGTACCTGCATCTTTACCTTTTTTACATTTTGAACAAAAATCACGTTTTAAAACTGCCTGTGGTGCATTTAACTCTGACCAGGGGCATCCTGTGTAAGACCATCTGACAGTGTCTTTTTGCATTAGCTTTTAGCTACAGTGTCTGCCTATTTTGATCTAACTTTTCTACACACCTGCTGTTACAAAAATACTGTTGTAGGTGTAGTGTAGTATATTGTTTTTCCCTCCTAAACGCAGTAAAAATGTCAGGCAGAGATGTGCCAGGATGTGCACCAAGGAGAGGCCTATATTCATCAGGCAGAGGTCGCAGCAGACTAGGGGCGAGTGGCAGCAGGAGTCGCGATGTGAGGCCTGATCTCCCAGTATCTGCTAGCGGTCGTGTCTCGACCAGCAACGCATCTGCCGTCATCGATTGGTTAACGCGGTCATCGACCTCATCACAAGTGACATCTGACACCCCCAGTCAACAGTCCGTAGGTTCCTCGGACACAACCCTGAGTTGGCATGGCCCAGGATCAGCCCCGGTCCATTGCCTCTGTCCTACGCCCCCTCCAGCCACCGTATCTTATGCTTTGGGTTTAGCTCCACTATTCAGTGAGGACGATGTGTTAGAGGACAGTCAGCAGCTACTGCCCAGCCAAGAAATGGAGGAGAGATCCGCCTCTTCTTCCGCTAGGCAGACAAACACTGAGGAGGAGAGTGGCGTGGGAGGTGGTGTGGGAGGTGGTGTGGTGAGCATTCCGTCTCCTGCAGCACACGCTCTTGTGGAAACCAAGGAGGACATCAGTGATGTGCAGGCACAACTCGATGATGATGATGAAGCCGATCGAACTTGGGAGCCCGGTGCAGAAGGGGCTTCATTATCATCAGGAGAAGAGGGTCCCAGGTTGCCCTAGAGTCAGCAGCTGAGGCAGCAAGGTGGCAGTAGGGTTGGCAGTCAGCATGGTGGCAGTAGGGTAGGCAGTCAGCATGGTGGCAGAATTGGGGTGTCTGGAGCCACACGTGGCTGGGGGCGGGGTAGACCACCTGCTGCGTGGCAGGCTGCCTTACCGGGAGGTAGTTGGCAGCAGTAGCAGTGAATTAGTGCAGACTGTTGGAGGGAAAATTAGCTACTCTGCAGTGTGGCACTTTTTCCTCAAGCATCCGCAGGAGGGTAACCTGGCCACATGCAAGATGTGTAGACAGAAGGTCAAGCGTGGCCAGGGCCCCAATGTTGGTACCACGGCTCTGCGGCAACACATGCAGCGTCACCATAAAGCAGCCTGGGAGAACCGAGGCTCCGAAGTGGGGGTTCAGCCTGCTGCGTCAGCCAGTGCCATGCCACTTCCAATTTCACCCAGCCAAGGCTCCAGCACCTCAGCCGAAGGTAGCTGTGCGTCATACCCATCCTCTGCCGCTCCAGATGCTCCTGCTCCTCCTACTAAAAGTCACTCATCCTACCAGCAATCCATCAGCAAAGCCATGTCCAAGAGACAACAGTATGCGCCCACTCATCCTACAGCGCAGAAGCAAAATGTGTTCCTGTCCAAGTTGCTAGTGCTGCAGTCCCTCCCTTTTCAGGTGGTGGACTCTGCACCTTTCAGAGAGCTGATGGCTGGTGCCGAGCCGAGGTGGAGAGTCCCAAGCCTTCATTTCTTTGCAAAGAAGGCAGTACCAGCCCTGCACAAATTTGTTGAGCAGAAGGTGAGCCAGTCCTTGAGCCTGTCGGTGTGCACCAAAGTGCACGGCAGCGCCGACATCTGGAGCTGTAACTACGGTCAGGGACAATACCCACTGGGTGAATGTGGTTCCTGCACAGCAACTTGGACAGGTCACACCGCTTCGGCCTCCACGCTTCTAGGCCGTTTTGCATGTCACAGTGTGCGACTCTGCCTCCTCATCCTCCGCCATCTCCTCAGCCTCCACAGTATGGTCAATTCTCAATGCCCCTTCAGCCTACCATGTGTGCAGGGCACGGCGGTGTCAAGCGGTGCTTCACATGGTTTGCTTTGGTGAACTCAGGTGCTTTGGAGTCACACAGGGGAGGAGCTCCTGAAATTCATTCATCAAGAAATCAAAATCAAGAAATGGCTTACTCCACGAACATTGGAAATGGGTACCATGGTGACTGACAATGGGAGTAACATCTTGTCTGCGCTGAGACAAGGAAGCCTGAGCCATGCGCCCTGTATGGCACACGTGTTCAACCTAGTTGTCAAGCGTTTTCTGAAGTCTTCCTCCCATCTGCAAGACATCCTAACAACGGGAAGGAAACTTTCAAGCACACCCGCTACAGCGTCAGAACGGTCTCCCCCAACATAGTCTGATTTGCGATGTTCCCACCCGTTGGAATTCCACCCTACATATGTTAGATCGACTATACGAACAGAGAAAAGCCATCACTGATTTCTTGATGATCCAAGCAGATAGAGGGACTCCCCTGTGTAACTTTAATGTGAACCAGTGGCAGCTCATACGTGACACCTGCCGTTTGCTCAGGCCCTTTGAGGAAGCCACTTTATTTGTCAGTCGCCAGGATTACGGCATGAACGACGTGATTCCGCTGCTTCATGTAATACAACACATGTTGGAAACCATGGCTGGTCAGGGCACTGGAGACATGTCGCATACATTTCATGGCCACATAAACCCCGTGGGAGCTGAGGAGGAGGAGGAGCAGCACAGTGAAGCGCAGTTTAGTTTTGGCGAAATGGGTGGTTTATCTAGTCATCTGACAGGAGGAGCAGGAGCAGCCAGTGGAGCTAGAGGGTTGTGAGGAAGGCGAGACAGAGGACCCAGACACACCATGGCAGTATGCAGTGGAGATGCAGACAGGTAGTCCCTCTGAGTCACTTTCACAAATGGCACGATGCATGCTCATGTGCTTGCGTGTCTCCATTTTTCTGCGGGATGACTGCTGGCTCTCCACCTTATTGGACCCTCGCTTCCGGCACAAAATGGGGGCATTTTTTAAAACCGCGGAGAGGGAGGACAAACTGACCTACTACAAAGACATTCTATGTAGTCAGTTGGCCGGTGCCTATCTGCGCCATGGTCCATACTCTCGCAGGTCTGACTCGGGGGGACCTCTGCGCTCACCTTTCACTGCCATGGCTGCCGGGGGGGGGTGACAGGAGCAGCAGCTCCATCAGCAGAAGCCTCAGTCTTCAGTCGCTAATGAGTAGCTTTCTGCTACCGCATAGTGAGGCTACTCATGAGCAGCAGGAAGACCTGGAGCAGGACCTGAACCAGAAGGTCGTGTCATACCTTGAAATGACCATGCCAACGCACCTTAAGGATCCGCTGGACTTCTGGGCAGCCAAACTTGACTTGTGGCCGCAACTGGCAGAGTTTGCCCTGGGAAAGCTGTCCTGCCCGGCCAGTAGCGTGCGATCTGAGCAGGTCTTTAGTGCTGCGGGGGCCATAGTAACGCCAAGGAGAACTCGTCTGTCCACGAAAAATGTGGAGAGACTCAACTTTGTGAAGATGAATCAGGCATGGATCAGCCAGGATTTCCACCCACCAATAGCTGATGCATGCGAGTAGCTGATGCATGGTAGCTCCTTCTGCTGCTGCCATCTCCTGGGTGTGTCTTTCAGGCAATATATGAGCTCCTTCTGTTGCTGACAACTCCTGGGTGTGTCTTTCAGGCAATATATGAGCTCCCTATACTGCTGCCAACTCCAATGTGTTTTTCAGGCAATATATGGGCTTCTAATGCTGCTGCTGCTGCCAACTCCTGGGTTTGTCTTTCAGGCAATATATGAGCTCCCTATACTGCTGCCAACTCCAATGTGTTTTTCAGGCAATATATGGGCTTCTAATGCTGCTGCTGCTGCCAACTCCTGGGTGTGTCTTTCAGGCAATATATGGGCTCCTAATGCTGCTGCCAACTCCAATGTGTTTTTCAGGCAATATATGAGCTCCCTATGCTGCTGCCAACTCTTGGGTGTGTTTTCAGGCAATATATGTGTTCCCTATGCTGCTGCCAAGTCCAGAGTGTGTCTTTCAGGCAATATATGGGCTCCTAATGCTGCTGCTGCTGCTGCTGCCAACTCCTGGGTGTGTCTTTCAGGCAATATAAGGGCTCCTAATGCTGCTGCCAACTCCAATGTGTTTTTCAGGCAATATATGGGCTCTTAATGCTGCTGCCAAATCCTGGGTGTGTCTTTCAGGCAATATATGAGCTCCCTATGCTGCTGTTGCTGCTGCCAACTCCTGGGTGTGTCTTTCAGGCAATATATGGGCTCCTAATGCTGCTGCCAACTCCAATGTGTTTTTCAGGCAATATATGAGCTCCCTATGCTGCTGCCAACTCCTGGGTGTGTTTTCAGGCAATATATGTGTTCCCTATGCTGCTGCCAAGTCCAGAGTGTGTCTTTCAGGCAATATATGGGCTCCTAATGCTGCTGCTGCTGCTGCCAACTCCTGGGTGTGTCTTTCAGGCAATATAAGGGCTCCTAATGCTGCTGCCAACTCCAATGTGTTTTTCAGGCAATATATGGGCTCTTAATGCTGCTGCCAAATCCTGGGTGTGTTTTTCAGGCAATATATGAGCTCCCTATGCTGCTGTTGCTGCTGCCAACTCCTGGGTGTGTCTTTCAGGCAATATATGGGCTCCTAATGCTGCTGCCAACTCCAATGTGTTTTTCAGGCAATATATGAGCTCCCTATGCTGCTGCCAACTCCTGGGGGTGTTTTCAGGCAATATATGTGTTCCCTATGCTGCTGCCAAGTCCAGAGTGTGTCTTTCAGGCAATATATGGGCTCCTAATGCTGCTGCTGCTGCTGCCAACTCCTGGGTGTGTCTTTCAGGCAATATAAGGGCTCCTAATGCTGCTGCCAACTCCAATGTGTTTTTCAGGCAATATATGGGCTCTTAATGCTGCTGCCAAATCCTGGGTGCGTCTTTCAGGCAATATATGAGCTCCCTATGCTGCTGTTGCTGCTGCCAACTCCTGGGTGTGTCTTTCAGGCAATATATGAGCTCCCTATGCTGCTGCCAACTCCAATGTGTTTTTCATGCAATATATGGGCTCCTAATGCTGCTGCCAACTCCTGGGTGTGTTTTTCATGCAATATATGTGCTCCCTATGCTGCTGCCAAGTCCAGAATGTGTCTTTCAGGCAATATATGGGCTCCTAATGCTGCTGCTGCTGCTGCTGCTGCCAACTCCTGGGTGTGTCTTTCAGGCAATATAAGGGCTCCTAATGCTGCTGCCAACTCCAATGTGTTTTTCAGGCAATATATGGGCTCTTAATGCTGCTGCCAAATCCTGGGTGCGTCTTTCAGGCAATATATGAGCTCCCTATGCTGCTGTTGCTGCTGCCAACTCCTGGGTGTGTCTTTCAGGCAATATATGAGCTCCCTATGCTGCTGCCAACTCCAATGTGTTTTTCATGCAATATATGGGCTCCTAATGCTGCTGCCAACTCCTGGGTGTGTTTTTCATGCAATATATGTGCTCCCTATGCTGCTGCCAAGTCCAGAATGTGTCTTTCAGGCAATATATGGGCTCCTAATGCTGCTGCTGCTGCCAACTCCAGGATGTGTCTTTCAGGCAATATATGGGCTCCGAATGCTGCTGCCAACTCCAATGTGTTTTTCAGGCAATATATGGGCATCTAATGCTGCTGCTGCCAACTCCTGGGTGTGTCTTCCAGGCAATATAAGGGCTCCTAATGCTGCTGCCAACTCCAATGTGTTTTTCAGGCAATATATGGGCTCCTAATGCTGCTGCTGCTGCCGCCAACTCCTGGGTGTGTCTTTCAGGCAATATATGAGCTCCCTATGCTGCTGCCAACTACAATGTGTTTTTCAGGCAATATATGGGCAATATATGGGCTCCCTATGCTGCTGCCAAGTCCAGAGTGTGTCTTTCAGGCAATATTTGGGCTCCCTATGCTGTTGCCAAATTCAGGGTGTGTTTTTTTAGGCAATATATAGGCTCCCTATGCTGCTGCCAACTCCACTGTGTGTCTTTCAAGCAATATATGGGCTCATCATGCTGATGCCACCTCAGGGCTCTGTAATTGTGCCGCTCTGCGTCAGCTAATCTAATTGTGACACCTCTGATCTGCTTGTCATACTTCTTTACAATAGTATTTCACTAACCCAGCATGCATCCTTTTTAATAGCGATTTGGCGCGAATAAATTCGGACCGAAACGATTTTTCCAGGAAAATTCGGCGAATCAACCGAATCTAATTTTTCAAAAGTTTGCTCATCTCTAATTATAAGAGTCTGGGCAAGGCAACTCTGTAGACACATCAGAGGCAATGGAGCCAAGGGCAGACATAAAAGGTTTGTAAGTCAGGCCAAGGTCAGTGCAGGTTCAGAGGTCTCAAGATAAGTAGGGGCTACTCCAGAGAATCAATCCAAAGGGGAAATCCAAAGCCAAAGTCATAGGCAGATAATTCGATCAGAACAGTGGAAGCGTAGGTTGTAACACGTAATGCCATGTAGGGTGGGAGTATCTGAAGTCAAACCAGAATGTCCGGATTGTGTCCGGCAACTAGAATGTTTTTGTTTGTCTTTGGATATGCTCACTGGATCCCATTTGCACATTGAACCCGCTATGTGCATATGACTATGGTATATAAAGACCAAGATGAGCAGAATTACTCATTGCTCTTAACAAGTAGGATGAGCCATGCAAATCATCTCTTTAAGTCTCTTTGCTTGCCTAATCTCTCCCTAATTGCTGCAGTCAACTCCTTCTTGCAGGCGCTTGTTTGGGGCTTTTGGCCTCCCTCAGCACAAGACCAGCTGTAGAAAGGTCATCCTTCATGCTGTTAAGGAATGTGATGATGCTAAAAGACTGAACAGAAGATGGCCCTGGTATTGATGATGACATACATGCTTGTTATTTACATAGTTTGTAAGAATAAAGGGAAAAGCCGCACTTTATATTGTTTCAGGAGTCTGTCTGTTTTGATCCACAATGTCAGACTAATCAAAATATAAATCAGGTTGGAATTTCTTTTTCCAAAACAAAAAATGTTGCTTAGCTTACTTTCGCTCCAGTTTATGCACTTCAGGATTGTCATCAAGTTCATACAAGATGATATGAATCAGTTGGTAAGGCTCACAGACAGGTTTAAAAATAGGCAATGCTGGCCATCCAGATCTGAGGAAGCATGTTTTCATTTCAAGCCGAGTAGAATGAGCAACCCCAAAGACAGTAACATGCCGCAACAAATATCCAGTTCAGCTTTCCCTGGCCACAAGTGCGGCTTAGTCCTTACAAAACCGAAATAAAAATTAGAAAGCAGGTATTGATATTTCGGGAATTAAATTTAAACCTTGATCACTGCACGACAATTTATCCTACACAATACTCTGGAAAGTCAAAACCTACATTTACTGTAGTTCTTTTTAGCTAAAGCTCAACTGTTTTACAGGGAGTATGTACGGATTGTAGTTAAAGTTATACTAAAGGCCAGCACGATTGTTGTCCAATTGTCCCGGGCTAGACGTTGCACTGTCCCAAACTTCAATCTGTCCTCAAAAAGACCCTGCAGTTCCTAAGTTATTAGTAAAAGTATTAGAGCAATGGAGATGCTGAAAAAAAGGAAAAACAGTGGGTGTGGCAACAGTGATGTGATATAAGCACACTGTGTGCTTTACATATATCATAGTAAAAAAATTAGTGCATTGTTGTGCCTCTAGTTATTACAGCCAGCACATAATGCGACCAGAAAAAGGGGGTGTGAAATGCTGCAGGCTAAGATCGTCTCCAGTCTGTCAGCACATAGTGTGACTAGAGAGGAGGGGGGAGGGCAGGGTTTCATAGCTGCAGAGATAGGCAGCCAGGACATCTGGGGAGGGAGTGGGGGGTGTTTTCGTTTTTGTTCCTCTGAAGGTTGATTGAAGGACCAGTTAAGTGGGATGAAGACTGAAAGCTGAATGAGGAAGTGATTTCCTCACTAAGTAGAGCGACATAGCAGGAAGGAGAGCGCTGGAGGGAGTCTACTGATATTTATTTTCTAACTTTTGACTTGCCCTTCACTTTAAGTTGATGTTCTAGTTTGGGTTATCCAATGCCTCTAAGGAAATTTTGCCTGACTTCTTGGTGTGATTTGCTCTGAAAGGAATGCCGCTATAGGTGTCACATTGATGCTATGGCTGGTAAAGAGAGCACCTCGTCCGAGATGCTCGGCAGAGGCGCACCACAATGTTGGCTTCAGGCTGTCGGCACTATCAGCTGTAGCTCTCCCAGCCAAGCAGGGTTCGCAGAGTACGGCTTTTATATGCCTATGCGCTAGCGACACCTAGTGCCGGCCAGGAGCGTTGCAAATTTAAAGTATTTAAGAGAAAAATACATTGTTTTAAAATAGAAATTGCATTGGGGACACTTGAAAGATATGACACAACTTTATCTTGGCCAAGTTTGTAGCGCAAAACAAAAGTGCTAAAAATGTATCCAAAAATAATCCCGGCCAGCCCAGGGATTCTGTGGCATGTGCACCAGACCCCCCAAAATTAAAGAAATATTATAAAATGCATAAATAATTGTAACCATTCAAGCCCATTGACATGTATGGGATAAGGCCGTACAGTGCAGGGTTTTATCTGGCACTGTCGCTAACTCATCCCATTGCCAGTGCTGTTTATATTTGGGACACTACCTGGCACTATCACAGGCACTCTGGATTTTTGACTTGATAAATACACCTTTTTCACTGGGACCTGACATTCACCTGGCACTCTTTTTTTTAAATAAACCCCAAAATGCATTGAGACATCAGTTACGAGGAAACTTCAAATCAAAGAAAGGGAATAAGGATGTGCACCGGTTGCCCAGCAGGACAGGGTCTGTAAGCTGGAGAATAGGCTGAACAGAATTACAGTTACAGTTAAAGCAATTTATATACCATAATTGCATAATGATATATTTCTGTTTTTGCCTGTAGTTTCAAACAGAAACACTTTCTACCATTCACCTTTGCCAATGCAATTTGCCATAAGCCGTCATATTTAATGATGTTTTTCTAGGCCAAATAAAATAACAACTAGCTTTTGGCATTCTGATTCTTTGGAACTTCGTTGCCTTAGACTGATTTGAAATCTTACATAAAAAACTTCCATATCAAACATTGACTGTCACAACTTGTTTATGACACACACGGCTAATAGGGGTTTCCATTACTTTGTTCTGTGTTAGTATAAGGAGCAGTAATGATGTGCTAAGTGTATATCTCATAGTAACCAAATAGATCTTGGCTTTATTTAGTCGGCTCAATGAAAAGTGTCATCTGATTTGTAACTATTAGTGGCTGTTCTTTGCACGTCCATATTGCACTTTGTCATACTATCTCAAGAAAATAAGATCCATTTCAGGCTTTATTTCAGAATACTGCCTAAAACAAACAAAAGAGACTAAAGGTGTTTACAAATGCTAAAAAGTGCTCATATGTTCGTTTTTAACACCTAAAACTTCTTACTTCCAGGCAGAAAAAAGATCCACTTGTTATTAAACTTATGACTTCACTTACTTCCTGAAAGGGATGGACCACCCAAATAAAAAACAAAAAACAAAAATGTACTCAGCTTTTGCCCCCTACAGCTGCTGATCTGTCCAACCTCGGTAATCAGGAACTCGCAAGATTTGAATTCTGCCCTGGCTGGACCCTGAACTCCAGTCACCAACACTGTGTCAAGCTCACCCGCCCCCCCCCCCCCCCGCCATCAGTTGCAGGGTAGGAGATGGGCTGTGGCCTGACATGCCTGTCCCATTGAAATGAATGGAGAGGGCGTGGCAGTGCCCCTGGGTCTAATGGGGGCACAAGCCCAACACGGAGACCTGAGTTTGAGGCCCGGACGGCGCAGAATTTAATGCAACAGAGGGGCGGCTATAGATATAGTTTTTCTAAATTTTGCAAAAGTATTTGACACTGTCCCCTATAAATGCTTATAAGGGAAATTCTGAATGGTTACCGGTTGTAAGCGGTGTACCTCAGGGTTCAGTGCTAGGCCCACTATTATTCAACTTGTTTATAATTGACATAGAAGATGTAATTAAAAGCACTGTCACTATTTTTGCAGATGACACAAAGATTTGTAGCACAGTGCAGTCTATTGAAGATGTTTACAAGCTTCAGGCAAAAACTTTGAGTGGCTGGGCATCCACTTGAATCCAAATGAAGTTCAATTCGGAGAAATGTAAAGTCATGCACTTGAGGTCTAACAACCTGAATGCCATATATGACCTCAGGGGAGAAAAACTGGGAGAAACATTTGTTGAGAAGGATCTGGGGGGTACTGGTAGATCATAGGCTAAATAACAGTAAGCAATGTCAAGCAGCTGCTTCCAAGGCCACCAAGATTTTATCATGCATTAAAAGAGGCCTGGAATCACGGGATAGAGATTTAATTTTGCCTCTTTACAAGGCACTGGTGCGCCCTCACCTGGAATATGCCGTCCAGTTCTGGGCACCCATTCATAGAAAGGACGCTCTTACTATGGAAAGAGTGCAGAGGAGAGCCACCAAACTAATAAGAGGAATGAAGGATCTTAGTTATGAGGAAAGATTACGAGAATTAAATCTGTTTAGTCTTGAGAGGACACGACTGAGGGGGGGACATGATTAACTTGTATAAATATATAAATGGGCAATACAAAAAATATGGGGAAACACTATTTCAGGTAAAATCCTCTCTAAAGTCAAGGGGGCACTCCCTTCGACGGGAAAAAAAAATTCAGTCTGCGGAGGTGAAAATAATTTTTTACCATAAGAACTATAAATCTGTGGAATAGAGTCCCACAGATGCTTGTTACAGCATCAACCGCTGACAGCTTCATAAAAGGATTATCGTAGATGCTCATTTAGAAGAAAATAACAGTTACTATTAGCTGTTATCAGTAAAAAAAAAAAAATAATAACTTCCCCTACCCTAACACTTTTGGTTGCTTAACTATGTAACCATGTAACAATGATCAGGTGAGTATTTTGTTTTTTAATTTCAGTGGTTAATCCTTCTAATTGAACCGTACCTTATTTTAATTCAGGCCTTATTTTAAAATAAAGCAAACAGCAGTCCTTATTGCCACACTGCCTATATGGCAATGGGAGAGAGGGGATGTCACACTGCCTATGGGGAATGGGATGGGGGAATGCTACACTGCCTATGGGGAATGGGATGGGGGAATACCACACTGACTATGGGAAATGGGATGGGGGAATGCCACATTTCCTATAGGGAATGGAAGGGGGGAATGCCACACTGCCTACGGGGAATGGGAGGGGGAATGTTACACTGCCTATGGGGACGGGAGGGGGGGATGCCACACTGCATATGGGAATAAAAGGGGGGATACCACACTACCTATGGAAATGTGACGGGGATGCCACATTGCCTATTGGGAATGGGAGGGGGGAATGCCACACTGCCTATGGAAATGTGAGGGCAGGAATGCCACACTGCCTAAAGGAAATGGGAAGGGGGAATGCCAGACAGCCTATGGGGAATGGGAGGGGGGATGCCACACTGTCTATGGGGAATGGGATGGGGGGAATGCTACATTGCCTATGGGGAATGGGAGGGGGGATGCCACACTGTCTATGGGGAATGGGATGGGGGGAATGCTACATTGCCTATGGGGAATGGGAGGGGGGATGTCACACTGCCTATGGGGAATGGGAGGGGGATGTCACACTGCCTATGGGGAATGGGAGGGGGATGTCAAACTGCCTATGGGGAATGGGAAGGGGGAATGCCAGACAGCCTATGGGAAATGGGAGGGGGGATGCCACACTGCCTATGGGGAATGGGGGAATGCCCCATTGCCTATGGGGAATGGAAGGGTGATGTCACACTGCCTATGGGGAATGGGAGGGGGGAATGCCACACTGCCTATGGAAATTTCGGGGACAGTGTGACAATGAGCAATGGGGGGATGCCACTCTGTCTGTAAGTGAGGGATTCTGCACCTTGTCTGTTATTTGGTTCTTGGGGGGGGGGTGTTTGAGCACATTTGGTTCGGAATTTTTTTTTCTAATTTTTCTTCTCCAAAATCCCAGGTACGTCTTATGGGCAGGTGCCTCTTATAGGCTGAAAAATACAGTAATTTTTCCAGACCTCCAGCTCTTGTATGTTGTATATGTATTTTAAAGGTTTTTAATCAGTCTTTTGCGTAAACCATTACCTAGTAAATATTTGTATTCATGCTTCCATAAGAGTGGTGCTACTTGATTTTGGGTACTTGGGGGTTTGTGGGAGCCCCCTTTTTGCTTTGAATGAAATTAAACATATACTATTCAGCAGAATCAGATGTATTTGGTATACATAGAAATACCAGCACATCTGCAATCCAGTTATTTTGGCCCTTGGTCCATCTCTGGATTTCATCTGTCAGCTTTCACCTGCACAAGCCATGTTCTTTCCAAGGAACTATGAATTCATCTGACCCAAACTACACATTCAAAATCATTTGTTTAGATTTGTATAAGACAAGAGACTTAACGGCTTGCACTCTAGTAGAAGTATTTATATTCTGAAAAGGAAATGGGCTAAATGTAAACGGCTGATTTTATCCAAGAATATGTGCGGCTGTCAAAATGACTGGATCATTTAGCCATTTTATAGTTTGATTTAAGTGGAATGGGCTGGTCAGCGTCCTCATCCCTATCCCATGTGCCCACCCATTTCCCATTCTGGGTTGTAACAAGAAGCTTGAAGTCAGCTTCTGATACTGTCATGGGCCTACCAGCGGAACTGGGTCTACTTTTAGAGTAATTGCAATTATTACCAATTTATTTTTAGGGTTTATGCACACAGACATTATTCCAGTATGTTTTGTGTGTGAATGGATAAACTGTGCTTTCCTGCCTAGAACAGCTGCATCCAGCATTACCTACTACTCCCATCATAAAAAAAAAAAATGGACAGCACAATAATTACTATCCCACAGTGCTCCAGCTGACTGCACTGGAGCTGTGTAGAAACACAAAGCTAAAAAAACAGCTGCCCCATTGCTCCCAGGCTTCCAATACACAGAGTGCTAGAGTTATAAGCAACATGCAAACCTGAACACCCAGGGCAGAGGGTCCTTTTGGGGAATTGAGCCCATTAAGGGATTTCCTGGTAACCTGGATAGGCCAGTGGGGGGCAGGATTTGGAAACCTGACATTGACCTTTAAGCCCCAGTTTTTGTGTATTGTTAGGTTGGCAACTTTGGCAACTATCTATCACCATAGGATGCAGATGTTCAGCTGCCTCCTGTTAGTTCCCTGATTAAAATCCAGAACTCCAGCTTGCCTTTTCCCCCACCCATTATCTAAGGGTGAAGTAAAACTGCTCAGCAATACATTTTATATGGAAGAAGTAGGTTTAAAAGGTAAGCCTTGTCATCCTTTTTTGGTGTACAGACTTGGTGTACAGTTGCTAATAGCAACAGATTGAAGGTACAGAAAACTGTTTCCATAAAACACATTTGCTATTATAGGAAAAATAATTGATAGATAAGCTCAGCACCTTAAACCAGACCTAGGGCTTTATTTAATGAAAAGCCCAAACCCCTAAAAAACTATTCCCCAGCATCTAAAATTAATATATTTTATGTTTTTTTCCACTTTTTATTATTTTCCCCACTGGGCTGCAACTCTGTTCAGGACTCTAGGATACAGGCGCTGATTTCTTGCCTCAGAACCATCACATACTGAAAAGAGGAGGCAAAAGTGCAGGGAGCGGGTTATAGCTGTTTTTTGCACAGACAGAGCAGAGCTGGGGTCAGGAAAAGGACAGCAATCCCAGAATGCAGAGCGGCACAGTCAGAAGACACTTCCTGTTTGCAGGCAGCCTTGGATGTTTTTCGGGCTCAGAAAATGCAGTAGATGCAGGTAGGATGACTTTTAATGTGGGCAATCTAAATGAACAGGGTGAGGGAAACATATAAGATATGCTCTTATTCAGGCAGGGTGAAGGTCTGGTTTAAAGTGGACCAACACCCACGGGTGATCGGCCCCGGAATCTATAAGATTCCCGGGCCGATCACCTCCCTCCCCGTGGGACATCCGAGATCGGGATGTCCCGCGGGGTGAAACCCCCCCAAACCCCCTTACCTTATCTTCCGTCTGTGAATGGCCGGCGCGGGCGCGCGCGTCAAGAGGGACGCGCGGGAGGCGGCGGCGGAGGAGTCGCTTGTCCGGGACTGTCAAATGCCTTGTCCGTCGGCGCTGGGAGCGGGGAGAGGTGAGTTTTTCGGGTGATCGGGGGGGTTTCACACAGTGGGGCACCCCGATCGGGGGTGCCCCACCGAAGTGGACCAAGACCCAGGATAGTCAAAATCCTGGGTGTTGGTCCACTTTAAGGACGTCCTTTTGGCAAACAATTATATACACTCTCAAGAATGCCATGAAAAGCAGAGTAATTGCAGCTCACCCATACTACACCTCATCCAGTGACACCCACCCTAGCTCCAAGAACCCCCCTCACTCCTCCCACCCTTCCCCATTTCAGATCAGAAAGACACAGGCAACTGATACACGGTGCAGGCTGTGTGCATCAGTGATATAGCAATGTTGTCCTGACACAATTTCCCCTATCACAATATCAATGTCCATAAACTGAATCCTACCATGGGTGGTTAAACTATGCTCTCTCGTCATAGAAGATTGCTGCTGTAAACGCTGAAAACAACAAAATAAATAATTATTACCAATACACAGCACCAATTGTAAGACATCGGACCAACAACTGGAATTCCAAGAAGTGGGGCACTCCACCATAATGATTGAAAATTGATTTATTGAATATCAAGAATTATTTACTAAAAAACATATACACTACAAAAACACAAGACAATTTAAAAACAAAATACCACTGGACTCAGTAGATATTTATATACAATTCCATCTGAATAGCTCAAAGTAAATACTAATATAAATCTGTAGCAGTATTGCAAACACAATTAAGGATAATAATAATAACAGACAAGCCTCTGCTACCCCCTAGTCAGTACTGCAATTATCAATCCAAGCATGGGTAAATAATAGGAAATATTTAAGGAGTATATGGGGTATATCAAATACAACCAATGAAATATATAGAATAAAGTGCAAAGTGCTAGTTAAAAAACTATTGAATAGTGAATATACCAATATATATGTAACCACTCATATACAAAAATAATTACAAAAAAAAATATATGCAAAATTATACAAGCAAACAAAGTGCAATGTGCAAGGAAAAACACCCCATAAACTGACTCTAATAACACTCAAGTATATGCCCAGTGATTAGATAGGAGCAGGGCTTGCAAAACCAATATATAACAATCACATCAAGACAAATGAGTTAGTAAAACGCTACCGCCATATATAGAAGTCCAGTGGTCCTCTGCTACCCAATACACAGCACCAACTCGAGCAAACAAAACCCCAGAGACAGCAGCCCCCAGATTTAAAAAATAAATAACCCAGTACATAAATACTAGTGTATATACACTCTTCAACTTCCAAAATGAACGGGGAAGAAAGCAAGTGGATCTCACCACCAATGACCCATAAATAAGTATACAGAGTGTCTACTCTTCACGTACCCCCCCCCCCCCCCATAGTGCAATTATGCAGAGAGCAAGTGGCAAGTGGACCTGCCCCTCCCAGAGACCACAATAGGCAGTGTGCAGTGTGATAGACAGAATGTGACTGGACCCATAATTAGGCAGAGTGTAAGCAGAACCCTTCAGGGCCCACAATTAAAGCAAACCAAAGTGCCGGTTAACATAGCCATGTAACCTAGAATATTCCGAGGTGATTCCCTGTGCTTTGGGCATCCCGATTTTGGATGGCCCACTATGTGGAAATCTCCAGCTCACCTGATCCCCTGTCATCTCTGCTGCTGACTTTCAAGTTTGCCACAGCAGAAACCAGACAATGGGTCGCACATGCAACATGGGATCGCCGGATCAAGGCTAGCATCAGGTGAACTAGGGTAGTATTTGAAATTCTAGGTTTGCTACACTTTAATAAAATCAATAAAAGTGTGAGTGGACCCTCAACAAAGAACAAGCAGATGTTAGCAGGACCCACGTATAGAACCCATGCGGACTGCAAACATCTCCATCCTTTTCACAAAACAAAGCTGGAAAAGGTAATCAGGTTTCTCCGGGGGCCCAAACAATCAGTAGTGTTCCCTTCAGCCCTCTAAAAGTTAAACCAGACCAAAAGTCATATATAACTGTTGGTCTGGTATTGATCATTCGGGATGCCCCCACAGTCAGAATTGCTCTTTAACCCCAGCTCAAGCCCCTGCACCTACCAATCCATATTCCAGCACTGTTTTGCAATGCAGCACATGAAGTTCACACAGCGGCATCCTCTGCTTCTCTGCTGTGTACACCCCTGCCTGGAAGACTATGGAGAACATGCAGAGCAGGGGAAGAGGGGATGCCGTGTTGGATTGTGGCTTGGTATGTGCAGGTGCTGGGGTTAGATAGATCCCAAATTGTGATGCCCACTTGGAATCATTAACACGAGAATCGGGGTGCCCCTGTCAAGAACACAGTGAGGTGAAATAACTGGGTTTTGGACCGCTTTAAGATGGCTTAGACAGGCAGAACCCCTTCCTGGGACCCAAAACACATTAATGCACACTAAAAAACACCTAGTTAAGCAGTTTTGCTACTAAATCCCTAGATATGCAGTTTTGGTACACTTCTACCCCGCTCCCCCAGATATGCAGTTTTGGTACACTTCTACCCCTCTCCCCCAGATATGCAGATTTGGTACACTTTAACACCCCCCATAAGCAATTTTGGTCCACTTTAAAACCATCCCCCTCCACATATATGCAGTTTTGGTACACTTTAACCCCCCGCTTCCTAGGATATACAGATAAAAGACTTACCAAGACCAGACGACAGCTCCACAAGCACAAACTCTGCAAAGCTGCCCTGCTGACCGCACTGCACGGCGCTGCTGAGGATGGAAGATACAGATCCTGAGAGCATGAGGTGGTGAAATCACTCCCTCCCAGCGCTCCTCAGTCCTCCAGCAGGTGGATCCATTGTGGTCCATGGATGGGGGTGCTGGTGGACTTGCTGGGCAAGCAGCGGCCATGGGGATAAAATAGGGCGGCAGGCTGTGCACGGTGAGCACCGCACTGACAGCCACGCCAATGCCGCCACCCCTGTTCTAAATGTGTTCATGCTCCAAACCCTGCCTCACCCTGCCTCATTATCGGTGGGGCCCTGGGCATGCCATCATACCCCTTCCTGTGTTTTTATGAATAGTGGGGTCAGTAAGTTGTTGTACCATTAACCATTGATGTAAGCAGTGTTACCTTAACCTCGGATTTTATGAATATTGGGCAAAGGCTAAAAAAAAAGAAAAAAAACATAGGCTGTTTCAGGCCCCGGGGATAGAAGGTGACAACATAAGCTTTCTATCTGGGTATAGGTAGGCTTTCATTACTTTATACACCAAGACATAAGGGGACCCAGAGCTAAAACACTGAATAACTAACAGCTTAGCACATTCACCAGTGTACATCAACTTTTTACATGCTTTATCCCTTTCTCTGTCAAAGAAAATCTGTTTCTTTGTAGCTCTCTCATGTGCATTTAGAAAATTCCTAAATAATTGGGTCTTTAATGTAGATCACCCAACTGTCGATGCAGGTGGGGAAAAAAGGTGAGTATAGAGTTTAGCCTGCAAATTTCCCTTTAACCTTCAGGATACATCAATGAACATCTGAGCACAAGCAATTATTCTCCAGTGTTAACTCTAACTTTCCAAAAACTCATTAATAGTGATGGGCGAACCAGAAAACAGCAAAAATCGGACCGCAAAAATTGGTCACACAAGTAGCGCATCCCTTTTTTGATGACCCGGGGGGGAAGGGAATCCAATGGCCTTGAATTCTTATAGATTTCAGGGCCAATGGGGCGTGGGTTTTGGTCCTCTTTAATAGTTGTTTCACAATTTTGTATAATTATTTTAAGTATACTAGAAATAAAAGTGTGTTCTAGACTAATAGCCTAGTTTGCAGTGCCACAAATACCAAGAGTTTCAGTAGTCTTAGAATATTACTAGTTATAAACATTTTTATAGGTACTAATTAGATGATAACAACAATAAATCGGAGACACCATTTCATAGTGTTATCATATTTAATTAGGATTTATTTTGCCAGGTATTTACATTATATACATAGGATTTGTGGCGGTAGGGAGGCTCAGCATACTGGGTAGAGCACTAAACTGTATACAATGCGAAAGCCAAGAATCAAAAAACACTATAAGCTAAGGGTAAAGGATCAGGGTCAGTTCCTCCCAAATCCTAGGTGCCACTGCCCAGACAGTCAATTACAAGTGGCCGAATGGAGGGATCCAGGCCCTGTAAAGATTGGTGGAGTAAGGAACCCAAAGATCAAGCTTTAGGGTAGAAGCAGATATTCCACAGCTACAATTCACCTCTCAGGCATACATTCTATTCCATGGCACCCCATGGAGAGAGACCCAAGCCAAGGAGGTGCAGTGAAAGTGTAGCCATTGGTGTGTACAGAAACATTGAAGCTGAGAGAAAAGGATAGGATTTTCCTGTACTAGAAACCTCCTACCCAGGCTGTCATTCTATTCCAAGGTTGGGGAGGGGGAGGACTACAATATTAGAGTCAGTAAAGTAGATTTCACTGTGCATCTAGGTTGAGGTCAATTGATGTTAAGGCACTTGTGAGGGTCAGAAATGGAAAAAGCAGAGATGGAAGGAGCATGCAGCTGGGTATTGGGCCTAATAGGTAGATGACAGAATGACGGAAGAGGCATATAGGGGGTAATTATGGGGGCTAGGCAGTGAGGTGGAGGGATAGATGTTGAGATAGGATAGTTATATAACCTTGTTACAATGTCAGCACTGACTTGTAAAGCTAGTGTTTCCAATGCATGTTTTAACAATGTTTTAAAGTCTTACAGCAGGGAAATAAAAAAACGAAAGGGTACTTACCTTTTATACTGCGCCAATGGCCACTGCAGGTCCAGCGCTCCAGATTGCTTATTTCGGGGCCCCTGCTTCAGCTGCTGCCTTCTGTGCTGTCCAGGGCCTGAAACTTTATTCTCTGGCACTTCCGTGCAAGTGGCCGCTCTCCCTCTATTCAATCAGCGGCTGTGGGGGGAGGCCCCCGATAGATAGTGTGAGTTGTGGAGCACCGGTTCTGCAGTGACTAATGGCGCAGGACAAAAGGTAAGTACTCTTTTGTTTTTTTATTTTCCTGCTGTAACACATAATTGTAGGTAAAAAAATCTCATCTTACCCCCAAAACTAGGGACGAGAAAGCCATATATAGTTCGGGCTTGGCAAGAACTTGCCGAACCCAAACACGGGTCCCCATTGAATTCAATGGGAACTCGACCTTGTGACGACGAGTGTGGCAGGTGCAGAGTGGCAGCTGGAGGTGGCTGTACCTTACCTCAGTTTCACAATCCCGTTCCTTCTTCCGTCCCCGCCAGCTTGGAGATATTATGCCAGCTGGTGGGGACGGAAGAAGTAACTAGATTGCGGGGCTGAGGTAAGTTATTAACAGCCGCTTCCAGCTGTTACTCTGCATAGGTAAGCTGGTTGAAGGGATGCTTAGCAGCTCATTAAGCAGCTTTGCTGTCTTCAGGCCAAACGTCAAGTCTCTGCCTGAAATTCATGTTCGGCTTGAGAATCTGTTCGGGCAGGGACCCGAACTTTGCGGTTTGGGTTCGCCTATCACTATCCAAGACATCTGATCTAGTGCAGTGCCAGCTGCAGAAATGGTTGGGCCCTTCTGTCCTGTTTGACTGAGTTCCAGACATGCTTCCCTATAGCTATTACCCTATGCAGATCAGCAATGCTGGTTATTTAGCGAGCTCACTTTCCTTCTTCCAATCTGCAAGAGAGCCCGTCTCCTTCAAGATTGATCAAAGTAGCGCATGGTCGAGAGAAGCTAGGACAAAAGAACCTGACAATTTGAGCAGCCATTGTTATGTCTTCAATCATCGTTTGAATAGATTTTTTTATTTAATAAATCAACACCAACACCACCATGTGTCATTGCATCTAAATCATTTTTGCCTAATCATTTATTAACTCTAAGATGATCTTTTAAAAGACCCAAATATCTATGGTTTTGGCTAAACACATTCACTTTGTACTTGTTTCACTGGCTCTGTTAGACATTTCCAGTATATTTGAAATGTGTTGTTTATCTTAATGAAAGTGGTCCAAGTCCCAGTTATCAGCTTTATTCATACATATGTTTATGTAGGTCCATATGTAAAAAAATAGGCCAGCAATTACTGACCACACATGCACCGCAAAGAGATAACTGAGCTGATAAAACATGGCCTCTGATATGGCAAAGACTTATTCTACTTTGTGGTTGTTTTGAATTCCCTGAAATCCATGGCCAACATTCTGAGAGATTCTGCCAAGCATCCCAAGGAGGTTTCTAAATTATAGGGTTTTTGCTCAACATGTTCAAGGTTCAATACCTCAATCCTGAAGTTTTCCCTAGTAAATCATTTTTTTACAAACATATTGCAACTGTTAGGAAATGTGCATCTGCCCTTTATAACATTAACACAAAAAAACAAAACTAGGCAATTAAAACATTGTATGGCAAAAGTTTTTGCGCTTAGATTTTGTTTATCTGCTCAACATTTCCCATGTGCCAATGGTCCAGCCAAGAAACACATAATTTATTTGTGGTTGTTTCAGCTATCAGATTCTTTGGAAGCCTGAATTCTAATAAGGCCTTCAGCAGCCTCATTTGCAACTGCTCAGGGATTCTGCTGGTCTTCAGGTTAGGACACACCCTAATTTTGGGAGTTATTTAAGAAACACTAAGGCCACGTAGTTCCAGATGAGTGTCAGGTGAATGTCAGGTCCCAGTGAGGTATTTATCAAGTAAAAATCCAGAGCGTCTTTGATGCCAGGAAGTGTCCCATATATCAACAGCGCCGGCGATAGGATGAGTGCCGGCACTGAGTTCCCTACAGTGCCACATAGGACCAGGTGCTCACCCTGCACTGTGTGGCCTTACCCCATACATTTCAATGAGCTGGGATGGTTATAATTATTTAGATATGGTGCTGAAATAATAATAATATATATTATAATAATAAAAGTATAATAAAAAAGGAAAACAAATGGGGGCTGGTGCATGTGCCACATGCATTTTTAGAACTTTTGTGTTGCGTGGCAAACTTGTGATTTGGGCCATGAGAAAGCTATTTCATGTTTTTCAAGTGTCCCCAATGCTATTCCCATTTTTATCAAAAAAAAGTAAACTCCAGGACCCCACAAAATTACAAATTGGGATTCCAACAGGTGTTCTGTGCCTGAAATCCTGTTGCCTCTGGGAGCACTCTGTATATTTTTTATAAATATGTTCATCTTGCGGCACTCCCGGCGGCACTAGGAGTCGCTAGCGCATAGGCATAAAAAAGTCATGCACAGCGAACACTGGCGCTGCCAGTCTGAAGCCAACGTCGTGGTGCGAGCACTGCTGAGCATCTCGGACGAGGCACTCAAGTTCCATCCACACCTTTAATAATAAATATTTTCCTAAATCATGGGGGGATGCAGTGGCAGACTGGGGCCAAAAATCAGATTTTACCAAGCCCTGGCCAGCCCGAGACATTCATGCTGCGCCCCCCCCCCAACCAGGATGCCGGGGCTATAGCATTGGGAGCAGGGGTTCCTTGGCTTGTGGGTACAGTGGGGCTGGGTACAGGGGGCTGAGAGGAAGACTAAGGAGGGAAGGGATTTAATGTGGCTGTTAAAAGCAACATCCCAACTGGCCCCAACTAGGGATGGGTGTACCTTTAACTGACATGCCTCTTCTTAACCATGTCATGGGCCAGAAATCAGGCTAAAGCACCTTAAACCCTTTCTCCAACCCTGGTGAGCAACAGACTCTGATATGGAACTGGGAGAATGTGTTGGAAGATGACAGCTGATTTACAGCAACTTTCTGTTTACTTGTTTGCTTGTTTGCCTGTTCCTTTTGTAAGCTGGAGATCAGGGAGAAAGGTGAGTACAGGAAGTATTTTCTTACTAGCAGTCAGTAAGTATATGTCTATGCATATAAGGCAAGCAACTTGAGTGCTGCTAATTACTTTACAGGCCTTATTTCAAAGCCTGGGTCCATGTGGGGCCTGAAGTAATCACTTCCCTCAACAAAAGGCTCCAATATCACCATGGACACATGTGCAAACCACGGTCGCTGTCATTAGAGATGAGCGAACCGGTTCGGACGAACCGGAATTCGCTCCGAATTTCAGGAAATATTCGATTCGGCACGAACCCGAATATTTTGTGGTTCGTGCCGATCGAATTTTTCCTGAAATTAAAAAAAAAAAATGCCGGCATGGTGGGAGCCGGCCGGCGGGCCGGTAAAGCCGGCCGGCCCGCTCCCACCATGCCGGCATTTAAAAAACAAAACAAAAAAAAAAAAAGCATTTTTGCCGGCATGGTGGGAGCGGGCCCGCTCCCACCATGCCGGCATTTAAAAAACAAAACAAAAAAAAAAAAAGCATTTTTGCCGGCATGGTGGGAGCGCCCTCTGATGACGCGCCCTCAGATGACAGCTGAGAGCGGCGCCGGCCTCCACGCTCCGGACCTGCAGGTAAGTGTTTGCTTTTTTTTGAAATGCCGGCATGGTGGGAGCGGGCCGGCCGGTTCCGCTGACAGCGGAGCGGGCCGGCCGGTTCCGCTGACAGCGGAGCGGGCCGGCCCGCTCCCACCATGCCGGCAAAAATGCTTTTTTTTTTTTTTTTTTGTTTTTTAAATGCCGGCATGGTGGGAGCGGGCCGGCCGGCTTTACCGGCCCGCCGGCCGGCTCCCACCATGCCGGCATTTATGATGGGGAACTTCGTAAAAGTTCGATTCGGCCGAACCCGAATTTCTTTGTGAAATTCGGCGAATCGGCCGAATCGAACTTTTCAAAAGTTCGCTCATCTCTAGCTGTCATGTATCCTTTTAGCAGGCCCATGCCAGGCATTTGTGCATGGTCTATGCAGGCACGTACCCTGTTAGAGGGTAGTGGGGATACAGCCACCAGCACGCTTGACTAGACTCGGCTCTTAGCTGAGTCTTAGGTGATTGTCCTGAGCACACTGATTGAAAGAAAGCCCGTGCATGCACCGTAGGACCAGTGAAAGTTGAGCTTGGGGACCTGGGGAGTTTCACACAAAGGGACATTGAATGATCTGGGAGCAAGGACCAAAACAAGGGATTTTGACTATCCCTTTAATATACCTGAATACCATGCTAAGGTGGTCACACTGACCCAGCAGGTGATTACAAACTATAAAAAAAACTGTAAAAAAAAGAGCCTTTATGATCAACCATTAATATAACGGTCAATTAAAACTACATTTCCAAATACATATAACACATTTTTTATTGCCTATGGGGTCAATTTAGCAATTAATAAAATGTGAAGTAAAAAATAAAATAGAAGTACTTTGTATGTATCTGCATTGTGATTGTGCTTTTATTATGTAGGGGGATTTGTAATTAATTTTGTTTGGATTATGGATTAAAGATTTGAGATTTATTACTCAGTGTGCAGCATGGTTATATAAGGGGCCTGCTTTTGTATACATATTTGGTTATACTAGCCCCTAGCTAGCACTATTCATTATTTAGGCTGTGCATATCTTTTCTATTACATATTTGGATGTAGGGATCAAAGATTCATATACTGGGTTGTTGGGCACATTGAGCTTTTAACTAGCAAAATAATTGATAATGGGTTCTGATGACAACCTTTTCTTCTAGTTTTATAAACTTTTGATTTTGACACACATAAAGTAATAATAAATCAAAGATAGACATGCCAGACTGGCATAGACATGCCTGTCTTATGTGATACATTTATCATGTGTGGGGCGGAATGTTATCTGGAGATAAGGTTTAATATTTTCTGTGCCTAGGTTTATGAGTCTTCGTTGACCCTGTCGTACACTCGCTAAGGTCATAAATCATAAAGCCTAATAGAAGGAGTCCCAGCCTTTTTCAGTCATGAATGAATTAAAAACACTTAATATCTGCTGTTTCTACTTTACATAATACAGTCCCTGGGCACTAGATTACCTATCTGTAGCTGTCAAAAATCATTATTTTTCCTGATAGCCCCACTATTTTACAGCTGTTTAATTATTTTTCTAAGGAGACTACTAGATTGCTTAAACTCTTAGATTTCAAATGTCAGTTTAAAGTAGTCATCTGAAGAATCAGACTGGCCCTTTGAGACAAATGAGCAACAAGAAATGAAGAATTTCATTAACGAGGAGCAAAATCATTTCACTGTAATGACATTATTTCTATAATTATGCACAACAAATAAAGTTTTCCCAAATTCCATATATCTGCTGTGACCCACCGATGCACAGTTACAATCATTTTATATTTTTATTCTTATTCCATACAGCATAGGGTGGAGAACTGCATTTATACATCGCTTTATCCTTCTGCAATCCTATACTTTGTGAAACAAAAATACAACCAACAGGTACTTTTGACTCATTTGGGTTCGTATCGAACTTTGCGAGTTCAGGTTCCCAAACCCGAATGTGGACGGGGAGGCCGATTCATTAATAGCGGCAGGTAGCGACAGTTGAGCGACTGTAGCGGCATTTTCAGAGCACCCGCTAGTAGTCGCTGTGCTTGGCCGTTGTTTGGTAGTTGATATTGGGTGAGGAGTTGCTATTTGACAGGTTCCGCACTGTATGGGAGCGCATGATAGCGACTGGTCCTAGCGACCGGCTCCCACCATATTCATTAAAAAATCACGCTCAAAAAATTCTCGCGCTCTAAAATGCATGTTTAAACCCCAGAGCGCTGGCGGCGATGCGTTAAAAGTAGTTTTTTAACCCCCAAACAACCATATTTTTGGAAACCAAAAAAAACAAGTTTTTTAAATTATTTAGTAATATGAATACATTAATATCAGACCTGTAATATCAATTCTGTACAATTTTTTTTTTCCAGAAGTGGCAGAAGTGGTCACAGAATTTTTCACATTTAAAAAAAAAAAAAAAAATTAATAACAATTAATTATGAATATTTAAAGATTGTTCCATTGAAATGCATTGGAGAGCGCCAGGTAGCGAGAGGTCATACCTGTCGCAGTTCAAGGTCGGACGCTGGCGCTGTGGGCTGAGGCTGGAATAATGATGAATGAATGGCTATATGGCGCTATCTCAGTCGCTAAGCATGATCAGCTTGATAAATGTGTGATTGTGGTGGGGAGCCGGCGTTCTCGTGGCGGTGCCCGTCATTACCTGCTGCTCACCAGTCGCTACCTGTCGCTATTCCTTCATAAATAAGGGCCTATGTGAAACTCCCCTGGCAATGCTGATTTACTGACTTTGCCAGTGATCTCACGGTGCATGTGCACTGACTCCAATCAGCATTCTAAGAGGTACGTATAAATGAGCGACATATATTATTGCCTGTTGTCTCTGCTGTTGATTAGCCCAACGACTGGTGAGCGCAACTTAGTGCTGGCACTGGCACTGTATTTTATCGGCGCTGCTTAGCATTCCGGCTTTACAGTTACAAGAAAACACTGCTTTACATTACATTTTTGGAGCATTTTACTTGTTGGGGGTCTAAATTACACACTGTTAAGCCATTAAAATAAATGTTTAATTTGGAAGATCTAGGTCCTGCATTTAAATTTTTGTCCTAATGCAAGCTCATAATAAAAAAAATTTTTGGAAAATGAATTATAGCAATAAACGCTATAATCTAGTTCGGACTATTGTGTTCCATGGGAATTTCTGCTAGAGTGGCAGGTTTAAAACCAGAACACCCGGCGCAGCATCCTTTTTAGCATTCCTGTTGTGCTAGCGTTTTTCAAGTTGTTAAATCAGACGCTGGGCCAAAAAACATGGCACTGAGTGGAGCTGTGTGGCACTAACTCTTAAAGGGGTCTCTTAAATAAGGTTCCCATTGTCACAGATAAAAACATAATTCTTTCATTCCAGCCTTCTTCCTGAATGGACAAAAAATTAGCATCAATATTGCTCGGGGAGGCCGATTCATTAATAGCGCCAGGTAGCGACAAATGAGCGCCAGTAGCGTGATTTTCACAGCGCCAGCTAGTATTCGCTGTGCTTGGCCAGGGTTTGCTTGTTGACAGCGACTCAGTCGGTGTGCGGTAATGTTGAATACGGGGTTAGGGGTCGCTGTTTCACAGGTTCCGCGTTGTATGGGTGCGCCTGACAGCGAATGGCCAGAGCGAACGGCTTGCTGCAGATTCATTAACAAATCACGTTCAAAAATTTCTCGCGCTGTGAATTCCTTGTTTAAACCCCAGAGCGCTGGCGGCGATGTGTGTAAAGTAGTTTTTAACCCCCAAACAACCTTTTTTTTTATATGTAAAAATTATACAAGTTTTTCTAAACATTTTGTAATATGAATACATAAATATCAGACCTGTAATATCAATTCTGAATTCTGCACTATTTTTTTTTTTTTTTTTTTTTTTACTTAAAAAAAAATCCTAACATTGCAGAAGTGGTCACAGAATTTTTGACATTAAAAAAAAAAAAAAAAAAAAAATTAATAGCAATTAATTATGATTATTTAAAGATTGCTCCATTGAAATGCATTGGACCCCGCCAGGGAGCGCCAGGTCATACCTGGCGCTGTGATGGGATTAGTAGCGGCGCTGTTCGTTGCAGTCGGCTACATGATGAATCCCGCGCTAGCTGACGCTCTCGCCGGCGCTAGCCTCATTTAGCGTGATAAATGCGTCATTGTGACCGCCGCCGGGCGTACTTGATTCGGTAGCCGCCGTTAGCTGGCGGTACCTGGCGCTCGTCAGACACTACCTGGCGCTAGCCCTTGATAAATAAGGCCGCATGTTAGACTAGGGGGGTTATTTAGTGAAAGGAAAGCGCCAGGTAGTGCCTCGTAGCATCAGGCAGCGTCTGGTGAACATCGGCCGCTGTACGCAAAACCACATTTAAGAAAGCAAATCAGGTGAGCGCCTCTAACAGCGCCATGTAGCGTCCGATGTATTATTACAGGTGGCTCAGCGTATAGCCCCAGCGCTCTAGCTTCCAGAGCACCAGGTACTACCTTTTGCTCAGTGTCGCTCTCCCATACATTTCAATGGGTGTTTATTTGCTTGTGTTTAAACAGCGTGTTTGACAATTTTGTTTTTGTTTTTTTTTTTGCTCAAATCACTGTGTGACCTCTCCTGACTGCAAACAAACACTTTTAAAAACTTTTTTGACTTTTTATATTTTTATGCAGAATTGTCATTTCAGGTCTAGCACTAAAGTGTTAATGTCACAATGTTAAAACAATGTCATTCCATGTGTTTTCGCATTGTTACTGGTGTATATGTGTTCAAAAACAGATTTTAATCACACGGTGTGTGTCCTTTTTGATAAGTATGGTGTGGAGCGCCGAGAGTCAGTAGCACTGACCTGGCGCTACATTTCGCACGCTGCAGTGGTGTACAGGTGTTAGAGCGCCCAACATACATCACATTCATCAATGCGGGCCAGGTTACTTCATCGACTGAGGCACTCTGTTACAGCACCCGATACCCGCTTACAGCGTCTACTAGCAGTCGCTCTAAGCGTTGCTACACAGACGCTCATCTACCGATACCTGGCGTTAGTAATGAATCAGCTTCCACGTGTACAAGGGGCAGGCTGGCCATTTGGAGATCTAGAAGAATTCTGTTTGGGCCTCATTACTTTGGGGCCAGTTAGACTTCTTCTGCTTGCTCCCCCAATGTAATTCCTGCCTCCCTAACCCCCCTCCCTTCTGCCCCCACTTCCCTCCACCCCAGACATGTTTGGAATCAATTGCTTTAGCCCCAATATCATGGCTGTAGGAAGGCAGGGGTGACCCTGTCACATTATCACTGCCCCTACAATATCAAACCTTTAGCACCATAGATTTGGCTATATCCACCCCTGTCCATAATTTGACCCTGCAATGCAATAACTTCAGCCTTAGAGTGTAACCAGATGCAAATTATTCTTTTGTGGGGGGGGGGGAGACCAGCAGGAATATCACAGGCTGGTCATGGGTTGGTTTGGGGCCTGTAAAATGCCATGCTGCTCCAGTCCAACTTGGAGAGCACTGTACAGTGAGGCTTGATTGACAGCGTTACCACCCCTCATAGTATTTATGTGGGAGGAAATATACAAATAAATATTGTACTTATAGAATGAATGTTTTTTTTTATAAATACATAACAGTGTTAAATGATACTTTTCATTTGTCAAGGAGTTCAGATTCAGGCTAAGAGAACATTTTTTTTTTAATTACTACACTGCAATAATGATGTTAAACTTTGTACATTACCATTGCCCTACACACAGATACTGTAAGTATCAGATTATACAATCTACTGCTTATGTAATCTAACAAGACCAAATTTCCAGTTCTTTACATACCATCGAGCTTAGTAAGTGATCAGTGCTGATCTTCTTAAAGGCTTAAATAAGGCAAACTGCAGGATGCTCATTGGTGTAATCACTAAGGGCTGGAAAATATTCTATACCTGGTGTGCATGGAATTGGAGGTTCTTTAGAGCTAAAATGTTTTCCCAGCTCATACAGGCAGACCTATGAGTTCTGTTCTCTATCAAGATTTGAAGCTTAAATCTTCTTTCATTCTAAGCCAACAACTCTCACTAGGGACCTGTAACTCCACATTATGTCAAGACAAAGTTATTCACAGTCAGTCACACAGTTCTTGTTATTGCAAGGAACCCTTTACTAGATTATGCCACTTAATCCTTCTTCTATCATTCCCATGTGTATATGTCCCTGGGATTACATGTTTACACTGCCATATTCCCATGGGATTATTTTGAAGTGTAAAGCGCAGTTCGCAACAAACATACACAGATTAGGATATGTGAACTATACAGCACTTGAGACATATGGGTCCCTTTTTTCCAATGGCAAACAAAGGTTTCGCTCTTCTTTAAATCCAAATATACTGTAGAGTGCAAGTGGACCCCAGAGGCTATATTGATACCAACTGTGCGAGGTCTTTAATCTACATGGACTTTTAAAGGTTTGCTTGCTTTTCTATGGAGATCATTTTAATTGGACCTGAATAACTGTTTTATTGCTGAAGGAGTGCGGACCATCTACTTTTTCCTTGTATATATGGGATTGAGACTGTCCAGGATCGTGCACCCTGAATGCATGGTAGAGAATTTACAAATTATTTATTTGCCCAAAGCCATAATGGGATCCGCTCGAAAGCTCATCCTTGGTATATTTAAAACACCAATAAACATGGGGACTATCACCCTTTCAGCAGGATCTTGGTATGTTTTACTTTACATGGTGTTGTTTTCTGGGCTGTTAAGGACAGTCTGATCTGCATACCAATTTTAATGAGTAAGGTGCTCTCTATAACCTCTGTTTACTGACCCCCAAAGTTAAAAATCATGGCAGATTGAAGATGAATCCCCCCAAGCCTTATGTCATTATATGTCATGGTATGTTATTTCATGTTCACGTTGCTAAGCCATATTTTAGGCTATGAAAGAGTGCAGCTGCGGGGGAAACACATAGGAAAGCACACAAAACTAGGTACAGTAAAGGTCACCACACTATTTTTTTAAGGGGGTCTCACTATGACTTTTGCTTAAGAGTCATGTGAAACCTATGTTATGTGATGAACATTACACATAAGGAGACGTTTCTCAGCTGTTGACTTGCCTTATTTTGCCCACCCTTTGGCATAAATCCTAAATCTCACCATCTCATACAGTCATGGCTGCAAGTATTGGCACCAGTGGTATAAGTAAATCTGACAGGGCCCTGGTGTAAGCATTAAATAGGGACCTTTTCTGGCTCATACAGTAAAGCATTTTTTCTGTATTTTAACTCAGTTGGATGCATCTAGACAACTAAAGACTAAGAGGCCGATTCATTAATAGCGCCAGGTAGCGACAGATGAGCGCCAGTAGCGTGATTTTCTCAGCGCCAGCTAGTATTCGCTGTGCTTGGCCGGGGTTTGCTTGTTGACAGCGACTCAGTCGGTGTGCGGTAATGTTGAATACGGGCTGGGGGGTCGCTGTTTCACAGGTTCCGCGCTGTATGGGTGCGCCTGACAACGAATGGCCAGAGCGAACGGCTTGCTGCAGATTCATTAACAAAACACGCTCCGAATTTATTCGCGCTGTGAATTCCTTGTTTAAACCCCAGAGCTGGCGGCGATGGGTGTAAAATAGTTTTTAACCCCCAAACAACCATATTTTTTGATTGTAAAATTATACAAGTTTTTATAAACATTTTGTAATATGAATACATTAATATCAGACCTGTAATATCAATTCTGCACAAATTTTTTTTTTTTTTTTTTTTTTTTTACCTTAAAAAAAAATCCTAACATTGCAGAAGTGGTCACAGAATTTTTGACATTAGAAAAAAAAAAAAAAAACATTAATAGGAATTAATTATGATTAATTAGAGATCGCTCCATTGAAATGCATTGGACATCGCCAGGGAGCGACAGGTCATACCTGGCGCTGTGATGGGATTAGCAGCGGCGCTGTTCGTTGCAGTCGGCTACATGATGAATCCCCCGCTAGCTGGCGCTCTCGCCGGCGCTAGCCTCATTTAGCGTGATAAATGCGTCATTGTGACTGCCGCCGGGCGTACTTGAGTCGGTAGCCGCCGTTAGCTGGCGGTACCTGGCGCTCGTCAGACACTACCTGGCGCTAGCCCTTGATAAATAAGGGCCTAAAACAGCAGAGACATGCTGCTTCCTTTCTCTAAATTAAGCCAAGTGAGCACAAATACGGTACATAAGGTGTCCTCCTGGGCCCTGGTGTGGTCGCACCCCCTCAATTAACACCCTTGTTTGGCACCCCTGAACTTCATAAAAGTCCATAAAATGAACCATTTCTCCCAGAGAAATTAGTTTTTGTTATACACATGTTTATTTCCTATGTGTATATGGGAAATACACAAACATTAATGGGAAAAAAAGGCCAAAATGAAATAATTTCACACTAAAACCAAAATGGTCTGGACAAGTTTCTTGGCACCTATAACCATCAACATGCTTCTTACGCCCCTTGACCGGAATTCTGGGCCACTCTACAAACTGCTCTCATGTTTGAAGGGTGCCCTTTCCCAAAAACAATTTTAAGATCTCTCCAGAATCAGTTTATATTTTCCACATATTTACAATATATGGAATTTTCTTTGGCATATTGCACATACACTACACTCCAATATAGTACAGTAATAAAAACATTTTGTGTACAAATGATTGGATAACTAAAATTCATATTTACTACATTTGCATTTAGTTAGGATAGATATTTATAATTGAACAATTTTTTATTTCTGCAAATTACATTCAGAGGACAACTAGAAGTTTTCCAATTCACATTTAAAGTAAAGTACATTTAAAACCTGGCCTGTTGGTGACCCTTGATGAGGAGGGTTGAGCACCCCTGATCTTGTTGAGCAGCATCAGGAGGCAGTTAACTTTGGGACTGTTCCTGAAATGGCAAACATATTCTGGTCACAATAGTCTTGTAGTGCTGGTTATGAAGGAGTTAATGAAGAGTAACTGAAGAGTTATTTGGGGGTGGTGAGGAATGACTGCACTTTACAAATGAAACAACTATTTATATAATTTGTGCGGCCTCTGGCAAATGTAATCTTCAGCTCTTCATAGGGTAAAATATTCCAGCCATTCCCATGTCTGCTGACAATCAAGTGCAACACTGCCATTACATATGAAAAATTTCTTTCATATAAATGGCACCATGTGTGGAATAGCCAGTATAATGTAAAGTGAAACTCGTGTAATTCTCAAATCCACCTGCACACCCGCATGTGGACACGACCTAAGTATAGAGGCGATGACATCAGATTCAGCAATGTTTCTTTTTCTCATATAAAAAATGTAATTGTAATCATTTATGCTATCACAATCATACTCACATGTGTCATATTTTTTGACACAAATGTCTGTCATACTGCATTTGACAATATTATACTTTAGTTCTAAAATAATGTGTTCCACGCGGTATGTAAAAACATACTCATATATGTTATAGTAGGATTGTACTATCATCACCTACAAATTGTGTAATATCACTAAATGCAATATCATCATCTACATCATCAGGGTCTCCAGCTTCCATCACCAGGGTCACCTGTAGGGCCGGGCTTTAGAGCTGAAAGGAGCTTTTGCCAATAGTCCAAGTACTAGGTCAGGCCTAGATTAGAACACTGTCAGCGCTAGGTGGCGGGAGAGGGTAATGGGACGTGTTGCCTTCGCTACCTTGGAGTGCCTGATATGATCACTAAGTTGTAGGAAGGAAATGTTGATCAGAAAGTCCAGCTTGAGGTGCCAGGGACAGCTGACAGGTCATGTTGGGTCTAGAGTCACCAGGTGAGAACATCACTCTGGGGAGCCGTCAGTGTCATGCTCCACAGACTTCCTCCCCTCCACTTCTTCCTGTCTGCTGTGTGCCACAACCCTTAGATGTTAGCACACAGCTCTGCCTTAACCTGTTGCTGCCCGCCACCTCCCAAAGTCCCCCTTAACCCTTTACTGTCTGCCATCTCTGTAACCCAACAATGTCTCTTTGCTGCCTGACATCCCCTAACCTACAAATACCCACAACTCTCCTTTAATCATTTTCAATCTGCCTGTCATACTTAACCTCCTACTACAGCTTTTGGCCCCCAACACTCTCAGATCAACCCGCCATCCCCTCTCAACAGTCTTTCCTCTCCTTTAACCCCTTGTTGCCTGCCAATCTTTATTTTTCCCACAACCACAGAATTTATTTAACCCTTTGTCTGCCTCCCCCTATAACCTCTAAACAACTGCAGTGCTTCCTTTCCCCTTCCCCGGAGTTGTGTGGTCTGGTTTCATTTTACGGCACTCCACACTATAACAGTATCTATATTGTAACTAATTTAACAGAGGTCTAACTAAATATAGTATTTAACTAACCATTTTTCTTTAATCTAGTTTTCTCTTGAACAATGAACACAGGTAATATATTCAATTTGTTATATTGTTATTACACTGTTACACAACTGGTGACCAGTATGGTTTGTTGGGTGGGCATGCACCCCACCATGGGTGGTGCAGCGCATGCATGCTTAGAAAATGTTCTAACTAAATGTCCACCAGACATGTATAAGAGCAACACAAGGATGCAGCCAGATAAATAATCCTACCAGGTAGCAGCAGGGCTCCCCAAATTAGGGGTGGGGGCAATTAAAGCATCCTGAAGTCATTTTTGCTTTATGTCCACTTTTCCACACTAACAAAGATCTCAACTATGTTGTATAGTCCTGTAGAATATAGAAGTACACAATGTGTGCTTCTATTACCCTCAGAAGAAATGTTTTAATTAATATTTTTTTACTGTATATATAATTATATATATATTAATAAATCTATTATTGTCCGCATGGATCCTAATGTCTCACAAATGATTAAGCAGTACATTAAGAGTGAAAATTTCCATTGTCCAGCACTCAAGTGTTCCTTAAAATTTCTCCGTTTATTGGTCAAGTTAAAAGTTACATGGTTTCCATTCCAAGAATAGTTCACATATTACGCCGTAATATGTGAACTATTCTTGGAATGGAAACCATGTAACTTTTAACTTGACCAATAAACTGAGAAATTTTAAGGAACACTTGAGTGCTGGACAATGGAAATTTTTCATGTATATGGACCTTGCTGGTGAGTCCTGAGCCTCAGTGCATCTGTGGAAGCTGCAGTGGGATTGAGCTGGCCGTCTACACTTTCAAGTACATTTAGAGTACATGTGGATCCCCATAGTCGTAATATGCAGAATACATACAGATACGGGGGTCATATGTCACCACATTTTACCACACATGGAAGTTGGGAAACCAAGCTACAGATTTCTCTACCTGCAATAGTAATAAGTAGACCGACACTCATGCTAAAAGAAATCCAGACCATGTAACTGCTGGCAGCCAATTGCAGGGACATATTTTGCAAGGGGGAAAAGCTCATAAATGCAATGTGGGATCACTGGTAGTGATGAGCGAGTATGGGCTGCAAAGTTCCAGCTTGTACCGAACTTTGCAGGCTCGGGCTTACGAACCCAAGCATGAACTTTAGCGAGGTTCGGCGTTCGGACGAATCAAAAAACCCGGGAAGCTGGTTGACTGGCTGCTTAGCCAGTCAACTAGCTTTTTACATTTCGAAACCACAGCCATGTACATACTGGGGCAATAGTTATGGGTGTGCACAGCAACACAGAGGTAATTGAGTGCAGGGTTGTCAGGACTCTGGTCCGCCAGTTGAGTATCGCTGTTTTACAGGCTTGCTTATCACTAATCACTGGCAAGGAAAGAATACTGATGACAATTGAGATATGCATCTGCTGTTCTAGAGGTATGTACCAAATGAAAAAAAAAACAAAAATAATGACTAGAAGATCTAAAACTCATTTTGTTTTTAAATTAGGAAGTACACCAAGGGTCTTTTGCCTGTCTCTCCAACTGCATTCTTATATACTTCCCCCAAGTGTGCACAACACCTAGATCATTTGGACAAGTTCAGCAGAACTTCTTTTGAACTGAATAGAGACATATTTTAGCAACATTCTCTCTAAGACACATATGTCGGCCCAGGGGCAGGATGTGGCCCAACAAGCTTTTTTATGTGGCCCTCTGACAGGTGGGAGATGGCGATGGTTGGTTTCCCTGGCACCCTTTCTGTGAGCCTTCTGACACCGTCATACGTCTTGTGCTGGTATGCTGAGCTCCCCTGCATAGTACCACCTAGGCATGGTGCTTATAAAAGCTGCTTGCACGCCTTTATACGTTCTGGGGGAAAAAATAGTTTCAAATGTGGGCTCTCTGGACTCAGCAGATGTTTCTAGTATAGGGTCTCTGTTGCACACCAAAAAAATTATAAGTAGAAGAGAATAGTGTCTGCAACTGTTCTGTTTTTCTGGGCAACCAGTTACTTCCATGTCTGCATCTATCCGAGGAAAAATAATTCTGTGGCTGTTCTTGGCAAAATAAATCAGCGTCTGTTTTGTGTTTGTTATTGACTGGCCTTTTGAAGGCAACCAGAATGCTGATGTGGCCATTGGTGAAAATAAGTTTGACATCCCTGCTCCAATACTTAGGAGACACTATGAAATTTATCTTGATCACTTACAAACTTTTCCTATACAATTGATGAAATATGTCTGTATCATCTAGGATGAGCTGGGGGCTTATGCCCAGATATAGCCACTGGAGATCCAGCTAAATGACAACAGTACACATTTAAGCTGTACCTAAGAAAAATGCTTTGGGTGGGCTAAGGCATTAAAGATATGCTTTTCATTGTTCCCTCAAGCAAATCTTATAATGTAAATGTTTACCAACACTACTAATTTTCCTCTAATCATACATTTTATCAGTTACATTGTTACTTCCTAGTTTTTATTTGTTCTTTGACCATGTGAATGACTTGAAACATGTTGCACACGACCAGAAGGCGTTTGGCAGCGCACACTCGACAGGCCACAGGTACGAGGTGCTTCGAGGAACAGCCTTTAAACCTTCTCTTCCTTACAGCCTTGCCTGTGTCAGGCTCTGTATGTTCCCAGCCATCCGGTCTGGATTCAATCCACACAAAGAAAGGATTTCTGGAGACAACCCAAGTACATTCTCAAAATATTCAGTGCTTTTATTTTGTAAATTCAGCAAACAAACATGAAAATGCACTTATGTGTAGTTTTTATTTGTAATAGTGTTGTGAGTGTTTATTCCTAAACATGGTCCAGTTGAGGTAACCTGGGGAAAGAACTGAAAACCAATCATTAATTGCAAGCTATGCAGAATGTATCCTTTATTTCTCAGTTTGGCAAAGCTTAACAGAATGGAGTCTACATTAGCTTAGTAGTAGGAGAACATTTTTTAACAGGCTGAAGCAGTGCTTTTGTGTTTCAATGTAAATGCTTATTCTAATGAGCTTTTTAGGTGCTGACTAAGTCATAAATATTTGTTGGGATGGAGCTCTTTTGAACAATGATGGGGGTTATTATGTCATCACAGCATATGTATTAGCCAAGGTATATAAACATTTTCACATTCTTATTAGTAGCATTAGGATGCATGCTTTTTCCGGAGAGATTGCCATAAACAAATTACACCATCTTTCAAACAGGTCAGTTAAAAGGTGTGCCATATTTGATGCATATATTTTATGTTTAGATTATCATCTACAGTTTAAGGATCATAACAAAGTGTTATGACTAAGTATTGGCGAATAGCTCTTAGCAAAAAACAACCCATGAGGACACACCCAGACTATTGTCTTCAAACAGAAAGGCCAAAAGCCAATGTGCTGTAGGAGCTTCTCTCTGAGCCCTAAATTTAACGAGTAACATTGGGGAGTTTAAAACCTTCTCCAAACCTCACCGATCTGCTGCCCTTTGGGCACTATTTACTCACCTCGCCGGGTGGCATCCCATTAGGCCCATTAAACGCCCCCGATATCGCGCCTGCGCAGTGCCCATGAATGTCATCCAAAATTCGCTGTCCAGCTGCCCAAAATCCATTGAGTGGTGCGGAACTTTAAAGAGCACGGCTAAAACTGTGCTGTCACTTACAGACACCTAAGCCGGAGGATAAAAATGCCTGCAGACACCTGCAAAAAGAGACAATGTCCAAAAAAGGAAAAGGCTGTGCAGGTTCCTCATTGGGACAGAACCAGCCATAATGGTTTTTTTTTCAACCTCAGATGAAGGAAAGGTGGAAGATGTGCATTCTGCTAAATTGTGCAGAGATGAGAATTAAGACCCTGAGTCCCATCCATCCCGAACTCTCAGCTCTTGGCTGAAATGAGCACCCCTTTCATCTACTCTGGGACAGAAAGCTCTAATATGAATATTTCTATATTGAACCTAGGGCATGATCCCCTGCGTGGATTTGCCATTCCTACCACATCTAACCACCCCCAATGATACAAATGACAGATAATAAAACCTTTGCTTTCTCTCCCATAGCGCTGTAAACAATGTCAGCCGTCTGGCATCTCTGGGCATTCAGATAGGCTGGGTAGGGAGTGCTTGCCAGTCTAAATGGAAACTGGGGATCCAGCTGCCAGCTGGGGCGCGTCATCCAGCAGCTCTAAGGTGAGCCAACTGACAATCCCAAAAATGCTGGGTGCATGGTTACGGCAGCATAACATGCCGGGGTTATTAAAAAAAGGGTCCGCCACCACCATAGCCGTCGTCAATAGGTGCTCTTTGTGGCACATTTGGGGGGGCAAGGACAAATATAGTCCACTTGAACACAAAGGGACAATCTCTTCCTCCCACCCTACACTCATCATTTTCACTCTCTTCCCACCCCCTTACCTTTATTACTTTTCCTATAATCTGGCGTGCTTTTCTCACTGAAAATGCCATGTTGCAAATGGTTATTTTCACTGAAAATGACATGTTGTAACAATCCCTAGTCGGCAATCTCAAATATTGCCTCCCCTCTCTACCACTCCCCCCCCCCCCCCACACACACACACACACACACACACACACACACACACACACACACACACACACGGAAAAGCTTAGCCAACTCTTTCCTTGTGATTTTACATTTTATATTTTTTTTTATTTTTTGCCTTGAGATGTGAGTGGTCATGTGACGTTTTTTCCCTAGACTGGTTGGCCAGACACCTCAGCCCTACTTATTATGCAAACAGTATTTAAGAAACTTAACTGCACCAGGTGGCCCACGTCTTCTGGGCAGAGTAGCGCGGCGCTTCAAGGCTGGCTGGAGCAGGGTGCATTCGTTGCTCCTGGAAGTCAGAGCACTCAGTGAGCCGCCCTGGCCACCTCCCTCTAGCTGTGCGGACACGCGCTTGTGCGCATGCCCTGCTGTCAGGAGAAGTTGCTCCAAGGAGGCGCTGCAGTGGCAGGTGGTGCAGCTTCCTCCCCACATGAAAGTAATCAGTGGCTGGTCAGCCTTACTGCCCAGAGATGACCAGCCCCTAGGGTCTATGTAACCAATCCAGCTGAGGATCCTAGTGGCACCAATCACCTGCCAGTCCATTTGCTGCTTTCCATTGGCCAGTGACCCATTAAATAAGGATCATGCCCTGATCCCAGTGTCTGTTAGAGCTAGCCGTGCTAAGGGTGTGTTGTATGCTGTGCTTTATCTTTTGCTGACTTTGCTCTGACTGATCATCCCAGTCTGCTGCTTGAACTGACCTCTGCCTACCTGACCCTGACTCTGCCTGCCCCTTCGCTACCTCTGACTTCCCGGCTTAATTCCTTGGCATTCCTCGACCACTCTCCTGCTCCATCCCAGTGTTTTGACGTATCCTCGGACTGTTTACCCGTGTACAATCTTGGCTCTCGGACTACCCTCTTTGTTCATCTGTCTTCACCCTAAGCTGACATCTTTGTGCCATTTAAGACCTGGGGGCAACCGTGTCCAGTGAGGAGTACCAAGCGTCCTGGCAAAGGGGGGCTTGGCTACAGGCAGAAGCGGCGGCGGAGATTGGGGGTTGTCAGCCCACAGAAGGTGGGTATCCCATAGGGCATCACACAGTATAGGTGATTTTGCTACCTCATTGATCTTCCTTTAAAAAATGATATTGCATTGTTGATATATGTGTGTGGGTGATATGAGCCACCCCCCTTCCTCCCCCAGACATCGGACACAGTTTACGCAATCCACTCATCAACCATACAGGTTATGTTCATCCACCTGATCTAATTGAATGGAACATTAGGAGGGCCATCCTCAATTATTTACTACTGTAACCCTAAGGGCCTGCCCTCCATTCCTAACCAATACACCTAGCAAGCTTCTGCTCCCATACATTTTCAAATATACCCCGCTACAGATATATACTTAAGGTTTCCATTGGCCTCCTCACTCACCTTGTTTTTCTGGGACCCATCTATGAACCGGGAAACTCGCAGCCCACTCTATTTGTGATTAGGTAGGAGACTAAAACTCCTCACCAGGCCTCAGGCAACTGTCTCTGCTATCTTCCTGAATTCCCCTATTTTTCTTTCCTACTCCTTGCACTTGTACACTCCAACCAAAATGCCAGAGGAGGTCTAGATCTACTCAATATAGTCAGACTGATAAAAACAACTTATTGGTTGAATACCAAAAAAGGCCCCATGTCCTATACATGGCAACCCGACTACACTGTTTCTTCCTAAATCCTTGACCTACATACTATCTGGAGAAGCATTTTTCCCCATGACGAACAATTTGAAAATAATTTTGATGCTGAAAAATGAAGAGTTAAAAATAGCTTTATGGGCATTCTGTAGTTTCATTTTTCTTTTTAAAGCATAAATCTGCCCATGGAGCTGCTACATTTCGCACCCCCTGGGAATTCCAGTTTGAGATGCCCCCAGTTTATTGGGAAGGAATACAAACTCAGCCCAATGGCTGCCAATGGGATTTGTCTGTTGAGCTGTAAATGCACAGATGCTGCTGCCCTCAACTTTGGAGAAACAGTTTTTGAGCTTTGAGATTGATGAAGGACCCTATGGCCCATTTTAACTTTATTTGCAGTGTTCAAAGGGGTTTCTCCTAAGACCATCTGCAAGTTTGCGAGTGTTTTTTGCAGCACTTTTGCAGCATAGAAGACTGTCAGGAGTAGAGATGAGTGAAACAAACTCGCTGAACTGGAGTTTGGTCCAAATTCCAGGGAATAATCTATTCAGCACAAAAATGAATATCCTGTGATTCATGCTGACCGACTGATTCCCTGAAATCCTTAAAGTGAACCAATCACCCCCTGCGGCTGTGCTGGAATCTGAAAGATTCCAGGGCCAACCGCTAGCCTTGCCCTACTGTGTGAACCCTGCAACCCCCCACCCCCCACCGCCCCCCCCCCGGGCACCTGTAAACGTGACAAAGTTCAAATCAGCGGTTTTATGCCGAGCATTAGTATGTGCCACATGAAGCACTGATTGGACGAGCGCTGTCTGTCCAGCCCATGCTGTCCAGCGACGCTCTCTAGAGACTCCCTAAGCTTCAGCCGGGCTCCTAGCATCTTGCTCTCCGCTGCAGGGAGGGGCTATTCATACCAGCGAGTGGGCTGACGTCAGCCTACTCTGTCGGTATAAAGGCTTGCAGTGGGAAGCGAGATGTCAGAAGCTGGAAAGATCACCCAAGCCGGGCATGGGTTAAGCCCTTAAAAAGTAAAAAATCTTTTTTTCATTTTTAAGGGGTAAACCCTTAATTTTTCTTTTTAATGGTGTGGGTCCCCCCTATCCAAGTAAAATGAGCCCAGGCACCAGCTATAGTGGTTGGTAGTCCAGGGCGTGAAGGCCAATTGGGCATGCCCCAAGCCCTGAAGGCTACCAGCCGGTCTCTTCTTCACTCCCCAAGGCTTTGGGGATGCAGGCAATGGGGAGTGGGGTTATGGTAAGTCTCCTGCTTGCTGGCAGGTGACTTGCAAGCCCCTTTTGCCCTGTGAACTGGTATAGGGATCTCAAGGACCCCTTAGCAGTTCACAAAGAGCTAAATGTAAAAAAGACACAATAAAAAAATATTTTATTATTCCCTCCCCCTACTTTTTTCACCTGCTGGTGCCCCCGTGCCATTCGCTGCTGCTTCTGACAGTCAGAAAGATCAGTGGAAACTAGGAGCAGGGCAGCTTTGATTGCTGATCTCTCTGGCTTCTGACAACCTCCTCCTCACTCCCCATTCAGCGACTCTTTGCCCTTCAGACTTTGGAGGCTAATAGTGTAATGAAAACTTCCATGCTAAGGAAGTTCCTTGCAGTTCAAACATTGGCTGTGTGTTGCCTCATCTATGACAGATGCTGGATGTTTTGTGCATTTATCTGCCTGTCTGGCCTTGGAATAAATAGACACCCAATGGCGGAAAGATATTAAAAAAAAATGGAATAACATTTTATTTTATTATATTTGATATAACAAAATGTGTGGACCCCTAAACAACAAATTCGTAAAAAAACACCAACCAGAGGGAAGTTAGAAAAGTCAAAAAGTTGGAAGTTTGGCACAGCATACAGAGTCCCAAAACAGTAAAAGTCACATAGGTGGAGGGTGGCAGGTAGAAACATGGAGTGGAGTATCTTAGAAAAGGTAATTTGGTGGAGAGTGGCAGGTGTCAACAGTATGAAGAGTCCCAGAAAAAGAACCTGCATCCCAATCCCACATTCACAAATGCGTACATCTATGTGGAAGCCCAGATCCCAATCCAGCAAGCTGGCTGCTCCGGGACCTGCAGAGCAGCTGAGATCATCACAGTGCTGCCTGATCATCAACTCTACCTGGTCCCATGTGCTCCTGATTACTTGTTTAGACCCAACTTTGACCCTGACCACTGCTTTGGCTTCTCCCTTAGATTGATTACCTGCTACAACCTCAGCCCGTCTGACTACATTTATTCTTGGACTGATTACTCGGCTTGATTTTTTACTTGACCCTTGTTTATGAACCTACGCTGCTTGAACCGACCCTGGCTTGTTAGCCGATCTGCTACTGTGCTTGTGTCCTACTGACTGTGGCTTGTTTTCGGACTTCAAAACTTACCCGATCCGCTTATTGGGTACTGTACTACTGTAGCCTAGTGTTCTGGCAGTCCATTCCCTGGCTTCACAGGCCCAGGCTATCCTCCCTTGTTGGGGGCTCTAGGGAAGACAAGGGTTGGTCTAAGACTGTTTCCAGGTCGAATTTTCTGTCAGTTAACGGGGCTTCGTCCCAGAACAGGAACAGTGGCACTGAAGGAGTGTGACAGTTCCCTCCCACTAATCCCATCACTATTAGTGGGTCAGGAAGGATTTTTTTCCCTTTCCTTGGTTAAACTTGATGAACAAATGTCTGTTTTCATAAATAACTTTGTGACTATGTAACTATAACTAAATAATAAATGAATTCTGTCAAACATGCTTACTATTGGCACTAATAAGACCATCAATTGTTCACTGCCCTCCACTAGCATTCTCTGGAACATATTTTATAATTTTAAATAGCTATCACATACAATGCTTTACAGATTTTTCATTGGGTGGAATATATTAGTGGTCTAACTGCGGACTTAAGACTTGGACACTAAAAATAAGAAAAAATGTTTTGCACGCAAAGCTGTAAAGTTCTCAGGGACACTAAAATGATTTAAAAAAAAACTGTTGCATAAAGGGGACGCCCATTGGACCCTGTTCTGGCTAGAATTTGTTCCAATATTCCTTCGAATCTTTATACACAATCTGGTTTTAAACTCAAAACATAAGGACAGAGAAACTCAATGTAACAACTTCAATTATCACATACTTCAGTGGTCTTCATTTGCATCATGTCTTTTAGTAGTGGCATAATAATGTTCCCTGATAGCAATTAAAAAAGCTAACATTTTATAGAATGGTAATTGTATGCATTGAATAAAGTAACAGAAAGAAACATTCTTGATTTCTTTATCAGACAGGATATCCTACCAAATACAAACCTCATTCTGTGCTACAGCACCCAGGTTTTAATATGTGTCTTACCCACTGTCTTTAACCCTTTATGTGCCAGCATACCTAGAGATTTTGTCACCCTCTGTTGCCAGATCATTTTTTACTATTTTGCTCTAAACATGTTCAACTGTGATTTTTAAAGGGATTTCCCTGGAAAATTATATTTTTTTTTTTTCAGCAGAGTCTGGGCATTAAAATGAGTGTCTTGTTTGTATTTTTTTTAGTGCATTCTCAATATTGTTGGGTGAAATATGTGCAAAAAATGTGCACAAACGATATATTCTCTGAAATTACTCACCTCAACCTTTCTAGGCCTACCAGGCTTGTTGACATGGAAGTAATCTGTCAGTTATATCTTTGGTTGCACAAAACAGAAAAGGATATGGGCTCCCAGATCAGTCCCAAAATAAAACCCCTCTTGTTAAACCGGACCAACAGCCTGGCACAGTTGTAAAATAAAGGTAGCGGCCATTTTGGAGCTTCCTCTTCCAACTGACATAACTGAAATGCACAGTAACAGGAAGCCCAGTAGCACTTCCTGTTTGCAGATGGCCTGCAAGCCCATGAGCTTGTTTTTAAAATTTATCCCAGTAGGCGTTAGAAAAAGGTAAAATATTTTTTATGTTCAGCAATCTAAATTGCCCTAGGGAGGTATGCATATGATCACTGTTTGTTGTGTTGGTCTGATTTAATTCATATTTGACTGTGAGTCTGCTTTAGTATATCTATAGACCAAAAAATACATAAAACACACACAATTTAAAAAACATAAAGACTAATGCAATGGTGACAGACTAAATGGCCTCTATTAATATCAAACTCCTATGACTAAATTCCCAGAAATAAATATTAATGCGCCTACAATCAAAAAAGTGCAAGTGCAAAGATTAGACAAATTTAATACCAATACATAATACATATATATTCCAAAATGTCTAGAAATATCTAAACACCAGGTGGGGTTCAAAGGATCCCCCAGAATACCATTGATCCCAGCAAGACTACGAAGTGCAACAGCTAATGATTAATAGTCCTGCCATACAACAAGTACTAAGTGCAATGAGCGGGGACTGATATAATTACATCACTAAATGAGCTAAGCCTGGGCCATCATCAAAGCAAACTGAGCACAATATTGATGTGTTGCCTGGTAGCCCCCTACCACTTCATCAGAACGTAGCTCAATAGTGGCATGTTTTCCTCCCTTTATGTCCCAGAGATGTGCAAAGGATCCAATAGCCAGGCTATCACCGCTTCCCCTTGGTTCTGCCGGGTTGGAACGCTCCAACCAGATGTGTCGCAACTCAACTTCTTTGGGTGCATAGGGTTTCCCTAAAAAAAAAAGCCACATTTTCTTTAAAAAAACAATATGCAAACGAGAAAAAACAAGATCCCCCCGAACAGAAAAATACCCAACAAGCACAGGTACTGTCAAGGAAAGAGTTGCCAAACACCTCACAGTACAGCATATGAAAATTTCAGCTCTGCAGACAAAGTGCACACCTTGCACTTTTTCAACCACAACTCTTTACATTTCAAATACCCCCCAAACCATATATTCCCTTAAAGTACACACGTTAGGCTTTCTAGGTGTACCCAGCTTGTTGTAGTGGGCTCATCTTTCTTCAAGTTATCCCTCGAAGAATTCTTTTGGTTGCACAGGATTTCCCTAAACAAAATGTATAAAAAGCAGAATAAAAACACATTTTTCTAAAATATCAATATGCAAACAAGAAGAAACAAGTTAAATCTGAAAGCAAAAGGTCCCCCAAACCGAACAATACCCAACATGCATAGTTACTTTTAACCCTTTTAACTGCCAGCCTACTTGAGATTTTGTCACCCTATGTTGACAGGTCATTTTTCATCATTTTGTGCTATGTTTAAAAGTGATTTTTGCTATAAAGGGTTAAATAAAAAATGGGAGGGGGCCATTCTTTTTAATTTTACATTTTTAAGGGTCCCTTCCTAGCATAACCCCATACAAGCTATTGTAGACCAGGGGGTGAAGGCCAGCCTCGGTGGCCCTCAGGCCTGAAACTACAAACCTAAATAGCCTCAACAGCCCTGGGCTCCTCTGCCCCTCTGGGCTTAGGGGAGGCAGGTAATGGGGGGCTAAGGGCTAATGGAATGTCACCTGCTAGCCGCAGGTGACTTGCCAGACCCCAAGCCTTGTGAACTGGTAACGCATGGATCTCTTACAAGCTCACAAAGGGTTAAATGTAAAAAAAACACCCCAGAGGAAAATTGCATTTATTATTATTATTTTTTTACTCACCTCCGATTGTCCTGCACCAATCATTTCCCCCGCCAATCTCCAATGACAGGTGCTGGTGACAGGTGCTGGCCCCTTCAACCTCTCTCCCCCGATCACCAGCACAACTGAGGATTGTCAGGTTCGGGAGTGAGATGATGCCATCTGCCCCGCCCACAAAAGGTGGGACTACAGGCGGTGCTAGCAGCAGCGATGGTGGAAGCAGGGTGAGGGGGCCTGTTTCCAGCCCTCTCCTCACTGTGGAAGAGTCCGGGGAACGGAGGCCCCCTGGGTGACAAGGAGACCTGGCAGGAGGGATTGTGGGCGACAGAGATTGCAGTGTCAACTGAGGCAGAAGTGGGTGGAGGCTGTTCCAGGCCCTCTCCTTAAGCCAGAAGAACACCGGGGGTGGATCGGGTGAAGAGAAGACCAGGCCAGATCGATTGAGGAGTCAGGTGAGCGTCTTTTTTTTGGCTGCTAGGAGGGGGAAATGTCAGGCCTGTAAGTCTCATGTGTTTTATGGTAATGGAAAGGCAACCACGTGAGACTTACAAATGGTTAAAGCAGACCTTAGGTCCCTTTTAACAATCACCCAGCGTGATCCTGATTTGATGGCCCTACAGTTAACAATCCTTAGGAAGCCAAAATCAGGCAGAGATCTGTATATAATAGTGTACATGAAATTACTTTCCAGTTCCACTTGGGGGAGGTGTGGCTGCCACATGGGTACACACTTCCCCCTGTCCCCTATCAGACAGAGCTCCAATATAAAAAGTTAGGTATCACTGCAATGCAGGCCTTTGTGATAGACTAAGAGTAAAGTTGGTATAGTTTAGTGTGCGTGTGAAGAGTTGGCAGTATGTGTCAGGAAACGCCTGGTTGTCCTAAATGACAATATTCTCTATATCTATAATGTTACTGGTCCCCAGCATGCAAAGATCGGGGGACGGCTAGCAGTGCAAGTTCCATTCTGAGCACAGAGCAGCAAGAAAAATCTTGAATGAAATGTGATCGCCCTATCGCATTTGCCGTGGGAATGAAGGAAAAGGGGAAAGGATAAGGATCTAATTTTTTATTATTTGGTAAGGTTTTTCTTTTATTTTTTGTAGTGCTGTGTGGGCTAGCGGGAAGAGTGTGCCACTTGCTCATGTCAGGCTGTGTCCTGGCAGGTGGGGGTCTGGGCACCATACTAAAGATTGTCAGTGACCTTGTAATGCACCAAGGTAAGGATGCCTCTAGGTATGCTGTCCTTTAGCTAAAGTTGGACTGAGTCCGACCTGATTCCTGATTGTCTACTGGCCACATAAAATCTACACTGTCTCAGCACGCTTTGCCTGCTCTAGCTGCTGGTAGGGTGCACATTTCCTGAGTTGGTGTCTGAACCGTCTTGGCCTTGCCTGTCTTCAGTCACAACCTTGGCATATCCCTTTGATCACCGATGGTGTCTCAGTCCTTTGGCACCGCATTTGATCTTGAACATGCTTCTGTCTCACCCTTGGCTTGCTCTCTGACCTCCCGACAGTTTGCTTTGGAATCTGTCTGTATCATCCCAACTTCGTTTATTTGCTCCTTGCTGGATGAGCCATCCAGTTGTGTGTCCAAGCCATCTGATTCTTGCTGGATCAGCTGTCCAGTTCTGTGTCCAGTAGGCATTTTAGTCTGTTTTTGAGCTTTCTGTTTAGTTTAACACAACAGGGCACACTACATTGCCCTTAAAGCGGACCTTCACTCTAAATAAGAATCTATCTTATATGTTTCCCACACCCTGTACATACAGATTGCTCGCATTAAAAATCATCCTACCTGCATCTACTGCATGTTATGAGCCTTTAAACATCCAAGATGGTGGCTCATGGAACATCAGGCAGCCTGCAAACAGGAAGTGCCTTCTGACTGTGCTGTTCTGCATTCTGGGATTGCTGACCTTTTCCTGACCCGGCTCTGTCTGAGCAAAGCACAGCTATAACCCGCTCCCTGTACATTATCCTGCTCTCCTCTACTCAGTAAGTGTGATGCTTCTGAGTCAAGATGGCGGCGCCCGTATCTTAAAGTCCTGAACAGAGTTGCAGCCAAAGGGGGGAAAGAATAATAAGTAAGTGACTAAAAACTTAAAATATATGGGCTCTTGGCCTGCTCCTGTACTCACTGCGGGTCATTGCCTTGTCGATCGTGCTACGGGATAGTCCCTGTCGGGGGGTGGAGCGAGGGGTGGGTCTCCCTTGTGGAAGCAGCTATTCTACTCTGTCTAAGTTGAAGCTGGCGGGGATGCTCACACCTTTATGGCCTCCACTCCTGGGGGACTTTGGTTGGGGCTTTATTGTCCCTCTGCTCTAGTAGTTTATATGTTGGGGGGACTGCCGCACTGCATACTCCTGGTAGTTTGAAGGCTGATGTTATACCAGCTAGGGGGTTTGAGGAGGCAACCGATCTTAATCTTGAAAATTCTGGCATGCCCATGGGAAGGGTTCAGCTGCGTTGGTTCGGGACCGCTCACTGCGCAATGTTTTATTGATTGGTCTAATTCTCTGGCTTCTAGCTGCGGTCGAGGGTTTGCTGCTGCCCAAAACGGCCTTCCATGTTCTCCCAAACATCATTTTTATTTTAGGAACATCCAGGATCTCATAAAGTTGGGTCCTGACGTTCGCGGGAAGGCCAGCGCAGCCTTTGCCACCAGAGGAAAGTATTTGGAGTGGTTCTTTGACCATATAAGAAATCTACCCCTGGTTAGTTCCTTGTCAATTTCTGTGGTTCTCTAGATCACAGGTAGGTTGTAGTTTTTCTTTTCCCTACCTTCTGATACTCTGAATTTCCATCCTTTCTTACCCTCACTTCCCTGCTCCTTCCCTACCTACCTCCCCATCCAGTACCCACCTTACCCTCACTTGAGAGAGGGGGGAGTGGAGCTCACTCGCCTGATTACACCGGGATTATTCATGAGACCCCTAGAGGGCCTGTAAAGCAGAAAATATGGGGGATAACCTTAAAATCAATGTTCTGTTAATTAACGCTAGAGGTCTTAATTCCCCACACAAACGGCACTCTCTATTAAGGGATCTTAGGAGGCAGAGAGCTCATATTGCTCTGATTCAAGAGACACATTTTCAGAAGGACAAGACTCCATACTTGGGTAATAGGACTTATAGCACTCACCGCTATGCTCCCTCTCCTTTATCCAAGACGAAAGGTGTTTCGATCCTAATTGATAAAGCATTGCCACTTACTATAACAGCTGAAAGCGCGGATAGTGAGGGGAGATTCATTTTTCTGAAAGGTAAATGGCCATCTGGGACTGCTATCACGATTGCAAATGTATATGCTCCTAATAGGGGCCAACAGGGCTTTTTGACTTCGACTCTGAGGAAGCTTAGGTCATTCCAGGAAGGAATTTTGATTTTGGGGGGAGATTTGAATTGTGCCCTTAATCCACTTGTAGACACGTCAGATGCCAAATCAACTATCACTTATAGAGCACTGAAGCAGATTAAGAATTCTTTGTCAAACATTCAGCCTATAGATACTTGGATATTAATGCACCCTACTGAGAAGGATTACACCTTTTACTCACCTATTCATAATAAATATTCACGAATAGATTATCTCTTCCTATCACAAAGAGATTTAGATAAAATAATGTCAGTTAAAATAGGCTGCATCTCGTTCTCGGATCACGCTCCTGTGATTCTTGGTTTGGAGTTTCCTGATAGGGAGCACAAGGAGTGGAATTGGAGGACGAATACAGGATGGATTACTGAAAGACAATAGGATAGCCGACAGGGTGAAAGAGAATATTATACAGTTTTTCAGAGAAAATGTATCTGAGGAATTGAGCCCTTTGACCATCTGTGAAGCTCATAAGTGTACGATTAGGGGCCTTTTGATTCAGGAAGGGGCTAGACTAAAAAAAGTGAGACTGGCCAAACTGGAAGAAACAATTAAACAGGTAACACTACTGGAGGCAAAACATAAAAAATCTCTGAAGGAGAGCCATCTCAAGGACCTGGAGGAGAAGAGAAGGGAGCTTAAAGACCTAATGGAGAGAGCAACTAGGAGAGCGTTTACCTATAGAAGTGGGTTGTTCTATGAGTTAGGAAACAAGCCAGGATATTTGCTAGCGAGGGCATTGAACCCTAGAGGTATGAGGGCTAGGGTTGAGGGGATCCGAGATGCTAAAGGGGTCTTACACCAGAAGGACAGAGACATAGCGGAGCAATTCAGAACCTACTACACTGCACTTTATAATCTGCCAAACCAGGGACAAAAGGAAGCTTATAGGAATGTGATGCTGTCTTACCTAAAGGACTCCCAGATGCCCAGCCTTCCAGAGGAGATTACTGAACAGCTGGAGGCTCCAATCACTGTCACTGAACTGCAGGAGGCTATTAAGGGTTCAAAGCCAGGTAAAGCCCCCCGCCCAGATGGCTTCCTGAGCCAATATTATAAAACAACTGCTGAAACCGCGACTCTCTCATCCTCTTCTCTGGAAGCCCAGATAGTTGTCATTCATAAAGCTGGTAAGGACGCTACGGACTGTAAGAACTACAGACCAATTGCCCTACTGAATATCGACCTAAAAAACTTTGCCAATGCTCTTGCAAGGAGAATTTCAAAGCATTAGCCTGACTTGATCTCGCAGGACAAGGTGGGTTTTATTTCATCCAGAGAGGCAAGAGACAACGTCATTAAGGCCATAGATGTCCATTGGTGGGCCACAAATCACAAATCCCAGTCGATCATGCTTTCAACAGATGCCGAAAAGGCGTTCGATCAGGTCAGATGGGATTGGGTAAAAGCGGTCCTAAATCACATAGGTCTAGGTGAAGCAGCTCTTAATAGGATCCTAGCCCTCTACTCTGATCCAGTAGCAAGAGTGAGGGTGAACAACATTTTCTCTCCTAGATTTTAGATCCGAAATGGAACACGCCAGGGGTACCCCCTGTCCCCCTTGATTTTCACGCTGTCCTTGGAACCCTTCCTTATAAGGGTAATGAGGGGGTTAGAGGTCTCATGATAGGTGACAGGGAAAGGAAAGTTGCAGCTTACGCTGATGACATGCTTTTTTTTATAGACTCCCCCAGGATATCGACCCCATCACTTCTAAAGGAATTTGAAACATTTGGTAAAATCTCAAATTTGAAAATCAATTATAACAAATCATGCATCCTCAATATCTCTCTTCCAACACAAGAGGCAGAAGCTTTGAAAGAGATTTTTCCCTTCCCTTGAGAGAAGGTTAGCATTACGTATTTGGGGATACAACTTCCTAGGGTATTAAGACAGCTGTTTCAACTAAACTTTGCTCCCCTAGGGGCCAGGTTGAAGAAAGACCTAGAGGCCTGGAGTAAATTGAAATTGTCCTAGTTTGGCAGAATAGCGGTCTTGAAAATAAATGTCTTACCTAGGATTCTCTATCTCTTGCAATGCATTCCAATCAAGATACCTGCCCATTTTCTTAAAGACCTGAATAAGGCTTTCAGAGACTTTGTGTGGCACAAGAAGCCCCCGAGAACAAGGAGAGAGATTTTGGTATGCAGGAGGGACAGAGGGGGCACTGGCCTCCCCTGTATTGAAACTTATCTTAGGGCGGTCCATCTAGGAAGATTCATAGATTGGCAGATCAATAAATCTCAAAAAGATTGGGTTAGGATCGAGGGTGGGAAAGGCAAAATTGAGTAGCATCTGCTTTTTGGAAAAAGGCCTTATTGAAGTTCATTCATTGATTGGAGAGACACTAAATAAGGTCAGACTAATAGGTAAGAAGCCTCCAGATTTGATATCGGTTCCGGGCCCACTCACCCCAATTATGAACAATCCAGCTTTCCCCCCAGGCTTGGACAAGAACTTTTTGCCACAGTGCAGGGGAATGAAGTCCCCTAGAGTAACACATCTGTATGATAGAGGTCAGTTCTTGGAAAGACAGGAGTTGCAAGAGAGGTGGGAGGGTCCAATTCCGGCTCTCTCATACTTACAACTGCGTCATTATGCTAAGGGCAAAGAGATGAAAGGAAAAGGAGCAAAGGCGCCTTCAGAGGTGGAAAAGGCATGCTTAGGAGAGGGTCCAAGGGACCACCTGCTATCCTGGGCCTATGGTATCCTGAGTGATGCTAAGCAGGAAACTAAGAGACCTTGGGAGGACAAGTGGCAAAGAGACCTAGGCCTGGACCTTGCAACTGACTATTGGGAAGCTTTGTACAAGGGATTACATAAAGGTGTTGCCAATAGCTCCCTACAGGAGACTAATTATAAAATAACCACTCGTTGGTATAGAACCCCTGAAGGACTTCATAGGATCTTTCCCGGAGTCCCAGATCGTTGCTGGAGGTGTGAAGGCCAGGGGGCATCCTTTTTTCACATCTGGTGGTCGTGCCCGAGGATAGCTACATTTTGGGAGAAAGTCCACGAGGTTACTGGGAAAATTTTGGGATGCTCTTTGGATTGAGGGCCAGCAGATTACCTACTGAATTGGTCAGCTGATAAGAGAGGTATAGGGGGTTTAAGCCCTCCAGGGATCCATCTGATGAACGCAGCAAGAGTTCTGATACCTAGATGTTGGAGAACTCATAAGACCCCTTCACTTAAAGAATGCTACACACAAATTAATTATATGGAAGAAATGGAGGAAATTTTACTGGCAAAACTGGACAGATTAGAGACCTTCAGAAAAACGTGGACAGTTTGGGATATATTTAAAGATTCTGACGTATAAAAAAAAGGTGCCTTTAGATAGAAGATGGGACACAGCAGAAAGGGATAGTAGACTGAATGGGAGAGAAAAGGATATAGAAGGGAAAGAACCTTGGATCTTCCTGCCTTGGACTGTCGGAGAGGGGTCCCGACGTTGTACCTCAGTGAGAGGCCGGGCCTGATCTTCGCCCCTCCCTCTCTCTTCCCCCCCCTATTCCCACCCTCTTCCCTCTCCCCATCCCCTCTCCCCCCTATCTCGACTTTTCTTTTCTTATCCCCCCCTTTTTTCCTTCTCGCTCCTCTATTCCCCTTTCTCTTTTTCCTCGCTTGAGGATACACCCTCCACACCTTTTCCCTCCTAATTCTTCTTCTCGCATCATAATTCTCCCTTTGTCTGACAGGCTTTTTCATTACTTCCGGCTTTCTTAAAGCGGACCTTCACTCTGAATAAGAGTCTATCTAATATGTTTCCCACACCCTGTACATACAGATTGGCCACATTAAAAATCATCCTACCTGCATCTACTGCATGTTATGAGCCTTTAAACATCCAAGATGGCGGCTTATGGAAGCAGCCATCTTATCAGGCAGCCTGCAAACAGGAAGTGCCTCCTGACTGTGCTGCTCTGCATTCTGGGACTGTTGACCTTTACCTGACCCCAGATCTGCTCTGTCTGAGCAAAGCACAGCTATAACCCGCCCCCCTGTACCTTATCCCACTCTCCTCTCCTCAGTAAGTGTGATGCTTCTGATTCAAGATGGCGGCGCCCGTAAACTAAATTCCTGAACAGAGTTGCAACCCAGTGGGGGAAAGAATAATAAGTTAGTGACTAAAAACGTAAAATATATTAATTTTAGATGCTGGGGAACCGTTTTTTAAGAGTTTGGGCTTTTCATTAAATCACGCTGAAGGTCCGGTTTAACTCTATTCTCTATGTTTCTCCTTTTCTTCTCTCCCGTCATATCTCTGCTCCTCTCCTCCCAGTCTATTTAGGCCCGCCGAGATTGATGTGGGGGCCGAGAGGAGTAGGAAAGGGATGCATGGGTCACTGGAGTTAACCTTAGGGGGCACATTGTTACCCAAGAGAGAATACTGGCAGGTTTTGGGCTTGAGCAGCAGCAGATCCCGAGCTATCAGTAGAGGAGGTCCTTGTCCTCTCTAGACAGACTCACGAAGCCTACAAGGCTGACAAGACTCAGACTGGAATTAGGTTTATTCTCTTTTAGAAATGTAATTGAGACTGTATTTAAATAGCACTTTTGGATCCAGATATGTATAACCTGCAAGATGCTTGTCTGGTGACATGTTCGAGCCTTGTATGTGACTGATGTGTCCTTATTTCTCCTTTGTTATGTCATTCCTTACTATGTCAACTCTTGAAAATCCAAATAAAAACAGTATGAATAAAAAAAAAACACTTAAAATATATTAATTTTAGATGCTGGGGAATCGTTTTATAAGGGTTTGGGCTTTTCAATAAATCATGGTGAAGGTTTAATTTTTGGTCCTTATTACCTTGTTACCCCCACAACCAGACAAGGGGTGAATTAAGTGGACCCCAGCCCGATCTTCCAGTGTTAAAAATACACAAAACAGTGATTGTCCAGGCAATAGTAATAACAAGCAGCTGACCTGCTGCCTGATGTATATTCCTGGCCTCCATTTTCTGCAGCACCGGGTAGAAGCCGTATCAGAGTTTCAAACTATGCCCTCCAGGACCACGCAAAAAGTGCTCTAAGTTTCAGCGAGTCTGTGAAGCCACAGTGGTTCTATAGCTTTCTCTGACAACAGCAGGGCATGCTTAAAGTGGACCAACACCCACGGGTGATCGGCCCGGGAATCTATAAGATTCCCGGGCCGATCACCTCCCTTCCCGCGGGACATCCCGATCTCGGATGAAACCCCCCCAAACACCCCAAACTCCTTACCTTATCTTCGGCGCCGGCCGGCCGCCGCCGCCTTCCTCGCGCCCCTCTAGGCGTGCGCGCGCCCGCGCCGGCCGTCTGCGAATGGCCGGCGCGGGCGCGTGCGTCAAGAGGGACGCGCGGGAGGCGGCGGCGGAGGAGCCGCTTGTCCGCGGCTTGTCCGTCGGTGCTGGGAGCGGGGAGAGGTGAGTTTTTGGGGGGGTTCGGGGGAGTTTCACACAGCGGGGCACCCCGATCGGGGGTGCCCCACCGAAGTGGACCAAGACCCAGGATAGTCAAAATCCTGGGTGTTGGTCCACTTTAACACTCATAAAGCTGTGCCATGACATGCTCTACCCTGCTCAGCCATGACTCAGAAATTGAACAAAAAAGCAGCTTCAATTATAATACATAAAGTATTTATACTTTATATTGAGATATTGAGATGCTTTGAAATAGCTTATTTTACAAAGTTCCAAAGTGGGATACAGTGGGAAAAAGTTAGTATGTGTCTGGACAGAGACTTTAAAGTGCATGAAACACATTCACATTAATAGTTTTTAGCAGAAGTTTTCTACTCATGGAGCAAATAAGCTCCTTGGCTGAACAGGAATTGTGCACAAAATGTTTGCCCTAATCCTTATACAGGTGATTCAGGGAAGGGGAAAGACTAGGGGGGTTATTCATCAAGGGATAGTGCCTCGTAGCGGCAGGCAGCGTCTGGTGAATGCTGGGCGCTGTACGCAAAACCACATTTATGAAAGCGAATCTGGTAAGCGACTCTAACAGCGACATGTAGCGTACAATTCATCATTACAGTTGGCTCAGCGTATAGCGCCAGTACTCTAGCTTCCAGAGCGCCAGGTATTACCTGTCGCTACCTGTCGCTCTCCCATATATTTCAATGGACGTTCCTTTTCTTCTGTTTAAACAGGGTTTTTTGTTTTTCATTTCTTTTTCTGTCAAATAATTGTGTGACCTCTCCTGGCCTAGAAAAAGTCATTTTTGAAAACTTTTTTGATTTTTTATATTTTTATGCAGAATTGTCATTACAGGTCTGGCATTAAAGTATCAATGTCACAATGTTACAACAATGTCATTCCATGTGTTTTCGCTTTGTTATTGGTGGATATGTGTTCAAAAACGTAAGACTTTAATCACACAGCGCCTGGCACTCTATGCTATCGCGATCAGATCCAGAGTGCCGACGCTGTGTGTGTCTGTTTTTTTGCTGAATATGGTGTGAGTAGCTGAGAGTCAGTCGCACTGAGCTGGCGCTACCTTTCGCTCCCTGCAACGCTATACTGGTGTTAGAACGCCCAACATACATCTCATTCATCAATGCCGGCCAGGTTACTACAGCGACTGAGGCGCTCTGTTACAGCGATAACAGATACAGATACAGAACCGATACACGCATACGAGCGTCTAGTAGCGGTCGCTCTAAGCGCCGCTATACAGATGCTCATCTACCGCTACCTGGTGCTTGTAATGAATCAGCCTGCCTGCTGACAAGGTAACGCAACACCATCCAAGTTTAGGATCATAAAAAAAATCTCTTGCACCATTTTTGCATTCCAATCACCCCAAAATGAGCTTGTAATCTATTGCTCCTAGCACATTTATACACCTTGAATAGTATAACATGGTATCAGCCAGCCTACTTGCAAGCTTTTGGGTGCAAATCAACTGGAGGAAAACCAAATAGGTACAAGAAGAAGGTATTACCTCCATGCTGATAGTGCGCAAGGTCGAATTTACCACTTTACTAGTTAGAAATATTGGCATGTATTATAAAACATAAAAAGAAGCCTATTTATGAGTATTATTTTGGCTTAAAAAAAGAAATAGTGCAACTCACATGGTGGGAAGTATCTGGGGAACTTTACAGCATGAACATTGCGCAAGCTAAATGTTTGAAGTAGCTGGCATGGCTTTCTTCACAAATAGCTGTTAAATACCTGACCCTCCACACCTAAAAGCACATAAATACAGCACAACTTTAAAAGAATATGAAAAAAACAGCCAAGATGACCATGAATCCTAAGGGTGACCGTCCTGTATCCCTGGCAGACAGGGTCCGTCTGTGACTCCAGCCGTCCTGTTTATTTTCTGCAGATATTTATACCAAAGGCTGCACTTTCTGGCTTCTCCTGGCAGCGGGGGACTGGATCTGTGCCTCACCTGGCTGTAGACGCACACTCACAGGCCAACAAACATATTGCTGTTGGCTTCAGGCGTAAATTCCCTGGACACTGAATTCCTAATGCTGAAACACAGCACATGAGAGCGAGGGGGAACAGCTGTGAAGGAATGGTGGGGGGGGGACAAAGGACCGCAGCTGTGTCAGGTGAGAGATAGCAGTGAGGAATGGACAGATAGCTGCGAGCCGAGAAGAAAATGTGACAGTGCTCGCTGGATGATTGCTATGCACAAATTCCTATGTAGCTTTTACCGGCGAGAGTTTCATCCAATTTAAATACATGCTGAAAAACATTAATTTTATGCTTATTATACACAGTCTGGAATAGGAAGTGCAATGTGTTCAGTACAACGATGCAACAAATGTAAGGAGAAAGAAGACTGAATGTATTAGGATTTTGTTTCCTCTTCCATATTATTAAATTAAAACTCCCTCTTTGTCAGGTTTTTGTTATTCTGCCTATTGTTTTCCTCTTGGAATGTAAAATAAACATTTATGTGAGGATACCTGTGATTTATTATTAGCATGATGTTCCAAGTTTCTAATATTCCTGTGGCTGTGAGTTGCTAAAGTGGCTTTCAGTAAAAACTGACTACAAATCCCCAAATCCTTCCACCGTAACAGGCAAGCCGATCAGCAGCTTGAGCTGGATCAAGCAGCAGTATCATCCTCCCCAGGTATGAACCCTGCCAGTAAACCCTTACTGGAATACAGGATTGTGGTCCCCCACAATCGCAGGAAGGGTTAAACTTCTGAGCTCATGAGTGTGAAGTGCCAACTCTGCCTCAGGCAATTAGAGGATTAGCAAGCCAGAGTAAGGAAGTCTCTTCTACGTACACTAAACACACTAGTTGGTGTACGTTGCTAAAATAAGAGAAAATTGTGCCATTTAAAGCGGAATTACCCTTTAAACCACAGGTGTTATACTTCCTCCTGAAAGGCCAGCAACAGGCCAGGTTTTGCATATCTACACACAGGCAAACAGGTGGAGAACATAGTGCTCATAGAGAGCTATAGAGACAGCAATGGGGAGATCCACAAAACCCAGCCTGTTGCTGCCCCTTTGGGAGTGAGTTTGACACCCCTGCTTTAAACCAAATGTTGGGCCTGGCCTAGAGACTCCTTTCTATATTTTTTACCAGGTTCAGTACATAACCACTCTTTAAAGATAAAGTAAAGTCACAAAAGATTTTACTTCCCTCAACTCCACAGCATGGGGGGCATCCCAACATATGAACTTTTGTACTGCATCTTTCCTGGATGCCAGCCCAAGACTGGGACGCCTAGTACTTACCATTTTCCAATGTCAGTGAAGTAGGCTGTCAGTCTGCCACGTTCCCTGACCAGCTGCGATCAATCAACAAGGTTGATTTCCCACCAGACAAATCAGATTGGTTGGCAGGTACTGAAGGATGGCCATTACAAGGGGAAACTGTAAGTGCAATCAGGGTTGAATTAGAACACCTAGGGCCACCAGAGGAAAGAATTAATGTGGCCCACCAGAAGAAAATGATTCTTTGACCCAACAGAGGAAATCGTTCTTGTTGGGACCTACACTTTAACTAAAACACAATTACAATATAATCTAACTGGATATTTACTTACTAACCAAATTACCACCAAATCAGAAAGAAAAACTTTTATAATGACCTGCTGGTGGTGCGGTGGATCCTCTGATGGGCCAGTCCGACGCCGAGTGTAAATCCGGCTGATAGCAGCTCCCCATAATGGGTTAATCTACAGACCAGACCTCCCGGGCCACAAGTGTGAAATATAGCAGGGATTTTCTGGGAAGCTCCCCTGCAGTGCAAATGTATTTACTGAAAAGGGGTCTGGGGTGTCATAAAATATTTCCTATATTCCTCACAGTACATAAAGAAAATGACACATATTTTCAATTTATTTAATTAATCTTAATTAACTGATACCTTTCCCTGACCTCTGTCCTGCTCTGACACACTGAAAATGATGCCAGTCGGGGCATCAGATAGATGGAATCTGGAATCTGGAGGGCAGGGGACACCTATACAAGGTTTTCCCGGACAAGGATATTATTCACCAACTTTTCATTGTTAGATATTAACAAATCTAATAAAGCATCACCTATAGCAAGATCATCCACAAACTGGCCCAGCACAGGGGAAAAAAGTGTTTTCATTTTTTGGAATAGAAACTGCAATTCACTTTTATTGTCTACCTTGAAGATGATTCAGCAACAAGTGTAAATATTTTACTTTTATATTCACCTGCCACTGAACTGACCCCATATGAATACTGTGGCGAGCTAAAAAAAATCAATTCAACAACAAACTTCATATAGTGCCAAAAAGCTAATGATCACCTGTTTCTACAGAAATCCGTGTAATTGCACTTTCAATGGCATTTTTAAAAGTTTCCATTAATGTGTGCTAAAATGCTGCCCTCAATGAGCTGCTCCTATTCATGAATGTATTTCTTTTATATTTGTTTGCAACTCTGTGTTATAAAAGAAAACTGTTTTCTCTAGCAACAATGTTTACCTTCTCTGTCCACAACACTGCTAACAGGACAGCCAGACATGTGGATACATGTATGTAGAATCATGAAAATCCCAAACATAGTACACATAAACAAACACCATTTTTGGAACTTGGAAACCCATATGCAAGCATATGTGGGTTTCCTGTTATCCCTGGATGCTCAGGATCTGAGATCCAGAGAACTCCAGAGATGGAGGGCAGTGTTTGGGGTCAATGCGTGTCCAGAGCTCCGTTGGGTTCATTTATACCAGCACCGACTCCCTATGACTTTCCATTGGAATGTTAGCTAGCTGTCTCTGTCCAGGGGAGATCACAACAGAATTTGTTGCTAAAAGATCAAGGAATTTGCAGACTGACCAGACTGACCCACACCTTGTCAGTCTCCTTGCCTTTCTCGCTCCTTTATAAGACTTGGGTGTGCTCCATCGATCTTTGCATGCAGCCATAGAAGTGCCTTGGGTGTTTGTACTAGACTTGGCTATTCATCCATCGCACTGCTCAACAGCACCACCTGGTGTTCGGCTCACTGCAACTGCACAAAGCCTAGAGCATAAGCTCTTGGGCTTGTTTCTTACTTCTGGGTTTTCCTTGGCCTGTGTTCAGGAAGTGACCTCACTCTTGCCCTGAAACGTCCCACCCAGCTTTATTGACAACACTATTTATATGAACAGCTGGCCTGTATCCATTGCTGTGTTATCAGCTCAGTTCCTGAAAGCTGTTATACTGGATTGACCTGGCCTGCTTCCCGATAAGCTACTGGATTAAAGCTTGCACGGATTACACGGTTAGAACTTTGGATTGTTTATTGGACTTTGCTTGTTTTCTGCCAGCCCCTGAACTCGGATTGTTTATTGGACTTTGCTTGTTTCCTGCCAGCGCCTGAACTCGGATTGTTTATTGGACATTGCTTGTTTGCTGCCAGCCCCTGAATTCAGATTGTTTATTGGACTTTGTCTGTTTACTGCCAACCCATGGCCTCAGATTGTTTACTGGACTTGCCTGTTTGTCGCCAGCCTCTGAACACGGATTGTTTAATAGACTTTGCCTGTCTGCCGCCAGCCCTGAAATTTGTATTTGTTTATCAGACTTTGCCAGCCCCTGAACTCTGTTTTGTCATATTGAACTTTAATTCCATCCTGCGCCCCACACCTGGAGCTCTGCCCAGCCCTCACTACTTGCCAGAAGTCTACCTTTTTCATGGTTGTAGCCAGGAGGCCTGAAACACCTCCCTGCTGCCCTGCACCAATGGATTCTGACATACATTTCATCTGCTCATTTTGACTGTAACTTACCACTTGTATTCATCCTACTGACCTACAATGGTATCCATTTATTGTATGCATATAGTTTGTCTAGTGTGCTCTTGAAGTGATTAAATATATAACTTAATCTTGGGCTGTTCTACTACTTTGATCTTGTACCTACTCTATCCATATTTTTCAGTTATATTATATGTTACCAGGGCTGGCTTCTGGCGGAATTGGGCTATATCAAAACAAAGAAGGTGGCATTCCTACGGGGCTGGCAGATCTTTGTTTACTGGTGGTAGTGAAGGGGCGAGGCAGCCTGTATCAAGGGACCGTACCACTTGATCACTATGAAGTGAGTCATGGCCACAAGGCATGAAGCTTCACACAAGGCTTTGAAGTCAAATCATTAGAAAACAAAACAGTTTACTACAGGGCCTTTGCAATACTTCCTGTTTCACCTTAACTACATGGCACCTCACCAGAGTAGCCTCTGGAGATCCCCCAATAAATACTAATACTGGACTCTTGAGGCCCACCTAAAACTTTAAATATAGAAATTTGGACCAATGGCAAGTGTGTGACAAAGGCAAACAGGAGGTTTAACTATCAGATGTTAAGAGAATATACAATTCAAAACATTTTATTGTTTGAAACTATTGCTTTTCTATACATGTCTACTGTTCACTTCAAATGAGCTTAACATTACAGCTATTAAGTAAGTGAAAATAAAAAGGAAATGTGGAGAGTGATCTGCTTAACGCATTTGCGTAATGGACGGTCTGAACAAATTTTCATTGTCACCATTGACACTTGCCTACAATCATTAGGACAGTGTGGTTTATTATGTAATGTTGTATGTGTTTATGTTCTATGATAATCTCTTTTAATTGTGCTATTAGGGCCCTTACTGTACATTACCAATTTCTGGAAAATTGCTTAGGCAGAGTTCAAACTATATAACCAGCTTAGATGTTATGTCTTCAATTTTCAATAGTATGTAGTTCTAGTGGGTTACAGCCTTGTATGTTCCCCAATCTAGCACAGATCTTTCACCAAGCCCCCACTTGCTAAAAGTCATGGTTAATGCTGGATTTACACAGAGTGATTATTGAGCGAAAAATCACTAAAGTGACCACTAATTAGTGATACCGCTCAGTGGAAACAGCCTCTGCGATCAAGTGATGAATGAGAATTGGTTAATCAGCCATCGTATCGTTTCGGCTGACCAAAAATTTCGCTTGCAGAAGATTTGTAGTGTGAGGCCAGGACACTAGAGAACTATTAGGTACACAAAAGGCAGGACAAAACCTACCAATATGGTAAGTCCATTTTAGAAATGGCAGGCCAGGCCCAGGGCCCATAACAAAGAGAGCATTGTCAATTTAAAAAACAAAATGTCAGACGGCTGGTCAATAACCAGTGCACATGGATCAGATGTAGAGTGTCAGGAAGCTGCAAACCTACAACCTGGAGAACCATGCTTTTGTTCAACACCTAATAAAATACTATATATAACTAATAGAATATAGGCTATGATATGGAACCATAAAATCTTTAAAAAGGGCATTCATATGCTGTATTTAGAAAGAAGTAGAGGCTTTTTAAATTCACTGATCCCAGCACCCATGTTTTAAAACTTACAGTCAAAGCCAAAGCTTAAAGCCATTTTTTTTGTTTGGGTTCTTGATCCTTCTGATTTCTAAAAGAATGCCTAGATCTATTCTTGAGTATCTTAAGTGATTCTTGCTACACTACATCTATTTCTAGAACACTCACAGTACATTTACGTAATGCAGCTAAATCTCCAACCTTCAGACATTGGAAACAATTTGAAAACCTAACAATAAAAGAGATATAAAAATATAGTGAGGTTAGAGAAATCACGCTACCCATTTAAGGCAGACTTTACATAGACAGCACATGGCAAGTTGGTACTCATGGACTAAATTACTGCCAAGCAACTGTCCTGCATAGAAGAATGCTCTAAAACAAATTTGTCTCAACCAAGAATTTAAAGCTGTGTCTGGTCAAAGTGCAGTGTTTTTTCAAAAATTCCACATCTTATCGTAAACGGACAAAAATGAACATATCCGTTTGTTGTAATATGGAGCAGAAGCGGGCAGCTTATACATACCAGATGCCTTAGAATGGCTGCCGGGCACTACATATTTTCAGTGTGTAAATCAAATCAAATAACTTCATGACATCAGAGCAGTTGGAACGTCAAAGAAATAAACAAAACCTCCCTTTGTGGCTCTTTTGTGGTGAAAATAGCAGTACAAATCTAAGAACATTCTAGGCCAGATGGTCTTCCCTCATCTTTAAAGGTACTATAAAACCTTAAAAGATGAGCTGAAACCATATCTATTATGCTTCTGTAATGGTTTTGGGTCTACGACCCGGCCCACCAAAGAAGTAAACCAAGCATTAATCAAATTAATTCCGAAGGAGGGTAAGGATCCCCCAACTGTGCTAATTGCCACCCTAAAGCCTTAATCAACCCTGATATAAAACGTTATGCTAGCATTTTATCTAGGCGAATTGAGGTGGTCCTTCCCATAGTTCTCTCGCTCATGCAAGCGGGGTTTAGTAAAGGCAAAAGTACCTCACACAACAACACAATGACAGTAAACATAATTCATCAACTAAACAGAAGCAAAAATGAAGCATTAATAATTAAGACAATTCCCTGAAACTGGTAGCACTGTGTGCCATATAATCTGCAAAAACCTCAACTTGTTCCGGCCTCACCACTCTGGCAGCGATTCTGGGGCTTACAAAAATACACTCCAAACCCTGGCACCTGCTTGCGCCAGAGGAAGGGCCTCACCACTCTGGCAGCGGTTCTGGGGCTTACAAAAATACACTCCAAACCCTGGCACCTGCTTGCACCAGAGGAAGGGCCTCACCACTCTGGCAGCGGTTCTGGGGCTTACAAAAATACACTCCAAACCCTGGCACCTGCTTGCACCAGAGGAAGGTGTAGAAGGCACAGATAAAATACATCCTCTCCCTCCAGCACCAGCTCCATCACCTCCACCACCAGCAGCAGCACCATGGCCACATCCCTCTCCTTTATTTGCTGCTTTGTTGGACATAGTGTATAGACAGACTGTCCCAAGAAAATGCAATTCAATTTTGCAGAGATGATTTGTATTAAATACTTAGTAAATGCTATGCAGATGAGCACAAATGAGTTGTATTAAATACCCAGTAAATGCTATGCAGATGGGCACAGATGGGTTGTATTAAATACCAAGTAAATGCAATGCAGATGGGCACAGATGAGTTGTATTAAATATCCAATAAATGCTATGTAGTTGGGCACAGATAAGTTGTACTATATATCCAGTAAATGCTATGCAGGTGGGCACAGATGAGTTGTATTAAAGACCAAGTAAATGCTATGCAAATGGGCATGGATGAGTTGTAATAAATGTCCAGATGCATTAAATTTGCCCCAGCAGCTGCCCATCAATAAAATGAGGACAATGGGCAGATGTGCTTTTATATGCCTCCCTAGCTGTCTCTCCAGCCACCGCCACTCACTTTCCCTACCTAGCCATCCCAAAAAGGACAGTTTTGTCACTTCCTCACTGACCCTCACTCCAGCAGCCTCCTCTCCCAAACTATCTGTCCTGAAAAGGACAATTGTTTGTAACTTCTTTTAAAATGAGGTCTATCTGTCACTCATTCAGCAGCAGCAACATCTCCCTATTCACTCAGTGCTGATATGGCATCCGGCATCTAGGCGCGTGACCCCCGCCTTTTACACAGCTGAGTCACATGTCCCATCTGACCAATCACAGCCATGCCCAGTATGTATATGTGTTTTTTAGATGTAAAAAGGTTTCTGGGTTCGGTGGAATGACGAACTTGAGCACAAACTTTGCAGCTTGTCCTTGCTCATCACTGGAGATCATTGGGCTACTCACTGGGCTACTTTGACCTTTTCTCTACAGCATCTTCTTTGTCTCCATTAACCTTTATAAACTGGCATCTTTGGCCCTTATTTAACAAGGGATAGCGCCAGGTAGCGAATGGTGAGCGAACGGTAATGACGCTCACCGCCACGAGAACGCCGGCTCCCCTCCGCAATCACACATTTATCAAGCCGATCCTGCTTCGCGACTGACAGAGCGCCAGATAGCGAATCATTCATCATTATTCCAGCCTCACCCCACAGCGCCAGCGAGCGACCTTGAACAGCGACAGGTATGACCTCTCGCTACCTGGCGCTCTCCAATGCATTTCAATGGAGCATTCTTTAATTATTCATAATTACTTGCTATTATTTATTTATTTTTTTTTTAAATGTCAAAAATTCTGTGACCACTTCTGCAATGTTAGATTTTTTTTTTTAGGTAAAAAAAAAAAAAATAATAAATTTGTGCAGAATTGATATTACAGGTCTGATATTAATGTATTCATATTACAAAATGTTTTGAAAAACATGTTTTTTTTTTTCTAAAAATATGGTTGTTTGTGGGTTAAAAAACTACTTTTAACCCATCGCCGCCAGCGCTATGGGGTTTAAACAAGCATTTCACAGCGCGATAATTTTTTGAGCGTGATTTGTTAATAAATATGCTGGGAGCCGTTCGCTATGGCCAGTCGCTGTCATGCGCTCCCATACAGCGCGGAACCTGTCAAACAGCGACTCCTAACCCCGTATTCAACATTACCGCACACCGACTGAGTCGCTGTCAACAGCCGAACAACGGCCAAGCACAGCGAATACTAGCGTGCGCTGTGAAAATAACGCTACTGGCGCTCATCTGTCGCTACCTGGCGCTATTAATGAATCGGCCTCCCCGTGTTTTTTTTTTTACTGTCTAACTCCAGGAAATTCCAGCTTTCACAAGTTTTCTGATTGGAAAAAAGTCTAAGCGGGGTTACAAATGTTGATAGCATCAGGGTTACTGATGATGCAGCTCATGAGATCCAGAGGGATTAAGGTTTTATCATGTCAAAATCACAATTACAGGTATGCAGTGTTGCCCGTATCTGCTTATACTAAAATTGTTTTTCATTTATGGAAGTGTACATTGACAAACCCATTTAGCACATTATTTCTTTATTTCCAAGGGCTTAAATTCAGCCAAACAACAGCCAACCATATTAATTGTCCAAGGCATATTGCTTTCATGAAGATCTATTTGAGATCCAGTCCTA